>JAPQWN010000003.1:13675000-16075000 GCA_028538565.1 Umbellularia californica | reverse complement strand
GAAACCCCTCAAATCTTAAAAAAAAAAAAAAACCTCAAAAGTGGGAAGAATTGCAAACGCTAGCCTCGATTTCTCCCTCCACGAATTGTATCTCAAGTCGAAATCCTCAAGATCAATAGCTGTAAAACCCTAGAAAATAATTTTATGAGATTTATCATGCATTGTGGAGAGAGATCGGCGAATCGAGTTTTGGTGAGATGAGAGCACTTGATCTGGATGGAGATCGTTAGCGTTTCGTGAGGAGATGAAAAGGAAGAAGAAGAAGAAATCAAATGAGATGAGAGAGGCGATGTTACTTGGATTGACCTCGGATTTGAATGGAAAGAGGGAAGAAAATCAGAGGATTGAGAAGAAGAGGAAAATGACAGCTGAAGAAAAGGAGAAGACGACGACGACAGGCCAAGGGAAGAGTTATTAGAAAGGCCTCGCTTAAGCGATCGGATTCGGATTCGGATTCGGATTCGGATTCGAAAGATGGGCCACACTTGTTGGTTTATTTTAGGAAAAATTTCAAATAAAGACTTAAGTTTTATCTTATTTAAAAAAATATAAATTACAAAAATTTATAAATTAGTCCATAAGTTTTGGATTAAAGACAGCAGGCCATTTAAAGGTATTTTCTGACGACTTTTTCCTTCAATATTTTAAAAATATCTAAATTATTCTTCATTTAAAGCCATGAAATGATTTCAGTAGCCACTAATCGCAATTGATTGCTCGGGAATACTTATTGTCATTGATCGCCATGAGAACACCGATGAAGGAAATGAGGAGAAGATAGAAAAAGTGAAGGATAACTTTATTTAAATGAAAAGTATTATGGGTATTTAAAAAAATAGAAAAAAAGTTGTCAAAAATAGTTTTAATTGAGCGGATGTCCTTTATTAAAAATTTATGGACTAATTTGAGAAGTTTTAAAATTTATATAATTTTTTTTAAAAATAATACAGAAACTTAAGTTCTTTTTAAAAAAATTTCCCTTTACTATCCTAAATGTGTGGCCTGCGGGCTTTGTTTAGTAGGCTAAGAAACAAATAACCGTCGGTGGCTTGGATTTAAGTTGAGAGAGTTCCCGCGTATACTAGGATGTTGTGATTCGGCGGCAAGGGCGCCACATTGTTGCAAAGCACTTCTCTCTGGACAACAGGTGGCTTGGGGGGTATTGCAATAGTGTTCTTGCACATGTGCTCCCCTTAAGTAGTATAATTTTGAAATTTTGGAAATTTATAAGACTAAAGTGCGTTTTCAAGTGGCTTGAATTCTAATATTTTGCATCAAACAAAGCATTTGAAATATCCACGAGACAAGATGTCATATCATATCATAAATTTCCAACAAGCCAAATTCCTTATGATAAGTTCCTCTAAACAAACAAGCCTAAGAGAAAAGTCAAATATAAGACTAAAAAGAAAAAGGAGGAGAAATAAGGGATGGTACAAGAGCATTGTACATCACACGGCCCTAGTTACATTACCACAATCATTCAAAGAGACAATCTCGTTACCCCTTGCTTAGCTAACACAACCGCCATAAAATTTGTGGATCTAACCTCATGATCAAAGGAAACAATAATTTTTGCCAAAAGCTCCTTGATTTCTTTGAAAATGAATTGGAGTTTCCAGGGTCTCGCCTTTCGGTTTAATACCTAAGCTATAGCATTGGAAGAATCACTTTTAACAACAAGGACGCCTTTATATTTTATAAAGAAAAATTCAAAACCATCGAAAACAGCTAACACTTCTGCTTCATTAGAGTCACATATCCATGACACTTCGTTGAGAATGAGGATTCCTTATAATGAGATTGTCTCATAATTCTTAACTAGCACAATAACACACAATAAGCATGGGAATATCCCATTTAGTTATTTTTTATATTTTTTGATAAATAATTACATATGAAAATTGTATGGTTTGATGGCTTGGTTAGTTTTATTTAAAAGTCTATAGTTATGAGTTTAAATCTCTAATGCTTCATATTTTTAGCTTTTTACTAAGGCACAATATAAAAAAAAAAAAGTCAAAATGGAAAGGAATCTAGTAAAAATTGAATCCAAAACCTTCGGCTTTAATATATTGTAATTAAAAAAGGAAGTTAAATTGTCCATCTATGAAAAAAAGGAAGTTAAAGAGTCAAGGGAGAACACTAGACCTAATTCCTTCGCTAGAATTTAGAAAATTCTTCTGAATAGTTCTCGGATATATTGGAATTCCTAAATGATCCTTTGTACTTGAACATCCAAAAATTTCAACAAAACACAAAGGGGGCTGAAATTTAAAAAGATTGTTAAGGCATTTAAAACCTTTTAAATGACTAGGAATTTTAAACTCTTGTGAAGAAACGATATTTGCAAATGCCACAAAATAAGCATCACATCATATCAAAAAAACCTCAACACCTCAAATTCTTAACAAAAATCCTTGAAAAGAAAAAGTCCCAAAAGTATCCAAGTCCAGCTTAAATATGATTGACGTGACTCAGATGTCAATTCAAAGATTGTATACCTTAAGGATCAAATTACTTAAAATCAAAACCAAAATCACATTTTTTTGGTTACATTATTTTTCATATTGTCAATCTCAAGGTGAGACCAACTTAATGAAAATTTGTCATATGTGTATTTTAAATGCATAAGCAGGTTAATACCGAGTGCCCCATTCCGATGTTTGGTTACTTTTCAGCTAGGCCAATTATAATATATTAAGTTAAGAGGTTTTTGAATGGCTTTTGAAACTTATACATATCTCCCTTTCTATCTATAACTCTATCATTCCCTTTCTTCTTCCGTTATTCTCATCCCTTCTTGTCCCATAATGGTAACCTTTTATTAATCTATTTTCTTTCTATGATTTATGGCTATTTTTTATAATGCATAAATGCTGGTCATATTGAGCACGGGTTATTATGCTAGTTGGGATTTAAGCCAAAAAAAGAAGGCTAACTGTCGAAATGCCGGTCACATGTGAAGTTCAATCATATCGATGGCACATTGTATCTCTAAAGAATATTCAAGATCACTACATTGCCATAGTATTCACCCTGTTATTATTTACGAGAAAAGTTGTCTGGGATGATCAGTAGGTCAGCAGTTGACCAAACCCAGTTCTTCTACCAAATGGGCCGAAATATCAAATCCAACTTCGAGGTCAGGTTGGGTTTATTTAAGATTGTCTGATCCAAATCAGTTTACTGAATGGGCCACAGACTCAGATTGTTATCCCCAAGTATGATTCTTTTATATTATAGCCAATAATTAGGCATGATCTCAACTAATGGCTTGCTGGTATTGGGCCCAAAGTCTCAAACTTAAACAGGTCCAATCTGGAATTTCTTATGACCAGAATTAGGCCAGAAGTGAGCAGGCCGGTCAACTCGGGTCCAGTCGATTTACAGGACTGTGTCCTGTTTTTAAACCCAACTCGTCATGTGGCCCGTCCTGTGTCCCAAACCCTGCTTATAAGAACGTCATCAAATAATATCTCCTTTAATGGAAAATAAATAAGAGAAGATGAAAAATAAATACGAGCATCATCACCCTAGTAAATTAAGTCCTATGAAAGTAAAGGGTCTCATCAATATCATCACCTTATGTCCTTCACCTTTCACCTCTTTTCTAGTCCTTTGTTTAGCCCGTCGTATTAAAGTGGGTTGAGCTTGGTTGTGGCAGAATTGATACTATAAAAGGGGAGTTAGTTGACATGATTACTTGAAACTTGGAAGATTAGCCATTAATGTACCCCGCGAAAAGGGTTTACAGAACTGGACCCAAACAGGAATGCAGTGTGAGGCTCACCACTTGACCTAAAATTTCTATGCCTAAATCATAGCAGTGCTTTACTGAGGCCCAAAATTTTGGTAAATGTTCATTAAAACTTCTATCGTCAAAAGACACACTTACAAGTTACCATCCAACACCTGATTCGGAAAACAGTTATAGGTTGCGTTTGTGCAGCCAGAGGATTCCACTCCCCGTGGATTTTTATTTCCACGAGAAAGAGAAATCCTGCATTCTTCGGGCCCACTATGAACCAAGCTACAGCTAACTTGTTGGCTATCTAGCCCAACCCATTTTTTCATCATGTTTGGAATGTACTGAATGGGTCTGGGGTTCACTTTGGGCTATAAATTAGGGCTGATGATGTATTTATATGGTTAAAAGGGCCCAGTCAGTTTGAATTCAGGCATAATAATGTATATTTCTTCAAACTATGGGTCATAGGAGGCTGGGACTTGAGCTGTTGGCCAGTAGTAAGCGGACAGTGCTTCATGTTTACTTGGCTGGCTGGGACCCAATGTCAAACCCAATATCTCATGAGAATGATCTGGGCTTGAATTTCTGGCCATTTGAGAAACAGGTGGGGCTGGGCTGTCCGAACTCTTTCACAGTCTTGTTTCTAACCAGTTGACATCCTTAAACAAGCCATCCCATATATTTGAAAGGTCAGACAAAGAGTCTAGGTGCAGCATGTGGGGCCTAAAAATCAACCTTGGGGCTCTCTGATCCATAGCCTACAATGCAGGGCCCATTTATTAATCCAAGAGTTCATTTGAATCTTCAGAAACCCAGCTAAGGTAACTCAGTTTAAACATGATTGACGGTTCATTATTTGGATTAGCTGCATTGTCTAAGTAATTACAAGTAAACTGAAAATACAGAGCAAACAAGTCCCAAAGATCCAAACAAGGTCCATATATTTGGTCATTCCCAGAAAGAGGCTGTGATGGTGTTCCAAGTTCATTTACCCCCTCTAATTATCAGTAATTTTTACTGAAATGGCACTTGTGCACAAGATCAAACCATTTGTGGGACAATCCCCACCATTTGGCTAGAGGATTATGAGAAGTTGCAATCAGTGTTAAAGAGAAAAGCTTTCAAAGTTCCAGGAACTGTCCTTTTTTTTCCTTGAAACAGATAAGGGAGGAGACTTTTGGGCTTTGGGGGTCATGTAGCTTCCATCCACAGCAGCACCCATCATGTCATGAATATATTTTAGGGAACATTGCACGCTTCCTCTGCTCTTCAAGCTATAAATGCCGAGAGAAATTTGCACTTACTAAAGTTGCTTGAGGTGACCAGAATTACATGTAAAGTTTCACAAGACAAATGAAGCAAACGACTAAATACCAATTCTATTAAAGTTCTTTTGAATTCATAATATCGTGTTTAAAAGCTCTTACTGTTTGGATAGGCAGAAGTAGAGTAAAAGCTCTTATTGTTTGGATAGGTAAAAAATAGAGCAGGGTGAAATTAAATGGCCCTCAACAGTCTAAAATCTCAATTCTACCCTGTTTGGATGAGTTTGGCCGGATAGAGGAAATCGATTTCAGGTTGGAAATCCGCATCGAAGATAGCTTCGAAATCACAGTTCTTGACGTAGCTGTGCTTCATGCCTGCCTTGAGACTGTAACCGGTCCTACCATATATTTGATGATTTTAGTGATTAGATATTATATAGAGGACTGCGTATAAAACAAAAAACCACTCCAAATTGATGTTCCCTTTGCATAGGCTCTATACCCATGCATATATATATATATATATATATATATATATATATATATAGAGACGTCCCACCGGAAGCCTGTGGAGGTAGGTAGAGGTTCAGTCCCATTAACCCATACCTCGGACCCTCAGTGGGGGTAGGTGAGGGTCCTGTCCTATCAGATCGTTCCTCAATCTTGAACATAAATGCGGACACGACGCCGGATAGGTATAACCCCTTATCGGTGTCCAACGGCTGCCTTGTCTGTCAGTACGTTCTGCAACACAGCTGTACCATCACGCAATTGGGACATCGTTCACCTCGGCCAATGAAACCGAATCGGAGAAGTCGTCGAGCTCGGGGCGAGCGAATTCGGGCATTACCGCCGAGATGCCCAAGGCCAAGCTGAGGAGCTGGATCGGTACCCTTACGGAGGCTAGCTGGCACAACTGCCAAGTTGGACGAAGCCGAGGTCAAGCTAAATCCCAGCTGGTACTTTTACCAAAACCAAGGATAATCTGTGTATTACGAAAACACCCCCACACAGTTTCTATCATAGGGAAGCTTACCATAAGATTTGCATGATCTTGTAAATATGAGATAAAAATATACCACTTGTTTAACACATAATCAGAGAATCGACCGTTCGATAAAAACCTGATTAATTAATGAATATTCATAAGATTTTGCTAATCACATTTTTAATTAAATAGTAAATCTTACATAGGGCTAACTCCAATTAGAGTAAAGCTTGAGGGTTCACCATAAACCGGGAGGTTATTTAATTTTAGTGACTTAGGTTTTTAGGGTCCATTTGGCATCATTTTTGTATTTTTTTTTTTATTTTGTGTTGAAATCGAGTTGTACCAAGACCAATTTGTATAGAACTTGTTGGGCAACTTGATCTTAGATTGTTCCATTGAGAGAGAATATGCTATGTCAAAACTTGTTTGGTAACAACATAACAATTTTCTTTCTAAAAACAAAATCATATTTTTCAACGAAATTGAATTTAAATCTTTAAGATTTCTCTTAGTCAAGTCTTAGAGGATCCTATAACTGTTAAGTTATAGAGCAAAATTCAGCATTAGATAACCATGCACTCATTCAATGTCAGGCTGGCTGAGTCATAGAGAGCTTCTAAGAAGGAACATGGAGAAATTGAATTGGAGACGTGTATGAAGAAGATAAGGTGGTCCTTTCCTAAAATATGCCAAAGAAACATCCATTAGCAACGACAACATCCCATGTAAAACGTGACAAGCTGCTGAGCTGTGGAAGAATATGAGAGAGTTTGCAGGCTCTCAGTCTTTGGGGCCCACACGGTTCACGTGGAGGTGTGGGACACCGGAGCTATGTTCACCACCCTATCACCACCATCTGCAATATGGCACGGTGGAGTCGACACAGGAACCAAAACAGTGTTTTGAATGGTTTATGGTTGGCAAAAGCATGCACATGGAACTGGAACAGAGCAAATATGCAGGCCCCCTGGGGTTTTACAGTCAGTGCCTCAGTGGTCGTTGGTTTTTTTTTTTTTAATTATTATTATTATTTTTTAAATTATTATTTAAATTTCAGTTTATTTATTTTAGATGAAGGTGGTTTCTACCTTTTTCTTTTATTTTTTTTATAGCAAGTGAGATATATTAATGGCCTGGTTCTTCAGTAGAATTCATATCGGGAGAATTTATAAATTCTCAAAAGTTGTTTTTTTGGGAATGGAATTCCTAAATCCCCTTCTTCACGCCTGTTTGTTTATCAGAATTCCAAGAATTCATGTATGGAAGGATTTCAAATTATCCAAAAATTGTCCCCTTAGGTGGAATTCCAAATTCCTCTTTTTTAAGGAGAATTTGAAATTCCAATAAATGGTATAGATAGTGGAATTTCAAGAATTCCAAAAAGGTCTTTTGGGTGGTTGGAATTTGAAACTTTAATGAAAGAAAGACATCATTTTAAATGCCAGGCAACAAGATGTCACATCATGTAAAAAAAAACTATAACTTCCCAAATTCTAGTCATAAATTCCTGTAAAGAAACAGGCCTTTGTACGAGAATTCCAATGGTTATTTGGACTTTTCAGGTGGTTCAATACTTCAATTTCAGGATTTTGCTAAATTAAATGTTGCATCTAGGATTTTGAAGGGGATAATCATCAACAGGGTGTTAGAAATTCCTGCAATAATGAAATTGAGTAAAAAACTATACTATAAGAATAGGTTATAATCCAATGGTTCAATCAATGAATGGGTGCCTGCAAATGGATGGTTAGGACTTGTGAGGTTACATACATATACATAGTCAATGATCTACATTCCCATATGATGATTATGATGATGATGGATAATTCCTTTCCTTGTTTTATCATAGTTTTGGTAGCTACCAAACCTACATCAGCTCTTTATATAAACCATTTTAATGGAATCTTAAGGTGTTTTAAACATGAATGTCAGCCTTAAAAAGTGGAATAGGTAGCCCATTCACTTTTATTCAATAGCAATGGCCCGCTCGTCAACTTTTTATGCAATTTATGGAAACTTATAGTATAATGTAGGTTCTTGTGAAAAGAATATTGAAGGGGCAACAACTGATTAACAAATTAGATATAGACATTTAAGTTCTTTGGACCTTGACATTGAACCAAACATTATCAACCAACGAATCTTATCCCAACAAATTTGCACAATATATATAGCCATTAAGCATCAAGGACCAGGAATTAAGGGATAGGATCTTCTTGATCAAACTGGTCATGCATATTGCATTCAACCTTAACCCAGATTCATACCTTTCATCACTATACATTTCTTCATGGCACTTTCTTGTGTGAGTATTCATTGAATAATACTTCAATTGCTCTCACCTGTGCATTAATATAATGACCAGTAGGAGTGATCAGGTATGCATCACGTTGCATTGGTGCCTCATTTCAAAGGATCTGACACTCAATAAATGTTGGGTGTGGGTCAGGTGTGAGTGTGTGACCCAGATGTGATAGCCCTTTGTCGATCAGGCTTTCATTCTGTAGATGCATTTGACCACATTATTTATGTTTCTGACACCAGATCCAATACTTAAAATAAGTGTTTGGTGAGGTAGGACACCCCTGCAGTAGGTGTAAGACATCTAAATTGTAGTCAGCCCCAACCTCTAAACAAAACACAACCTGATCAATGTTTTCAAAATTTTTGCTATGTTCTATTTCTTACTAATAAATTTAATTTGTTATAGATATCTATATTTATATTTAAAAGAAGAATAAATAATATCATGATCTTCAAATGCTTGAATCTTGAAAGAAATAAAGATAAAATGGGTTTGATCTTCTTATAGACTAACTGCCAATTCCCCCTACCAAATACCATTCCCACAACCACAAAGGATAAAAAAAGAAGAAGCTTCCAATGCATCTTGTTGATGCTGGGAAATCAGAAGTCAAAAAACATCAGCAACAGGGATGAAAGCATATTGTGTTTGCATAGACATTCTTTTGATTGATCAAGCACTGATGATGATTAGGCCAGTACAAGCATGTTTAAAACCTCTGATACATGGTACAAAATTTAAGCATACAAAATTTAAGTACAACCAGCCCATCACTTGATGCCAATTGTCTCATTACCAACTCTTTTGACAGCTTCCATCAACATGGGTTACTTCCTATCCATCTCCATCTCCATCTTCATCTTCTAGGCTTCTTCTTCTCATCTCACATATGCTCACATATGACAATCACAACATTTGATCCAGCCATAGAGTTGGGTGAATTGAATGGCGAGAAATGGCAGCGCCCAGTTGATAATTACCAACCTTGAATTGCCACCGGAGCGATGTAGAGGCTAGCCGGCGATCAGCAGCGGAGATTAGGATCTTGATGTAATTACAGCCCTCCAATTGCAACCCATCCTGTTGGTTGAAGGACTTGATTGTTGTAGGACACAAAGACAGGGCCATTCAATCAGCCAAGGAATGAGCATGCCAACATAAGAGCATGGAGATGCAGCGACCCAAGATGTAGAAACGGGTCTTCTGTTGCTTCACCAAACCCAGGCACCTCTTCCTGAAGCTGGTTTTTGGACACTTTTGCCTGCTGGAATGGCAGGTTTGAGAGGCAAAGAGAAAGGCCATTGGCTTTCAGAAGCTTTTTGCAATTGCAACTTGCAAGTTGAGGTTTGAGGATGGTCTATTTAACAGCTCAAGGGAATGAGACAAGGAGTGGTCCACTTGAAAGTGATGTATTGTTTGTGTAAAATGACATTTTCTCTTCCCATGACTCAAAATGCCCCCAAACAATATGTGAATGAAACTCTTTAATTTGGGCACTCACATAAGATGATGAAATCAAACGAGTACACAACACACACAAACAAACGATATAGATTGCACATGTGAACCGGTCATTGGTTAATTGTCTTCTTCATTGTGAATATATTTCTTTGATTAGATTGGATAACTCATTTACATGCCATCAATTTAGATTTAAATGGTTAACCGTCTGTAAGGACATGTAATAAGAAACCATTGGCTGTATAGAATAAAGAGAAATGATCAAATCAACCTCCTTGTGAGGCCCACTTCAGCTATCTATATATTACACCATTTCTCATAGAGGGCCTCTAAAATAAATGATTAAGAGCCTAGTTTGTTCTGTACATAGCTAGCTGACCAATGGCTCAATCTACTTTCAGATTTTGATACATGGTCAATTAGTAACATAAGGGATGCCTTGAGCCTAATTTGTGCTCATCACATATCAAGTTGGTTGTAATTTAAACCTGGTGATGGGGCTGGATTTTGAGCTTTCAGATCTTTTGGGCAGAAGGAATCTAAGCAGATGTGATGAGTGATTTAGTTTTCTACTGCTAAGGACCCTATAATTTCATCTTTTGGCAAAAGGGTCCAGTGGTCAATAGACTTTTTGTATGCAAGGAAATACTGAATAATGGTGTCGACAAACTAGATCCTTTCTTGACATGAGATAGATCTTATCTTTGAATTAATAAAGTGTGTCTCGACACCCAATGTCCATGAGAAGATGCAATAGTCTCTCTTCAAGTGGAAATTGGATCATTTTCCGGTCCCACTTCTCCACTTCACTTCTTTGCCCATGCCAATAATAACATACCAATCACTTTTAGTGGGGTTTACCTCGATCCCATTGTATTATTATTATTGGATTCCGAGTTTACGGGATTGGGACTCGAGAGAGAATCCATACATTAAGAAAGACAGCACACTCAAAAGGGATTATTCAACGCTAAGAACAAAATGCTGTTTATACAAATGAACCTTTTGTAAGAGTTTTAGTTAGCTAATTCATTGGGTTATAGATAAAACCGAGACTCTTAAAATTGTAATTTTATTTAGAATGGACTGCCAAAGTGAAACAGCAAAGAAAGACAGTCAATTTGGGAACTTACACTCCCTGTATGCTCGAGCGAACCTGGGAAAGTTGTATTGCATCTGGAAACTCCTTCCTAATTTCTCTCAAAGACACTTCTCCTATCCTAATTGTATCACAAGTCTTGAGACACGAGTTTAGACTTATTTATAGCCTTCCAAAGGCACTTCTGATCAAGATTAAATCCCTGAAGAAGATTTTGAGAGATCCATTCATTCCCCCTAAGGCTTCAAATTCGTGTGCTGAAGATCAAGCGTTGGGATTAATTCCGTTCTGCTCTCCTGAAGTAGAGACACCTTGAAGACAAATTCAAGGTGGTTCTCTCAAACATTGTTGAAGGTGAACGACGGGTTGTCGATAAAATCAAAGCAGTTTTTAGGTTGAATCACCAATTGGGAAAGGGTTGTAAGTTCTCTTGTAATTTTCGTTTCAAATAGTATTTCGTTGTCTGTTGAGTAGGATGATAAAGCCCATGATTTTTTTTCCAAGTAGGGTTTTCCACATACAAATCGTTTGTCCTTCTCTTTGTGTGGTTTGATTGCTTTTAATCTAATTTAAGACTAATTACTATTTTAATAACGTGTGAATTGATATTTAATACAGATTTAGTTATAGGGACCTCCACCTGTATTAAGGCAGGACTCTCACCTTTTAACCGGATATATAAGTCTTTGTATGCATGTCATTTGCACTCTAGTGATTATATGTTCCAAATTAATGATTGTGGTCAACATTCCATTCATCGAAGGGCAAGAGAATCACGGATTTGGATCCTGATTTGAAAGGCAACTTGGATGATTAGATAAGCTTGCACATTTTTCAACATTCTCTTACTTCTACTTTCTTCAGATAAATTATACATAAAGAATTTCGTTCTTTTAAAGGGTTCTTTTCTTATCAATAATTTACTAAAAGTGACCAAAACATCTTTTTCTCCTTTAATGCCAAGCAAGGCCATACAGTAATACTTGAGCCAAAAAGAGTTAATCTTCTAATAAATGGTTTAAAAGAGAGAGTGATCTAATCTAAAATTCCCCACTCGTGCCTAATGAAAGCCTCAGCAAATTCCGATTAGAGCAGACATTGAATTATAGCATGGTGCAAAGCCCTTGTTAACCAAATGCATAGGGCGAATTCGGAAATCCAAACTACCAGTACCCATTGTATTCTCTGTATCTAAATGTTTAAATTCCCATGATTTTACACAGAGACTCTCCCTAAGGAAAAAAAGGAGAAAAGTAAAGGAAGTTGATCGCATGTTCAAGATTTAGTCAATCTAATGGTGTCATTTTTATTGGTTTGAGGAATAATTTATATATGATCACTACAATGGTGCTAGGAATGATAGGCAGTTTGTATTTTTGTAAAGTGGCCCCCACCCTTGTGTTTAACTAGGGCACTTGCACATTGTAGATGAAACACATTGGAAATTAAAGAATATATTTTTTTAAAATATTTTTTTAGCTTGAAAGAATGAACGGTTTATTATCTGATGGTCCCATATCCAGTCGCAATTACTTAACAACACATTCATGATAGAACAATATTCACACTTTAGTTTCACATATATGTCCAGAGATCGATTCTTGGGTCCTCAAATTAAAAATATCATTCCTAACAACTAGTCCAACGTTGCATTAAGGGAAAAAAAAAAAACTCATTTACCTGCACAACTCAAATGCAATTTGGGAGGAGATTAGTGGTGGGCATTTTTAGCCATTCAAAGAGTAAATGGCATTGATGTTGGTCAAAGAAAGGAAGAGGAGACTGAGAGAGTGTCTGCACTGTTGGGAAGAAATGAAAGCAACCTATCCTGGTCTTTTTCTAGTCTTTCCAGAACACTGCCACGTGCTCTTCTTATCCCCTCCGTCCCCACATTTTATCTTTGTTGGCGCCGACCTGCTGCAAGTTCATGCACACAACTCACTCCCTCCCTCCCTCCAATTTCAACTACTTATCGTATCGAGAGAAATCGAACTACTCCTTTCACATTAGAGATGTAAATGCTCTCCGCGACTTTGATTATTCGGAGTTTACGACTTGTTAAAAATTAGATTTGGCTCTTTATTTAAGCCCCATTGAGTAAATGGATTTAAATCTGTATTTTTTTTTTTTTTCCTACTCCTAACCTAAACGGGTCTGATTCCGAGTTTACAATGGTTTGGAGCTGTGGACCACAGACCCAACACATTACCTCAATTATCAAGAACCTCTTTTTCAAATTTGATTTTTTCCTCATATTATCCTCTGCTTAGACTTGGATCCGGACCCGGAACCTCCCATATATCGTTCTGATTCCTGATCCAAATCTAAGAAATAGCCTCAAGACGGTTTCGGGTCCACCTTCTCCTTAACGATTTCAGACCTGAAAAAAAAAAACTGACCTGTTTACATCTGTATTACACTTCCTGCATTTATATCGCACGATAAAATGAGGATATATATCTGACTTTGATAAGAATCCGGCAAGTGTTGTTTATGTGTGCCCCAGTCTGATGAATCATCCTAGGAAGGAAGAAAAATTAGGTGGATAGTTCATGTCAGGGCGTGTATAAAAATTCAATTTGATTCCGCCACTGTAAATCTGCAGGCCTTTTTTGGATTTTGGAATCAGAGCTGGTCAAAATAAGCGGCCCACCTTATCTTATTATAATGGAGAGTACTACTATGTATCTCACTATCACATTAATCATACTGTCATACTTTGGATGACTAAAATGAGAAAAAGTAAAAAGAGTCAAATCACATCATTGGCACTAAGCAGGCGGATAATGAGAAATTGGGATTAGCCATAATTAGAGTGATCTTATCTTGTTGACCAGGGAGATTTTCTACTGTGGGAATCTGGTAGGGTGGCCATGCGAGATTCTCAATGAGTGCTTTTGATTTGGAGTTTTACCTTTTGGACTGTAATGACTAAAAATCCTGACCCACCTATAATGGGGAATTCAGGTGGAAATACTAATCAAAGCTGGGGTGTGAATTTGAGAAGTTTGGATTAGGGGTGTACATGGGCATATCGGATTGGTCTGAAGGAAAAATCATCAATTAAATTGCATTTTTTATTTTTCCAAACCGAATCGAAGCGACTTTGTGCTCAAACTGAATAAAAAAGAACTGATTCGGTTATGGTTTTTTATTTTAATATTTTTCACAAAAAAAATTATCCGTTTAATTGGTAGAGATGTTGGACTTCAAGTAACGAAATGAAGGTTCGAGTCTTCTTTAATAATTTTTTTTTTAAATATATATTTACATAATCGGTTCGGTTCTGTTTGATTTGAGCATTTTAACCACACCTTTAAACTGAAAACCAAATCAAACCTAACGGTTTGAAGGAAATCCGACCCGTGACCGAACCGATTTACTACAAAACCGATTTGAATTACTCCGTTCGAATCGGTCTGAATTGATATAACGGTTTTCTTGTGCACCCCTAGCTAGTTTGGATACAAAGAAGATACCCACTAACGGTGCATTTATGTGGATCTCAGGATGCACACATGTGAGATATGCTCACAATATGCATACAGCCTCTCCACGGAAAAGAACAAGAAGAGTCCGGAACCTCTGAAGCTTCAATCCAGAGAAACCTTGAATTGAAGGAGTGCAACTACATGGTGGGCTCAACTATTGAAAATTTAAATTGCTCAAAATAAATACTTTAACAAAGAGTTGATCTCACCATAAAATTGGCTATTTGAATAAAAATGTGGACACCGTTATCTTATGCATTACTCATTATCAAATTTATTTCGATTAAAGACTCAAACTTATACAGTAAAATCAACTTCTATTGACGTAAAATTTGAAAAGATCCCGAGAGGATATCTATTTTAAGATGCTCTAATTTTTAAAAAGGTGGAGCCCACTTTTGAGTTCCCCTTTGGATTTGCCCCTGTCAAAGCCTCGGATTCTAGAATCCGGGGCGTGGGAACTCGATCTAGGCAAATTTATCTGGACACACGTGTGGCCACAAAATCTTTCAGACAAATTAACCGTAGTAGAATCTCTAACAACCATGCTACAGATAATGTGCTCGGCCCACTTACAGCTTCATAATTTGCATTTTTAATTCTTTCATTCGAATTTGCTATACATGCGTACTCATACATCATAATACAAAGTCCATATCCAACAAACTCAGAAATTATGTTACATCATAATATAAAGTCCGTGTCCAACAAACCCAAGAATTATGTTATCATAGATAAGAAGATGCCAAGATGGCTCACCACAGGGCTACCAGTAGATTGGCTCATTCATTCAAAAAACTCAAAACTCCTATCAGAATAGATAAGAAGATGCCAAGATGGCTCACCACAGGGCAACCAGTAGATTGGCTCGTTCATTCAAAAAACTCGAAACTCCTATCAGAATATAGATGCACCATCTACCTACAATACACACATGGATGGACTGACTAATAACTTTAAAATTACTTTGATGGAAAGTGGGGCCAACGTTGCAGAGAATTTGTTGCATCCTTATCTTGGCCTATACAACTCAAAATGATCAAGAATATATTAATTATCTCAATAGGTTAACATGACTCAAGACCCTCATTAGATAATGTGACATTTGACAACCACCACCTCCTACTGTGGCTAGACTCTTCATCTATTTCCCCTAATCATGTAAACTTATCGCTAGGTGATGTAAAATGGGTGACCTAGTCATACAAACTGACAAAATATTCTGGAAGGATGTCAACTTCAGATTTCCTAATCACCATTGCAGTTGGTGACAAAACTTCATAATACATATACATGTTCTGTTGAGTGGCTTAGGACAGGAAAGTCTCACTAAAAATTCTTAATTAGATGCATGCCTTCACGTCACTCTGACATGGATCCCTTAAAAAAGAGAGTTCTTACAGTTTTGTTTCAACAAATCTCATTCACAGCTTTACTACATAATTTATTTGTGCCTGTAGGGGCCTTTGCAAGACCTTATAAAATGGGCCCCACATTCTTAGGAAGGAAAACAAAGAGAAAGAAGCAAAGGTCCTAGGTCCAATTGAAAATGTCACCATTGATGAGAGGTGTGATGGAAGGGAGAGGAATAGGGGACTCCTATTGTGGACTAGCAGTGGCCCAAAAAAAAGAAATGGAACATCAGACGAACAGTATACATTTAATTGGATTACACTAGTCCAACAGTTACTATAGCTGTAGTAAGACTAAATCAGGATGTGTGTGTGTGAGAGAGAGAGAGAGAGAGAGAGATGGATGGCATAATGAAGGATTAAAGAAATTCTAATCAATAGTGATCATGTAATCATGCCATTGGATTGCTTCAACAAAAAGAGTATTCTAGCCATCATGACTTTGACTCCTAGATAGAAGATAAAATAAAAAAAAGGACACCCATTTGTTCCAGGTAATTATCATTGATCAGAAAAGACATGTCAAGTGCACGTGAGGGAGAAATAAAAAAGGAAAAAAAGAAGTATTATCAAATTCAAACCAGAGAAAAACCAGTTTTAGTATAAGATTAAAAATAAGTAAAGCAAAAACAAAGGACATCTCAGATGATCTTCTTGTCATTATTATTTTGTCCTCAAGCTACAGTGCTTAGACAAGAGAATGTAAATATGAAGGTTAGAGAGGCACAGAGAGGTCTCTCCCTATATAAAACTTGAAGTAAAACTATACAAATTGCAGTGATACTGATACACATGAACTAATGACATCCTAAAACAAATTGTTTCAAGTCAAAGACAAGCCATAAACCTTCAAACGTAAACTATAAAATACATATGGGCTGACAAGGCAGGCCACAATCTGGCTCAATTATTTATGACTGTTTTGTATGGTTGGGTAAAGAAATTACTTCATTAGTCTGAACCTATGAGGAATACACCTAGAAAACAGGTATGTGGGTCACTGACAAGAACACAAAACGCCAAAGTTAATGAAAGCATGTCAACTATAATTTTCCTAACAATGTAAGCATTCTTGTTTATTGCTCTGCATAACAGAGGATATGTCTTATCAAGCCAACAGTAGGTTTGACAGTAATCTGTGTGTATTTTGTATAATGTTAATAGCAACCTTCTGATGGTTTTTTTTGTGGGTATTTTAAGGTAGGTAGGTAGGATCAAAGAATGGCTAATGACATTCTTGAACCGGCAAACAATAATAAAAAAAAATTTACAGAAGAAAGAAGAAATATACTAATTAAGTAATCTTTATGCACTAATGACTATTACGGAGAACTTAAAAAGAATAATATTCTGCTTTAAGGATATGTTCATGTGGAGCATTATTCATGAAAAATGAGGGGACCAGTGGTGAATGTCACTAGGAGCCAAGTACTCTGAAAAGGGAGCTGACATTTTAGAGGAATTACAAGTTGATAAAATATATATATATATATATATATATTTATCAATGGGCCAAACAGGGCATATGGTTGAAAATCCGGACATTTGCCTGGTGGGCCTGCCATAAAGAGATCGGGTATAAAAGATCCCCCTATTAGGCATTTAACCACTGATTGATATCCTGGAAATAGAAGGTTCAGAAGGAACTGTAAGCTCCTGAAGAATGACCTTTCAGGAGCTTGGAACTCATGTACTGGGGATCCAAATAACATATGTTTTCCTATAATCCTTGTTGCATGTAAATGAGTGAAGAGACAACAAAATTCACATAAATTTCATTCATCACCATTCCTTGCCCCCATGCCCCAAAGATTCACCCTCTAATAGTATAAACTCCATCTAATAGTAGCCAAATAGCAATTTGGAAGGTGGAGGCCTAGATTGCTGTGATCCAAACCAAGGCATATACTTCCATCACAGCTCCAGAAGGTCAGATATCCATGAACCAACTGCTGTGCTGCTAGTTAAACTCTCCACATTAGAACTGAAAAACCATTTTCAGTTCTCCGGCTACTAAAATCCTTGTTTCAGTGCTTAGTAATTCAAAAACAGTCAGTATCAGAAAAGAGAGCCTTTCTCTCCAGCTCTGCTGAAAAATCTTAATAGTTCCAACAATAAAGTCACTGTTTAAGATAATACAAGAGAGCAAGAAGACAATCAGATGTAAATGCATTTTTATGTTTACTTATTCTCCAAAAGCATCTTACAGCTTTTAATGGGAATTATGGTGAATGAAGAGCCCAAAGGAAATGAACAGAACTTTCCTTGAAATAGGTAAAATTATGAATATACACACTTGGTAACAAGGAAACACAAAAAATTATCTAGGTAATGAGATTTTTTGCATGACAAAGAACTTTCCTTGAAATAGGTTAATTCATCAAATTCCGTTCTTTCTAGTGAAATGAACAGAACACCTGAAATAAGCACTGAGGACTTTTTTTATTCATGCAAAGATCATCATGAAATACCCAATAATAATAAAAAAAGAAAGCATTAAACCATTCTTCAGTTCCCACTTTATATCCTTGGCTTTCTGGGTATCAGCACTTCCTATTTGTGAGAAGTTCATGAAATAATCATAAAGGTCAAAGGGGGAATGAGACGGTGTTTTCTAGATCAATCTTCTCGGATAAGCAACATCAATAAGATGAAAAATATAAAATTCAGCCTGAGAAGCCATTCATACAGAGATACTTGCTTATAAGTGAGCAAGTCAAAGTCACATTGTCAGACATTCTCTATTGTAATCGATGGTAGTATTTGTTTAAAAGCATCTCAGAATACTCTCCAAAAGTAAGAGTTCCATTTGGTGGGATTAACTGTAAAAGCATAAGATCCATTTTCAGTGAGAAGAAAGAAACAGTAAATAGCATATCTAGATTGAAAAGAATATTTTCCCCCTATCAGTATTCTATAAGGAAATGTCGAATGCATGAAACTGAAAGACCTGTTTTGAAACAGACACTTTTAACTTCCTTTTTTTTTTTCCAGCATTTCCATTGTGGTGTGGTCATGTGCAAATAACACACCACACTGGTGCACATTTCTCCCAAGTGTTAGAATTTAGTGACATACCTCCCGATGATGAGGCGACTCAGTAGGAAAATTAAGTCTCTCATCCCTATAACAAATCAGCAACACAAATATAAATTTGATGCTCTTTTTCTTTATTTCTTTCTTTTTTGAAATACCACTTTGACAAATCCATGTTTTTTGTACGAAAAAGTAAACAAGACCGTAGTTTTCTAATTTTTAAAAATCAAATGTTCTGGAGAGCAATCTCGAGAAGTCTATCTCAGTTATGTCCAATTTAGACAGAATCACCAGAAAAACCCCATGTGTACAGAATCAGGAGCATCAACAAAGTGATCAATTGCTTGAGAGAAGACCCAATTTCTTCTTAGTTGAATTTGAAAATGGCTCCATATAAATATATATATATTTTTTACAATACCACAATCAAGTCCAAAAATTCAGCGGCAATCTGTTACAGCAATTTGATTTGTTTCACAAGTACTTTCGGCAAATAAAAACAGCTTTAATTAACCAGTCTTTTTAAGACAAATCTGAGGGAAACCAAAAGCAAAAAACTCAATGAAAAGACTAAAATGAGTTAGCACAAAGCTAAGGGGATGTTTGGCATTTTCCAAGAATAGGAAAGTGGAGAGGCTGGAGAAGGGTGAAAGGTAGGATTAATTTTTCATAGAGGATGAGGACCATTCACCTATTTGATCAATGCTACTTTCAGGGATTATTAAACACGGAATAAAGCCAAACATTTCACCAAGATCATGAAGAGGGATTAGAATAAACAAGCAACATCAAGCTTAACACTGAACAGGACCATAGTAGCTGAGCAAGTAACAAATATGGATATCTGACATTTCAACTATTCTCCTTTGTACATCTAGCATTGCCTCAACACACACTATGGAAAAAGCAAGTGGAGAACAGAGTAGGGAAAACACATGAGTTTTCCAAAGCTCCAAATGCTGGTTCCAACTGTACCTAGCTTCTTGACTATGAATACTTAAAACTGGCAACAAAATAAAACCAAGAGTAGGTGATAAAGATACTGTAAATTAAAATGTGAAAGGCAGCAAAGTGGAGACTGGAGACAGACTATTACAAAGAGCAACTCCTGTGCAGAGATGCAAATGCTAAGATAGATGTGTGGAGTACAATAGACAATATTGGGAGTACATACATAGGAGGAAATCTACGGGTGACTCCAATACAAGAAGGAAAGTCATTCAAGTTAGCATAGCCACGTGTCTAGAAGACGAGAAACAACTCCTATAAGAAAAAAAGTGTTGCAAGTAACAAAGGGAAGGGGGACGAAGAAAAGATTTGGAAGTAGTTAGGGCGACACTAGCAAACTATAATAGGTAATGAGGAAATACAAACCATGAACCACAGATTGAATACAATGATCTAACCTGATTTGCGCCCTCAGGCGCCAAATATACAGACTTGGTCATGCATATTGCCTTATCATCACAAAATACAAAATCCATATCTTGAACATAGGTTTTGAAGTTGCTTGAATAAGAATGAATATTGACCAACTGGCATAAGTACAAGCAGATAATCATTATTTTAACTCTTCAACATGACCTACACCTTTTGGATTTTAAAATGCCTCATATTTGTTTTACAGTTGCTAATTTTGTGCTTCTTATTGTGGATCAGCTACTGGGTCACAACTCGCTTAGTGGTTCAATTAAAATACAAGCATTGGGAATTGTAGCTAGCATGCCAACCATTGATACAAGGGATAAAGCTTTGTTGTTGATGATGAATGGAGTTGAAATGTTTGCTTTATTGGTTGGGTGCTGGGAGTTATGTCAATCGGGAGGTTGGAATGCAATTATCGAAGGAAATTCTTTTCCAGCAATTCAGTGGGGATCTGGGAAGTCTTCTTATCCTTGGATTTTGGTGGACTTGGTGGAGGAGATGCAAGATATGTTGTCTCAGCTAGGAGCCTCTTTTCTTCATATTAATCGGGGAGCTAATGATGTGGCGGATGCCCTTGCAAGGGAGGGAAGGAGTGTTTCAGTTACACATTTCTATTGATCTTTAGAATCCTTGTTTATGTTCAGTTTTTCTTAGGTTGTTCTCCCCTGTTTTGTTTCCCCCTTTCTTTTTTCTTGGAAAAAATTTACCATTATAAAAAAAATTGTGGTTAGGGGACAAAAAACAATTCACCTCTCTAGCAAACCGAACTTAACAAAAGATACTAAATTATAGATCTTAAATTAATAGTAGCCTTTACTAGACTTACCAATCAGGTTGCATGAACAGAGCAAATGTTGAACGTGCCACACCAACAGCCTTCTCCCCTTTAGGTGCCTAGCCAACAGCCAAAAAATTTAAAGTAGATTCTAAGAAATGTGGCTAGAAAGGCCAAATAGAAATAATGATAAAAACATGTTAGATAAATGCCTCAAACTTAGCTATTGACTTGGCCTCCTTATAGACAATATTTAGGAATTGATAAAGCAAGTGGAGCGGAAGGGAACAAACTCTAAGGGCTTAAGGGAAAGTAATAAAAACAGATCAGATGATTTTCTCCTTTCTTTATTGTTCTTCTGAGCAGGGCATGGGATTGAACCCATGATATCATTCATCCATCACATAGCCCTAACCAACTTCACAATGGAACATGGACTCAACCATGCTGGTCATGACAGAGATAATAGCATAAGGAACACTAAATTGGGAAAGAGGGTAAGCCTCATTCTCATCCACGCAAAAACGAGGCAGTGATCTTTTGCAAAAAACCTCTATAATTCCTATTTTATATATAAATCACGAAGAAAAAACGATGCTACAATTAGCTAAACAATATAAAACTTATGTTGACCTGCTTTCTCACTATGGTTCAGGCCTTAAAAAGGACAAAACTCAACTTCTTTCTATATATCTCTATTAAGTAAAAGAAAGAGTAGACTCGGGGACTGTTTGGAAGCACTAGTCTAATTAACGAGAGCTAATTAAATTAAGGTTTAAAATAAAAGCTTAAGGAGGTGTTTGGAAACCATATATTTCTAAAGATTTTGCTATATTATCTCCTAGTTTAGAATATAATCTACACATCTAAAAACTAGGTGTTTGGATAACTTAGAAGGTATTCTATAATATCTCACTTTCTTACAAAAACCTTCATATTAAAATATTCAAGTATATACCGTATAAAACAATCTTTCGTAAAAAAAACTACCCAAACTTTTTGGAAACACGAGTAGAAGTTCGTGAGCAAATACTACCATGGTGGCCCACAAATATTTTTAACATCGATGGTTTTTATAAGAGTCCTACTATGACTCTATTAGATGGGCCCTTCCATGTTTATAAATTTTATGTGGGTCCTATAGCCTTGTCACAATTACATAGTTCTCTTCTTGATTATTAATATTACGTAGGTCCTACAAATGTTGCATCAGGTGACTTCCACTATGATTACCAACATTGGGTGGGCCCCATATTCATTACCAATATTGGATTGTGTGATTTTAATTATTAGTTTGCCATCATTAAATGAGTCTTGTTATTTAATGGCCCCTAGTGATTACTATAATTAGCTTGGTTAATATGACTATTAACATCAAATGGGCCCCACTTTGATTTTTCACAAATGGATTCCTCAATAATGTCTAACACTTGAGAGGGTCCTCTGTTATAATCATCATTAGATGTATTACGTTGTGGTTTTCAACATGTGGACCCACATTGATTAAACAACATTGCTCATGGTTTTTAGCATTTTAGTCTAATTATTTTCTTATTCGACGGGCCCTACCCTGGTTACCAATATTAAATCACTCCCATGTGACTACTAATTAGTGGATTCTCTTTGGGTCTATCATCCCTATTTCTCTCTTCATTTCTTGTTTCGGTGCATCATCTAGTGAAAATTTTAAAAATTGCCATATACTTTATAAGTATATTGAAATTCGTAGAAATTGCCAAACAACATAAGTGACAAAATATTGTAATATGACACTATTTTATTCTGTGATAATGAAATCTTACAATATTCAATTTTGGTGATATTATATTCTGTAGTTATCCAAACACCCCCTAAAATTTTAAGTTCTAATTAATGATTAGTCTGCTTCGTAAAATTATAGAAAAAAAACTCGTATGTCACGAGGTAATCGGGCCAACCTTTTGAAAATTAAAATGTAGAACCCACCATTTGCATCATTTTGAAAATTTTAGGAGCTCATTTTTGTTAGAATGGAACTCATGCAACGCAGACAGGGGACCAACTCATGACACTGGGGTCCACCATATAGTAATGACTCATACTGATAAGGTTTGTACCCAAATAGTACTGAGTCATATTGATTAGGATAATCCCAAATTACGGGATTTGACAGACATGTAATGACCCCAATCAAGGTGATAACTTACTGTATTATTTACAAGATTATTATAAAAGGAGTGGATCAGTCCAAAGGACAGTACTGAATTTTCCAGCATCCTTTCTGCTGATAATTTTCATCCAAAACACTTAACAAATTTTACATTGTCCACCCTTAAACACTTAACAAATTTTACATTGTCCACCCTTAGTTTTCCTTTTCCTTTTTTTTTTTTTTTTGTGCAATGTGCATATAACTTTTCCGTACAGGTTCAACTAAAAAGTCAAAGCCTCCCAAGCAATTTTGTGGTGAAGTAGAACCTAAATGCATGGAATATGCCATGTGTAAGTCCATATGTCTAGTAACATCATTGGTGCAATTCAGCTGAGTCAACTCTGACTCGGGCTATTTTCATACCATAGGTCCAACCACGTACTTCTAGTAACATGACTAAATGAGTTCTATAAGAAAAAAAAATCAATAATTATCAAGTAAGTACACATGGCATTGTTTCAAAAAATTCTAATTAGAGTTGTAGATAAAGGTATTTAGGGTTTCGTGGAGAAATATATGTAAAAACTAGGAAAGTCAGAGAAGGAAAGAAGAAAAAAGAGAGAAACAAAAGAGATTTTGGAGAAGAAACAACATGGCCATCCTCCCTAGGGTTGGCCGACCTCCAATATGTATTTATATTAATATTTTTTTTCTTAATTTATAAAAAAATTCCCTGCAGTTTATGTTATTTACGACATTCCTCTAGACATAATTTTAAATACTGATCTCACAACAAAGTGTACAGTGAAACTTGGATGACATAAATAGGGTATGCTCAGGCATTTTGCTACTATACTTTGATATTTTTTAAGTTACCAGAGATGATGTACAAGGGAATAGAGACCATTTGGTGTTTCAAATGTTGATATGGAGTCGATGAACTAAACTTTCAACAACTCAATATTTTTGTTTTCATTGGAAAGACAGTATGATATAAGTTTTGTTGTGAATGAATCTAAATAAAAATAACATCCTCATAATGCTGATGTTGGGACATTGGTATGTCTACACATGAAAAAAGACAATATTCGCCAGGAACAACCATTTGAAGTAATTGGCAACTAAATAAAAATGAATAAAAAATGCATTGAATTAGAAATAGAAAGTTCCTGCAAATGCATTTTTCTGAACGATCAAGATGAGCAAAGCATGTTATCTGTTTCAGGGGTTTTACAATTCCATAGATGTCACAAAAGCCTTATAGGAGTCGACAGACAATTTACCCGGACACCATGTGGGGTGGCACAAAGACGACCTTCTGAGAGAATTTCTGCAGTCTCACCAATCTGGTAGCCAATTTCTTCTTGTCCAAAGACAACCTTATGAATCGAGAAGATGGCCAAGTAAATGCGCAGAACCATTTGTCCATTAATAATATAGAATGTATGAATATTTAAGGGATGCATTCATTCATATAATCATCTTTAGTACAGATCAACATCCAATGATAAATAGGGAATTTTTGATGGCATGGACATAGCATGGATATACCATGGATATGGCAGGAACACATATTTTGAACAATTTTTTATAAGTAAAATTTAATAAGCCGTGAAAAGATACAAAACAGGACTAAGCCACAAGCTGCCAAGCCCAAATAGAAAAACTTCAAATAAGAGACCTGCAAAACCAAAAAGATACTATACATCACAAGAGTGGAATGAAAAACTCCCTCCCTTGCAAGAGCATCTGCCATGACATTAGCTTCTAGCTTCTCTTAAAATATGATTCAAGCAAGCACCCAATTGAAGAGAAATATCATGCACCTCCTCTACCCAATCCGCCAACCTTCATGGAAAAGAAGACTTACCAAAACACTACTGAATAATTGAAAAAGAATCACGTTCGAGAATGATATTACACATCCCATCCTACGCAACTCAAGACAACCAATCAAAAGAGCAGAAAGTTTATCCATCGACTCCACAAGCCCTGAATAGCTTTGAACAACCGTGCCGGACCAATCTCTAACAGCACCCCCAATTCCAGCTCTTGTAAGTGAATGAACAAAACTTCCATCAAAATTTAGCTTTAGAACGCCCATTGGAGGATTCAACCAAAGCACTCTAATCACATGTTTAGCATTTAACCTCCTCTCAAAATTTCCACCTAAGATATATTGAGATCACTCAGATCAACACCTTCAAACTCCTTTCTTGCCCACACCCACTCCGAAACAGACCAAACAATAGACCGAAAACCTCATCCATTGAGTTACTTTTATTCCTGAATAATCTATTATTTCTCTCCAACCAAAGCTTCCAGAGTGTAGCATACAACACTACTTTCCATAAGATTATGCCGCGAATATACTTGCATCCAAACCGCCATTGATGAAAATGGTCATCAACTGCCCCAGGCATGACCCATTGCTTCCAAACATGTCAAGGATTATGATCCACACGCTAGAAGAAAAAAGACAATGGATCATCAAATAATGCATCAACTCCTCAACTACTAAACACATAGGGCACCCATTAACTATAACATGGTTTCATTGACGTAATTTGTCAATACTAAAAAATTTATGCCACCTAGCAATCTGGCAAAAAGCTAAAACTCTTGGAGGAACTGAATGATCCCAATAACTATGCCAACCAGCCACTCTATCAAGATTTTCAGTTAGACTATTCATAAAAGACTACCAAGAATACTAGTAAATTCAGAAATTAAGTTTCGGATATGATACAGATATGTCGCCTGTTTTGAAGTAGTCGGGTGACATCATGGGGGGAGAATAGCTAAATGTGAGATACCATAGTGTAAATGAAGTACGGGATATGATACAGATATGTTGCCTGTTTTGAAAAGGTCAGGTGACATGATGGGGGGAGTAAAGCTAAATGTGAGATACCATAGTGAGGGAGTCGAGTCTAGCTAGATTTAAAATATCTTTCTAGTGACTTCCAACTTTTTAGGAGTAGTCATAGTGGGAAAGAATCTTCGGAGTTACTATTCTTCGTAATTAGGCGTACTCAAGCATCTCTCATGTTGTAAAAGGAAGTGTTGTTCACACAAGGCACAAGCCTTATATATACGTGTTTCAACTATTAATAAAACACTTTTTTTTTTTTTTTTATTTTAAGAAAAATCTTTAAGTTTCCCTCTTGCTCTTGGACTGCGATTCATCGCCTCCGTCATGAAAACTATTTTACAAAGGAAGAGCAAAGAGTGAATTAGAAGGCCTCCTTGCATCATAACCCTAATGTGTCAAAAGGGTTAAGCATCCATTTATTTCACTGGAAAATGGCTTCCAGTTTTCTAGTCCTGTACGATGAACCTTAAATTGGTTTACACCATCTTTTCCACATGGGGGAACATGAAGCAAGCAAGTGATGATGCCAGATATGATATGGATATAGCAGGGCAACGCCATGGACATGAATTTTACACAAAAAAATAAACTATCAAATATGATCTGATACTGATACACTGTCCATTTTGAACTGTCCAGGTATATGGCTAGCCTTGCAGATCTTTCATCGACATTGTCCAATGGTTTGGAGATCCATTCGATGGCCTAGGAAGCCTAGAAAGTCAAGTTCTTTAGTCATAGACAGCTGAGTGCTGATGAGGATTAAACTTATAAGAGACTCATTGGAACCAACTTGCACCCTTTTCATCAAGTCTTTCATTACATGCATCTAATGAAATAAGGGTCACTTTTGTCCTTTTACACTTTGTTCTGTAGATAAGATTTACTCTCTGCAAGCTAAATGTTTTGATTATTTTTACTTTCCTATTTTCTAAGACTATTCTTCATAATAATTTTATAAATGAAATCAGTATCCCTCATGAGGTTTTTTTTTTTTTGGTTAGGCACGAGTTCATAAAATATCACAAACTACACCCTCAGAACTCAACTAGTCGCCTACAATGAAGTTGTTGAAATTAAATATTCATCAAAAACATAAGTAGCTACAAAACCTTATCCTACTACAATTGATAGATAATCAAGCAATTGGAAGATTACTTTGACAATCTGATCACTTCGTGTTTTGATATAAAGACCAGCGGCACTATCAGGACATTCTAATTCTTCAGAATCTCTTGTAAACATACCACACGTAAGACCTACATATGGAATTTATCAATGAATATTAGAGCATAAATGAAAAAATATATATATGAACAAAGAAAAGTGAATTTCCCATAAACAAGATAATTTAATGTTTGGTAAAAGAAAGAATGAATAAAAAAAAACACTGAAGGTTTAGAATAATTGTAATTAGACATGAGATAAAGGAATACATAAGACAGTTTAAAATAGAAATATCACAGTAATCATACTCTTGGACCCATAAACAGCAATCTATAGCACTTAACAGATGTCATGTCATGTTAACAATCATGTTGGTCCAATTGAAGGTAGCTGAATGTACACACGAAACAATAATTTACAAAACCACAGAAACCTACATGGATTACTTTGTGCAAGATCAATACGTCTCCAATGATTTGAAAATATCTTGGCATTTTCATGCGATTTTCAAAAGCAGGAGACATCAGGTCGGGACAACTTAAATTTAGTAGCGAATGACAAGTTACATCATCATAAAATCCTGCCATGCCTCACACGTGTTGAAGTGAAACAAGAAAGCAAATTGAAGTAAATTGGAAATACCACAATTGACATATTCATGTTTTACAGTATGATTTACCCACTTCATATAATTGTGATTTAATTCTAATCCATAGGTTCGTTTTTGTAACCCACGGCATTTACAACAAGATCTCTCTCTCTCTCTCTCTCTCTCTCTCTCTCTCTCTCTCTCTCTCTCTCTCTCACACACACACACACACACACACACACGTGGGCGGGCAATCTCTCAAACACACACAAATGCACACATTTCACAAAGAGACACTGTCTGTGGACGAATAAAGGTTTTCAATGAACCCCCAATTATCTAGTTACCTAAGAACCCAACGCGAAAAAGTTGAGGAAGGACCCCTTGGTGCGCATACAAAGGAGAGAAACCACACTTTTGTGCATCAAAGGTAGAAAGACGGGACAAACGATCATAGGTTTTTTCCCCCAGTAGAACATAGATAGCATACCCCAAAAGAATGGGTAAGCCTATGATATCAAGGATGATGATGATAATGACGGCCCCTTTTTTTGTGCCCAATTGATAATTGTGTCCTCACAAGAGTCTAGTCAGGCCCATTACCTATATACACATTTACCATTTACCTGTGATATATATATATATATATATATATGGGGGCTCTTCACATGCATCCATCCCTCACCATTTTTGGTGAGGGACACCCCTTTTGGGGAAGTTTCAAGTACAAAAGTGTACTTTGTACAGTACAAAAGTGTACTTTGTGTGAGGTACAAAATACACTTTTGTACTTGAAATTTCCGCAAAAAGGGGTGTCCCTCACCAAAAATGGTGAGGGATGGATGCATATGAATATTATCCTATATATATATATATATATATTAGTTATCCAGTGCACTTTTTTTTTGTGCACACCATGCACACCTCATAGTGGGGCCCACCAAATGACCCATCCAAATGGACCACACACAGGACACCCTTGAATTACACTGGTCCCATTTTTTACACCCATCTGAATGGTCTGTATTGTGATCCCATGCTCCATGCATGCCTCACTATGGGCCCACCTACTGGCCCACATGGGGGTGGGGCCGGGGGGGATTGAAAGATTTGGTTGGGACCCTCCTATATAAAAAAAATCAGCCCCATTTGATCATCCTAATCCTTCCATCCATGGCCCACAAAACTTCACGATCTAAAATGGGTGCATAGTTGATCCAACGGTCTAGTCCATCCAACGGGTGCAAACCAAGGGCATGAGTGACTATGACGGCGGCGGCGAAGGGCATGAGGTATTGAAAGATCCTGATGAGGGCTAGCTATATGAGAAAAATCACCCTCATCCAATATGATTTGATATGCGAAATGGGGTAATTTTATCTCAACTGTTGGAAGTATTTACAAATGTAAACTCTTAAGATGAAGGACCTAAGATGATCGGATGGGGTTGGTTTTTTGCACATATCTAGCCCACATCAGGATCTTTCAATCCCCCATGTCCTTTAGGTTGCAACTCACCTAGGTGGGCCATATAGAGTTCTCTCACTCATCTCACCGTAACATTTCCATATATATATATATATATTTGGAAATTCTAAAAAAACACCCCACTTCAAAAATCCCCCTTTCTCCACCCCTCTTTATTTTTGTCATGGCGCTCATGTTGAGTCCCCCCCCCCTCCCTCCCACCAACACACGCACACACGTGTGTGCGCGAATAGTCATAAGTCCAAGTTTGACACTCATCCAACTTTTCCTCACCGTTGGATTGAATCATGATAAAATGATGTCTCTAAACGATTAAATTTTAGGGGCATGAATCAAAAGGTTTGGATGATCTTATGGACTCGAAATTTTGCATATAGGTAGGCCTCACATAGATCTTTCCATCCAATGGACTTCCATGATCATCATGCATCCTAGTGGGCCCTACTAGGAGGGTTCTCCTAAAAAATGTCCTAGGGTTCCAATTTTGCTAAGAGCTTTTCGTTGGAGTGAGGACGAGCAAATGAGCTCATTTTCCTCTTATTCCTTTTATATAATCACCACAAGCCATTGGATACACACTCACATTTTTTTAATCAGTAATAATAACATTTTATTAAAAAGAAGAAAAGATCAACACAGATTAGACTAAATTGACCAAGCATAGCTCATTGGTGAACAGGCATAAGAGATATATACCAGACACCAACCGCCATCACACTATACTGGCACTTAGATTACAAGAACGATCTACACACATGCTGAAACAATATTTGCATCCCAGAGACTAGAGAGCTAATCTCATTTAATAAAAATTGCATTTTCCATGGACCTCTAAGCTATGGCATTAGATGAGTCATGAAAGTTGCATTGGACGCACGGAAGTCAACCATGAAGCACCTTGTACTCTTGGTTACAGGGCATATGCATAGGAGCCTCTCACTATATAAAATATAGCTAATTAAGTACAACAGTGTGTGTGTGTGTGTATTACATCTTGGGTAAGCGATTAAAGGCTTGGTTCGGGACTATATATTGAAAACGATTGTAAATCGGGTTTAGTTCTAGATATACTAAGGGCACAACACAAGCAGAATGCCCTTTACAACCTTAAAAGTGTTTGATCTTGCACATGTGAGTATCTTATGGGGCCCACTTGTGATTCAGCCCTCCCCTGACTCACTATTGGATTTAATGATCTTTTACTGGTAAAACACATAGGATGATTTCTTTTCATCCTTACTTCAACCCATGATCCACACACCACCCACCAACCCCCCTTCATAGTACTATATCATATCTATGGTTTTATCGATTGCTGTTTTGCCTTTAATGTCCTATGAACATTATTGTGAGTAGGGTATAATTGTAATTTTTTGACACTATACAATGAGTAAATGGAGGGACTTCTCTTATTAGAGTGTTTTGGCCCTAAAATAACTTCACCCATAGGTTAACCCAGTCCATTGGGTTCAGACCACAGGCTCAATATTGACCGAGAGCTACTGCCTACTGTGGCAACCTCTTTCTATCCTATTTCTATTTCTATTTCTATTTTCTATCATTGTTTAATTAGAATTGCTAATATTTGAGTTTCCTCTTTTATTTAGATTTCTTTAATTGTTTAGGAAAGTCTTAGTGTCCAAGCAAGAGAGGGAATGTAACACCGCCACACCTGTTTCAGGGCCTAGATTATTTTTCTATTATTATATTTAATATCCTGAAATTCCAGATTTATGATTTGACTGGAATGATTATACTTATTATTTTGCAAATAATGGTTTCTTAAATATCAATAGATATAAGTAAATAAGTGGGACCAATATCTATTGTGGGGTTATTTTTCTAATTAATTGAGTAATAATTGTGGGTCCTAAGTTTTGTTAGAAATAGAAAGTATTAGGTAGGGTCCGCTAGTTTTAAGTTAACTAGGTCTTAGCTTATTGAAAAGGATGTTTTATCAGTTTTTTTTTTTAATTTATTTATTTGGGGATTGAGAGACATTAGTCGGATCCTTGGAATATGTTTCGTAGATCTTTGAAACATGATAGATGGGGCCCAATTCCTTGGAAACCTTAATGCGCACAATATGCATATCTTGAGGAGGGGCTTGCACATACTCCTTTCAGGAGTCATTTATTAAAATAGAAAGAGAAATCCACTCACCCTATCCTACCTTAACCATATAAGATTCCTAAATTAAAGGATTCTCATACAACTCAAATATGGAAAGTCTAGTAAAAAACAACTGAATGAAACGAAGAGGGATTTGGTTTCTGCACTTGCGGAAACTTTCTGTTTTGGTTTATTGGTCCCCGCATGACTAGGTGAGTACTCCAATGGACTTCATGGACAAATCCAAATGGGCCATTAGATTAGGGTACTGAATCAATCTCTCTCTCTCTCTCTCTCTCTCTCTCTCTCTAATTGAGAAACATTACAATTTATATTGACATTTATTTTTGGCCCATCTCAACCATCCATTTTCAGAGTTGGCCCATTTTGCTTGATTGAGCTCCAATTAAGATGGACCTAAAGTACTTCTAATCAATTAAATCGTTCCATATAATTGAGAGATTGATCAATCACATGATCCATTGGATCCAGGCCATACATATGCTCCTGTGTCACATTATGAAGATTTAACCAGACAACAAAAGGAAAAATTAAACATATATACCTGTGAGAGAACCATGGTCAGTATGCCATCCACACCACGATGACATGATACCAGCATCCTGGCTACCACAATCACTGCAACATGACACAGAAACTTACTTAGGAATGATAAGCATTACTATATGACAGTGCCCCAAACCACAAATCTGTCTACTTCCTGTGATGCATAGCATCCTATTCAATTAAGTTCAACAAAGGAAAGATCTTGTATCAAACTACCAATTGAAGAACAAATTTCTCAAAGTTTTTTTTTAATGGCTACTTTCATTAAAGGAAAAACAGAGGTTAAAATGTTGGAAAAAATTGAGAAGCATAAATTGAAAAATGTTGTCAAGGGCATAAATTAATTGTTGAAATGCAACAATTTGAACTCATGACGTCATGTATTCCTAACATAAAACACCAAATAAAAGCAAGAATGAAGGTTAAAGTACAACCAATATGATTATAAAGATGATTGCCTTAGAAATCTAAAAGAGGGATTAATATTAATTTGATGTAAAAAGAAGAGAGGTCAAGTCAAATTCCAGTTATTCAGTAATGGGACAGCCTTATCTCGCTCAAGCTAATCTAGCCCACCTTCTTCAAATCTGAACATAAGACATCTGGAGCACTGTAATTTCATAAAGAGAATACACTTTAAACTGCTCCTGCGATGTACTTACTTTCACATTATTATAGAAGAGTTGATGGGAGATGTTGTACTTTTGTAAATAATGAGCCCTTGATTGAAGGGATGGTAATGAGCCTAAACTTAAGTTCTTATATGTCTGTTACAACAGTGATGGACCCGACTTTTTTGGTGTCAACAAACAGCTGATCAGTAACATCCATAGTAAGGGTGAAAGACTTCAATCCAAATCCCCTTTATGAAGTAGGCACAGCCACAGGTTCAAATGAAACCGTAGCCAAAGTGATTACAAGAAACACACTTTGTAGACTGAATCATGCATGCTTGGTAAAGTACCTAAGATTAAAACTTCTAAGAATTGTTTAATGTTTGACATACAGCCCAGATGCATCGCTTAAATTGCTTTGAATAGGTATATCAATCATTTGTCATTGGGGATCCAACATTAATCCTCTCATACCTACTAATTGGTGTACCTGAGATGCATTTCCTCTAGCTTCTGAAAAGGACATCATATACTGATCTTTTAGAAGGATAAGTCATCCCGAAATCAGGATTTTAGAGTTTAGGACATTCTTCTCAAGAGAACTCTTAGAAAAACTAATGCACGAGTTGACCACCATGTTATTGACTGATCTTTTATTTACATCAATCAGCCAGCCAATGATGATGTCAGAACATTTTGACAACAGAAAAATGGATATTAGAATAATAAGTCTTAAATCCTCACCTGTGCTGTGCTGGAAAGTAATAGAGAAGGCGACCTTTATGACATCGAGAATGCATAAGTATTTGCGCAAGCCCTTTACTATTGCTCAGCGGAGCACCTTTGTTCACTAATGAAAATATCAAGGTTCAGCACCTCCGGATGTGTGAACTGAGATAAAATGGGCATTTTCAACATTTGTCCATGCACAGTGTATTGTGTGGAGGTAATTTAGGTAACATGATTTCCTGAAATAATGATACTACCACTTCTCTTGGGCTATAATAAGCACATGTTTAAGAATTTTATGTGAAACCAGCAGATGGAAAAGAAAAGTTGCATAGGAAAAAATGCCCTGCAAAATTATCAACGCTTTATGAATGTTAAAAAAGACAGAAGTAGTGACTTTAACGACCATATCGAGGCCATTTTAACTTACGATATACCGGAATTAAACTATCAAGCCAGCCTGGGCAAAAAATAAACATCATTTTTCATAGTGAAATCGGATGATCTCAATGTAGTCATCCTCTTGTATGGACTTCTTGTATTCCAATCATGGCAAGTTATTACAATCTCCTCGATTTGGATTAACTACAATCCTCTCAATTTATTGTCAGTTACAAGAATATTACAAAAAGATACTTAAGTGTGACATTTTAGTGATGCACAATTTATTGCCGGGCTAGCCTAATACCTCCCTCCCTCCCTCCCATCTAATCATCTTAAATTTGTACTTTCACATAGTGTAATGCATTACATTTTCTCCAAATTGGCCATTGTTGACATTTATGGTCCAGCATGAGAGGGAGTGTATCAACTAGGGCCATTATTTTCATTGAATAAATTATGCTTGTGTGGTCATGATGCAGGAATTCCAGGCACAGTAGCTGTAAGTCTGCAACAGCATAATATAAGGTGTTAGTCAACCAAACACAAGAATTCTACAAAGTTTCTTTCTATTATTTCCTTGTTTCACTTTTTTCCTTCTACAAATCCTACCACAGATCTAATTCCAGGTCTACCATCACTGACAACCAATTTTAAATGAACAAATCATAGAAACCACAGAAAAGTTTATGCATCTTGATTCAATATATTTCTCAACATAGAATCTTATGTGCAGCATGATAAGGATACCGTATCTGTCACAATGATACGCCAGCATCAATCCGACATCCAACAACAGCTTCCCAAGAGATTTGAATGCTACAAGATTACCAATAACCATCATTCTCGTCAGCCCAGCTAGAGTTTTTTTTTTCAAAGTTATCAAACGTATATTAACAACCACTCTATAGTTATTTTCTGTTTAAGCAAACACCAACTCATTCTATTTTGACAAAATCCTAATTTTCAAATTAAGCAACTACGATAGATCATCAGAAAAAAGGAAAAAAAAAATATTTGCAACAGTGAAATTGGTTTTTCACAAGCTATAGTCATCAAGCTTTTTGCTATATAGTAAATGAAGGCATATTTTTATGATAACCTAGTAAATGAAGGCATATTTAATATATCACTGCAAAACTAATTAAGTTAAAATAAAAGAAAATGCAGGATTGTGAGGAAGTCATGTCAATGTCACACTGGGACCATATTTTTATACTTATGAGTGTTTATTGGACGAGTATCAATCCACTTTTAGACCCAGCATTCCTTTTGTTGGATCATCTAAATTCAACAGGAATGCTTTTTTGTTGAATCATTGCCTATTGGTAATCAGATTTTTGTAGTTATTTACTATGGTTGAAGAGTTCTCCTCTAATGTCACTTCTAGAACACTTTTCTCGTGAGTAACCCTTTTACGAGTGACTTGGATGGGTAAGAGCCCTGTGGGCCCACTTGTGATGAGGTGAGCCAACCAGAAAAGCTGAGCCAAGCTCAAGGTCGACTGCCTAATAAATAGCTCGAGCTAGTCTCAAGCTTGCAGAGCAAAACTCAAGCTAGATCATAAATGAGCTAAGCTTGCACTAGCTTGGGCTTGAGATCAGGTTGCCTTCTTCATGCATATGTTTGTGCACATTAATGCGTCAAGCTTGATCAGACACATATGTTCATGTACATTAATGAGTCAAGCTTGATCAGACACCTATGGGCTTGGCCCACAGTTATTGGACCAGATGGGATGGCCCACTAAATTTAGACCGAATAGGCTGGCTGACAATGGGCCAATTCTAGACCCTCCTTTTTCCCCCTTTCTTAAAAGCCCTTGGGCCTATGATGCACTTGGACCGCATCACCTAGCATGCCACTTTTGATCTGTCCTCTCTGTTCCTAAACTATCAAATATCTTGTTGCCCTTAGTAATCGAATATTACAAAGAGTAACTTGCTCTGTGGCAATCTTTCCTCCATTTAATTGAAAATTCACTTCATGATTAAGCATGCTTACGCCCACCATTCTATTTCATGGATACAGCCAGAAACAAAGTAGGTGTTCTTTCGATGAGTTCTTGATAGTAGTGCCCTAAGAGTTCAGTCATTCTCCCACCCCCCTAGGAGTTCCTCAGTGTTCTTTCACCACACTTTTGATTAATTTAATTGATCTACATATAATGTACCCATTTTGAATGGAAAAAAAATCCCGTGTGCCACACATGTATACACACTTCTACACATATGCATGTTATATAGTATACACAAATTATATACAATTTTTTTTAAATTTTTTTCAAAAAGAAACACACATTATATTCATATGCACATGCACATGCACCTTTAAAGTCCTTTCTTAGTATATACCAAACAAGAATGAGGTATGACCTTATGCCACCATCAGTATGGTCCTGACTGCTGATGGAAGCTGATCACTTGATTTGACTTGAGTAGGCCCACCTTTGATAAGTGGTTAATTGTTTATAATCTAAGCCCTAATATTTGATTCATCTTGTGCTAGTATAGTTATTTTAATTGATTTTTACATAGGTTTTGTTAATTTTTATGCTAAGGTCAAAAGGAGCAAAAAGAGAGTAATTAAAGAAGACATGATGGGCGTGAATCCCAAAGAAGGACCATAGTGGGTCCCATCCAAGCTATTCCAGATTTCAAGATTAATTTCTAATTCTTTGGGAACTTACAATTCAAAGAAGAAAAGCAAAAGAAAGAAAGGAGAAAAAGAAAGAAAGTTTGGAGTAAGTCTTGTTCAAGTCAAATTAGAAGTCCTAAAAGAGGGGTCCCACACTCATTGTGCAAGCATTATATGGGCCCACTTTTATTATAAAAGCTTCAGATTTAGTTATTGCAATTAATTCTCAGATTTGTGGGTCCATGTGAAGAATTTTCTAGAAGATACAAGTGGGACCAGATTTAGAAGTCTTGCTAATCAAGAAAGAAGACTCCTATTTCATTCTAATTAGGAAGCCCAATTGAAAAGCAAGATGGAGACCTAAATCTACAAGGGAACTATTACTAAAGGGGCTGTTGCAAAAGTATAAAAAGACATCCAATGAACAGCCACGTCCATCCACAATAGAGCCACCATTCAGCCACCAGAAAAGCATAAAAATCAGTTATTATCATCCCATAAACCCTATTTTCCATACAGCCACCTTTGGAGCATTCTTTGGAGCATCTTGGAGGGCTTTTGGAGCAAGAAAAAGGGGAAAAAGCTGCTGGCCATCCACTGCATCTTCATCATCTTCTAGTTTTCTTCTTATGACTCTACTTTTTAGTTTATTTTTCATTAAAGACATGAGTAGCTAAACTTTTTAGGGCTAGGGTGTAATTGAAACCCTAGCCTAGTTCTATGTAGTCTCTTTTGGCATCTTTTAATTCAGATTTCAGTTTTGTTGGTTGAGATTCTAAACCATGTTATTAATTGATGGGTTGTGTATATGCCATGCCAACCATGTGATGTTCAATTAATCTTAAGAGTAGCTAACTTAATTTTGATTGATCTTGATGTTATGCATCTAGGGTTTAGAACCATGAATAATCTAAGTATATGCCATGCTTAGACTCATGCATTTATCTTTCTCATTGTTTTATGCATTATGTTTGTTTTGACTAGGACATATGCCATGCTTAGTTTTTGCATCATGATGAACAATTCATGTAGTATGCCACTCATGAATTAGGTTTAGGGGAATAATAATTTAGACGCATATGCCATGGTCTAGGTTGATAGATGTCACTAATAAAATCTGATTTTTGATTAAAAGATAATAAGGGACATACATAGGATTGGTTAGGGGAGTAGATGAAACCCTAGTTCATTCATTACTACTGTTTTTCAATTCTCATACTAGTTTTGTGTTTTAAGTTACTTTCCAATTATCTTTTGATAGTTTAATTTACTGTTTTTAATAGTTTAATTCAGTTTTTCATTATTCAATTATTCCATTTAATATTCTGATTTTTAGTTAATTTTGACATTGTTTTATCACAAGTCTTCGTGGGATCGACCTCGTACTTACAATTCACTACACTACATAGTGATCTTGTGCGCTTGCGAGTTTTAAGTTGTGTGCATATTAAGGAGCTTATTTCTAGGTTGCTTGGTGCATACCAACCTTCACGTGATTAAACCTGCTCATATCACACACATCACACACACCATCTGTATAGGAATTGGCCCAAATTTATTCCAACTAAAATTTGGGCCACTGTCCAGACAAATGTTCCTGTATAATATGAGGGACTTTGATCAAACAAGGGTGGGCTCCACATCGGTTAAACAAGGTTTAAGCTGCTGTCATCACCATTCACCAATACTAACGGCAGCAAGGCATCATTTCTCAAAAAGAACTGATTTTCTCACTTTCCAATTTACATGCTTCAAATTATTGACCTCTTCTTCATAAAATATGTTTCCCTGCCCATTGCACATGCAGTTATTCACTAGTCACTACTACGAAAACAGTTTTAAAATACCCTTTTGTCCACTCCAGGCTGCAGCAATGAAGCTATAACAGACACTTTCACAAGTTGAATATGTTAAGTTGTTAACCAAAAAATTCAACCACAAGGTGTGCTGACAAATTAAATAAGTATTACAATAAATAAAATATATAGGAAAGTACTTTAACCAAAGAGATGCTCGCATACCTGCTTCAAGTTCAGGCAAATCATTGCTAGGCCAAATATTTGGCCGACAATATGATGGATACCTACATGAGTCGGAATAAGATTACCTCCCATTGAGATTCATTTATTTGAGATGAAAAACCAAACCAGACTAACAGAAATAAAAGGACCTCCATAATGCAATTGGACAATTTTTTACCAACATAAAAAGCTAATCTTATAGAAGCAACTTATTAAAATATCAAGTAGATTTACATTATTAACTAGAGTATGATGTAAGCATAGAGCTCACAAGAAGTCATGAACAACAAATGAGGTGCAAAATGGTACCATTATAATTTCCCTTTTTCTTCTTTTTCCCCCTTAGTAGAATCCATGTTTCACATGTCAAACGATGTTTGCATGACAGGAAATTATAGGATAATTTTGTCGGGCCCATGAGTATTACCATGACTAGTAGGTGCATTTGATGGGATATTCAAGTAGCTTCTAAATAAATCAAGTTTGTGAAATTTTGACATGTATTGGAGAAGTTTTTGCCCACTCCTGAGATAATAGCATAGAGTTACAGTGTCTGGGATATTTTACTTGCCTGATATTAGAACTTCTGAAGTGAGTTTGAAGAAGTGGTTGTTTTGAGGAAAAGTATGTCCAAGTTATGTTAAGATGCAGAATTGTTGGACTTGGTGGAATATTAGGACAGTTTCTGTTTTTAATATTTAAGAGATTGCTTTCTAGTCAAATTCATGTTTTACTTCGTCTGGTTTTCCATTCATATCACTGGATATTGAAGGTTTTCATCCTGCAAGAGCTGTTCTACCTGAAGGCTGTTTGCCTCATGGTTCCCAATCAAGGTTTGATCGAAAGGATACTGGTGCCAAAGTGTAGGGCTGTCCCATGCACCATGAGGATTAATCTTGATATCATATGGAAACCCATTCGAGTTTGGAAAAATCGAATTTTTAACACTTTGTTGCAATAAGGGCTTAATTGGGGTTTGCCTTAAATCCCATATTACATTCCGAATCTGCCTTTAGAAATTTATTTGAGTAACCCGCACAACTTAGGAGTTAAGACAGCGTATAAACCCCTTGGTTTCCAACCTTTTCAAATCCTATTTCTAACTAAACTGTGCTAAAGAGGGGTTCAGACTTTGAAACCCTAATTCATCCAACCTAACAATCAAAATTAAAATTTAGGCTTCTACCTTAGATTGCATCAGAGATGTCAATCAATACACAGTGGGAAATAGACTTTTCAGCGTAACTTGTACATTGGAATTATTTTTTCAAATGGTAAGTGATTGATTAAAGAAACTACAGAAGTTGTAAAATCAGACAGGCATCATGGCAACACAATCAAACATTTTTTTTTTTTTTTGAATGGTAACTTGAATTTAAAAAAGCTTAACAGTGTGCAAGCTCATGAATGTGTTCCCACTCTCATTAAACCCATTAAACACGTGTGTAATATCAACAACAACCCAATAATTGCGGCCAACTTTTTAGGTTTAGAACAAAAGCATATGAACATAAATTGGAGGTCTCCTACAGAGAATTTCCACTCGAGTATATAGAGATATTTTTCATTACTATTGGCATTAGGATATCAGATTTTCATCATGCAAAATTATTGATGTTTCCTTCACCAGGAGACAAATTCTTCAAAGCATTAAAATAACAATGGCAATATAATTGATACAATGAAGAGAAAATAAGGCAACTCAAAACTTGAAGACCATAGTCCAAAAGAAGTTTTGAGTGAGGGTATGCTCATAGCATTGTGAACCTTTCTAGACTGGTCATGATGCTGTAAGATAAACATTCATTATATTTAACTCTACCGTTGTATAAGAGAAGCATCAGTTGTTGGAATGTCTAAAATGGGATTGGCAAAAAAGGAGCCTTTCAACACGTCTGCAAAATCAAGGGACTCAAAACAATAAGTCATCTTAGAGAACCAGCATACCAAAATCTTACACTCATATGCTGAAAAAAGATAGAGCCCATTTGTTTGCATGGAATTGAATACATAGGAATTCATGGTCAAATGGGCTCCAATAATGGATTGTTCAAGCGGCGAGGGGTAAAGGATATAAGGTAGAGATGTACATGGGGCCTTGACTTTCTCCTAGGATTTGAATTACTAGGATGATGGCTGAACATTCATTTCATATCTCCCCTTGATTCATTTTCTATTAAAGGAGAGATTATATGATGGTCATTTTTGGATATTCACCTTTGTTTCATCATTTTTAACCACTTAAAAAAATACGAGTATTAGAATTCCTATGAATTCAATTACATGAAACAAATGGGCCCATAAGGCACAGTATCCAAAGAACATATGAAATGATTTAGACTTGCACTGCATATCAGTAAATTAAGTAGAAAATGCACGCATCCCAACACTTTTTTAGAAGAGAGTAGCCGTTAGATTAATTTTTGGTGCTTTCTATCATTCTGTGCTTGCAAATTGCAGTTCTATGATGCTTTCTATCTTTTTTAATTTATTTTATCTTCTTTTGTGTCTGTTACTCGATGTTATCTGTAATTCACAGGCACTAAGAGGGATGAAGTAGAGGATTTTAAATTTTGCATTTTGCAAACAGATAGAATATGCTTTTGCAGTTATCCAGATGGCATTGATTTTTGTAATTCTAGTTTCCATTTGTGCTACAATGTTTTTTGTAATTTTCTCTTACAGTTACCTGTAAAATGACATAAACCAGATATGCATTAGAATATGAAATATATCTATATTTTTCTATGAGAAAAAAAATATATGTATTATGGGTATATGTGTGTTTTATCGTTCTTTTTATATGTTTTTTCTTGATTTGAGTTGTTTTAAAAAAAAATGTATAATAAAAATGATATAAATTAATTTTATGACCTACCTGGTAAGTGGCTTAGTCCACTTGACACACTGGGTCGGAAAACTATGCATGTATATAGATTAATATATGTTCTTTCTTTAGATCCTTCATCTCCAAAAAACAACTTATTACCACATGCTCTTATCAATAAAACCATGCAGTTCTAAAATAGAGTTCATAGAATGAAGAAATCACTTCAAACAGAAAACTTTATAGAAGCCATGCATCCACTTAGTCGCATAAATTCACAGATAAGGCCATAAAGTTTGAACAAAGTATTGAAAAAACATACCGAGTTTACCAGACTCAAGCTTCTCCTTCCCATGACTCCAGCCAAAGCCATACCTGTATGACAGAAAATAGAAACTCGTTGGACACTTTTCTCATGGCAGGTACTTAATATTTAGAAGATGATATCTATGAAGAATATAATTATACTATAAAGAAATCACTGGAAAAGAGAGAGAAGAGGGAGGGAGGGAGAGGAGGCTTCCAAAAAAGCACCCCAAATTTCAAGAAGCAAATGTAAAGTTGAAGCATGCAATAAAGGTATACATGGAATCTTCTTATGCCAATTTCTTCATCGTTGTTCATAAAATCCTTCCACCAGTACATAGTTTATAGTCCTGAAAGGACCTAAATGGATTCAATTTGAATCAAAGTTTCATTTTATCAAGGTCTTGCAGCTGTAGATACTTCCCTTCCAGATACAAGGGGCATTGGCATTGGGTAAATCCAAGGCAAAGAGACATCTTTGGCAACCCAAAATCCAATCTTGAGCGGGCCTACTGTCAACATGATAGCCCATTAGAGGGTCTAAATAATGACCAGCTGTGGTGTCCATCTGAAGGTCATTCAGTTCATTGAAAACACTGCAGCATGCCAATTTGGCCAGCCAAGTGGCAGATCCAAAATGGATAATGATTTGATCTAGGATTATAATGTTTGAGCTAGGTTAGAGAAGGCCGACCCCATGCTGATGGAATAAGGCTAAGATTATGATAATGGTGGTGATCTATGTTAATCCAGTCAATAAAACCCAATTTCACTTTTTAGCAATTTTAAATATAAGCAAATTAGAATACTGGAAAAAAGGACACAAATACCCCCACATGAGTACTTACTCCAGTACTTCCCATCAAGCTAGAGCATAGATGTCAATAATGCTCAGCTTGATAAAAAGAACATAATAATGTTCTTTCCAAGACCTCAGTTAAAAAGAAAAAATAACTTCTAATTATTCCAATCCCGCAAACACCAGTCCAATAATCTTTACCAAAGACCAACACTTTCTTTAATGATGAAATTCTCACAAATGTGCAATGTTATCAAAATATCATCGCAAAATAACTTAAAAAGCTTAACCCCGAGGGGTAGCTCAGTTGGCCTAGGACCACGGTTTGCACCTGGAGGTTGAGGGTTCGAAACTGCACTACCACACTGGGGCCACAGGGGATTTACCCGGCCCTCCGTAGGCCCGTAGGGATTATTCTGGTCCAAAGGGATGGGCCAACCTCTGTTATAAAATTTTTTTTAAAAATTAAAAAGCTTACATTTCTGTAGCGTGTTTTTTGCATACAAAAATGGTTTTTTGTGCTACAGTCTAATCCATGTTTAGTGCGGCTGCTTTTCAATGGGTTAAATTTTCCGCCATTCCTTGAAAAATAAATTCCTATAGGGGCTTACAGAAATTTATTTTTCTGTGGCATGTACACAAAACGAGCCCTTGGCAAACTGGGCTTGTAGTCCCTCCATGAGTTGGTCTCATTCCCACTAGCATTTCGATCATTCGTTTATGCTCTTCGGTCATCACATTTACATTTTCCTCCATTATCAGAAGGCACTGCAGTGACTCTTCTACAGAGTTTCGTTCATTTGTTCTAGTCATGTGAACCAAGGACATTATCAGATTCAGACAAAGAGACCGTATGGTCTTAGAAATGTTGATGAGACTCACACCTCTTGCATGGTTAACTCCGGGAAACTTAGGTTTTTTTTTTTTTCTCTAGATCAACCAATGCTAGTGCTGGTTTGAAGACCAGCACGACAAAGGTGACGTAGCCCTTGTAGGGGTCATTGCACTTCCTAGCCTGGAAGTTAAAGACAGAATTGAATTAGAGTGAAAGAAGATGGAGGAGAAGAAGGACATGAGAAAGAGAAAGAATAGGGCAGAGAGAGAGAGAGAGAGAGAGAGAGTTTGGGAAAAAAGAGTGTCAGCATTTACATTTATTGATTTTTCTGAAATTAAATAAAAATCCATGTTTCTAAAATTACAAAGGATCACTAAAGTTAAGGAAAAAAAAATCAGTCATCAGTCTTTGATCATAATTTTAAAGTGGCCAAAGCCTATATGGTCAGATTTTATATCCCAAGAAGGTCTGCAATGTCCTGACAAGTTTTGATCGAGCATTGGGCCCCAAACAGCCCCAAATTGCTGAAAATCTACTGTTGCAGGGGCTGGATCACAGTTTTAGAACAAGACGGTGTATTTTGTCAGTTCTGAAACTCAGTTCAAACTTCAAATAAGAAGCCAGACCAGGGAACATTCGTGCATGGACTTTGAGCTTGGAATTGTGGGCACATCTGGGACAGACCCATTAGGGTCCTTAACTCCCAAGGCCGGCCAGGGGTTTAGGTTCAACTGGTGGGGTCCATCACTAGATCAGGTGGGCCCCGTGTGCCTCATATGAAAAATCATCCAGAAGGTCTAGGACATTCAGTTTTTCAGGAAACTCCATTAAATCACTGATTTCTTTCTAATTATTTGTTGATTTTCTTTCCATAAGGTCATAGAGCGTTGGTTAATAATAGTCGCAGGCAGAAATTGTGGGCTGGATGGCACGTAATTAGGGATTTTTAGGGATTTGACTGCATAGGCAGCCACAGTACAACAACTTGCAAATTGCCTTTGTTTCCTTTTTCTTTGTTTAATTTTAGCAATTTTAGGTGTTATTTAGAAGGTGTGGCTATATTAGGAATTTTGAAATCTGATATGATCGTAAGAGTGCACAGTTGACAACTTTTATAGTAAATAACAGTAGCCTTTGGGTTCCATTTTATCCATCAAATGGTTCTTCCTATTCATTCCTTCCCATTTCCGATAGTGTTAAAGCATATTGGTATAATGTTTTGAGAACTAAAAGGAGCTGACGTCCAACTGTGCATGAAGTTCATATAGTTGGTTGCTGTGTTTTGGTTTCGTTTATACCCGTGGCTGGTAACTCGCTTTTCTTTCTAGCCCTGGTGGGATAAAACCTGGTGGAAGATCCACACACTTCCTCCCATAAATCACCATGAAAAAACTGCATTCTTAACATCTAACTGATACAAGGGCCAATAAAAATTTGAAGAATAAACAAAATAAAAAAATTCACCTTTTCCAGAGAAAATATTTTGAGAGCCAATTTCATATGCCTATGTATATCCTTTAGCCACTAAGCAGGGTTTGTACCTTTGGGTCGATCCATTTGAACTGTATTTTAGGGTAAAAAGCCACTTCCAGCCCTATTCACTCATTATCTAGCAGATTGGTTAAAATCCCATGTTTTTTCTTTTCAAGTGCCTTCATCTCATCAATTATAGTTGCTTTCCACTTGGGATGAGATCAAGTACTTAGACACATGTGATGGTATATTGGTATGCATTCTAAAAGATAATTATGCCTCTATATGCAGGAGATAATGCAAGATTTCAAAACAAGATTTTCTATTATTATTTCTTGCCAAGATGCTCTTGATGAGAGGACTGAAATTGTAAATAGAATTTGCCAGTCATTTTTGGGAGTCAAATCTCAGTTTAGTCAAACACAATTACTTTTTACAAAAAGTTTTGGAGTTTTTGATGGTCTACAGAGACAAAGAAAATAGACTGGAGCAGATGGTATATACCTATCTATGAGCAAACTTGGGAATTGGGATAGATTGGTTAGCTACACTATTCGATAAAATTTTGGGCATAGGAAGCTTGATGAATGGAGAGCACATTGGTCCATTTCTACAAGAACGAAGGTGACATTCAGAGTCTACCCCAGTTTTGATGTGTAAGATGATTGAAATGAACAAAGAAATTGCATTGAGTAATCAAACTTATGTCACACAATGAAACTTTGAGAAAGAGTAATAGAGCAACACTTACGACATGAGTTAGAAACTTTGAGAAAGAGTAATAGAGCAACACTTATGACATGAGTTGGATCTAAGAAAAATGTGCTACAAAAAGTCATTTTACCTATAAAACAACTCATGGAAAAGTTTAGAGAAGAAGAAAAACTTGTATATATGGTTTTTAATTTGTATTAATTTAGAGAAGACTTATGACGGTGCAGTTATTTTGGCGAGCAATGAAGGAAAAAGACACCCAGATGGGTATAATGATATTACACGACATATATTAAGAGGTAATAATGAACATGATAACTGTTTGTGGAGTGACAATTGACTTTGCAATTAGAGCTGGATTGCACCATGGTTCCACGTTGAGTCCGTATTCATATGCCTATAGATGGTTCCTAGATCACTAAAAGACTTCTATGTATTGGGAAATATTTTTAAATAGACTGAAAAATATTGTGCAACACACTGGTTCTAAAGCTTCACATGTAACCATCATATTGCAACTTCTAGATTACTAGTTAGTCACAGCTACAGAGGGCAATGGACCTTTGTTTACCCAACTACCTGAAGGACTTGATGTAAAAAGGGTATGGACCCTTGGGCCCACTTGATGCTTCGATCTAGAATTGATCCACAGTTATGGCTGGACAGGTAACCAGGTTGGGTCCATTCAAATCCATACTTGGCTAACCAAAGTTAGTGTATGAGTTTCATATGCAAACTGGCTTTGAACCAAACCTTTCAAGTTATGATTGTTGATTTTGCACCCAGTTAACAGTCCAGATTTGGGTACGCAATTATGAACCTGTCACAATTCTTAGGTATACTGTATACGTCTCCAAAACTGACTTCAGCGGCACAGGCCCACCATGGACCCCATACAGACATGGCCCATTTACATCCTAAATCGCAACAGAAATCAGCCAAACCACCTCACCTATAGTAAAATCTTCCTAAAGAAAAAAAATGCAAAAATGCCTAGCCCACCCCTAAAAAGAACAAATTCAAGTCTTTAGCTATCTAGTGTATGTTTTGAAATCACCATTTTGTTATATCATTCAAAATATCATAAGAAACAGATATTTTTCAAAAATGATAAAAGCAATCTATCTGTCATCATCATCTTAACCTTGCTCAACGATCTAGACTTGGCTTAATGTGTTCCACTAAGGAGACAAGTCAGGGTAACAAAAACCTATCTTTCAGCCATTGTTGTACAACAATGATCTATGTATGTGCAAGTGAATGTGTGCTAATGAGTACAAGAAGAAAGGATGAAAGGTACACAAGCTTGAAGTCATCACCTACATCGTAACCTAAACCCAACTATTTAGGGTCATCAATGTCAAGTTTGCTTTTCCACTCAATCATGTTTAAGGCCATGATCACAAGCACTACAAAAGGTCAATAACAAATGTTTAATCACTGCTGCACCCATGGTCTCAAATCTCTATCGGTCACCCCCTTCTCATATATCCTTGAACTACAAATTATTGACATATCATACAAGGGCTGAACCAAGTGCTCTTTGCACATGCTGAAACCATCTCAAATGGTATCCCTTAATTATTCTTATTTTTTCTTATTTTTCCCCATTATAGATGCTACCGGTAGGTTTCCTCTTATGTCCTCATTCTTAAAAGCTTCCTTGTAACCCCACACATCCATATTAGCATTCACATGTTGGCTGCATGTATATTTACTTCTCCCTGCTTCTTCATTGCCCAACATTAGCTCCATATAGCAAATCAATTCTGATTTTCATCTCATATAAGTGGTCCTTCAAGCAAAGTGGCACTCTCTAATCACATAGCACTCTGGTAGCTTGACTCCACTCTGCCCACCCAACTCTGATCTTATCCACTATATCTAACTTAAACCATCCCTTTTGTTCTAAACTTGATCCTAAATATCTCATCTTATAATGCACGGATACAGCATGGATACGGCAAGGACATGCGATAGACATGGTAGGGACATGGATTTTACACATAAAAAGTAAAGTATTGGATACGATACGACACGATATGTTGCCCATTTTGAAGTATCCATGCATCATAGATCTCATCACACTTTGGTACTGAGTTATCTTCAATTTTGACAACTCATCTCTACTCTCAGACTGACTAAACTTGCACCACATATATTCTGTGTTAAATCTGATAAGTCTAATTTCATTAGACTCAAACACCTTTCTCTAAATTTCCATCTTATAATTTACTCACCTCGTTGTTTAGCTATTAAGTACTACAATGTACATGTAAATGTTGATTGTAGCAAAATTCAGCAAAGATAGGAGCAATTAAGTGAATTTCTCTAGTTTCCTGGAAAAATAATCAAGATAGTAAAACTTGAGTAGCTACAAGGCAAAAATCTACACTTCAATTACATCATTCCGTATAAAAACATCAACTGTCACAAAAATTTAAATTAACTCAAATTTAGGGTATTAAATAACGAATTACGCAATTACCTGCTTCCTGGATCTTCAAGCTCCTTCTTCACCTCTTCTGGAGATCCTGCTAATCTTTTAAACAAGAAGGATCTATCAATAGTAGAAAAAAGACACCTAGCTAAACTCATGCATGAATGTTAGATTGAAAAAGACCCACATCAGCTATTAACTGATGGGTCCATGGTCCAAACATGAGTTCAACCCAAGTAGGCGAAGGGCGCCATACTTGGATGGAGTGGTTCCACTTCCACCACTATCTTCCCAGTCTCAGCATATATAAGTCCTTTCTTCCTGTGAACACAAAAGTGTACAGTTACCTTTTTCTTTTAAGCAGGTGAGACAGGTTGTAAGACTAGCAGTGCTTCCAAAAAATAAAATAAAATAAGGTTGTCGTGTCTACATTTACAAAACATTGAGAAGCATTTAAATCTACTTAGTAATACATACATGGGTGAAAGACGTAATAGATTTTGACGCAGTGTAGGAAATCCTGGAACCTGCAGAAAAACGGAGGTGAAAATGGTATTAACATCTGATATCACGGAAAACCAAGTATTTAACTTTCCAAAGAGACAAACACAAGTTCTGGCATGATCATCAACTAATCACAAAATATAACATGATAACAATTGATCAATATAGCAATGAATTCATGTTTTTGGTTAAGAATAGAGGTTATGCATTCCCACATAGGCACATATGGCCAGCACTCTTCCATTTTGAAATGCAAGTGATACAACTTCAACTGTTACCATCTGAGGAAAAGAAAAGGAAGAAATAAAGGTACCACATCTTCACTGAATGCTTTTAATTCCTACCAAAGCATTGTTCTCTCGTAGAAACAAATGGTAAAGTACAACAAAGATACATAAAAATTAGTAAATAAAAATGCAAGAATCACTTAATTATGATAAAATAACATATGAATAATTACCCTCGATAGAGATCAAATATCAATAAACCTCTGCATGTCTGAGAAGAACGAATTTATCAGAACCTAAAGTTGTGCCAGCATTTGATATCGAGTTGGTACTAAGACTCCCAAAAATGTGTGAAGAGACAACACCAGCAGTCCAGCACCATAGTGGAAAGAGCCAAACAGAATTCAATTTAGCCAGCAGCATTGTTATCAGCTATCACACATACACATGTTTAGCTCCCACATGTGTATGCACGCCAAAACTAACAAAAACCTAGTTTTAGTTTTAAAAAGTGCACACATTTGAAATATTAATGATGAAGCCCACCTATGTCAATCCAAACCCACACACATTCAATCCCTTGCAAAGAATAAGGAATTCCAATTTCACACTGATCTGATTGTCATGCATTGCTAGAATAAAAATAATGTTCTTATAACTGTCACGCCCCCAAATACTAAATCAAATCCTCACCACGTCCTAAAGTTCTGCACCCCCAAATTGGTAGTTCCGCATGGTTTCAGTATTCCGGATTTGGGGGTGTGACAACTGACAATTACAATTAAATTTGGGCTCTTTGAACCCATCAACATCCGGTTGGGGTGATTTTTGGCCTACCTCTAATCTATACCAAGACCTTCCCATCCCTTCAAAACCCCGTGATTACCATGCATCCAGGTTTTCCCCGCAAAACAAAGTGCACTTCTAAAAAACCAAACCAGGGATTTTGTATAAGAGTTAGGATTAAATCTTGATTAGACTTGATAGGTTAAGATAAAGAAGGAAAGTCACTTTTGTTTATCTTTATATGCAGAGGTATAATCATTGTAAATTGGATGCTTTATGATTGATTGAGAAAAAAAAAATCCAAGATGAAAGAAATCCAATTGCCATAACATGAACTTTTATGATGAATATGTGCTCCAGGTGAACCCCAATAAAACTTAAGGGCGTGTTCTTTCAAGGAAGAAGAATGATCCAGTTGTATGTATGGCAGATCCAAATGGGGGCCACATTGAATCAAGCGTCCTGTGTCTAATGGGTGTTTTCTTTTTCTTTTTTTCTTCCCTCTCAAACAATGTGCACAAAATTACTGGTGCTTGACTGGTTATGCAATTATATATCCCACATGCCCAAGATTGTGCAATTCTAACAAGTACTGAACAAGTCATGGACTTTAGTAATAATGTAAAAGCATGAGCCCTTGTCCAGTAGCAAATCTATTTTAATTTAAGGTGGTGTTTTGTTATTTTAAGTTCTCATGTTAGTAAGAGTCCTATTTCATTTTGAGGAGAATTGATATAACTGCTAAGAGAATTAATAGTGAAATAGAGTGAAAATTCTTAATGAATTGAGAAGCAACTCAATAGAGTCTTGTAACTTAATACATATATTGCCTTTCAATTTAGTTCTTCTCTCCTATATAAGTGTATATGCTAAGATTACTGCAGAACCCAGCCTCCATCCATTGGCGTGGACTCCTTCAGAACCTTCTTCATGTTGAACTCGAGGAAGATATTGTTGCAAAAGAAGAAGGGTGCAGCCTCCAGATATCCCCTGCATCATCTCCTCTCTAATTGAGCAGGTAAAATGGAAAATGAGGAAAGGAAAGAGGTAATAATACTACAAACAATGTGGGAAAATACATGAAGGAGGTGTGGCGATCTCACCAAACTTGGTAGTGGGGATGCAAAGTGGGCCGGGCCGCCCAGTCCCAGCATGGCCCAGCACGCTTGTCAACATGCCACAGCCCGGCCTGACACGTTGACCAGCCGGACCATGTTGGGCCAGTGTGCCCAGGCCTGTGGCACAGCATGGCCAGGCCATGTAGACTAGTTTTGGGTTGATTTTATCTTTGATTTGTTTCTCTTACTCTATGGGGCATTCCTGTAATAAGTTGTAGAGTGGTCCCACTTTGGACAGGCTACGAGTAGATAATGCGTTGATTGCATGTGGCGTGAAAGTTTACAGCTGGGTCAAAGATGGGATCCATGATTTTTGCAGTAGTCAATGCTTTAATTGCATGTGTTGTTGGGAAACTAGGAAACTTTATAGCTAGGTCAATGGCCTGATCCATGATTTTTGCAGTGAGCCAAATTTTTAGTTGACTATATGATATATATATATATATATCTAAAAAGGAAAGTATTATCCATCTATTTGTCATCATTATATCCAAACCTAATCATCATTTTAGTCTAATTTCATCTGTTTATAGTTGACTGCATTAGATTTTTAAAATATGGCCCGGACTGACGTGGCCTGGCCCTGCACTTCCCATGGTCATGCCTGTAGGCTGTCCGCGGCACAGTCCACGCACGGCTGGGCCATGGCTTAGATGGCGACACGGCCTGTTTTGCGTCTCTACTGGGTAGCAATGGCTGCCAAGACATTTGTATCATGCATCACACATGGCAGAGAAAGTAATGATTGGGCTCAACATTGCCCTCAGCATAAATGACTTGAGGGAAAAAGTAGTAAGCAATGGCATGACTTCTAAGTTTTCCAGCATAGACAGAGTGTAGAAGAGCTAATTGCATCAGGACAATTTCATCATTCCCTGTGATGTCTCCTTCAACTCATATGAATAGAAAGATTTCAGTATGTTCTCAGCATCCAATGCCATTTTCAAGTGACACTTCACATTGTCTACAGGGTATATATACAAATTACTATATTAAAAAACAACAAGCCATCTAAAAAACTTTGCTTTGCAGGAATGTAACATCAAGTTTGATTTGGGTCATGCCTAGCCGCAGGAATTTTTACAAACCTAAACCCTCTGCCCTAGAAGCTAAATCCATAATGAAATCCCTAAAACTCACAACTCTATATAAGTAAAAGAATGAATAATGGATGATGTCTAAAATGACACATACTAAGTTGGTACCAAACATAAATAGCAGCGAACATCAAAAACACCAAAAACCCATTAGGGGTCGCATCAATATCTAAATCTGATCATGAAAACAATGTGACATTCTAACCAAAACATGGGATTTTAATAACAAGCCCAATACTTACATCTGAAACTGAAATGATTCCCAGTCCAGTGGGTCCAAATCCTTCCTCAATCTTCACTGACAAGTCGGCATCCTTATCCTATCATTTTTCATCAAAACCCACCAAACAGAATAAGCAAAAGATAAGAATCCAAATTACAAACCCAAAAAACAAGGGGCAGTTCATAAGCAAAAAGAAATTTAACAAAAACCCAAGAAACCCAGATGTCATTTAATCGAAATAGAGGAACCTGGAGCTCCGAATACGAAATGGTGATGGGTTTGAGCATTGGAGGGGGGTTGTTTTGGGGCTGGCAAGACATTTTCGCGCACGAAACTCCGCGGGAAAAACGCCTGCCGGTAGAGAAGAATGTGGGGAATCGGAGAGAGACGGATAGAAATTGAGGCGTGGGAGATTTCAGGGAAAAGATTGGAGAATTGGGAAGGTGGGAATCTATCTTTCTCATTCTCTCTCCATTAAAAAAACGATAATAAAAAAAAAGGGTGGGGCAGAGAGAGAGAGAGAGAGAGAGAGTAGAGAAAGCTGCTTTCAAACGGTTCTTGCGTGGAGGAGACGGACGAATATATATACTTCGGTAGATTTACGCGGTAGTGCTGAAATGAGTGGCGCGGAGAGGGAGGAAAATCAGCCGCCTTTCCTCGCACATGATCGATCATCGGCGCGTTTGGGGCAAAAGACGGTTATTTTTCTTCGCGCGCGAGGATTTGGGACCGAAAGAGTGGACCTCTATTTCGGCAGCGCGTACACATGCAGGATTTGAGAGCTGCCAAGTGGGGCCTAGCTAAGTCCCTTTCTTGTCTTTACGTCACTTTTTTATATTACTTGTACAATAGGCCTGCCTTGGATATTTTTAAATATTTAAATAAATTATTAATAAATATTAATATATGATTCATAATAAAGATGAAAATCATTAGAGAAACTTTTGGCAGCCGGAAATATTTATGGAAAGATCAAGTAAATAGTAAAGACTTTAGGACCTTGATTTAATTATATTCGTGCTTACATAAATTGAGTGCCATTTCAGAATTAAATGTGGATTTTGAAATTAATTGGCTTCCACAATGGGCTTCATAGATTAATTAATCCTACCAAATATCTAAAGAAAAATAAAGAGAAAAATGTCCATAATAGGCCCCTCAGATTAATCTTACTGAATATTGAAAGGAAAATAAGGAGAAAAAAATAGTAGAATACAGCCTATGAAAATGGCACCCGCTCTGATATCAAAAAAGCTCTTCCTGTGTTGGTATAAAAAAAAAAAATTGGCCCCTATAAATTGTGAGCTCGGAAATAAAGAAGACTCGAAATTTTATTTGGTTAAATTAGTAAATATAAATGATTATATATATTAAGTGTAGATTTTGAAATTAACTGGCTTCCACAATAGCCCCTACGGATTTACCATACCAAATACTGAAAGAAAAAATAAGAAAAAAAGTAGTAAAATACTGTCTACAAAAGTGCCAGAAATTTCTGCAACTTAGATCTGACATGAGGGTCCCATAAATTGATAAGCAATAACATTTAATACATACATGTTCACCGATCACTAAAATCATAGCCAAATAGCCTTTATTCCTTTTTTTTTTTTTCCTTTGTTAGCTTAATAATACGTGGGTCCCTTTGAAGGTAACTAAGAGAAGTTATTATTGTATGCTATGTTTTAACTTTTAAGGAAAGAATAAGTATCTTATTTCAAGAATATCTTAAATTTGCAATGAGATATTTTAGGTGATGAGATTAGATTAGAAGGGTAATTCCAAAATATAGCATTGCAAAAAGTTTAAGGATGCGACACGTGTCGCTCCCCACGAACTCACCTGCCGCCACCTGTCGCTCCCCATGAACTCACCTGCTGTCTTTTATTATATAACTAGTGCAGCAGGCTTGCGCCCAACGCAGGCCATGATAAAAAATAATTAAAGTTTTAATTAATTAAACTTATTTATAAGTATTTAAAATGACCTGAAATATTCTAAAAATTTAAAAAGCGGAAAGATTTAGGGAAATAATAAGTAAATAGTAGATATTCTAGGATATTGATTTGATTTTATTTGTGCTTAAGCATACATTGATTGTCGCTTTCAAAACTAAATGTAAATCTTGAAACCAATCGGCTTCTGTGATGGGCCCCACAAATTACTTATACCGAATATTGAAAGGAGAATAAGGAGAAAAAAAAGTAGTAAATATAGACTATAAAAGTGGCCTCCTTTAATTGTGAGTTTGGAAAAAAGAAAAATTTGCTTTTGCAATAGGGCCCTTAGATTTATTTAGTTAATTTAGTAAATATAATTATGATAACAATTTTTTTTTGATAAAGATGGAAACTTGTGAGATTTTAGGTGAATATCAAGTAAATAGTAGATATTTTAGAAGCTTGATTTGATTATATTTGTGCTTAGGCATGAATTGAGTATCAATATTAAATGTGGATTTTGAAATCCTTTGGCTTCCATAATGGGCCCCATATATTCATCATATCGATATTGAAACGAAAATAAGGAAAAAATGTAGTAATTACAACTTATGCAAGTGGCCCCGTTAATTGTTAGTTTGGAAAGGAAGAAAATCTAGTTTTCACGATGGGACTTGTGCGTGCCTAAATATTACGGACTTGGTTTAGATGATAGCTGGGGATTTGGAAGATCTTGTTCAGCCTGATCAGGGAAGTCTCCGATGCCTGAATCCTGAAAGAAAAAAGAAAGGACGGTCAGGGCCCGAGGCTGCTGTCAGCTAAAGGCACTCCGACGCCTGAGTTAGTGCAATCACTGAACTAGGGTGAAGTGGAGAAGAAGGTGTTTAGCAAAAATATAACAGTGGAGGCCGTATATTGCATGTACCTGTTCATGGCTCTTCATGCAGGCATATATAGAAGGGAGAGGAAGATTCCACAGTGGAGGTAGGTAAGGGTACTTGTCCCATCAGCTCACATTTGGGATCCTTAGTGGGGGTAGGTGAGGATACTTGTCCCATCGGACCTCCCCCCTAATCCCTCACATAAATGTGGATGTGATCTGTTGATAGGAACGAGCCCTTATCCATGGCCGGTGGCCACCCTACCTGTCAGGGACTCCCTATAAAGTAACCGTCCCATCTCATAATGGGGATTAGACTCCCAGTGTTCACCTCGGCTAAGGAGCCGAACTGGAGAAGACACCGAGGTGGGTTGTGCCTGAGGTCGGGCAAGGATGTCAACACATGAGGCCGAGTTCGGAAGGATGTGGTCGGTACTTCTACCGGGACCAGTCCTATCTTGAAAAACAGCTAAGGCTCTGCCGTGCCAGGAAAAATGGAAGTCGAGGCTTTTTCTGATCGGTACCATTACCGAGATCAGGGATTACATCGGTTTCGGTAGAAATACTCCACACAATTGCCCCCAGCTCCTGACCTCGGGGATTTTTGCAATGACTCGAGGTTGGGAGTGAAAGGATGGGAGCTATCGAAACCGATCCCGTAGCCTAAAAAGAAGCGAGGGGTGTCGTTTTGCTTTCCGAGGCGCATTTAATAGCGCCCAGCTGTCTCGAGGCGGTTTAATAGCCCGCCCATATCATCATGAAGGCGACGCGGTACTGCCACGTGTCTTGCCCCTGATGGCTGGGAAGTCCTATCGAAGAGACGGATGGCGTGCTCGAGGCGGTGTCTATACGCGCCTTTCGGGATACGAAGAGATTTTCATCTCTTTATAAAAAGTCTCATCTTCGAAAGAGGACTACTTTTGCTGTACCTGCCATTGTGTCTGGAGCTTCTGCCTGAGACCTGCTTGAGATTTGTCCGGGAGACCTCGTCGTCCGAGAAGTCCCTCCGCTGCTTTGAAGCTTGGGTTTCCGTTATCCTTACATCCCTTCCGGCCTTGCGTCTTAGTAAGTTCTTCTCTGCCCCTCTGCCATTTTTCCTTCTGTCGTTTTTCCTCCTTTGGGTCTGCGTAGTGTCTTCCTTTCCCGTCGCCGTCGCCTGTATTCTAGTCCATGTTGGGGAAGATGGGGGTATACAGACATTGGATTGACACAGAGCTTGCCCTAGCGGAGCTTAGGAAAAAATATCAGATACCAGATAACGTTAGTATTAGGGCAGATGGGCCTGAAGACCGAATCCGACCTCGGATTTTCATAGACGAATGGATGCCCTTCCCACTAGTGGCTATTATAAGGGCGGGGTGAGATTCCCAGTCCATCCTCTCCTGAGGGCCTGCCTCAGGAGGTGGAACCTTACCCCCTGCCAACTAATGCCCAATAGTTACAAAATAATCATGGGTGTAGCCGAACTTAATAGGATTTTGGGGACCGACCTTGGCGTTGAGGATATTGAAGATATCTATGACCTCTGTCGATCTCCAAGGGATGACGCACACTATCTTCGAGTTCGGTTGAAGGAAATCCCCATAATCAACGAGCTTGAGGACAACACAAAATACGCCGGGGATGATTGCCTTTACGTCACTGGGAACTGGGAGTACGCCCCCGGAGAGCCCAGGGTGGACCACATTCCCCGTCGTCTCGGAGTGCCACCGAGTCAATATCTCAATTTCTTCAGTCTTTTGATGCGTTTCTGTTCTGCCGAACTGATGTTCGATTGCTTGGTGTGCAGGTAACAAGGAGAGGAAGCAGCAAAAAAAGAACTCCAGGTGGCAACGAAACATCACCTGGTTGAACAAAATCTACGGTTACAAGGGTCACCGGACCCGATCAGCCTCGGCCCTTCTCGAGTACGAACCCGTGTACCGATCCTTTACCAGAAGGCGGCACGAAAACCTGAGGGGGCAGCAGATTCTAACTCTTGCTGAAGCCCAGGAGCAAACAGGTCTAGCCGAAGAGCCTGCACAAGTGCCCCCCGAGATCATACCATCTCGAGCCTCTACCGAAGCCGATCCTTCACAAGCCAAGACCGCTGACGACACCGAATCCGAAAGGGAGAGCCAGTCAGGGGACGAACCCGAGGAGGCTCGGCAAGAGGACCTCGTGAATCTCCAGTCTTCCGAATCAGACGAAGAGGTCGAGATGGGGCGACGCCGCGCAGCAATCGTAAGCCTCGATGAAGCTGTCTTCGGAGGCCGGACCATTCCCTCGGGAACGCCTCTCCCTCCAAGCTCGGAGGAAAACACAGTCGTTCCTGTCCCTACACAGTCTTCTCCTTGGCTTTCCGCAGCAACTGAGCGCCCAGCCGAATCCAACCGGGACTCGGTGCGGTTGGGCAAGAGGCCTAGGATCGTAGATCCAGCCGAGGATGAACCCAATCCATTCTCTCGGCGGTCGCCGCTGCTTGGTCCGCCGAACTGGAAACCTGACTTCCTGCTGGAGGACGGCCAGCCATTATCGGTGGACGGCCGATTGAACGACGGAGCTTCGGTTGTCAGTGCCCTTGCGCACGCCTGCGCTCTGCCTGGAGACATGGCAGAATACTGGAAACTGAGCCAGGTGGAGCTGGATGTGGCTCAGATGGGCGACGCCCTCAGGGTAATTCTCTTTTCTGAGTTTGCGCTCTCCTTTTGATTTCTGTATTTCTGATATTGGCTCTTTAACACTCGTTTCCACAGATCCTGCAAAGGGGCCTGGTGTCGGTGGAGAAATCCCACCAGAGCGCTGCTCGAGCGGAGAGGGCGGAAAAGAGAAATACGGACCTCGAGACAGAGCTCGAGGGGATGAAACAGAAAGTGGCCGAGCAGGAGATGTACGCCACGGGTCTTAAAACAGAGCTCGAGAAGGCCAGAGCAGAATTGGAAAACCAGGCTAAGGCAACGGCTGAGCTCGAATAGAGGTGGGAAGAGGTGGAGGCTGAACTCCGCGCCGAGGCTGAGAAACTGTGGATTGAAGTTGACAAGGCCTTTGATGAAGGGGTGGCAAAAGCCACCGATCATTATGTCGCAGAGGTCCGGAAGGTCAGCCTGAAAGCTTGGAGACTGGGTTGGTCGAGCTCGTTGAGAGCGGCAGGGGTTCCCGAGGACAACCCTGTGTATGCAGAGATCCCCCAGTTTCCTCCTCCACAGCCCAGATCGAACCAAGCTCTTGAGGTCCCCGCTAGGGGAACCGAGGATAATGTTGCCGAGACGAATGCCGATGCCGAGCAAGAAGTAATTGCCGAAGCCGGGGAGAACGTTGCTGCTGAGGGCACTGAGAGGGCCGTGGGTTGAAAAAATTTAATTTGGTGTAAATTTTCATTTTATTTTCTGCACTGGAGGGGAAATCTGTGTTTTTGAATCGGTAGATTGTAGTCACTCTCCAATCTTGAATGAAATTGGTTTTGTTTCCAACTTGAGCATTTGGTGAATGTTTCTTTTCTTCTTTTCCTCTCTTTATGTGCTTGGCTTTGCAACCAAAATAAATAACAGGAACTAAGACAAAGTAAACGAGCTCCACCCCATGGCCGTGCTTAACGTATAAAGTTTATAACCCGAGGTGCCGTATGGATTCTATAACCATAACAAGCATTGGTCTCGGTAAAACCAATGACGCTTGGTCCTGGGACCGAAGCGGAGTTCGGCTTTGCAATCAGGACTCGACTGGTCCATTGACCGGGAGGTAGTAGCCGTCCTTGGTAACCGAACCAAAAACACAAGCTGATCACGTGACCGAGCTGTATGCAGATGTCGAGTTCCATAAGTTGGTCATTTTTTTTTTGAGAAGAGGTAGTCCAGAAAGTAATAACATATTCTATAAAGAGAACCAGTTTATTGACTTCCGAAATCCGATTACATCTCAAAAGTAGAACTTCTTGAGGTGGGTGGCGTTCCATGGTCGTGGTAGCTCTCTACCCTCCATGTCCTCAAGCCTATACGCAGACTGCCCAGCCACTGAAATCACTTTGAATGGACCATGCCAATTCGGTGCAAGTTTTCCTTCGCTGGGATTTTTGTCTGCTGGAAGAGTCTTTTTCAAGACTAATTCTCCAGGGGAGAACTTCCGCTCTCTGACCTTTTGATTGTATCCACTAGCCAACTGTCGCTGGTAGGAAGCGAGGCGGATGGCTGCGGCATCCCTTCGTTCCTCAGCTAGGTCGAGCTCTGTGGCGAGGTTCACATCATTTTGGCCTTGGTCGAACAGTTCCGACCTGAGGGTCGGGAGGCCGACCTCAAGTGGAATTACAGCTTCCATCCCGTAGGCTAGGGAGAAGGGTGTAGCCGAGGTTGAGCGCCTCGGGGTAGTCCTGTATGCCCAAAGGACACTTGGAAGTTCTTCTACCCATCTCCCTTTGGCTCGTTCCAGTCTCTTTTTGAGTCCGTCGAGCACCACCTTATTAGAGATTTCAGCCTGTCCATTGCTCTGGGGGTAAGCTGGAGTGGAGTAGTAATTCCTGATCTTCAGTTTTTGACAGAAGTTTTTAAAGAAGTTGGAGTCGAACTGAGTCCCGTTGTCCGAGACCAAGGCTCGAGGCACTCCAAATCTTGTCACGATGTTTCTCCACACGAAGTTTTTAGTATCTTTTTCGGTGATGGAAGACAACGCTTCTGCTTCTATACATTTGGTAAAATAGTCAGTAGCCACTATCAACCACTTCTTATTTCCCGGAGCTCGGTGGAGAGGTCCCACTAGATCCAGTCCCCACTGAGCAAAAGGCCAGGGACTAGAAAGAAGGCTTAGGTAGTGTGCTGGCTGATGGAGAGAGTGAGAGAACTTCTGGCACTTCTCGTATTTCCTGGCATAGACCTGAGCGTCCCTCTGCATATAGGGCCACCAGTAGCCTTGGCTGATAGCTCGGTAAGCCAATGACCGACCTCCAATGTGACTGCCGCAAATCCTTTCATGGATTTCATAAAGGAAATTCTGGACTTTGCTCGGGTGAACGCACTGGAGGTAAGGGCCATTGTAAGACTTTTTGTAGAGCTTGCTGTCTGGAGAAATCCAGAACCGAGCTGCTTTCAGTCTGATTTTGTGAGCCTGGTTTTTGTCCTCGGGAAGCTGGTCGTCTTTAAGGTAGGAGATTAACTCGTCCATCCAGCTAGAACCGAGGTCGATACACATGATCTGCCGCTGCTGAGGTGGGTTGAGCTCTATACTCGCTCTGCCCAGTGCTTCTACTTCGACAATCCTTTTTCTTCCTGCCTCGACGGCAAAGGCGAGGTTTGCAAGTGCATCGGCGTGAGAGTTGGAATCTCTACCGATCTGCCTGACTTCAGCCTTTTGGAACTGAGATAGAAGTTGCTTGGTGTGGGCTAAGTAGGCTGCCATCCTGTCGTCACGGGCTTGGTAGTCACCATTTAGTTGGCTTGTCACCAGCTGTGAATCGCTGAAGACCACCAGTTGCCGTGCTCCCAGAATTTTTGCACTGCTCAGTCCTGCTATAAGTGCTTCATACTCAGCTTCGTTGTTAGATGCTTTGAAGTCAAGGGTCAGGGCCTGTTCAATGACGAGACCCTCCGGAGACTGGAGGACGATGCCAGCGCCAGCCTTTTTGGAGGTTGAGGATCCATCGACGAAGACCTTCCAAGAGTAGGTTAGGAATCGTTTCCGGGACCGCTCCTGATCTGTATCGGTCTCGGTGGCCTCCTCCCTGCCCCCCAGTTCAGAGTGGAGGTGGCTCGGTGCCGAACTAGGAGAGGTGAACTCCACAATGAAGTCAGCCAACACCTGGGCTTTGATGGCCGTCCTGGGCTGATATTGGATGTCATATTGTCCCAGTTCGACAGCCCACTTAGACACTCTTCCGAAAAAGTCTGCTTTTCTAAAAAGAGACTTGAGTGGATGTTCAGTCACAACCATGATGGAATATGTCTGGAAGTAGTGGGAGAGCTTGCGGGAAGCACTGATGAGTGCGAACGCGAGCTTCTCTAATGTTAGATATCGCGTTTCGGCATCCAGCAGGATTTTGCTTGTGTAGTAGATAGGCTTTTGCTGCCTGTCATTTTCTCGTACGAGTACAGAGCTTACTGCATGGTCCGAAACTGCCAGATATAGGTATAAGACCTCACCTCGTTCCGGGGTGGAAAGCAGGGGAGGGGAGGAGAGGTATACTTTGAGTTCCTGAAGGGCACTCTCGCACTCCGGGGTCCATTTGAACCCTGAGCTCTTTTTCAAGAGCTGGAAGAAGGGACGACATTTATCGGAAGCCCGACTGATGAAGCGGTTTAATGCTGCTGCCATCCCGGTAAGTCTCTGAACCTGTTTTGCCGAGGTCGGACTCTGTAGGGCCCTGATCGCCGAAATTTGATCGGGATTGGCCTCTATTCCTCGTCTGGTAACCAGGCTGCCCAGGAATTTGCCCGAGCCGACGCCAAATGCACATTTGGAGGCGTTCAGCTTGAGCCTGTATTGTTTGAGGATGGAGAAGGTTTGATGTAAGTCAGTTAAGTGGTCCTGTGACCTTTTAGACTTAACGACCATGTCATCGATATAGACCTCGACTGTCCTGCCGAGCCGGTCCTGAAACATCTTGGTCACCAGCCTCTGGTAAGTCGCACCAGCGTTTTTTTAACCCGAAGGGCATTACTTTGTAACAGTAGGTGCCTCTGGGTGTTATGAACGCAGTTTTTTCTTGATCAGGCTCATACATCGGAATTTGATGGTAACCTCGGTAGGCATCAAGGAAACTCATCCTATTGTGCCCGGCAGTGGCGTCGATCAGCTGGTCTATCTTCGGGAGGGGAAAGCTGTCTTTAGGACAGGCTTTGTTAAGATCGGTGAAGTCTACGCAGACCCTCCAACTTCCATTCTTCTTTTTCACCACAACCGTGTTGGCTAACCACACAGGGTAGTGGACTTCTCTGATAGCCTCAGCTTCTAGCAATTTTTTGACTTCTTCGGTCACAGCCTCTGCTTGTTGGGCGCCCGTCCTGCGAGTCTTTTGGACAACGGGTTTATGCTTGGGATCTACATTCAGCTTGTGGCTCATGACCTCGGAGGCGATACCAGGCATTTCATACGGGGTCCAGGCGAAGACCTCTCTATTCTTTAACAGGAAGTCGAGCATTTCGGCCCTTTCCTCATCAGCAAGCTGGCTACCGAGCACGAAGAATCTTTCCGGATCATTGGGGTCAACCCTGACTTCGGTAAGGTCTTGAATGCTCTTCTGCTCGGGAGTTCGGCCCACAGCGTCGAGCTTGGCCTCGAGCTCGGTCATGTGGACTCGCTGCGGCTCTGCATCTCCGGGGACTATGGCCATGAGACATTCCTTGGCCATTTCTTGGTCACCACGGACTATGATAACTTCGAACCCCCTGTTCTCGTTCTGTAACGGGAACTTGAGCTTCTAGTGATGGGTGGAGGGGACAACCTCCATGTTATGGAGCCAGGTTCTTCCCATGATGGCATTATATGGAGATTGAGCATCTACCACCAGGAAGTCTGCTGTCATGGGGGGCCCTCTAACCTCGACTTTGAGGGAGATCTTCCCTTTGGGATACACTGTCTTGGAGCTGAAACCCACCAATGGGGTGCGAACTTCCTGCAGGTCCTCCTCTTTCAGACCCATCCTTTTGAAGCAATCTAAATAGAGGATTTCGGAGGAGCTCCCGGGGTCCACTAGGATCCTCTTGACATTGAAGTTCTGTAACCTCATAGTCAGAAGAAGAGGATCATTGTGAGGTAGCTGGACCCCGGCCAAGTCTTTGTTAGAGAACCAAATTTTTGGCCTCTCTACACGTGCCTTTTTTGCTGAGGGACCAAGCTCGGCCATCATCACTTGTTTGCCGTGCTAGGCCCTCCTGGCCTCGGCGCGGGCCCGGTCATTGCCTCTAGGGGCGGGGGCCAGGTGAATGACGTCGATGGTCCCTACAGGCCGTTCGCTATCTCGGTCGTCAGAGTGGTGTTGCTGAGCATGGTTCACTCTGCTTTCTTCTTTGACGTGGTCTCTAAGATGCCCGTCTTTCACGAGTTTTTCAAGGTGTGCATTGAAGGCATGGCAATCCTCGGTTCTGTGTCCTCTATCTTTGTGGTAGGCACAGAACTTGCTCTGATCTCGGGAAGTGGCGTCACTTTTCATTGGCTGGGGCCATTTGAAGAAGGGTTGGGCTTGGATCTTGCCGAGGAGCTTGTAGATAGGCTCCTTGAAGATGGTATTGATGGCTCTGTAAGAAGTGCCACTTGATTTCGGCCTCGCGCCGCCTCCCGAGGTGGGGACAGAACGTGCTGCCGAGCTAGATGGCTCTTTATTTCGATCCGCCTCTTTCTTAGCAAGCCTCCTTTCTTTCCTCGAAGGACGGCCCTCCGGACGGCCCTCCTGCCAAACATTATGACTCTCCCGAGCTCGGATTTCGTCCTCCTCCTGCTCAACGTACTAGTTTACTCGGGCCATCAGTGCCTTCACCGAATCCGCGGGGTGACGCACCAATTTCTTTCGAAGCTCATTGCCCGGGAGCAAAGCTTGTTGGAAGGCCATGACAGCTACCTCGTCGTTGGAATTCTCGATTACGCTGTAGATGGTCAGAACCTTTTGGCGAATCGAGTGATATTCTCGGTCGGCCTCATCTTGATTGAGATCAGGTCGGCGTCAGTCTTCGGGATGACCCGGTGTGCTTGAAACTTCTCGACGAAGGAGTTTCGGAGCTGTCGCCAGCTCGAAATCGATCCCTCGGAGAGTGCACAGAACCACCGAAGCGGGAGGTCACCCAGGCTGGAGGAGAAAACCTTGCAGTCAAGGTTTCCGTCGCCGCTGAATACCGACATCTTCTGGGTGAAGTGTCGGAGATGAGCTTCGGGGTCTGACGTCCCGTCATAGAGATTGAAGCGTGGGACACTGAATTTATCAGGGAGAGGATAATCTCTGATTTCCCGAGTAAATGGAGATGTGCCGTGAATGTCACTATATCTCGTAGCCAACCGACCTCGAGCGAGGCCGACGTGCTCCAGGTTCTGCTGCACGGCCAGCTTAATTTGCTGATCAATATAAGCAGCCATGTCGGGGTCATCCTCGGTCCCCCGCCTTTGCCTCCGGCGCTGCTGCTGGTCGGCACTGGCGTGGGTGTTACTCGAGCCCTCTTCCCGAGCTCGGGCACGTCTTTCGTTTAGTTACTCCCTTAGATCTGAATGACCCTCGGGACCCCGCCGAGCCTGCTACCGAGGTGGAGGCGTGTGAGAGGCCTCGGGCAGGGTTTCGTCCTTTGTCTCGAGCTGTCGCTGAAGTTGGAGGATCTGCTCATTTTGTTCTTCAATGACGAGGTTTTGAGCCTTGATTGCTTCGGCTTGGGCCTCAACATCTTCCTCTAGGGCCATGTCGTCGTCACCTTCGTCGCCGAGGTGGACGTGGTCCTCTTCCATGTGGTCTTCGTGATGAGACCAACGAGGATGAGACTGCACAGGAGCCCTACCTCGTTGGGACTGTTCCTGAGGAGGAACGTCCTTGCGGGGTAGCTCGGTGAAAACAACCTCCAGACGCGGACGCTCTGCCTGAGAAGACGTTGGCCGGGCCCGTACTGCTACAGGACCGTGCCGAGGAGACGCTGCTGCATCTCTTGACGATGAGTGTGTCACAGTGACGGGCGAACCTACACTTCGAATACCAGGTTCTCCGCCAACCCTCCTTGACTGGGGGTTGGGCGGTGTCTGCCTGGTTGCTTCCCTTTGGTCAGTAACCAGCGCTCCTGCCCAGTTTGTCACCAGCGGAGGCGGTAAATGAGACAAAAATGTTTCTGGTTGCTTGGACCTGGATGGTTCAGCAACGCGCTTTCCCTTCTTGGCCTTAGGAGGCATGGCTGTTAGGATGAAAATATGGAATTTTCAGATCGATTTTCCCCACAGACGGCGCCAATTGTGCGTGCCTAAATATTACGGACTTGGTTTAGATGATGCTGGGGATTTGGAAGATCTTGTTCAGCCTGATCAGGGAAGTCTCCGATGCCTGAATCCTGAAAGAAAGAAGAAAGGACGGTCAGGGCCTGAGGCTGCTGTCAGCCAAAGGCACTCCGACGCCTGAGTTAGTGCAATCACTGAACTAGGGTGAAGTGGAGAAGAAGGTGTTTAGCAAAAATATAACAGTGGAGGCCGTATATTGCATGTACCTGTTCATGGCTCTTCATGCAGGCATATATAGAGGGGAGAGGAAGATTCCACAGTGGAGGTAGGTAAGGGTACTTGTCCCATCAGCTCACATTTGGGATCCTTAGTGGGGGTAGGTGAGGATACTTGTCCCATCGGACCTCCCCCCTAATCCCTCACATAAATGTGGATGTGATCTGTTGATAGGAACGAGCCCTTATCCATGGCCGGTGGCCACCCTACCTGTCAGGGACTCCCTATAAAGTAACCGTCCCATCTCATAATGGGGATTAGACTCCCAGTGTTCACCTCGGCTAAGGAGCCGAACTGGAGAAGACACCGAGGTGGGTTGTGCCTGAGGTCGGGCAAGGATGTCAATACATGAGGCTAAGTTCGGAAGGATGTGGTCGGTACTTCTACCGGGACCAGTCCTATCTTGAAAAACAGCTAAGGCTCTGCCGTGCCAGGAAAAATGGAGGTCGAGGCTTTTTCTGATCGGTACCATTACCGAGATCAGGGATTACATCGGTTTCGGTAGAAATACTCCACACAGGACCCATATATTATTCAAACTTTGAAAATAAAAAAATTGGCTTTAATAGTGGGCACCACAGATTAATAAAAAAACAATAAAGATGAAGTCGACTATAATATATAATTGGGCCTTAGGTCTTTATAATTTGGATTTGGTATGAGGGTCCCCTAAATTGATCTACATTAAAATTTAATACATATATATCCACCTATCATAAAAGTCATTACCAACTTGATCTCTATATTTTTCATCTATTTGTAGGGCCCACTATCAAAGCTAAATAGCCTTTTTTTTCTCTTTTTGTTTGTTTAGTAATTTGTGGGACCATTGAATGTACCGTGTATATAAGGAGAGAAATCATGTGATAAGGTAGAGATTTTAGGGGTACAGGGAGAATTTTTAGGGATTAATTAAGAGAAATCGTGTGTAGAAAGAGAGATTCCGAAGGAAGTAAAAGAAATTGATTAGAGAGGCATAGGGAGAGATTTTAGGGGAAATAAATGGAATAGATTAGAGAGAGGTGCTGTTGGGAGGTAGTAAAATTAGAGGTGATGTTATAAAGTTTAAAATTGAATGGGAGGAATTTTTGGGGAGTTGGAGAAGATTTATGACTTTTATTTGTGATGCAGGCCTGCGTTGGGATAAAAAATAATTAAAGTTTTAATTAATTAAAAATGTTTATAAGTATATAACAGGACCTTAATATGAATTTTGAAATCAATCGGCTTCCATAATGGGCTCCACAAATTACTCATACCGAATATTAAAAGGAGAATATATAAGGAGAAAAAAAAGTAGTAAATATAGACTATGAAAGTGACTCCTTTTAATTGTGAGTTTGGAAAGAGAAAAATCAGCTTTCCCAATAGGGCCCTCAGATTTATTTAGTTAATTTAGTAAATATAATTATGATAACAATTTTTTTTTGATATAGATGGAAACTCGTGAGATTTTAGGGGAATATCAAGTAAAAAGTAGATATTTTAGAAGCTTGATTTGATTATATTTGTGCTTAGGCATGAATTGAATGTCAATATTAAATGTGGATTTTGAAATCCATTGGGTGGCTTCCATAATGGGTCCCATATATTAATCAGACCAATATTGAAATGAAAATAAGGAGAAAAATATGATAATTACAACTTATTAAAGTGGCCCCGTTAATTGTTAGTTTGGAAAGAAAGAAAATCTAACTTTCACTATGGGACCTATATATTATTCAAACTTTGAAAAAGAAAGAAAATAAAAAAAATTGGCTTTGACAGTGGGCACCATAGATTAATAAAAAACAATAAAGAAGAAGTCGACTTTGATCTATAAGTGGGTCTTAGATCTTTATAATTTGGATTTGGTACGAGGGTCCCCCAAATTGATTTACATTAAGATTTAATACATACATATCCACCTATTATGAAAGTTATTTACCAGCTTGATCTCTATATTTCTCATCAATTTGTAGGGCCCATGATTAAAGCCAAAAAACCTTTCTTCTTCTTTTTTTTTTTTCTCTTTTTGTTTGTTTAGTAATATGTGGGACCTATTGAATGTAACGTGTGTATAAGGAGAGAAATCATGTGATAAGGTAGAGATTTTAGGGGTAGAGGGAGAATTTTTAGGGATTAATTAAGTGAAATCGTATGTAGAAAGAGAGATTCCAAGGGAATTAAAAAAAATTGATTAGAGAGATATAGAGAAAGATTTTAGGGGAAATAAATGGAATAGATTAGAGAGAGGTGAGTTAGGAGGTAGTAAATTAGAGGTGATGTTAGAAAGTTTAAAGAGAGATTCCTAGTGATTGTTGGGATGGAACTTGCTAACAATCAAAGCAGATCGGACTGCGCAACCCTACATCGCCCCTTTGGATCTCCCCATTCTCCTTCCTTCATTCCTGCCTCTATGGTATCCTCTCAAAGAAATTTCCAAAAATGTACTTGAGTGAGTACCCATTCTCTTTGTCGTAAGTCATCACGTGGCCGTGCCACTCCCAAACCTAGTAATCATCACCCCTTTCCTCATGGCATTGGACACTGATGTTGTGCCTGCCGATCATAATGGGCTGGCTAGAGTTGGGTCTAAGCCAAGTGGTTTCACCTGCGAAAATGGCATGGATGACTTACTTCTAAACTTTTGCTTCTTCGTCGGCCCCATAGCCCTTTCTGGACTCTCCTGGGCTATTGTAATTGAGAAAGAGGTCGAGAATGACACTTTCTACAAAAAGGCTCATGTAAAAGTCATAGGGTAGGCTCATTTTGCTACTTGAGGCTTTTGGAGGGTTTGATGATTTCTGATACAAGAAGGAAAAGAAAGGCTAGGTTTTTATAGGAGGGCTGTGGGGAAGAAAGGAGAAAGGGTATTTATATGTTGTGCGCATTTCAAGGTAGATTTCTTTTTCTCTCTGTAAGCGCACAAAAATTCACAGACCCGGGGGGTGATTTTGAGACTTACCGGAGGAGGATGGAGACTGCAACTCCTTGGTGATGATAGAAGAACCGCTGCCTGGAGCCTGAAAGGGGAAGAAGAAGAAGGTCAGAAGACCCTGGCTTGGGCAGCGCAGGCCTCTCCGATGCCTAAGTTAGTTGCAGGACTAAGCAAAGGCTGGAGATGGTGTTGGGGAGGAAATGGAACCATTTTTGTATGCTCTTGGTAAGAGAGATTTTTTTTCTGACTAAAAGCCCATTTTTTTTTTTTTAGTGCCTAGGTGGTCAAACCTGGCTCATATGGGCTAACCCATGGGACCTTAAGCCTTTTAGGATGGCTTAGATCTCATGTGGGGCCATTTTTGTAAAGAATATCTAAAGATATCTCATTTGGATAGAGAATATCTAAAAATATCTTTATGGGAGAGAATCTCTCATATTCCCTTAATTTGGGAGAGAATACCTCAAGGTATCTTTCTTTTTGGGAAAGAATCTCCAATCTCCTATTTTGTTGGAGAGAATCTCTCATTGATTGATTTTGGGAGAAGATCTCTCAAAGACATCTTTCTTTTTGGGAAAGAATCTTTCTAATTCCTTCTCTTTTGGTAAGGTTACTAATTAGTAGCACTTACCTTTATTTTTTGTTTCCTTCTTTGATTTGCTCTCTTCTATAAAAGCAAAGGAAGGTAGGATCTCTTGCTCTTATTGCTTTCTTTTGCAACAATCTCAAGAGAGCTCCAAGGCCAAGAGTTTTTCTTCTTCAAGGATCTTCAAGCTTTTTCCTTCTTCTTCTCCATCAATGGCTTCAAGTAAGTTTTCTCTCTTTTTCTTTTTTCAAGAAAACTCCATGTAGAGAATAGGATGGTAAAAAAGAAAGTTTCTCTTTTTTTTTTCTTTTCTTTTTCTTTTCTTTCTATTCTTCTTCTCTTTTTTTTTCTTTTCCACGTGATTTCTCTTTTTTTTTTTTGCTTTTTTTTTTCACGTGTGTCTCTTTTCTCTTTTTTTTTTTTTTTTTTTTTTTTTTTTTTTTTTGAGAAAGTTTCTTCCTTTTTTTTTGTTCTTTTCTTTCTCCCCTTTTTTTTTTGAGAAAGTTTCTTTTTTTTTTTTTGCTCATCATGATAATGCGTTTTATGCAAATCCAGATGTTCATGCATGTACTTTTTGTAGATTGAGCACCTGAAAATCTTTGCAAATTTGGGAATTTGGAGCTCGCAGCGATGTTGAGCCCTTCTTGATTTTGCGGAGATTTTGAGGTTTCGAAAGTTTGGAGTTTCGGAGCTCGCAGCGATGTTGAGCCCATCTTCAAAACTTTTTATTTCTTTCGGGGTATTTCCCTTTTTCTTCGGAATTGTCCCGGAAGCATGCCAAAATTTCGCCAGATTTGCTTTTAGCGAAATTCTGTCATTTTGATGATGATCTCTTTTTTTTTTTTTTTTTTCTTTTCCAACCTTTGCAGGTGGTTCCTCCAGAACGAACAAGGGTAAAGAGCCTGCTACAAGCGTACCTCGTCGATCCGCCAGATCTTCTAATGTGGCCGTTCAGCAGGCCTGGGAGAAGGTATGATTCTTCCCTTTTCTTTTTATGCTTCTTTCATGGGGCTTTCCATGTTCTGATTTGCTTTCTCACCCTGCTACTGCTTCTTTTTTTTTCAGCAGAGGATGAAGACTTGCCGATGCCTGAGGTTCCGACCGATGAGGCGGTGATGGAGCCGGTTATGGCATCTGAAGAAGAACCGAGGGACTCTGGAATGATTCCAGAATCTCCAATTGGTATAACTTCTTTCGCTTTCTCTCTTTTTTTTTTTTTTTTTTTGCCTGCGACTTGATTTGCTAACATTTTTCTTTTCAGCTGACTCGCCACAAGATTCCGATGACTTTGAACCATCAATGGACGCAAATGTTGATGATGCTTCCGATGAGTTCATGGAGGAAGAGAGTGTTCCGCCAGTCGTCGAAGAAGGTACTTTGTAGTGATGACCCTGATGGTTTTTTTTTTTTTTTTTTTTTTTTAACAGGATCATATTCATACCTTTTTGTGTTTCATTTGCAGGTTTTGAAGTGACAGAAGAGAGTCCATCGCTTTCTTCAGAACCAGAGCAAGGGATGCCAGAGGTCGATCCGGAGGTAGAGACCAGTTCTGACATGATTGAGGAGATGCCTCGTGTTGAGATTCCCTCTCCAGTGGTTCCAAGTGAAAAGAGTTCTTTTGTTACTCTTCCAATGGGACATGACATGAGCAGCCGATCAGCGGAGAAGGGTGAATCTTCATCCAGTTCGTCTCTTCAATTTGCGAAGAAGGTGCTGGCTCGAGTTTTGAGTTCTTGGGTCAAGACTCTCCTTTCTGGACACTTGGAGGCAGGATTTGGCATGATCCCACATGTACAGGAGATTCTGACCGACACCGAAGAGGTTGGTCTGGATGTCACAGGTGCCAGGGCGATCGTTGATAGGATCATTGCACTGGGTGACAAGTGGTTTGAGACCATGGGTTTCCCTGACGACCAATTCTTCAAGGAGATGTTCTTGGACCCTGCTGATAAGGCTAAGTCTGACCTGAATGAGGCTACACAAAGCAAGAAGCAGCTAGTTCTGGAGAAGAACAAGGAAGAGTTAGCCATCATCGGATTGAGCCATGACCTTAACGTCCTTGATAGGGAAGTTGAGGAGGCCAGGAAACGTCTTGAGCATTTGAAGGCACAAGTCGATGCGAAGTGGGCTGCTATAACAGAGGCTCGTGACAGGGAGAGTACTCTGATCCGCAGGGTTGCAGATGCCGGTCAAGTCCTCGAGAGGAGGACTCTAGAAAACGAACGATGGCAAACTGCTGGGGAAGAGCTTCCCGGTGTAAAAGAAGGGTTACGGCATTCGCCAGCATCTCATTGCAAGTTCCTGAAGAAGCGTGCCTTGGAAACTCTGACGGCTGAGGCCAAAAGTTTGCTTGAGGAGCTGAAGCTTTGGCTGGAGACCATTTTTGGCTGAGCTCCTGATTTTTTATAGCAGAAACCATTCTTCTTTTTTTTGGTACCACATGTATTTTTTGGTACTCTTTTTTTTTGTAGTGCTTGTGAACACTTTCTATTTTTTTTTTTTTTGCTTTGGTACCACATGTATTTTTTGGTACCTTTTTTTTTGTTGTTCCCTACGCTCACTCAAATCTTTTTGTGATGAAAGCAATTGCTAAATGGGATTTGATCAAAAGCTTTGTCATTTTGTGAAAATCTTTTGTCAAATGGTTGTTTTGGTAGGGGAAACGAATTTGGCATGAAAGCCGGATTTTTGGGGCATTTACAGCCAGTTTGGTGGCATTGATAGCCAATTGGTGGCATTTATAGCCAGTTTGGTGGCATTGATAGCCAATTTGTGGCATTTATAGCCGGTTTTGACATGAGGGTCAGGTTTTTTTTTGTGTGGCATTTGTAGCCGAGTTTTTTGAAAACCAAGTTTTGTTTTATTGGCATGAAAGCCGGTTTTGGCGTTTATAGCCGGAAATTTTTGTTTTGGCATTTATAGCCGGATTTTGGCATTTATAGCCGAGTTTTGGTTTTCAAAATGCAGGTATCGACTAAATGTCGCCTCCCCGCTGAATGGTCTTGCAAGTATCGATGGAATGTCGCTTCCTTGCTCATTCGGTTTTGCGAGTATTGATGGAATGTCACTTCCTCGCAGGTTAGGTTTTGCAAGTATCGATGGAATGTCGCTTCCTCGCGAATTGGGGTGCAAATATCGACTAAGCATCGCTTCCCTGCTTTTCCCAAGACTTTTGGTTTTGCGGGTACTGACTTGATGTCGTTTCTCCGCGATTTTTGAAATTTGAGGTTTTCTCGAACCATTTGTAATTTTGGGTTGTGGATAGGAACTGGTATGTTGCATCTCCACGATTTTTGAAATTGGGTTGTGGATATCAACTGGTTTGTTGCTTCTCCACGATTGAACCTTTGAAATTTGGGTTGTGGATATCAACTGGTTTGTTGCTTCTCCACGATTTTCGAAATTGGGTTGTGGATATCAACTGGTTTGTTGCTTCTCCACGGTTTTTGGATTTTGCAAGTATCGACGAAATGTCGCTTCCCTGCGATTTTGGGTGCAAGTATCGATGGAATGTCGCATCCTTGCTTTTTTTCAAAATTTTTGTTTTGCGGGTACTGACTTTGATGTCGTTTCCCCACGATTTTTGAAAAACCATTTTTTTTTTTGTTTAAAGACACGAGGGTCGTAAATTTTGACCTAGAACCATTTGGCGGTAAAAGGTAAGGTGGACTAGGGTGGAAATCCCTGAATCCGGATTTTTGTTTCAAACCATGAATTTTGGTTCAAGGATCGAAAGTTTTGGTCAAGTCAGGGAGAGGCTCCTAAACTTGGATTTTTTTTGTTTTTGAACAATGAAACAATGAAAGTAAGCATTGTTTTTGAATCTCTAGAAATTTTGACATTTGATATGAAAATTCTAAAGAGAGTGGGTTTTGACGAGCGAGTACCTGAGAACAGGTTTTGGCCATACAGGCATTGCTCTTACCCAGTTGGGTAAGTCTTCAAGGGTAGTACCGCTTCAAGAACTTGCCGTTGATAGGCAGCATACATCTGTCGCCTTTCATGTTTAGGAGGGCATATGCGCCGTTGGAGAAGACTTTGTCGATGACGTAGGGTCCCTCCCATTTTGGTTCAAACTTGCCTTTGGACTTGTGAGCGAAGACCATTGGTCTTTTTACCGCAAGAACCAAGTCACCCTTTTTGTAGGCGCGTTGCCTGACCTTTTTGTCAAAAGATCCTGCCATGCGTGCTTGGTAAAGTTCAATGCTTTGTCGAGCTTCGAGCCGCCTCTCATCGAGATTGTCCAGCTCATGAAGTTGCAATTTGACATTGCTTTCTTGAGTCATGTCATTTTGTAGAGATACCCCCAGAGAAGGAATTTGTACCTCTAGGGGCACGACAGCTTCGCATCCATAGACCAAGGAGAATGGTGTGCTATGGGTTGGTCCTCGAACGGTGGTTCGATAGGCCCACAAAGCTTCAGACAGTTTGTCGCTCCAGTCTCTTTTGTGACTAGAGACCATTTTCTTGAGGATTTTGAAGAGTGTCTTGTTGAAGGCTTCTGCTAATCCGTTTGCTGCCGGATTGTATGGAGTCGAAGGACAGCTTTGAATTTTGTATTTGTCGCAAAACCTGTAGAATCGATGATCCCGGAATTGTGGTCCGTTATCATGGACGAATCTCTTGGGTATGCCGAAACGACAAATGATGTTGGTGCGCAGGAACTGAAGAACTGATGAGGTCTTCATTTCGTTGAACGCAAATGCTTCTGACCACTTGGAGAAATAATCCGTAGCGGCGAAGATGAAGCGATGACCTTTGCTTGAAGGGGGAGAGATAGGACCTATGATGTCCATGCCCCATGCTTCAAAAGGCCATGAGATTGCTGTAGGATGCAGCCATTCCGGAGGCATGTGAATGTAATCTCTGTGAACTTGGCATAGCTGGCAGCGTTTGGCAAATTGCATTGCATCAGCAACCATGGTAGGCCAATAGTAACCTAACCTTTTTATCTGATCATAGAGCTTAGGACCTGCCTGATGGGCTCCACAAAGACCAGCATGAACTTCTTTAAGTGTTTCTTCGGCCTCTTGTTGTGACAAGCAGCGTAGAAGTACTCCGTTGAAGGATTTCCTGTAAAGGATCTTTGAAGGGATATCCAAATGAAAGTTTGGGGCTCGCCTTTGAATGCTTACCCGTTCTTTTGGATCTTCAGGTAGGATTCCGAACATAGTGTAATCAATGAACGGATCCCTCCAGTCGCCGATTGAAGGTTGAAGGATAGAGATCCGACTTCCAACCACTCGGTGGCATTCAGCAACTGCTTGGTGTGTGTTAAGAGGAGGGAGGATCCTTCTCTCGCACATTGTAATTTGCATGTTTTCCCCTTCCTGGATCGCCATTGATGCGGCAAGTCCGGCCAGGGCATCTGCACGGATATTTTCACCTCTACGAATGTGGGTGATGTTGCAGATGTCAAACTTTTGCAGAAGCGATTGTGCCTTGTTGTAATAAGGCAGCAGATCGGGCTTCCTGACTTCATATTTCTGATTCATCTGGTTGACGATCAGTTGAGAGTCTCCAAAGACTTCCAGCATAGTGATACCGGATTCGATGGCGAGTTCCAATCCTAGGATCAGAGCTTGGTATTCAGCTGCATTGTTTGTGCATGGTTCCAGTAGCGAGAAAGCGTGTGGAATCATGCATTTGTCGGGGCTAACAAAGAGGATGCCAACTCCCGAGATCAGCTTTCTGTTTTCATTTGTCCTGGTTGCACCGTCAAAGTACATGTCCCAGGAGGCATTTGGTGAGGAAGTCTCCACGTTGTAGACAGGTTCGTCTGGGAGATCATCTCTGAGTGGTGAATCTTTAGGCAATGGATGCTCTGCAAGGAAATCTGCTAGAGCTTGGCCTTTGATTGCTTTTTGTGGCACATACCTAATATCAAATTGTGACAAGAGGATGGACCATTTTGCCAGTCGGGCATTGAGAGAACCGGCCTTCGTGACAAGGACCTTCAAGAGGTTGATCCTCGAGACCAGGTAGACTGTGTTGGAAAGCAAGTAGTGACGTAGCTTTTGTACGGCGAACATCACTGCAAGGCATTCTTTTTCGACTGGAGAGTAACGATGCTCTGCACCTACTAGCATGCGGCTGAGGTAGTATAGAGCAGCTTCCTTTCCCTCACCATTCTCTTGTGCAAGCAAAGCGCCTACAGAATGATCAAGAGCTCTTGTGTACAAGATGAATGGTTTTCCAGTGGCAGGAGCAGCTACCACTGGAGGTTTGGTCAGGTATGACTTGATATCTTGAAATGCGGCTTCACAGTCGGCATCCCAGACAAAGTCTACACCCTTTTTCATCAATCGAGAGAATGGACGGCATTTCCCCGAAAGATTGGAGATGAACCGTCTGATGTAGGCCAATCTCCCTTGGAGCCCTTTTAGTTCTCTCAAGGTTCTTGGAGAGGGCATTTCTAGAATAACCTTGACTTTTATGGGGTCAAGTTCTATTCCAGCTTTCCGAACAAGGAATCCGAGAAACTTACCCGACGAGACGCCGAAGAAGCATTTTAGAGGATTCATCCGCAGTTTGTGTTTGCGGAGTCGGAGGAAGACTTCCCGAAGATCTTTGAGATGGTCTTCTTTTCTTCTGCTTTTGACGGCGAGGTCATCAACGTAACATTCGACCGTCTTGTGCTGTATATCTTGGAATATTTTCATCATAGCCCTCTGATATGTGGCACCAGCATTTTTCAGACCAAATGGCATGACAGTGTAGCAATACACGCCAAATGGAGTCCGAAATGAAGTGTGTTTTTCATCCTCGGGATGCATCTTTATCTGATTGTAACCAGAGAAGCCATCCATGAATGTCATTCGCTCGAATCCGCAGGTATTGTCAATCATCACCTCCGGTATGGGGAGCGGGAATTCATCTTTAGGGCAAGCGCCATTCAAGTCTCTATAGTCAATACAGACTCTGATCTGCCCAGTTTTCTTTGTCACGGGGACAATATTGGCCAACCACTCTGGATGTTGTTCCTCACGGATGAAGCCAACGCTTTTGAGCTTTTGAACTTCTTGTTCAATTTTATCCATCACATCTGGACGGAATCTTCTTTGGCCTTGTTTGACAGGCTTGATGTCTTCTTGAAGATTGAGTTTGTGGACTGCTACTTTGGGGTCTAAACCAGGCATTTCAGCGTAGGACCATGCAAAGCAATCAACGAACTCACGAAGAAAAGCGATATACTCGGGTAACTCATCATCCTTTATATTCTTGCTTATGAATACAGGACGTGGGTTATCTGGTATTCCCAAGTCTATCTTTTCAACAGGATCTTCTGTCGGAAGGTTCGAAGGTGGTTCCTCCACAATATTTTCGGAGGCTTCCAACTCAACGAAACCTTCTGGAGTTTCAACTGCATTAACAGACCAAGGCTCTGTTCCTTTCCATGGATTTTCTTGATTGGTGATCTCCTCAAGGCTTGCTATGAGATAGTCCCAATCGCCTGTTGAGTCTGGTATTTCTTTTGGAGACGAGGGTTCTTCTGGGTCAGGATGCCACAAGTCTGTATTATCGGATGATTCCTCTTTATCATCAGAGAAATCATACCAATTGGATGGGCTTTCTGGATCTTTGTCAGGTAATTCTTTAAAGAGATATCCAGGGAGATCGATGTCTTCATGGACTTGAGATGTTGAGGCTTGGTCGGTAAAACGACTTTTAAGCTTTTGTGTCAACTGTCTCAGAGGAGTATCAGGATCATATCCTAACCCATATGAAGACTTTTCTACATGACCGTAGAGTCTCCAATCTTCCAGCTGGCTTTTGGTCAAGGCGGGCCCCAATGGCGTGAGAATACCGCGGCCTTCTCCCAAACCGACTGGGTTCTGAGCGTCAAAGCCCATTTTCTTCATAATTGCTTGTGCCACAGGACTATATAGAGATAGTTGAGGCATACCTTCATTTTGGAAAGGTTCCAGCATGGAATTTGATGAAGAAGCGTCCGATCTATGGAAGAAGATCGGCCTTTGCTTTGGTGATGTTGCCGGAACAACAAAGGTAGCAGACGTAGGATCTTCTACATCAGCAGGTGTCTCCATCGGAGTGAGAGCAGGCTGAACTTGCTGAGTGTCAGTTTGGCTTGACGATGCATCGTCTTCTGGCTCTGAGTCCGAGTCTGTGTCTTGCATGATAGACACGAGAGAGACAACAAATTTGCCCCCAGGCTTTTGTTTCGCCTTCTTCACTTTAGTCGTGATGACCAAACGTTTTGAATTCTTGAGGGGGATAACGAAGGGAGATTGACTATTCTCTTCTAATTTGCCGGAGGGTTTGTTTTCTTCCGGTGATTTTTGAGGAGCCTTGCCTTTATCTTTCTGGAGATTTTCAGCAGGGGGTGCTATTTCCACTTCTTCTTCTTTTTCGCCTTCATACATTTGGGAGTCTGCGAAGTGGACTTCTTTACCTTTGAAGGGTTTCCTGTCCGCAAAGACTCGATGTACCATGCCGTCGTCGCCGACAAACTTGATGCATTGATGTAGAGTTGAAGGAACAACACCATTCTCGTGTATCCAAGGACGTCCGAGAAGGATGTTGTAGCATGAGGGGGTTTTTATTGCATACACAGTGACCTCAGAGATAAGATCACCGATTTGCAATTTGAACCTGATTTTGCCGATAGGCCTTTGAGCGCTCCCATCGTATCCAAAGATAGATACAGATGTGTGGCTTAGCTTGCTGGGTGGGATGCCCAACTCTTCAAGAGCCGAAGTGGAGATAAGGTTGAGTGCAGAACCTGGGTCGATCTGAACTCTATGTATCGGCATTTCTTTGATGTACCCTGTGAAGTACAGGGGTCGGTTGTGCCTTGCTTCGCCAAGTAGGAGGTCTTCCTTAGTGAAGGCGATGGTTGCACTGGCTGCCTTTTGAACCGAGAGGCATTGGATGCATGATCCCTCGCTTTTCTCTTTTTCTCCTTTTAAGGAGGTTTCTGAGTTTTTGACCCAGTAGTCCATTTCAATTTGGAGGACTTGCGGGGCATGTTTGTCGACATCCTCATTCAGTTTTTGTAATTCTGAGATGAGATTATCACGAGTGCGTGGAGACATTCGTAATAAATCCAGGATGTGCAGTCGTGCAGGTATGTGTTTGAAGTGCTCAACCAAGTCATACTTGAAAGCCTCCTTGGGGCCTGCATGTTCATTGTTTTTGCCACTGGGGGCGCTTACAACATCTTTTCCCGAAGGATTTACATAAGTAAAGGAAGATTGGTTGTAATTTTTGTGGTAGTCCCGGCCCGAACGGGTGCCTCTACCAACTTCGAGAGCTTCTTGAGAAGGGTCTTCGCTTGGAAGATTGTCCTCAGGATCAAGAGGCTGTCGTTTTTCATCTACTGGGGATGTATCTGCAGCAGAATTGCCATCCTCAGTGATTGTGTTGCACGGAGCATTTTCCGGGAGTAAGTCCTGAACAGCATCCAGCAGCTTTTCTTCTTCGTTGACCCATCCATCACCCCAAGTTGGGTTTTCTTCATGATGATGAGTCGGGAAGAATGTATATCCTGAAGTCACAGTCTCAGGAGAAGAAACCTGAGAGGGTGCCATCTCTGTGAAAGTCACGTGAGACGAGGTAGCTCCAGAGGATACATTGCTAGGCGTTGTCGGAGTGTAGGTAATCTCATCAGACGACGCTTCAGAAGAGCTATAGTCCTGATATATTACATTACAGGAAGCTCTGATAGGAGATGTTGTCTGCTCGGAGTCAGACTCATCCTCGGATGTAAGAGGATCGTCAATCCAGCAATGTTCTCCATTTTCAGGAGTTGAGGGAGGAGGTACCTGATGGGTTTCAGGGACTTCCGGCTCTGGATTGTGAGGAATCTCGTTGACGCGGTCTTGCTCTTGTTCTAGAGCGAGACGCTGCAAGATCCTTGCATATTTTTCAAGATCAGGCATGGGAGCCAGATCCTCTTCTTCGTCTTCTCCGTGTGGCTCAACATAGTTGATTTCCACTGGAGCAATGACAGGTGCTGGGTTAACAGCATCTTCTTGTGCAGCCTCTTGGTCTTCTTCATCATCAGACCAGGATCCTTGTGGTTGCAAGGGGTTATACCAGATTACTGGCATAAGGTGAGTTTCAGGAACCCATTCTTCATCGGAGAGATATTCTCCTGTTTCAAGAGATTCCTCCCACTCATCGGTGTAGTTGGGCTCGAATCCATCGTCGGTGTCACTGGACTCGTATCCATTAATGGAGAATCCAACTACCGAGTTGCAAGAGTATGATACCCCCTGCATGGCTTCTTTTTTGAATTGAGGTGGCATGAAATCACTGAGAGTGAAGTTTCTTACCGCCTTTGAAGTCTCTGGAAGGGACGTTTTTGTTGCCCCGAGTGAAGTGGTAGAGGAGGCCTCTGCCTTTTCATGGACTTCTTGTTTTGGCTGGGTCTTCTCTTGCCGTTTGAGCCTGAGGAGATGTTTCCTAGCCTGCCTTCGCTGTTGAGCTGTCGGCTTTGTTTTTACGATCTCCCAGTTTTCATCTTCCAAGAGATCGGGATGTACCCATATGGGTTGTCCGTCTGGTGTCGGGTAAGGAACCAACACTTCGGACGTTTGAATTCTTTTTATTACCTTGAAGGAAGTAGTGATCTTCTTCTTCGGTGATTTTGGTGTTTGTCCACATGACACCATGTTGACGGAGGCAGGGCCATAATTTTTGTCAAAGGTGATGACTCCGTTTTTCCACATCTCGTTTATCTTCTCTCTCACAACAAAGCATTGATTGAGAGGATGCGAGACCATCTGGTGGTATGGACAGTACCGAGGATCATTGGTTTTGCCAACGTCTCCAGGTCTTTTGGGCTCTGGCAAAATGAGTTTGCCATTTGCTAGGAGAGCCTCAAAGATTTCTTCGACGTCTTCATCGAACGGATATTTCTTTTCTACTCGTTCTTTGAAGGTATCAGAGAGTTCAGGTCTCTTACCTGCAGCTCTATTTTCAGCTTTCTTTGGTTACTGAGGAGCTGACTTGGTTTGCACATTAAGGACCTCTTTCTTCTTTGGTTTAGAGGTTGCAATGGCGGTTGGCTCTTTTCTTGATGACTTCAGACTGTTGAGGTCTTTGATCACCATTTCAGCTTCCATGGAAGCTTCGAGGAGTTCCCCCAGGTTCTTTGATTTATTGCCGATGATCATGGAGCGGATTTTAGCTCTCATGTTGTTTCGGCAGATGTCGACTAGCGACGCTTGTGGCAATACATCTGAACATTTGTACGCCATTGCTTTCCACTTGTGAATGAAGTCATAAGTTGACTCATTCTCTCCCTGTTTTAGGCTGCAGAGCTGAGCCATAGTAACAGGATGATCCTCACCTTGGAAGTGGGTCAGGAAGCGTGTCTCCAGCATAGCCCAGTTCTGAATGGAGTTCTCCGGCAGAGTGGAGTACCAATCGAAGGCCGTACCTTTTAGGGTACTTGCAAAGAGGCGAATCTTGAGTGCATCTTGATCCGCGATAGCTCCCGTCAAGATCTTGAAGTGGATGACGTGCTGTCTGGCCGATCCTTTCCCCGTATATGTTTGGAGAGTAGGATGCTTGAATTTTGTGGGGAACGGGACCGAGTCCATCCATAAAGGATATGGTGGCTTGATCCCATGCTCTTTGAGTATATCCTCTTCTTTAGCTTTGGCGAGGATACTGTCTACGTCCTTTTTGGTGAGGGCGCGTGACTCATTTTCTTCTCCATTTCCCTCGTTATTGCTATGATTTGGAGGAGGCTCATTGTTCACCTGATTTTGGACGACAAGGAGAAGGTTTTCCATCAGAGTTTCAATCCTCTGCTGGCCTTGTTCCAACTGCTGGATGCGTGTGAGCGCATCATCTCGAGGTGGATTCTGAGGTGGCGGCTCAGAACTTGTAGCCAAGACGTTCATCCCTCGGGATTCGAACGAAGAAATCGTCCTGGTGACCGAGCTGGGGCTCATTCTTTTTGATGAAGAGCTTGATGAAGGATTACTCTCCCGTCCTTGGCTGGAAGGGGCAGGAGATTCTTCGGAATGTCTTTGTGTCCTGGTGACGCTACGGGTCACCGGACGTCGGACATGGATTTTTGATGCTGACCTTTAGCGTCTTCTGGTTTTTCCAACCATATGGACGGCAGCAACTTGGTCGGGTCTTTCTTTTTCGACCCATTTGTGGGAGACTTGAAGTGTAGGAGGCTGGGTCCGTTGCTTCTCTAGTCTCTTTTGTCGATATGAAGCACGGCGGCGTGCTCGACGAGCGATTTGAGCTTCAGTCAGCTCTGGCTGGGCTCTGACGATGAAGGATGTGCTCCCTCGGGCGCAGCAGCCGAGCCTGTCTTCTTTGTAGCTAGGCAAGGACAGGATCCGGACCCGGTCCTTTGCCTGTTGCAGCGAAGCTTTAAACCTTTCGAGTTCGGCCCCTGTAGAGATGAAGGGTCGAACTGAAGGAGTGTAGGCCTTGGCAGGTGCTTGTAGAGGCCTGGTGATGCATGATCTGATTTTGGGCCTGTAGGAACAAGCCGGCTCATGCTGGGTTGACTTGGGAGTCAGGTTGGAGATGGGTCTCTCCTCTTTCATGTAGGCAAGAGGGTAGAACTGGTTCTCCTTGAGTGGGGCCAGGTATGCTGGCTTGGTGGAGGTTTGAGACCTCCTTTGTTTTGGGGAAGGTCTTGGAGACCAAGTCTTGGGATAGACCTGGTTGTTTGTGGGTCGAGGCTTCGCGGGGGTGCCGCGAGCTTCGGGCTTTTGGGCGCTCGCCTTTGGTGTCACGGGAGTGACACGTTGAGAGGCGATCTTCTGCGTTTTAGCAGGCGCAGCTTGTTCTTCGGGAAGTGGGAATGGTCCCAGTGTCCCGAAGACGATGGTCCGGGGAGTCGAGGTCGACCCTGAGTTCAGAGAGTTGCCGAGGGAGTTGACGCTTCGGCAGCTGGCGGGGCGCTTGTAAGTGCGCTCGGTTTGCTTCTGTTGAAGCATGAGTTGGTGCTTGTTCTCATCGAAGATAATGGTTAAGGCTGCCATTGTTAGTTTCGAAAAAGTTCTGAAACAAGACCACATCCATTAGTAATCACAAGAATATAATGATCATAAATGGGAATTTCTATGGTTGTCTTTTCAAATCGCTCAAGGGATATGACCCAAGCGACATGAAGAAGGCAAAAAGCCATAGATGGTACAATTGTTCTGACAGCAAGTATGGTGAGCCCAGAATGAGCGTTCCAGTGACTGCTAGAAGCAATTGTAAACCTAAATTCGACTTATCGAGAAGCAGGGCTTGCTCGAGATAAGAAGAATATAAGGTAGGAGTTACAAATGTGCCGGTCACAGATACAGTAGACCCTGAAAGGGCGTACCAGTATTGCTAGGCACAAATGTTGGAGATCGCATCCATGAGATGGGATTCTTTGTTTTGAAATGTCAGAAATGGATTCGTCAAAGAGAGCAGGTGGCATTCCGATTCAAATACGGGCTCAACGATTTCCGCGAGCGCCAGTACTCAGAAGGGAAGAGACCACAATTTCTCGAATCTGAATCCAAAAGTGACGAGTTTTTGGAGATTTTTTTTTTGAAATGATTTTTTTTATTTTATTATTTTATTTTATTTTTTTTTGAAAATTTTTGTTTTTTTTTTTTAAGATTTTTTTTTTGAAAATCTTTTTTTTTTTATTTTTTTTTATTTTGATTTTAATTTTTTAAGATTTAAAGACGAGAGAGTACACATAGGCCTCCTAACCCGGTCTTATGAAACCTCAATTGATAGAATTGCCCCCAGGTAAGGGTAGGATTACTTAATGAACCCGTTTGGAGGACCCTTGCCTAGAACAGTCAAGCTGTCTCCACACTCTGGACAAGGCTTTTCTTGAATCAATCGTGATCAAAGAACGCAATTGGTTTAACCTTAGTGGTCTATGTCCTTTTTTTTCAAATCCCATATAGACTCATCGAAGAGAAACGATGGCCCAAAACCTTAGTCGAACGGGCTCAACATTTCTGCAAGCACCAAAGAACGATAGGATAGGATCAAAGTTTCTCAATTTTGAATCCAAACTAAGAAAACTGATTTTTTTTTTATTTTTTTTTTTAATAATTTTTTTTTTGAAATCTCTAATGAACTCATCGAAGAGAAACGATGGTCCAAAACCTTAGTCGAACGGGCTCAACATTTCTGCAAGCACCAAAGAACGATAGGATAGGATCAAAGTTTCTCAATTTTGAATCCAAACTAAGAAAACTGATTTTTTTTTTTTTTTGAAATCTCTAATGAACTCATCGAAGAGAAACGATGGTCCAAAACCTTAGTCGAACGGGCTCAACATTTCTGCAAGCACCAAAGAACGATAGGATAGGATCAAAGTTTCTCAATTTTGAATTCAAACTAAGAAAACTGATTTTTTTTTTTGAAAAGAGAAAGAATGGAAACAAACTCAAAGAAATAGAAATTTCCAAAAAATCCCATCTCATTTTTTTTTAGGATGCAAAATCCAACATAGGCTACCAGCTAGAAAGTAGCCAAGGAATCCGGAAAAGAAGTATAAGCATAGAGCAAAAAGTATGATATGCAAATATTTCATTTCCAAGCACCGTGTTCTCAAATGAACGAGTCCCATCGGGTGTGCCAGCTTGATGGAACGCGCTCCGAGGCGCCGTGGGGCGGCTACCGGGGTCGGCGGAACGTGGGAGTCCGTCGGGTCCGGCCCTTTCGCGCCCTGGCGGGCCTGAAGCGTGCATCAACATTTCTTTTGTGTGGGTGTGCCAGATTTTCTATTTTACTTGGAATTGCAAGTGGTAATCCGGAGATAAACCTTCGCAAGTAAAAAGGAAATCAACTTCTTTCAAGTTTTCCATTGCACAAATATTTAAGAAAAGAGACATTTTCTTAGTTTGCCGTGAAAGGCGATTTTGTTTGGCATTTATAGCCGATTTTGGCGTTTATAGCCGATTTACAATTCTTATCAATAATAAAAGACAAGAGTTGTGATTTTTGTCTCTTTAGAAAAATACAAACTACAATGAAAAGCAAGAAAAGGAAGATTTAACTTTTCAGGAGGTTGTGGGGGACTCGTTCAGATTGACGGTCGCAAGCCATGTATGGGCTTCGCCATCATCCATGCAGATGAGAACAGAAGATGCTCTTGATTCGCTTGGCTTGGCTATAACCTCAGGTTTTTAGAGGACAAAGACCAAGAGAAGGTCCTATGTCCAATAAAAAGCTAAGTAGACGGGCTGAAAAGCCATGTCTAAGCCATTGGAGGCAGCAGGAGAAGGCAAGGACCTTGGGGGGGTGCCCCCCAAGGGACTTTTGTCACCTTGTAGTGGTGGCCGGTGCAGAACTTCAGCAGAGTTTTTTTCTCTCTTTTTTCTTTCTCTGGATACGAGCTCTGGATTCTTTCCGATCGATCGATCTCGATTTTCTGATCTCGATTTTCTCCTCCTCATTTCAATGGAATGCTCTCCTATTTATAGGCCTTTGGTAGCCATTTAGGAGGGTTTATGAGCCTTAATGGCTTTAATGGGAGGAGTTACAAGATTTATTTCTTGATTTTGTAACTCCTTTTTCCTTGAATCTGATTGGCCGATGGAGATTAAGGGCTTTTAATCACCTTAATTACCATAATGGGAGGAGTTTCATGGTTTAAATGCCATGAATCAATTGACTTGTAACTCCCAAATGCTTGCTTCTGATTGGGCCGTCCAAAGAAATGAATTAATGACTATAATAAAGCTAGTCAATTAACCACATTAATTGGTCGCCGAGCAGTCGAAGAGTCGCGGGCCGTGCCGTGTCTTCTGGAATTCTTCTGGCGATGATCATCGATGGATCTTCATGCTGATCGACATCGGATGAGCATGTAACTTCAGACATTGATAGCTAAGAGCGGGCCGGTGACATCTGTCTTGTCGATTTCTCGATCGGTCGGACAGAAAGAGCACTTTTTTTTTGGTCGACCGGTTGGCGATCTTGGAGCGATCAATGATGATTTTGTGCTTTTGGAGGTTGACTCGTGATTTTGACGGATGTCGGAGGATATGAGTCAATTTCAAGCACTAAAAATCACATTTTCAGGAAACCACAGGGGCCAAAGTGCGCGAAACGCGAAAAAAGACGGAAAAACGGGTCACCGGCGGAAAATCCGGTGACCCGGACTTCCATGGTCGCCGTCGACCATGGGCCATGGTCGCAGGGGCCTGCGACCCTGGGGGAATTTTCCCCTTCGGAGCCCGTTTTGCGGTCGTTTTGAGGTCTTTTTCGTCGCCGTTTTCTTCTGTTTTTTTCCTGACATTTCTTCTCATTTATTGGCTTGATTTCCCTATAGAAAACCTGATGAGAATCCTTGCATTTTTAGAGTGCAAAGTTTCCAATTTTCCGGGAAAGCCGAAGACTTTGTCGCGTAAAGCTGCTGATTTTCCGCCAGAAGCTGAAACTTGGTCAAACGATGTCGGAATGACCTGAAATTTGAGGTGAAGCCTCCTGAGCAATAAATAAGACCAACCATAGGCTTTTGTTTGAGTTTTGAAGCCGTTTGGGGTCCCGTCGATGCTTCACTTGATTTTGCTGCGGGGAAAATGCCGAGCGTTGATATATGGCCAAACGATGTCCGATTGACCTGAAATTTGACGGGGAGCCTATTGGAGTCATTTTGAGACGTTCTATGGGCTCCGTTTTGGATGTCATGGTCCCGGGTTGCTCCGCCGCCGGTAGGCTTGATTTTCTCTCGGAGCATCGAAACCTGGTCAAACGTTGTCGGAATGACCTGAAATTCGACGTGTAGCCTTTTGGAAGCATGTTGAAGCCACTCATGCACTTGGTTTGATGAGCGAAGGCTTCGGTGGTTCCCGCCGCCGGGAGGCTTGATTTTGCTGCTCGAGCATTGATGGAGGGTCAAACGTTGTCGGTTTGACTTGAAATTTGGCATGGAGCCCTTTTGGGACATGCTGGAGTCATCTGTAGGCTCTGATCGAAGTTTTGACGTCTCCGATGATGTCGCCGCCGGGAGCGCCATTTTAGCTAACGGAGAAGCGAAGTTAGGCCAAATGATTCTGAAATGGCCCGAAACTTCATGTGTACTCTTCTCTTGGCTATCTTGAAGGATCTTGCAGTTTTTGTTTGATTCTGACAAGATTTGATTTTTTGGAGAAATTGCATTGCCTATTTATGGCAGGTTGCGACTTCATGCAGCTTTCTTGATTTGGAGAGGCAAAGTGACATTTTTGGTGTCAACAAGAGGCTCGAGATGGTATGATCTCGGGGGGCACTTGTGCAGGCTCTTCGGCTAGAGCTGTTTGCTCCTGGGCTTCAGCAAGAGTTAGAACCTGCTGCCTCCTCAGGTTTTCGTGCCGCCTTCTGGTAAAGGATCGGTACACGGGTTCGTACCCGAGAAGGGCTGAGGCTGATCGGGTCCGGTGACCCTTGTAACCGTAGATTCTCTTCAACCAGGTGACGTTTCGTCGCCACCTGGAGTTCTTTTTTTGCTGCTTCTTCTCCTTGTGACCTGCACACCAAGCAATTGAACATCAGTTCGGCAGAACAGAAACGCATCAAAAGACTGAAGAAATAGAGATATTTACTCGGTGGCACTCCGGGACGACGGGGAATGTGGTCCACCCTGGGCTCTCCGGGGGCGTACTCTCAGTTCCCAGTGACGTAAAGGCAATCATCCCCGGCGTATTTTGTGTTGTCATCGAGCTCGTTGATTATGGGGATTTCCTTCGACCGAACTCGAAGATAGTGTGCGTCATCCTTTGGAGATCGACAGAGGTCATAGATATCTTCAATATCCTCAACGCCAAGGTCGGTCCCCAAAATCCTATTAAGTTCGGCTACACCCATGATTATTTTGTAACTATTGGGCATTAGTTGGCAGGGGGTAAGGTTCCACCTCCTGAGGCAGGCCCTCAGGAGAGGATGGACTGGGAATCTCACCCCGCCCTCTATAATAGCCTCTAGTGGGAAGGGCATCCATTCATCTACGAAAATCCGAGGTCGGATTCGGTCTTCAGGCCCATTTGCCCTAATATTAACGTTATCTGGTATCTGATATTTTTTCCTAAGCTCCGCTAGGGCAAGCTCTGTGTCTATCCAATGTCTGTATACCCCCATCTTCCCCAACATGGACTAGAATACAGGCGACGGCGACGGAGAAGGAAGACACTGCGCAGACCCAAAGAGGGAAAAACCCAGAGAAGGAAAAATGGCAGAAGGGCAGAAAAGAACTCACTAAGACGCAAGGCCGGAAGGGAAGTAAGGACAACGGAAACCCGAGCTTCAAAGCAGCGGAGGGACTTCTCGGACGACGAGGTCTCTCGGACAGATCTCAAGCAGGTCTCAGGCAGAAGCTCCAGACACAATGGCAGGTCCAGCAAAAGTAGTCCTCTTTCGAGGATGAGACTTTTTATAAAGAGATGAAAATCTCTTCGTATCCCGAAAGGCGCGTGCAGACACCGCATCGAGCATGCCACCCGTCTCTTCGATAGGATTTCCCAGCCATCAGGGGCGAGACACGTGGCAGCACCGCGTCGCCTTCATGATGATATGGGCGGGCTATTAAACCGCCTCCAGACATCTGGGCGCTATTAAATGCGCCTCGGAAAGCAAAACGACACCCCACGCTTCTTTATAGGCTACGGGATCGGTTTCGATAGCTCCCATCCTATCACTCCCGACCTCGAGGTGTTGCAAAATCCCCGAGGTCAGGAGCTGGGGGCAATTGTGTGGAGTATTTCTACCGAAACCTATGTTACCCCTGACCTCGGTAATGGTACCGAACAGAAAGGGCCTCGACCTCCATTTTTCCTGGCACGGCAGAGCCTTAGCTGTTTTTCAAGCTCCGAACTCAGCCTCATGTGTTTACATCCTTGCCTGACCTCAGGCACAACCGACCTCGGTGTCTTCTCCAGTTCGGCTCCTTAGCCGAGGTGAACACTGGGAGTCTAATCCCCATTATGAGATGGGACGGTTACTTTATAGGGAGTCCCTGACAGGTAGGGTGGCCACCGGCCATGGATAAGGGCTCGTTCCTATCAACAGATCACATCCACATTTATGTGAGGGATTTGAGGGGAGGTCTGATGGGACAAGTATCCTCACCTACCCCCACTAAAGATCCCAAATGTGGGCTGATGGGACGAGTATCCTCACCTATCCCCACTAAGGATCCCAAATGTGGGCTGATGGGACAAGTATCCTCACCTACCACCACTGTGGAATCTTCCTCTCCCCTCTATATATGCCTGCATGAAGAGCCATGAACAGGTACATGCAATATACAGCCTGCACTGTTATATTTTGCTAAACACCTTCTTCTCCACTTCACCCTAATTCAGCGACTGCACTAACTCAGGCGTCGGAGTGCCTTTGGCTGACAGCAGCCTCGGGCCCTGACCGTCCTTTCTTCTTTCTTTCAGGATTCAGGCCGTCAGAGACTTCCCCGATCAGGCTGAACAAGATCTTCCTAATATCCATCATCATCTAAACCAAGCCCGTAATATTTAGGCACGCACAAGGGGATTTCATCAATTAAAGAAATCTCATGAGATATGAACATTAGATTTTATGTTTGAAATGGAAATAATTCTTTCCTTTTTTTTTATGTACTAGAGGAAGGCACTGGTTGGGTTTTAGCAATCATCGAAGGCAATAAAAGTGGATGACAAAAATAGAATGAATCACAATCTACAACCAAAACATTTGAATTTTCCGGGTAGCAACAATTGGCCAACCTACCACCACATGCATTGTATTCAAGTTGTTAATGTACTAGAGGACGCATTGTTCGCTAGGCTTTTCTAAAAAAAGGGGGTTTCATCAATGAAAAAAATCTCATGAGATATGAACATTAGATTTTATGTTTGAAATGGAAATAATTCTTTCCTTTTTTGTTGTATGTACAAGAGGAAGGCATTGTTAGCTAGGTTTTTCCATAAAAAAAAGGGGTTTGTTCCTTGAAAAAAAATGCATTCTTTCCTTTTTCATGTTAGATCTTATGTACCAGAAGAAGGCATTGTGAGCTAGGTTTTTCTGTAAAATAAAGACCATACATAAATTTCTTCGCCTCTCTCACCAAACAACGAAACCTTGCACCTGGTCGTTTTCCCACCATCTCTCTTTCAAGATCTAAAGATCTAGTATATTGTATCAACCTAATTAAGTATAGATAAAGCATAGTGGAATGACCTTCTATATATATATGTGTGTGTGTGTGTGTGTGTGTGTGTGTCTAAAAATAACCATGTTCGTTGGGTTTTTGCTATCATCGAAGGCAATAAAAGTGGATGACAAAAATAGAATGAATAACAATCTACAACCAAAATATTTGGATTTGCAAGGTAGCAACAATTGGCAAACCTACCACCATGTTCTTTGTATATATTCAAGTGGTCAATGTACCAGAGGAAGGCATTGTTGGATAGGTTCTTTTATGAAAAAAGGGGTTTCAACAATTAAAAAAATCTCATGAGATATGAACATTAGATTTTATGTTTGAGATGGAAATAATTCTTATGAGGAAGGCATTGTTAGCAAGGTTTTTCTATAAAATATGGTTTCATCATTGAAAAAAAGGCATTCTTTCCTTTATTATGTTTGAAAATTAGATTTTATGTACTAGAGGAAGGCATCGTTGGCTATGTTTTTCCATAAAAAAAGGGGTTTCTTCATTGAAAAAGATCTTATGAAATATGAACATTAGATTTTATGTTTGAGATGGAAATAATTCTTTCCTTTTTTGTTATTGATTCTTAATATTGTTTCAACTTTCAAGGTGCTTCATTAAGTCATAAGTAAAAGCAAATATATATATACTTCTATATGGGTGGGTGTAGGGTTGCAAACAGGTAACCGATTCTCTGGCTATGCAAAATTTTTTACCAGCCAAAAACTGGGTATGGAACCTATTTTAGCTTTCGAATCATAAACGATTCCTGGTCCGAAACCCAATTTGGGTTCCGTCTAATAAACAGGTGCGATTCTATGTCCATATAGGTTTCGACCCAGAATTTACTTTTTTGTGGGACATTTTTATGTATAATATTGGAGGTAGTGGACTCGACGCACTATTATAAGCTGAATGATATACTTATTTTAAGAAAAAAAGCAAAAATGAAGAGAAATTAGAACCGATTTTGGAATTAGATTCTAGTTCTCTATGTGGACCTGTTTCCTGAACTATATCCGGATTTTCTTATTGGAACCTGATCTGGAACCAACAAAATAGGTTAGGAGTCTGGAACCTCTAGTAACGATTTTCTTCATTTTTATTTTTATTTTTATTTTTTTTATCAAATGGGCTCACCATTGGATTGAGTTTGTTGAAGAAAAATATGGCAACATTCTATATAACAGGAACACATGTACCATTCAAAGTGTCATTAGATCAGCCTTGTCACAGATGAAGCTATTTAAAAAAGCAAACTAACTTTCAAATTGAAATCTCCAAATAATCAAATATCTCAATTTCCACTCAATTCCAATGATGTTAATTTGACCGTCCCTCCTCCAGATTCCCAAGTATCAGTTGACTCTGAGTTCTGGAGCCTAAGTCTAGGCTGATGATTCTTTCAGCCCTTAATTTAACTATCATCATTGACCTTTTCTGCCCCACTACCAGAAGTGTTGTGGCTTTGCGGTTAACATAACAGACAACACTGCTACTGATGTTTTTTGGGTATTAAACTGCCTCATGTATAGCAGCTGTTGATGCTGAACCTAGTGACTATTGGATGGGCCTTAGAATTTTATTTCTCATGCTTTGGCATTGGTAGCTTGCCTTCAGGTTCATGGTGGTAGTTCGGTGAATGGAGGGTCGGATTGCTAGTGCTGTTGTTAGCATTCAACAAAAGGGTAGTTTTATTTTAATATTCATTGAGCTAATCACTTATGTATCGTCAAACACAAACAGAAAATGATTTTAATCATCAAATAACAATCATAACAATAATAAACAATATATTGTTTAAATATTTTACATCAACACTTAATACACTGGTTTGGTGTGTCTAGAATTGAGTATTATCATCCGGTGATTGTTGAGCTGTAACTTGCTAACAATCCGATCCACTGTTGGTTCTCCCCACCCTCCTTCCTTTATTCTTGCCTCTCCGGCATCCGCTCGTAGAAATTCCCAAAAATATACTCGAGCAAGTAGCCATTCTCTTCGTCATAGGTCATGACGTGGCCGTGCCACTCCCAAACCCGGTGATCCGCGCCCCTTTCGCTGTAGCATCGGACACTGATGTTGTGCCCCCCGATCGTGACGGGCTGGCCGGAGTTTGGTCTGAGTGAAGCTGTATTGCCAGTCACAATGGCATGGGTGACTTCTCTCTCGATTTTTCTTTCTTCAGCCGCGACATAGCCCATTCTAGACTCGTCTGGAATGAGAAAGGAGTCTAGAACAAGACTTTCCAGAAAAAGACTCACGAACAAGTCATACGGTAAGCTCATTTTGCTACTTGGGACTTTCTGAGGGTTTGATGTTTTCTGATACAAGAAGGGAGACAAAGGTTGGTTTTTATAGGAGGGTTGTGGAGAAGAAAGGAAAGAATGGTATTTATATGTGGTGCGCATTTTGAGGAAGATTTCATCTTCTTTTCTCTCCCTTCTTGATATGGAAGTGGCTGCTGTGTGCTGAAAAACAATTTCCTCAATAATATTTTTCTTTGGCACCTTTGTGTGGTGCTTAAAAAAATCGAAACAGCAGAGAAACTCTTTTTCATTTTCCCCAAAAATAAAGTTTGACCCCATTTAGAAAGAGCCGTTTGTGGAAGAAAATCAATTTACTTTTCTACTCTTTCTTAGGGAAAAGCTGTCGGCCGGAGAAGATGATGCAGACAGTCTCCTTATCGACCCTGGCCAGTTCTTCAGCAATAATGATCAATACGATGGAAGAGGAGAGAGGTGGGGAAGGCTAGGAACCGAGGAGATCAGATCATAGGTGTGTTGAGAGGAGCAAGCATTGATATAGGGATAATTGTGTTGAATCCAATTGAGGGATGATTGTTGCACTCAAACAAGTTGACGCAGTTGTCCGGGCATATGTTTTCTACAAGTTAGAGATGTCTCTAGGATTTTTCATATCTCGAAAGCAAACAAAGGCTAAGAACTGACCAAGAGGTAGATTTTTGGTTTTGGTGTCCAAAGAGATAGATGGAGGCATTATTTAAAGGCAGCGGATGATAAATATAGAACGTAAATAATTTGCGACCAGGTTAATTGGTTTTGCCAGCTAGTGGTCAACGAAACGCTATAAGATTTTGAAAAAAAAAAGGAGAAAAGAGGAAAGAACGTTGGATCGATAGGCACGTACACACCACACATGCCTCCATCAAATTGGCAAGGCCATTACCTTGATTTTTCTATGAAAAGGGGTTCCATCGGTGAAACAATCTAAGGAGATACGAACATCAAATCTCATGTTTGAAATAGAAAGATTTTTTTCTATTCTCTTTCTCGATTCCTATACCATATTCTCAAGGTATTTTTTTACGCCATCGGGTAAAGATTGGACTATATTTTTAATTGTAAGTGTAGTAAATACATCAAATTGAGTGCGACTTTTCTTGAATCATGAATACAATGTAGCCAAATTTCATGCTACATCAAGGAAAAATCTTCTATCACCTTTTTGTATGCACCTAGGAACTCTAAGTCGGTCCACTAGTTTAATCAATTTTCTTTAGCTATAGAAAGCAATGTAGCCTTTTGAATCGCATTAAACAAACTATTTTGTTCAATGGAGGCTTTTCCTTACAAGGGCCCTATGCAAATTTTTGATGAAAACAAAAAAATCTCGCACCACACAAGAGTGAAGACTTTGTGAGTGAAAAAAAAAAAAAACACTTCATGCAGTTATTGATTCATATCTAATATTTGATTATTCTACTTTCATTACATTTTTGTTTTTGGACCATTTAAAAAAGAATCACTCCTTCCTTCCATAGAAAGAACCAAGAAACAATCCCTAATTGTATCGCTAATTTTGAGGGACTCGTGGATCTATGGGTGTGGGTCTTTGCATGGGGGCGGAGGGGGGGTGGGGATCTATTCATCCCAAGCTATTGTTCAACTTGTTTGGGACACCAAACACACCTTCTAAGGTGTAAAAGTGTGCCCATGTGAGTCCTCATAAAAACCTTTTGCATTTATTTTTCCAAGCTCCAAACAAACTTCTAATTTACCTAAAATCACCGTGTTTTACTTGGTTTTGTTCTAAAAAATTGGGAGCAATATTTTGCAATGCAAAAGTGTGCACCTAGTCGTTACCCAGCTTTGCACTCTTTCACGATCTGAAGATCTAGCATCTTGGATCAACCTAATTACGTATAGATAAAGCATAGTGAAATGACCTTCTATGTGTCTAAAAATAACTATGTTGGTTGGATTTTAGATATCATAGAAGGCAATAAAAGTGGATGACAAAAATAGAATGAATCACAATCTACAACCAAAATATTTTGATTTGCTGGGTAGCAACAATTGGCCAACCTACCACCACATGCATTGTATTCAAGTTGTCAATGTACCAGAGCAAGGCATTGTTAGCTAGGTTTTTCTATAAAAAAAAGGGGTTTCATCAATGAAGAAAATCCCGTACGTGAGATACGCATATTAGATTTTATGTTTGAAATGGAAATAAGTCTTTCCTTTTTTTTTTTACGTACTAGAGGAAAGCATTGTTAGCTAGATTATTCTATAAAAAAAGGGATTTTATCAATGAAATAAGGCATTCTTTCCTTTTTTATGTTTGAACATTAGATTTTATGTATAAGAGGAAGGCTTTTGTAGATAGGGTTTTCTGTAAAAATAAAGGGGTTTCATCAATGAAAAGAAGTCATTCTTTCCTTTTTATGTTTGAACATTAGATTTTATATACCAAAGAAAGGCATTGTTAGCTAGGTTTTTCTATATAAAAAAAAAAATCATACATAAATGTCTTCAACTCTCTCACCGAACACCAAAACCTTGCACTTGGTTGTCGCTAGCCCCCTGGTCTCTTCAAGATATGAAGATCTAGTATATTGTATCAACCTACATAAGTATAGACAAAGCATTGAGGAATGACCTTCTATGTGTCTAAAAATAACCATGTTGGTTGGGTTTTAGCTATCATCGAAGGCAAAAAAGTGGATGACAAAAATAGAATGAATCACAATCTACAACAAAAATTTATTGGATTTTCCGGGTAGCAACAATTGGCCAACCTACCACCACATGCATTGTATTCACAGTGTACTAGAGGAAGGCATTGTTCGCTAGGTTTTGCTATAAAAAGGGAGTTTCATCAATGAAAAAAATCTCATGAGATATGAACATTAGATTTTATGTTTGAAATGAAAATAATTCTTTCCTTTTTTAATGTACTAGAGGAAGGCATTGTTAGCTAGTTCTTTCTATAAAAAATGGGTTTCATCAATGAAAGAGGCAATGTTTCCTTTTTTATTTTATTTTTTATTTTATGTTTGAACGTTAGATTTTATGTACTAGAGGAAGGCATTGTTAGCTATGTTTTTCTATAAAAAAGGGGTTTCATCAATGAAAAAAAAGGCCGGCATTCTTTCCTTTTTTTTATGTTTGAACATTAGATTTTATGTACCAGAGAAAGGCATTGTTAGCTAGGTTTTGCTATAAAAAGGGGATTTCATCAATTAAAGAAATCTCATGAGATATGAACATTAGATTTTATGTTTGAAATGGAAATAATTCTTTCCTTTTTTTATGTACTAGAGGAAGGCACTGGTTGGGTTTTAGCAATCATCGAAGGCAATAAAAGTGGATGACAAAAATAGAATGAATCACAATCTACAACCAAAACATTTGAATTTTCCGGGTAGCAACAATTGGCCAACCTACCACCACATGCATTGTATTCAAGTTGTTAATGTACTAGAGGACGCATTGTTCGCTAGGCTTTTCTATAAAAAAGGGGTTTCATCAATGAAAAAAAATCTCATGAGATATGAACATTAGATTTTATGTTTGAACTAGAAATAATTATTTCCTTTTTTTTTGTATGTACAAGAGGAAGGCATTGTTAGCTAGGTTTTTCTATAAAAGAAGGGGTTTCTTCATTGAAAAAAAAATACATTCTTTCCTTTTCATGTTCGAACATTAGATCTTATGTGCCAAAAGAAGGCATTGTTAGCTAGGTTTTTCTATAAAAAAAAAAAGCATACATAAATTTCTTCATCTCTCTCACTAAACAACAAAACCTTGCACTTGGTCGTTTTCCCACCATCTCTCTTTCAAGATCTGAAGATCTAGTATATTGTATCAACCTAATTAAGTATAGATAAAGCAAAGTAGAATGACCTTCTATATATGTGTCTAAAAATAACCTTGTTGGTTGGGTTTTCGCTATCATCGAAGGCAATAAAAGTGGATGACAAAAATAGAATGAATCACATTCTGCAACCAAATTATTTGGATTTGCCGTGTAGCAACAATTGGCAAACCTACCACCACATTCTTTGTATTCAAGTTATCAATGTACCAGAGGAAGGCATTGTTACCTAGGTTCTTTTATAAAAAAGGGGTTTCATCAATGAAAAAAAATCTCATGAGATATGAAATTAGATTTTATGTTTGAAATGGGAATAATTCTTTCCCTTTTTCATGTACCCACGGAAGGCATTGTTAGCTAGGTTTTTCTATAAAAAAGGGTTTCATCAATGAAAAAAAGGCATTCTTTCCTTTTTTATGTTTGAACATTAGATTTTATGTACTAGAGGAAGGCATTGTTAGCTATGTTTTCCCATAAAAAAAAAGGGGTTTCTTAAAAAATCTTATGAAATATGAACATTACATTTTATGTTTGAGATGGAAATAATTCTTTCCTTTTTTATTGATTCTTAATATTGTTTCAACTTTCAAGGTGCTTCATTAAGTCATAGGTAAAAGAAATATATATATATACACTTCTGTATGGGTGGGTGTAGGGTTGCAAACAGATATCTGATCCTCTGACTACACAAATTTTTTGACCAGCAAAAAACTGGGTATGAAACCTATTTTAGCTTCTAAATCATAAACGAGTCTAGGTCCGAAACCCAATTTGGGTTCCGACTAATAAACGGGTGCTATTCTATGTCCATATAGGTTCCGACCCATGGACTTCGGACCAAACATATGAGTCTTTGATATTTCAAACTGTATCTCAAAATTAACTTTTTTGTGGGATATTCTTAAGTATAATATTGGAGTTAGTGGACTTGATGCACTATTATATGCTAAATGATATACTTATTTTAAGAAAAAGGCAAAAATGAAGTGAAGTTAGAACCGATTTTGGAACTAGATTCTAGTCCTCTATGTGGACCTAGTTCTGGAACTATATCTGAGTTTTTCTATCGGAACTTGGTCTGGAACCAACAAAATAGGTTAGGAGTCTGGAACTGGAACCGTTGTTTAAAAACGGGTCTGGGTCCGGGTCCGGGTCCGATATGGTTCCGACGTGGAACTGTTCAATTTGCAAATACCTATAGGTGGTCCCTCTCTTTCAGGATAAATTTCTTTGTTCGAGAAATATGGACACAAAATTCAACAATGTAAACACAAAATCTGAATAATCAGATATTTCAATTTTCACTCAATTCCGATTATGCGCACTAATATGACCATCCCTCCTCAGGACTGTCAAGTATCAATTGACTCTGGACTCTAGAGGCCAAGTCTAGGTCGATAAATTCTTAGCCCTTAGTTTAGCCCCAAGCCTTGTTAAATACTCAATATTTTCTGTTATTGGCTTTTTTGGACTTGGGTGGTTTCAGGATGTACTTGTTTCTAGTAACGATTCTCTTCATTTTCTTTTTATCAAATGGGCTCACCATAGGATTGAGGTTGCTGAAGAAAAATATGGCAACATTCTATATAACAGGAACACATGTGCCATTCAAAGTGTCATTTGATCAGCCTTGTCACGGATGGAGCTATTTAAAAAAGCAAACTAACTTTCAAATAGAAATCTCCAAATAATCAAATATCTCAATTTTCACTCAATCCCAATGATGCTAATTTGACCGTCCCTCCTCCAGATTCCCAAGTATCAATTGACTCTTGAGTTCTGGAGCCTAAGTCTAGGTTGATGATTCTTTCAGCCCTTAGTTTAGCTATCATCATTGACCTTTTCTGCCCCACTACCAGAAGTGTTGGGGTTAACATAACAGACAACACTGCTACTGATATTTTGTGGGTATTAAACTGCCTCATGTATAGCAGCTGTTGATGCTGAACCTAGTGACTATTGGATAGACCTTAGAGTTTTATTTCTCATGCTTAGGCATTGGTAGCTTCCCTTCAAGTTCATGGTGCTAGTTCGGTGAATGGAGGGTCGGATTGCTAGTGCTGTTGTTAGCATTCAACAAAAGGGTAGTTTTATTTTCATATTTGTGCGTGCCTAAAAATTACGGACTTGGTGTAGAAGATTGTAAGAGTTTACAGAGAAGCTATTTAGCTGAACGGGAACGTCTCTAATGATCCGAAATCTGAACGGGAAGAAAAAATAGAGGTCAGGGCCCGAGGCTACTGTCAGCCAAAGTCACTCCGACGCCTGAGTTAGTGCAGTCACTGAACTAGGGTGAAGTGAGGAAGATGTAGGCTGTCTTGTTGCATACCTTTTATGGGATCACCATGCAGGTATATATAGGAGAGAGTAGAAGGTTCCATAGTGGAGGTAGGTGGGGATACTTGTCCCATCAGCCCACTCCTAGGACCTTTGGTAGGTGAGGATACTTGTCCCATCGGACGTCCCCTCAAATCCCTCACATAAATGTGGACGTGATAGGGAAGGTCCCTTATCAACATCTAGCGGTCACCCTGTCAGGGGGTCTTTGTAATGTAGCCGTCCTATCTCATAATGGAGATTTAGAAGGACAATGCCCATCTCGGTCAAGTAGACCGAGATGGAAATTACCGAGATCAGGGATTTTCGAGGTTGGGCATTGGTACCGAGGCGCTCGGGGCAGAGCCCGTAATGAACGAGGCCGGTACTTGACCGAATCCAACTCCAACTCGGTGTTAGTTGGCACTTTTGCCGAACTGGGTTAATTGAGGCCGGTATAACCCCTAATTGGTATTTCAGTGTCAAAGCAGAAGATTACCTCGGTTTTACACAACCACTCCACACAATTGCCCCTTAGCTGTCGATCTCATCAGCTCGGGGCTGGATTGAGGTCGGGAGCTGGAGACGTGGAGGCTCATATGAGTACCGAGCTAGCATACTTTTGTAATCGGCCGCGGGTGTCGCGGTCTTCATCATGACTTCATTTAAGAGTTCTATCCATCCGTCGCCAGCCTGTCTGCCAGGAAGCACCAAAATCGTTGTGCCTGCCCGAGACAATTAATTATTCTGACGGCTTTTACTGCGGAAACCGCCATGATCTTGACGCGTGGCGTCAACTAGCTCGCAGTACGGAATACCGAAGCGATGTGCGCGCCTATCGAGGCGGTGTGATGAGGGCGTGCCTTCGGTTTCCGAGGAGTCGTCCTGCTGCCTTATAAAAGCAGCATTCCTCCTCCTCCTTCATCACTTTGCCATTCTGATTCTGGGGAGACTCTGTTCGTGCGATTTTCAGACCATCTCTGTATCTTCCCTACCTTTCTGTCCTTCTGCGTCTAGTTTCTTGTAAGTCTTCTTTTCCCTTATCTTTCCCTTTGAGCACCTCTATTCCAGTTTCTTCCTTCAGTTAGGGCTTGTCACCCATCTTACAGTCCTCAAAACATGGGAAAAGGGGTTTACCGTTGTCTAGCTAATACCCCCGAGGCCATATTTAGGTTTAGGGAGACCTACAGCATCCCGGACGACGCCCGGGTCAGGCTGGACGATCCAGGTGATCCGGTTGACGGTTACATCTACTGAGACGGGGCAATGCCCTTCCCATTGGTCTCGGTAGTCGAAGGGGGAGTGAGGTTCCCCGTCCATCCATTGCTCAGGCGATGTCTGGCGACGTTGCATCTTGCCCCCTGTCAATTAATGCCAAATAGCTATAAAATCATAATGGGGACAGTGGCGTTGAATAGGCTTCTAGGCATCCACTTCGGTGTCCATGACATCGAGGAAGCGTATGACATTAGCAAGTCCACCGGGGAGGTCGACGACTGTTATTATCTCCGGAGCAAACCGAAAATGGTCTCCTTCGTCACTGCCTTGGAGGACTCAATGCGCCACGCCGGGACGGACAGGTTGTTTGTTACCGGCAACTGGGAGTTCGGTGCACAAGAAACCGAGGCAGAGAGGAGGTACCGGGTGCCTCGTCACTCTGGGCGCCTCCCAAGTAAAACACCGAGCTCAAATAGCTTGACTTTTCATCCTGTTATCTTCCTGCCGAATTGACATACGCTGATCTGTTTTGTGCAGGCCTTGGTGAGCGGAGACAGGCAGCGATTCATGATGGCTGGAAGAAGAACGGAGGTTGGTTTGACAAAGTCCAACGCTACCAGGGGCATAAAGGCAGGGCTGCCTGGTGTCTCATAGGGTACCTGCCGAGGTACAAACATTACAACAAAAGGCGAGGGGTCGAGAATATTGAGGTCGGGCCTAGCTACGCGCCAGAGGCGGTTGAGCAGGAGCGACCGATCTCATCGATTACCGATCCGGACGAAGAGACCGAGGAGCACCAGCCCCGCTCTGAGATGGAGAGAGGTCGCCAAAATTTTCCTACCACCAACCTCTGGGAGAAGCTCCTAGGCAAGCGGGCCTCCTCGTCTTCGAGGTCTGCTGGTTCTTCTTCCAGGGATGCCCATAAGGCACCCCCTTCCGACTCCTCCCGAGATGATCCCACCGTGGTGAGGGAGGAGAGGCAGACGAAGAAGGCGAGGGCCGAAGTGCCACGCCAGGCCAGACATCGGAAGGAGAGGGCTTCCCGGTCAAATCAGGCGGAGGAGAGGAGGGAGTCGCGTCAGCGACTGGAGGTGGAGGAGGAGCCGCGGGAGGAGGAGCAGCCTCTGGTCCACCGAGAGAGGCAGGAGAGGGCACCGGCGATGCCTAGGGGAGAGGGCTCATCTCGGCAAGAACCTCTCCAGCCTTTGGCGCCTCGTGACCCCTCGGTGGAGCCGTGGAGGCCACCCTTTCTTCTCGGGCCGCAGACCCCGCTGACTATGGGACACCGTTTGCTAGGTTGCTCGGCAGTGGCAGCCGTGCTGGCCGAGGCATGTGCGCTTCCGGCAGATATGGACCGGTTCAGGAGGATGGAGGAGGGCACACTTCATCAAGCCAACCTTTCATCGGCCCTGATGGTGAGCAATATAGAGTTTATATAATTTTTGCATTTGTATGATGCTAACCTTTGTTTCTGCTGTTCAGATTGTGCAGAGATCTGTAGTGGCCTTGGAGAAAACCCGCCAGAGCCGTGCTGCGATCCAATCTCTGCAGGCTGAAAAACAGAAGCTCGCAGCAGCTCTGGAAGGGAGTTCGGAGGAGCTGAGGAGGTCTCAGGAAGTGTACGCCAAGTTGAACATAGAAAACGAGGCTGCCATGGAAGAGATCACCAAGAAAAGCGTCGAGAACTATGGGCTCCAGAATGCGGCGTACAAGATGGAGAAGAGGGCCAAGGAGATGGAGACCGAGATGGAGGCCCTGGGGAAGGGAAAAACCGAGATTGAAGCTCTGCTTAAAGCTGAGCAGGAAGCCTCAGTCAAACTGAGGGCTGAGCTCGAGGCTTCCCGGCAGGCAGAGATTGAGGTCTCCTTCCGGAAGGGGATGGCATAGGCGACCAAGGATTATGAAGAGCAACTCGTTTCGCTGGGAGAGGAGCTTTTCGAAATGGGATGTCTGGCAGTGCTGAAAGAAATGGGGGTCCCCGAGGATCACCGCATCCGTCAAGACCTGCCCAAGCTCCCTCGCGCCGAGCCCGAGTCGCCAGCTCCTTCGTTCTCCGAGGCCCCTCCTGACCATCCTGCTGACGAGCCACAAGCTTCGGAGACTCTCCAAGTTCCAACTACCGAGACCACCACTGCCGATCTTGGGCCCGATGTCACGGAGGCCCCTCCCGCTCCGACTGGTGATGGTGAAGATGTGTCTATCATTGAGATAGATCAACTGCCATGATGTTTTTGTCTCTTCTTTTTTGGTGCCCGTTTGGGGAGATATATGTAACTCTTTTTTGGTGAAAATGGAACCTTCATTGCACATGATTTTGACTAAATGGAACTTTTTATTTTGCTAGTCTTTATACAGAGTGGTGAATGTCTTTTCCATTTTTCCTGCTCATTTTGTGCGTTTGGCTCCGTAATCAAAATAAACAACAGGACACAAGAAGTAAGACAAGTAAACGAGCTCGGCCCTCCAGCCGGACTTAACGTATCATGTTTGTAGCCCGAGGAGCCGATCCCGTGGCCAAGCTGTGAGCATGTGCTGAGTTCCATAACTTGGCCATTTCCGAGAGTAGGAGATAGTTTTTAGGAAGTAAAAACATTTTCTATAAAAAAGAATCAGTTTATTAACTTTCGAAACCTGATTACATCTCAGAAATAAAATTTCTTGAGGTGCGTAGCATTCCATGGACGTGGCAGTTCTCCACCTTCCATGTCCTCTAGTCTGTATGCAGAGCGCCCAGCTACCGAAGTCACTTTGAATGGTCCATGCCAGTTTGGTGCAAGTTTTCCTTCGCTGGGATTTTTGTCTGCTGGGAGTGTCTTTTTCAAGACCAGTTCTCCAAGGGAGAACTTCCTTTCTTTGACCTTCAGATTGTAACCCCTGGCCAATTGTTGTTGATAAGAGGCGAGGCGAATGGCTGCCAACTCCCTCCGCTCTTCAGCTAAGTCGAGCTCTGTGGCGAGGTTTATATCGTTTCGGCCTTGATTGAATAGTTCTGACTTGAGGGTTGGTAAGCCGACCTCAAGTGGAATTACGGCTTCCATCCCATAGTCTAGGGAGAAGGGTGTTACCGAAGTCGAGCGTCTTGGGGTAGTTCTGTACGCCCAGAGGACACTTGGAAGTTCCTCTACCCATCTCCCATCTCCCTTTGGCTCGATCTAGTCTCTTTTTGAGTCCGTCAAGCACTACCTTGTTGGAAATTTCCGCTTGTCCATTGCTCTGGGGGTAAGCTGGGGTAGAATAGTAGTTCCTGATGCCAAGGCCTTGACAGAAGCTTTTGAAGAAATTGGAGTCAAACTGGGTCCCGTTATCCGTGACCAAGGCTCGAGGCACTCCGAATCTAGTCACGAAGTTCCTCCATACGAAGTTTTTGGTGTCCTTTTCGGTAATGGAGGACAACGCTTCAGCTTCTATCCACTTGGTAAAGTAGTCGGTAGCTACTATTAACTATCTTTTGTTCCCTGGAGCTCGGTGGAGAGGTCCTACCAAGTCCAGTCCCCACTGGGCGAAGGGCCAGGGGCTGGAAAGAGGACTTAGGTCATGTGCGGGCTGATGGAGAGAGTGAGAGAACATCTGACACTTCTCACACTTCCTGGCATAGACCTGTGCGTCCTTTTGCATATAGGGCCACCAGTACCCCTGGCTGATAGCTCGGTAAACTAGTGACCGACCTCTGATGTGGCTGCCACAAATCCCTTCGTGGATTTCATAAAGGAAGTCCTCGACTTTGCTTGGGTGAACGCACTGGAGGTAGGGGCCATTATAGGACTTTTTGTAGAGTTTGCCATCCGGAGAGAGCCAGAATCGGGCTGCCTTTAGCCTGATTTTGTGAGCCTGGTTCTTGTCATCGGGAAGTTGGTCATTCTTGAGAAAGGAGATAAGTTCATCCATCCAGCTCGGGCCGAGATCAATGCACATGATCTGCCGAGGTGGTTGGAGTTCTATACTCGGTCTGTCTAGTGCTTCCACTTCGACAGTTCTTTTTCTTCCTGCCTCAACAGCAGAGGCCAGGTTTGCAAGTGCGTCGGCGTGAGAATTGGAATCTCTGCCGATCTGCCTGACTTTAGCCTTTTGGAACTGAGATAGAAGTTGCTTGGCGTGGGCTAGGTAGGCCGCCATCCTGTCGTCACGGGCCTGGTAATCTCCATTGAGTTGGCTTGTGACCAGCTGTAAATCGCTAAACATGACCAGTTGTTGTGCCCCCAGAATTTTTACGCTGCTCAGTCCTGCAATTAGTACTTCAAACTCAGCTTCATTATTAGATGCTTTGAAGTCAAGAGTTAGGGCTTGCTCAATGACGAGGCCCTCCGGAGACTGGAGGACGATGCCAGCGTCAGCCTCTCTGGAGGTTGAGGATCCATCCACGAAGACCTTCCAAGATGAGTCTAGGAACTGTTTCCAAGACTGCTTCTGCTCTGTCTCGGCCTCGGTGGTGGGCTCTGCCTCCTTGCCCCCTAGTTCGGTTCCGAGGAGGTTCGGTGCCGAACTAGGAGATGTGAATTCCACAATAAAGTCTGCCAGTACCTGGGCTTTGATGGCCGTTCGGGGCTGATATTGGATATCATATTGCCCGAGTTCGACAACCCATTTAGACACTCTTCCTGAAAAGTCTGCTCTCCTGAAGAGAGACTTGAGTGGGTGTTCTGTTACAACTACTATGGAATATGTCAGGAAGTAGTGGGAGAGCTTGCCGGACCACTGACGAGTGCAAATGCGAGCTTCTCCAATGGAAGGTATCTCGTTTCGGCATCCAGCAGGATTTTGCTTGTGTAGTAGATGGGCTTTTGTTGCCTGTCATCTTCTCTTATGAGAACAGAGCTTACTGCGTGGTTCGAAACTGCCACATATAGATATAAGACCTCACCCTGTGCCGGGGTGGAAAGCAGGGGAGGGGAGGAGAGGTATACTTTGAGCTCCTGGAGGGCATCTTCGCACTCCGGGGTCCATTGGAACTCGGAGCTCTTTTTCAAGAGCTGGAAGAAGGGACGACATTTATCTGAGGCTCGACTGATGAAGCGGTTCAGTGCTGCTGCCATCCCGGTAAGTCTCTGAACCTGTTTTGCCGAGGTCGGACTCTGTAGGGCCCTGATTGCCGAAATCTGATCGGGATTGGCCTCTATCCCCCGCCTAGTAACCAGGCTGCCCAGGAACTTGCCCGAGCCGACGCCAAATGCACATTTGAAGGCGTTCAGCTTGAGCCCGTATTGTTTGAGGACGGAGAAGGTTTGATGTAAGTCAGTCAAGTGGTCCTGCGACCTTTTGGACTTAACGACCATGTCATCGATATAAACCTCGATCGTCCTACCGAGCTGGTCCTGAAACATCTTGGTCACCAGCCTCTGGTAAGTCGCGCCGGCGTTTTTCAACCCGAAGGGCATTACTTTGTAACAGTAGGTGCCCCTGGGTGTTATGAACGCAGTTTTTTCTTGATCAGGCTCATACATCGGAATTTGATGGTAACCCCGGTAGGCATCGAGGAAACTCATCCTATCATGCCTGGCAATAGCGTCGATCAGCTGGTCTATCTTTGGGAGGGGAAAACTGTCTTTGGGATAGGCTTTGTTAAGATCGGTGAAGTCGACGCAGACCCTCCAGCTCCCATCCTTCTTTTTCACCACAACCGTGTTGGCTAACCACACAGGGTAGTGGATTTCTCTGATAGCTTCAGCTTCTAATAATTTTTTGACTTCCTTGGTCATAGCCTTTGCTTGTTGGGTGCCCGTCCTGCGTGTCTTTTGGACAACGGGTTTATGCTTGGGATCTGCATTGAGCTTGTGGCTGATGACCTCGGGGTTGATGCCAGGCATTTCATATGGGGTCCAAGCGAAGACCTCTCTATTTTGTAATAGGAAGTCGAGCATCTTGGCCCTTTCCTCGCCTGCAAGCTGGCTACCAAGCAGAAAAAACCTTTCCGGATCAGTCTTCGGGATGACCCGGTGTGCTTGAAACTTCTCGACGAAGGAGTTTCGGAGCTGTCACCAGCTCGAAATCGATCCCTCGGAGAGTGCGCAGAACCACATAAGCAGGAGGTCACCCAAGCTGGAGGAAAAAACCTTGTAATCAAGGTTGCCGTCGCCGCTGAATACCGACATCTTCTGGGTGAAGTGTCGGAGATGAGCCTCGGGGTCTGACGTCCCGTCATAGAGATTGAAGCGCGGGAAGTTAAATTTATCAGGGAGAGGATGATCTCTGATTTCCCGAGTAAATGGAGATGTGCCGTGGATGTCACTATGCCTGGTAGCCAACCGTCCTCGAGCGAGGCCGACGTGCTCCAGGTTTTGCTGCACGGCCAGCTTAATTTGCTGATTAATATAGTCGGCCATGTCGGTATTCAAATACCTATAGTTGGTGCCTCTCATGCCTTATAATAAACCTGTTTGAGAATACATACAAAAAATTCTACCATATAAACATAAAAGAAAAGGGATACCAAATGTCTGAGTAACTATGAAGTTGCAAGAGTCCAAATGTCTAAGCTCTAAAAAGTTCTATTTTACCTAAAACCTTTGCATTTTGCTTGCTTTTGTTTTAAAAAGTTGGGAGCTTTTTCTGCAATGGAAAGGACTCAAAAATAGCGCGAAGCCTCAAATTACTCATACGTGTTACTATCCACTGGTTCGTCTAATGTTCTTTCATGTAAATGAGAAACATTGAATCATTTACTTAGGCTCTACCAAAATTACTCCCTTCAAGGGTGTTGGAATCACATTTATGGACATTTGTAAACAAGAAATATTATGTTGTGCCCATAGACTTTCAATCACAAAACTAATCATCCAAGATAGACCTCCCGGGGCTAAGGCTAAACAAATGAAATCTTTTGGGTCTCGAAATACAAGAGCGTACATAAATGTCTCCCTCTTTCTTACCGAACACCAAAACCTTGCACCCAATCATTTCCCCCCTTTGCTCTCTTCAAATATCCGAAGATGACACAGATTATATATATCAACATAATTATGTAAAGATAAACATAGTGTAACAACCTTCTATGTATCTAAGAATTATTATGTTGATTTTACTTTAGCTATTATCAAAGGCAATGGAAGTGGATGATAAATATAGAATGAATCAAAATTTGCGACCACACTATTTGGATTTGCCAGCTAACAATAGTTGATCAATCCTTTTATGAGAGAGAGGGGAAAGGAATACAAATCAATGGGCCAATCTTGAAACCACATGGATTGCATCCAAGTTGCCAATGTATTTAGCTATATCTTTCTATAAAAAAGGGATTTCATCAATGAAACAACCTCGTGAGATATAAACACTTTGAAATGGAAAGAGTTCTCTCCATTTTTTTGCTTGATCATTTAATTTTGATTTAAGGTATCTTTTTATGCAGTCGGTCAAACGTACGTAGATACATATTTGTGAATGGGTGCGCAATTGAATGTGTGCGTGCCTAATTATTACGGACTTGGTTTAGCTGATGATGAGGGTTTATAGAGAGGCTGTTTAGCTGAACAAGAGCGTCTCTGCCGATCTGAAACCTGAAATCTGAAAGGGAAGAGAACAACGGTCAGGGCCCGAGGCTGCTGTCAGCCAAAGGCACTCCGACGCCTGAGTTAGTGCAGTCACTGAACTAGGGTGAAGTGGGGAAGAAGAGATGTTTAGCAGAATAACAGTGCAGGCTGTGTCTTGCATGTACCTGTTCATGACTCTTCATGCAGGCATATATAGAGGAGAGTGGAAGGTTCCACAGTGGAGGTAGGTGAGGATACTTGTCCCATCAGCCCACACCTGGGATCTTTAGTGGGGGTAGGTGAGGATACTTGTCCCATCAGACCTCCCCTCAAATCCCTCACATAAATGTGGATGTGATCTGTTGATAGGAACGAGCCCTTATCGATGGCCGGTGGCCGCCCTACCTGACAGGGACTCCCTACAAAGTACCCGTCCCATCTCATAATGGGAACTGGAAGCCCGGTGTTCACCTCGACAGAGGGGCCGAACTGGAGAAGACGCTGGGGTCAGCTATACCCGAGATCGGACTGGGATGCCAGCGTGAGACCAAGTTCGGTAGGACATGGTCGGTACTTCTACCGGGACCAGTCCCACCTCGACAAAGGCTGAGACGCTGCTATGCCGGAGAGAAGGGGGTTAAGGCCATTCCTGGTCGGCGCTGTTACCGAGGAGGGTGTAACATCGGTTTCGGTAGAAGCAGTCCACACAGAATGCATGAATATACATTTTTGGAGTCTAAATCCCCTGTTTTGCTAAAATGGGGAGATATCAAATCATGCCAATTGTATAAAAAAATATCTTGTAATTTTTAATTCAAAGGAGGGAGCATTAGTTGGCATGAGATTTTTACATATTTGTAAATAGGTGCACATCATATGACTTCGATTGAGTGCATGAAACTTGATACAGTGTTGTTTTGTTTTCCATAATCATTTCGTTGCCTTCAAATACCTATGGGTGGTCCCCTCTCATACCTTATAATAAATCCGTTTGAGAAGATGTACCCAACGTTCTACCATAAAACATAAAGGAAAAGGGATTCCAAATGTCTAAGTAATTCTGAAGTTGCATGAGTTCAAGGATTCTTAGTGTCACTCCTCACGTCTTAATCTTTTTCATGTCTTTCCTATTTCTCCGTATTTCCACTTCATTTCTTATCCTACCCACCACCCACACTACTCTCATCATCCTCAAGTGTAGAAAGTATAGGAAGAAGATGATTATCACGTCTCACCTTTCTATCTAAATATCCCAAAATCTTTTTGGTAATATAGTTGGATAATGTTCACATTGATGGAAAAGTTGCAAGGAAAAACTATGACTATAGGTTTTTCACTGTTTTTTCTATAGGTTTTCCATTGTTCATATCGATGGAAAAGATAAGAACCATTCTTCCATGTTATGTCTGCTTTTTTTTTCTTTCTTGTCTCTTTCACTTTTCAAGATAACATCTTGAGAATATGAAAAGAAGAAATAAAGAAACTGTATGCCGGTTAGTAGCAGTCTTTCTATAAAGCATGTGATACTGTTTTCGGGGAGATAGAGAAAATGGTTGGAGAAGAGGAAAAAATAAAAGGAAGAAGAAACAAAGGATTCATATGTCTTAAGAAAATTGCTTAGAGCGACGCTAGCGTTGCTCCTATCAGCATCGCTCCCCTTAGCATTAAAAAAAAATTGGAAGAGGTCCCGACGGACCCCGATTGTGCTGCACAATCTGCAGGGACCATTCGCGAGCAATGGCTAAATTTTGAGATTTTTCCCGTAAAATCCTTTAAAAAATTACATTTTGGTTGCTTTTTGAAAAAAGAATAAAAAGTTAATTGAAAAAGACATTCACTAAAAACTTTGTCTAATAATCTAGAATAATCAAACATCTATTTAAATTAATCCTAATTGGAATGGATACAAAAAAATAGACTTGTCAAATCGGGAAATTTTTCTCCTGCATACAATTAAACTATCATGAATGGCAGGACCACCATGAATTTCATAGATCTTGAGCGATGAACGACACCAATGCAGACGGTGTAATAGAAAATTGTCTCACCAAACAGTGCCTGAGGTCACATTTGTGCAATGGAGTTTCTCACCAAAATTGTCTCACTTTTTAGTTGTTTTTTTGACTGGAAATTTTCAAATATGGCCTTAAGTTTTTGCCTTATTTCAAAAAAGGAAACAAGTTTTGAAACTTTTCAAATTAGTCCCTACGCTTTCCAGTAAATTTTCAATTAAGGACATCCGACCATTTAAAGGTTTTTTCTGGTGACTTTTTCCGTCAATATTTTAAAAATACCCAAATTACCCTTCATTTAAAGCCATAACATGGTTTTGGCAGCCACTACATGTAGCCAATCACTATGGGAATACCGAGTGTCCTTGATCATCGTGAGGATACTGGCAAAGGAAAGGAGGAGAATATAGGCGAAGTGAATGAGAGTTTTATTATAACGAAAGGTAATTTGAGTATTTAAAAAATACGAAAAAAGTTGCCTAAAAATAACTTTAGATAGATGGATGTCCTTAATTGAGAACTTCCTGAGAAACTTAGGGACTAATTTGAAAAGTTTTGAAACTTGTGTCCTTTTTTGAATTAAGGCCGAAACTTAAGGACTTTTTTGAAATTCTCCCTTTTTTGAAAGAAAGAGAAAAGATGTTTCTGGTGCCAAACGCTCTAATATTCCAAACCTTTATTCGGTTTAGACATTTAGAGAAATAGAGGTTGGAAATACAGATGCCAAACATGGGCTAAGTGAAATTTAGATATAAGAAGTAAACTTGTTACGTTTGTGCAGAGGAGTTTCCATAAAAGGACTCTTGTTTCCATTCCATGCTAGACTTCTTTGTTCTATGTGACATAAATCTTTTTCACTATTTAGTGCGAATGCTTTTCAACGTGAAAAAAAAATCAAAAGTACTGCAATTTTCACGAATATTCCGGCAAGTATTTCAATTTTTGAGGGGAAGAGGTTAAAAAGGTAAATTTATAATAAAAAAAGGAAGTTTGCAAACTTCCATTTTCATTGACAACACAGAATTGTCCTCAGAGTTTAGAGGATTTTTATATTTACTTTCAGCAAGTTCCTTGATTGTGTTTCTGAATTTGAAAAACCACAAGTGAGAACTCTTCTTTCAAAGCCCTTTGCAATGTTTTCATACTCAAGTAATTGACATTTAAGTAACTAATACTGTAATATAATTATTCACATAACTCATATGATCACATGTAGATCCCACTTACAATATAATATTGCAATCCTGTATCATATAGGGAAATTATTCTCCTATAGGCAATGGGAGGTGGGAACTCCCATCCTGGCCTCCAATTACTACCCTTCTATATATATATATATATATATATCTGTGTGTGTGTGTGTGTGTGTGTGTGAAAATAACCATGTTGGTTGGGTTTTTGCTACCATTGAAGGCAATAAAAGTGGATGACAAAAATAGAATGAATCACTATCTACAACCAAAATATTTGAATTTTCCGGGTAGCAACAATTGGCCAACCTACCACCACATGCATTGTATTCAAGTTGTCAATGTACCAGAGGAAAGCATTGTTCGATAGGCTTTTCTATAAAAAAGGGGTTTCATCAATGAAAAAAATCTGATGAGATATGAACATTAGATTTTATGTTTGAAATGGAAATAATTCTTTCCTTTTATTTGATGTACAAGAAAGGCATTGTTAGCTAGGTTTTTCTATAAAAAATGGCTTTCTTCATTGAAAAAAAATATGCATTCTTTCCTTTTCATGTTCGAACATTAGATCTTATGTACCAGAAGAAGGCATTGTTAGCTAGTTTTTTCTATAAAAAAGGCATACATAAATTTCTTCGTCTCTCTCACCAAACAACAAAACCTTGCACCTGGTCGTTTTCCCACCATCTCTCTTTCAAGATATGAAGATCTAGTATATTGTATCAATCTAATTAACTATAGATAAAGCATAGTGGAATGACCTTCTATATATATGTGTGCGTGTGTGTGTGTCTAAAAATAACCATGTTGGTTGGGTTTTTGCTATCATCGAAGGCAATAAAAGTGGATGACAAAAATAGAATGAATCACAATCTACAACCAAAATATTTGGATTTGCCATGTAGCAACAATTGGCAAACCTACCACCACGTTCTTTGTATTCAAGTTGTCCATGTACCAAAGGAAGGCATTGATAGATAGGTTCTTTTATAAAAAAAGGGGTTTCATCAATTAAAAAAATCTCATGAGATATGAACAATAGATTTTATTTTTGAAATGGTAATAATTCTTTCCTTTTTGTATGTACCCGAGGAAGGCATTGTTAGCTAGGTTTTTCTATAAAATAGTGTTTCATCAATGAAAAAAAGGCATTCTTTCCTCTATTATGTTTGAACATTAGATTTTATGTACTAGAGGAAGGCATTGTTAGCTATGTTTTTCCATAAAAAAGGGGTTTCTTCATTGAAAAAAATCTTATGAAATATGAACATTTGATTTTATGTTTGAGATGGAAATAATTCTTTCCTTTTTTTATTGATTCTTAATATTGTTTCAACTTTCAAGGTGCTTCATTAAGTCATAAGTAAAAGCATATATATATACTTCTATATGGGTGGGTGTAGGGTTGCAAACGGGTGTCCGATTCTCTGACTACGCAAAATTTTTTACTAGCAAAAAACTTGGTATGGAACCTATTTTAGCTTCCGAATCATAAACGAGTCCGGGTCCGAAACCCAATTTGGGTTCTGCCTAATAAACAAGTGCGATTCTCTGTCCATATAGGTTTCGAACCAGAATTTACTTTTTTGTGGGACATTTTTATGTATAATATTGGAGGTAGTGGACTCGATGCACTATTATAAGCTGAATGATATACTTATTTTAAGAAAAAAACAAAAATGAATAGAAATTAGAACCGATTTTGGAATTAGATTCTAGTCCTCCATGTGGACCTGTTTCCTGAACTATATCCGGATTTTCCTATTGGAACCTGATCTGAAACCAACAAAATAGGTTAGGAGTCTGGAACCTCTAGTAACGATTCTCTTCATTTTTTTTTTTTTGTATTTTTATTTTTTATCAAATGGGCTCACCATAGGATTGAGGTTGTTGAAGAAAAATATGGCAACATTCTATATAACAGGAACACATGTACCATTCAAAGTGTCATTAGATCAGCCTTGTCACTGATGGAGCTATTTAAAAACGCAAACCAACTTTCAAATAGAAATCTCCAAATAATCAAATATCTCAATTTTCACTCAATCCCAATGATGCTAATTTGACCGTCCCTCCTCCAGATTCCCAAGTATCAATTGACTCTGAGTTCTGGAGCCTAAGTCTAGGTTGATGATTCTTTCAGCCCTTAGTTTAGCTATCATCATTGACCTTTTGTGGCCCACTACCAGAAGTGTTGTGGCTTTGTGGTTAACCTAACAGACAACACTGCTACCGATATTTTTTGGGTATTAAATTGCCTCATGTATAGCAGCTGTTGATGCTGAACCTAGTGACTATTGGATGGACCTTAGAATTTCATTTCTCATGCTTAGGCATTGGTAGCTTGCCTTCAGGTTCATGGTGGTAGTTCGGTGAATGGAGGGTCAGATTGCTAGTGCTCTTGTTAGCATTCAACAACAGGGTAGTTTTATTTTAATATTCACTGAGCTAATCACTGATGTATCATCAAACAAAAACAGAAAATGATTTTAATCATCAAATAACAATCATAACAATAATAAACAATATATTGTTTAAATGTTTCACATCAACACTTAATACACTGGTTTGGTGTGTCTAGAACTGAGTATTATCATCTGGTGACGGGATCTCCCCACCCTCCTTCCTTTACTCCCGCCTCTCCGGCATCCTCTCATAGAAATCCCCAAAAATATACTCGAGGGAGTAGCCATTCTCTTCATCATAGGTCATGACGTGGCCGTGCCACTCCCAAACCCGGTGATCAGCGCCCCTTTCGCTGTAGCATCTGACAGTGATGTTGTGCCCGCCGATCGTGACGGGCTGGCCGGAGTTGGGTCTGAGTGAAGCGGTATCGCCAGTAACAATGGCATGGGTGACTTCTCTCTCTATTTTCATTTCTTCAGTGGCCACATAGCCCAGTCTAGACTCGTCTGGAACGAGAAAGGAGTCTAGAACAAGACTTTCTAGGAAAAGAGTCACGAACAAGTCATACGGTAGGCTCATTTTGCTACTTGGGACTTTCTTGAGGGTTTGAGGTTTTCTGATACAAGAAGGGAGACAAAGGTTGGGTTTTATAGGAGGGTTGTGGAGAAGAAAGGAAAGAAGGTATTTATATGTGGTGCGCATTTTGAGGAAGATTTCTTCTTCTCTCTCTCTTCTTAATATGGAAGTGGCTGATGTGTGCTGAAAAACAATTTCCTCAATAATATTTTTCTTTGGCAACTTTGTGTGGCGCTTAAAAAAATCGAAACCGCAGAGAAACTCTTTTTCATTTTCCCCATAAATCAAGTATGACCCCATTTAGAAAGAGCCGTTTGTGGAAAAAAGTCAATTTATTTTTCAACTCTTTCTAAGGGAAAAGCTGTCGGAGAAGATGATGCAGACAATCTCCTTATCGACCCTGGCCACTTCTTCAGCAATAATGATGAATCAAGAATATTTGGACGATGGAAGAGGAGAGAGGTGGGGAAGGATAGGAATTGAGGAGATCAGATCATAGGTGTGTTGAGAGGAGCAAGCATTGATATAGGGATAATTGAGTTGAATCCACTTGAGGGATGATTGCTGCACTCAAACAAGTTGACGTAGTTGTCCGGGCATATGTTTTCTATAGGTTAGAGATGTATCTAGGATTTTTCATATCTCAAAAGAAAACAAAGGCTAAGAAGTGATGTCTAAAGAGATAGATGGAGGCATTATTTAAAGGCAGCGGATGATAAATATAGAACGTAAATAATTTGGGACCAGGTTAATTGGTTTTGCCAGCTAGTGGTCAACGAAAATGCTATAAGATTTTGGAAAAAAAAGGAGAAAAAAAGGAAAGAACGTTGGATCGATAGGCACGTACACACCACACATGCCTGCATCCAGTTGGCAACGCAACCCCTACTAGCTTGATTTTTCTATGAAAAGGGGGTTCCATCGGTGAAACAATCTAAGGAGATACAAACATCAAATCTTATGTTTGAAATAGAAAGATTTTTCTCTATTCTCTTTCTCGATTCCTATACCATATTCTCAAGGGTTTTTTTTTCCTTTTTTTTTTTTAAGCCATCGGGCAAAAATTAGACATGTATTTGTTATTTAAAGCTTAGTAAATACATCATATTAAGTTTAACTTTTCTTGAATCTTGAATGCAATCTTGTAGCCAATTTCCATGCTACAATCGGGAAAAGTTCCCTATCACCATATATAAGCACCTAAGAACTTTAAGTTCGGCCACTAATTAATTTAATCAATTTTCTTTAGCGATAAATAACAATGTAGCCTTTTGAATCGCATTAAACAAACTATTTTGTTCAATGGAGGCTTTTCCTTGGTAGGGCCCTGTGCAAAATTTATATGAAAATAAGAAATCTCACACCACACAAGAGTGAAAACTTTGTAAGTGAAAAGAACTACTTTGTGCAGTTGTTGGTTCACATCTATTATTTGATTATTCTTCTTTCATTAGAATTTTTCTTTTGAACCATTTGAAAAAGAATCACTCCTTCCTTCCATAGATACAACCTGAAATCAATCCCTAGTTGTTTCGTTAATTTTGAAGTGACTCGGGTGAGTGTGTGTGTAAGCTATTGTTCAATTAGTTCGAGACACCAAACACACCTTTTCAGGCGTAAAAGTGTGCCCATGTGAGTCCTTATAAAATAAGTTTTGCATTTATTTTCTCAAGCTCTTAGAAACTACTATTTTACCTAAAATTATTTTGTTTCACTTGCTTTTGTTTTAAAATTCAATTGCAATGCAAAGGGCTCAATAATAGCTCGAAACCACTACTTTCCACTGGTTCATCCAATGTTCTTTCATGTAAACGAGAAAAAATCGAACTGTTTCTCTTAGGCTCCGCAAAAACTATTTCCTTTGGAATCACATTTAAGGACATTTGTAATGTGTGTGTGTGTGTGTGTGTGTGTGTGTGTGTGTGTGAAATTCTCAAAAACTCCCCTATCTCAAAAGGCGAATTTCTACCCCTATCTATTAGCCAATGATCTAAGAGAATCTATAAAATATCCACAGTTTTTGGAGAATATTTAGGAGAGAGAATGGATAAGTGTACCAGTGATGACAAGTGTCATACTTTCATTGGCTAAAAGAGGAGCGTTTTATTGTGAAAAGTGCTCGGGGATTTTTGTAGCGTAACCCTATATTTGATGTTGTGCCCATGGATTTTCAATCACAAAACTAATAATTAAGCCAAGTTAGACCTACCGAGGTTAAAGCTAACCAAATGAAATCTTTTGTGTCTCATAATACAAAAGCATACATAGATGTCTCAATCTCTCTCGCCAAACACACCAAAACCCTGCCCCCGCCCATTTCCCCCCTTTACCCCTTTACCCTTTTCGAAGATCCGAAAATCCCACAAATCATATCAACATGGACTTGCCAGCTATCTAGATTTGCTCGCTAGCAGTAGTCAATAAAGCCTTTTATGAGAGAGGGGAAAAGACAACAGATCAATGGGCCAACCTAGAAACTACATGCATTGCATTCAAGTTGTCAATGTACTAGAAGAAGGCATTGTTAGCTGTATTTTTCTATAAAAAAGGGATTTCATCAATGAAACAATCTCATGAGATATAAACATTAGATTTTATATTTGAAATGGAAAGATTTCTCTATATTTTTTTTGTTTGATCATTTAATTTTGATTCAAGGTATCATTTTTTGCGGTCAGTCAACAGTAGATATATATTTGTGAATGGGTGCACATTAAATGTCTCAAATTGAATGCATGAATCTTGATACATATTTGTTAATGGGTGCACATTCAATGCCTTAGATTGAGTGCATGAATCTTGATACAGTGTTGCTTTGTTTTCCATAATCAGCTCGCTCTCTTCAAATACCTATAGTTGGTCCCCCTCATGCCTTATAATAAATCTGTGTGAGAAAACGTACAAAAAATTCTGCCATATAAGCATAAAAGAAAAGGGATACCAAATGTCTAAGTAACTATGAAGTTGCAAGGGTCCAAATGTCTAAGCTCTAAAAAAGTTCTATTTTACCTAAAACCTCTGCATTTTACTTGCTTTTGTTTTAAAAAGTTGGGAGCTTTTTCTGCAATGGAAAGGACTCAATAATAGCGCAAAACCTCAAATTACTCATGCATGTCACTATCCACTGGTTCGTCTAATGTTCTTTCATGTAAACGAGAAACATTGAATCATTTTACTTAGGCTCTGCAAAAATTACTCCCTTGAAGGGTGTTGGAATCACATTTATGGACATTTGTAAACAAGAAATATTATGTTGTGCCCATAGACTTCCAATCACAAAACTAATCATCCAAGATGGACCTCCCGAGGCTAAGGCTAAACAAAAGAAATCTTTTGGGTCTCAAAATACAAAAGCGTACATAAATGTCTCCGTATTTCTTACCAAACACCCAAAACCTTGCAAGGTGGAGTGTTTTCCCGAAACCGAGGTTACTCCTGACTTCGGTAACAGTACCATTAAGGGACTGCCTCAACTTCACTTATCCAGCTCGGCAATGTGCCAGCTGGCATCGAGATGGAACTGGTCGCGGTAAGAGTACCGGCCACGTTCCTCCGGGTTCAGCCTCGTGCGTTTCGGCATCAGTGTCCGACCTCAGGCCCGCCTGACCTTAGTGCCTTCTCCAGTTCGGTCCTTTGGCCGAGGTAAACACTGAGCGTCCAATCCCTATTATGAGATGGGACAGCCACATTACAGAGCGCCTTGACAGGTAGGGTGGCCGCCGGCCATCGATAAGGGCTCTTTCCTATCAGCTGATCACATCCGCATTTATGTGTGGGATTGAGGAAAGATCCGATGGGACAGAATCCTCACCTACCCCCACTCAGAATCCTAGGTATGGGCTGATGGGATAAGTTTTCTTACCTACCTCCACTCAGGAAGCTTCCACTCCTCTATATATACCTGCATGGTAAGCCCATAACAGGTACGCATTATACTGTGCATTACACTATATTATCTTGCCTGAACCTTCTTCTTCTTCCTCACTTCATCTTAGTTCAGTGGCTACACTAACTCAGGCGTCGGAGTGCCTTTGGCTGATAGCAGCCCAGGGCCCTGACTTTTGTCTACCTTTCAGGTTCAGGACTTCCATTACTTCCAGACAAGATAAGCAGCATCATTAAAATCTTCATCATCATCTAAACCAAGTCCATAATTTTCAGGCACCTACAATTGGCGCCATCTGTGGGAAGACGTTTACAAAAACCACATTCTCATCTTGAAGAACCATGCCTCCAAGGACTAGGAAAGGAAAAGGCGTTCGACCATCTAGGTCCATACACCTAGAGTCATTTCTGCCCATCATGCCGCCTCCACTGGTGACGAACCAGGCGGAAGCGACTGCCGAGCCCCAGGGAATAAGAGGTGGCTAATAGTAGCCACTAACTATTTCACCAAGTGGATAGAAGCCGAAGTGTTGTCCTTCATCACCGAGAAGGATACTAAAGATTTCGTGTGGAGGAACATCGTGACAAGATTTGGAGTGCCTCGAGCATTGGTCTCGGACAACGGGACTCAGTTCGACTCTAATTTCTTCAAAAGCTTCCGTCAAGAGCTCGGCATCAGAAACTACTATTCCACTCTAGCCTACCCTCAGAGCAATGGTCAGGCCGAAATCGCTAATAAGGTGGTGCTCGACGGACTCAAGAAGTGACTGGACCGAGCCAAAGAAAGATGGGTAAAGGAGCTTCCGAGTGTCCTTTGGGCATACAGAACTACCCGAAGGCGCTCGACCTCGGCTACGCCTTTCTCCTTGGCATACGGGATGGAAGCTGTAATCCCACTTGAGGTCGGCCTCCCAACCCTCAGGTCGGAACTGTTCGACCAAGGCCAAAATGAAGTAAACCTCGCCAAGGAGCTCGACTTGGCTGAGGAACGAAGGGATGCAGCAGCCATCCGCCTCGCTTCCTACCAGCAGCAACTGGCCAAAGGATACAATCAGAGGGTCAAAGAGAGGAAGTTCTCACCTGGAGAACTGGTCTTGAAGAAGACACTTCCAGCAGACAAAAATCCTAGCGAAGGAAAGCTTGCACCGAATTGGCATGGGCCATTCAAAGTAATCTCGGCAGCTGGGCAGTCTACATACAAACTTGAGGACATGGAGGGTAGAGGGCTACCACGCCCATGGAATGCCACGTACCTTAAGAAATATTATTTTTAGGTTATACTCAAATCTCGAAAGTCAATAAAATTGGTTCTTGTAAAAGAATGTGTTTTATTGCTTTCAAATTTCGCTAAGTTACAGACTTCGGCATATACGCACAGCTCGATTACAGAACCAGCTTGCATTCGGGGCGGTCACAGGACTAGCCACTCTCAGCTCGGTTATAGAACCAGCTTCCTCGGCTCGGTCACAGGACTAGCCGCCTTCAGTTCTGGTTATTGAACCGAACTCAATGACTTCAGCTCCGGTTATGGAACCTTGCTCGGTCACTTAGCTACAGTTATGAAACCTAGCTCTCTAGCTTTGGTCATGGGACCTAGCTTTTTTCATTTTAACAAACTTAGTGACTTGCGGTTGTGGAACCTAGTCTAGTCACTCAGCTTTGATTACGGATCCTAACATACTACCGACTTCGGTTATAGAGCCGAGCTCAGTTACTTGTCCGTTTTCCTATTACTTATTTTATCTTGATTGCAAGGCCAAAAACAGTGAAATGAGAAAGAAAAAAAAGGAAGACAATCAAACACATTACACAGGATGGGAGTAGAAACCGATTCCATTCATTCATTCCCAAGAAGGGGTAATTACATGTAAATCAAAATGAAGGTACAACAAAGTTCTCCCTGAATATAGAAAAAGAAAAGAGACACAACAATCTTCCCCAGGTACAACGAAAAATAAAAAAGTGACATCAACTTCATCAAGCAGCAGTAACTTCTCCAGCATCCTCCAGGTTCACCTCGGCCTCAGCACCTTCAAGGGTCGGCTCAGGGGCAGCATCTCCAGCAGGGTCCTCAGGAGGGGGGTTCGACGCGGGTTGTGGAGGTGGGAACTGGGGGTCATCTTGATAAGCAGGATGGTCCTCGAGGACCCCTGCCTCCTTCAGTGCACTTGTCCACCCCAGCTTCCAGGCTTTCTTACTAACCTCGCGAACCTGGGCCACATAAAGTTCCGAAGCAGCCTCTACCCCTTCGTCATATGAACGATCGGCTTCAGCTCGGAGACTGGCTTCGGCCTCCCCCCTCTTCCTCTCGAGCTCGACCATCGTGTTCCTTTGATCTTCCACTTCAGCTTTGGCCTTTTCGAGCTCGGACTTGAGGCTCGCGACGATCACCTCCTGCTCGGCCGCATTCCTCTTAGCCTCCCCTAACTCCGCCTTGAGGGCTGCCTTTTGCTTCTCCATCCTCGCCGCCCGGGCAGTGCTCTGATGGGACTTTTCTGCCAGCACCAGGCTCCTTTGTAGGATCTGCGAGAGTAAGTGTTAGGACAGATCACCGAGGTCAAAAAGTTAAAGAAAAAGCTCTGAGAGGAAGACTTACCTTGAGGGCATCGCCCATCTGAGCCACCGACAGCTCCACATCACCATACTCCCAGTGCCCCGCCATGTCTTTCGGCAGGGCACAAACGTGTGCGAGAGCGCTGACGACCGAGGTGCCATCGCCCACTCGGCCCTCCACCAATAGCGGCTGGCCATCCTCTAGCAGGAAGCTGGGCCTCCAAGGGGTTGGGCCGAGGGGCGACGGGAGCAGTGAGGCCGGGTCAGCTTCACCTGCGGCCAGATCTTCAATCCTTGGTCTTTTTCCAGCCCGGACCTCTTCTTGAGTAGACCCAATCGAGCGCTCCTCGGTCGCCGAGGAGGCAGGCAGAGTGGGGGCGGAGGTCCCGGCAGCAGCTGCATTGGCCGGACTGGATGGGGTGGTGGCTCCCGAGGTGGGGGTAGGGGGTCCCCCGAAGACGATGGCGTCGAGGTTCCTAACAGCTGGATGACGTCACCCCATGCTGGTCTCCTCGTCCGAGCTCGACGAATGGAGCTCAATCGCCTCTTCAAGCTTGGCCACCTCGGAGTCGTCCTCGGGTTCGGCTTCGTCTTCGGAGTCGGCCTCCGGGTTGGCCTCGCGGATCTCTTCGCTGCAGACCTGGAAGGGCCCGGCCTCGGGGTGTGCTTGAGAAGGCCCTGCTCCTGGTGTCCCTTGCTGTTCGGCCTCCGCCAAAGTCAGCACCGTTTCCTCCCTAAGGTTTTTGTGCTGCCTCCTGGTGAAGGAGCGGTACACGGGTTCGTATCCTAGGAGGGACCAGGCTGCCCGCCCCTGATGACCTCGGTAGCTGTGGATTCTCTTCAACCCGGCGACGTTTCGCCGCAACCGGACCTCTTCGCCTCTTGCTTCCTCTCCTTCTGGCCTGCACATCAAGCAGAGAATATGTCAATTCGGTAGAGCATAGAAGCACATCATTAAAAAAGAATTGAGAGAAGGTATTTACTCGGCGGTTCCCTGAGGCGGTGAGGAGTGCGGTTCGCCCTTTCAACCCCGGTCTCGGCAGGGCCGAATTCCCAGTTTCCAGAGACATAGAGGCGGTCATCCCCGGCGTACTTGCTGGAATCTTTGAGTTCAATTATTAAAGGGATCTCCTTCGACCGCACTCGGAGATAGTATGCGTCCTCCCCTGGGGACTTGCAAAGATCATAGATATCTTCGATGTCATTGACACCGAGATTGGTCCCCAGGATCTTATTCAGCTCGGCTATGCCCATGATGACTTTGAAGCCATTGGGCGTAAGCTGACAGGGGGTGAGGTTCCACTTCCTAAGGCAGGCCCTCAAGAGTGGATGGACCGGAAACCTCACTCCACCCTCTATAATGGATACTAACAGGAATGGCATCCAGTCGTCCCGGAAGATTCGGTCCCGGACTACATCTTCAGGACCGTCCGCCCTAATGCGGACGTCCTCCGGTATGTTATACTTCTTCCTAAGCTCAGTAAGGGCTAGTTCGGGGTCTATCCAATACCTGTAGACCCCCATATTCCCCGCTTAGAAGTGACCGGAAAAACGGGAACGAAGACGGAGAAGAAGAGGACAGAGAAGGGAACACCCCAGAAAGAGCCCCAAGAAAGATGACAGAAATGATAGAAGGAAGAAAACTTACAAAAAAGACTCAAAGACGAGGTTAGGGCGGATGGAAACTAGAATCTCAAAGCGACAGGATGATTTCTCCGACAAGAACGCAAACGCAGGGAGGCGCTCTCTCTAGCAGAAGCAAAAGTGGTCCCTCATCAAGGATGAACCCCTTTTATACAGGACGAAAATCTTTTCGTATCCCGAAAGACGCGCGTGTAGGACGCCACCTCGGGCACGCCACTCTTATCCTTGATATGACTCAGCAGCCAGCAGGCTGCGACACGTGGCTGCGTCACACCGCCTTCATAATGATTTGAGCAGACTATTAAACTGCCTCCAGACAGCTGCGAGCCATCAATGCGCCTCGGAAGACAAATCGACACCCAACACTTTCTCAAAGAGCTACGAGTTCGGTATGGGGAAACTCCCATTTTACTTAGCCCCCGACCCCAAACGGTTATGGAACCTTCGAGGCCAGGAGCTAGGGCCAATTGTGTGGAGTCTTTTCCCGAAACTGAGGTTACTCCTGACTTCGGTAATAGTACCATTCAGGGACTGCCTCAACTTCACTTATCCAGCTCGGCAATGTGTCAGCTGGCTCCGAGATAGAACTGGTCGTGGTAAGAGTACCGACCACGTTCCTCCGGGTTCAGCCTCGTGCGTCTCGGCATCAATGTCCGGCCTCAGGCCCGCCCGACCTCAGTGCCTTCTCCAGTTTGGTCCTTTGGCCGAGGTGAACACTGAGTGTCCAATCCCCATTATGAGATGGGACAGCCACATTGCAGAGCGCCCTGACAGGTAGGGTGGCCGCCGGCCATTGATAAGGGCTCTTTCCTATTAGCTGATCACATCCGCATTTATGTGTGGGATTGAGGAAAGATCCGATGGGATAGAATCCTCACCTATCCCACTCAGAATCCTAGGTATGGGCTGATGGGACAAGCTCTCTCACCTACCTCCACTCAGGAAGCTTCCACTCCTCTATATATACCTGCATGGTAAGCCCATAACAGGTACGCATTATACTGTGCATTACACTATATTATCTTGCCTGAACCTTCTTATTCTTCCTCACTTCATCCTAGTTCAGTGACTGCACTAACTCAGGCGTCGGAGTGCCTTTGGCTCATAGCAGCCCGGGGCCTTGACTTTTGTTTACCTTTCAGGTTCAGGACTTCCATTACTTCCAGACAAGATAAGCAGCATCATTAAAAGCTTCATCATCATCTAAACCAAGTCCATAATTTTCAGGCACGTACAACCCAGTACTTGCCTCACTTGTATGTGTTGTTCCCAAATCTTACTCAAATAGAGTTGGCCCCACTTTAAGATAGACCTTATGACCTTGTCTCTCTTTTTCTTTCTTTGAGTTTATTAGGATTTTTTATGTCAAACTGTTAATTTTGCACGGAAAAAAAAGGGTAAGGGGGATATTTTGTTTATGAAATTTTTTTTTCACTATTTAGTGCAAAGACTTTTTAACGTGAAAAAAACATCAAAAGTAATGCAATTTTCCACGAATATTCCAGCAAGTACTTCAATTTTTTAGGGGAAGAGGTTAAAAAGGTAAATTTATAATAAAAAAGGATGTTTACAAACTTCCATTTTCATTGACAACACAAAATTGTCCTTGGAATTTTGAGGATTTTTATATTTACTTTCAGCAAGTTCCGGCCTTGATTGTGTTGCTGAATTTGAAAAATCCCAAGTGAGAGCTCTTCTTTCAAAGCCCTTTGCAGTGTTTTCATACTCAAGTAATTGACATTTAAGTAACTAATACTGTAATATAATTATTCACATAACTCATATGATCACATGTAGATCCCACTTACAATATAATATTGCATGCCTGTATCATATAGGGAAATTATTCTCCTATAAGCAATGGGATGTGGGAACTCCCATCCTGGCCTCCAATTACTACCCTTCTATATATGTGTGTGTTTGTGTGTGTGTGTGTCTAAAAATAACCATGTTGGTTGGGTTTTTGCTATCATTGAAGGCAATAAAAGTGGATGACAAAAATAGAATGAATCACAATCTACAACCAAAATATTTGAATTTTCCGGGTAGCAACAATTGGCCAACCTACCACCACATGCATTGTATTCAAGTTGTCAATGTACCAGAGGAAAGCATTGTTCGATAGGCTTTTCTATAAAAAAGGGGTTTCATCAATGAAAAAAATCTCATGAGATATGAACATTAGATTTTATGTTTGAAATGGAAATAATTCTTTCCTTTTATTTTATGTACAATAAAGGCATTGTTAGCTAGGTTTTTCTATAAAAAATGGCTTTCTTCATTGAAAAAAAATGCGTTCTTTCCTTTTCATGTTCGAACATTAGATCTTATGTACCAGAAGAAGGCATTGTTAGCTAGGTTTTTCTATAAAAAAAGGCATACATAAATTTCTTCGTCTCTCTCACCAAACAACAAAACCTTGCACCTGGTCGTTTTCCCACCATCTCTCTTTAAGATATGAAGATCTAGTATATTGTATCAATCTAATTAAGTATAGATAAAGCATTATGGAATGACCTTCTATATATATGTGTGCGTGTGTGTGTCTAAAAATAACCGTGTTGGTTGGGTTTTTGCTATCATCGAAGGCAATAAAAGTGGATGACAAAAATAGAATGAATCACAATCTACAACCAAAATATTTGGATTTGCCATGTAGCAACAATTGGCAAACCTACCACCACGTTCTTTGTATTCAAGTTGTCAATGTACCAAAGGAAGGCATTGTTAGATAGGTTCTTTTATAAAAAAGAGGGGTTTCATCAATTAAAAAAATCTCGTGAGATATGAACATTAGATTTTATGTTTGAAATGGGAATAATTCTTTCCTTTTTGTATGTACCCGAGGATGGCATTGTTAGCTAGGTTTTTCTATAAAATAGTGTTTCATCAATGAAAAAAAGGCATTCTTTCCTTTATTATGTTTGAACATTAGATTTTATGTATTAGAGGAAGGCATTGTTAGCTATGTTTTCCCATAAAAAAAAAGGGGTTTCTTAAAAAATCTTATGAAATATGAACATTAGATTTTATGTTTGAGATGGAAATAATTCTTTCCTTTTTTATTGATTCTTAATATTGTTTCAACTTTCAAGGTGCTTCATTAAGTCATAGGTAAAAGGAAAAAAAAAAATATATATATATATATATACACACACTTCTGTATGGGTGGGTGTAGGGTTGCAAACAGGTATCCGATCTTCTGACTACACAAATTTTTTGACAAGCAAAAAACTGGGTATGAAACCTATTTTAGCTTCCAAATCATAAACGAGTCCAGGTCCGAAACCCAATTTGGGTTCCGACTAATAAACGGGTGCTATTCTATGTCCATATAGGTTCCGACCCATGGACTTGGGACCAAACATATGAGTCTTTGATATTTCAAATTGTATCTCAAAATTAACTTTTTTGTGGGACATTTTTATGTATAATATTGGAGTTAGTGGACTTGATGCACTATTATATGCTAAATGATATACTTATTTTAAGAAAAAGGCAAAAATGAAGAGAACTTAGAACCGATTTTGGAACTAGATTCTAGTCCTCTATGTGGACCTGGTTCCGGAACTATATCTGGGTTTTTCTATCGGAACCTGGTCTGGAACCAACAAAATAGGTTAGGAGTCTGGAACTGGAACCGTTGTTTAAAAACGGGTCTGGGTCCAAGTCCGGGTCCGATATGGTTCCGATGTGGAACTGTTCAATTTGCAAATACCTATCGGTGGTCCCTCTCTTGCCGGATAAATTTCTTTGTTTGAGAAATATGGACACAAAATTCAACAATGTAAACACAAAATCTGAATAATCAGATATTTCAATTTTCACTCAATTCCGATTATGCGCGCTAATATGACGATCCCTCCTCAGGACTCTCAAGTATCAATTGACTCTGGACTCTGGAGGCCAAGTCTAGGTCGATAAATTCTTAGCCCTTAGTTTAGCCCCAAGCCTTGTTAAATACTCAATATTTTCTATTATTGGCTTTTTTGGACTTGGGTGGTTTCAGGATGTACTTGTTTCTAGTAACGATTCTCTTCATTTTTTTTTTATCAAATGGGCTCACCATAGGATTGAGGTTGTTGAAGAAAAATATGGCAACATTCTATATAACAAGAACACATGTACCATTCAAAGTGTCATTTGATCAGCCTTGTCACGGATGGAGCTATTTAAAAAAGCAAACTAACTTTCAAATAGAAATCTCCAAATAATCAAATATCTCAATTTTCACTCAATCCCAATGATGCTAATTTGACCGTCCCTCCTCCAGATTCCCAAGTATCAATTGACTCTGAGTTTTGGAGCCTAAGTCTAGGTTGATGATTCTTTCGGCCCTTAATTTAGCTATCATCATTGACCTTTTCTGGCCCACTACCAGAAGTGTTGTGGCTTTGCGGTTAACATAACAGACAACAACACTGCTACTGATATTTTTTGGGTATTAAACTGCCTCATGTATAGCAGCTGTTGATGCTGAATGTCACATCCCGGTCCCGAATAACCCTGGCCTAGGGTAATCCCCGAGGTGTGTCGCACGTACTCCCGCGTGCTGAACCTGTCTCAAGCCAAATTCAACACACGAAGGAGAGGAAACCAATTATCCATATATGTGAGTTAAAACTCACAAAACACATTAAAGCAATTAAACATAGTGGAAGCTGTCTTTCATTTGTGTGAGGTATCAAATTCCTTCAGTCTACATAACAGTTCAAGTTTTACTACAAAAGAATTATACAATTAATTACAATGTTATACAAAAGAGGGTAAGCTAAAGAACCCTATACATCATTACCAAAAATATAAACAAAAGAATTCTATAGTCTAAGTGTGGCCCACTCAAAAAGGGGCTAGCCACACCACAAAAGAGTCTCCAAAAAGTGTTGACGCTCTCCCCGGGAGATAAGCTCAATGGGCCTCAAGCTCGGGCCACTCCACTAAACCCAAAGGTACCTCATGGGTAGCCTTCTCACTCTCCTCGGTCTCTGTGGGACCGAAGGCTGCACCTGAGACTGCGACACCAAATGCAGTATCATTAATACGACGATTAAGCAAGCATAGGCAAAAACAAGGAAATACATAAGGTGTAATTGGATTTAAAACAGTTAAATTGATAGAAATCAACAATAGATACCAACTAGAAATTTTGTGCTCAAATGTATAATTTATGCATGATGGATCAAGTAAAAAGGGAAACGCGCAACTTGGCTACTACCTTAAGCTCATCCTCTCAAAGAGAGCAAATCTAGTTGGGATGTCACCAGCGGCCCGGCCAAAGGCTAGCTGGCTACCCGGTCTGGAGTTCCGGAGCTCCATATGACTTACTGCAGTAGTCTCAATTTATAAACCGAGTGTAACCCCGTCGGGCATCACTGGGTCGAAGCTAAGTAGTGCCGACTCGATAGAATCAATAATATTAGGACTAAAAGTAGAATTGAGTAACCTCATTTTCATTATTCGTAATCAAATCAAATGATAATCACATCTTTTCAATTTCTTACTCAATCTTCATTTCTACCAAACATCAATTTGGAAATATTCAAATGGAATTACAATTGAATATAAAAGATAAGATATAAGGGATTACTAAGAATTTATCAATCTATTAAGTAGAATTTCTACCATGTTCTCAAGTTTTTTTTTTTTTAAGCCATCGGACAAAGATTAGACATATATTTGTTATTTAAAGCTTAGTAAATACATCATATTAAGTGTAACTTTTCTTGAATCTTGAATGCAATCTTGTAGCCAATTTCGTAAGAAATCTCGCACCACACAAGAGTGAAAATTTTGTAAGTGAAAAAAACTACTTTGTGCAGTTGTTGGTTCACATCTATTATTTGATTATTCTACTTTCATTAGAATTTTGCTTTTGAACCATTTGAAAAGGAATCACTCCTTCCTTCCATAGATACTACCTGAAATCAATCCCTACCTGAAATCAATCCCTAGTTGTTTCGTTAATTTTGAAGTGACTTGGGTGAGTGTGTGTGTGTGTGTAAGCCGTTGTTCAATTAGTTCGGGACACCAAACACACCTTTTAAGGCGTAAAAGTGTGCCCATGTGAGTCCTTATAAAATAAGTTTTGCATTTATTTTCTCAAGCTCTTAGAAACTACTATTTTACCTAAAATTATTTTGTTTCACTTGCTTTTATTTTAAAATTCAATTGCAATGCAAAGGGCTCAATAATAGCGCGAAACCACTACTTTCCACTGGTTCATCCAATGTTCTTTCATGTAAACGAGAAAAAATCGAACTGTTTCTCTTAGGCTCCGCAAAAACTATTTCCTTTGGAATCACATTTATGGACATCTGTAATGCGCGCGCGCGCGCGTGTGAAATTCTCAAAAACTCCCCTATCTCAAAAGGGGAGTTTCTGCCCCTATCTATTAGCCAATGATCTAAGAGAATCTATAAAATATCCATAATTTTTGGAGAATATTTAGGAGAGAGAATGGATAAGTGTGCTGGGGATGATAAGTGTCGCACTTTCATTGGCTAAAAGAGGGGCGTTTTATTGTGAAAAACGCCTGGGGAGTTTTGTAGAGTAACCCTATATATATATATTATGTTGTGCCATGGATTTTCAGTCACAAAACTAATAATTAAGCCAAGTTAGACCTACCAAGGCTATAGCTAATTAAATGAAAAATTTTAAATCTCATAATACAAAAGCATATACAAATGTCTCAATCTCTCTTGCCAAACACACCAAAACCCTGCCCCCCGGCCATTTCCCCCCTTTACCGGCCCCTTTACCCTTTTCGAAGATCCGAAAATCCCACAAATGATATCAACATGGACTTGCCAGCTATCTAGATTTGCTAGCTAGCTGTAGTCAATAAAGCCTTTTATGAGAGAGGGGAAAAGACAACAGATCAATGGCCCAACCTAGAAACTACATGCATTGCATTCAAGTTGTCATTGTAATAGAAGAAGGCATTGTTAGCTGCATTTTTCTATAAAAAAGGGATTTCATCAATGAAACAATCTCATGAGATATAAACATTAGATTTTATGTTTGGAAATGGAAAGAGTTCTCTCTATTTTTTCTGTTTGATCATATAATTTTGATTCAAGGTATCTTTTTATGCGGTCAGTCAAAAGTAAATATATATTTGTGAATGGGTGCACATTAAACGCCTCAAATTGAATGCATGAATCTTGATACATATTTGTAAATGGGTGCACATTAAATGCCTAGATTGAGTGCATGAATCTTGATACAGTGTTGCTTTGTTTTCCATAATCAGCTCGCTCTCTTCAAATACCTATAGTTGGTCCCTCTCATGCCTTATAATAAACCTGTTTGAGAATACGTACAAAAAATTCTGCCATATAAACATAAAAGAAAAGGGATACCAAATGTCTAAGTAACTATGAAGTTGCAAGAGTCCAAATGTCTAAGCTCTAAAAAAGTTCTATTTTACCTAAAACCTTTGCATTTTACTTGCTTTTGTTTTAAAAAGTTGGGAGCTTTTTCTGCAATGGAAAGGACTCAAAAATAGCGCGAAGCCTCAAATTACTCATACGTGTTACTATCCACTGGTTCGTCTAATGTTCTTTCATGTAAATGAGAAACATTGAATCATTTTACTTAGGCTCTGCAAAAATTACTCCGTTCAAGGGTGTTGGAATCACATTTATGGACATTTGTAAACAAGAAATATTATGTTGTGCCCATAGACTTTCAATCACAAAACTAATCATCCAAGATAGACCTCCCGGGGCTAAGGCTAAACAAATGAAATCTTTTGGGTCTCGAAATACAAGAGCGTACATAAATGTGTCCCTCTTTCTTACCGTACACCAAAACCTTGCACGTACCCAATCATTTCCCCCCTTTGCTCTCTTCAAATATCCGAAGATGACACAGATTATATCAACATAATTATGTAAAGATAAACATAGTGTAACAACCTTCTATGTATCTAAGAATTATTATGTTGATTTTATTTTAGCTATTATCAAAGGCAATGGAAGTGGATGATAAATATAGAATGAATCAAAATTTGCGACCACACTATTTGTGTGCGTGCCTAATTATTACGGACTTAGGTTTAACTGATGTTGAGGGTTTACAGAGAGGTTGTTTTAGCCGAACAAGAGTGTCTTTGCTGATCTGAAACCTGAAAGGGAAGAGAAAACAGCAGTCAAGGCCCGAGGCTGCTATCAGCCAAAGGCACTCTGACGCCTGAGTTAGTGCAGTCACTGAACTAGGGTGAAGTGGAGAAGAAGAGATGTTTAGCAGAGTAACAGTGCGGGCTGTATCTTGCATGTACCTGTTCATGACTCTTCATGCAGGCATATATAGAGGAGAGTGGAAGGTTCCCTAGTGGAGGTAGGTGAGGATACTTGTCCCATCAGCCCACACCTGGGATCTTTAGTGGGGGTAGGTGAGGATACTTGTCCCATCAGACCTCCCCTCAAATCCCTCACATAAATGTGGATGTGATCTGTTGATAGGAACGAGCCCTTATCCTTGGCCGGTGGCCGCCCTACCTGACAGGGACTCCCTACGAAGTACCCGTCCCATCTCATAATGGGAACTGGAAGCCCGGTGTTCACCTCGGCAGAGGGGCCGAACTGGAGAAGGCGCCGGGGTCAGCTATACCCGAGATCGGACTGGGATGCCAGCGTGAGGCCGAGTTCGGTAGGACATGGTCGGTACTTCTACCGGGACCAGTCCCACCTCGACAAAGGCTGAGACGCTGCTTATGTCGGAGAGAAGGGGGTTAAGGCCCTTCCTGATTGGCGCTGTTACCGAAGGAGGATTACAACATCGGTTTCGGTAGAAGCAGTCCACACAATTGCCCCCTGCTCCTGACTTCGGGGGGTCAAGGAGACCGCGGGGTTAGGAGTGATAGGATGGGACTTTCCCGAAACCGATCCTGTATCTTACCAAAAGGCGTGGGCTGCCGCTTCGCTTTCCGAGGCGCTTTTAATAGCGCCTTGCTGTCTGGAGGCGGTTTTAATAACCCAACCATATCATCATGAGGGCGCTATGACGCCGCCATGTGTCAGGTCCCTGATGGCCATTGCGTCTTATCGAGGAGACGGGTGGCGTGCTCGAGGCGGTGTCTGCACATGCCTTTCGGGATACGAAGAGATCTCCATCCCTGTATAAAGACCCCGGTCCTCGAAGGAGGACCACTTTTGCTGTCACTGTGCTTGGAGCTTTCGCCTGAGAGTTGCCTGGAGCCTCATCGTCCGAGAAGCCCTTCCGTTCACCTCCTGAAGTTTAGAGTTTCCCGTTGTCCCTACACTCCTTCCGGCCCTGTGTCTTAGTGAGTTCCCTTTTGACTCTGACATTTTTCCTTCTCTGGGTTCTTTTTCTTTTTTGGGGGTGTCTACTCTGTCTTTCTTCTCCGTCGCCGTCACCTGTATTCCGGTCTAGGCTAGTGAAGATGGGGGTTTTTAGACATTGGATAGACACAGAGCTTGCCCTAGCCGAGCTTAGGAAACAATACCAGATACCAGAGAACGTCCAGATTAGGGCGGACGGGCCTGGTGACCGAGGCCTACCTGGGGTTCTTGTAGAGGGGTGGATGCCCTTCCCTCTGGTAGCCATAATCGAGGACGGGGTGAGATTCCCAGTCCATCCTCTTCTGAGAGCTTGTCTCAGGAGGTGGAACCTTACCCCTTGCCAATTAATGCCCAATGGTTACAAGATAATCATGGGTATAGCCGAACTCAATAGGATATTGGGGACCGACCTTGGCGTGGAGGACATTGAGGATGTGTATAACCTCTGTCGATCTCCAAAGGACGACGCATACTACCTGCGAGTTCGGTCAAAGGAGATTCCCATAATCAACGAGCTCGAAGACAACACAAAATAAGCCGGGAACGACTGCCTTTACGTCACCGGGAACTGGGAGTATGCCCCCGGAGAGCCCAGGGTGAACCACGTACCTGGTCGTCTCGGAGAACCACCGAGTAAATATCTCAATTTCTAAACTTTTGATGTAGTTTCGTTCTGCCGAACTGATGCCTAATTACTTGTCGTGCAGGTCACGCGGAGAGGAAACGGCAGAGGAAGAACTCCGGGTGGCGACGAAACGTCGGCTGGTTAAAAAGGATTTATAGCTACAAGGGTCACCGGACCCGATCTGCCTCAGCCCTCCTTGGGTACGAACTCGTGTACCGATCCTTTATAAGAAGACGGCACGAGAACCTCAGGGGGGAGCAAGTCTTAACTCTTGCCGAAGCCGAGGAGCAGACAGCTCCAGCCACAGGGCCTGCGCAAGTGCCCCCCGAGATCGTACCTCCTGGAGCCCTAGCCGAAGCCGGTCCTTCACAAGTCCAGACCGCTGCAGAGACCGACTCCGAGGAGGAAAGTCAGTCAGAGGGCGAGTCCGAGGGGGTTCCGCAAGAGCAGCTTGTGATTCTCCTATCTTCTGAATCGGACGAAGAGACCGAGATGGGGAGACGTCGTGCGGCCCTTGTCAGTCTCGATGAAGTCATCTTCGGAGACTCGCCAACCTCGGGGACCGCTTCCCCATCGAACTTGGAGGATAGAGTAGCCTCTCCCCCAGTTCAATCTCCTCAGCCTTCAGCAGCGATCGAGCGCTCCACCAAATCTCGTCGGGATTCGGTTCGGCTGGGGAAGAGGCCCAGGGTTGCGGACCCAGTGGGGGACGAGCCCAACCTTGCCTCTCAGCACTCGCCGCTGCTCGGCCCTCCGATCTGGAACCCCAGTTTCCTGCTGGAGGATGGCCAGTCGCTGTCGTCGGACGGCCGGCTGAGTGATGGCACATCTGTTGTCAGTGCCCTCGCGCACGCCTGCGCTCTGCCTGGAGACATGGCAGAACACATGAAGAGGAGCGAGGTGGAGCTGGATGTGGCTCAAATGACCGACGCCCTCAGGGTAATTCTCTCCTTTGAACTTTGTATTTCTTCTTTGATTTCTGTACTTCTGATATTGACGTCTGCTTAACACTTGTTTCCTCAGATCCTGCAAAGGGCGCTGGTGTCGGCGGACAAAGCCCAACAGAGCACCGCTCGGGCAGAGAGGGCTGAGAAGAGGGAACTGGAACTCGAGGCCGAGCTCAGCCTGATAAAACAGAAGGCAGCCGAGCAGGAAACGAGCGTCATGGGCCTCAGAGACGAGCTTGATAAGGTCAGGGCGGAACTGGAAAACCAAGTTCAGGCCACGGCCGAACTCGAAAAAAGGTGGGAGGCGGCAGAGGCTGAACTCCGAGCTGATGCCGACAGACTACGGGCTGACGTCGACAAGGCTTTCGACGAAGGGGTGGCAGAGGCCACAGAACAATATATTGCCCAAGTCAAGAAAGTCAGCCTGAAGGCCTGGAGGCTGGGATGGACAAGCTCGTTGAGAGCAGCAGGGGTCCCCGAGGACAGCCCTGTGTATACAGAGATCCCCCAGTTTCCTCCTCCTCAGCCCGCACCGAACCAAGCTCCTGAGGTCCCGGTCAGGGAAACCGAAGACCCTGCCCCTGTACTTGACGCGGACGTCGACGCCAGACAAGTGGTTGTCGAAGTCGTGGAAGATGCTGCTGCTGATGGCACCGAGGGGGCTGTGGTCTGAAAAATATATGATGTAACTATTTATATTTTTTTTTTGTACTGGGGGGAAATTTTGTATTTCTTTTTGTTGGGAAATTTGTAACCTTTCTCATTCATGAAATGAAATCGGCTTTGCTTCCAACTTTAAACATTTGTGGCGAAGTTTTCTTCTCTTTTTTTCCTTTCTTTATGCGTTTGGCTTAACAACCAGAATAAATAATAGGAAATAAGACAAAGTAAATGAGTTCGGTCGAAGCCGAATTTGATGTAGTAAAGTTGTAACCCGAGGTGCTGTATTGATTTTGCAACCATAACGAGCATCGATCTCGTTAAAACTGAGGGCGCTTGGTCCTATGACCAAAGCTAAGTCCGGTTTTATAATCAGAACTTGACTGGTCCATTGACCGGGCCAAAGTAGCTAACTAAGGTAACCGAACAAAGAATACAATTCAATTCTGTAACCAGCTGTAGGTATAAGCCGAGTTCCATAACTTGGCCACTTCTTCGAGAATAGGGGACAACTTGGAAAGTAAACGTATTGTATAAAAAGAAATAGTTTATTAACTTCCCGAATCCGATTACATCTCAAAAATAGAATTTCTTGAGGTGGGTGGCATTCCATGGGCGTGGCAGCTCTCTGCCCTCCATGTCCTCAAGCCTATATGCAGACTGCCCAGCAACCGAAGTCACCTTAAATGGCCCATGCCAGTTCGGTGCAAACTTTCCTTCGCTGGGACTCCTGTCTGCTGGAAGAGTCTTTTTCAAGACCAATTCTCCAGGGGAGAACTTTCGCTCTCTGACCCTTTGATTATACCCTCTAGCCAACTGTCGCTGGTAGGAAGCGAGACGGATGGCCGCGGCATCCCTTCGCTCCTCAGCCAAGTCGAGTTCTGTGGCGAGGTTTGCATCATTTTGGCCTCGGTCGAACAGTTCCGACCTGAGGGTGGGGAGGCCGACCTCAAGTGGAATTACAGCTTCCATTCCGTAGGCTAGGGAGAAAGGAGTTTCCGAGGTCGAGCGCCTCGGGGTAGTCCTGTATGCCCATAGGACACTTGGAAGTTCCTCTACCCATCTCCCTTTGGCTCGATCTAGTCTCTTTTTGAGTCCGTCAAGCACCACTTTGTTTGAAATTTCAGCCTGCCCATTGCTCTGGGGGTAGGCCGGGGTAGAATAGTAGTTCCTGATGCCAAGGTCTTGACAGAAGCTTCTGAAGAAATTGGAGTCGAACTGGGTCCCGTTGTCCGTGACCAAGGTTCGAGGTACTCCGAATCTAGTTACAATGCTTCTCCACACGAAGTTTTTGGTATCCTTCTCAGTGATGGAGGAGAGTGCTTCGGCTTCTATCCACTTGGTGAAGTAGTCAGTTGCTACGATCAACCATCTTTTGTTCCCTGGAGCTCGGTGGAGTGGTCCCACGAGGTCTAGTCCCCATTGGGCGAAGGGCCAAGGGCTGGAAAGAGGGCTCAGGTCGTGTGCTGGCTGATGGAGAGAGTGAGAGAACTTCTGGTACTTCTCACATTTCCTGGCGTAGACCTGTGCATCCTTCTGCATATAGGGCCACCAGTACCCCTGGCTGATAGCTCGGTAGGCGAGTGACCGACCTCCGATGTGGCTGCCGCAGATCCCTTCATGGATTTCATAAAGGAAGTCTTCGACTTTGCTTGGATGAACGCACCGGAGGTAAGGGCCATTGTAGGACTTTTTGTAGAGTTTATCGTCCGGAGAGAGCCAAAATCGGGCTGCCTTCAGCCTGATTTTGTGGGCTTGGTTCTTGTTCTCGGGTAGCTGGTCATTCTTGAGGTAGGAGATAAGTTCATCCATCCAGCTAGGACCGAGGTCAATGCACATAATCTGTCGAGGCGGTTGAAGTTGTATGCTAGGTCTGTCCAGTGCTTCCACTTCGACAGTTCTTTTTCTTCCTGCCTCGACGGCAGAGGCCAGATTTGCAAGAGCGTCGGCGTGAGAGTTGGAGTCTCTGCCTATCTGCCTGACTTCAGCTTTTTGGAACTGAGATAGGAGTTGCTTGGTGTGGGCCAGGTAGGCTGCCATCCTGTCATCTCGGGCCTGGTAATCTCCATTGAGTTGGCTTGTGACCAGCTGTGAGTAGCTGAAGATCATCAGTTGTTGTGCCCCCAGGGTTTTTGCGCTGTCCAGCCCTGCAATTAATGCTTCATACTCAACTTCATTGTTAGAAGCTTTGAAGTCAAGAGTCACGGCTTGCTCAATAACGAGGCCCTCCGGTGATTGAAGGACTATGCCAGCGCCAGCCCTTTTGGAGGTGGAGGAGCCATCGACGAAGACTTTCCAAGATGAGTCGAGGAACTGTTTCCAGGACCGATCCTGCTCGGTTTCTGCCGAAGTCCTTGCCTCCTTGCCCCCCAGTTCGGTGTCGAGATGGCTCGGTGCCGAACTAGGAGAGGTGAATTCCACAATGAAGTCGGCCAGTACTTGGGCTTTGATGGCCGTTCTGGGCTGATACTGGATATCGTATTGCCCGAGTTCGACAGCCCATTTAGACACTCTGCCTGAGAAGTCTGCTCTTCGGAAGAGGGACTTGAGTGGGTGTTCGGTCACAACCACTATAGAATATGTCAGGAAGTAGTGGGAGAGCTTATGCGAAGCACTAACGAGTGCTAACGCGAGCTTTTCCAGTGGCAGATATCTGGTCTCGGCATCCAGCAGGGTTTTGCTTGTGTAATAGATGGGTCTTTGCTGCCTGTCATCTTCTCTTATGAGTACAGAGCTTACTGCATGGTCCGAAACTGCTAGATATAGGTATAAGACCTCACCCCGTACCGGGGTGGAAAGCAGAGGAGGGGAGGAAAGGTACACTTTGAGCTCCTGGAGAGCACTCTCGCATTCCGGGGTCCATTTGAACCCGGAGCTCTTTTTCAAGAGCTGGAAGAAGGGATGGCATTTATCCGAAGCTCGGCTGATGAAGCGGTTCAGTGCTGCCGCCATCCCGGTAAGTCTCTGAACCTGTTTTATCGAGTTCGGACTCTGCAGGGCTCTGAGTGCCGAGATCTGATCGGGATTGGCCTCGATTCCTCGCCTCGTAACCAGGCTGCCAAGGAACTTGCCCGAGCCGACGCCAAATGCACATTTGGAGGCGTTCAACTTGAGCTGGTATTTCTTGAGGATGGAGAAGGTTTGATGTAAGTCAGTCAAGTGGTCCTGTGACCGCTTAGACTTAACGACCATATCATCAATATAGACCTCGATCGTCCTGCCGAGCTGGTCCTGAAACATCTTGGTCACCAGCCTCTGGTAAGTGGCACCAGCGTTTTTTAACCCGAAGGGCATTACTTTGTAACAGTAGGTGCCCCTGGGTGTTATGAACGCGGTTTTTTCTTGATCAGGCTCATACATTGGAATTTGATGGTAACCTCGGTAGGCATCGAGGAAACTCATCCTCTCATGGCCGGCAGTGGCGTCGATCAGCTGGTCTATCTTCGGTAGAGGGAAGCTGTCTTTGGGACAGGCTTTGTTGAGGTCGGTGAAGTCTACACAGACCCGCCAGCTCCCATCCTTCTTTTTTACCACAACCGTGTTGGCCAACCACACGGGGTAGTGGACTTCGCGGATAGCCTCAGCGTCCAGTAATTTGTTGACCTCCTTGGTCACAGCCTCTGCCTGTTGGGTGCCCGACCTGCGAATCCTTTGGACAACAGGTTTATGCTGGGGATCTACATTCAGCTTGTGGCTTATGACCTCGGGGCTGATGCCGGACATTTCGTAGGGGGTCCAGGCGAAGACCTCCCTATTTTGTAACAGGAAGTCAAGCATCCTGGCCCTCTCCTCGTCAGCGAGTTGGCTACCGAGCAGGAAAAACCTTTCTGGGTCGCTGGAATCGATCCCGACCTGGGTGAGGTCCTCAATGCTCTTCTGTTCGGGAGTCCGGCCCACAGTATCGAGCTCAGCTTCCAGCTCGGTCATGTGGACTTGCTGTGGCTGTGTATCTCCGGGGACCACGGCCAAGAGGCATTCTTTGGCCATGTCCTGGTCGCCGCGGACTATGATAACTTCGAAGCTCCCATCCTTGTTCTGTAAAGGAAACTTGAGCTTCTGGTGATGGGTCGAGGGAACGGCCTCCAGGTTATGGAGCCAGGTTCTCCCCATGATGGCATTGTATGGAGATTGTGCATCCACCACCAGGAAGTCTGCCATTGTGGAGGCCCCTCCGACCTCGACCTTAAGGGAAATTTTCCCTTTGGGATATACCGTCTTGGAGCTGAAACCCACCAGCGGGGTGCGGGCTTCTTGCAGGTCCTCCTCTTTCAGGCCCATCCTCCTGAAGCAATCCAAGTAGAGGATTTCTGAGGAGCTCCCGGGGTCCACTAAGATCCTTTTGACATTGAAGTTGTGTAACCTCATAGTCAGAAGAAGAGGATCATTGTGGGGTAGCTGGACCCCGGCCAAGTCTTTATCAGAGAACCAGATTTTTGGCCTCTCTACACGTGCTTTCTTTGCCGAGGGACCGACCTCGGCCGTCATCACATGCTTGCTGTGCTGGGCTTTCCTGGCCTCGGCACGGGCTCGGTCACTGCCCCTGGGGGCGGGAGCCAGGTGTATGACGTCGATGGTCCCTACAGCCTCACCGCTGCCTTGGTCGTCGGGGAGGCGTTGCTGAGCGTTATTCACTCTGCCTTCGTCCCTGACGTGGTCTCTGAGATGCCCGTCTTTTACGAGCTTTTCAAGGTGCGCCTTGAAGGCGTAGCAGTCCTCGGTTCTGTGTCCTCTATCTTTGTGGTAGGCACAGAACTTGCTCTGATCTCGGGAGGAGGAGTCACTTCTCATAGGCTGAGGCCATTTGAAAAAGGGCTGAGCTTGGATTTTGCCGAGGAGCTTGTAGATGGGCTCCTTGAAGATGGTATTGACGGCTCTATAAGAGGCGCCACTTGGTTTCGGCCTCGTGCTGCCTCCTGAGGTGGGAGCAGGACGTACTGCCGAGCTGGATGGCTCTCTATTCCGATCCGCCTCTTTCTTAGCTAGCCTCCTCTCCCTTCTCGTGGGACGGCCCTCCGGTCGGCTCTCTTGCCAGAAATTATGGCTCTCTCGAGCTCGGACGTCGTCCTCTTCTTGCTCGACATACTGGTTCACCCGGACCATCAGAGCCTTTACCGAAGGCGCAGGACGACGTACCAATTTCTTCCGAAGCTCATTGCCCGGCAGCAAAGCTTGTTAGAAGGCAGTAACGGCTACGTCGTCGTTGGAATTTTCAATCACGCTGTAGATGGTCTAGAATCGTTTGGCGAACTGAGTAAGAGTCTCGGTTGGCCTCATCTTGATCGAGATCAGGTCGGCGTCAGTTTTCGGGATGACCCGGTGGGCTTGAAACTTTTCGACGAAGGAGTTTCGGAGCTGTGGCCAGCTCGAAATCGATCCCTCGGGAAGCGCACAGAACCACCGAAGCGGGAGGTCGCCCAAACTGGAGGAGAAAACCTTGCAATCAAGGTCGTCGTCGCCGCTGAATACCGTCATCTTCTGGGTGAAGTGCCGAAGATGAGCCTCGGGGTCCGACGTCCCGTCATAGAGATTGAAACGTGGGACGCTGAACTTATCAGGAAGGGGATGATCTCTGATTTCCCGAGAAAATGGAGACGTGCCATGGATGTCACCGTGTTTGGTAGTTAACCGACCTCGAGCGAGGCCGGCCTGCTCCAGGCTCTGCTGTACGGCCAGCTTAATCTGCTGATCAATGTAGTAAGCCATCTCGGGGTCGGCCCTAGTCTCCCGCCTTTGTTTATGGCGCTGCTGTTGGTCGGCACTGGCGTGAGTGTTACTCGAGCCCTCTTCGCGAGCTTGGGCGCGCCTTTCATTCAGCTGATCCCTTAGGTCTGGTCGACCCCGAAGACCTAGACGAGCTCGTTGCTTTGGCAGAGGCGTGTGAGAGGCTTCGGGAGGTACTTGGCTCTTCGTCTCAAGCTGCCGTTGAAGCTGGAGGATCTGCTCTTTCTGTTCTTCGATGATGAGGTTTTGAGCCTTGATGGCTTCGGCTTGGGCCTCAACATCGTCCTCTAGGACCATGTCGTCGTCACCTTCATCACCGAGGTGGACGTGATCCTCTTCCATGTGGTCCCCGTGAGAAGACCGACGAGGAGGAGACTGCACAGGAGCCCCATTTCGTAAGGGCCGTTCCTGAGGAGGAGCGTCCTTACGAGGTGGCGCGTTGAGAACAACCTCCAGGCTCGGACGCTCCGCCTGAGAGGTATTCGTCCGAGCCCGCTCTAATACAGGATCGCGCCGAGAAGACGCTGCTGCACCTCTTGAGGACGAGTGTGTCACCGTGACGGGTGAACCTACACTCCGCATACCAGGTTCTCCTCCCACTCCTTTCGGAGGAGGGTTGGGTGGTGCTTGCCTGGTATCTCTTCGCGAGCTCTTCACCAACGCTCCTGCCTGGTCTGTCACCAGTGGAGGTGGCATGAGAGGCAGAAATGTTTCTGATTGCTTAGACCCAGACGGTCTAGCAACGCTCTTTCCCTTCTGAGCCTTAGGAGGCATAGCTGTTAGGATGAAAATATGGAATTTTCATATCGTTCCCCACAGACGGCGCCAAATTGTGCGTGCCTAATTATTACGGACTTAGGTTTAACTGATGTTGAGGGTTTACAGAGAGGTTGTTTTAGCTGAACAAGAGTGTCTCTGCTGATCTGAAACCTGAAAGGGAAGAGAAAACAGCAGTCAGGGCCCGAGGCTGCTATCAGCCAAAGGCACTCCGACGCCTGAGTTAGTGCAGTCACTGAACTAGGGTGAAGTGGAGAAGAAGAGATGTTTAGCAGAGTAACAGTGCGGGCTGTATCTTGCATGTACCTGTTCATGACTCTTCATGCAGGCATATATAGAGGAGAGTGGAAGGTTCCCTAGTGGAGGTAGGTGAGGATACTTGTCCCATCAGCCCACACCTGGGATCTTTAGTGGGGGTAGGTGAGGATACTTGTCCCATCAGACCTCCCCTCAAATCCCTCACATAAATGTGGATGTGATCTGTTGATAGGAACGAGCCCTTATCCTTGGCCGGTGGCCGCCCTACCTGATAGGGACTCCCTACGAAGTACCCGTCCCATCTCATAATGGGAACTGGAAGCCCGGTGTTCACCTCGGCAGAGGGGCCAACTGGAGAAGGCGCCGGGGTCAGCTATACCCGAGATCGGACTGGGATGCCAGCGTGAGGCCGAGTTCGGTAGGACATGGTCGGTACTTCTACCGGGACCAGTCCCACCTCGACAAAGGCTGAGACGCTGCTTATGTCGGAGAGAAGGGGGTTAAGGCCCTTCCTGATTGGCGCTGTTACCGAAGGAGGATTACAACATCGGTTTCGGTAGAAGCAGTCCACACAATTTGGATTTGCCAGCTAACAGTAGTTGATCAATCCTTTTATGAGAGAGAGGGGAAAGGACAACAAATCAATGGGCCAATCTAGAAACCATATGGATTGCATCCAAGTTGCCAATGTATTTAGCTATATCTTTCTATAAAAAAGGGATTTCATCAATGAAACAACCTCGTGAGATATAAACACTTTGAAATGGAAAGAGTTCTCTCCATTTTTTTGCTTGATCATTTAATTTTGATTGAAGGTATCTTTTTATGCAGTCGGTCAAAAGTACGTAGATACATATTTGTGAATGGGTGCACAATTGAATGCATGAATATACATATTTGGAGTCTAAATCCCCTGTTTTGCTGAAATGGGGAGATATCAAATCATGCCAATTGTATAAAAAAATTTCTTTTAATTTTTAATTCAAAGGAGGGTGCATTAGTTGGCATGAGATTTTTACATATTTGTAAATAGGTGCACATCATATGACTTCGATTGAGTGCATGAATCTTGATACAGTGTTGTTTTGTTTTCCATAATCATTTCGCTCCCTTCAAATACCTATAGGTGGTCCCCTCTCATACCTTATAATAAATCCGTTTGAGAAGATGTACCCAAAGTTCTACCATAAAACATAAAAGAAAAGGGATTCCAAATGTCTAAGTAATTCTGAAGTTGCATGAGTTCAAGGATTCTTAGTGTCACTCCTCACGTCTTAATCTTTTTCATGTCTTTCCTATTTCTCCGTATTCCCACTTCATTTCTTATCCTACCCACCACCCACACTACTTTCATCATCCTCAAGTGTAGAAAGTATAGGAAGAAGATGATTATCACGTCTCACCTTTCTATCTAAATATCCCAATTAAAATCTTTTTGGTAATATAGTTGGATAATGTTCACATTGATGGAAAAGTTGCGTGGAAAAACTATGAATACAGGTTTTTCACTGTTTTTTCTATAGGTTTTCCATTGTTCATATCGACGGAAAAGCTAAGAACCATTCTTCCATGTTATGTCTGCTTTTTTTTTTTCTTTCTTGTCTCTTTCACTTTTCAAGATAACATCTTGAAAATATGAAAAGAAGAAATAAAGAAACTGTATGCCCGTTAGTAGCAGTCTTTCTATAAAGCATGTGATACTGTTTTCGGGGAGATAGAGAAAAAGGTTGGAGAAGTGGAAAAAATAAAAGGAAGAAGAAACAAAGGATTCATATGTCTTAAGAAAATTGCTTAGAGCGACGCTAGCGTTGCTCCTATCAGCATCGCTCCCCTTAGCATTAAAAAAAAATTGGAAGAGGTCTCGACGGACCCCGATTGTGCTGCACAATCTGTAGGGACCATTCGCGAGCAATGGCTAAATTTTGAGATTTTTCCCGTAAAATCCTTTAAAAAATCACATTTTGGTTGCTTTTTGAAAAAAGAATAAAAAGTTAATTGAAAAAGACTTTCACTAAAAACTTTTTCTAATAATCTAGAATAATCAAACATCTATTTAAATTAATTGTAATCTGAATGGATACAAAAAAATAGACTTGTCAAATCGGGAAAGTTTTCTCCTGCATACAATTAAACTATCAAGAATGGCAGGACCACCATGAATTTCATAGATCTTGAGTGACGAACGACACCAATGCAGACGGTGTAACAGAAGAGATTGTCTCACCAAACAGTGCCTAAGGTCACATTTGTGCAATGGAGTTTCCATGGTGAACTCCCTTTTTAGTTGTTTTTTTGACGGGAAATTTTCAAATATGGCCTTAAGTTTTTGCCTTATTTCAAAAAAGGAAACAAGTTTTGAAACTTTTCAAATTAGTCCCTAAGCTTTCCAGTAAATTTTCAATTAAGGACATCCGACCATTTAAAGGTATTTTCTGGTGACTTTTTCCCTCAATATTTTAAAAATACCCAAATTACCCTTCATTTAAAGCCATAACATGGTTTCGGCAGCCACTACATGTAGCCAATCACTATGGGAATACCGAGTGTCCTTGATCATCGTGAGGATACTGGCAAAGGAAAGGAGGAGAATATAGGCGAAGTGAATGAGAGTTTTATTACAACGAAAGGTAATTTGGGTATTTAAAAAAATAGGAAAAAAGTTGCCAAAAAATAACTTTAGATAGATGGATGTCCTTAATTGAGAACTTCCTGAGAAACTTAGGGACTAATTTGAAAAGTTTTGAAACTTGTGTCCTTTTTTGAAATAAGGCCGACACTTAAGGACTTTTTTGAAATTCTCCCTTTTTTGAAAGAAAAAGAAAAGATGTTTCTGGTGCCAAACGCTCTAATATTCCAAACCTTTATTCGGTTTAGACATTTAGAGAAATAGAGGTTGGAAATACATATGCCAAACATGGGCTAAGTGAAATATAGATATAAGAAGTAAACTTGCTACGTTTGTGCAGAGGAGTTTCCATAAAAGGACTCTTGTTTCCATTCCATGCTAGACTTCTTTGTTATATGTGACATAAATCTTTTTCACTATTTAGTGCGAATGCTTTTCAACGTGAAAAAAAATCAAAAGTAATGCAATTTTCCACGAATATTCCGGCAAGTATTTCAATTTTTTAGGGAAGAGGTTAAAAAGGTAAATTTATAATAAAAAAGGAAGTTTGCAAACTTCCATTTTCATTGACAACACAAAATTGTCCTCAGAGTTTAGAGGATTTTTTATTTACTTTCAGCAAGTTCCTTGATTGTGTTTCTGAGTTTGAAAAACCACAAGTGAGAGCTCTTCTTTCAAAGCCCTTTGCAATGTTTTCATACTCAAGTAATTGACATTTAAGTAACTAATACTGTACTATAATTATTCACATAACTTATATAATCACATGTAGATCCCACTTACAATATAATATTGCATGCTTCTAACATATAGGGAAATTATTCTCCTATAGGCAATGGGAGGTGGGAACTCCCATCCTGGCCTCCAATTACTACCCTTCTATATATATATATATATGTGTGTGTGTGTGTGTGTGTGTGTGTGTGAAAATAACCATGTTGGTTGGGTTTTTGCTATCATCGAAGGCAATAAAAGTGGATGACAAAAATAGAATGAATCACTATCTACAACCAAAATATTTGAATTTTCCGGGTAGCAACAATTGGCTAACCTACCACCACATGCATTGTATTCAAGTTGTCAATGTACTAGAGGAAAGCATTGTTCGATAGGCTTTTCTATAAAAAAAGGGGTTTCATCAATGAAAAAAAAATCTCATGAGATATGAACATTAGATTTTATGTTTGAAATGGAAATAATTCTTTCCTTTTATTTTATGTACAACAAAGGCATTGTTAGCTAGGTTTTTCTACAAAAAAAAGGGGTTTCTTCATTTAAAAAAAATTATTTTTTTCCTTTTCATGTTCGAACATTAGATCTTATGTACTAGAGGAAGGCATTGTTAGCTAGGTTTTTCTATAAAAAAACAAAAAAAGCATACATAAATTTCTTCGTCTCTCTCACCAAACAACAAAACCTTGCACCTGGTCGTTTTCCCACCATCTCTCTTTCAAGATCTGAAGATCTAGTATATTGTATCAACCTAATTAAGTATAGATAAAGCATAGGGGAATGACCTTCTATAAATGTGTGTGTGTGTGTGTGTGTGTGTGTGTGTGTGTGTGTGTGTGTGTGTGTGTGTGTGTGTGTGTCTAAAAATAACCATGTTGGTTGGGTTTTTGCTATCATCGAAGGCAATAAAAGTGGATGACAAAAATAGAATGAATCACAATCTACAACCAAAATATTTGGATTTGCCAGGTAGCAACAATTGGCAAACCTACCACCACATTCTTTGTATTCAAGTTGTCAATGTATCAGAGGAAGGCATTGTTAGATAGGTTCTTTTATAAAAAAAGGGGTTTCATCAATAAAAAAAATCTCATGAGATATGAACATTAGATTTTATGTTTGAAATGGGAATAATTCTTTCCTTTTTGTATGTACCCGAGGAAGGCATTGTTAGCTAGGTTTTTCTATAAAATAGGGTTTCATCAATGAAAAAAAGGCATTCTTTCCTTTATTATGTTTGAACATTAGATTTTGTGTACTAGAGGAAGGCATCGTTAGCGATGTTTTTCCATTAAAAAAAGGGGTTTCTTCATTGAAAAAAATCTTATGAAATATGAACATTAGATTTTATGTTTGAGATGGAAATAATTCTTTCCTTTTTTTTATTGATTCTTAATATTGTTTCAACTTTCAAGGTGCTTCATTAAGTCATAAGTAAAAGCAAATATATATACTTCTATATGGGTGGGTGTAGGGTTGCAAACGGGTATCCGATTCTCTGACTACGCTAAATTTTTTACTAGCAAAAAACTTGGTATGGAACCTATTTTAGCTTCCGAATCATAAACGAGTCTGGGTCCGAAACCCAATTTGGGTTCCGTCTAATAAACAAGTGCGATTCTATGTCCATATAGGTTTCGACCCAGAATTTACTTTTTGGTGGGACATTTTTATGTATAATATTGGAGGTAGTGGACTCGATGCACTATTATAAGCTGAATGATATACTTATTTTAAGAAAAAAACAAAAATGAATAGAAATTAGAACCGATTTTGGAATTAGATTCTAGTCCTCCATGTGGACCTGTTTCCTGAACTATATCCGGATTTTCCTATTAGAACCTGATCTGGAACCAACAAAATAGGTTAGGAGTCTGGAACCTCTAGTAACGATTCTCTTCATTTTTTTTTTTTTTTTGTATTTTTATTTTTTATCAAATGGGCTCACCATAGGATTGAGGTTGTTGAAGAAAAATATGGCAACATTCTATATAACAGGAACACATGTACCATTCAAAGTTTCATTAGATCAGCCTTGTCACTGATGGAGCTATTTAAAAACGCAAACCAACTTTCAAATAGAAATCTCCAAATAATCAAATATCTCAATTTTCACTCAATCCCAATGATGCTAATTTGACCGTCCCTCCTCCAGATTCCCAAGTATCAATTGACTCTGAGTTCTGGAGCCTAAGTCTAGGTTGATGATTCTTTCAGCCCTTAGTTTAGCTATCATCATTGACCTTTTGTGGCCCACTACCAGAAGTGTTGTGGCTTTGCGGTTAACCTAACAGACAACACTGCTACCGATATTTTTTGGGTATTAAATTGCCTCATGTATAGCAGCTGTTGATGCTGAACCTAGTGACTATTGGATGGACCTTAGAATTTCATTTCTCATGCTTAGGCATTGGTAGCTTGCCTTCAGGTTCATGGTGGTAGTTCGGTGAATGGAGGGTCAGATTGCTAGTGCTCTTGTTAGCATTCAACAACAGGGTAGTTTTATTTTAATATTCACTGAGCTAATCACTGATGTATCATCAAACAAAAACAGAAAATGATTTTAATCATCAAATAACAATCACAACAATAATAAACAATATATTGTTTAAATGTTTCACATCAACACTTAATACACTGGTTTGGTGTGTCTAGAACTGAGTATTATCATCTGGTGACGGGATCTCCCCACCCTCCTTCCTTTACTCCCGCCTCTCCGGCATCCTCTCATAGAAATCCCCAAAAATATACTCGAGGGAGTAGCCATTCTCTTCATCATAGGTCATGACGTGGCCGTGCCACTCCCAAACCCGGTGGTCAGCGCCCCTTTCGCTGTAGCATCTGACAGTGATGTTGTGCCCGCCGATCGTGACGGGCTGGCCGGAGTTGGGTCTGAGTGAAGCGGTATCGCCAGTAACAATGGCATGGGTGACTTCTCTCTCTATTTTCATTTCTTCAGTGGCCACATAGCCCAGTCTAGACTCGTCTGGAACGAGAAAGGAGTCTAGAACAAGACTTTCTAGGAAAAGAGTCACGAACAAGTCATACGGTAGGCTCATTTTGCTACTTGGGACTTTCTTGAGGGTTTGAGGTTTTCTGATACAAGAAGGGAGACAAAGGTTGGGTTTTATAGGAGGGTTGTGGAGAAGAAAGGAAAGAAGGTATTTATATGTGGTGCGCATTTTGAGGAAGATTTCTTCTTCTCTCTCTCTTCTTAATATGGAAGTGGCTGCTGTGTGCTGAAAAACAATTTCCTCAATAATATTTTTCTTTGGCACCTTTGTGTGGCGCTTAAAAAAATCGAAACCGCAGAGAAACTCTTTTTCATTTTCCCCATAAATCAAGTATGACCCCATTTAGAAAGAGCCGTTTGTGGAAAAAAGTCAATTTATTTTTCAACTCTTTCTAAGGGAAAAGCTGTCGGAGAAGATGATGCAGACAATCTCCTTATCGACCCTGGCCACTTCTTCAACAATAATGATGAATCAAGAATATTTGGACGATGGAAGAGGAGAGAGGTGGGGAAGGATAGGAATTGAGGAGATCAGATCATAGGTGTGTTGAGAGGAGCAAGCATTGATATAGGGATAATTGAGTTGAATCCACTTGAGGGATGATTGCTGCACTCAAACAAGTTGACGTAGTTGTCCGGGCATATGTTTTCTATAGGTTAGAGATGTCTCTAGGATTTTTCATATCTTGAAAGAAAACAAAGGCTAAGAAGTGACCAAGAGGTAGATTTTGGCTTTGGTGTCTGAAGAGATAGATGGAGGCATTATTTAAAGGCAGTGGATGACAAATATAGAACGTAAATAATTTGCGACCGGGTTAATTGGTTTTGCCAGCTAGTGGTCAACGAAACGCTATAAGATTTTGAAAAAAAAAAAGGAGAAAAAAGGAAAGAACATTGGATCGATAGGCACGTACACACCACACATGCCTGCATTAAGTTGGCAACGCAACCCCTATTAGCTTGATTTTTCTATGAAAAGGGGGTTCCATCGGTGAAACAATCTAAGGAGATACGAACATCAAATCTTATGTTTGAAATAGAAAGATTTTTTTTTCTATTCTCTTTCTCGATTCCTATACCATATTCTCAAGGGTTTTTTTTTTTTTTTTTTTTTTTTATGAAGCCATCGGGCAAAGATTAGACATATATTTGTTATTTAAAGCTTAGCAAATACATCATTTTAAGTGTAACTTTTCTTGAATCTTGAATGCAATCTTGTAGCCAATTTCCATGCTACACTTGGGAAAAGTTCCCTATCACCATATATAAGCACCTAAGAACTTTAAGTTTGGCCACTAGTTTAATCAATTTTCTTTAGCGATAACTAACAATGTAGCCTTTTGGATCGCATTAAACAAACTATTTTGTTCAATGGAGGCTTTTCTTTGGTAGGGCCCTGTGCAAAATTTAGATGAAAATAAGAAATCTCGTACCACACGAGTGAAAACTTTGTAAGTGAAAAAAAAAAAAAACTTCATGCAGTTATTGAGTCATATTTAATATTTGATTATCTACTTTCATTACATTTTTGTTTTTGGACCATTTTAAAAAGAATCACTCCTTCCTTCCATAGAAAGAACCAAGAAACAATCCCTGATTGTATCGCTAATATTGAGGGACTCGTGGATCTATGGGTGTGGGTGTGTGCATGGGGGCGGAGGGGGGTGGGGATCTATTCATCCCAAGCTATTGTTCAACTAGTTTGGGACACCAAACACACCTTCTAAGGTGTAAAAGTGTGCCCATGTGAGTCCTCATAAAAACCTTCTGCATTTATTTTTCCAAGCTCCAAACAAACTTCTAATTTACCTAAAATCACCGTGTTTTACTTGGTTTTGTTTTAAAAAAATTGGGACCAATATTTTGCAATGCAAAAGTGTGCACCCAGTCGTTACCCCCCTTTGCCCTCTTTCACGATCTGAAGATCTAGCATCTTGGATCAACCTAATTACGTATAGATAAAGTATAGTGAAATGACCTTCTATGTGTCTAAAAATAACTATGTTGGTTGGATTTTAGATATCATAGAAGGCAATAAAAGTGGATGACGAAAATAGAATGAATCATAATCTACAACCAAAATATTTCGATTTGCCGGGTAGCAACAATTGGCCAACCTACCACCACATGCATTGTATTCAAGTTGTCAATGTACCAGAGGAAGGCCTTGTTGGCTAGGTTTTTCTATAAAAAAAGGGGTTTCATCAATGAAGAAAATCTCGTACGGGAGATACGCAAATTAGATTTTATGTTTGAAATGGAAATAAGTCTTTCCTTTTTTTTATATACTAGAGGAAGGCATTGTTAGCTAGATTATTCTATAAAAAAAGGGATTTCATCAATGAAATAAGGCATTCTTTCCTTTTTTATTTGAACATTAGATTTTATGTACCAGAGGAAGGCATTTTTAGATAGGATTTTCTATAAAAAAAAAAGGGGGGTTTTACAAATGAAAAAAAGGCATTCTTTCCTTTTTATGTTTGAACATTAGATTTTATATATCAGATAAAGGCATTGTCAGCTAGGTTTTTCTATTAAAAAAAAAAAGCATACATAAATGTCTCCATCTCTCTCACCAAACACCAAAACCTTGCACCTGGTTGTCCCCCCCTGTCTCTTCAAGATATGAAGATCTAGTATATTGTATCAACCTACATAAGTATAGACAAAGCATTGTGGAATGACCTTCTATATATGTGTCTAAAAATAACCATGTTGGTTGGGTTTTAGCTATCATCGAAGGCAATAAAAGTGGATGACAAAAATAGAATGAATCACAATCTACAACAAAAATATTTGAATTTTTCGGGTAGCAACAATTGGCCAACCTACCACCACATGCATTGTATTCACAGTGTACTAGAGGAAGGCATTGTTAGCTAGGTTTTGCTATAAAAGGGGAGTTTCATCAATGAAAAAAATCTCATGAGATATGAACATTAGATTTTATGTTTGAAATGGAAATAATTCTTTCCTTTTTTTATGTACTAGAGGAAGGCATTGTTAGCTAGGTCTTTCTATAAAAAAAATGGGTTTCATCAATGAAAAGAGGCATTCTTTCCTTTTTTTTTTTTTTTTTTTTATGTTTGAACATTAGATTTTATGTACGAGAGGAAGGCATTGTTAGCTATGTTTTTCTATAAAAAAGGGGTTTCATCAATGAAAAAAAAGGCATTCTTTCCTTTTTTATGTTTGAACATTAGATTTTATGTACTAGAGAAAGGCATTGTTAGCTAAGTTTTGCTATAAAATGGGGGTTTCATCAATGAAAAAAATCTCATGAGATATGAACATTAGATTTTATGTTTGAAATGGAAATAATTCTTTCCCTTTTTATGTACTAGAGGAAGGCATTGGTTGGGTTTTAGCTATCATCGAAGGCAATAAAGTGGATGACAAAAATAGAATGAATCACAATCTACAACCAAAACATTTGAATTTTCCGGGCAGCAACAATTGGCCAACCTACCACCACATGCATTGTATTCAAGTTGTTAATGTACTAGAGGACGCATTGTTCGCTAGGCTTTTCTATAAAAAAGGGGTTTCATCAATGAAAAAGATCTCATTAGATATGAACATTAGATTTTATGTTTGAAATGGAAATAATTCTTTCCTTTTTTTTGTATGTACAAGAGGAAGGCATTGTTAGCTAGGTTTTTCTATAAAAAAAGGGGTTTCTTCATTGAAAAAAAAATGCATTCTTTCCTTTTCATGTTCGAACATTAGATCTTATGTACCAGAAGAAGGCATTGTTAGCTAGGTTTTTCTATAAAAAAAAAAAAAAGCAAACATAAATTTCTTCATCTCTCTCACCAAACAACAAAACCTTGCACCTGGTCGTTTTCCCACCATCTCTCTTTTAAGATCTGAAGATCTAGTATATTGTATCAACCTAATTAAGTATAGATAAAGCATGGTGGAATGACCTTCTATATATGTGTCTAAAAATAACCTTGTTGGTTGGGTTTTCGCTATCATCGAAGGCAATAAAAGTGGATGACAAAAATAGAATGAATCACATTCTACGACCAAAATATTTGGATTTGCCGGGTAGCAACAATTGGCAAACCTACCACCACATTCTTTGTATTCAAGTTATCAATGTACCAGAGGAAGGCATTGTTAGCTAGGTTCTTTTATAAAAAAGGGGTTTCATCAATGAAAAAAATCTCATGAGATATGAAATTAGATTTTATCTTTGAAATGGGAATAATTCTTTCCTTTTTTCATGTGCCCGCGGAAGGCATTGTTAGCTAGGTTTTTCTATAAAAAAGGGTTTCATCAATGAAAAAAAGCCATTCTTTTCTTTTTTATGTTTGAACATTAGATTTTATGTACCAGAGGAAGGCATTGTTAGCTATGTTTTTCCATAAAAAAAGGGGTTTCTTAATTGAAAAAAATCTTATGAAATATGAACATTAGATTTTATGTTTGAGATGGAAATAATTCTTTCCTTTTTTTTATTGATTCTTAATATTGTTTCAACTTTCAAGGTGCTTCATTAAGCCATAAGTAAAAGAATATATATATATATATACTTCTGTATGGGTGGGTGTAGGATTGCAAACGGGTATCCGATCTTTTGACTACACAAAATTCTTGACCAGCAAAAAACTGGGTATTGAACCTATTTTAGCTTCCGAATCATAAACGAGTTCGGGTCCGAAACCCAATTTCCGTTCCGACTAATAAACAGGTGCTATTCTATGTCCATATAGGTTCTGACCAATGGACTTGGGACCAGACATATGAGTCTTTGATATTTCAAATTATATCTCAAAATTAACTTTTTTGTGGGACAATTTTATGTATAATATTGGAGTTAGTGGACTTGATGCACTATTATAAGCTGAATGATATACTTATTTTAAGAAAAAAGTAAAAATGAAGAGAAGTTAGAACCAATTTTGGAAGTAGATTCTAGTCCTCTATGTGGACCTGTTTCCGGAACTATATCCGGATTTTCCTATTGGAACTTGATCTGGAACCAACAAAATAGGTTAGGAGTCTGGAACCTCTAGTAACGATTCTCTTCATTTTTTATTTTTATCAAATGGCTCACCATAGGATTGAGGTTGTTGAAGAAAAAGATGGCAACATTCTATATAACAGGAACACATGTACCATTCAAAGTGTCATTAGATCAGCCTTGTCACAGATGGAGCTATTTAAAAAAGCAAACTAACTTTTAAATAGAAATCTCCAAATAATCAAATATCTCAATTTTCACTCAATCCCAATGATGCTAATTTGACCGTCCCTCCTCCAGATTCCCAAGTATCAATTGACTCTGAGTTTTGGAGCCAAGGTCTAGGTTGATGATTCTTTCAGCCCTTAGTTTAGCTATCATCATTGACCTTTTGTGGCCCACTACCAGAAGTGTTGTGGCTTTGCGGTTAACATAACATAACAGACAACACTGCTACATATATTTTTTGGCCCACTACCAGATTCTAGTCCTCTATGTGGACCTGATTCCGGAACTATATTCGGGTTTTTCTATCGGAACTTGGTCTGAAACCAACAAAATAGGTTAGGAGTCTGGAACCGGAACCGTTGTTTAGAAACGGGTCTGGGTCCGGGTCCGATATGGTTCTGACCCGGAACCGTTCCGTTTGAAACTCTAGGTGGGTGTACATTAAATATCTCAGATTGAGTGTATGAATCTTGAATACAACGTAACTTTGTTTTCTACCTTCAAATACCTATCGGTGGTCCCTCTCTTGCCGGATAAATTTCTTTGTTTGAGAAATATGGACACAAAATTCAAAAATGTAAACACAAAATCTGAATAATCAGATATTTCAATTTTCACTCAATTTCGATTATGTGCTCTAATATGACCATCCCTCCTCAGGACTCTCAAGTATCAATTGACTCTGGACTCTGGAGGCCAAGTCTAGGTCGATAAATTCTTAGCCCTTAGTTTAGCCCCAAGCCTTGTTAAACACTCAATATTTTCTATTATTGGCTTTTTTGGACTTGGGTGGTTTCAGGATGTACTTGTTTCTAGTAACGATTCTCTTCATTTTTTTTTTATCAAATGGCCTCACCATAGGATTGAGGTTGCTGAAGAAAAATATGGCAACATTTTATATAACAGGAACACATGTACCATTCAAAGTGTCATTTGATCAGCCTTGTCACAGATGGAGATATTTAAAAAAGCAAACTAACTTTCAAATAGAAATCTCCAAATAATCAAATATCTCAATTTTCACTCAATCCCAATTGTAAGCGCACAAAATTTCACAGACCCGGGGGGGGGGGGGGGGTGATTTTGAGACTTACCGGAGGAGGACGGAGATTGCAGCTCCTTGGTGATGATAGGAGAACCGCTGCCTCGAGCCTGAAAGGGAAAAAGAAGAAGGTCAGAGGACCCTGGCTTGGGCAGCGCAGGGCTCTCCGATGCCTAAGTTAGTTGCAGGACTAAGCAAAGGCTGGAGATGGTGTTGGGGAGGAAATGGCATACCAACATATGTGGTGGTGTTCATTGGCCATCCTGTTCTGGAGCTGTGGCTGTGTTTACATAGAGGAAGACAGAAGACAAGAGGGTGGCTCTGTCAGGGAATTGTCCCATCATAGTTTACTCTCTTTTATCTGCAGTCCCATCGGGCCTTATCCTGTTGACCCCTGGGCCCAGTCCCATCAGGCCCTATCTTGAGCCATGCACTTGGCAGAGGTGGAATATGGGGGAGGAAATATCCCCACACAAAGTCCCCCAGCTTTTAACTTCTTAGAGTGCTCCAACCTCTTGGAAGTTGAAAGCTAAATAGCCTGACGGTCTATCAAAGCTGGTGCTAGCACCGAGCTTGATGGTTGTTTTTCGTTCAAGGCTAGTGGCATCACCGAGCTTGAGTTTTCCGAAGCTGGTGCCATCACCGAGCTTGAGTTTTCCGAAGCTGGGGCCATCACCGAGCTTGATTTTTTTCGAAGCCGGTGCCATCACCGAGCTTGATTTTTTTTCGAAGCTGGTGCCATCACCGAGCTTGATTTTTTCCGAAGCTGGTGCCATCACGGAGCTTGAGTTTTTCCGAAGCTGGTGCCATCACCGAGCTTGATTTTTTCCGAAGCTGGTGCCATCACCGAGCTTGAGTTTTTTTCGAAGCTGGTGCCATCACCGAACTTGATTTTTTCCGCGAAGCTGGTGCCATCACCGAGCTTGAGTTTTTTTCGAAGCTGGTGCCATCACCGAGCTTGATTTTTTCGAAGCTGGTGCCATCACCGAGCTTGAGTTTTTTTCGAAGCTGGTGCCATCACCAAGCTTGATTTTTTCGAAGCTGGTGCCATCACCGAGCTTGAGTTTTTTCGAAGCTGGTGCCATCACCGAGCTTGATTTTTTCCGAAGCTGGTGCCATCACCGAGCTTGAGTTTTTTTCGAAGTTGGTACCATCACCGAGCTTGATTTTTTCCGAAGCTGGTGCCATCACCGAGCTTAAGTTTTTTTTCGAAGCTGGTGCCATCACCGAGCTTTATTTTTTCGAAATGAGGGACACGACCTGCTGGCTCGTCACCAGAGGTGTTGTCCTTCGCCGCGTAGGCGGAATCTGGAGCGTGGCCGAAATGAGGGACACGACCTGCTGGCTCGTCACCATAGGTGTAGTCCTTCGGGGGGGATAACTGTCAGTACTCTCATCGAGGCACTGCTGATGCTGGCCGTAGTGAAGAGTCCTAGCCGAGACCAATATCGGACGAAACCGATGGTGTGAGACAGATGGATGAGGCCGAGATTACTAGCAATGCTGGTGATTTCGGTCGGTGCCCTGGTATAGCCACCCAGGTATTAATAAGTCTGATATTGATGCCGAGCTGAGGAAGCGGGGGCACGTGACCGAGCTGATTGTGTCCGAGACTGAATCCTGCCGAGAAGAAAAAGGTGGTGCAGGAGGCCGAGGTGGAGCGTCCAGTCGGTGCTATGGGGAATTCGAAAATATTCCCACGCAAGAGTGATGATGGAGAAAGAAGAGGAGCAGCAACAAGGAAAGTGGGTAGGAAAGCTCACAGCCAAGCTGACCGGCCCAAAACCAGACCAGGTCTGGCCTTTCTTCCAAGATTACTGTGATTTCCACAAGTGGCATCCCACCCTCGACGTCTGCCAACACGTGGAAGGCGCACATGGTCAGCTAGGTTGTGTGAGGTACTGTGCAGGCACCTCCCTCTCATCATCCAACGGTGGAGAAGAGACTCTCAGCCGGGCCATGGAGAAGAAGATGGCAGAAGATGCTCTCGGTCAGGATTTCGAGGATGAGGATCCCGAGGCAGTAGACGTAGGATTTGTGCGAGACACGTGGTGGTACTGGATTGATTCGGGGGTTTTATAGGCGAATAGAGCCTGAGAGGCTTGCTGTGGCTGAAGCCAAAAAGAATCTTCAGCCCATTCTACTTCTAGATTCCATTCTTCTTTTTCTCCATCGCAGCACCATGTCTTTCTTTTTCCAATTGGTTTCGGTCTATTTGCTGTGGTGTGATAAAGAAAGGTGGGCTTTTCGAAAGAAGCGCTGGGAGAAGAAACTGGGGTTGTTGGAGGAGGGCTTTGGTGTGGTGGAAAGTAGGGTTTTTCATTGCAGCGTTTCCACCTCCTCCGCCTTCAGTGACTGCAACAGCGACAGATCCGGTGAGTTCTCCACCACCTCCTCTCAAAACCGCCTCCTGCTCCTTGCCTGCGCTTCGGAGAGCTCCGACGATTTCATCCGCCGGCTCGTCTCCGATCTCGAGTCACCCTCCATTGACTTGCAGCGCCAGGCTGCGATGCAGATCTGTCTCCTCGCCAAGAATAAGGAGGAGAACAAGCTCGCAATCGGACGGTCGGGAGCGATTCAGCCGCTGGTGGATCTGTTGGAGAACGGCGGAACTCGAGGGAAGAAGGACCATCTACGGCTCTGTCCTGTGAGAGAGAACAAGATCTGGGCCTTTCAGTCTGGCATCATGAAGCCGCTGGTGGATCTGTTGGAGAACGGCGGAACTCGAGGGAAGAAGGACGCATCTACGGCTCTGTCCTGTGAAAAAGAACAAGATCCGGGCCGTTCAGTCTGGCATCATGAAGCCGCTGGTGGATCTGTTGGAGAACGGCGGAAGTGTCCGGCATGGTGGATGTGTGGAGGGCTTTGCCGAGCCGGGATGGCTGTTTGCCGATCTGGAGATCTCTGCCGAGCTGGGGGCATGGTCGAGCTTGGAGATCTCTGCCGAGCTGGGGACATGGCCGAGCTGGGAGATCTCTGCCGAGCTGGTGGTGCTGCCGAGATGGACCTGCTGAGCTGGTGGTGCTGCCGAGATGGACCTGCTGGACTGGAGACGTCTACCAGCTGGGGTGTCTGCCGAGATGGTGAACATTGGCCGAGCTGGGAGACGTGCTGAAATCATCGTAGTGGTTTCGGGCGAGACCGAGACCAGCCCCTTCTCCTAAGTGAGATTCGCTCTCCAAGATCCTGCTTAGCTTCCCCAGGGAACGTCCTTCAAACAATCTCCGCGAACCTGGAGAAGATGAAGAAGCTGCGGATGGTCCGACTCTTCTTGCAGTAGAACATAACTTCCTCGGCTTCATGAGAGAATATATCCTAAGAAAAATCTGTCTGATGTCGAGAGAGGTCACGGCGAGACTTCCCATCAGAAAAAGCTCCAATCGCTATCCATTTGGCACATGCTCCTCTGGCGGGAATCCAGCAGTTGCGGCGACGATGGCTCTTTTCCATTTCAGGCTTTGGAAGGCATGGTGTTTGGGAAACATGGCTTTTTGATCGTTTCCCACAGACGGCGCCAATTGTAAGCACACAAAATTTCACAGACCCGGGGGGGGGGGGGTGATTTTGAGACTTACCGGAGGAGGACGGAGATTGCAGCTCCTTGGTGATGATAGGAGAACCGCTGCCTCGAGCCTGAAAGGGAAATAGAAGAAGGTCAGAGGACCCTGGCTTGGGCAGCTCAGGGCTCTCCGATGCCTAAGTTAGTTACAGGACTAAGCAAAGGCTGGAGATGGTGCTGGGGAGGAAATGGCATACCAACATATGTGGTGGTGTTCATTGGCCATCCTGTTCTGGAGCTGTGGTTGTGTTTACATAGAGGAAGAGAGAAGACAAGAGGGTGGCTTTGTCAGGGAATTCTCCCATCATAGTCTACTCTCTTTTAACTACAGTCCCATCGGGCCTTATCCTGTTGACCCCTGGGCCCAGTTCCATCAAGCCCTATCTTGAGCCATGCACTTGGCAGAGGTGGAATATGGGGGCGGAAATATCCCCACACACCAATGATGCTAATTTGACCGTCCCTCCTCCAGATTCCCAAGTATCAATTGACTCTTGAGTTCTGGAGCCTAAGTCTAGATTGATGATTCTTTCAGCCCTTAATTTAGCTATCATCATTGACCTTTTGTGGCCCACTACCAGAAGTGTTGTGGCTTTGCGGTTAACATAACAGACAACAACACTGCTACTGATATTTTTTGGGTAACAAACTGCCTCATGTATAGCAGCTGTTGATGCTGAAACTAGTGACTATTGGATGGACCTTAGAATTTTATTTCTCATGCTTAGGCATTGGTAGCTTGCCTTCAGGTTCATGGTGGTAGTTCGGTGAATGGAGGGTCGGATTGCTAGTGCTGTTGTTAGCATTCAACAAAAGGGTAGTTTTATTTTAATATTCACTGAGCTAATCACTTATGTATCAGAGTCATCAAACAAAACAGAAAATGATTTTAATCATCAAATAACAATCATAACAATAATAAACAATATATTGTTTAAATATTTCACATCAACACTTAATACACTGGTTTGGTGTGTCTAGAACTGAGTATTATCATCTGGTGACGGGATCTCCCCACCCTCCTTCCTTTACTCCAGCCTCTCCGGCATCCTCTCATAGAAATTCCCAAAAATATACTCGAGGGAGTAGCCATTCTCTTCATCATAGGTCATGACATGGCCGTGCCACTCCCAAACTCGGTGATCAGCGCCCCTTTCGCTGTAGGTTCGGACAGTGATGTTGTGCACGCCGATCGTGACGGGCTGTCCGGAGTTGGGTCTGAGTGAAGCGGTATTCCCAGTCACAACGGCATGGGTGACTTCTCTCTCGATTTTTCTTTCTTCCGTGGCCACATAGCCCATTCTAGACTCGTCTGGAACGAGAAAGGAGTCTAGAACAAGACTTTCTAGGAAAAGACTCAAGAACAAGTCATACGGTAGGCTCATTTTGCTACTTGGACTTTCTGGAGGGTTTGATGTTTTCTGATACAAGAAGGGAGATAAAGGTTAGGTTTTTATAGGAGGGTTGTGGAGAAGAAAGGAAAGAAGGTATTTATATGTGGTAGGCATTTTGAGGAAGATTTCTTCTTCTTCTCTCTCTTTTCTTGATATGGAAGTGGCTGCTGTGTGCTGAAAAACAATTTCCTCAATAATATTTTTCTTTGGCAACTTTGAGTGGCGCTTAAAAAAATCGAAACAGCAGAGAAACTGTTTTTCATTTTTCCCAAAAATCAAGTTTGACCCCATTTAGAAAGAGCCGTTTGTGGAAAAAAGTCAATTTATTTTTCTACTCTTTCTCAGGGAAAAGCTGTCGGAGAAGATGATGCAGACAATCTCCTTATCGACCCTGGCCACTTCTTCAGCAATAATGATCAATCGAGAATATTTGGATGATGGAAGAGGAGAGAGGTGGGAAGGCTAGGAACCGAGGAGATCAGATCATAGGTGTGTTGAGAGGAGCAAGCATTGATATAGGGATAATTGAGTTGAATCACTTGAGGGATGATTGCTGCACTCAATTAAGTTGACGCAGTTGTCCGGGCATATGTTTTCTACAAGTTAGAGATGTCTCTAGGATTTTTCATATCTCGAAAGAAAACAGAGGCTAAGAAGTGACCAAGAGGTAGATTTTGGTTTTGGTGTCTAAAGAGATAGATGGAGGCATTATTTAAAGGCAGCGGATGATAAATATATATAGAACGCAAATAATTTGCGACCAGGTTAATTGGTTTTGCCAGCTAGTGGTCAACGAAATGCTATAAGATTTTGAAAAAAAAAAAAGGAGAAAAAAAGGAAAGAATATTGGATCGATAGGCACGAACACACCACACATGCCTGCATCCAGTTGGCAACGCAACCCCTATTAGCTTGATTTTTCTATGAAAAGGGGGTTCCCTCGGTGAAACAATCTAAGGAGATACTAACATCAAATCTTATGTTTGAAATAGAAAGATTTTTTTTTCTATTCTCTTTCTCGATTCCTATACCATATTCTCAGGGGTTTTTTTTTTTTTTTTATGAAGCCATCAGGCAAAGATTAGACATATATTTGTTATTTAAAGCTTAGTAAATACATCATATTAAGTGTAACTTTTCTTGAATCTTGAATGCAATCTTGTAGCCAATTTCCATGCTACACTTGGGAAAAGTTCCCTATCACCATATATAAGCACCTAAGAACTTTAAGTTCAGCTACTAGTTTAATCAATTTTCTTTAGCGATAAATAACAATGTAGCCTTTTGAATCGCATTAAACAAACTATTTTGTTCAATGGAGGCTTTTCCTTGGTAGGGCCCTGTGCAAAATTTATATGAAAATAAGAAATCTCGCACCACACAAGAGTGAAAACTTTGTAAGTGAAAAAAACTACTTTGTGCAGTTGTTGGTTCACATCTATTATTTGAGTATTCTACTTTCATTAGAATTTTGCTTTTGAACCATTTGAAAAGGAATCACTCCTTCCTTCCATAGATACAACCTGAAATCAATCCCTAGTTGTTTCGTTAAATTTGAAGTGACTCGGGTGAGTGAGTGTGTGTGTAAGCCGTTGTTGAATTAGTTCGGGACACCAAACACACCTTTTAAGGCGTAAAAGTGTGCCCATGTGAGTCCTTATAAAATAAGTTTTGCATTTATTTTCTCAAGCTCTTAGAAACTACTATTTTACCTAAAATTATTTCGTTTCACTTGCTTTTGTTTTAAAATTCAATTGCAATGCAAAGGGCTCAATAATAGCTCGAAACCACTACTTTCCACTGGTTCATCCAATTTTCTTTCATGTAAACGAGAAAAAATCGAACTGTTTCTCTTAGGTTCTGCAAAAACTATTTCCTTTGGAATCACATTTATGGACATTTGTAATGTGTGTGTGTGTATGAAATTCTCAAAAAATCCCATATCTCAAAAGGGGAGTTTCTACCCCTATCTATTAGCCAATGATCTGAGAGAATCTATAAAATATCCACAGTTTTTGGAGAATATTTAGGAGAGAGAATGGATAAGTGTACCAGTGATGACAAGTGTGATACTTTCATTGGCTAAAAGAGGAGCGTTTTATTGTGAAAAACGCCCGGGGAGTTTTGTAGCGTAACCCTATATTTGATGTTGTGCCCATGGATTTTCAATCACAAAACTAATAATTAAGCCAAGTTAGACCTACCGAGGCTATAGCTAACCAAATGAAATCTTTTGTGTCTCATAATACAAAAGTATACATAAATGTCTCAATCTCTCTTGCCAAACACCCCAAAACCCTGCCCCCGCCCATTTCCCCCTTTTACCCCTTTACCCTTTTCAAAGGTCCGAAAATCCCAAAAATTATATTAGCATGGACTTGCCAACTATCTAGATTTGCTCGCTAGCAGTAGTCAATAAAGCCTTTTATGAGAGAGGGGAAAAGACAACAGATCAATGGCCCAACCTAGAAACTACATGCATTGCATTCAAGTTGTCAATGTACTAGAAGAAGGCATTGTTAGCTGTATTTTTCTATAAAAAAGGGATTTCATCAATGAAACAATCTCATGAGATATAAACATTAGATTTTATGTTTGAAATGGAAAGAGTTCTCTATATTTTTTTTGTTTTAATCATTTAATTTTGATTTAAGGTATCTTTTTATGCGGTCAGTCAACAGTAGATATATATTTGTGAATGTGTGCACATTAAACGCCTCAAATTGAATGCATGAATCTTGATACATATTTGTTAATGGGTGCACATTAAATGCCTTAGATTGAGTGCATGAATCTTGATACAGTGTTGCATTGTTTTCCATGATCAGCTCTCTCTCTTCAAATACCTATAGCTGGTCCCTCTCATGCCTTATAATAAATCTGTGTGAGAAAACGTACAAAAAATTCTGCCAGATAAGCATAAAAGAAAAGGGATACCAAATGTCTAAGTAACTATGAAGTTGCAAGGGTCCAAATGTCTAAGCTCTAAAAAAGTTCTATTTTACCTAAAACCTCTGCATTTTACTTGCTTTTGTTTTAAAAAGTTGGGAGCTTTTTCTGCAATGGAAAGGACTTAATAATAGCGCAAAACCCCAAATTACTCATGCATGTTACTATCCACTGGTTCGTCTAATGTTCTTTCATGTAAACGATAAACATTGAATCATTTTATTTAGGCTCTGCAAAAATTACTCCCTTCAAGGGTGTTGGAATCACATTTATGGACATTTGTTAACAAGAAATATTATGTTGTGCCCATAGACTTCCAATCACAAAACTAATCGTCCAAGATAGACCTCCCGAGGCTAAGGCTAAACAAAAGAAATCTTTTGGGTCTCGAAATACAAAAGCGTACATAAATGTCTCCGTATTTCTTACCAAACACCCAAAACCTTACAATGTGGAGTGTTTTCCCGAAACCGAGGTTACTCCTGACTTCGTTAATAGTACCATTCAGGGACTGCCTCAACTTCACTTATCCAGCTCGGCAATGTGCCAGCTGGCACTGAGATGGAACTGGTCGCGGTAAGAGTACCGACCACGTTCCTCCGGGTTCAGCCTTGTGCGTCTCGGCATCAGTGTCCGACCTTAGGCCCGCCCAACCTCAGTGCCTTCTCCAGTTCGGTCCTTTGGCCGAGGTGAACACTGAGCGTCCAATACCTATTATGAGATGGGACAGCCACATTGCAGAGCGCCCTGACAGGTGGGGTGGCCGCCGGCCATCGATAAGGGCTCTTTTCTATCAGCTGATCACATCCGCATTTATGTGTGGGATTGAGGAAAGATCCCATGGGACAGAATCTTCACCTACCCCCACTCAGAATTCTAGGTATGGGCTGATGGGATAAGCTCTCTCACCTACCTCCACTCAGGAAGCTTCCACTCCTCTATATATACCTGCATGGTAAGCCCATAACAGGTACGCATTATACTGTGCATTACACTATATTATCTTGCCTGAACCTTCTTCTTCTTCCTCACTTCATCTTAGTTCAGTGACTGGACTAACTCAGACGTCGGAGTGCCTTTGGCTAATAGCAGCCCGGGGCCCTGACTTGTTTCTACCTTTCAGGTTCAGGACTTCCATTACTTCCAGACAAGATAAGCAGCATCATTAAAAGCTTCATCATCATCTAAACCAAGTCCATAATTTTCAGGCACGTACAATTGGCGCCGTCTGTGGGAAGACGTTTACAAAAACCACATTCTCATCTTGAAAAATCATGCCTCTAAGGACTAGGAAAGGAAAGGGCGTTGGACCATCTAGGTCCATACACCCAGAGTCATTTTTGCCCATCATGCCACCTCCACTGGTGACGAACCAGGCGGAAGCGACTGCGCGGGCACCGTCAGACCCTCAGTAGAGGACGGTTGGAGGAGGGCCCGGCATGAGAAGCGTGGGATCGCCCGTCACCCAGTCGGGTTCGTCGTCGAGAAGGGTGACGGCACCTCCTCGTCACAACCCCGTTTTGGAGCGTGTCCTGCCATCTCCCTCCCGGGCTGAGCGTCCTCGTCATGACGTTATCCTGCTGGAACAACCCCGTAAGGATGTTCCTCCCCTGGGATAGTCCCAGCGAGGCAAGACTCCAGCGTTGTCCAAGTCGCGCCAGCCTCATCACCGGGACCACGTGGAGGAGGACCACGTGCACCTTGACGACCTGGACGACGACGACATGATTCTGGAGGAGGCCGACGAGACCCACTTCGCGGAAATTAGGGCTAAAAATCGCCTCATTCAAGAAAAGGATGCTCTGATCCTCCAGCTCCAAAGTAGGCTCGGAGAGATGGAAAAAAAGAAGGTCCCAGCAGGGACCTCGCTCGTGCCTCCAGCACGGCAGCGAGCCCGGAAGATTCCCGAAGCTCGGCAGGACTTGAGGCAAGTCCTGAACAATAAGAGGCGTGATCGAGCCTATGATGAGGGCTCGAGCAGCACTCACGCCAGCACTGACCCTTAGCAGCAGCGCCAGAGACAAAGGAGACAGGGGGCTGACCCCGACATGACGGATTGCATCAATCAGCAAATAAAGCAGGCTGTGCAGCAGAATATGGAGTTTGCTGGCCTCACGCGAGGTCGGCTAGCTACCAAAGACAGTGACAATCACGGGACGTCTCCATTCTCTAGGGAGATCAGGGATCACGTATTCCCCGAAAAATTCTGCATCCCGAGGTTCAACCTTTATGACAGAACTTCGGACCTCAAAGTATACATCCGACACTTCACCCAGAGAATGTCGGTGTGGGGTGGCGATGGCAACCTGGACTGCAAGGTCTTCTCCTCCAGTCTGGGTGACCTCCCACTTCGGTGGTTTTGCTCGCTCTCCGAGGGATCGGTTTCGAGCTGGCGGCAGCTCCGAAACTCCTTCGTCGAGAAGTTCCAAGCGCACCGGGTCATCCCGAAGACAGACGCCGACTTGATGGCCATCAGAATGAGGCCGACCGAAAATATAACTCGGTTCGCCAAGAGGTTCTAGACCATCTACAGTCAGGTCGAAGATACCAATGACGAAGTAGCCATCAAGTCCTTCCAACAGGCTTTATTGCCAGCCAATGAGCTTCGGAAGGACCTGGTGCGATTCCCCGTGGTCACAGTGAAAGCACTGATGGTCAGGGTGAATTAGTTCATCGAGCAAGAAGAGGACGAGGTCCGAGCTCGGGAGAGCCGTAGCCTCTGGCAAGAGGACCGACCCTCCAAGAAGGATAAGAAGTTAGCCAAGAGGGAGGCGGACCGAAACAGAGAACCATCCAGCTCGGCAGCGTGCTTCGCTCCCAGCTCAGGAGGCAGCGTGAAGCCGAAATCAAGTGGTGCCTCATACAAGGCCGTCAACACCATCTTCAAGGAGCCCATTTACAAGTTCCTCGGCAAGATCCAGACCCAACCCTTTTTCAAATGGCCCCAGCCTATGAAAGGCGACGCCTCCACCCGAGATCAGAGCAAGTTCTGTGCCTACCACAAATAGAATGGGCACAGGACAGAGGATTGCCATGCTTTCAAGGCGCACCTCGAAAGGCTCATGAAGGACGGGCACCTGAAAGACCTCGTCAAGGAGGAGGGCAGAGTCAACCATGGTCAACAACGCCAGCCCGATGATCGGGACAGCGATGAGCCGGAAGGGACCATCAACGTTATCCACCTAGCTCCCACTCCTAAAGGGAGCAGCCAGGCCCGTACCGAGGCCAGGAGGGCCCAGCACGGCAAACAGGTGATGACGGCTGAGCTCGGTCCCTCAGCAAAGAAGGCAAGGAAAGAGAGACCAAAGATTTGGTTCTCTGATGAAGACTTGGACGGGGTCCAGCTACCCCACAATGATCCTCTGCTACTGACTCTAAGGTTGGGGAACTTCAAGGTCAAGAGGATCCTAGTGGACCCCGGGAGCTCCTCGGAAATCCTCTACTATGACTACTTCAAGAAAATGGGTTTGAAAGAGGAAGACCTGCAGGAAGCCGGCACACCACTGGTGGGTTTCAGCTCCAAATCTGTATACCCCAAAGGGAAGATCTCCCTCAAAGTCGAAGTGGGAGGAGCATCCATGACAGCAGACTTCCTGGTGGTGGATGCGTCGTCCCCATATAATGCCATCATGGGAAGGACCTGGCTGCACAACATGGAAGCTGTGCCCTCCACCCATCACCAAAGGTTCAAGTTCCCATTACAGAACGGAGACGGTAGCTTCAAGGTGATCATAGTCCGCGGCGACCAGCAGATGGCCAAAGAATGCCTCATGGCCGTGGTCCCCGGCGAAGCAAAGCCGCAACAAGTCCACATGGCCGAGCTGGAGGCAAAACTCGAAGCTGTCGGCCGAGCACCCGAGCAGAACAGTGTAGAAGACCTCACCAAAGTCAGAATCGATCCGAACGATCCAGAGAGGTATTTCCTGCTCGGGAGTCAGCTTGTAGAAGCTGAAAGGTCCGAGCTGCTTGACTTCCTGTTGCAGAACAGGGAGGTCTTCGCTTGGACCCCCTACGAGATGCCCGGCATCGACCCTGAAGTCATGAGCCACAAGCTGAATGTGGATCCCGGACACAAGCCTGTAGTCTAAAAGACTCGCAGGACCGGGGTCCAGCAAGCAGAGGCAGTGACCGAAGAGGTCAAGAAGCTGTTGGAGGCTGAAGCTGTCAGGGAAGTCCACTACCCTGCATGGCTGGCCAACACAGTAGTGGTCAAGAAGAAGAATGAGAGCTGGAGGGTCTGCGTGGATTTCACCGACCTCAACAAAGTCTGTCCCAAAGACAGTTTTCCGCTTCCAAAGATTGACCAGTTGATTGACGCCACTGCCGGGCACGATAGGATGAGTTTCCTCGATGCTTACTGAGGTTACCATCAGATTCCGATGCACGGGCCTAATGAAGAAAAGACCGCGTTCATAATACCTAGAGGCATCTACTGCTATAAAGTGATGCCTTTTGGGTTAAAAAACGCCGGTGCCACTTACCAGAGGCTGGTAACAAAAATGTTTCAGGCCCAGCTCGGCAAGACAGTCGAAGTGTACATCGACGACATGGTCGTCAAGTCTAAGAGGTCACAGGACCACTTGGCTGACCTAAGTCAAACCTTCGCCGTCCTCAAAGAGTTCAAGCTCAAGCTGAATGCATCCAAGTGCGCGTTTGGCATCAGCTCCGGTAAGTTCCTGGGCAGCTTAGTCACGAGGCGTGGAATTGAAGTCAATCCCGAACAGATCTCGGCGATCAAGGCCATCCAAACCCCGACCACGGCAAAGCAAGTCCAAAGGATCACAGGGATGGCGGCTGCACTGAACCGCTTCATCAGCAGAGCTTCAGACAAATGCCGCCCTTTCTTCCAGCTCTTGAAAAAGAGCTCGTGGTTCGAATGGACTCCTGAGTGCGACAGTGCCCCCCAGGAGCTCAAACGATACCTCTCTTCACCTCCCCTACTGTCCACTCCGACACAGGGCGAGGTCTTATACTTGTATCTGGCGGTTTCGGATCACGCAGTGAGCTCGGTACTCATCAGAGAAGAAGACAGGCAACAAAGGCCTATCTACTACGCAAGCAAGATCCTGTTGGACGCCGAAACGAGATATCTGTCATTAGAGAAGCTCGCACTCGCGCTTATCAGTGCCTCCCGCAAGCTCTCCCACTACTTCCAAACTTACTCCATAGTGGTTGTTGCAGAACATCCACTCAAGTCTCTGTTCCGAAAAGCAGACTTCTTTGGAAGGGTGTCCAAATGGGCCGTTGAACTGGGGCAATACGATATCCAATATCAACCCAGAATGGCGATCAAAGCCCAAGTGCTGGCAGACTTCATCGTGGAGTTCACCTCTCTTAGTTCGGCACCGAGCTACATCGACACCGAAGTGGGGGGCAAGGAGGTAGAGGCAACCTCCGAGACAGAGATGGAACAGGAGCGGTCCTGGAAGCAGTTCCTCGACTCATCCTTGAAGGTCTTCGTTGATGGCTCCTCAACCTCCAAGAGGGCTCGCGCGGGAATAGTCCTCCAATCTCCGGAAGGCCTTATCATCGAGCAAGCCCTAACACTTGACTTCAAAGCGTCAAACAATGAAGCTGAGTATGAAGCGCTGATCGCAGGACTGGGCAGCGCAAAAATCCTGGGGGCACGGCAACTGGTGGTCTTCAGCGATTCTCAGCTGGTGACGAGCCAGCTGAATGGGGACTACCAAGCCCGTGACGACAGGATGGCAGCCTACCTGGCTCATGCAAAGCAACTCGTCTCTCAGTTCCAAAAAGTTGAAGTCAGGCAGATCGGCAGGGACTTAAACTCTCACGCCGATGCCCTTGCCAACCTGGCCTCTGCAGTCGAGGCTGGTAGGAAAAGGACTGTCGAAGTGAAAGCACTAGACAGACAAAGCATAGAGTTCCATCCACCTCGGCAGATCCTATGCGCCAATCTCGGCCCGAGCTGGATGGACCAATACATCTCCTACCTCAAGGATGACCAGTTTCCTGAAGATAAGAGCGAAGCCCACAAAATCAGGCTGAAGGCAGGTCGATTTTGGCTGTCTCCAGACGGCAAGCTCTATAAAAAATCTTACAATGGACCTTACCTCCAGTGCGTACATCCTAGCAAAGTCGAGGACTTCCTTTATGAAATCCATGAAGGTATTTGCGGCAGCCACATCGGAGGTCGGTCATTGGCTTACCGAGCCATCAGCCAGGGCTACTGGTGGCCATACATGCAAAAGGACGCACGGTGGAAATGTGAGAAGTGCCAAAAATTCTCTAACTCTCTCCATCAACCAGAACACGACCTAAGTCCTCTCTCCAGTCCTTGGCCTTTCGCCCAATGGGGGCTGGACCAGTGGGACCTCTCCACCGAGCCCCAGGGAATAAGAGGTGGCTAATAGTAGCCACTGACTATTTCACCAAGTGGATAGAAGCCGAAGCGTTGTCCTTCATCACCGAGAAGGATACTAAAAGTTTCGTGTGGAGGAACATCGTGACAAGATTTGGAGTGCCTCGAGCATTGGTCTCGGACAACGGGACTCAGTTCGACTCTAATTTCTTCAAAAGCTTATGTCAAGAGCTCGGCATCAGAAACTACTATTCCACTCCAGCCTACCCTCAGAGTAATGGTCAGGCCGAAATCGCTAATAAGGTGGTGCTTGACGGACTCAAGAAGAGACTGGACTGAGCCAAAGGAAGATGGGTAGAGGAGCTTTCGAGTGTCCTTTGGGTATACAGAACTACCCCAAGGTGCTCGACCTCGGTTACGCCTTTCTCCTTGGCAAACGGGATGGAAGCTGTAATCCCACTTGAGGTAGACCTCCCAACCCTTAGGTCGGAACTGTTCGACCAAGGCCAAAATGAAGTAAACCTCGCCAAGGAGCTCGACCTTGCTGAGGAACGAAGGGATGCAGCAGCCATCCGTATCGCTTCCTACCAGCAGCAACTGGCCAAAGGATACAATCTGAGGGTCAAAGAGAGGAAGTTCTCACCTGGAGAACTGGTCTTGAAGAAGACACTTCCAGCAGACAAAAATCCCAGCGAAGGAAAGCTTGCACCGAACTGGCATGGGCCATTCAAAGTAATCTCGGCAGTTGGGCAGTCTGCATACAAACTTGAGGAAATGGAGGGTAGAGGGCTACCACGCCCATGGAATGCCACGCACCTCAAGAAATATTATTTTTAGGCTGTACTCAAATCTCGAAAGTCAATAAAATTGGTTCTTGTGAAAGAATGTGTTTTATTGCTTTCAAATTTCGCCAAGTTACAGACTTCGGCATATGCGCACAGCTCGGTTACAGAACCAGCTTGCATTCGGTGCGGTCACAGGACTAGCCACTCTCAGCTCGGTTACAGAACCAGCTTCCTCGGCTCGGTCACAGGACTAGTCGCCTTCAGTTCTGGTTATTGAACCGAACTCAATGACTTCAGCTCCGGTTATGGAACCTAGCTCGGTCACTTAGCTACGGTTATGAAACCTAGCTCTCTAGCTCTGGTCATGGGACCTAGCTGCTTTCGTTCTAACAAACTTAGTGACTTGCGGTTGTGGAACCTAGTCTAGTCACTCAGCTTTGATTACGGATCCTAACATACTACCGACTTCGGTTATAGAGCCAAGCTCAGTTACTTGTCCGTTTTCCTGTTACTTATTTTATCTTGATTGCAAGGCCAAAAACAGTGAAATGAGAAAGAAAAAAAAGGAAGACAATCAAACACATTAGACAGGATGGGAGTAGAAACTGATTCCATTCATTCATTCCCAAGAAGGGGTAATTACATGTAAATCAAAATGAAGGTACAACAAAGTTCTCCCCGAATACAGAAAAAGAAAAGAGATACAACAGTCTTCCCCAGGTACAACGAAAAATAAAAAAGTGACATCAACTTCATCAAGCAGCAGCAACTTCTCCAGCATCCTCCAGGGTCACCTTGGCCTCAGCACGTCGGCTCAGGGGCAGCATCTCCAGCAGGGTCCTCAGGAGGGGGGTTCGGCGCGGGCTGTGGAGGTGGGAACTAGGGGTCATCTTGATAAGCAGGATGGTCCTCGGGGACCCTTGCCTCCTTCAGTGCACTTGTCCACCCCAGCTTCCAGGCTTTCTTACTAACCTCGCGAACCTGGGCCACATAAAGTTCCGAAGCAGCCTCTACCCCTTCGTCATATGAACGATCGGCTTCAGCTAGGAGACTGGCTTCGGCCTCCCCCCTCTTCCTCTCGAGCTCGGCCATCATGTTCCTTTGATCTTCCACTTCAGCTTTGGCCTTTTCGAGCTCGGACCTGAGGCCCGCGACGATCACCTACTGCTCGGCTGCCTTCCTCTTAGCCTCCCCTAACTCCGCCTCGAGGGCTACCTTTTGCTTCTCCATCCTCGCCGCCCGGGCAGTGCTCTGAAGGGACTTTTCTGCCAGCACCAAGCTCCTTTGCAGGATCTGCGAGAACAAGTGTTAGGAAAGATCACCGAGGTCAAAAAGTTAAAGAAAAAGCTCTGAGAGGAAGACTTACCCTGAGGGCATCGCCCATCTGAGCCACCGACAGCTCCACATCACCATACTCCCAGTGCCCCGCCATGTCTTTCGGCAGGGCACAAACGTGGGCGAGAGCGCTGACGACCAAGGTGCCATCGCCCACTCGGCCCTCCACCAATAGTGGCTGGCCATCCTCTAGCAGGAAGCTTGGCCTCCAAGGGGTTGGGCCGAGGGGCGACGGGAGCAGTGAGGCCGGGTCGGCTTCACCTGCGGCCAGATCTTCAATCCTTGGTCTTTTTCCCGCCCGGACCTCTTCTCGAGTAGACCCAATCGAGCGCTCCTCGGTCGCCGAGGAGGCAGGCAGAGTCGGGGCGGAGGTCTCGGCAGCAGCTGCATTGGCCTGACTGGATGGGGTGGCGGCTCCCTAGGTGGGGGTAGGGGACCCCCCAAAGATGATGGCGTCGAGGTTCCTAACAGCTGGACGGCGTCGCCCCATGCTGGTCTCCTCGTCCGAGCTCGACGAATGGAGCTCAATCGCCTTTTCAAGCCTGGCCACCTCAGAGTCATCCTCGGGGCCGGCTTCGTCTTCGGAGTCGGCCTCCGGGTTGGCCTCGCGAATCTCTTCGTTGCCGACCTGGAAGGGCCCGGCCTCGGGGTGCGCTTGAGAAGGCCCTGCTCCTGGTGTCCCTTGCTGTTTGGCCTCCACCAAAGTCAGCACCGTTTCCCCCCTAAGGTTTTTGTGCCTCCTCCTGGTGAAGGAGAGGTACACGGGTTCGTACCCTAGGAGGGACCAAGCTGCCTGCCCCTGATGACCTCGGTAGCTGTGGATTCTTTTCAACCCGGCGACGTTTCGCCACAACCCGGACCTCTTCGCCTCTTGCTTCCTCTCCTTGTAGCCTGCACATCAAGCAGAGAATATGTCAGTTCGGCAGAGCATAGAAGCACATCATTAAAAAAGAATTGAGAGAAGGTATTTACTCGGCGGTTCCCCGAGGCGGCGAGGAGTGTGGTTCGCCCTTTCAGCCCCAGTCTCGGCAGGGCCGAATTCCCAGTTTTCGGAGACATAGAGGCGGTCATCCCCGGCGTACTTGCTGGAATCTTCGAGTTCAATTATTAAAGGGATCTCCTTCGACCGTACTCGGAGATAGTACGCGTCCTCCCCTGGGGACTTGCAAAGATCATAGATATCTTCGATGTCATTGACACTGAGATTGGTCCCCAGGATCTTATTCAGCTCGGCTATGCCCATGATGACTTTGAAGCCATTGGCATAAGCTGACAGGGGGTGAGGTTTCACTTCCTGAGGCAGGCCCTCAGGAGTGGATGGACTGGAAACCTCACTCCACCCTCTTAATGGATACTAACGGGAATGGCATCCAGCCGTCCCGGAAGATTCGGCCCCGGACTACATCTTCAGGACCGTTCGCCCTAATGCGGACGTCCTCTGGTATGTTATACTTCTTCCTAAGCTCAGTAAGGGCCAGTTCGGTGTCTATCCAATACCTGTAGACCCCCATATTCCCCGCTTGGAAGTGACCGGAAAAACGGGAACGAAGACGAAGAAGAAGAGGACAGAGAAGGGAACACCCCAGAAAGAGCCCCAAGAAAGATGACAGAAATGATAGAAGGAAGAAAACTTACAAAGAAGACTCGAAGACGAGGCTAGGACCGACGGAAACTAGAATCTCAGAGCGACATGATGATTTCTCCGGCAAGAACGCAAACGCAGGGAGGCGCTCTTTCTAGTAGAAGCAAAAGTGGTCCCTCATCGAGGACGAACCCCTTTTATAGAGGACGGAAATCTTTTCGTATCCCGGAAGACGCGAGTGCAGGACGCATCCTCAGGCACGCCACTCACCTCCTCGATATGACTCAGCAGCCAGCAGGGCTGCGACACGTGGCAGCGTCACACCGCCTTCATAATGATTTGAGCAGACTATTAAACTGCCTCCAGACAGCTGCGCGCCATCAATGCGCCTCGGAAGACAAATCGACACCCAACACTTTCTCAAAGAGCTACGAGTTCAGTATCGAGAAACTCCCATTTTACTTAGCCCCCGACCCCAAACGGTTACGGAACCTTCGAGGCCAGGAGCTAGGGGCAATTGTGTGGAGTGTTTTCCCGAAACTGAGGTTACTCCTGACTTCGGTAACAGTACCATTCAGGGATTGCCTCAACTTCACTTATCCAGCTCGGCAATGTGCCAGCTGGCTCCGAGATGGAACTGGTCACGGTAAGAGTACCAACCACGTTCCTCCGGGTTTAGCCTCGTACGTCTCGACATAAGTGTCCGACCTCAGGCCCGCCCGACCTCAGTGCCTTCTCCAGTTCGGTCCTTTGGCCGAGGTGAACACTGAGCGTCCAATCCCGATTATGAGATGGGACAACCACATTGCAGAGCGCCCTGACAGGTAGGGTGGCCGCCGGCCATCAATAAGGGCTCTTTCCTATCAGCTGATCACATCCGCATTTATGTGTGGGATTGAGGAAAGATCCGATGGGACAGAATCCTCACCTACCCCCACTCAGAATCCTAGGTATGGGCTAATGGGACAAGCTCTCTCACCTACCTCCACTCAGGAAGCTTCCACTCCTCTATATATACCTGCATGGTAAGCCCATAACAGGTACGCATTATACTGTGCATTACACTATATTATCTTGCCTGAACCTTCTTCTTCTTCCCCACTTCATCCTAGTTCAGTTACTGCACTAACTCAGGCGTCCAAGTGCCTTTGGCTGATAGCAGCCCGGGGCCTTGACTTTTGTCTACCTTTCAGGTTCAGGACTTCCATTACTTCCAGACAAGATAAGCAGCATCATTAAAAGCTTCATCATCATCTAAACCAAGTCCATAATTTTCAGGCACGTACAACCCAGTACTTGTCTCAACTTGTATGTGTTGTTCCCAAATCTTACTCAAATAGAGTTGGCCCCACTTTAAGATAGACCTTATGACATTGTCTCTCTTTTTCTTTCTTTGAGTTTATTAGGATTTTTTATGTGAAACTGTTAATTTTCCACGGAAACAAGAAGGGTAAGGGGGATATTTTGTTTATGAAATTTTTTTTTCACTATTTAGTGCGAATGCTTCTTAACGTGAAAAAAACATCAAAAGTAATGCAATTTTCCACGAATATTCCGGCAAGTATTTCAATTTTTGAGGGGAAGAGGTTAAAAAGGTAAATTTATAATAAAAAAAAGGAAGTTTGCAAACTTCCATTTTCATTGACAACACAAAATTGTCCTCAGAGTTTAGAGGATTTTTATATTTGCTTTCAGCAAGTTCCTTGATTGTGTTTCTGAATTTGAAAAACCACAAGTGAGAGCTCTTCTTTCAAAGCCCTTTGCAATGTTTTCATACTCAAGTAATTGACATTTTAGTAACTAATACTGTAATATAATTATTCACATAACTCATATGATCACATGTAGATCCCACTTACAATATAATATTGCATGCCTGTATCATATAGGGAAATTATTCTCCTATAAGCAATGGGATGTGGGAACTCCCATCCTGGCCTCCAATTACTACCCTTCTATGTGTGTGTGTGTGTGTGTGTGTGTGTGTGTGTCTAAAAATAACCATGTTGGTTGGGTTTTTGCTATCATTGAAGGCAATAAAAGTGGATGACAAAAATAGAATGAATCACAATCTACAACCAAAATATTTGAATTTTCCAGGTAGCAACAATTGGCCAACCTACCACCACATGCATTGTATTCAAGTTGTCAATGTACCAGAGGAAAGCATTGTTTGATAGGCTTTTCTATAAAAAAGGGGTTTCATCAATGAAAAAAATCTCATGAGATATGAACATTAGATTTTATGTTTGAAATGGAAATAATTCTTTCCTTTTATTTTATGTACAAGAAAGGCATTGTTAGCTAGGTTTTTCAATAAAAAACGGCTCTCTTCATTGAAAAAAAAAATGCATTCTTTCCTTTTCATGTTCGAACATTAGATCTTATGTACCAGAAGAAGGCATTGTTAGCTAGGTTTTTCTATAAAAAAGGCATACATAAATTTCTTCGTCTCTCTCACCAAACAACAAAACCTTGCACCTGGTCATTTTCCCACCATCTCTCTTTCAAGATATGAAGATCTAGTATATTGTATCAATCTAATTAAGTATAGATAAAGCATAGTGGAATGACCTTCTATATATATGTGTGCGTGTGTGTGTCTAAAAATAACCATGTTGGTTGGGTTTTTGCTATCATCGAAGGCAATAAAAGTGGATGAGAAAAATAGAATGAATCACAATCTACAACCAAAATATTTGGATTTGCCAGGTAGCAACAATTGGCAAACCTACCACCACGTTCTTTGTATTCAAGTTGTCAATGTACCAAAGGAAGGAATTGTTAGATAGGTTCTTTTATGAAAAAGGGGTTTCATCAATTAAAAAAATCTCATGAGATATGAACATTAGATTTTATGTTTGAAATGGGAATAATTCTTTCCTTTTTGTATGTACCCGAGGATGGCATTGTTAGCTAGGTTTTTCTATAAAATAGGGTTTCATCAATGAAAAAAAGGCATTCTTTCCTTTATTATGTTTGGACATTAGATTTTATGTACTAGAGGAAGGCATTGTTAGCTATGTTTTTCCATAAAAAAGGGGTTTCTTCATTGAAAAAAATCTTATGAAATATGAACATTAGATTTTATGTTTGAGATGGAAATAATTCTTTCCTTTTTTTTATTGATTCTTAATATTGTTTCAACTTTCAAGGTGCTTCATTAAGTCATAAGTAAAAGAAAAAAAATAAAATATATATATATACACTTCTGTATGGGTGGGTGTAGGGTTGCAAACGAGTATCCGGTCCTTTGACTACACAAATTTTTTTGACCAGCAAAAAACTGGGTATGGAACCTATTTTAGCTTCCGAATCATATACGAGTCCGAGTCCGAAACCCAATTTGGGTTCCGACTAATAAACAGGTGCTATTCTATATCCATATAGGTTCCGACCCATGGACTTGGGACCAGACATATGAGTCTTTGATATTTCAAATTGTACCTCAAAATTAACTTTTTTGTGGGAGATTTTTATGTATAATATTGGAGTTAGTGGACTTGATGCACTATTATAAGCTGAATGATATATTTATTTTAAGAAAAAAGCAAAAATGAAGAGAAGTTAGAACCGATTTTGGAACTAGATTCTAGTCCTCTATGTGGACCTGATTCCGGAACTATATTCGGGTTTTTCTATCGGAACCTGGTCTGAAACAAACAAAATAGGTTAGGAGTCTTGAACCGGGACCGTTGTTTAGAAACGGGTTTGGGTCCGGGTCCTATATGGTTCTGACCCGGAACCGTTCCGTTTGCAACTCTAGGTGGGTGTACATTAAATATCTCAGATTGAGTGTATGAATCTTGAATACAACGTAACTTTGTTTTCTACCTTCAAATACCTATCGGTGGTCCCTCTCTTGCCAGATAAATTTCTTTGTTTGAGAAATATGGACACAAAATTCAACAATGTAAACTCAAAATCTGAATAATCAGATATTTCAATTTACACTCAATTCCGATTATGCGCGCTAATATGACCATCCCTCCTCAGGACTCTCAAGTATCAATTGACTTTGGACTCTGGAGGCCAAGTCTAGGTCGATAAACTCTTAGCCCTTAGTTTAGCCCCAAGCCTTGTTAAAAACTCAATATTTTCTGTTATTGGCCCTTTTGGACTTGGGTGGTTTCAGGATGTACTTGTTTCTAGTAACGATTCTCTTCATTTTTTTTTTATCAAATGGGCTCACCATAGGATTGAGGTTGTTGAAGAAAAATATGGCAACATTCTATATAACAGGAACACATGTACCATTCAAAGTGTCATTTGATCAGCCTTGTCACAGATGGAGCTATTTAAAAAAGCAAACTAACATTCAAATAGAAATCTCCAAATAATCAAATATCTCAATTTTCACTCAATCCCAATGATGCTAATTTGACCGTCCCTCCTCCAGATTCCCAAGTATCAATTGACTCTGAGTTCTGGAGCCTAAGTCTCGATCGGTTGATGATTCTTTCAGCCCTTAGCTATCATCATTGACCTTTTGTGGCCCACTACCAGAAGTGTTGTGGCTTTGCGGTTAACATAACAGACAACACTGCTACTGATATTTTTTGGGTATTAAACTGCCTCATGTATAACAGCTGTTGATGCTGAACCTAGTGACTATTGGATGGACCTTAGAATTTTATTTCTCATGCTTAGTGTGTGGGGATATTTTCTCCCCCATCCACCCCTGCCAAGTGTATGGCCCAGAATGGCCTGATGGGACTGGGCCCAGGAGTCAGGCCCGATGGGACTGCAGGGTGGGCTGTGATGGGATCAGACTCTGATAGAGTCTCCCTCTTGTCCCCTCTCTTCCTCTATATGAGCACAGCAATAGCTCCAGAAGCAAGAGGGCCAACGAACACCACACTGACTGGTATGCCATTTCCTCTCAAACTCCATCTCCTGCCTCTGTTCTAGTCCTGCACCTGCAACTAACAAAGCATCGGAGAGCCTTGCGCTGCCCAAGCCAGGGTCCTCTGACCTTCTCCTTTTTCCCATTTCAGGCTCGAGGCATCGGTTCTCCTATCATCATCGAGGAGCTGCACTCTCCATCCTCCTCCAGTGGGCCACAAATTCACCCCCCGGGTCTGTGAGTTTTTGTGCGCTTACAACTGGCACCGTCTGTGGGGAATGGGTCAAAAAGCCATCTTTCCCAAACACCATGCCTCCCAAAGCCTGAGGTCACCATCCGAGTTGCTACCGAACTCGCAAGGGAAAAAGCTCTGTACCCGTTCGACTGGTTCCTGCAAGAGAAGTGGTCTTCTTCATGTTATCTCTTCATGTTATCACAACCTTTGACTGGTCAACGAGGAGTATGAGCTGGAGTTGCTGTGAGAATGAGACAAGGAGAGAAGGGCTGGAGGGGGTCTCTGCTTCGGCATGGCTTCGGCATGAATGCAGCAGCCATAAGAAGACGAGCAAGCTCGAGAAGCTCTCCCAGCTCGCCAGGCCACCAGTTCGAAAGCACGACTAGATTGGCAGGTCCATTTAGGCCATGCCTCCAGCTCGGATATTTCGCCTAGGCAGCATAGGCCATGCCTCCAACTCGGATATTTCGTCTAGGCAGCAACTTCAGCTCGGCAGACTTCCCAGGCACAACGATCACGTCAGCAACTCTAGCTCGGCTGACCGGCCAGGCACGATGATCTCGGCAGTGGTCCCAGGCTGGCCGACGTCACTGGCAGGTCTACCTTCTTCGGCAGAAAATTACTTACAGACGTCTCAAGTTCGGCAGGCCAACCTTCCTAGCTCGATACTGCATCCAGGCTCGGTAGGGACGACCTCTCTTCCCAGCTCTGCAAAAGGCTCCAGTTAGGCCAGACACCTCAGTTCGGCTGACCTCCCACCTCGTCCCAGCTCGGTCGAGACTGCCTCCCAACTAGCCAAGACTTCATTTCAGCTCGGCAGAGGACGTATCCCATCTCGGCCCGCAGTCGCTGATCTGCAGACGCCTCCCATCTCTGCAGGTCTGTCATTTCAGCACATCAATTCGGCAACCACAGCCAGCTCGGCAGAGGCTCTAAGTTCGGCGGTCACAGCCCGCTCGACAGATGCTCCGAGTTCGGCAGCTCCCGCCAGCTCGGCCAAGCTTTGCCTCCTGCTACAGTCGTCCACGTGGCAAACGCGCCCTCCCGCAAGCACGTGGCTCTCAGACCTGGGACACTTGCCGCGGCCAGCCCGTAGCCGTCCGATGCGCCACCGACGGCCTCCTCCTCTGCCGGGATTGCGACTGGGATTCCCACAGCGGATGCTCCGCCACCGCCTCACACTATCCACTCCGGAGAAGCCGAAAAGATCAACTGCGAGCCACGCTTTCCACTCCCTGCTCGTACCTCCTTCCCTACAACCCTCATCTCCTTCGAAAGCCCGCTCGCTCATAAAGTATGAAATTGAAATTAGGGTCTACGTGAACAAAAGCTACAGCAGATTGGGGTCCAGACAAACCCTAGAACCCTCTCCGACCTAGCACCGCCGGACGTCACCGTGATATCCTGCGGGTGCCTCGGCAGGTGCGGCGCCGGCCCCAACCTCGTCGTCTTGCCGGGCGTGGCCTTCTTCGGCCACTGCGGCACCGTTGCCCGAGCCTCCGGGCTAATGGCGAGCCTCTGCGGCGGCGGACGGGATCCATCGAAGAATCTGGAGGTGCTTGCTCTGATGATGAGGAAGAGCGGGGATGGGGGATCGGAGAAGGGGAATTACTCTGAGGCTGAGGTTTTGCTCTCTCAGGTCAAGGATTTGTTCTCTGATTGTCTTGTTTGATTAAATTCTGAATTGCCGTGGGAGTAGACTAGTAGTCTTATCAAAGAACATACTACTATGCGTTGATTGATACATTGATTGATTGATAAACACTGTGAGATATTCCCCAAGACGACTTACCTCAGGTCCCGGCCTTAGCAAAGGCATAAGTGCCGACCTTAGCCCTTGGCCTCGGCCAAAAGTCCACTTCGGCAAAAGTGCCAATTGATCTTGGCCTCGGTCTCGCTTCTAGCTTTTCATCTCGGCATCGCCAGGAGCACCCGCCTTGCACCATGTCTTGACTTCGGCCAGATTACCGGGTCGATCTTCACCTACCGGGTCAATCTTTACCAACCCGACGGAGGTTCCAAGCTCGGTGGTGGCACCAGCTTTCGAAAAAATCACGCTCGGTGATGGCACCAGCGTCGAAGAACTTCAAGTTCAGTGATGGCACCAGCTTCGAAAAAATCACACTGGCCCCAGTAAAAGTACCAGCCAGTTACGTCCCGATTTCGAAAAAATCAAGCTCGGTGGTGGCACCAGCTTTCGAAAAAATTAAGCTCGGTGATGGCACCAGCGTCGAAAAACTTCAAGCTCGGTGATGGCACCAGCTTCGAAAAAATCACACTGGCCCCGGTAAAAGTACCAGCCAGTTACGTCCCGATTTCGAAAAAATCAAGCTCGGTGATGGCACCAGCATCGAAAAAATCAAGCTCGGTGGTGGCACCAGCTTTCGAAAAAATCAATCTCGGTGGTGGCACCAGCTTTCGAAAAAATCACGCTTGGTGATGGCACCAGCGTCGAAAAAATCAAGCTCGGTGGTGGCACCAGCTTTCAAAAAAATCAAGCTCGGTGGTGGCACCAGCTTTCGAAAAAATCACGCTCGGTGATGGCACCAGCGTCGAAAAACTTCAAGCTCGGTGATGGCACCAGCTTCGAAAAAATCACACTGGCTCCGGTAACAGTACCAGCCAGTTACGTCCCTCATCTCTGCTACGCGCCAGTTTCCGCCTACACGGTGAAGGACTGTACCTCTAGTGACGAGCCAGCAGGTCGTGTTGCTCAAACTCGGATAAACCATCAGGCTATTTAGCTTTCAAACTTCCAAGGGGTTGAAGCACCCTAAAGAAGTTAAAAGCTGGGGGGCTTTGTGTGGGGATATTTTCTCCCCCATCCACCCCTGCCAAGTGTATGGCCCAGAATGGCCTGATGGGACTGGGCCCAGGAGTCAGGCCCGATGGGACTACAGGGTGGGCTGTGATGGGATCAGACTCTGATAGAGTCTCCCTCTTGTCCCCTCTCTTCCTCTATATGAGCACAGCAACAGCTCCAGAAGCAGGAGGGCCAACGAACACCACACTGACTGGTATGCCATTTCCTCTCAAACTCCATCTCCTGCCTCTGTTCTAGTCCTGCACCTGCAACTAACAAAGGCATCGGAGAGCCCTGCGCTACCCAAGCCAGGGTCCTCTGACCTTCTCCTTTTTCCCATTTCAGGCTCGAGACATCGGTTCTCCTATCATCATCGAGGAGCTGCACTCTTCATCCTCCTCCAGTGGGCCACAAATTCACCCCCCGGGTCTGTGAGTTTTTGTGCGCTTACACTTAGGCATTGGTAGCTTGCCTTCAGGTTCATGGTGGTAGTTCGGTGAATGGAGGGTCGGATTGCTAGTGCTATTGTTAGCATTCAACAAAAGGGTAGTTTTATTTTAATATTCACTGAGCTAATCACTTATGTATCAGAGTCATCAAACACAAACAGAAAATGATTGTAATCATCAAATAACAATCATAACAATAATAAACAATATATTGTTTAAAATTTTCACATCAACACTTAATACACTGGTTTGGTGTGTCTAGAACTGAGTATTATCATCTGGTGACGGGATCTCCCAACCCTCCTTCCTTTACTCCCGCCTCTCCGGCATCCTCTCATAGAAATTCCCAAAAATATACTCGAGGGAGTAGCCATTCTCTTCATCATAGGTCATGACGTGGCCGTGCCACTCCCAAACCCAGTGATCAGCGCCCCTTTCGTTGTAGCATCTGACAGTGATGTTGTGCCCGCCGATCGTGACGGGCTGGCCGGAGTTGGGTCTGAGTGATGTCGTATCGCCAGTAACAATGGCATGGGTGACTTGTCTCTCGACTTTCATTTCTTGGGTGGCCACATAGCCCACTCTAGACTCGTCTGGAACGAGAAAGGAGTCTAGAACAAGACTTTCTAGGAAAAGACTCAAGAACAAGTCATACGGTAGGCTCATTTTGCTACTTGGGACTTTCTGAGGGTTTGATGTTTTCTGATACAAGAAGGGAGACAAAGGTTGGGTTTTTATAGGAGGGTTGTGGAGAAGAAAGGAAAGAAGGTATTTATATGTGGTGCGCATTTTGAGGAAGATTTCTTCTTCTTCTCTCTCTCTCTTCTTGATATGGAAGTGGCTGCTGTGCGCTGAAAAACAATTTCCTCAATCTTATTTTTCTTTGGCACCTTTGTGTGGCGCTTAAAAAATTCGAAACAGCAGAGAAACTCTTTTTCATTTTCCCCAAAAATCAAGTTTGACCCCATTTAGAAAGAGCCGTTTGTGGAAAAAAAGTCAATTTACTTTTCTACTCTTTCTTAGGGAAAAGCTGTCGGAGAAAATGATGCAGACAATCTCCTTATCGACCCTGGCCACTTCTTCAGCAATAATGATCAATCAAGAATATTTGGACGATGGAAGAGGAGAGAGGTGGGGAAGGCTAGGAATTGAGGAGATCAGATCATAGGTGTGTTGAGAGGAGCAAGCATTGATATAGGGATAATTGAGTTGAATCCACTTGAGGGATGATTGCTGCACTCAAACAAGTTGACGTAGTTGTCCGGGCATATGTTTTCTACAGGTTAGAGATGTCTCTAGGATTTTCCATATCTCGAAAGAAAACATAGGCTAAGAAGTGACCAAGAGGTAGATTTTGGCTTTGGTGTCTGAAGAGATAGATGGAGGCATTATTTAAAGGCAGCGGATGATAAATATATATAGAACGCAAATAATTTGCGACCAGGTTAAATGGTTTTGCCAGCTAGTGGTCAACAAAATGCTATAAGATTTTGAAAAAATAAAGGAGAAAAAAAGGAAAGAACATTGGATCGATAGGCACGTACACACCACACATGCCTGCATCCAGTTGGCAACGCAACCCCTATTAGCTCGATTTTTCTATGAAAAGGGGGTTCCATCGGTGAAACAATCTAAGGAGATACGAACATCAAATCTTATGTTTGAAATAGAAAGATTTTTTTTTCTATTCTCTTTCTCGATTCCTATACCATATTCTCAAGGGTTTTTTTTTTTTTTTTTTTTATGAAGCCATCGGGCAAAGATTAGACATATATTTGTTATTTAAAGCTTAGCAAATACATCATTTTAAGTGTAACTTTTCTTGAATCTTGAATGCAATCTTGTAGCCAATTTCCATGCTACACTTGGGAAAAGTTCCCTATCACCATATATAAGCACCTAAGAAATTTAAGTTTGGCCACTCGTTTAATCAATTTTCTTTAGCGATAAATAACAATGTAGCCTTTTGAATCGCATTAAACAAACTATTTTGTTCAATGGAGGCATTTCCTTGGTAGGGCCCTGTGCAAAATTTATATGAAAATAAGAAATCTCGCACCACACAAGAGTGAAAATTTTGTAAGTGAAAAAAACTACTTTGTGCAGTTGTTCGTTCACATCTATTATTTGATTATTCTACTTTCATTAAAAAATTTCTTTTGAACCATTTGAAAAGGAATCACTCCTTCATTCCATAGATACAACCTAAAATCAATCCCTAGTTGTTTCGTTAATTTTGAAGTGACTCAGGTGACTTTGTGTGTGTGTAAGCTATTGTTCAATTATTTCAAGACACCAAACACACCTTTTAAGGCGTAAAAGTGCGCCCATGTGAGTCCTTATAAAATAAGTTTTGCATTTATTTTTTCAAGCTCTTAGAAACTACTATTTTACCTAAAATTATTTTGTTTCACTTGCTTTTGTTTTAAAATTCAATTGCAATGCAAAGGGCTCAATAATAGCTCGAAACCACTACTTTCCACTGGTTCATCTAATGTTCTTTCATGTAAACGAGAAAAAGTCGAACTGTTTCTCTTAGGCTCCGCAAAAACTATTTCCTTTGGAATCACATTTATGGACATTTGTAATGTGTGTGTGTGTGTGTATATGAAATTCTCAAAAAACTCCCCTATCTCAAAAGGGGAGTTTCTGCCCCTATCTATTAGCCAATGATATAAGAGAATCTATAAAATATCCACTGTTTTTGGGGAATATTTAGGAGAGAGAATAGATAAGTGTACTGGGGAATGGGGATGATGAGTGTCGCACTTTCATTGGCTAAAAGAGGGGCGTTTTATTGTTAAAAATGCCTGGGGAGTTTTGTAGTGTAACCCTATATATATATATATATATATATATATTATGTTGTGCCATGGATTTTCAGTCACAAAACTAATAATTAAGCCAAGTTAGACCAACCAAGGCTATAGCTAATTAAATGAAATCTTTTGAATCTCATAATACAAAAGCATATACAAATGTCTCAATCTCTCTCGCCAAACACACCAAAACCCTTCCCCCCGGCCATTTCCCCCCTTTACCGGCCCCTTTACCCTTTTCGAAGATCCGAAAATCCCACAAATTATATCAACATGGACTTGCCAGCTATCTAGATTTGCTAGCTAGCTGTAGTCAATAAAGCCTTTTATGAGAGAGGGGAAAGGACAACAGATCAATGGCCCAACCTAGAAACTACATGCATTGTATTCAAGTTGTCAATGTAATAGAAGAAGGCATTGTTAGCTGTATTTTTCTATAAAAAAGGGATTTCATCAATGAAACAATCTCATGAGATATAAACATTAGATTTTATGTTTGGAAATGGAAAGAGTTCTCTCTATTTTTTCTGTTCGATCATTTAATTTTGATTCAAGGTATCTTTTTATGCAGTCAGTCAAAAGTAGATATATATTTGTCAATGGGTGCACATTAAACGCCTCAAATTGAATGCATGAATCTTGATACATATTTGTTAATGGGTGCACATTAAATGCCTTAGATTGAGTGCATGAATCTTGATACAGTGTTGCTTTGTTTTCCATAATCAGCTCGCTCTCTTCAAATACCTATAGTTGGTCCCTCTCATGCCTTAAAATAAATCTGTTTGAGAATACGTACAAAAAAATTCTGCCATAGAAACATAAAAGAAAAGGGATACCAAATGTCTAAGTAACTATGTAGTTGCAAGAGTCCAAATGTCTAAGCTCTAAAAAAGTTCTAATTTACCTAAAACCTTTGCATTTTACTTGCTTTTGTTTTAAAAAGTTGGGAGTTTTTTCTGTAATGGAAAGGACTCAAAAATAGCGCGAAGCCTCAAATTACTCATACGTGTTACTATCCACTGGTTCGTCTAATGTTCTTTCATGTAAATGAGAAACATTGAATCATTTTACTTAGGCTCTGCAAAAATTACTCCCTTCAAGGGTGTTGGAATCACATTTATGGACATTTGTAAACAAGAAATATTATGTTATGCCCATAGACTTTCAATCACAAAACTAATCATCCAAGATAGACCTCCCAGGGCTAAGGCTAAACAAATGAAATCTTTTGGGTCTCGAAATACAAGAGCGTACATAAATGTCTCCCTCTTTCTTACCGAACACCAAAACCTTGCACCCAATCATTTCCCCCCTTTGCTCTCTTCAAATATCCGAAGATGACACAGACTATATCAACATAATTATGTAAAGATAAACATAGTGTAACAACCTTCTATGTATCTAAGAATTATTATGTTGATTTTATTTTAGCTATTATCAAAGGCAATGGAAGTGGATGATAAATATAGAAAGAATAAAAATTTGCGACCACACTATTTGGATTTGCCAGCTAACAGGAGTTGATCAATCCTTTTATGAGAGAGAGGGGAAAGGACAACAAATCAATGGGCCAATCTAGAAACCACATGGATTGCATCCAAGTTGCCAATGTATTTAGCTATATCTTTCTATAAAAAAGGGATTTCATCAATGAAACAACCTCGTGAGATATAAACACTTTGAAATGGGAAGAGTTCTCTCCATTTTTTTGCTTGATCATTTAATTTTGATTGAAGGTATCTTTTTATGCAGTCGGTCAAACGTACGTAGATACATATTTGTGAATGGGTGCGCAATTGAATGCATGAATATACATATTTGGAGTCTAAATCCCTTGTTTTGCTGAAATGGGGAGATATCAAATCATGCCAATTGTATAAAAAAAATTTTAATTTTTAATTTAAAGGAGGGTGCATTAGTTGGCATGAGATTTTTACATATTTGTAAGTTGGTGCACATCATATGACTTCAATTGAGTGCATGAATCTTGATACAGTGTTGTTTTGTTTTCCATAATCATTTCGCTCCCTTCAAATACCTATAGGTGGTCCCCTCTCATACCTTATAATAAATCCGTTTGAGAAGATGTACCCAAAGTTCTACCATAAAACATAAAAGAAAAGGGATTCCAAATGTCTAAGTAATTCTGAAGTTGCATGAGTTCAAGGATTCTTAGTGTCACTCCTCACGTCTTAATCTTTTTCATGTCTTTCCTATTTCTCCGTATTCCCACTTCATTTCTTATCCTACCCACCACCCACACTACTTTCATCATCCTCAAGTGTAGAAAGTATAGGAAGAAGATGATTATCATGTCTCACCTTTCTATCTAAATATCCCAAAATCTTTTTGGTAATATAGTTGGATAATGTTCACATTGATGGAAAAGTTGCATGGAAAAACTATGAATACAGGTTTTTCACTGTTTTTTCTATAGGTTTTCCATTGTTCATATCGACGGAAAAGCTAAGAACCATTCTTCCATGTTATGTCTGCTTTTTTTTTTCTTTCTTGTCTCTTTCACTTTTCAAGATAACATCTTGAGAATATGAAAAGAAGAAATAAAGAAACTGTATGCCGGTTAGTAGCAGTCTTTCTATAAAGCATGTGATACTGTTTTCGGGGAGATAGAGAAAAAGGTTGGAGAAGAGGAAAAAAAAAAAAAGGAAGAAGAAACAAAGGATTCATATGTCTTAAGAAAATTGCTTAGAGTGACGCTAGCGTTGCTCCTATCAGCATCGCTCCCCTTAGCATTAAAAAAAAATTGGAAGAGGTCCTGACAGACCCCGATTGTGCTGCACAATCTGCAGGGACCATTCTGGAGCAATGGCTAAATTTTGAGATTTTTCCCGTAAAATCCTTTAAAAAATTACATTTTGGTTGCTTTTTGAAAAAAGAATAAAAAGTTAATTGAAAAAAACATTCACTAAAAACTTTGTCTAATAATCTAGAATAATCAAACATCTATTTAAATTAATTGTAATTGGAATGGATACAAAAAAATAGACTTGTCAAATCGGGAAAGTTCTCCTGCATACAATTAAACTATCATGAATGGCAGGACCACCATGAATTTCATAGATCTTGAGCGACGAACGACTCCAATGCAGACGATGTAACAGAAAATTGTCTCACCAAACAGTGCCTAAGGTCACATTTGTGCAATGGAGTTTCCATGGTGAACTCACTTTTTAGTTTTTTTTTTTTACGGGAAATTTTCAAATATGGCCTTAAGTTTTTGCCTTATTTCAAAAAAGGAAACAAGTTTTGAAACTTTTCAAATTAGTTCCTAAGCTTTCCAGTAAATTTTCAATTAAGGACATCTGACCATTTAAAGGTATTTTCTGGTGACTTTTTCCCTCAATATTTTAAAAATACCCAAATTACCCTTCATTTAAAGCCATAACATGGTTTCGGCAGCCACTACATGTAGCCAATCACTATGGGAATACCGAGTGTCCTTGATCATCGTGAGGATACTGGCAAAGGAAAGGAGAAGAATATAGGCGAAGTGAATGAGAGTTTTATTACAACGAAAGGTAATTTGGGTATTTAAAAAAATAGGAAAAAAGTTGCCAAAAAATAACTTTAGATAGATGGATGTCCTTAATTGAGAACTTCCTGAGAAACTTAGGGACTAATTTGAAAAGTTTTGAAACTTGTGCCCTTTTTTGAAATAAGGCCGAAACTTAAGGACTTTTTTGAAATTCTCCCTTTTTTGAAAGAAAGAGAAAAGATGTTTCTGGTGCCAAACGCTCTAATATTCCAAACCTTTATTCGGTTTAGACATTTAGAGAAATAGAGGTTGGAAATACAGATGCCAAACATGGGCTAAGTGAAATATAGATATAAGAAGTAAACTTGCATACGTTTGTGCAGAGGAGTTTCCATAAAAGGACTCTTGTTTCCATTCCATGCTAGACTTCTTTGTTTTATGTGACATAAATCTTTTTCACTATTTAGTACGAATGCTTTTCAACGTGAAAAAAAATCAAAAGTAACGTAATTTTCCACAAATATTCCGGCAAGTATTTCAATTTTTGAGGGGAAGAGGTTAAAAAGGTAAATTTATAATAAAAAAAAGGAAGTTTGCAAACTTCCATTTTCATTGACAACACAAAATTGTCCTCAGAGTTTAGAGGATTTTTATATTTGCTTTCAGCAAGTTCCTTGATTGTGTTTCTGAATTTGAAAAACCACAAGTGAGAGCTCTTCTTTCAAAGCCCTTTGCAATGTTTTCATACTCAAGTAATTGACATTTAAGTAACTAATACTGTACTATAATTATTCACATAACTCATATGATCACATGTAGATCCCACTTACAATATAATATTGCATGCTTGTAACATATAGGGAAATTCTCCTATAGGCAATGGGAGGTGGGAACTCCCATCCTGGCCTCCAATTACTACCCTTCTATATGTGTGTGTGTGTGTGTGTGTGTGTGTGTGTGAAAATAACCATGTTGGTTGGGTTTTTGCTATCATCGAAGGCAATAAAAGTGGATGACAAAAATAGAATGAATCACTATCTACAACCAAAATATTTGAATTTTCCGGGTAGCAACAATTGGCCAACCTACCACCACATGCATTGTATTCAAGTTGTCAATGTACTAGAGGAAAGCATTGTTCGATAGGCTTTTCTATAAAAAAGGGGTTTCATCAATGAAAAAAAATCTCATAAGATATGAACATTAGATTTTATGTTTGAAATGGAAATAATTCTTTCCTTTTATTTTATGTACAAGAAAGGCATTGTTAGCTAGGTTTTTCTACAAAAAAAAGGGGTTTCTTCATTTAAAAAAATTAATTTGTTCCTTTTCATGTTCGAACATTAGATCTTATGTACTAGAAGAAGGCATTGTTAGCTAGTTTTTTCTATAAAAAAAAAAAAAAAAGCATACATAAATTTCTTCGTCTCTCTCACCAAACAACAAAACCTTGCACCTGGTCATTTTTCCACCATCTCTCTTTCAAGATCTGAAGATCTAGTATATTGTATCAACCTAATTAAGTATAGATAAAGCATAGGGGAATGACCTTCTATATATGTGTGTGTGTGTGTGTGTGTGTGTGTCTAAAAATAACCATGTTGGTTGGGTTTTTGCTATCATCGAAGGCAATAAAAGTGGATGACAAAAATAGAATGAATCACAATCTACAACCAAAATATTTGGATTTGCCAGGTAGCAACAATCGGCAAACCTACCACCACATTCTTTGTATTCAAGTTGTCAATGTATCAGAGGAAGCCATTGTTAGATAGGTTCTTTTATAAAAAAAAGGGGTTTCATCAATAAAAAAAATCTCATGAGATATGAACATTAGATTTTATGTTTGAAATGGGAATAATTCTTTCCTTTTTGTATGTACCCGAGGATGGCATTGTTAGCTAGGTTTTTCTATAAAATAGGGTTTCATCAATGAAAAAAAGGCATTCTTTCCTTTATTATGTTTGAACATTAGATTTTGTGTACTAGAGGAAGGCATCGTTAGCAATGTTTTTCCATAAAAAAAGGGGTTTCTTCATTGAAAAAAATCTTATGAAATATGAACATTAGATTTTATGTTTGAGATGGAAATAATTCTTTCCTTTTTTTTATTGATTCTTAATATTGTTTCAACTTTCAAGGTGCTTCATTAAGTCATAAGTAAAAGCAAATATATATACTTCTATATGGGTGGGTGTAGGGTTGCAAACGGGTATCCGATTCTCTGACTACGCCAAATTTTTTACTAGCAAAAGACTTGGTATGGAACCTATTTTAGCTTCCGAATCATAAACGAGTCCGGGTCCGAAACCCAATTTGGGTTCCGTCTAATAAACAAGTGCGATTCTATGTCCATATAGGTTTCGACCCAGAATTAAATTTTTTGTGGGACATTTTTATGTATAATATTGGAGTTAGTTGACTTGATGCACTATTATAAGCTGAATGATATACTTATTTTAAGAAAAAAGCAAAAATGAAGAGAAATTAGAACCGATTTTGGAATTAGATTCTAGTCCTCTATGTGGACCTGTTTCCTGAACTATATCCGGATTTTCCTATTGGAACCTGATCTGGAACCAACAAAATAGGTTATGAGTCTGGAACCTCTAGTGACGATTCTCTTCATTTTTTTTTTTATCAAATGGGCTCACCATAGGATTGAGGTTGTTGAAGAAAAATATGGCAACATTCTATATAACAGGAACACATGTACCATTCAAAGTGTCATTAGATCAGCCTTGTCACAGATGGAGCTATTTAAAAAAGCAAACTAACTTTCAAATAGAAATCTCCAAATAATCAAATAGCTCAATTTTCACTCAATCCCAATGATGCTAATTTGACCGTCCCTCCTCCAGATTCCCAAGTATCAATTGACTCTTGAGTTCTAGAGCCTAAGTCTAGGTTGATGATTCTTTCAGCCCTTAGTTTAGCTATCATCATTGACCTTTTGTGGCCCACTACCAGAAGTGTTGGGGTTAACATAACAGACAACACTGCTACTGATATTTTGTGGGTATTAAACTGCCTCATGTATAGCAGCTGTTGATGCTGAACCTAGTGACTATTGGATGGACCTTAGAGTTTTATTTCTCATGCTTAGGCATTGGTAGCTTGCCTTCAGGTTCATGGTGGTAGTTCGGTGAATGGAGGGTCGGATTGCTAGTGCTGTTGTTAGCATTCAACAAAATGGTAGTTTTATTTTCATATTCATTGAGCTAATCACTTATGTATCAGAGTGTATCAGAGTCATCAAACACAAACAGAAAATGATTTTAATCATCAAATAACAATCATAACAATAATAAACAATATATTGTTTAAATATTTTACATCAACACTTAATACACTGGTTTGGTGTGTCTAGAACTGAGTATTATCATCTGGTGATTGTTGAGCTGTAACTTGCGAACAATCAGATCCACGCAACTCTAAATCCCCCGGTTGGATCTCCTCACCCTCCTTCCTTATTCCTGCCTCTCCGGTATCCTCTCATAGAAATTCCCAAAAATATACTCGAGGGAGTAGCCGTTCTCTTCATCATAGGTCATGACGTGGCCGTGCCACTCCCAAACCCGATGATCGGCGCCCCTTTCTCTGTAGCATCTGACAGTGATGTTGTGCCCGCCGATCGTGACGGGCTGGCCGGAGTTGGGTCTGAGTGAAGCAGTATTGCCAGTTACAATGGCATGGGTGACTGCTCTCTCGATTTTCATTTCTTCAGCGGGTACATAGCCCATTCTAGAGTCGTCTGGGATGAGAAAGGAGTCTAGAACAAGACTCTCAAGAAAAAGACTCAAGAACAAGTCATACGGTAGGCTCATTTTGCTACTTGGGACTTTCTGGAGGGTTTGATGTTTTCTGATACAAGAAGGGAGACAGAGGTTGGGTTTTTATAGGAGGGTTGTGGAGAAGAAAGGAAAGAAGGCATTTATATGTGGTGCGCGTTTTGAGGAAGATTTCTTCTTCTCTCTCTCTTCTTGATATGGAAGTGGCTGCTGTGTGCTGAAAAACAATTTCCCCAATAAGATTTTTCTTTGGCACCTTTGTGTGGCGCTTAAAAAAATCGAAACAGCAGAGAAACTCTTTTTCATTTTCTCCATAAATCAAGTTTGACCCCATTTAGAAAGAGTCGTTCGTGGGAAAAAGCCAATTTACTTTTCTACTCTTTCTTAGGGAAAAGCCGTCGGAGAAGATGATGCAGAAAGTCTCCTTATCAACCCTAGCCACTTCTTCAGTAATAATGATCAATCAAGAATATTTGGACGATGGAAGAGGAGAGAGGTGGGAAGGCTAGGAACTGAGGAGATCAGATCATAGGTGTGTTGAGAGGAGCAAGCATTGATATAGGGATAATTGAGTTGAATCACTTGAGGGATGATTGCTGCACTCAAACAAGTTGACGCAGTTGTCCGGGCATATGTTTGCTACAAGTTAGAGATGTCTCTAGGATTTTTCATATCTCGAAAGAAAACAAAGGCTAAGAAGTGACCAAGAGGTAGATTTTGGTTTTGGTGTCTAAAGAGATAGATGGAGGCATTATTTAAAGGCAGTGGATGACAAATATAGAACGTAAATAATTTGCGACCGGGTTAATTGGTTTTGCCAGCTAGTGGTCAACGAAACGCTATAAGATTTTGAAAAAAAAAAGGAGAAAAAAAGGAAAGAACATTGGATCGATAGGCACGTACACACCACACATGCCTGCATTAAGTTGGCAACGCAACCCCTATTAGCTTGATTTTTCTATGAAAAGGGGGTTCCATCAGTGAAATAATCTAAGGAGATACGATCATCAGATTTTATGTTTGAAATAGAAAGATTTTTTTTCCTATTCTCTTTCTCGATTCCTATACCATATTCTCAAAGGTTTTTTTTTTTTTTTTTTATGAAGCCATCGGGCAAAGATTAGACATATATTTGTTATTTAAAGCTTAGCAAATACATCATTTTAAGTGTAACTTTTCTTGAATCTTGAATGCAATCTTGTAGCCAATTTCCATGCTACACTTGGGAAAAGTTCCCTATCACCATATATAAGCACCTAAGAACTTTAAGTTTGGCCACTAGTTTAATCAATTTTCTTTAGCGATAAATAACAATGTAGTCTTTTGAAACGCATTAAACAAACTATTTTGTTCAATGGAGGCTTTTCCTTGGTAGGGCCCCGTGCAAAATTTAGATGAAAATAAGAAATCTCGCACCACACAAGAGTGAAAACTTTGTAAGTGAAAAAAAACTACTTTGTGCAGTTGTTGGTTCACATCTATTATTTGATTATTCTACTTGCATTAAAAAATTTCTTTTGAACCATTTGAAAAGGAATCACTCCTTCATTCCATAGATACAACCTAAAATCAATCCCTAGTTGTTTCGTTAATTTTGAAGTGACTCAGGTGACTTTGTGTGTGTGTGTAAGTTATTGTTCAATTAGTTCGGGACACCAAACGCACCTTTTAAGGCGTAAAAGTGTGCCCATGTGACTCCTCATAAAATAAGTTTTGCATCTATTTTTTCAAGCTCTTAGAAACTAGTATTTTACCTAAAATTATTTTGTTTTACTTGCTTTTGTTTTAAAATTCAATTGCAATGCAAAGGGCTCAATAATAGCTCAAACCATTACTTTCCACTAGTTCATCCAATGTTCTTTCATGTAATCAAACGAGAAAATATCGAATTGTTTCTCTTAGGCTCCGCAAAAACTATTTCCTTTGGAATCACATTTATGGACATTTGTAATATATATATATATATATATATATATAGGGAGATGCTCCTGCGAGAGCATCTCTCATCTTACTATGAGAAATAAGGTGCCCCCACCTTATCTCTCATAGGTGCATCTCCCTATGTTGTGCCCATGGATTTTCAATCACAAAACTAATAAGCTAAGTTAGACCTACCGAGGTTGTGGCTAACCAAATGAAATCTTTTGAATCTCATAATACAAAAGTGTACATAAATGTCTCAATCTCTCTCTCGCCAAACACACCAAAACCCTGCCCCAGCCATTTCCCCCCTTTACCCCCTTACCCTTTTCGAAGATCCGAAAATCCCACAAATTATATCAACATGGACTTGCCAGCTATCTAGATTTGCTAGCTAGCAGTAGTCAACAAAGCCTTTTATGAGAGAGGGGAAAAGACAGCAGATCAATGGGCCAACCTAGAAACTACTTGCTTTGCATTCAAGTTGTCAATGTACTAGAAGAAGGCATTGTTAGCTGTATTTTTCTATAAAAAAGGGTTTTCATCAATGAAACAATCTCATGAGATGTAAACATTAGATTTTATGTTTGAAATGGAAAGAGTTCTCTCTATTTTCTTTGTTCGATCATTTAATTTTGATTCAAGGTATCTTTTTATGCAGTCAGTCAAAAGTAGATATATATTTGTCAATGGGTGCACATTAAACGCCTCAAATTGAATGCATGAATCTTGATACATATTTGTTAATGGGTGCACATTAAATGCCTTAGATTGAGTGCATGAATCTTGATACAGTGTTGCTTTGTTTTCCATAATCAGCTCGCTCTCTTCAAATACCTATAGTTGGTCCCTCTCATGCCTTAAAATAAATCTGTTTGAGAATACGTACAAAAAAATTCTGCCATAGAAACATAAAAGAAAAGGTTACCAAATGTCTAAGTAACTATGAAGTTGCAAGAGTCCAAATGTCTAAGCTCTAAAAAAGTTCTATTTTACCTAAATCCTCTGCATTTTACTTGCTTTTGTTTTAAAAAGTTGGAAGCTTTTTCTGCAATGGAAAGGATTCAATAATAGCGCAAAATCTCATGTTACTCATACGTGTTACTATCCACTGGTTCGTCTAATGTTCTTTCAAGTCAACAAGAGACATTGAATCATTTTACTTAGGCTCTGCAAAAATTACACCCTTCAAGGGTGTTGGAATCACATTTATGGACATTTGTAAACAAGAAATATTATGTTGTGCCCATAGACTTTCAATCACAAAACTAATCATCCAAAATAGACCTCCCGAGGCTAAGGCTAAACAAATGAAATCTTTTGGATCTCGAAATACAAAAGCGTACATAAATGTCTCCATCTTTCTTACCAAACACCAAAACCTTGCACCCAATCATTTTCCCCCTTAATTTGCTCTCTTCAAATATCCAAAGATCTCACAGATAAAATCAACATAATTATTTAAAGATAAACATAGTGTAATGACCTTCTATGCATCTAAGAATTATTATGTTAATTTTGTTTTTGCTATTATCAAAGGCACTAGAAGTGGATGATAAATATAGAATGAATCAAAATTTGCGACCGCACTATTTGGATTTGCCTGGTAACAGTAGTTGATCAATCCTTTTATGAGAGAGAGGGGAAAGGACAACAAATCAATGGGCCAATCTAGAAACCACATGGATTGCATCAAAGTTGTCAATGTATTTAGCTATATCTTTCTATAAAAAAAGGATTTCATCAATGAAACAACCTCGTGAGATATAAACACTTTGAAATGGAAAGAGTCCTCTCCATTTTTTTTTTGCTTGATCATTTATTTTTTATTGAAGGTATCTTTTTATGCAGTCGGTCAAAAGTATGTAGATACATATTTGGGAATGGGTGCACAATTGAATGCATGAATATACATATTTGGAGTCAAAAAATTTCTTTTAATTTTTAATTCAAAGGAGGGTGCATTACTTGGCATGAGATTTTTACATATTTGTAAATAGGAGCACATCATATGACTTCGATTGAGTGCATGAATCTTGATACATTGTTGTTTTGTTTTCCATAATCATTTCGCTCCCTTCAAATACCTATAGGTGGTCCCTCTCATACCTTATAATAAATCCGTTTGAGAAGATGTACCCAAAGTTCTACCATAAAACATAAAAGAAAAGGGATTCCAAATGTCTAAGTAATTCTGAAGTTGCAGGAGTTCAAGGATTCTTAGTGTCACTCCTCAGGTCTTAATCTTTTTCATGTCTTTCCTATTTCTCCGTATTCTCACTTCATTTCTCATCCAACCCACCACTCACACTACTTTCATCATCCTCAAGTGTATAAAGTATAGGAAGAAGATGATTATCACGTCTCACCTTTCTATCTAAATATCCCAAAATAATTTTGGTAATATAGTTGGATAATGTTCACATTGATGGAAAAGTTGTGAGGAAAAACTACGAATACAGGTTTTTCACTGTTTTTTCTACAGGTTTTCCATTGTTCATTTTGACAGAAAAGCTAAGAACCATTCTTCCATGTTATGTGTGCTTTTTTTTTTTTTTTTATTTCTTGTCTCTTTCACTTTTGAAGATAAAATCTTGAGAATATGAAAAGAAGAAATAAAGAAACTGTATGCCGGTTAGTACCGGTCTTTCTATAAAGCATGTGATACTGTTTTCGGGGAGATAGAGAAATAGGTTGGAGAAGAGGAAAAAATAATAAAAGAAGAAACAAAGGATTCCTATGTTTTAAGAAAATCGCTTAGAGTGACGCTAGCATTGCTCCTATTAGCGTCGCTCTTCTCAGCATTAAAAAAAAAAAAATGTAAGAGGTCCTGACGGACCCCGTTTGTGTTGCACAACCTGCGGGACCATTCATGAGGAATGTCCAAATTTTGAGATTTTTCCCGTAAAATCCTTTTAAAAATTACATGTTGGTTGCTTTTTGAAAAAAGAAAAAAAAAAGTTAATTGAAAAAGATATTCACTAAAAACTTTGTCTAATAATCTAGAACAACCAAACATCTGTTTAAATTAATTGTAATTGGAATGGATACAAAAAAAAAAGACTTGTCAAATCGGGAAAGTTTTCTCCTGCATACAATTAAACTATCATGAATGGCAGGACCACTTTGAATTTCACAGATCTTGAGTGACGGACGACACTAATGCAGACCGTGCAACAGAAAATTGTCTCACCAAACAGTGCCTAAGGTCACATTTGTGCAAGGGAGTTTCCATGGTGAAATCACTTTTTAGTTGTTTTTTTAAAGGGAAATTTTCAAATATGGCCTTAAGTTTTTGCCTTATTTAAAAAAACGACATAAGTTTTGAAACTTTTCAAATTAGTCCCTAAGCTTTTCAGTAAATTTTCAATTAAGGACATCTGACCATTTAAAGGTATTTTCTAGTGACTTTTTCCTCAATATTTTAAAAACACCCAAATTACCCTTTATTTAAAGCCATAACATGGTTTCGGCAGCCACTACATGTAGCCAATCACTATGGGAATACCGAGTGTCTTTGATCATCGTGAGGATACTGGCAAAGGAAAGGAGGAGAATATAGAGGAAGTGAATGAGAGTTTTATTACAATGAAAGGTAATTTGGGTATTTAAAAAAAATATGAAAAAAGTTGCCGAAAAATAACTTTAAATAGATGGATGTCCTTAATTGAAAACTTCCTGAAAAACTTAGGGACTAATTCGAAAAGTCTTGAAACTTGTGTTCTTTTTTGAAATAAGGCCGAAACTTAAGGACTTTTTTTAAATTCTCCCTTTTTTGAAAGAAAGAGAAAAGATGTTTCTGGTGCCAAACGCTCTAATCTTCCAAACCTCTATTTGGTTTAGACATTCAAAGAAATAGAGGTTGGAAATACAGATGCCAAACATGGGCTAAGTGAAATATAGATATAAGAAGTAAACTTGCTACATTTGTGTAGAGGAGTTTCCATAAAAGGACTCTCATTTCCATTCCATGCTAGACTTCTTTGTTCTATGTGACATAAATCTTTCTACCGAAGGGACAAAAGTAAGGTCCAACACCCCTGCATTTGGGCACAAAGGAAATCCATGTTTCCTCTTCCATGACATTACACAAATAAGCCTTAAAACACGCAGTGTCTTCCACATCAACTCAAATGGTTAGGGACATGACATCCCTGTGCCACTAAAATGCATGGGTTTGACGCATGAGCTCGAGTCAGAGTGCACAAGGAAAAATATACAAAAACTAAATGCGGGTGAAATAGACACTATTTGAATCAACTTTTAGTCAAATGATAACAGAAAGTAGACTTGCTAAACGATACCTAAAACAAGTCCCAACTATAGCTCAAATAGTTAGCGACTTCTTCACCCACTGCATGAAAGGGTGTGTGAGTTCAAGTCAAAATGCAAAAATAATAATATTATACAAATAAGTTAAAAATAAGCGTACAACTTATAAAAAAAGAAAGCCATTTAGGGATTTTGAATAATTCAAAGTTTACCCACTTGTCTCTCCTTGTATGTGTTGTTCCCAAATGTTACTCAAACAGAGTTGGCCCCACTTTAAGATAGACCTTATGACCTTGTCTCTCTTGTTCTTTCTTTGAGTTTATTAGGATTGTTTATGTAAAACTGTTAATTTTCCACGGAAACGAGAAGGGTAAGGGGGATATTTTGTTTATGATTTTTTTTTTCACTGTTTAGTGCGAATGCTTTTCAACGTGAAAAAAATATCAAAAGTAATGCAATTTTCCACGAATATTCCGGCAAGTATTTCAATTTTTGAGGGGAAGAGGTTAGAAAGGTAAATTTATTATAAAAAAAAAAAGGAAGTTTGCAGACTTCCATTTTCATTGACAACACAAAATTGTCCTTAGAGTTTAGAGGATTTTTATATTTACTTTGAGCAAGTTCCTTGATTGTGTTTCTGTATTTGAAAAACCCCAAGTGAGAGCTCTTCTTTCAAAGCCCTTTGCAATGTTTTCATAGTCAAGTAATTGACATTTAAGTAGCTAATACTGTAATATAATTATTCACATAACTTATATGATCACATGTAGATCCCACTTACAATATAATATTGCATGCATGTAACATATAGGGAAATTATTCTCCTATAAGCAATGGGATGTGGGAACTCCCATCCTGGCCTCCAATTACTACTTTTTTACTCCTCTCCCATGTAAACAAGCAGGCCCTTAAGGCAGAATCTCCCCCTGAAATACATGGACAGCCCGTGACAAAGGGCAATGATCCACTTGACCACATCCTGCATCCCACAGAATAACATCTTCTAACATATTTAATAATATGTTACATGTACAATCACATAATACAAGAATCGAATAAGCTGAGCCAAGTTGAAGTTAAGCCAAGCTCTTAACGAGCATGAGTTTGAGCCAAGCAGAGCTTAACAAGGTTTTGCTTGAGCTCTGCTCATGAGCTAATCGATTAAAACCCAATCACAACTAGTTTAGCACACAAGCAAAACTTGAGTCTGGCCCACTCATTAGTTTAGCTCATGTATACCCTCTAATTTATTCAGATCTAATTTTTTATTTACTGATTGTCCTCCTCAGTCAAACATTTCTTTTCAAGAAAACCAATCAACTTAAAGTACATATAAAAAAAGAGGGAAAAGAGAAATGCCTCACAATCTAGAGGTAAAGAGGCGTCTCACCTTATAGTCGTCCAAGGATCGATCCTTACGCTTGTAGGTTTCACTGGTTTTCCCACCAGTACTCAAAACTAGTAAAAAAATAAAAATATATGTGCGTATCTGTGCGCGCATGTACATATGTTTTTCCATTTGAAAATAGAAATCCAAATGACATCATAAGACTGTTTCCTACAGTATGTTACTGTAATAAGCACCCCACCAAAAAACTTTCTCGGAGGATGCTATGTATGATCAATGCTCCATGCAAGGTGGTGGAGAGATAGAGAGATAACAGAATCGCATGTGTTGAAAATTTCTTACACAGTTGATATCTATAGAGCCCTATTTTTTAGTAAAATCTCAAATTTCAATAATTTAAAATGTCACTTTTGGCTTTCAAGATTTGAAATTCTCCAAATTTCAGCTTTCGAATGCTGGTTTTTCACTAAAGCATTTGGGAAACCTTCTAGGCAAACTGCACTTATAAAATTTTCGATTTTCCCAAACAAGAATTCTTAGAATTCCAACAAATGATATTGCTAACATCCAGCTTTTTCCAATTGAATGTATCTTTAATTTTTTAATGACAAATTTTATGCACATGAACATACATTAAAATCTTAATATACCCATAATATGAAATGAGAAAACATGAATTTGCAACGAAAATCATACTCTCCATTTTTTATTAAAGAATCACACTTACCATATCGTATGCATTTTGAACATACCTTTTTGATAACACCATTTTATGGCACTTAATACAAATATGTATAAATTATAGCCCATATATCCTTCTTATTCTTTTCTATCAACATTTTGGTATCTGTTTTCAATTTTCATCCCTATTAATAAAGGGCACATGGTCATTTGGAGGATTCCAGTCGGTAAGAGCCTGTGATTGCAATCACTTTGATGCGATTTTGGCCATTGAAAACTACAAAAATTTTGTCCCAAGAAGTTGAATGAAAATTAAAAAATGCATTTAACATGAGAGAGAGAGAGAGAGATTTGCTTCTAGGAAATTAGAGATTTCATGTTGGGAGAATTTCAAAACCCTCCAAGATTTAATTTACTATGGCAACTTTTGAAATCACAATGGCTCAAACTAATGTAAAAAATTTCGCGGGGCCATTATAACTCCACAGAATTCAAAATGCTATGAGGAATTTCAATTTAGCGATGGGGGACAAGAAGTTTCCAAACATGAAAATTTTGAATTCTTGCAATCAAGCTGGTTCTAGGGGAGTGCTTGGATATATGTAAACCAATTTCAATTACTTGACTTACCCTGTCAAAAGCCTACTCACAATGGTAAAAGAGAATAACTATCCCTGTAGGTTACAGAGAATCCAAATAGCACTCTCCTTAACTGTGAATCTTTTTGCATGTAGCTGAGTTAATCTAGATATGTTATTTCCTGGGTGACCAGTTCCAGGGTTTCCATATAGGCCTTAAAGCCAGCCCACACATAAATAAATTGAAAGATCCTGAACATCCACATTTCCTATGCTTTATTGTTATATTAATAGAAGTCAGAAATTGATTTATTTCTTTGTATGGTGAATACATGAAGTCTTTAGTGTCTAATTGCTTGGAATGTTATAACAAGGATCACACCTTCACAAGACTTAACCCCAACTCAATTAAGAAAAAGAAAAAGAAAATCCCTTGAAATATAAGCATGATAAAATTGAAATTACAATAAGCAATGAATGTTTAATATCAAATTACAATCAAACTGAATAGTTAAACATTGTAATTACAATGAGAAATGGCCGCACTGAGCCATCCCATTCACCATCATTTATTGGACACATACCACACTTGATACAGAGGAACACACTACACTTGAACTAGAGATTCAGTAAGGAAAGCACACAAACTTACTCTTGACATTGTCTCCCAAGACATTAATAAAATAATTCTTTGTAGATCAAACATCATTGTTTTTATTATTCTCCTCCAATTGCAATTCCTATCGTTGTCAATCAACATCCACCTGCAGAGGAGAAAGATTTGGATGATTGAAGTTAGTCATATAGAGAGAGAGCTGTAGACAAATACATTATTCAGTAGAGTCAGTGGTAAGATTGGATGATTGAAGTTAGTCATATAGAGAGAGAGCTGTAGACAAATACATTATTCAGTAGAGTCAGTGGTAAGAAAATCATCTAAATTCTAATATTATAATCAGATTCAATCACCTTCAGTCCCATTTTCGGAAGTAAGGAGTGAAAGCTTTCTTGGTGTTTTCATCTTCCCAGTCTAACTGATTCCACCATTCTTGTCTACCACAAATTCCCTGCAGATTCTTCTTAATGCCGACGGAGGTTAGTGGGAGCTTCTTCAGTTTTGGACAATCCAAAATGTACAAGTCCTTCAAGCAAGGAAAAGGCAGTGCATGACTATAAATACTCTTCAATTTTGGGAGGACCCTTAGGTTCATTTCTCTGAGTTTTGAGAAAGCAAGCAGCCCTTCCTCTTGTGTTACTTCTTCACCGAGTATGACTTCTATTCCATTGCATGAGCTCAAATGCAAATCCCTTAGGCTTTCAAGATGTAAAACCCAAGTGATGTCCCTTAACTTGTGACATCCTACAATGCGTACACTACGAAGGTGATGAAGGCACCGGGGGGCACCCGGCACCGGCCAGTTGATCTTTACACTGGGGAGCGCCTCCAGAGCGAGCTCTTCTAGGCTTGAAAGGCACTCTTTCCCTTCCTCTGTTTCTGCCCCAATTGTGAGATTTTGTAAGCTGTTACATGTCCTGATTTCAAGCAGTCGCAGATGAAGATTACGGTCATTATGACCTTGCAAGGATGGCAACCATATAGAGAGCAGGTCATGACAGTCACTGATAAGTAGATAACGCGTGCATTTCAACATCTTCGCTGACTTAAGAAAGTTATTAATATCATTGTTGCTATTCATGTTAATCCCCAAGGTGCTCAAGAATTTCAGGCGCCTCAATTCCTGTACACTAACTCCAGAATTCTCACAGCTGCAATGGTATAGGTCCAGCACCTGTAACTTGGTAAAACTCAGGATCACCTCGTAGGCATTTGATGAGAGATTTGTATAGCTCAGATTCAAGTACTTAAGTTTTACCAGACACTTGAGCACTACAGGCAATGATCTGATTTTAGTATGCATTAGATTAAGATATTGCAACTCAAGCAACTTACCAATCCCTTCTGGAAGCTCTTCAATGTTGGTCATTGAGAGATCCAGCACTTTAAGAGCAGGCATATACTCAAAAAAGGTGTTAGAGACATGAACCAGACTCTGATTATTGTGGAGTATCAAGGTCAAGAGATTTGGGCAATTGGGGCTCTCAGACAATGACTTCATACCTGTATCCATCAGCAATATCCGTTCTGCCTCTTGCCATTTATCAAATTCAGGCATTGTCCCCATCTCTTTACCGTCCTCGACTTCAGGTTCTTCAGTGTGCACATGCACCAGGAACTTATTCTTTGTTTGATAATCAGAAGCAATCCAAAAGGCCAAGTGACGCATGACATCGTGCAATCTAACCCGTCGTTGTTCATCGTCATCATCTTTCTCTAACAAGCATGCAGCCTTCAGGTCCGCAATGACAGAATGTGCCTTGTTTCTAGCATCTTCAGCATTACTAAATTCATCAAAGAATCCCTCCCCAATATAATAATCAACTAGTTGCCCAACTGACATGGGATCCCCTTCAGGAAACAAGCAACAATACAAGAAACAAGATTTCATTGTTTCTTTAGGCAGGTTGTCGTAGCTGATTTTCAGCACTCGAAATAGTTTGGCTTCAAATTCTTCAAGCTCATGGGGTGAACTCTTCAGTGCTCTCACAACATCCTTCCACTCATTGATTGTCCCCTTGTTCGCCATTGCCCTCCCAACAGTTACGAGGGCAAGCGGCAAGCCGCCACACCTGCCAACGATGGTTTTTGCATGTGGTAGTATAGGTGAAGAATTCACATGCACATGGGCACCCACATTCATTTGGAAGAGCTTCCATGCCTCATCATCCTTCAAAGGTTCTACTTTTATTCTCTTATGAGCACACATGCCACCGCAGACTTTCGTAGACCGGGTTGTGAATGCTATTTTTGACTTGTTTTGGCTGCTGCTGGAATGGGGAATTCCCACCTTTTCAAGATCTAGTGTTTCCCACAGATCATCCAACAGTAGCAAGAACTTCTTCTGTTTGAGAAACCTGTATATTTCATGCATCAGCTCTTCAGTGTTTTCTGCCAAATGCAAGCCCAACCTTGTGCCGACTTTTCTCTGAACCTCTGTCAGAATCACTTCTGGTGATCCCTTAGGCACTGTGACCCAGATCACCACAGCAAAATCTTGGTTTTCTATGACAAACTCATTGTTGATTGCTTTCAATAGGGTAGTCTTGCCAACACCACCCATTCCATGTATACAAATGATTTCAACCTCCTCTTCTCTCATCAGACCTTTGAACTTGTCTAATGCATCTTCAAGTCCCACAGCAGGTAGGCTGGGCATCTCCACAACAACTTGTAGTGGTGGAAGTAAGCCCTCAAGTACAACACTAGTGAATGACCGCTTTTTATTTGTATCATCTACTACTTGTAGCAAGTGTTTGGATTTTTTTCCGAGCTTGTAGGTTGACCAGCAGTTTGGGTGGCATCCAAGAAATCTCTTTCTCTGGTTGAAACGACATTCTATTTCGTTCACTTCTTTATCTATCTCATCAACCTTCTCCATCCAGCCTAAAACTTCTTGTTTGCAGTGCTGTCTTCGAGCTTCAGCTGCATCCACCTGTGACTTCACATCGTTTTTTGCATTCTTTAAATCTCTCATTTCCTCCCTCAGACGGTCTTTGTATTCTTTGGCATTTATCCAGAAGTCAATGTGTCTTGTAATGGGGTTTAATAGGAAAGAGACGACACTAAGCACTTGGGATGTGGGATCTGTTTCCTCCATTGCTGAGGAAGTTCAGATGATTGGTATTCACATGCTGCAGCTCTTTTCTTTCACTAGGCAACAAGCATGTCAAAACTCAGACCTTAATATGTAGAAAGTAGATTCTTGAAAAGAAAAATAAATACAATTAGTGTCTTTGATTCATTATAAGTGAACATCAAAAAAATTTTATTTGGGCCTTTTCTTCATGTAATTGAATTCCTAGGAACTTTGTAAGTGGTTAAAAATGATGAATCAAAGGTGAGAGTAACAAAAAATGACCATCAGATAACCTTTGAATCAAGGGAAGTGGGAAATGAATATACAACAATCACTCTATTAATTCAAATTATTGGACAATCAAAGTCAAGGTCCCATCTACGCCGCTACCTTTATTTTTCACCACCTTCAATCTTTAATAATCCCTAGGTTGTGCTTATTTGACCATGAAAATTCCCCTGTATTCAATTCTTATATATTTTAAGGGGAAAGAGGCCCCTAATGTTTGAGAATGTCACTTTACACATTCTCTTTTAGTTTGAAATTACTGTATTTGTGAAATGATAGAAATTCAATGAACCAATATCTAGAAACCAAGCAAATCTAGACCTACAAATCAATGAATCCAAATTTTTTTTTCCATCCTTATACCTAGCGAACTAGGAACATTATACATCTAAAGAACAGTGGCCATGAACTACTAACCAAGAATTGCAATCAGGTAACCTTGTGTATATAATGTTGTGTTAATTAGCAGATGAAAAAATTCATGGTGGAGGAAGTAGTTTAAATTGGACCCACAACTATCCTTTCCCATAATAGTAATGATAATACAAAGAGAAATCAATTGAATCCTGGGGAAGATCCAGGCATGAGAAGCAGCTACATGGAATGCAGATCTACTGGTTGGGCACCTGAGAATTTGGTAGTGCCTCTCATTTCATGGTGATGGGCCCACCTCTTGTATATCTGAATTGTTGGATCCACTGATATCCTCATCAATTTGTTGAATCTGCAACAGGAATATTGCAGTAATATTCTCTGCTTAATGGAACATGTGTCATGACTTGTGATTATTTTTCAACAATTGGTTGTGGGAATTGATGTGTTTAATTTACATGTATTTCATTCAACAGAGAATGTCGGTATTCTAAGCATTCAAATTCATAGGGATACAATTGAACTGAATGGTTTTGATAGATGATCTGATGGGTCATCCTATAAAAATAGGGGAGCATGCATGTTTGTCTGTTCGGAGCTAGAATTGAAATTGTGCTGATACCGAGTTCATATAAAAATGTTTAGTCGTTTGAGGCCTATTGTTTTCAAATCTATGTATAATCTCTTTTTTTTGCAATCATTCAATCTATCTAAATAATCTATTGTTGTTTTAATGCTAGAACAACGGTTATTAGTCAGTTACATTACACCACTAAGAATGGGCTATGCTCTGGTGGGGACATTCCGTGAGGACTCTCATGTGAGGCCCATTTGGGGCCATGCCAGTCATGAGGGAGATAGGAATCGAAATATCTAAATGAGGCTTTCATGTGTGCAAAATTTCAACTCCTTTGGATCATTCTAATTTCTCTAACCCATTTCCCTCAAATTTACTAAATTTAAAAGACATCGTTTTCTAGGATTTCAATCCAACAATGATTAACAGTTGGATGAGTGTGAGATTTGGGCTTGTGCCAATTAGTACGTTTGATCGAACATAGGGGACCCATGTGCCCCAAAACAGGCACGTACAGTTCAAACAATGTCGGTCATAAGAGACATCCGCACAAGGGTTTTGCTTTGGCGTGGACGCTTCATGCAAACTACCCATGTAGACTGTTAGGAAAGTAAGAACAAAGATGCAACCGAACAGCACAAAGAAGACACACAGATTTATGTGGTTCCCTCAAGATTGTAGTACGTCCATGGATTACACTGATTTCACTATGCTCAAAGGCAGAAGCTGATCTAGATCTTTGGCAGCTCTGCTAGGGTTACATAAAGACGCAGGGTAATATTATTATGGAAATACCCTTACCCATGTAGACTACCTCATGGGGCCCACTTGGGCTACGCCGATCATGGAGGAGATGGGAGATTGAAAGATCTAAATGAGACCTTTTAAGTTTGCAAAATCCTAAATCCATTTAGTCATCCAAATTTTCAAATCCATGAGGGCGTGTTTCTGTAACCTATTTCCGTAGAAAATGAGGTGTTTTTCCTGTGGAAAATTCCTTTTTCATGTATTTGGTGCGGCATTTTTTCGTGGAACTACTTTTTTGCCACGTAAACTTTTCCTTCCTAAGTCTGGAAATAGACTTCCTTTTTTTTTTTTTGGGGGCGGGGCGGGGTGGGGGGGCGGTATGGGAAGTCCATTTCCACATAAAACTGACAACGCCCACCCCGGTCTCGCCAACACCTCACCTAGCCACCCTCTTTCTTTTGTTCCCCCACCCACCAACCCCCGCCCCCTGCCTCCTATGTAGCACGACTCAGTCCACTTTTTTATTTTTTTAAATATACTATTTTTTTGAGGAAAAATGCCGCACCAAACAACATTAACATCGACAATTCATCGAGAAAAAACTTTTTACACCAAACATAAATTTCTAACTTCCTTAGAAAACATTTCCGATGTATTAAAAACCATAGAATTTGCCAATGTGGCAATTTCATCTTTTCCTGAAAGTTGCCTTTACACAAACGTGCCCTTAATCTATAGCCCTTCAATTAATACTTTTCAAAAGCATCATTGTTTTTGGATTTTAGGCCAACATTGAGTTAACAGTTGGATGAGTGTGAAATGGTGTGTTTAGGATTTCAATCTAGCATTGAGTTAACAGTTGGATCGATGTGAAATTTAGACTCATGCCGATTCAGGAGTAACAGTTTTGCCGGGCTTCTTCTACTAAATGCTAGACACCTTTGGTATTTCCACGTTACTCGCATAAGAAAACTATTGTAAGTCTATGTTTCCACTGCTTCCTCCGTGAGGTTTACTCCCAAACCAAAGTTTATTCTCGGAGGTTGAGGGTTCGAAACTGCACTACCATTGGGGCCACAGGGGATTTACCCGGCTCCCCCGGGACCCGAAGGGATTAGTCCGGCCCAAAGGGCTGTGACACCCTCCGATGTCAAAAAAAAAAAACAGAACTATTGCAAGTCTATGTTTTCATCCTCCCAGGCTCCTGGTTTAGGGATATTTATTTTGGCAGGAAAGATCAAAACGGACATTATAATTTTCTTTTCAATCGGACAAGTTATGTTAATCAAATGCATGTCAAAATAGAGCAATCAGAGCTCAGCTTTTAAACAGATGATTAGATCTAACCTATTTTCGATAAAGCTGAATGAGCATACCCTAATTAAATTGACTTTAGTCTAATTAATGATCAATAAATTAAATCCGAATGAGGCAAGAAAGAAGAAAGTCTTCATCCTTTTTAGATAGAAGAAAGTGGATTACGGCAATCAATGAATCAAATCATAAATTAATGATTGACTAATGGTCAAGGTACTTGGCTGAGGTTTTTTTTTTTTTTTTTTATCAACAGAGTTGGTTATTATGGTTATTTGTAAAATGGGAAATATTCAAGTGAGAACTAATTCTCATATATTATATGAGAACTTTTTTGCGGGGCCCAACTAGCAACTCATCCAAACCCAGCAACCAATATAGAACCCCCCTATAGTCACTAATCCCAATGATTGGTACACATCCAAATGGATTGAACCGTTGGATCGAATGTTGAATATTTTTTTGAATATGAAGCCATTAAACTTGTAGGCCACGGATGAAGGGGTTAGGGGCGTGGGTTTGGGGTCAAACTTGATACCTGGAGTGGTCTCATATAGATCTTTTCATTCCCCCTTGTCCCATCCCCAAATGGGGCCCAATTAAAAAAATTCTCATATAATATGTGAGAACTAGTTCTCACCTGAATATTACCCTTTGTAAAATTATGAAGGGCATGTAATTGCTCATAATTGTTCAAGAACATAGTACATTATGTGAACATTTTTCAATAAATAAACAGCCTATTCTCCCTTAAAAATTCTCTTAGCATATATAATATAGTCACATGTAACATGGGCTCCAGGAAAAAAAATACTAAAATTACGAAAGAAAATTAAAAAAAAAAAAAAAAGGTTTTTCATTTTAGCATTAGGAGCAATTTCTCCTAAAATATTACTTATAAATGCATGCAAGAAAATTATTCACAACTAATTCACCCCTACATCTTTCAATGTTCAACCTCTTCACCAGTATTATAACCCTTTCAACAAACATCAGAATCTAATAATCTCAAATTCATGCGGAAAAACATAACAACAATTGCTCTATCTAATAGCTAAAAGAACTCAAACTTTGACACCCTAAAATCAAAGGTTAAAATGATTAGATGGTTCTTAATATTTTTTTTCACACCTAAGTCATAAATCGGCCATTGATCTCCCTCCCACCTAATGATTGACATGGTCCTAGATGGCTTGACTGTTGTATCGTAGTGTATCATAGTCTAGTTTGTTATTTACAAACTTCGGTGTTTTTACTGTATCTGTGGCATGTCCATCCATATCCATGCATATATATATCTGAGCATATTCATAGTCCATGTCACATACACCTGGTGATTGACATGGACCTAAATAACCGCTTCGTAACAGCCTGACTGTTGTAGAAAAAATGGCCTCGTGTGCTACATACACTTCTGTTTTGGTTTTGAGCCTAGTAGTCAATGTATTTAAGAACCATATGAAACCTCAAACATCTCATATTAACTAGTCATTGCCATAGAAAACCACATTTAAACATAGATGTATTATGTTTCTAAAGCTTGTTGAAGTAAAACACATACCTTCTCTTGCCCTCCTCCACAGCCGCTGTCTCTTTCAAGCGTCGACGATAACCTTTGAAAGATGTGATTTGTTAGGCTTCTTCTTTCTCTACGTGCAGAAGGCACGGCGATTCCCTCCCTCTCCTACAGTAAGTAAAGAATAAAGTTGGCATCTTGCCAAACCTGTAAAGTATTGCCTTCCTAATGTGGGTGTTTAAAGTAATCTTATAATAATCATTGTTTATATCATATATATGCAACCCAACTCAAGGCTAGTATTGCCATAAGCCACTCTGATATAGATAAGATATCATTTACCTACGCAAAAACTTAAGATGATAGGTAGAAGGCCTAATGAGGCACATAATACTCCATCAAATTCATTACTTGAGTGATTTGGGACTTAGAACTTTCCCGACGTTATATTAACCTCTAAAAATGGTAATGTTCATGATGAAAATTGATAGGTAATGTATAAAACTGTTGGCCTGATGTCACTATACATCTCATTGAGGAAATTATCTTCCTACCTGCTTTTGATTCTTTTGAAATACCCTTCACGTATGTATGTTTTTTCATGAGCAGACCATGGGTTCCACATTTGCAGCCTCGATTTGAGAAATTTATAAAAAGAAGGGAAAAAGGGAAAAGAACAATACTATTAGGATAGGTTTTTTGAAGAATAATAAAACAAAAGGACAATGCATGGGACCCATTGAATTTGCATCGATACGAACACCCAGAACAAATATATACTACATCATTAAACTTTAACAAAGGACATAGTGTTGAAATGGAATGATACGAGGCTTGCTACTTTAGAAAGTTATTGTAAGAGGAAAATAAAGATTACCAGAAGTGGTATTATCAAGGAGAATCCACTTCTAACATGTGTGAAAACTCTAAAGGCTAGAGTTCATGGAATTCACTAAAGCTTTTATATGTTAATCCCCAATCTTCTGATCAGTACATGCAACAGAAGAAAATAATTCAAAATCGAAATAATAAATTAACCCTAATATCTGTCTAATCTACAACTAAAATATTTCTACTATATCCAACAACTTGTAGGAAATCGAAATCTTGTCTATCAAGGAAAGTAAATTCACATGTTTTTTCTTTTTTACATGGAAAAAATGTTGCGACAAGCAATGAAATAATTGACAATATGAAAAATTAAAACAATTTCCCTCTTTATCGTAGAATCCTCTCTTTATGCAAATGTACCCTTAAAATAGAAGTCTTAGAATCCCTTCAAACAGAATTAGATGGATTACATAGGCAACATTTGAAATGTCCTGGTTGACTAGTGAAATTCAAAAAATTCAGCATTTTAGATTTTCACCTTCTGCTCATGGAATCCTTCAAGTTTTCACTTTCGGAATACTTATGGGTACTTGAGCATTTGTGCATAGTGGACAACATTTGAGAATTTTAATTTTCATATATCATCCAAAGATTCAATCCCTAGAAAATCGCAGAAATTTAAAATGTATGTTCCATTGGAAGAGTCAAATCCCCTTGAATGTCTGCCACATGCTTCCAATGAGTACATGTATGGATCTGTACCGCGGGGCCCACCTATTGATAGTTCAAAATGGATAATGCTCACTCTCCGGAGACATACATATCCTTAAATCTTACTATAATATGAATTGGCTCCATGGTAAGATTGAGCACAATATTAATAACATGGCATATGATTAAAATGCATTCGATTGTGCTAATTGAAAGCCCAGCGTCTGATCTAGAGAGGGTACCATGAGGCTGGTGATCGTCGACGATAAGGTTTCTTACATGACCCCTTTTACTGTGGATTATTCTCCCTATATCCCACATAGAGATCTTCATGCCACATAAATACCATTTCAAGGAGGGGTGGATTTCATCATTAATACAGGGAAAAACGGCTCCCATTATGTTAAACGTGTGCTTGATTCAAGGGATTTGTTGACTTATCTTTAAGCCTTACGGACAAATCAGCCCACACGGTCCAACACTAATTATATTATTAAGTTACGTGTCAAAATTTACAATGAAATCAATTTTTATTAAAGTAAAATTTGAGAATACACCACCGGTGATAATGTCATTTATATTGAACTATTAGAATTATCAATAATAGGGGTGTGCCTCAATATAAAGTTCAAGAGTAGCGTGTAGGAGACACTCAGCAGATCCGGATTACCAATGGAAGGAGTGGGGACTGAGGTGGTGTACTTTACAGACGCACTGCAGAGAATATGTTCTCAACCAGGAACTGTGGAATATGCCATTGTTGTCAATGACCGAAGAATGACCCCTCCCAAGGCAACTATCTTCCTTTCCTTTATTTACTGGGTCATTTGAAAGAAAGAATCAAAGACAAGTACCAAAGTATGCTCAAGAATCTAGATTCCTTGCTCACTACTTTCCTTTTTCATGTGTAAGTGTGAAACCCATGGAAGTATTTTTCCCTTTTGGATTTTCTTTGTCCTGTTTTTATTTTGGTTCTCAATGTCATGGTTTTTAACAGTTGGGCCAGCTCAGTATATCCATCAATAGGGTCTACATTTTGAAATCTAGGCTGCTCAAAAGCATTATTGTCTGTGAATTTCACTCAATTCCAGTTTGAGTTCACCATTAATTAGATTACATGTAAGACAATCAATTAAAAGATTATGAACAAAAATAGAGAAAAATCACTTACTTTGGATTTGCTAATGGCCCTTTCGTTTTTCGAAGTAACAGGCCTTTTCCATAAAGATGGAGGGAGTTTTGAATTAAAGTGATTTTAATGCGACATCTTATCTGAAAAATGAAAGCTTTACTTGACTTTTACTCTATTAGTAAAGTGCCAAACTAGCGCAGGACATCTTGGCTTTGGGCTATGTTTGTTTGCATTGAATGCATAGTAATTTTTCATAAAAGAGGTGGGTTTGAGCATTCATTTGTCATCTTTTTTTAATGCGATAGTGATATAGACAAGACATTGACTTTTTCAAGATTTTTAATTATTAAGGTGATGACTGGGTATTTATTTCTCATTTTTCTTTAATTCTATTTCATTAAAAGAGACGTTTTTTTTTCTTTGATATTCACATTTGATTTTACATTTTTAGTCACTTACAAGAATACAAAGTCTCAAATTTGTATAGTATTACGAATGCATTATTATTATACTTACCATTTAACAGAACTTAATATACAAATGTTATATTCTTACTCCTTATCTGATTCTCTGGTGTTTTGGTAGCTGTTTTCGTCCCTAGCAATCGAGGTCCCAGGGCAGGGACATTTGAAGGGGCGTCTTCACCAAGTGGTCAACAACAGGAGTCCATCAACTTTAAGATTTGTATTGGTAAGAGCCTTTCATTGCAACCACTTTGATGGGATTTTGGCCATCCAAAATTTTAGAATTCTTACCTGATGAAGTTGAATGAACATTGAAAAATGTATTTAATATGAGGACAGCTTCAAAACGAGTGAAAGATGCATTTAACTGTGAATCATTTTGCACGTAGCTGAGTTAATCTAGGTAATGAAATTTCCTGGGTGACCAGTTCCAGGGCATCCATATAGGCCTTAAAGCTAGCCCATACATACAACCTCAAGAGTCAAGACCCAAGTGCCGTGAAGAAACCCTTTGGTCAGGGTACTCATACTTTAAATCTGTCAACCTGAGACAACCCGAGCCCGAGATTATAATTAATCCGAGAAAACTCCGAGTCGCGTCGCATACTTACTCCCGTGAATTTCAATCACACAAAGATTCACAAGGGATATCAATTACACATTATGCGGAACATATACAAATATACATTTCTCCTAGATAAAACCAAAAAGTCATTTATTTAAGTACATGCAAGGATTTAAAAGTATGAAACATTTTCTTACAACTTCCCTTATCAAAAGTTTCCTAAAGTTTTCGATTCAATATCATATTCACATGATATTGTTCATTTCCACTCAACTAGCCCTCCTGGAGGAACCGTATCGGTCGTCTCCGCTGGCGCTGTGGCCTCAGAAGGACCGGTATGGGCAGCTGTGCCTGTAATGCCATCAATAACACTATGAATTTGACAATTCAGCAATGTATAAACAGATACATAATTTAACATGCTAAATAAACATTTAAACTGTCTAAGCCAATGTTAGACTAATACCATTTCCATTTAATTCAAATCCAATCAACTCAAATCAAATCAATGAGAGTGTTTATTATTTGGCAATCTACAATAGCATTTCATTTCAAATCACATCTTCCTCAAAAGGAAGGAATCACATCTTCCACACGGAAGGAATCACATATTGTGGGATTTATCAGTGCCCGGGCCAGGGACATCTGACATCACCACGGAGTTCCGGAACACTCCCAAATAATCTACTGCAGTAGTATCAGCTCTAATGAGCTTATAGAAATCACTATGTAGTGCCAGACTCAAATAACAATTCAAAAATAACAATTCAATATACAAATTTAACTAAACAATCTCAATCACTTAGGTGTAACTTCAGATGTTTAATGTACGTGTTATTTTAGATGGACATTACAATTTGTGTGTTCTGTACATTAAAGTCGTGCCGTTAACACCCATGGAGGTAAGACTACATTGATCACCCTTGCTAAATCAATAGGCTTTGTTTCCTTAATTCAAAATAAATTCTGAAATCATATGAGCTTCATTTAACTTATCCATACTGAATTGATTAGCTTTACAAGCTAATATTTATCATCGAAGTGCAACTAGTTCACTTTAAGTGCCCTTGTGGTTAATTCATAATCCAATCTTGGATCCAAACCAATACATCACTTTCGAAATAGCTTAATTGCGTAAACTCTCTCATTTATATTATCATTAGTCATTAGACTAATTTTTATAATTTATTCATACTTCTAGACAACGTTTAAATCACAATTCTCCACATTGAAATCACAATTTTCACTGGACTCAACATGAGTCCTCCAATCGATCGGGCCTTCAGGTCCGATCGATCGGCCTGAAATCATGTCCCAGTTAGGGACAGTCCGATCAATCGGCCTGCATGTCCGATCGATCGGACCTGGAACGAAACCAGTTCCAGATACCTGGAATCCATCTTTCCTTCTTCTCATTTACCTCCAATCCATCTATAACCTGCAGATCACTTGGAACCTCCTGTTCCCCCATCAATAACCACATACATAAACATCAAAATCACAAACAATCTAATCATCAATAACCCATTTCATCAATCTTTTCAATTGTTCTATAATTTCACTCAAAATCTAAAAATTGAAACCAAACTCAAGAAATATCATGTCTAATAGCATAAAAACATAAATCATGGTTTATACTTGCCTTATGCTTGAATCAAACACAAAAACCCCCTTTCTTAGAGAAATCCACAAGCTTTCTTGATTCCAACTCCAAGAAAAACCAAACAAAGAGATGAAGAAGATAATGCACACAGCCCTTCTTCAAAAATCACTTGAAAATCTACTCTCTAACACTTTGTAGAGAAGAACTAAGAAGAAAACTCAAAACTCTCACCCTCTCACTGTTTCTCAGCTTCAAAGATGTTTCACCGACTACAAATGGTGACTCACCATTCTTATAAAATCAACATTTACAATAAAACCCCACTTCCTAAATGTATTTCTAGTTTGAGTCAAACCAAAGCTCATTTGACTCATTTGAGGTCAAATTAACACGAGCTTATTACAAAAGTTGTTGTATTCATCGAGATACATATGTTGGCATCAAATTTTACCGTATTCGATGAAAAACATATAAATTCAAATTTACGAAAAAGTCCTCAATCTCACTAGCTTGTGTCTAAATCCAGTTCTATCAAGTCAATCTCTTTTAAATTTGTTCATTATGCACAATTCATTCAAGTGTGACTAATTTGATTCATTGTATTCACTACTCACATTTCTCTTACTTAATCACACTTAATCCACATTAATTTCGATTAATTAGAGTTAATCTCAATTAACTCGGGATAGGGTGTAACACAACCTAATGCTTTCTTTTCAGGGTGTAAACAATCTGACCCATCACAATAAGTAGGGCTAAAATGTGGGATAAAACATAATAAATTTAAACTATAACCAAACTGATAGTTAAACGTTGGATTACAATGAGAAATGGCAGCTCTGAGCATCTCATTCACCATCATTTATTCCGATTGGGACTACACAGAATGAGTTCTTCACTTCTTCTAGGCTTGAGAGGCACTCTCTCTTCCTTTGTCTCTGCCCCAGTTACATTATCTAAGCTTTTACATGCCCCGATTTCAAGCACTCGCAAATGAAGATTATGGTCCTTAACATGCTAGGAGGGCAACCACGTAGAAAGCAGGTCTTGACAGTCACTGATAAGTGGATATCGTGCGCATTTCAACAACTTCGTTCACTCAGAATGTTATTAATATCTGTGGTGGTATTCATGTTAATTCCCAATGTCACGACCCAACTCATCCAGTATAATTTTATCTGCTTTAGGCCCCATTAATCGAGTGTACCCGCACAGCTTTGTTTCTGGGACTATACTGATAACCTAAAACGCGTTATACTATATAAGAAGAGCCCACACATATAGCCCAGTCTCTGGACGCCCACTTGAGTGATATGGAACTTTACACCCAAGGTGCTCAAGAAAAACACAAATGATCTAACTCAAGCAACTTACCAATCCCTTCCGGAAGCTCTTCAATGTTGGTCATTGAGAGATCAAGCACTTCAAGAGCCGGCATATACTAAAAAAAGGTCTTCAATGTTGGTCATTGAGAGATCTAGCACTTCACGATCATGCAGTGAATGTTATTTTCAAATTTGTACCCAAAAGCTTAAGATGATAGGTGGAAGACCCAAACAGGTATATAAAGTCCTATCGAACTCTTTACTTAGACGATATGGGATGTGGAACTTCTCCAACAAATACAAACCCTTGGACACCATTACCCATATCACCACAACAAAATCATGGTTTCCTTGGACAAACTCATTACTCATTGTTGATTGGGTCTGCTTGAAGTGTGGCATTCACCTTAGGATCTTTAACTCTTCCTTAAAAAGAACTAAATATTTGGGTTTGCTTTTTACAGCACATGAAAGTAAAATTGAGTCGGTGTGCATTCCAGTTCGAACTCAATCTTAAACATGGGCTCGAATCTGAGCTCAATTTATGATCCAAATAAGATATGTAAATTTTGAAGTGGGTCGAGCTTGAGCTAAGCAGAGTCACATGAACTCACCCAGCAGAGTTGAGTCAAGCAGCTTTATGGGCCCATGGGGGCTCCTCATCTCCCATGTCGGCACCAATACTTGTCAAATAAGAAGGAAGAGTGGTGCTACATGGACCGATCCAGAGCCCGGGCTCTGGATCGGTCCATGTAGACTTTTTCAAGAAGGAAATCTTTCTGTTTTGGATGGGGCACTCACATTAATGTACTTGGGTCTCTCCCTCTCTCACATCGTTAGACCTTATCATGATGCAATTTGATTAAATACACACCAAATTTCTTTGAATGAAAGGTTGAAGTACAAAACAAAACACCAATTTGGAATTTCTTCATGCCAACCTAACCCACCACATGTAGGCCATGGAGAGGAAGAGGGGAAAAACATATCAAATTAAAGTTAATATAACATGTGTTTGACTGAAGGATGTTGCACAGGGCTAGACATGCCATGTGGGGGTTTTGATCAGTTGAAACAAAGCTATCTTTTCCATCACTTCTCAAAGAAAAAGTGGCCTCAGTGCATGCGAGGGCCCCCTTTAGGTGGTTATTAGTTGAATGAAGTTTCTTGTTGAATAAGAATCTCCTTGATTGGGGGAATTACTAGGAGAACAGACTTCCACAAATATTGTTGTACCTATGATATCTCCCATTATGGAAGATTTTCTCCTAAAACGCGCATCAATATTTGATTGTTCTAAAGTCTTTTTACAAGTTCATTCCAACTTTGATTTCTCACATTGGAATGCCATGCTTCCTTTGGTTCTTGAACTTGAAAATCTACTTTCATTGATCACTTTTACCATGATAAAGATCAGCAGGTGCATACATTCTATTCAAGAAGGCCCATGGTTCAATTATTCAGTTCATTGATCTGGTGGGCTCCACTTGTTTCAACAGGGAAAAGTTTCAAAAATTGGGTAGATGGGTTCTTTCATCATATAACTGTGGTGGCCTTTGAGGCTGATCCGACTAATGTCTAGATCATTGAACCATGAACTCAACTTGTCTAAGTTGCATATGCACCCTCAAGGCCCCAAGTATAATGTAAGACCCCGCCCCGAGTTAATCAAGATTAACTCTAATTAATTGAAGTTAATGCTAATTAATCACGTTTAATGAGGCTAATGATGGCTAATGACTAAGCTCGATGAGATTAGTCTCAAATGATTGAATTAAGCTTAATGAAATGATAATGAAGGAGATTGAATGAATTGAATGAGTTTTTAGACTCAAACTAAGAGAACAAGGCCGTTTCCGTAAATACGGATTTATACGTATTTTGTCGAATACGGAAACTCTTGATACCAACACGTGTATCTCGACGAGTACGTTAACTTTCATAATAGACTCGAAGCCGTTTGGCGAGGATTTCGTCAAGTGGCCCTTCATTTGACTCAAAACGTAAATAACCTTAGTGGAATGGACTTAAATGCAAAAGGATGCTTATATAAGAGGAATGAAGCCCTTTTTATTTCTTTCTTTCCTCATTCCATTGTAGAGAGAAACCCTAGGCACCATTTTCCCTTTCCTTTCTTTCATCCTCCTTCATCAAAAGATATAGAGATTGGGAGTATTTCAAGTGGATTTTGGAGAAACATTATCTTCTTCATCTTCTTCCTTAGCTTGTCTTCCATTGTGGAGTGTTTGGAACTTGAAAGAGAAGCTCAAGAACTCCCTACTCACACTACAAGTAAGTACTTGGAGCTTTCAAAGGATTTTCAAGTTATAATGAATAGTTAGGAGTGATTCCTAGCTCATTTAGCTCATAGGGTTTGTGTTTTTGATGTTTCCATGGAAATAGGCTTGAAGAGGGTTTCATTTGGGGGTTTTTGCTTTAAAGTCAAGCTATCAAGGGATTTCTTGCTAATAGGCTTTAAGAGGCAAGTATAAATGCTTTCTTATGATCAAATATGCTAATCTTCAAGTTCTCTTGAGCTATTAGAGATGGGTTCTCAAAACCCCTTCTTTCTTATGAAATGGAGATTAGGTTGAATGTGATTTCTATGGAATTTATGATGTAATAATGATGGGATAGAAGTGCTATTTGTGTATTAAATGATGAATGAAGAGAGGACATGGAATCCTTTAATGTGTATGTAGATGGTGGTTGAAATGGATGAAAGGAAGAGTGAATGTTCAGAATCCGGAATCTGGGTTCTGGACAGTTCGCTCGAGCGAACTGGGAGTTCGCTCGAGCGAACCAGTTACTGTCTGACGCGAAAAGTGTCCGCTCGAGCGAACATTATGTGCGCTCGTGCGATGAATGTTCTGTTTGGGTCCGCTCGAGCGAACCTGATACTAGCCCAAACATGAAATTGTAAGCAAAAATTTGACCAATCGATCGGACTGGATTTTGATATTGTGGGTGGAAAGTTTTTGGAGACTAAATGCACATATTAAATGTAAATGTGATGTCCATCGAAAATAACACGTGCATTTAGTAACTAATAATTACACCTATAAATTGTCTAAATTTGGGATAGAGACAAGTAGGACCGTGAATGATTAAAGATTCATCTAATCCCATTGAGTCTATAATGACTGCATACAATGAACCACTGAATACTGAATAAATGTAATGAACCATTGAATACTGAACAAAATGAATAAATGCAATGAATAATGAATAATCCTGCTGCAGCAGATGTTTGGGGTGTTCCGGAGCTCCGTGGTGATGCCAGTGATCTCTAATCAAGACACTAGTAGATCCCACATATAGACTGAAAAGTCAATGAATTGATAAGCCATGTAAGGAAAACTGAAATAATATTGAAGCCTCGGCCATGAACGGTTTGCCCTTCCGCCTTGTGCTTAAGTTTCTTCCGTAGGGAGACACAAAATGAAACGAAATGACATGAAATAAATGAAATGAATTGAATAATGCTTCCTTTGGGAAGACGTTGTACTGAATGATAGTAACACTATTGTATTTGTAAATTTAGCCATTGAGTATCAATGGGCTACACTGTACAGGATATTGCATTAACCTAGATGTAATTGTCTAGAGTTGTTATATTGATGATGGACAGTTTAGCATGTGTTATCATAAATGTGTTATCATAAACGAGAAACAAGAAGCAAAAGGAAAGGCCACGCCGCGTGCGGAGGAGGCCCATCCGATACCTCCAGGAGGTTTAGCGGAGTGGGCATAGTTCGGAGGGCATCGATTTTGAATGTTTTGGAGATTGTTTTGTGAATCATTTGATAGATATTTTGTATATCATTTTGAGATGTAATTAGATGTCCCCTGCATTGTATTGTGAATATGCAGTGGTGGACTTCATTGGATTATATTTTTGTACATGTGAACTTTACTTGTAATGTAAAGTCAATTATTGTCAATGTATATATATGTTTCCGCAAAAATGTACATTTGACAGGTATGTATGTTAGATCCCTTGTGAGTCTTCGTCTTAACTTCGGTTAATTCGAGATTTATGGGAGTAAGTATGATGACATCGCGATTCGGGGTAGGCCCCGATTAGTCCGATCTCGGGCCCGGGTCGTGACATATAATTTTACCCATCCTTCATTGTTAGCACTTCTCATTTTGTGCGGTTTTAGAAGTGCTTTCATTATGGGTTTTTCCTGCAAAGAAGTGATAACTTATATGATACAATTTGAGAATCCTTTTGTGTTAAAGAACTTTATATGATTTTGAGTTCGTTAGGTGTGGGGATAGGCTCGAACCCAGTTGCTCAAGAGAGGTCCACACAAGTAGGAAGAGGAAGCCCGTAAAATGGGAGGGGTAGCGCACACAAGTGGAAAGAGTGGTATATCGATGGATTGATCCCTGGGCAACCAAGTCATATGCGGGGTTAGCAACCAAGCAACCTTTCATGTGTGGGGATATGATTGTAATCAAGTATTGCGTTCTGTTTCCACCTTCTCCAAATGATCAAAATGTCTTCCTCTCTTTGACAACGCATTACCCTGATTACAATGTGGGATCAACCTTTAGAACTGTGATATGCAGAACCTAGTTTTAGAAATTATCGTATGTGGGGAAACCTTTCGCCAATTTGAATTTGGGGCCACATTTAGAAATTTTAGGTGTGTAGGGTCTTCCTTTTGAGATGGGCGGACTTTTACCAGAAGCCTTCAGAATTTTGGAATTCTAAATAATTTTATGGGTGATAAAATTTGAAAATACTTGAGTTTGAGCATTTAAAAATTTTGAAAACTTTAAATTCCAAAAAATTTAATGAAGAAACAAACAATTTCTGAATGTAATTTCTTTCAAAAATTCTTCTAGGCCACGTTTGGCAAAATGAGGAATCTATAAATGTGAGGATTCCTCACTGCCCCTGGAACAAGGTTTTTCTTACGAAAGATTTATATAACTAAGGATTTCTTATATAAAATCTAATTAATAATTGAAGAATCTACAAATTTGAGAATTCCATACACTCCCCCTTTCAGGTAAGGAATCTCACGTCTTATGCCCATCAAACCTAAGAATCCTAAAAATCAAAGATCTCAAATGGCTTAAGTTCATGAGAATTGAAAACCCCAAACATGGGTTTTTCATTACTTTATGGAAAGAAAAAATCTTTTTTTTTCCAAAAATTTAATTTCCAAACGTGACATAAAAAAGAACCATTCCCTTATAGGCAAGCCTCTTAAAATCTATCTTCTTTCACCAACCAACTCTTCCAAATACTCTTCTCTAACTAGATTAGTGTACTGTCATGAATGCTGTTATTTAGCCTACCTTTTTTTTTGGTAGACAGTTATATTGCATACTTGATAATACTTTCTCATATACAGTCGAAGCAGTTAGTGTATTAGAACCGAAAAAAAAAAAAAATCGCATCCATCACCCATGAATGACCAATATGCTCCTCACCTCCCTCTTAAGCTAATATATGGACAAAATTTTCCTTTCTGGAGGCTCCCCCACATGCCAGCCTAAGTCGAGGACAAAATTTGTATGGTTTACAACCCCTGTTTTAGAACATACAACTCACTACCTCTGTCTTCTCTTGTATTGCCTTTTTCTTATTGTTTCAAAGGCCAAAAGCACAATATGCCAAAGGTCTAAAGTGTCATGAGATGAAACTCGGCCACAAATGCCAAAATATCTCTCATTACTTTCCATTATGCTAAAGAGGTACATCTTACAAGTTGCATGGGTCGTACAATTCTAAGCTCCTTATGGGATTCACTTGGATGCATGCTAATCATGCGATGATATTTTTTTATCGAAAATTTGAATAGTGAATAACATGTTGGGGCGGAAAATCATTTCAATTGGATAATTATCATAACTATTGATATGGGGACCATGAACAAACCATCCATAGCTACAACAGCCACTTAACTAAAATAAATCATTAATCTACACTGTAATACATATAAACCAGTACCATCCCCTCCAAAAACCACTAAACTAAATATAGAATCTACTCAACCCTTTACATCAAAACATTCTAAATCATAATATAGAACTACACTTGCTACTTTTTCAAAACCCTGACCAACCCATTTTCTTAGTTCTATAGAACTACACTTACTACTTTTTCACACCATTCTAAATCATAATATTATATTGCAAATTCAATATCTAGATGGATACTTTTTCTTCTTCCTCACATCCACTAGCCTTCTTCTCATCAGAATCAGAACCCAATATTTTATCCAATGTAGCAATGAGCAGCTGAGGGCAGGTGAGATGAGGGAAATGCCCATCAACTTCAATGACCTCAACACATGCTTTTCCTTTGATTTTCTTCTGCATGTAATAGGCCACCGACATGGGGACCACAAGATCTTTAGTGGGCTGGATAATAGTGCATGGGACTTCAACTTTGTCAAGAACATCTCTGTAGTCACTCAAAAAGACAATTTTGGCCACAGAGAGTGCTACATCAGGTCCCATCTTCTGTAAGCTTTTACTAAACTTTTCAACGGATGCAGGGTCTTGGTCACCCACAGCAGCGGCAGCAAAGCTCACGGCCCATGAATGGAAATCGCATTCTATGTTGGATAAGATTTCATCAATCTGTGACTTTTCAAGTCCTCCTTCATAGTCCTCTGAATTCAAGTACCTATACAAAAATAAATAAATAAATAAATAAAGAATTCAAGTACTTATAAAATATAATAATAATAATAATAATAAAAGCAGAAGAAAAGGAAAAGGAATGAGGGGCTAGTCCATGGTGTTTTAATTTCAATTGTTTTTAACTTCAAATACCAGTGACTATGGTGATCACAGAAAGTGCATCCACAGTTGTGGGGCCCATGCTTTTGTCATCTAGATCGACCATCTGATGGGACTCACCAAGAGAGGTAGATGCAATTGGAACATCCAGACCTTCAAATTGGTCTCCTTAAAATGATAGTTGAGGAAAATAAAGAGCAAAGAAAGAGTACAAGATCCCTTCTTGAACGCATCCGGCTCTCCCATGTATTGTTTCACCCAATCCAAATTCGTCAACTGTGTAAAATCTCAATGCACCCTCTCAATTGCTTCTTTGGAATGAGAAAATAAAGGAAGAGATTTTACAGAGTTGGTGAATATAGATTGGGTGAATAAATCCATCAGTGGGGCCCTAATATGAAAGTTAAATTGCACAATGCGTAGAACTAGCATCTCAAAATTACACTTACAAGAAACTGAACCCACCTTTCATCGACCATATCTAGAACACGAGAATAAGATCATTGCAGAGAACCTACATTTTTAAATGAGATCAATCTCATAGCAGGCCCAACTCTTATTAAAATGAAATTTATCAAAAGAAAGAGACCTTTATTCCGAATGGTTCCAATATCACTATAAGTGGGCTCCAAGGATCATCACCAAATTTCTTGACATTACTGAATCAGAAGTCTGGACTATGGATATAAAGACATAAATTTAAATTTAAATCCAATGACAATAAGCTCTCTACTATTTGACGCCAATCCACCCGTAGCTCAGTTGGCGATGAGGTACCTCAATTTCTGAGGCACATGCCTCACACAGAAACAATTGAGGATCAATCCCCAGCTATAACGTTGATAGTGAGGGACTTGGCTTAGTGTGTGTGAGTGGGTGAAAATTTAGACAGAGCAAAAGAAATACAACAAAGCAACTGAAGCACATACAACTAAAGGGATGTAGGCTGAAATGTCTCGTTGAGGGGGGCCATCAAGTAAAAAAATATAGGGGATTCTGGCCGTAGGTCCCTCATCATTTGATTTTAAAGGCTAAGGTCCATGACATCTTTTCGTAACGGCGGCAGTCCTCCCATGAAAATGACGCATCAACAAAGACCAAAATGCCCCTATACACGTCGGCCCCTATACACGTCGGCAAAAGGCTTCTCTTCTCCTTCTTCCATTCCTAAAAAAAAGATGTACAATACAACTTCTTCTTAACAAAACTAAAAGCCCAATTTCATTCCGTTCTTATCTGATTTTATCTATTCTTTATGTTCAAATCTATGTAGACAATGGATAGAATAAAGTCCTCACTTACCTCAAGCCAAGGGAAAAAGCAATCGACGGTACAACCAAAGCAAGAGCAAGGTCAATCAAGAAACAGATAGGGTTTTCTCAGTTTTAAACTATTTTATCTCACTTTCAAATCTATCAAATAAAAAGGGACTTCAAATCAGTTTATTTCTTTCAAACTCGGTCCAGGCTCAGATAAATTTGTTCGTAACTCAAAGAAGTTCTTCAAAACTCAGATAAATTTATCTGAGTTTTGCAAGAGGTTAAGATAAGTTTTCAGAAAACTCAGATAAATTTGATATTTTTCTGAGTTTGTTGTTAATTTATCTGCCCGGACAAATTTACTTTGGTCCAGACTCAGATAAATTTGTTCACAACAAAGAGAGGTTCTTCAAAACTCAGATAAATTTGTCTGAGTTTTCTGAGAGGTTAAGATAAGTTTTAGAAAACTCGGATAAATTCTGAGTTTGCTATTATTTTATCTGCTCGGACAAATTTGTGTTGGTCCAGACTCAAATAAATTTGTTCGCAACTCAGAGAAGTTCTTCAAAACTCAGATAAATTTGTCTGAGTTTTGCAAGAGGTTAAGATAAGTTTTCAGAAAACTCAGATAAATTTGATATTTCTCTGAGTTTGCTGTTAATTTATCTGATCGGACAAATTTTCTTTGGTCTAGACTAAGATAAATTTTTTTGCAACTCAGAGAGGTTGTTCAAAACTCAGATAAATTCGTCTAAGTTTTCTGAGAGGTTAAGATAAGTTTCAGAAAACTCAGATAAATTTGTTGTTTTTCTGAGTTTGCTGTTATTTTATCTGAGTTTTTATATATGTTAACTAATTTTGGTATGAAGTTATCAGACTTTAAAATAAAGTTATCTCTGTATTTATATGAATTTATCTGTCTTTTTGTGTTTATCTGTGCTTTGTAGCAACGTTAGAACAAGAAGAAGAAGATGGATCCTCATGCAGTACAAACGACCTGCTATAGAAACCGATAAATCCTATGCCAACTTCCATCAATCGTCAATCCCTCCAATTCAAGATTTGAAATTTGATCCAAAACTCATCTTACGACATTTAGATTCGTCGGCAGTCAGGGAAAGACGATGAGCTCGAGCTATAAACAAGGATAAGATTACATGACAACTATACAAACAGCTAGAATGGCAGATCAGTCATAAAAAAGTAAGACGTGTCACGCAAGGGACCACCGCCCAAATTAATCTCATGCGCAAGGGACCTTAGGCATTAAACAATTATGCTCTGTACCGGAGACTTTATAGCCCAATAATCAGGGATATATCGCTAATTTACCCAAAAATATATTATCCTGTTAAGTCTTTTACCCTAAATTCAATTATTTACATGTCATCAATTAAGCCTGCTTGGCATGAAATGAAAAGGCTTATTTCTAGGTTTCTAAACCAAAAAGAGTCCAGTACAATGTAACACATTCCTGAAAGTCCATTGTGGGGCCCACATAGAGATAATCCAAACCATTAAAGATGATTCCTAAAAGGAGCAAGACCAACCGTCTGTTTGAGCACCATGACGGAAACATGATTGGATGCTAACATGGCATCAATGTTGACATATTGTTAATCGCATTGAGGAATGTTAAGGGCCTGTTTGGATGTATGGTGAATTGAAGTATGGTGAGGTGAAGCATCAAATCAAGAGAGAATAAAATATAAGGTGTTATGATGGTGTTTTGTTTTTAGTTGTTTGGTATGGAATCTTTTTGACTTTTTGTATAGAAAAATGGAGTTTTTTTGTCTTTTAGTGGAAAAAGGATGTTGCTTTTTTGACTTTTTTTTGAAAAAGATGAGGAAATTTTGAAATTGTGTACTTTTGATATGACCCATTGTCTTTTGTTGTCTGGATAATGGAGGCTTTACCTCACCTCACCTCACTTCACCACGCAGCCAAACACGCCCTAAACGGTTCAGTCTAATAGGTGAGGCAGAGGATATCCGGACTCCTGAACTTGAGATCTGAATACTACCACTGATTTCAAAGGGCTGTAGGCATTCAAGAATGTGTGTCACTGAGGAGGGCTCCCATTTACCTATCTAGACCACAACATAGAGCTGTTATTTCCCCTTCAATCTATGCCACAGGTTTGTTTACAGGCCTATGAGTGCTGTCAGCTTTCATACCAAAATCAATTCTCTCTTTACTTTTATCACAGTTGATATCAAAAGACATCGTTCGGACTACCAGAAAGAGTTTGGAGAAAATTGTCCAAAGCTTCCGTAGTTTTTCTTCATGGAAATGCTTTTAATTTTTTGAGCTTGCTAATTCTTAGCTAATGTGCATTCTCATGTTTAAGAGAAGAAATTTAAAATATTTTCGCTCAACTCCTAAATAAACAATTTTCTATGGGAAGAGTTAGGGATCAATTTTTTGCAGTGTCACATATTAGGTTTTGTACAAATTGTTGGCCAAGGGTCCAGACCAAGTAGGTTGAGGGTCATAAATATTTCGGTAATTGTATTGGACTTTCTTGAAAGCAAAAGGTTTGTTAGGGATCAAGAAAGTGGAAATTATATATATTGAAATACTACTCTATAACTTTAGACCCTTAGACCTGCGTGAAACGCATAGTGAAGAATTCAAAGGAAAGTAGAGTTTTATTTTTTTGTGGATGTAAGTAAAATTATCGAACCACGTAAATATCTGTGTGATTTTTTCCTCTTCTCATGTGGCTTGATTGATCGTGGAATTAAGCATTTCATGCTTCCGCGCACACACGCACAATAAATGGTATCTGAGCCACAACACAAACACTGTTTGAAGGAAAAATCGATTTCCCTCAAAAAAAAAAAAAAATCCCCAATATCACAAGCTCATTGTTTTAATGGTTCGGAATTGTATGCTGCTGGATTCTTCACGTGGGGGGGGCCAACTCCAGCAGCCATTGGAGTGTCTCGGGGCCCTTTGAAATGTCAGATTCAAACCACTTCTGACATTTGGGCTTCAAGTTGAGGATAAAGATGTGTCCACTGGTGCTTATTTTATGAAAAATGGATCATGAATTCCTGAATATCAAAAATCCCTTCAAAAGAAAAGAATAGTATACTCTAGATTCTGGGCTGGAACCATCTCCATGAGTGGTTCAGTTTCACTGTGTGGTGACTTCCGGTCAACATTCATCTCCCACCACTCACTCATACTATCTATCATTGTTTATAATATAATTATGTCTTTAGTACTTGTTTTTTGTTTTTTGTTTTTAATGTTAAGACAAGTAAGACTACTGGATTTTAAACTATTCAAAGCAAGGGAAACAACTTTCTCCCACCAACAGATCCCATTCCGGGACTATTTAGATGCACTCTTATCAGGGTGGGGTTGATCAAAGCTCTCCTAATGGATAAGAGTTAGGGAAAAAACCGTATCCTCAAATCATCCAAGCCCTTGGTTTAACAATCATAAAGTTCCGTGATCTTTTAACAATAGATTTATTTGAGATTCAATCCAATTGTAAATCAAAGGTGGCCCAGCTAGAAGGGGGAGGAGAAAGGGGGGTGGGGTTTCAAAGGTAGCCCAAATAGGCCCCATGGAGCTGGTGTAGTACATATCTCTTCAAAGCAGTTATTCTCACTGTTAGGCTAATGGATCTCCTCATATATTAAAATGAGTATGTTAGATCAGCTCCTATATTATAACTACCACTACCACAACTGAGTAATGAATGAAAGGCACAAAAGCATCACAAAGAATATGTGGAGTATATTTTTAACATCCTAATATATACTTAAAATAATAATGGGTGGTTTCCAGTTCAATCAGTGGACCGAAATCCTACAATTCTATTCTTTACATTTAAACATCTAAAATAATGCCTGTGGAGCCTTGTCTTCATTTATTTCTTTCAACAAGGTACATAGCATTCTTAATTATCCAAACATGTATTTGTAAACCAAAGAAAAGACCCATTTGTACTGAATTCTTAGGAATTCATAGTAAAGTGAGTTCCATCCAAGGAGAGCTAGTGATGGAACGATATAAGGTAAAGATGCAGAAGAAGAAAATAAAAATGAAATGGCGAAAAAGAGAAGGAAAACGAGACTTTTTTTTTTCTTTGTTGGTTTTACCTGGGAGAAGCTGCGAGGAGGATGAGGCTATCAAAGAGATCAGGCCTTTTAACAGAGGCTATGCATCCAATCATGCCCGACATGGAGTGGCCAACAAACACAACCTTCTTCAAGCTCATCTCCTCCAAGAGGGAGATGAGATCATCAGAGAAAGCCTCATAAGAAGAATACTTGGAGGGGTCGAAGCTGTTGGGTTCGCTCACAGCACCCGAGAATTTCCAGTCAAAGACTAAAACTTTGTGTGTTTGAGCCAGGTGGGGAAGGATTTGGTCCCAAACGGCTTGTTCTCCACCATAGCCATGTGCTAGAACTAGTGTTTTTTCACCCGAACCAACCATTTTGGCATTCATGGCTCCAGAAAGGCCAAGCATCACCATGTTAAGAGAGAGGAAGGAGAGAAAACTAAAACAAGGAGAACAAGAAGATGAAGAATTTTGGGTGGAAGGAAGCAAGGAGATGGGGGCTTGATGGGTCTTTTTATAAGGAAAAGAGGGGAGAGAGTATTAACTGCTAATTGAAAAGAATGTGGATCTATCTACGGAGAATCTGGTTCGTATAATGAAAATAGCTTTACAGAAATGCCTTCTTTTTTTCTTTTTTTTTTTTGGGGGGAAGGAGTCATCAGATTGCCCATGTTTTCTTGTAAAATGTAATATTATGGGTAGGATTTCAATTTTTTTTTAAGGTGGTCCATACTCACATCAATACAAACACTAGCCAAAGTTACTATCCAATAGAACAAGGGATCAATCCCTCATTGTTTATGCAAGGAGAAAGATGCATCGCCATTGGGCTATGAGTGAAGTGACAAGGGTCACAATGTAAAGGGATTTGATTTTCGTATTCTTAGCATATGTATGTGTGTGTGAACGTTTGTATTGGAAATGCAAGTACTCATACACCCAAAACACTACATAGTCAACTATATCCCTCACCATATCAGAGCTATAGCCGGGAGTTGATCCCTAGATATTTATGTGAAAGGGAAGTGCTTCACCAACTAAGTTGCCAACAGATTTTTACATTAATATACGGTTTTGTTCTATAGGGTTCTTTTAAAAGTAATTATTTTCATTGTTTGTCATAACAGTGTAGTAGTTATTCACGCGAGCTTAAGTTTGGAGAACAGAGATTAAGACTAATAGAACCTCAGCATAGGTGAAGTTAAATTTAAAAACCCGGTTCGCATCCTCTTATATGGGTTTTTATAAATTAATCGTGTATAATATAGTTGAGTAAAATTACAAAGTTATTTTGATGGTTGGAATAACTCTAACTGAAGTGAAATTTGGCGAAAGCTGATATAATGGGGAGAGTTGGCTCCACTGAGTTGTATTATTGGTTTCATGAATTGGATAACTCGGATTTTCTTTTGAATTTTTTTTTTAAGTTGCACTCTCTAAATATATTAGGTTTTATTATTACTAAATATATTTTAGTTTGTGATGGGAGTGGTTTCAAGGAAAGGGCTATAGAAGTAGAAAAGCGCCCAAACAAATAAGTACCTCCTTTCACCTGAGATGTTAGTTCTTACTTGATTACCGAGGGCTCGAACCTAAGCAGCCATGTTACTTCAACCAAAGATTATCTTATCTCACCCGAGATTTTCTTCCCTCAAGGGTCCTTCACCTCACCAGAGGTCTTCTTCCGAGCCTCATAATCTAGTTAAACAAAAAGAAAGAAAAATACCCCTTTTCAAGAACTCAACTCCTGGTATAATCAAAGGGAACTTCTATATATACCCTCTATTTTGTTGAGCACATCCACCTTTAGAAAAAAATTACTGTTGAGGAAAGAACGTAAGTATGCCCAGCAAAATAGATTGGTACATATAGAATTTCCCCTTATCAAAATCAGTTGGGCGAATGCATGTTAATTTGTGGGTGTAGTTATTCATTTGAGAATTACATTTACCAAACAAGAGCCACCTGCACATATACCATTAATTAATGGTGTTGGGTAGCCAGCGGAGGTAACAAAAGATTCTGCAACAAAAACGTGAAAATGAGCTTGGTTGTGTACAGACTCTTTTGTCTTCATGTGGTTCCTTTGAGATCAGTCCAAGACCAGCCTTTTCTGTCCATAAAGAGGTGTGCCCCACCAAAATGGTACCATGCACCTACTTACTAAATGCCACCCAACTGCTTAAAAAGTGATCTTGTGGAAAATTCAATGCGTCTAGAGGATGAAAGTTTCTTCTTTTGACCTGAAAATAGAAGTGAAAAAGGAGCACCAGAATGGGGACGTTTCCCCCGTGACAAAAATGAGTAGAGATTCCAAGGATTTTCTACAACAAAATGCTTACATGCACTTTTAAGGCTTTTTTTTTCATATCATCCACATGGAGAATAATTGGATAAGATTTGTTAACCTAAATTATATAGAGCATAAATCTTAATCTTGGTCCAACAATTATAAATAAGAACACTCGCAATATGAGCAGTTTAAATGAATTATCTTACCATCAAATGAAGGTTAGTTTTTTATGACACATAATATATATAAGAAATAATTATGTGCATTCAATGGTGAGGGATAACATAGTAGGGTTGACTTTATAATACATCTGAACCATCCACACACATGGAACCTCCTTATGTACACTAGACACATTGAATTTTCACTTATCTTGATGGATTAGACCGTTATATCGAAGGTCAAATCTTTTCCTTTAATATAAAGTTATTAAATTTATAGGCCATGGATGAAGGGTTACAGACATGTGATTGATCCCAAATCTGATATATAGTCTCATCTAAGGTGTCTCTTCCCATCCGATTGATCCCTGATTTGATATATGGTCTCATCTAAGGTGTCTATTCCAGTCCGATTGATCCCAGATTTGATATATGGTCTCATCTAAGGTGTCTCTTCCCATCCCCTACGAGTTCCATGAATAGTGGGCTCCTAGTTGGGCCCCAATAAGTTTATACATCACCATATGGTGAGGGAGGGATCCACATGAATATCCCCCATTATATATATAGGGAAGTGCTCCTATGAGAGACACTCCCAACTACTTTATGAGAGATGGGTGGGGGCCCTCACTTCCATATACACTCTCACCAACTTAAATGCAAGGACCCCCAACTTAAATGTGAGGGCCCTTACCCATCTCTCACCAAGTTGGTGAGAGTATCTCTCATAGGAGCACTTCTTATATATATATATCCCTTCTTGTCCAACTACCTATCACGCATATAATGGTGATGATCAATTCTACTCTTCACACGCACAGCCCCATGCTTTTTCTTAAATTGATCACCCAACAAATAGAAAAATAAAAAATATAATAATATAATGGACAGAAGTTGTACAAATTTTGAGACCTTTAAATCAAGGATTAGAGTCATCATATGATCTCCATCATCTTCGCGTAAGTAACTAAATTGCTTAGCTTTCAGTTCTTTCCCAAAATCTAGCTTATTGAAGCATAGGCCTAATTAAGTCAGTTCCATGGATAGCCCCAAAAGATCACATAATTAGTAAAATATTCACGTACAATAACATTTGCTTCCAAACATTCCTATTCGAAAGTCAACATGGTGTGGGGCCTATCAAAATAAGGGAACCATTTGAATTTAAAGTTATCAACTGAGAAAACGTCATTAGCAACGTCGGGAGTAGAAAATTACCCCCACATAATTAACCTATGGGCTCCAATTTGACAAATTGTGCAATAGATGGAACTATATATCACTTGTCCATTAATGTTAATTTATTCAAGATTAGAAGAAGTGACAGGCCATTTTGAAAGGTGGGTGTGTGAACTAGTTGGACGGTCGAGATGGTTTGTATACCCAAGTGAAGTGTTGACAATGGCAGCCACCAATCAAGACCGAGGTTTACACTTCACAGTGCCATTGTTGGCATGTGTTTATACCCAAGTGCAAGGTGATTTTGCAGCTTCTTGACTTTATCGACCAGCAGCCACGCTTTTCTCCACATCATATCAATTGAGTGATTTGAAATGGCTTCAGATATTTGGGAAATGCAGAAGAAATTAAACAAGCTGTCACATTATTTCTTGGAAAGACCAGATTTTTTCTGGCCGTAAGAAACGCCAGCTGCAACAACCCTTGAAAGCACGACAATCATCGGTGATTTTGGATCCTAAAATTTTATATGATGTATTGATTTTAAAAAATAAAAATATTTTTTTTAGTAAATATTATTTTGAGAGCCTAAAAATTATTCAATTCATAGTTTATTGGTCTCAAAATTGTTATAATCACTGGGTGCCTTGGAAGTTTGGGGGTGGGAGAGCATGTATAGTATGTTTCAAAGGTTTGTTGCTCATAGGTTGTTGTTTGGACTCCATAATTTATGTTATGTTTGGGGATGGGAGAGCAGGTTATTAAAATTGTCATATAAAACAATGGGGTTTGGACCTTACTTATTTACATGCCAATTAATGGAAAGATAAGAAGGTCTAATTATGGATATGATTTTGGGCGAAAATCATCTTAATCAAATCATCGCAATCATTGTTTTATAGGCCTTATAATATATTGGTTTCTAAGTTAGAATTTCTATGAAATTTTATCCAGCGGTGGATATAATTTATATTAGTTTCAAATTACGGTGCGTGTCAATTGATAGGAGATTAGTGAGTGTAAGGGGAGTTCTATATGATGGTTAAAAAAAAGAAGGACCTCCCATGCAATTTGCGAGAAGTGTCTCTTAGTGTAATGTAACCCTAGAAATTTAGATAATAATATATATAACAATTATGATATCCACAATTACATGGCATCTTTGTCATATTTGCAATATATTCCATGGTGTGGGCCGTGAAATAAGTCAAATGCAAGCTACCAAAATAAAACTTTAACATATATCTCTATGTCCGTGAAAGTAGATGCCAAACATAGAAATCATTCTTGAGGCCGTTTGGCAGATAAAACCAAACGGATGAGTTGGAATAAACTAAAAAGTAGTTCCTTGTCGAGCACGCACTCCATGCACAGAGGTCTTTCAGCTTCGACAGAGACGTCTGGTTAAAATAGGCCCCTTCCACATTGGCCTATTTCATATGGAATCTTCAAAGGTATGGAAGGTGATTTCTTCTCTGTTCTTTTGGTAAAGGGAGGCAGGTGAATTGTTGCAATCAAGAAATTGGCTATGCTTGGTCTCCGGACACATTTTGATGACCGTAATCATCTAATTTGGACCCCAATACAAATAGGGGTCGCAAACAGGCTAGTGTTGGGTAAGCCAAGCTGCACTTGATTAGGCCAATTCGATCCAACCAGCATAACCGCATTCAATGTGTATCAACCCATTTAACTTGAACCAACCCTACAAACTTAATAGATGTTTGACCCAAGCACAACCCATTTCAAGTATTAAGGTTATATTTGAGTTTACTTGATTAAAAAAGAAAGAGAAAAAAACCCAATGTATAAACATATTAAACCACCACCGTATTGTTTAACTTAGTTCATATATGCGAGTCAACCCTAACTTGGCTCATTTAGCTTATGCAGGTTATGTGGGTCAACCCTAACCCCTCAACCCATTTTAGAACGGATCATATTTATCTGCCATGAGAACAACCTATACAGTCAGGTCAAATTTTGCGAACCCCTGACTCAATCACCAATCCTTACTTATGTTGGGAACAATTTGTTTGCAAAGATTCTGAGAGTTCATGTTGGAAGGTTTTATGAATTCCTCAAATTGCACCTAGTTATGCAAATGCTAAGTACAATGCAGCACTTTGGATATAGGAGTTATGAGAAATTCTAGAAGACAAAGGTAACATTCCACAAGGCTGGTATTATGAATTCTCACAATTTAAACAGGGAGTTCAAAATTTTGGAAGACAGAAACTATCATAGCTACCAAGAATTCCCAAAATGGAAAATTGTTGCCAGAAATGCCTCTAAACAAATGGGCCCTATTGTTTTGTAATCATCTTGGTGATCCCCACGTCCAATTACATGCCCGATAGTGCTAACATGTACTAGAAAATGTGACTTCTACTACCAGGTTTGGGTCCTCAAAGCCTAGGTGGGGGTCCTGGGGGACGAGTCATATTTGAAAATCCACCATTCCATCTTGTGTTACTACTAGACAAATTGATGATGTATAATACACATAATTAAGTTAACTAGTGTTCTATATCCTGATCAACTTGATGTGGGTGTAGCTCTGACTATAATGAAATTTACCGAAATGATTAAATTAAAGGATAGCGATTTTGAGCCGCTTAGATTTTAAAGGTGGATCCCACTAACATTGAGCTAAAGAGAGTTCTTTGAATCCTTCCCTAGTAGGATCCGTAGTTAGGGTTTAGATAACAAGGAAAGGTGTTTGATTAGTGGAACACACTCGTTTTTTGTTTCATGATTGGACCTTCTAATCGTGTGAAAAGCAATGATATCCAGGTTGCTGTATCAGCTCGGCCCTATGTTTTATTTTGTCTATGCAATTGTTATCAGGCTGCTATCAGGTTGCTTGCTGGTCTAATCATATGACCGGAGAACGCAATTATATGATTTATATCAGCTAATGGTATGCTCAATTTCATGAAATAATGATGACCGTAAAGCTATTAAAGAGATAAAATGTGAAGGATATAAGTAGAGATGTAGATTGGATCCTAGGATTTGAATTATTGTCTTCTTCTTCTTTTTTTAAATATTTACCTCTATTTCTTTATTTCGAACCGCTTTTAAAAACAAATTAAATGAAATAAATGATTTTTTTATGATGTGGGTATCACTGAGGTCTTTGGTCAAACTGGACTAATCCTTTGATGGTGCTCGCTAAACCTACATAAACGCAAAACAAAGGAGTTTACTTACTTGAAACAAAGGATCCAATCAATACGGCAAAGAAGTACATTATTAAAAGAAGTAAGGGATAAGATAAGAAACCTTGAAATTAGGATGGGTTTCAGCCCTTGCCCATGGGGCAAGCCCTATTGCCACTAGGGCATCCACTTTCCAATAGTAAAATCCCACTTCAATTGGAATCAAGCTTTCATTACTAAATGTGTTAGAGATGATCTGAACAGGTGTTCAAATTTTAGTGTGAAAATGCTAATTTTACATTTAATTTATACACAAAATGTATAAATATTTATAGATAAACATGACTAATGTAAAAATATTATGCATATTCACCATTTAGCTACGTAAATGCACGTAGACAAACGAGCAAGATACATGGAGAGAAAAAATGTGTCTGAATAGGCTGATAAATGCATGGGCCATCATCAGCCAGTGGGTGAAAATTTATGGTGAGCACAGGCTCGGAATAGTCGGAGCCAGTGAGAATGCGTCTGGGCAATGAAAGTGGCAATGAAAGTGGCATTTAGTGTAGTGACTCTTGGGGTAGATATAATTTCCATGTACCTTCAGCCTTTTCGTATTAAAGTGTGGGTCAATTGTCAACGTCCCCTTTCACTTGTTTTGCAGAAACAGCTTTTAGCATTAAATGTATATATAAAAAGCTGACAATACGAATGCAAAAGTATCCATCTCTTCATGGACCCCTGCAGAAGGTGATGGAAACTGAAGGACACCTACAGGGATACTGACCCATCATCACGCATATCACTTGGTATACACCACGGAAACTGAAGGTCCCCTTGCCAAAGATTATCTCAAAGTGGATGCTTGTCAATTTGTTTTATTCATAAAATACCAGCCTAATTCATGTCTCACGCCAATCTAATACAAAAGAAGGTGAATGTGTACATTCTTATTCTTGAGATGATGCATTGGAAATAAGACTTTTATCAATGTAGATTTTCACTGCCTAGGTAAATAGTGTCGGAAAATGTATAGTTTGTTGTAGTGGCTACAAACCCTAAGACTTTTAGGGCACGCTTAGGGCATGTTTGTGTAGCCCATTTCCGCAGTAAAGGTTGTAGTTTTCTGCGGAAAACTTTTTTTTTATGTGTTTGGTGCGGCAGTTTTCCGCGGAAATGTTTTTTCGCTATATCAGCTTTTTCTTTCCTAGGCATGGAAATAGACTTCCTATGGGGGGTATGGGAAATCCATTTCCACGGAAAAATGACCCCCCAATTTCCTCTCTCTCCCCCTCACTCCACCCGGCCACCCTCTTTCTTCCTCCTCCCCTCCCAACCCCATCCACCCCACACACATACCAACCCACCCACCCAATAATTTTTACTAAAAAGGGGTTTTCACTAAAGAAATCCATAGCTGCACCAAACAACATTAGCACTAATTTATCGAGGAAAACCTTTTTGTACCAAACATGAATTTCTAATTTCCTCATAAAACCATTTCTGAGGAATTTAAAAACCATAGAATTTGCTGATGTGGCAATTTCATCTTTCCATGGAAGTTACCTCTACACAAACGTGCCCTTATGTAGAGGCATTTTCCATGGAAAGATGAAATTGCCACATCAGCAAATTCTATGGTTTTTAAATACCCCAGAAAAGGTTTTCTAGAGAAGTTAGAAATTCATGTTTGGTGCAAAAAGTTTTTCCTCGATGAATTGTTGTTAATGTTGTTTGTTGCAGCTACGGATTTCTTTAGTGAAAACTATTGTTTAGTGAAAATTACTGGATGGGTGGGTCAGTATATGTATGGGGTGGTTGGGGGTGGGTGCCTGGGTGGGGTTGTGACGAGAGGGGGAAGAAAGAGGGTGGTTGGGTGGAGTGAGGAAATAGAAGGGGTCAGTTTTCCGTGGAAATGAACTTCCCATAACCCCCTCCCCCCATAGGAAGTCAATTTCAATGTTTAGGAAGGAACAAGCTGACATGGTAAAAAAGTAATTCCGCGAAAAACTACCACACCAATCACATGAAAAAATATTTTTTTCCGCGGAAAACCACACCCTTTTCCATGGAAATGGGCTACACAAACGTGTCTTTAAGAATCAGCTCCATCTTCAGTGGGACCCACTGAAATTTGGATGCTTAAATAAGGTTATTCTCACTTAGTCTGGTCTCATGTTTACTGGTCCAAGGGTTGAGGTGAGAGTACTTAGAAATATTGCAATTTGAAAGATGGGAACCTTTGGTGATATCTTTTCTCCCTTTGTTTTCTTGGACCATTCATGTAGGAATATCAATGGCCCCCACGATACTCGGTTGCCCTAAAGACCCAACCTGGTTATCCTAGTATAGACGGGCCAAGGACCCAACAATTAATCAGGTCCGAGTCCACACTACTCGGGTTCATACTCTAATACCTATGCATGGGAGATTTTCTTGAAGAGGTACTATGTAAAAGAAAGTTCTAAAGAACCCATTGATAGGAAATATTCTAAAGAATATTATATATGAGAAGGAAGGATGAGTTCATCACTAGATTAGATTTGGAGTTATAATATAGACTTCCTAGTTTATGGGTAGAGCTCTTTTGTGATTAAGAGTTTCTATTATTATGTGATTTGGTTTGTAGGCAATGGACACCACCTCATCTATAAAGTACAATCACATATAGCAACAAGATCTCATGTCATTTTATATTACATGTATGTAGTAATTATATATTAATGTTATTGGGGTCTTAGTCTACCCTAGGTTTGCATGCAACGCATTTCAGTTATTGAATAAGGTTCAGTTTGGCATCTCTTAAATTTACCTCTTATTGTCTTAAACCTGTTTAAAACTGACATTAGAGCGTTTGGGAATGCATTTTACTGTGTCCATTTGAAAAGGGTATAAGACATAAAATGTCTTTTTCATGTAGTCAAGAAAGTGGGCTGATTTCAAACAGACACACATGTCTTAAGCGGAAAGACACTGCCATGAACAGTGAAATGGATGTTAATCATGACAGTCCCGTTTTTTCAATTTTGGCTTACCTTATGGGACCCACAACGATGATCCACACCATTAGAAATGTGAAGAAGGATAAACACGGCCACGTGTCCAAATTTCATCCGTTGATCTTTCTCGAATCTCAAGATATTTGTAAAAAATCGTGATCCATTTGAAGTAATATTCCTGACATTGTGGGCCCGATAATCACAATCCAAGTCGTTCATATTGTTTGGAAGATTAAAAATTGTTATGGGTCCAAATTTTAGCCTCTGATGTGGTCCATAACTCAAGAAAAGGTGAAAAATTGGAGAACCGTTGGATTATACACGTGAAAATCATCGTGGAAGAAACTATAAAATGGACATTCTGTGTTTTTTATTTTTACTTGAGTTCTGGACCAATAAATCACAATCCAAACCATAGGATATCTGGGGTAGTGAAAGAACAATTATGAGATCAAATTTGAACCGTTGATCTATTACGGATCCCGAGCAATTTGTAAAAATGCGTGCACTATTTGGACAATTTTTCTGAAATTTGTGGGCCTCTATTTCAAGATCCGAACTGTTCATTCTCTTGATAATACTTAGGCCATCCATGGGGTAAAAAACTAGCATCAGATTCCTTGTGGGTATCGAGAAATTAAAGAAAAATCATATATGGTTGGATTTAAAAAATATATTTCAATCAGTTATGTTGTATTACCAAACAAACTGTTTCAAGAACATATATTTCAAATAGGGCCCATTTGAAATAGATCTTTTTCATTAAGATCCTCTTAAAACCAATAAGAGTTGCCAAACAAGCCCTTAAGCTTTTTGGTATACTATGAACCATACATGTAAGGCTTCCGTGATAACGTGATCTTCTACTTCCTATATAAGGTGTCGAATCAAGTGGGGAAAAAAGGTATGGACGTAGAATGTTCACATTCACGACGGGGCTTCGTTAGTTTGCCCGCATGTCACCCGATCCGATTGTAAGGGGATGATTTCTGGGTACGTCACTCTTCCCATTGTATATGGGCTATCATACCTACTTTGTGGGCTTCCCCTTTTTAAATGCGTATGATCTGTCACTTATAAGGACTTTCTTTTCCCACGTACAGGCTCTTTTGGATCCCAACCTGGGACCCAAAAAAGATCATAATTTTTTTTTTTTTTTTCTTTAGAACGTAGAGTCCATAAGTTAGAGGGTTATGAAGCAACTCTAATACAAACTTTGAATGAATCCCCACCAGCCAAGTTTAGAGGGCTCCCTGTTTTAATACTCTATAAATCACTGATGATGAAAAAGGAATGCGAGGAAGTTGGAGATCAAGAGCTGTGCAGGTTTGGTTGGCTGAGAACCTTTCTAGCTGTAAGTTGTAACTCATCCTGCATTAATGTAAGCAAGTTTGGCATAGTGATCTGCAGGTGTATATTTAAAATCGATGGTCACAGACATTGATTGAGTTGGCAAGTTTTTATGGCCATGCTCCTCTCCAAGAGCAAGACAAACAAGTTTGATTGTCTATGTCAGTGTCTGGACCATTAAATCATTAATGTATGTTGGGACTTGAAATGGACTCTGTGGGCTGTTCTCCATGTGAGTGGCGATGTATCCCATGTGGATTGGGTTTACCGTTCAATATAATTCATAAATGGCTGCTGTGAGTGGATATCTCGATTTCATGGAAATGTACACAGTTCATTGAAAATGCAGAAAGTAAAGGATTTATCTGGATTTGATGGAAATGTACCCAGTTCATTGAAAATGCAGAAATTTTTTAATCTTTACATATTTCCTGTGGAAGTGATTTCTACCTTAATAAAGAGAGAGGTCCCGCTTACTAAATCTCGATTGGATATCCAATTATGGTGATTAAACTAGTAATTAATCATAATTCCAATTTAACAAAGTAATCAATCCACAAATAGAGAAAGACACAAGAATTATATGTGGAAAACCCTAAAAGGGAGAAAAACCACGGGCCTTATCGTCTAGGCCAACAGACAATCAAGCACTATGTAAACTTGAAGAATACAAGACACTTACAACCATTTTCCCAGTTGTTGACTCAACCTAAGGACTGCCTCAGATCTTACTGACATCACGTCACAAATCTTCACCGTGCTTGCATAGAACCGCCTTCAGGAAGGGGATGGAAACTAAATCCAAAACTCTAAATCTTCAGCACAGCAGCAGCTTGAAATCTTGGGGGGGGGGGGGGGGGGAGAAATGGATCTCTCAACCTCTCTATCTCAGGAATTTTGTCTTAATCAGTGTCTACAATAGGTTGAGGGATGAAGCCTTTAAATAGTCTTCAATTCGTGCTTGAAAGGCTCTAGGAGTAGAAAGTTGTATCTTGGACGAATTAGAAACAGCAGTTTAATCAGGAAAGGAAACTTCAAGGTTCGCTCGAGCGACAGTGGGAGTTCGCTCGAGCGGACTGCACTCTGGAAATTCAAAACGCAAACTGTCTTCTGGCCGCTCAAGCGATCTCAGGTTCGCTCGAGCGAACCAGTATCTGTCTCCAAAGTCTTCAAGGCAGAACGTTGGTGGGTCGAGCGCACACTATGATGGGTCGAGCGAAGGTGCCTTGGGATGGGTTCGCTCGAGCAACCCATAGAATCCTCTAAAACTTGGAATTTACAGACTTTTTGGAAGTAGATCTTTGACAGTCTGAAAACTAAAAGAAATACATATTTAGAAACCCCAATTTTGTCCGGACTCTATGAATTAACAAACTAAAATCCTAACAATCTCCCCCTTTGGCAATTCATAGACAAAACCCTAATTACATGAAAAGTTTCTACCCTTCTATCTTAAAGATCAACAAAGCAGGATAAGCACACGATGATGAAGGATTCAAAACTAAGTTACCTGCGATAACTTCCAAAAAACAGAGCAAGTGCAATATAACAGATAACTAAAGTCAAAGATGTTAAATGATTAATCACTAAGATCCAAGTCTAAATATAAACAGATAAAGTCTCCCCCTTTTTGTACATAATTGACAATCAGAGAGAGGGGAGAGTAATCAACAAAATGAACATAAAGTTTGAAATAAACCAGACTATAAACAACCATTCATCAAGCAGAAAAGTATTAAAAAGGAAAGACATCATAAAAACAACAGCAAGTGATTGATCCCCAGGGGCCAGTCGGGACAGGATATCTGCCAGCACTACATCGATATGAGCGAAGCCCTCATTCATCTAAGCGAAGCCAGCAGTAACCTGGCCGCTCACTGTATCCACTCTGGCAGTGAGGTGCTGGACTTGTGCAGTCAATCGATCAAAGCGGTCCACCTGCTCCCCCTGCAGAGGATCATCAGCTTGCTCCTCTTCAGCTTCTTCAACGTGATGCCCCGCAGGTATATGAGAAGTGGATAGGGACAAGGTCCTGGCATTGATAGGATTTTTATCTTCATCACTAAGTCATGTGGCCAGGGGGCAATCTCTTTGAATGTCAGAAAGTCAGTGATGAACACTCCAAAAGGAAGAAGCGAGTTTTTCTTTGCTGACATTGTCTTGGTCAAAACATTTAAAATCACTTGCGGTATGTTAACCCGCCTGCCGGTCCCAATACAATACAGGAGATAGCCATTGCACTGAGCCACATCCGAAGTGTGTCCCCTTGGTTCCAAATTATGACACACAAATCGGTTAAGAAATCGGTACTCATCAGTTAAACTTCCATGTGGCAGAATACCACCCGGCCAACGTGTTTCAACACCACAAATGGTAGAAGCCACTACATCGTAATTTATTGGTGCAGGAAGTTCATCAGGGATAGGGTAGTCCGGATTGTCAACGATGGGAATGTTGATAAAGTCAGCAATATCTTGAACCGAAATCGTAAGCCATCTTCCATGGAGAAAAGTCTTAATGGAACCACTTGCCAAGACCTCTAAATTGCAAAAGAATTCTCGGACCAAATCAACATTAATAGAAGATGTATTAAATTTCACCAACGAAAACCAATTTCGGGTTGCAAGACTCCGAAAGACCCTCTTGTTGTGCAGTTCCTCTGCGACTTCCCTCTCCGATTCCACATTCCTATTCGCGTACTGAGCGAAAAATTGATTTGATTTTCCCAAAGATGGGAATCTCGTATGATCAAATGATGAAGAGGACGAGGACTCAGCATGAAGGCGCTTTTTTGGTGCCATAACTGACTAAAACCACACAAAAAGACTCCAATTAATCCAACCCTGCAAAAAAAATGGCCTCCATCCGCCACAAACAAAATCACGCCTTCCACAAGGACTTCCACAACCAAACCAACACAAGCAAACGCCCATAACCACTGCATCCCTGCAAAAAAAACTTTGGCCTCCATTTGCCAAAACACCACAACTACATCCTCCACAAGCCAAACTCCACAATCACATCATCCCTCAAACTACTCCATTCCACACATCATCCATTTCATACAGCCAATCTCCATTCCAAACAAGAAACCATAGTTATCCACACAAATTTCCATTGAACAAGATGCCAAAAATAAATTCCACCAAGCATTGCAATATATAAAAAAAAAATCTCCAAGTAATATGAAATTGGTCAAAACACACAAGCACCAAAACGAACACTTGAGTCTATATAGAGTGCCATCAACGATTCCCAACTATCCAAAAACAAAATGATGCATGACTATATATGAATGAGATAGTAAAATGAGAAACTAAGTGGAACAAAAAAAATGCATGGAAGAAGAGAATGCGAAAATCAGAAGATGCATAAAATAGAAGAAGAAAAGGGGAAAATGACATGGGCGATGGAGAAATAATAAAAAAAAAAACTTAAACAAGTTCAAATGCATAAGAACTAGACAAATAATGAATATATAATGAAAAAAATACCTTTGGAGGGAGAGGAGAACGAAAGCCTGGAGCAGAGAAATAGGCGGGGGGGGGGGGGGGGGGTGGTTTTGCAGGCGAGGCAGAGAAGGAAAAAGAGAGGAATCGGGAATTTAAACCGCCAAGGTTGCTCGAGCGAACTAGTATGGTCGCTCGAGCGAACTGTCCAGGGTTTTAAAACCCTAGGGTGCAGTGCGCGAAAAATTCCTAACGGTCACGTTTCTGTCAAATCCCTCCATTGAACAGTGTAAACAGGAGCACTTATTAAAATTTCCGTAAATTTAAGCACACAGTGCAAAAAGTGAATTTTATGACCATAAAAAATTTTAAAAAATAAAAAAAACTGAAGGCAATGTGATCTTCTCCCCATGAACCTCTTTGAGATGAACAAAATGTTACATAGGGAGCACACCCATCAACACAAAGTTGAGGAAAATAGTTTCCTCCAATTTTTTCTCTCCTTTTTTTTTTTTTTTTCAACTCACTTGAGTAGCATTTTCTTTTCCATATCTTTAGTAATTCATTCGAGTCCTCATCAAAAATCTATTATTTATTTTTTGGATAAACTGAGGACGGGTTAAACCATCATTTGTGACTTTCATGCTAATGATCGTGGTAGCCTTCTCCAAGAGAAAATTACCAATAAATTGGAAGCTTTCACACACAATCGTAGGTAGCCATCTTCCTCAAGGTTAACCTTATTACCACAACACCTCTCAAGGATAAAGAAGGAGATAGCAGTGACAGAATCGAAAATTGACCCGTGCTGTGAGAAAAAGAAAAACAATGGTCATGTGTACAAGTGAGTGTGCACCTAAATAAATCAAAATTTATGGAGTGTAGGGAATAAGAGAAATCCCTAATGATTTTCGCAGGGATTCAAAGCGCGTTGCATCCAATGGTTTGGTAAAGATATCCGCAAGTTAAGTTTCAGTGGGAATATGGTGCAAAGAAATTGTTCCCTCTTCCACAAGGTCACGAATGAAATGATGCCTAATGTCTATATGCTTTGTGCGAGAGTATTGGACAGGATTTTTGGAAATATCAATGGCACGCTGATTATCACAAAAGACAGTCATGGTGTCTTGCTCAATCTCATAATCCTGAAGCATCTGTTTCATCCAAAGAAGTTGTGTACAACAACTTCCTGCACCAATGTATTCAGCCTCAGCAGTCGACATATTTTAAGATTCTTTTCACAGCTTGAAAATGAGACATCTTAGGTTTTGACTGGTATCTCGCACAAACTCCGACACTGTAGGAAATTTCAGGACGACTAGCAGTGAGGTAGAGCAGACTACCAATCATACTTCTGTAACTTTTCTCATCAGTATCCAATCCATCAACATCAAGACTAATTTTCACAGTGGTGCTTATAGGTATTCTATTATGTTTTGAAGATTGCATTCCAAACTTTTTCAGCAACTCTCTAGCATATTTTGGTTGAGAAATAAAAATGCCATAGGGAGTTTGTTTAATCTGTAAACCCAGGAAGAAAGACAGCTCACCAACCATACTCATTTCAAATTCACTCGACATTTTATCATCAAATTTATCAGACAAGAGATCAGACGTAGAGCCAAAAATGATGTCATCAACATAAACTTGGGCAATGACAATGTTGTGCTTGTCTTGTTTGATGAATAACGTCTTATCCACACTTCCTCTAGTAAACCCATGCTCTATCAAGAATACAGTCAGTCTCTCATACCAGGCTCTCGGAGCTTGCTTTAAACCGTAAAGGGCTTTTTGCAATTTGTAAACATGATCAGGATTATGAGGATCTTCAAATCCATTCGATTGTTCCACAAACACTTCCTCATTCAAAAACCCATTCAAAAATGCACTTTTGACATCCATTTGAAACAATTTAATATTTAAGAAACAAGCAATGGCAAGTAACAAGCACACAGATTCTAGTCGAGCTACAGGGGCAATAGTTTCATCAAAGTCAATACCCTCAACTTAGGTATACCCCTGAGCTACTAATCAAGCTTTGTTCATAATGACTTGACCAGTCTCATCGGTTTTGTTTTTAAAAATCCATTTGGTTCCGATGACATTTGTATTTGACGGTCTAGGAACAAGCTCCCAAACACAGTTCCTTTCAAATTGGGCTAGTTCATCATGCATAGCATTTATCCAAGAATCATCTACCAGAGCATCTTTGATATTTTTTGGTTCTAAAGAGGAAACATAACAGACATGACTTACCTCATCACGTACCTGTTTCCTTGTTTTCATAGGAGCAAAAATCTCAACAATAACTTTGTCCAAAGTATGATCTTTGATGACTTGGCCTTTTTGAGATCGAGGATGAACAAATTTTGGAGATGCACTTTGCTCTTCAAATTGCCGAATTCTTTCAGGAACAGTATATTCAGAGGAAGGTTCCCTTGATTCAAACGGATCAGCATATGCGTTTGTTTCTTTTGGTGATTCCGAATCAGGTTTTGCTTGGGTTTCCTTTTGATTTTTAACCTGTTCAGAAGATGGAGAAAAAATCAGTCCCTCATCATCATCATCGGAGAAATAATTCGAGGTACATACATCATCCACTACCACATTAATGGATTCCATTACAACAAAATTTTTAAGATGAAAAACACGATACGCTTTGCTAGACAGTGAGTAACCGAGAAATATTCCTTCATCACTCCTGGAGTCAAATTTTGACAAATGTTCTCTATTTCGAAGGATCTAACACTTGCTGCCAAAAGTTCGAAAGTATTTGATATTTGGCTTAACTCCTGTCCAAATCTCATATGGGGTGGTTTTCGTTCCCGGACGAAGATATACACAGTTGATGACATACACAGCTGTGTTAACAACTTCAACCCAAAACCTTTGAGGTAACTTTTTGCTGTGCAACATCACACGTGCCATATCTTGAACCACTCTATTCTTTCTTTCCACTACCCCATTCTGTTGAGGTGTTTTAGGGGATGAGTACTCATGCTTAATCCCATGTTTGGTGCAAAAAGTAGAAAAATCAGAATTTTGAAATTCGGTTCCATGATCGGAACGAATCCTTGAAACACCGCCAAATTGCTGTCCTTTATCTGCAATAAGCAAAGTCCACAAGTCATTAAAGACAACAAAAGTTTCGGATTTATCATGTAAAAATCTTACCCATGTCAATCTGGAAAAATCATCAACTGTTAAAAATATATACTTTTTACCACCAATGCTTTCAAATTTTGTTGGTCCCATAAGATCCATATGCAATAGCTTTAAAGGTCTCTTAATGACAAGAGAATCAACCTTTTTGTGAGGAGCTTTTATCTGTTTTCCAACTTGACAGGGACCACACACAGTATTCGGGGCTCTTTTAAGTTTCGGAAGCCCACGAACAAGCTCAAGATTTGACAATTTTTCCAGAACTTTGTAATTCACATTGCCCAAACGTTGATGCCATAAAGCGAAGTCGCTAAACACTGCTGAATTACAAGACATTTCTTTCTCAGATAAAACCGCATAGCAATTGTCGGAATTTCTTACCCCATGAAGAACAGTTTTCCCTTTTTGTCCACAATAATGCATTATTTAGAAGAAAAATGTACCTCATGTTTGTTATCACATAACTGACTTATACTCAAGAGGTTTGTTTTGAGACCATCAACCAAATAAACATTTTTGAGTTTGGACATACCTGGGATTGCCACAACTCCTTTTCCAACAACTTTTACCTTACCTCCATCTCCGAATCGAACACTTCCACAATTGTGATCTTCTAGAGATGTAAACAAGGCTTTGTTTCCTGTCATGTGACGTGGGCAGCCACTATCCAAGTACCACACATCAGAGTTTGTAGCACTAAGTGCTGTAAGTACCACATTACAGCGTAGATCAGATTTTCGGACCCAGACTGGTTTGGTCTTAACCTGATGTGAAGAATTTTTAGGCCTTCTACACTGATTTCTGTTGTAATTTCTCTGTTTATTACAGTGTGGTCTTATGTATTCTGTGATTCCACAAAAGTGACATATAGGAATGAATCTTGGTTTAGACACATAAGAAGGATAATAACTCTGAGGATATCTAGCATTTGGATAGACAGTAGGCATGGATTTCATAGTAGTTCTTTGAACAAACACAGTTTTACCTTTGTCCTTAGAAGAAGAAGAACCTACAAATCCAAGCCCAGATTTTAAAGGAGGCAATTGACTTCCCAAAATTTCATTCAGCTTCATTGATCCAGTGTTCATCCGGTTAATAGAAGCTTTTGCCGAATCCAATTCTGCAAGAGCTATCTTTAACTTTCCAGCAAGATTGTCTTTTTCAGATTTGCAAGTGTTCAGCTTGTTTCGAACGGTCAACAGTTGAGATTCAGCCTTCTGAAACTGTTGCTGCAGGCGATCATTCTCTTGACCTACAAGAATCAATTTGTTAGACAATATTCATTGTTGATCTTTCAACTGTTTTACTTTAGATTAAGTGTCTAGCAATGTAGCTTGCAAAGATATGTTCTTTTCCTCCATTGCTTTCAATTTCAAGGATCTTTTCTCACTGATTTTGGACATTCGAATAGATTCATGAAGCAATTGTTGATAATCTTCATCGCCTTCCTGTTCGTCATCAGAAAATTCGTTAATGTCTAAATCGTCTTCAGACTTGGATTCCTACACAGGTGAAATGTTAGAGAGAGCCATGAAAGCAACGTATTTTCCAGACTCACTTGAAATTCGTTAATGTCTAAATCGTCTTCAGACTTGGATTCCTACATAGGTGAAATGTTAGAGAGAGCCATGAAAGCAACGTATTTTCCAGACTCACTTGACGGTGAATCAGGTTCAGAAATTTCCTCTTCATATTCCTCATCCCAGGCAACATTTAAGGCCTTGCCTTTATTCTTATCTCTGCGATTTGCACACCTGGAGGCAATGTGTCCATACCCTTAACACTCAAAGCATTTGACAGGCTTTATTGTACCCTTTGATCAATTTGCAGATTGGTTTTGCTCAGTCTTGGGTACAAACTTACCTTTGGGAGGAGCTTTAGGGTTTAATATTCATTTTTAAAGGACTTTCTATTTTTCCAAATGTTGTAAAGTCTTCTAGCAAGATATGCCTCAAACTTCTCATCATCCATATCACTGCCAGGTTCACTAAATTCAAAGACATCCAGTGAATTAGAGGACACTAGAGCAATGTCCTTTCCCTTTTTCTCCTGACAGTGATTGGACTCAAAAGTTTGCAAATTACCAACAAGTTCTTCAACTGTTAGCGAATTCAGATCTTGGTGCTCTTCAATGGCAACTACTTTTGGACGAAATCATTCTGGGAGAGACCTCATGATTTTCATTACAACTTTGTTTTGAGGAACAGTTTCTCCCAGATTATAGCATGAATTGACAATCTTGCATAGTTTTGTATAAAATTCATCAAAGGATTCAGACTCTTTCATGCGTATCGTCTCAAAAGCGGTTGTCAAATTCTGGAGTTTTGTTTGCTTGACAATTTCTATTCCTTCATAAACAGTTTGAAGAAGATCCAAAGCAACCTTTGCAGTAGAACAAGCAGATACTCTATAAAACTCCGATGCAGTAATTCCATTATAAATAGCATTAATGGCCTTATTGTTGCAATTAGATCTAGTCCTCTCATCAGGAGTCCATTAGGCTTTGGGTTTGGGTTTTGTTTGCCCTTTAACAGTCATGGTGGGTTCAGTATAACCTTCCACAACAACATCCCAGACTTGGTCATCTATAGCCTTCATATAAGCAATCATCATAGATTTTCAATATGAGTAATTAGATCCATCTAAAAGAGGGGGCTTACTGGTAGATGTGCCTTCTCTGTTGATATCCATTGGAGATCAGTAAAGAGATCACACAAAAGATTAGTATAACCTGCTCTGATACCAATTGAAAGTGATTTCTACCTTAACACAGGCAGAGGTCCTGCTTACTAAATCTCGATTAGATATCCAACTATGGTGATTAAACTAGTAATTAACCCTAATTCCAATTTAACAAAGCAATCAATCCACAAATAGAGAAAGACATAAGAATTATACGTGGAAAACCCTAAAAGGGAGAAAAACCACGGGCCTTATCGTCTAGGCCAACAGACAATCAAGCACTATGTAAACTTGAAGAATACAAGACACTTACAACCCTTTTCCTAGTTGTTGACTCAACCTAAGGACTGCCTCAGATCTTGCTGATATCACATCACAAATCTTCACCGTGCTTGCATAGAACCGCCTTCAGGAAGGGGATGGAAACTAGACCCAAAACTCTAAATCTTCAGCACAGCAGCAACTTGAAGTCTTGGGGGGAAAGAAGATGGATCTCTCAACCTCTCTATCTCAGGAATTTTGTCTTAATCAGTGTCTACAATAGGTTGAGAGATGAAGCCTTTAAATAGTCTTCAATTCGTGCTTGAGAGGCTCTAGGAGTAGAAAGTTGTATCTTGGAAGAATTAGAAACAGCAGTTTAATCAGGAAAGGAAACTTCAAGGTTCGCTCGAGCGACAGTGGGGGTTCGCTCGAGCGGACTGCACTCTGGAAATTCAAAACGCAAACTGTCTTTTGGCCGCTTGAGCGATCTCAGGTTCGCTCGAGCGAACCAGTCTCTGTCTCCAAAGTCTTCAAGGCAGAACGTTGGTAGGTCGAGCGCACACTATGATGGGTCGAGCGAAGGTGCCCTGGGATGGGTTCGCTCGAGCGATGAGGGTTCGCTCGAGCGACCCATAGAATCCTCTAAAACTTGGAATCTGCAGACTTTTTAGAAGTAGATCTTTGACAGTCCGAAAACTAAAAGAAATACATATTTAGAAACCCCAATTTTGTCCGGACTCTATGAATTAGACAACTAAAATCCTAACACCCTAAGAACTAACATTGTCGGTCAACAGCTGAATTTTCACAAGTTTCTGCAAAATGTCATGTGATATCCACATATCACATTATGCAATATCTTAAGATCGTGCCTAGCTAATCCTATATATGTTGGATGTCGCACTTTAATTATATAAATTGTTCAGCGGGAGACATTTAAGCTTCAATCGTTTAAGGAAAAATGTCAAATTTAACAACACCATTTGGTCAAAATCCCTTTTTTCGATATTTTTTATGATTTTGTTGCTAGTATTCCTTATGGTTTTGTTTCATGCAACCCTTCTCTTTATGTTCTACTCTTTCTCTACACGCTATACCTTTTTGAATTGTATATTCTCAAGTCTTATTTTCTAAATTTGCGAGAAACAAAAAACAAAAGAAGATAAAATGCACCATGATCCCAGTTTGGGCCATTCTATCAACTTTTACGCAATAGAAATGATCCAACGGTGCATCAGTATGGTGTGGACGGCACCAAGAAGCTAATTTATCAAGGGTGGGCCCGCTTTAATGTCATAGACATATGCATTATGTATAGAATCAACCTGATTTTAGCTTTCATTGGAATGATATAAACAGTTAGGTGATCATGTGTATTATAGTTATTTTACTCCACTTAATCAATTTAACTTGTACCAAACAGTGTATGGTACTTGTTTGGAGTAAGATTTGAGAGAGTACACACACACACATATATATATGAGCAGGGCTCTCCTAAGCTGCAGCTTAGCTTAACTTATCTTAAGCTGGAATAAGGCTGGTCCTACAAATCAAACTTGATTATATCTATTTTTTGTATAATGGAACTGAAAAATCCAGTTATAATTGGATTTATCTTGATTTTGGAGATGATCATCATCCAAAAAACAACATATTCGACTTTGATTTTATGGGACCAGCCCTGTTTCAGCTTAAGATAAGCTAAGCTGCAGCTTAAGAGAGCTGGCCCCTATATATATATATATATATATATATATATATATGGGATATTCAAGTGCATCCATCCATCACCATTGTGGTGAGGGACACCCCCTTTTTGGATAGTTTCATGTACAAAAGAGGGGTACAAAAGAAAAGTACACTTCTCTTTTATACTTGTAACTTCCCAAAAAGGGGGTGTCCCTCACCACAATGGTGAGGGATGGATGCACATGAATATTCTCCTATATATAGAGGGATCGATGTGAAATAAGAGGACTCTTATCAAATTAAGGCAGGACGCAAACATGGTAAATCAGGTTTTAGCTGCGATCAACACCATGTTAATGGCGGCATGGGATCATTCCTCATTATATTCTAGTTTCATGGAAGTTCATAGTTCAGGCCACCTATGCCCAAAGCCTAGTCCCAGTAGGCTGGATTTTGATTCTGTCAACATATTTAGTATAAAGAGCATGTAGATTTTGCAAATGGTACAGGGCTTTGCCTAAACTTTATTAGTCCTGATAACTAATGGATTGAGTTCGCACAAGCTTAAGTATGGCCACTTCGTTCATGAATACACCTAAACCCTAGCCATTACGGGTTTGGAAACCAATTTTCTGAACCATGTTCTAATATCAGTCAATGCAAGAAGAAAGTTGTGTCAGCAATTAACCATGTTATAAGGAATAGATCTTTGGATATGCTACTCTTTCCATATGCATGGATAGTGGGTTTCTCTTTCCGCTCTCCTTACATCTGGTGTGAACTTCCTCCTTTTTCTGATTGTGTAGGCTCTCTTGCCCCTCCGGGGGGTTCAGGGTACCAAAAAAAAATGGGGATTTGACAATTCAATATTCTTTAGACACTTAATCCCCAAATTCATGACTAAAAGTCACTAAATGTCACCATAGTTGTTTGACATTGGATCTCATAATATCATGGTTTTTAAACCCATGATATCATGAGATCCTAGTAGCTTTTCAACTTTTAACATGTAAATCCCATGATATCATGGGATCCAAAGCAAAAAAGTAAAAAAAAAAAAAAAAAAAATGGGGGAGGGGGGGAAATCAGAGTTAAACAATCCTGGTGACATTAGCTTACTTTCAATCATGAACTTGAGAAAACCATGTTTAAGGGTCGTTCATATGTAGAATCCCCAAAAAAAAAAAAAAAATCATGTCATATGAGGCTTAGTTTCAATGGTGCTTGAAATGCATGGACCCTGATCGAGCCTAAATATCCCATGTTACATGTATCCTACCTATCACACAACACCGATTGACCCCACATGGCATTTATTATGGACCTTCGTCCTTTCTCTTCAGCACAAAAGAGCAGCAGCAGAGTCTCCTCGGTCCTCACTCCAGGCCACCGAGAGATTGCGTATTTGCGTGTCTGGCTTGTTCCTTCCATTTTTCCCATGGATGAGAAGCAGAAGAGATATGGAAACCTACAGCACGCTTGCGGCGTGCTTTCTGATGATCGCATGGGCAGCATAAATCGCGGCATGCTTTCTGCTGTAATTAATACAGGCCGACATGCCGCACACTACCATGTCTGCCATTTCTCTTCATACCTACTTCTTCACCTCTCTTGTCCTTCTTGTCATTGTGGGGGTGGGCCATTCATCTTCACCTACTTCTTCACCTCTCTTGTCCTTCTTGTCATTGTGGGGGGTGGGCCATTCATCTTCTTGTATCGTTAGTTAAGTTAAATTAGGGTTATAAATGTGTCGTATTCTCCGATTATCCGGAGGTTCCGACCTATTAAGTTTTGGATCTGAGTGCATATTTTGGTCATGATTAGCAAATGGTTCCGGTTTTGGATCATTTTTTTAGAACCGATACCTAAACGTTTCTGATTTCGGATCCACGGTGGCTCAGACCCATGGATCCGGGACCCGACCCATTCTGTCTTTATATACTAAAGTTACCTTATGTTAGTGTAACCTCCACTTCTGACAACCTGAGCGGTGGTTTAATTTACAAAGTCATTGCTGATCCCATTTATTTAAAATTAAAGAATCAATCTACTGGTATTCAACCATAAAATTCATCCAGTCATCATCCACCATTAAATATTCAGGCCTACCAAACCAATAACTTTTCATAAAAGAGAAATTCAAAACATAATACACTACTGAAGAATCAAATAAAAAACGCTGATACAAGTTGAATTAATACATAAATATCACTGTGTTTTTCTAAAAAATACATCATTGTTGACTCAAAACACTTGATTGAATTAATACATCTCTTTGCTTTACAAAAGCATGATTTTTTTAGAAAGAAAAACACAGGTATTAGTATAGACCCGGAACTAGACTCGCCTCACAAATGGTTCCGATTCTGGTTCTGGTTCTCATTAATGTTATCGGTTTCGGTTATGGAACTAGTTTTCTGGTTCCGAACAGGGTCGGGCCCCAGTTCCGATTCCCTCTTTTAGAAAACGGTTCAAGTTCCGGTTCCGGATCCGGTTTCACCCTGGACCCGGACCAGAACCGATCCGTTTACAACCCTAAGTTGAATCTTTAAAGTAGTTGTCGCAGAAAAATCATAACCATCGGTTATATGTAACTAATCAGATCATTGTTATTATTGTATCTGTTGTTAATACTTGTTCTTATAAAGTAGCATTCGTTTAACTTGGCTTGTGGACTTGTGGTGGAGAATGATATGAAGGCTGGGTAATGTAGTTACTTGGAAACGTGCAACCAGCCAAGGAGTGAGTGCTCTTCTACTTTTTGCACCTAAAACGTTTTGTTTTGTTTGACCAAGGGAAGAGTCAATTATTTTGGTTTTAAATTGGTAAGGAAAGAGAACAGATTGTGCACTAGATAGCATGTAAGAGGTGATCACCACTCCTTTTTTTATTTTTGGGAGACACCATTTTGTAGGGATGAAAATGGGTTAGGTTCAGTTTAGGTCACTAGTATACCTACACCCAAATCACTAAAAGTAGACCCGGCTCAATAAAGGGGGCTGGATCTAAACCTGAATGAAGACCTAAATACTCATAAAATATGCTTAATATAATTATAAATAAAGCAAATTTTCCAGAGTTACCAGACGGATCCTAGCTCAATCTAAAAGTTCCGCGCTTAAGGACCTCATCCCTCATAAGTCGGGTCATAAAAAGACCTTTCAAACCCCTATGGCCCTATCTATTCATGGTCTTACTCCTTCCAGGTAGGCCCCACAAGCTGGACCGTCCAAATTTTAATTTCTTTTAAAAAAATGATTATTTATTTATATTAAGAAAAATACTTAATATCATTAATTAAGAATGGGGATTGCTGTCTTTAAGCTTTCTAAGCACATAACAAAACAAAAAGGACCATAATATAGTTTGGACCATCATATCAGCGATTGAAGTTTGAAGTAGTCGCCATTAAATTTGTCAAATGTCAATTCATGATCTACCACTGGATCATGGTTTCTTAATGCGTGGCTATGTGTGGTACGTGTGCCCGCTGGCTTGAAGGTCAAATTATCCTGCACATTGCTATTAATGATATGATCATGTGGACCACTGATGCTTTGGATCATTAAATGACCCCAAGTCACAAACCTGATCATGAAAGATAGTGCCATGTGATTTTGCCCATATCCCATGCATGTGGGTGGTCCATGTTCCAATGGTAGGTGCACTACCATTCAATGGTTCCAACTTCTTCCCATTTGATTGGGGCACTTCGTTTGGGTCATGTAAGTCAACTGTTGACCACATAAATAAAATAAAATCTGTACAGACAACACTAGCCATGGATCTCTTCAGACAACGTTGTAGCTTGCAACGCAATGTAGTTATTGGCATTTTCTTTTGGATGGTGTGTGAGTTGGCTTCGAAATGAAAATTGAAAAGATCTTTCTCCGGGAGATTGCAAACTTCATAATCCAATTAAGCAACGAATATTTTCATTTAAGTATTTAAAGTGAATTACAACATTAATCAACATAAAGGGCCTGTTCATTTACTAGAATTCTAGGAATTCTTATTTAGGGAATTCTTGAATTCCTAGACAAGGTGGAATTCCAAAATCCTCCTAAGGGCATGAGCATTTTGGAATTCCACCAAAATACAAAGAAGGTGAAATTCCAGGAATTACTAAAGGCCAAGTGGGACTTATCATGTGTTGGAATTCATAAATTCTTGTAAAGAAATATAGGATTTGAAAAATGTAAGGGAACAGGATGTCACATCAGGTCTTAAAAACCCCAACCACTAAAATTCCAAGAATAGGCCCAAAGTCAAATGATTAAAACACAGACTGACCCACTTACCATTTACACAATATACAAGAGGACCCACTAACCCAATTTCTTCCTCCCAAAATCATACAACACATCATGAATCCACACTAGTCTCAGTATCCCCAATCCAACCTTTAAAGCAACATACCTCAATCCAGTCATCCAACCACTTATAGTGACCACTTTAGAGACACATGAAAAATGGGGAGGATGGTGTTATAGATGAGAGAGAGATATGTCACTAATGAATGAGAGAGAGAGAGAGAGAGAGAGAGAGAGAGATGTCACTAATGAATGAGAGAGAGAGAGAGATGTTTTGGGGAGTGGGTTTTGGAGGAAGTGACCCATTAAACATTTAGGAAAGATTAAAGACTGCAATATACTGGGTTTTCTAAGAACCAGTTCTATTTTCTAACTTCTTTGCTATCACATATAAGATCATTGCACTGGGTTTGCCCAATCATTTGTTTTTATTATTACATTTCCATCTATTTCTACAAATTTCATTGGTCTAAACACGGTATGCATGCCCTCCCAGATCACAAAGTAGAAAAAAATCCATGAAATTGTTAAGTACCCATTTTTCGACACACCTGACAAAGCCACATTTCCACCCCCAAAAATAACCAAGCAAGCTACCAAACAATACATAATTTTCTTTCATAGAGACCAGTTGCCCTGTTGGAATGGAAATGCATGGTGGAAGCATGGACTTTGATTGAAGTCACTGATGACTGATGTGTGACGACAGCAGGGGCCACTAACTTTTTTCATTTCATTTGTCAATTAGCCCCACATAGTACCTATCGTCTCTGTCTAAGCTTTTTAGTGTCTTTATGATGTTTGATCACTCTGAACTAATGAATCTTGAAAGATTTATTGCTTGTTCCAGCTACCAACCATAAAAATGAGGTTGAGTTTGTGGATCTTATCCTGAGGGGAGTTATATCATTGGTGGCTCGTTCAACTAAATAGATACAGATGTCTTGATGCATTTAACTTTTTTTTTTTTTTTGGTTAATCTAGTTAAGGAGGTAGGACCCATGATAGTAACCGCTAACACCGGGGGAGAGGCTCACACAAGTGAGGAGGGAGGACTCCGAGAGAGCAGAGGTGAATCCCTAGTCATTTGGATGAGACCGAGTTGCCAACCAACTGAGCAATCTCTTGTTTTTTTTATGGATTTAACAGCTGCTTAGCTTTGATTTGGATAGAGAAGATTGGTTTGAATTGAGTTTTAATACAGAAGGTTAGATGGTAGCATGATCCTGACTCCATGATATAAGTGACGAAACTTCTTTCAATAGGATTCGTTATTCTCCCCTTTGGTTTCTTCCACAACAGGAGGAAAGTAACCCTCCTTGTAACTATTTTCAGAAGAAAATAAAGAGAGTTTGTTATCTTAAGAGGGTGGAGAAAAAAATTCTTAGAGATTAATATTCTGAAGTACAAAAAAGAAAAGGAGACTTTTTTTTTTTTTCTTTTTTGCACTAGTTAAAATTATTTCCCCTCATTTGGATACACTTGTAGGGCTTGTTTGTGTAGATCGCAGATTTTTTCCTCTTCTTTTAAAAAGAAAAAAAGAAAAAAACTCAGACCACTCCCAATTTTGTTCATTTTTTTACTTTTCACTTTTCTTTATGTTTGCCATGGAAAATCAGCTCAATTTTGTACACCTGTTATGTAGAAGCATGGCTACACAAACGTGCCCTTAGAGAGAAAAGTAATTCTCTTGTTACTAAGGTTCATTTGATTTAAAGAAAATGACAAATGGAGAATCTCCACTAAATGAAAAGAAAAATAATGAGGAGAAAAGAAGATAGTAGTATAACCACCGACATGGTATTTTTTGTACTTCATCCAAGGAGACTGGGATCCAAGAGAGAGCCCGCACGCACGGAAAAGCAGCCCATTTTAGTAGGAAAATAGCTCGCATAAGCCGGAAGAAAGCCTGCACACGCAGAAAGAAGGGGCATACTTAAAATTCGAACCCCGGATAGCCAGGTTCGAAACAAGATTTTATTGCCTTTTCTATTACACGAAAAAGAAGGAAAAAAAAAAAAAAGACCATTGTAACCAAAATATGGGTTAAAGTGGCTATCAAAACCTTGATGCGACTGCCACTTGAAGACTCAGTTGAATGATTGTTTTCAATACTCGTTTTTCCCATTTATAGTCTTTGATTTGATGCAGAGCAGAAAGAGAGCCACATATATCCTCTAGGACAAAAAAAGACTTTTGACAATAATCACCTGTCACCACCTCTACGGCCACGAAGTCTAACCCCGACCCGACCCAAAAGCAGTCAGACAGGCCAATAATGGACCGGGTCAACCCAGATGGGCAGGTGGCCTCTTTATTGTGGTTTAAAGCTTCAACCTCCCCAAGCCACCAGTTGGGTACTAGACTAATATAGTTGGCAAAGGGATCTTTTATAAATCCCAAACAACAAATGATTTTTCAAAGGGCTGTTTTCCATTGGAATTTTAGAACTTTTTCTCTATGAAAATGCAAAATTATGAAAATAATCTACGAAGAAATTAGAATTCAAACATCAATAGTCCATTCGGATTAATACATAGTCAATCCAACGGTCCATTAAATTCGGATCTGACCGAAAGTTGGTGGACATGTGCAATTTAGAGAGGGTCATTTCGATGGACCAAAGGTGGGCCCCATAAGCATAAGCTTACGAAATCTCATCCTAAGTTCGAGCTTAGAAGAGCCTTGCTCATATACAGTAACTATATTGCTCTGTTTTTTCATTGCAACTTAGAAGGGGCATCTGAAATAACCCCACCTTATCTAGACATACTAGACAAATAGTTTTAGGCCACGTTTGGCTTATTTGTTCATTATGATATTATTGTGATTGCCCACCTTATCTTATAAAATTAGGTTGTAACAAAATCCACAGCTTCTGGTTAGGATAAATCTCTTAATTAATGGTATTGGATCCTTTAAATATTGCTAAGAGCAAATTTAATGGCAGTCACAAATCAATCAATTTTGAGCTTCCTTCGTCCTTAATTTGGAACAGGAGTGGTTTTGACAAATGGTTAGGACCACAGGAGTATTATCTAGACAGTTTAGAAAATCAAACATAATCAACAGGGAGAGAAGATATTCATACCTAACCCTGACAGGATAGGATAACGGTGAAAGACAGCAATGAGAAGAACCCTTACAACAGCAGGTGACTTTCCCAAGTCATTGGAAATTCTCCATCCCTATCACATCTCCAACCAACCTGTCTTGGTTGGAAATTGCAGTGTGAAGATTAGAAAATTTGATCATACCATCAACCTTCACTTGTAATTGAGACAGATTGTACCGAGAGAAAAAAATGTTTATCTCAATTTTATCCATACACACACACAGAGATCTGTACCTGTTCTCCTCGACAAGATCCCATGAAGGACCCACCTTTGGCCCCGCCCCGCCCCATAATGAAAGATTTAAAAAGATTTGAAAATATGGGTTCTGAATGTAGCCCATTTGGCTGATAAGAAAGCAGTTCCAATATTATGAAAAAAAAAAAAACAAATAATAGCATTGACATATCTGAGAAAATCAAGTTAAAGATACAACATCAATATAACATTGCAACTCAATGAAGAAGACTATTATTACAGACTGCTTCCCTTTTACTGAAACATGGAATTGATACATGACTATAGACAAAAGTGATTAAATGATTCATTCTATTATAGCGTTTTATAGCTGACCGATCAGGAAAAATCAGACAGGCTATAGCTTTTTATAGCTGACCGATCAGGAAAAATCAGACAGGCCAAGCTCTCTGTTACATCACAAGACATTAGTACAACCTGCCCAGTTTCCTTCAATTCTTTCTTCACCTGATTTAAGATATTTTCAATTTTTTAATGTAGCATCTGCAGGGGTATTGGCCCGTGCTCGAGTTGGTTGAGGAACATCAACTAGCCGCTCTATCATTTGCAACTGATCATAAGGTGCTATCTGCACAACAAAATACAGAAAATAAGTTGTTTTAGTAATATTCTTATAAGAGCTCACAATGGTAATGGTATTAACAATAGAAGAACAAAATATTACAATCAGAAAAAGGCAATGTAGAGACAGCATCCATCATAAAAGGAATTGATATCTACATAAGTATGTGGCATGGTTCTAACATCCGTTGATCAAGACTCAGCTCAGTGACAGTTTGACTTAAATCTTGAGCAAAGTCCCCTCATTTATTTTTGGATAGGTAACTAGACTTGATACCGCAACCTTGTGGTTGGACAATGAGCATGTTCTATCCGCGCCAAGGGCTCATCTTCAGTAGTCTCCATTTCCAAGTCCAATCATATTCATATATAATTCCAGAATTGTATTCATATATCATATGTAAAAGTGTTACAAGATCTGGTCAATACCTACAACCGGGCTCCTCTTAAGTGGGTTTTACTAAAACCGGTGCATTGTACCTAATTGCCCAATGCACCTAGCCGTGGGCACACGTGCAAGATCAAGTGTTTCATCAATGGGAGACCAATGTAGATTCCCTGGCCAAAAGATATGCAAGTTCCCTCATTGGGTAGTCCACTATAAAAATAATGCATGGTAAAAGAAGAAAGGTCAAAACTTATTAGTCAACATTCAACATACATTTTGTGGCCCACCTAGTGAGGAGTCTGTTGAGCATGAGATTCATACAGGGAGTGATCTAGTTACTGCATGGACTGCTTTGTAATTGTATGGAAGTTCAGAGAGTGTTTTATCAACTTTAATATTTCATTAGTACAAATAAATAGGGCCAGTCAGCCAGAAGAAGGCTGAACTTGTAGGAAAATAAGTTCAAGTTTGTAGAAGGACTGATATGAAGTTTTAACTTATTTTCCTACATAGGTTGTTTTTTGGTCCACTCGGATGGACCCCAGGTGGGCCCCCACACCAGGCGCATAAGATAACCAATTGTATATCATCATCATCATCAAAGCCTTGTCCCAACTATGTTGGGGTCAGCTACATAAATTTTGTTTCTCCATTCTGATCTATCCTGAGCCAATGGATACCATAAATATATATATATATAAATATAAAATAGCATCTCTCACCTTACTATGAGAGATAAGGTAGGGCTCTCATAGTAAGGTAATATATATATATATATATATATATGAGAAATATTCCTATACAAGCTTCGCTTACGGTCTTACGGTATAAGCCACCTCATGAGGCCACCTACTTGTCCATCCGAGTCAACTATGTAAACCCACCCCTCCAATATACACAGGTCCCACTAGATTTTGATAGATCCAAATGGAGTGAACTGTTGGGTGGAGGGTCAATTTTATTATTTTATATAAAGCTGTTAACTTGTGGACCATAGATGAATGGGTAAGAGGTATTAGATTGGTTTCAAATTTGATATCTAGGTTGGCCCCACTTGGATCATTTGATCCCCCCTTGTTCCAAGATTTGTGGAATGAGGGATCAAAACAACCTGGCGTCAAATCTAGACCAGAGAACATAAAAAGCACACCTAAACAGTGGTATGTGAACAGTGCATGGACGGTAATAGTATGTGCACAGGGCTTGGCAGGTATGTCATTGTTAGGGCAGGGTTTTAGTATTTGTCAGTATTATTGGAGTTTTTTTTAAGAGGAAAAAGTTTCTCCCATTTTAAGATTATCTGCGTATACACAATAATTCTCTAGGACTGAAGTGGCCAGATCCATTCTCAGGGGATTATAATTTCACAACACAAGCATACACTGGATTGTTTTTTTCAAGAAGAGAAGGGAAAGGTCGGTGTGAAACCATCCCATAAAACAAATTCATGGTCTTGAACCTAATATTAGTGAGTTGTAACATGATCGTGATTCATACCAGAGGTTGGTAAAGGTAAGCTTATCCACACTACTGACTACTGTCACACAGTCAGATATCTCATCTGCAGTTAGTGCAGCTAGCTAATACACGCATGCTCAAAGAACCGGTCATTTGGATGTTGTTTCATCGCTTTTTCTAAGGTACTTGAAGGTCCCCAAGCCAAGTAGTATTCTATACTTGTCATAGTCATCTCAACAACAAAGCTTTTATTCATGCAGACTGACCATGACCAAAGACAGATAATAGGTCTACTATGGGTTACTGCACCCTGGCTGTCGGTAGAATAGTCTTGGAAGAGTAAGAAGTAGCTGGTTGTTGCTAGATCTAATTTGGAAGTGGTGTGTCAGAACTAACTGTCCCTGAGGATTTATAGGTGGTCCTATGATTCTGGATTGTGACAACATAATAGCTATGCATATTGATCTAAATTCAGTGTATATTATTGTGTGCATACAATAATACATTGAACTTGATTTCCATTTTATTCGTGACAAAGTTGCAAAAGAGATACAGTTAATATTTGCATGGTCTGAAGATCAATATACTGTTTTCCTTATAAAAAGTAATCCAACATAGTGAGAACAAGGCGCTTTGATGATGGTGATGATGATTTACAGTACTTTCTTAAAGCAAGTATAGTAGATATCCATGCATAGCTTGAGATGGAGTATTGGGATTCATACAGGGACTGATCTGTGATATATATTTAGAACTGTATTGTAATTGTATATAAGTTCAGGACTGTTTTTGTAAATAATAGTTATTTCGCCAATGTGATTATGGTTGAGTGGTGTTGGCACCTTAGTATTACACACATGCCCTGGAATCAATCCCTGGGTCTTTAAGTTTAAAGTATCACTCGCACCAGTTGTCCAACTTGGCCAAAAAAAAAAAAAAAAAGGTTATTTCATTAATATAAATATATAGGACTGGTCAACCAGCAGAAGGATGCACGAGTAACCCTAATCTCTCTCTCTCTCTCTCTCTCTCTCTCTCTCTCTCTCTCTCTCAATTTATTTAAGTGAAAACAACTGAGTGGACTAAGTAGATATTTGGGTAATGGAACCTACACATGAAGCAACACTAATAAGCATGAATAATGCACACTATATATAAAATGCTAGCGATAGATATGCAAATTGGAAAGTGCACGTAGACTTACCCCAAAAAAGAAAGAAAAGAAATAGAATACGTCCATAAGATAGCAAATCACCTGGCTAAATCCATCAGGCCATGTTATAGACACTGCGTAGTTTCCCATTGGTCGAATATCCTCTGGCTCAATATCTTCCGGAATGTCAGAATACTGTAGTTTTTGATCTCCAGTCCACTCATCCTGTTTCAAGGAATGAGTCACACAACCGAAGGATAAAGTCATAAACAACTATTTAAGGAGGAATAAAGCACTGCCATGGAGTAAAGTATTTGACAGATGTTAAGATGTAATTCTGTAAATAAGGGACTCGGTGCACCCAAAAAAAATTGTAGCTTGGGACTCAGGGCAGTGCTGAAAAGTTGACCAACTATGCATCCGAATGATTCAACCAAGGGGTGCCACTTAGTTCTGTTTCAGACCAGTGACTTCATTGGCACCACAGTAGATGGGAAATTCCCTAGAAATCAATTTTGAAGGATCTTCTGTGTCCACTTATTGCTGTAGAATTTGACAGTTCAGGAGAAAATATCAAGGGTGAGAGAGAGAGATCATTGAATGTACAGGATCTTCCATCTGGACAAGTTTAGGAGCATCCAACATCCACAGTGGAGCCCTTCCGTTCAAAGGTATGGGCCACCAAGACATGGGCCCCAGTAGTGCAGAATGGTTTCACTGTTGATGCATCAAGACTAATTCCTCAAAAATATGAGTGATTCTGGAAAAATAGTAAGAAAAATATATAATTCAACCAAAAACTCCACGTACAACACTTTGGGCAGACCGATCGTTCCGTCTCACTGTTGCAGGATGCAAAAAGAACTCCTGATCAGAATCTGGCACCTTCACCCTAATTACTCTTATGGATTTATCATAAGTTACTGCAGTTGACACTGAAAAGACGATGATTCTGATCAGAAAAAGCCACTACCAAAATGAAATATAGCAATAAAAGTTCATTCAATGACCAGACACACAATCTTACCATCAATTTTGTAGGCAGAGATCAAATATTAATAAGCAAAAGGAATTTATTTATATGGAAAAAATGGTAAACATGCTAATTTCAACATAGGATAAAGAGCTTTGCAGCTTGGGGGGCTTAAAGACACGTTTAGCTGCTCATTAAATATTCCACAGCACTTGGATTCATCCTTTCAACTGTTAAACATCAATCATGTGAGGTCATTGCCAATGAAAGGGAGTTCAAGAGGACACCATGAGCATCCAAGTCTGATATTTGATTTGCTAAAGATATATGTCTGTGAACCAATTTTTAACTCCAAGTTCCAACTTTCTAAAATCTGTCCAATGCTCACATGGCCCCCATGAAATGGCACTCATCCAAAATTCACTCTGATTGGAGTGCAGCCCTCTATTGTATTGATCACATTTAAAATTTTGATTTCTTTCATTGGAATTAATATTTAGAAGCGATTAATCCAACAATATTCCCATGCCAAAAAAAAAAAACTATTAGTGTCTCTGTATCCATGGTTATGTGATACGAGCGGCTTAATTCATGAATGGGCCCATTCACAGATTTTAAAGTGGGAGCAACCTGTGTGAAATATATATACATCGAACTACTTGCAACCACCAAGACACCACTCATGATGAGATGGCATTTCAAATTATATCCTAAAAGAAGATTGAGGTATTAACAAATAGCCAAAACAAAAAGAAACTTCATAAATTGCATCAAATGAAGACACGTCCAAGGAATAGTAAACCTGAAGGACAGTAATATCAATAAAGATGTGAAGGAAAATAGTTTCAAGCATCTTATGGATCATCAAATCATAAAATGTGTATACTATTTTAAATACAAATACACCTTAGGAACACCATGACTTTAACTATCTTGGAGATCTGTTAGGATTTCTGATTAACTCCACCGGTTGGTTGAAACAGCATATCCGAAGCGCGGATAACGGAGGGTTGCGTCAGGTAGATTGACAGATGGCATAAAACTTTTGTCAAAACTACAACACAGATTTTGAGACACTAACATTCCCGAAAGACTATAATGGCAAAATAGAATTCATGTCGCCAACCCCAACTTAGTTGGGACAAGTCTTATATGATAATGATGATGATTTGTTAGCATTTCTGATTAACTGCAATTAGGATACATTCATACATACACGTATGTACATATGTCGTAATTTTCCATGTAATTCTAATCAGTAACACGATATATCTGTCTCATATGAAGTAGAACTTCTATGTTTTCATCAGTGAAAAAAAAAAAAATATGTTGCAGTACATACTGCTTAAAGCACCTGTTATTGGGTAGGAAGTTTTCCATTTCATGGATTGCATCCCCTTTTTTTTCTTCTTTTGTTCTTTTTGAATGGTAACTGTCATTAAGAAAATAAAACTGAAGAATATATGAGATCTATACCGATACAAAGCTGAGGGGCGAAACGAAAAAGTGAGCCCGAAGCCCAAAGCAAATATACAATCAAAGGAGAAGGGTTAGACAGGCCTGTCATTAACACCCAGAGAATCCATAATTACCAAACAAATAGTCCCAACTCAAATAGAATTTTCACTTTAGCATGTGTTATCTTGTTTGCTTCTCTTCTATTTGCTTATTTTTTGCGATCCATTCAGGATTTAAGAAATAAGAAATGGTAAGAAGAGATATGCTGATGCCTTCTATAGAGTTGGTGCAGATACCTTGTTCTTTAAACTCTCGTTATCTAGCTTAGTTTCCGCGAAATGAGTTGGGTAGATTTACTTCAGATAGCAGTTGAAAGGATTTAACATCTACAGACCCTAAAATGGAAGGGGTCATTTTCTACTTCTTTATACAGAAGCTTACATATAACACTTTCTTATAAAGCTGTCGGTAAGTAACAGTGACACTGTTGACTAGAAAGTGCAAGTACCTTGTTGCCGAATTTTGGCACATTGTTGAACAACGCAAACTCCAAGATTTTGAAATGTCTTGGAAACTTCACCTTGAGGATCGGCTACCACTTCAGGCATTCCACTGTCTCCAGAAGCTGATAGCTGGTCAAATGAAAAATATAATGGATGTAAATAGTTAGAACAGAGAGTCATGCATCCCTGCCATTCCACACGCATCCTGCTGTTCATATCTTATAATGTTAATGGAATCAATATTAGGTGATTGGATCTTCTGTCGCCCAATGTATTTACTGCACCAATTTGTTGTTTCAAAATGGGTAGAATTCTAAAGGATTTTGAGGACCTAATGTATGAAAGAAATCTCTAGGAGAAAATCATCCAGGTCCTCATCAGTGGATGCAGACTGATCCGCGTCACGCCACGAAGAAAGTATCTCATATCCAGGTTTAACAAACTAAATGATGTACACTGATATAGAAAAATACTCAAAAAGTCCGTAAAAGATTTAATAGAATTTAACCTCATTTTCAATGCATCATACTCCTCTAAGCTTCATCAACTTGTGCAAGCTCACAAGCGAAAGAAGAAAATACACACACACACACAGATTTTCATGACAAGGTCCGACCAAAATTGTCAGTGGGCCACCAATATGAACAGAGGAACCAGAATACCAATGAGGGCAGTCAAGGCTGAAAATTCAACAAGCAAGGCTGAAATTCAAGCTTCATGTGCATCCCAATTCCCAAAACCCATAACTGGACAAGATACACAGTATAAGCCCAACTGAGAGAAGACAACATGATGCATGTACTTTAGTAATACAGCAAGCAAGAATAAAAATACTCAATAGATCTATAGATATTTCTTTTCCTCACAATCTAGTAAGAGGATTCTCTAGCCTTGGTGAAATAAAGCAAAACTGAAGGAACCATTCACCTTTTTCTAGAGAGATTCTTGATCTAGTGCAATAAAAACAGCCAGATTATCACTATTCAATATTAGAATAAAGCCTTGATATACAAAATGACATCAGAAAAAAAATGTGTTTGAGGTATATACAAGTATAGAAATAGTTAATAATTGAATAAAACACAAAATGGGTACATCTGCGTTCCACAAAAGCAGTTTTCAAGGTATTTTAGGAAGGAAAAAGGCTTTTTGTAGTACATACTGTTGGTCTGATGGGAAGATCAAAGAGATGTGGGATCCCAAACTGTTGGACAACCTGAAGAGACATGAATCAAATAAGTAAACCACAAAATCATAACAATATTACTGGATAGGAAAAGGTATTGCTTATGCACTTAGTGCCATGCCTCATGTCCTGAACCTCTACCAAATGGATAGTAGCGTTTCCCATCAGCATCAAAGTGGCACATGTTCTCGACTACTGCAACACATGGAACCTGCAAAACTCCTCAATGTCAACTAAAATGTATCAAAAAAAAAAAAGTGGAAATACAGCTTTGTAATTGGAAAAAAAAAATTATGCTGACAGAAATTTCACTTACTGTTTTCTTCTCTAGCTAGGAGCCTAGGAAAGATCCTAGTAGCGATTTCCTCATCATCGCAGATGAAGGATTCAAATGAGACTGAGGTGGTCACTATTAATCAAGCTTAGAGAATTTTTTAAGCAATCTGATAAGAGTAAGCGGGCTTACTCCTATCACAATCCTTAGAGTCAAGCTAATTGTGGAAAAATACTCCTCTGATGTGATCCCTTGGGTTTTCTTCTCTAGCTAGGAGCCAGCCCATAGAGGTTTTAGTTTGTCATCAACGAAATTAGAGTTGTATCTTCACTGGATGCGGATTTCCACAGATAAAGAAGCAAATGAGTAGGAAGACTCTCTAGCGAAATGGGTGGTCTGCGCTAAAAAAGAATTCTTCTTTTTATTGGGCCTTTGTTGTAAATTGTAATTGCCCTTGTTAGGTTTCTTTTGTTCGATTCGTGTTTATAGGGGTGCATTGTAGCTTTTATACCATCCTACTTAGTACCAATGCAATAAAATGATCTCTGTTACCAATTAAAGAAATATCAGAAGTTGAAATATAATTGCCATAACTAAGATATTCAAGTTAAAGGGATGAACTGACAATATTCACATGACGCACAATCAGCGGAAAAAAAAGAAGTAAAGTGATTTTATCCAAGCATATGGTAAGAAAATGATGCGGAAAGTTTACATAACCCAAAAGGCACACCTTGAGCTTCGAAAACATGCGAACCCCTTTTGCAACATCAATGAATGCCAACTTCTGAGGAGTGGTAACAATCACAGCTGCAGTTAATGGAACCACCTGGAGAATTGAATTTATCATAACCAAATTAAATTGAGGAGCTTCTTTGAAAAATTAACCAAAATTTTTATTGTTCTGTTTTTCTATGGCAAAAATAATGATATCTCAACTGTTACTTATTCAAAAAGAAAAAAAAAAGAAAAAAAAAGAATGATTAAAAAAACAAAACCTGGCATAGCGTAAGTTGGATGTCACCAGTTCCAGGGGGCATATCAATGACAAGGTAATCTAGCTCTCCCCTATATGGATAAAAGTAACAATCACAATTCACAAAACTGGTAGATTGAGCTTATAAATGGAGATTTGTCACTATATGATGAAAACATGAATTGAACTTGTAATTTTTTGGTCATGCAAATAATCTTGGGCATTAATAAACTAATGAAAAGTACACTACAAAGTGGTAGCTTCTGAATGATATTTCATAACTGAAATAGGTTGGGTAATATCAATAACCTCTATTCTGCACAAACTTAAACATTTTAGGAGCTTTCTGTTTTTCTGTTGACTTGTTAGTTTCATATGGTATTCATACAAATTCCACTAACAACAATGCAGTTCCAAATCAGAGAAATCGTATGAAACAATTAACTGAATGATAGATTATGCTGTGTCATAAACCGGCCACTCAGTGAGCAAAATCATTTCAATCAAACAATCCAAATAGACATTACTATAGTTGACTGGTTTGTAGTTTGACTAATTCAATTGAAGTTCACGGCTAGAAATTTGTCAATTTGGCTTTTTTTTTTTTGGATAGGGGCGTCCAGTCTGTTCCTTGGATTGCCCAAGTCATAGTTCATCTGCTTTAATTTACAAATTCAATTTTCTAGTTTTATACTTATACTAATCATGAATCTTCTTCAGGTCCAATTCACCCAATCTATAAGAACATCATCAGTGTGTCCTCTTCTAAATGACTTTATCAAAGGTTATTTATTAAATTGATTGGCTCTGTAGTCATGTGCCCTCTTCAAAAAATAAAATGGAAAAACAAAATTCCATTTTCAGTAAGTGCAATTTAGAGTATTGTATAGAATTTTAGAGTATTGCAATGCATTTTCAGTTATCATATGCCAAAAATCGAGAATTCAAAATACACAATCCTATGAATAATAATAGGATTATTTGAGTTTCGACCGAAGTTGAAATAGTCCAATCCAGTCCATGAGCTAGACCAAATCAAATGACAAACTTGCACAAACCTATTCACAGTTGAAGTACTGTTAGTATTATCTAGGTGAAAAGATCCTAAAATCCAGTAGATGCTCTAAAAAGGATATATCTTTTGCTTAGTTCTTCATGAAAAACTAATACAAAAGCATTCTCGTAAGCTGATTGATATTAAAAGCTATCTTCATCGATGAATACGATCAATATGGATCACAGGTTTTATAATTAGGAGGGTTACCAAGCCTCATCATCATCTTGTAACCAGTCAACAAGTCCTTTTTTATGGGACACTCAATGAGTCCTTTGAAATACTCAATCTAGGGGTAGCAACAAATCAGGTTAAACAGGTCACTCGGGATCAGGGATGGGTTTGGTAATGGCTTTTTCTGCCTCACAAGTTTTGAGTTTTGGGTGCCCCAACCATCACCGCCCCCATTTATGACATAATTGTTAATAGAACATAATGTACAAAGCTACCATAGCCCAATTGGTATGGGATGCTTGCAAAAGTTGGAGTAGTATGTACAATGCAAGTTAAAGTTCTTCCTTGCACTTTGGGTATAGTAAATATTTTTTTCCATGTTTTAATATCTTAAAAATAAGATAATAAAATGATTATTAAATAAAAAATAAAAGAGAACTGTCAAACCTTACCCGGCCCATAGCCGTCATTGGGTATTGGGTACAGGCTAGGCCAAGTGTGCGTCGAGGCAGGTTCTGGTTTCACCCGACCCATTGCCATCCCTAAGACCCTAACTCAATCATCATTAGATCAATGCCTCATTGATCCATTTTGACCTGGGAGTCACGGATTCAAGACGCGGAAATAGCCACTCCACTTGCAGGGTAAGGCTGCATACATCTAACCCTCCCTAGACCCATAGTGGAGGGAACCTCCTGCACTGGGACTAACATTAGATCAATGCCTCAAGACCCAACGTTAGCTAAGAAGGTGGTGGTGGTGGTGGTGGTGGTGATTAGGCCAGTGCTTGGAACTAGAATACACCTTAGTTGTACAAAATTCAACAGACTTTCTGTAGAAGGTTATTCAACAAAAGATCAAACATTTTTTTTCTTTTTGATTGGTATGTGCCGACACTATCTTATTTTGAAGTTGATATAAAAATAGAATATAGAAAATAGAAACATGCCAACAAATTGTAGTAAGAAAAAACAAGATGAAGTTGCATCAAAATTTTCATCAGAGTGCCATGTCTGGCATCGAAACCTTTAAACAGTGGTGTGTTCTTGATGCACAGACCATAAGCAAGTGTAATATCATTAAATGTATGAGATTGTTAATATATTATGTTTTTTAAAATTAAAAAAAAAAATACCAATTCCATTGTTTATAATATGAATGACTGCTTCATGAAAACCAAAGAGGATGATTTTTAACAAAATAAGATCTAATGCACATCTAAACAATAGACAGTACACAAATTTGCTAAGCCATACTTATTTGAATAAACCAATTACAACTCTTCACAGACCAATTTTCAGCAAAATATGATTCATAAAGAATTGTACAAATCTCAGATTCTATTTCTTTTTGTGGTTTCCTTTTCCTCCTAAAAAGTGTGTCTATGGAACTGTTAATGTAGCATACCACTCGGCTGTAGTAAGTAGTTGATTGATAACACCAGAAACCATTGGACCACGCATTATTGCACGTCCTTGTCCAGCAAATCCAAAAGACACCAACTTCACACCCAAGTACTCAGTTGGAATTATGGTTTTCGTCTCTGGATTCTACAAAGCATCTGCTTAAACGTCACTATTACAAATAAACTTAATCACTGCAGTAAATGTTGACTGGCCAAAGAAATAATACCATTTCCAACATCCGATTTTCAGGAGAAACCATAGTTGGTAAGCTTGGACCATAAACATCAGCATCAAATATTCCAACTCGAGCACCCATACCAGCTAATGTGTATGCAAGGTTTACAGCTATAGTAGACTTTCCCACACCGCCCTGCACAGCATAAGCAAGAGCAGCTATGATGAATACCAGGAAGGAGATACCACTAACCATTAGTCATTGCTCAATATTTCTTATTCAAATGAAAAAAAAAAAAAAAAAATCTTAAATAACTCTTGGAAGAGATCCCGACATTTTAGAAAGACTATTCTCAACAACTACATAAAAGAGAAACCTCTCCGGCAGATTTATCTTTTATGATTAGATTCCTCATCTACTGAAAGAAGGAATAAAATTTATTATCAAAAATAAAAAATAAAAAAATAAAATTTGGTTTTCTCAAGGCATCATATCTTAACTAATCAAGGTTCTGGACAGCGCATTTTAGGTGGCACAGAAGGAAAGGTATCACAAATTGTTTTGGACCTCTGGTGCATTCACTGTAACAGACAACACAATGACTTTAAATATATTAAGAAGAACAGAGGGTAATCCTTGCCGCTGTGAATTGATTTGTTTTTTTTTTTTTTTTCTGAAGAATGGTAAACCTTGCTGCTGTGCATTTAAAGTGGGCTGGAAATAGGAAATCAAATGAGATGTGATATTGTGCTCTCAACCTTTTTTCAATCCAAACAATGACAGCAGTAATAATTATTTACATAGAATTTCTGCAACCTAACAGGCAAAACCCCAAAAGAACAAGAAGTCAAAGGATAACTATCAGCTCAGCAAAAAATCAACTACTAGTGAGCAGGGACAAATACACGTGCATAATATGTTTATGATCTTACTCATTGTAATGAAAGACTACAGGACCACATGAAGTGGAAAACAACTAATCAAATAAACTTTTTACTTATATCCCAAAGAGACCACCTGAAAACTTTAGATTAGAAGTTATCATATGAACTTCTTGGTTGGATTCTCCTTAATCTCTCTTCTCTCTTCATGATATGTGTGAACCAAACTTCTTAAAAGATGTGCAATGGAACCACCTATGTTAAATCTAACCTATTCACAGGCGGACCCATGTTCAGACCATGTGGGGCAACCGACCCAGGTCAGATTCAAATCTCCCCAAAGAGTGGTAATGGGCCCTTGGAACTTGCCCCACTTATTTCATAACACTTGCCCCAACCCTACTTTGTTGAAGAAAATGAATCCTGAAAAATGATCGCCCCATCCTTCTTCACTGCTATAAGCATCTCCTCGTCGGGCCCAGGATTGCTAAGTATTTAGCAATTGAGTAATGTGTGGGATTTGGGATTCCTTGGTTTGGTGAGATTGGGCGAGCATTTTGAATGAATTAAAATATAGTTTCCTTCAATCCCACAATCCATGGATTGAAGAGAGCACAAGGTTCTTGTTGCTTTAATCATGGGGAGAGTTTTTATGGTATGGACGTAGTGTTAATATTTTAAATACATGACTCTTTTTTTTTGTTGTAAAACATGTATGGTTGATTTTAGAGGTTTGAATACTCGGTTCTATGAATTTCTGGAGCTGTTTAACAAAAAAAACTTACTCTTGGAAACCTCAGCGCCATGAATATACGTTGTTGTGTTGATGAAGTATATATTATTGTGTGTTTTGAGTACGATCAATTTTATATAATTATTTTCCTCATCCACCCTTCTGAAGCTTAGATATAAATTGGTTGGTAGTCATTTTAATCTACTTTATCTTTGACCATTGTCCGCCCCATTCAAACAAAAATCCTGGGTCCGCCGCTGAACCTATTCATACTACATGGTGACCTTAAGTGTCTCATGCATGAATAGGGCATAAAAAAAAATATCTACAACATGCATATTCACTGCCCAAAATATCATGAAATGAAAACAGTTGTCTGCTTTTAAGTGATGTTAGAACATGCTGATGGTTTCATCCAATATATCGAAAGCAGTATTTGATGGAATATATAAATTGACTATATGACATCCCTACAACTGTTTCAAGGTTCTAATAAATTGAAATCCAGTAGCTAATAACACATATAGATATGAATAACAGAATAGTAATACGAAACAAACTTACTTTAGTGTCAAATAACACTCATTATGATTAGGCTTTAGAAGGATGAGGCCATGGAAACTATACCTTACAACTTGAAACTGCTACAATATTAGAAATTGTCTGCAACCCCTTGGGAAGTTGGTCTGCAAAAATAGGTCTGGCAGGCTGTGCTGACATTTTTACATTGACTTTTTTAACCCAAGGAAGCAATGACACCACTTCATTTGCCTTCTGCTCAAACTGGCAAAACGAGGTCCTTTTTAAGATTTGTGTAAAAGAAATTACTGACATGGAAATGACTAGAATTTTAAAAAAAAAATACATATATGAAAACATACTGGCTTCAGCAAGACTCTGGAGTCTGGACACAAGATCAAAGAATAGAATCTCTATCCTCTGTTTATTAGGAATTACTTCATACAGTTTTCCAAGCATAATGATCTCGGTATATAATATATCTATGACAAACTAAAAACAAAAAATGAATTTTCATGTGTATATTTTCAAATATATAATGCAATCATGCAGATTCTACATCCTGAATACATGTGTCCAAGTCATGACAAGGTTCCCATTTTCGAACAGGTTTTTTTTTTCTTGAGTAAAATCAAATTTGTAGTTATAATTTATTGAATGTCAATTCAAAAGATTGCACCAAATTTAATTCTAGTAGTGCTGGATCAGTATTGTTTTCTAGCATCATATGAAGTTGTGCATGCAAAGAGGAAAATTGGTAGCTACACATAGTATGCCACCATTGATTGGCAACGGATATTCCATTAAGGTGTCTCTCTCACACACACAAAACAGAAACTGACCAGAGTAACATCCAATTTTAAGAGTAAGTTCTTAGATAATTCTTTCATAACTTTTTATAATGGATTAAATCTTAAATGAAAAAAAAAATTAAAAAAATCTACCAATTGACAAAAAAGAGCAGTTCTTGATCAAACAATCTTAGTTGTATTTCATTTACCATGTCCTTAATTGGACATGCTGGTGTTGTGAGCTCCAAGCGAAACGAAACCTGAAATAAGCAACAAGGAAACATATCATAAGAACATCTTCACCCCGATGCATATGATAGAAAGTTAGAAACTGTTCCCCAATTGCACGTAATCACCTCCCCCAATGGTTCATCAATATGAAGGTCCTTTACAAAGCGACATGAGACAATGTCAGTCCCAAAGTCAGGATCAATGATTTGAGACAAGGCGGTCAATACATCTTTCTCAGCAATGTCGATTGATAATCTGGTTGTCCCAGCTACAAAAAAATATATATATATCAGGAGCAAAGTTAGAAAAATAGGAAAGATAGTATCAAAACCTCCATGTTAGAAAAAATAGGAAAGATACTGTCATAATCTTCATGACAGCATGCATGGACCAGATATATCATGGCTAAATTCCCGAGAAAAAATTGTGGGCGATTCTTCCACAATTTTCTTTAGCTGGAGTGGATCACTGGTCAATGAGTGGTACTTCCAACATGAGGACCAGGAATCAATCCCAAGTCAGTATTGTGAGACTGAGGTGCCTTATCACTAAGTTGTCAGATTCAATTTTGATTCTTCCACAATTGAATCTGATAAGTGGGAGTTCAAGTAAGCATTCACAAAATGTTCTTATATTAGAAGAAATGATTCACTGAAACAATGAGAAGAAGACACGACACACAAATGCACAGAGATGGAAAAAAATAATTGTAAGGAAACAAACAAATAACCTTTAATATTGATCAGATTGTGTTAAAAAAAATAGGACAAAACAATCATTTCTCTCCATAAAACTGCCAAATACACGGTGCCATGTACCAAAGGCCATCTGTCATTTTTTTTTTTTTTTTCAATTGGTAAGTAAATGCAGTTACATGTACTTCCAAGTGCACCATCATAACTCTTAGGACAGAATAAGACATCAATATTTCTCCCACCTTTTCATTTCCTTATGTTCTCAATGTGTTCAAGTCCTAACTTTTGTAGACCAGCAGCCTCAGCAAAATCACTTTACTAGTATTCCATTTTCTCCTTCAAATTATTTATTTAGGATTGGGTAGCAAATAGACAATTGGTGGTGGTCACACAAATAACAGGATCTATCTATTCTACCCAATAAACACTTCTAGTTTTCAGTCTTCCAATAGTATTGATAGAGATGGTAACAATGAGGACCATGTCATGTATGGGCAACATCGTTTAAAACATATAACCATATCTAATCTGAGCTATTTCTTTTTAGTATATTTACCTCTAATAATGTTTTTGAAATATAACACGAGACATGTCACTTGCAGAGATTGTGGAAATCATTATCCAATAATGCTTTAATATTTTTGTTCTCCCTTCAACCCATCTCTTTTTTCTCTTCCTTCTTCCTCCTCCCTTTTCTTCTCCTCTTCATCAACCAACAACTAAACTGCCTCTTTTGTATTTCAACTGTTCTAAGATATTAACATATAGTATAAATTTCCTTTAATAAGGGCATTGATCAGTGATCAGTGATCAGTGATCAGTTACAAATGTCTGATGGAACTTGGGGCACTAAGCTTACATATTATAATAGCTATACCATCATCTTACTTTTTAGTTATTCTGCTTACTTCTTAATCACGCAGTTTTAGTTCAGTAGCACTATGAGTATGAGCACATACAATTCTTCACAATACAGAGGTGTGCAGATAACACATATATGTGCATGTATGCACGCATAAATGCAATATACATTCCTATTAAAGTGTATATGAACTCATGTTCAAATATTTAAGTCCCCTAACAATTAAAAAAAGATCTGATTAAGACATAGAAGTCCTAAATTATGGAGTGATGATATAAGGCACTGACTAATTTCATCTCAATGAACAAGAAATTCATAAACAATTACAAAGCCCAAAATCCTGGACTCTCTTCAACAGATAGTCAAATGGGTCTTTTTCTAAGAACCAATTTATCAAAAAAAAAAAAAAAAAAAAAAACAAACGTAATAATTTCGATAAATCTCGAAATTTTGCAAAAGACTGCGCCTTTCTAGTTAAAATGAAAATTTGAGTCCTGGGTTTTGCTTTTAAGCAAGAAAAAATCATGGGTTTTAATTATCTTTCAGAAAAAAAAAACATGGATAATGATTGAAATGGCATAATACCTTCAACAGAAGCAGCTCTAGTAGAAATTGGGCTCCAAACCGAAGGAACCCTCGAATACCACACAAATCTCTCGCGCCTTTGAGATGCAACCAAACAGCCAGTCGTGGAAAGGAAACAAGATTTGTTTGGTGGAAGGATTTCTACAATATGGGGAGAGAAGACAGAGAAGAAGAAGAAGAAGAAGAAAATATCACAATTGCAGAAAGCAAAAGGTAAGTAAAGAAGTACTGAAATTGTATAAAGCTAAACAAGAAATACCTCCTCCTCCTCCATTTGCAGTTGATTTTGAGATGGGAAAGGAGAGATTTGGAGAAGCCAGGGACTGAAGAGTCTGCATTTTAGAGAGAGAAAGTGAGTGTGTGTGTGTGTGAGAGAGAGAGAGTTTTGGTGGGGGGATATGGAAGAGGAGAGAGCTTTTGAACCTGTGGTTCCTTTATCACGTCAGGAAATCGCTCCATAGCCAGTCAGTTATGTGCGCGTGACATGCACGTGGAGAGAGAAATTCAAAGCCATTCCTCAGTTTGCATGGGGCCCACCTTGATGTGTGAATGATGGGTAATGAAGATATGGATTTTTAATTTTTTTTAATTTGATGTCGCACTAATTTTTTCTTAAAATTATAAAATGTGATTAAATTTTGTGAAGCAAAAAAAAAAAATTTGTTTCGCATGGTTTAGATCATAAATGTGAGAAAAGGGAGGATTAAGTTGCCGGGGAATTCATCATTACAAAGGCATCTCACTAAATTGAGAAACTAAAGATAATCTCACATAGTTACCAAGGAATTGATACGTAGATTATTAGATTGTATCACATATTATATAGCATTGAACCATTTGGTGAAAAAAAAATCTTAGGGACCAATTGCAAAGTACAACTTTTAATCAAAAAAGATCACCTATGTAAAACGGCTAGCCGTATGCAAAAAGTATCTTTTCCTAAAAAGGAACTCCTATCTTAAGTTGGATAAGAGAGTTAAAAAAAGGAAAAACTTTTTCATTGTTCTTTGCACCTTGTGTGTCTTACTCCTATGCCCTTCTCACATTAAAAGAGGGGCTAGAATAAGGGAACAATACAATGGTTGAAAGTCTCATTCTCATCTAATTGCACAATGTTGGCTAGGTCCTCAGTCTCGGTTGTGTCTCCCCTCCAACATGTGATCTACTTCCAAGTGTTTGTTGGGATTCACTCCTGTGTAAGTTGGGTCTCTCAAGTCCCTAGTTGGTAAAAGAAATTAAAAAAGAGATTTTTACACAAGGCCCCTTTATTCCCAGACAACCTCAAAAAAGCCCCTATCTTTAATGTTTCTACAAAAAGGCCCCGGGATTAACCTGGTAAAATATAACTGTTTTATTGGATAAACGACAAAAATACCCTTTAGTTAGCATAGCAAATCTCACCGACTCAATTACTTTTAGTGGGTCCCACCTGAATGCAAAATGACCGAGAGAGGCATGATGATGGAAAGGCCTAGATATAGATAAGGATCATCAAGCCATTGAAATGATCATAGCCGAAGGTTTAGATCCTCAAATTTTAAGGGGCAAAACTATCTTTTTAGCATTTAACTAAAGGAATAAGTCTTTTGAGTTTTTCTAAAGGATAAATCGATCAAAAAAATTAAACTACTTAATTACTTTTTGTACGGTTGAACTATTAGTTAAGGGGTTTTTAGTTAAAAGAGAGATGCTAAATGCACACGAAAAACTCATCTCTGCACACTGAAAAAAAAAATTAAACCAAAATACCGATGTAGGAAATTACCTAAAAGGACAAATATCAGACTCTCTACATCTCCAATTTCTTTCTACAGACACCCACCCCCACCACAGCCACCAGCACCCCTCCGGCAGCATTGTAGGGGGGAGGAAGAGAGATAGGGAGGGAGAGGGATAGAGGGCAGCTGCTAGCGATGGGCGGTGGCGGCGACAAGGAGAGGGAGGGAGAGAGGGTGGGAGGCGGGCTGGGAGAGAGGGGGAGAGAGCAGGGGCGGGCGGTGGTGGACATGGAGAGAGAGATAGAAAGAGAGGAAGTGTAGAGAGAAGTTGAGACAGTAGAGGTTATGGTATTTTGGGCAAAAGAGTGTGTGTATAGAGTAAGTGTGGGGAGAGAGACTAGGAGGGACAGGGGGAAAGAAGGAGAGGAAGAGAGACAGGGAGGCCTGGGAGGGGGATAGAGAGCAGTTGCTAGCAACAGGCGGTAGAGGCAACAGGGAGAGAGAGAGAGAGAGAGAGAGAGAGAGAGAGAGGGCGGGCCGTGGCGGACATGGAGAGGGAGAGAGAAAGAGCGAAAGTGTAGAGAGAAGCTGAGAGAGTAGAGGTTAGGGTATTTGGGGCAAAAGAGGGTTTGTATAGAGTAGGTGTGGGGAGTGTAAAGAGTACCGATGTGGAGAGAGCAAATACCAGTGTGTATTTAGCATCTCTCTTCGTTAAAACACAAAATATAGGGACCTTTTCAAGGTTGTGTTAAAATATAGGCACCTTTTTTTCAAAACTAAAAAAAAATACCTTCTCTTTCTTTTTTTGTCTCCACATTGGCAAGTTCCTCTCTCTTCTGAACCTAGAGGTCCTGGTATCGATCCCCAGTTCCCCCCCTCTTTAGGAAAGGAAGGTTGAGTCCTCTAGCGCTACCACGTATGGGCCACAGGAGTTTTACTTGGCTTATCTCTGGATTCGGAGGAATTAGTCGAACCCAAAGGGTTGGGAACCCACCGTTAGCAAAAAAAATAATAATAATGACATCATTCATCGGGTAGATCTTGACCAATAGCTTGCATTGGGCAATTAAAATCCACTTGTAAGTGACAATGGTCCATTGATCCTTCATGGGGCCACGAATATCTATTAGTGTAGACACTCTTTGCCTGATGTATGACCTATATTTATTTATCTATATATATATATTAGGTTTTTTTATCGAAAAATTAGAAGAATAGGAGCATATGATAAAACATATCAAACCCAACCCCAACCACAGGGAGAATTGGGCATCTATCTGGTTGAGCAGGGATAAAGCATGGGCTGCTATGAGTTTACCCAGACCAGTACCAAACATAACCAATTCCTAGGATGAAGGACTCATGTGAATCTGCAATTTCCTTAATATGGGGTTTGATAATTGGATTGTTTGGATTCTGCTCCAGGATAGCTGTAACATGGAAGGGTTTCCATAGTGAGCACACTTTCATATGTGTGTCCGGACCCGACTTTGGGTGTCCATTTGCTGGCTCAGCTCAGCCCATTCACATTTGAACTCGGGCAACCCTGTGGCGTAAAAGTAAGGCCCAAGTTTCACCCACTGTAAAGCAAAGACGCAAATGGGTAGGCTCAGGTCCAGGATTTGCAGACCCAACTAGACCAGATTCTCTAAAGGTCCCAAAATCAGGCAAAGAATGGGCCAATGAGCCGATTTCTGCTCTGGGCTTATCATTTGGGTCAAAGAAACACTGGCCTCTAGCCCAATCTTATATAGAACACTGGGCTCAAGGCCAACCTCTCTTTTCTTATCCATTGCCAACTGACTTTTCTAATTTCTACTATCCATCTGCAGGTCATGACCCAGTTCATTAACATCATCTTATCAGTGAGATACTTCTTCCATTGCTTGGCCTGCAGAGGGAACCATCTGATGCACTTGGAGCCTTAACCACATTGTTTTAATTTAGAATGGGGTGTTGAAAAGAACTTGATTGTGAGATTACTCTGGTTAGATTTCCCCTCTAGCTTTGCATTTGTCCATTTGGGACATCAAAATTCACCTATAAGCAAATCCTAGATTGCAGTTGAAAACACCCAGCCAACTAATATATGAGCATTGCAGCATCCAACCCGGCCATAAGAATGATCCTAACCAGTCATCTGGAAAACTTAAAAGAAAAACAAAAGGATCAGAAGTCGAAATGAGGATTAAAATTGCTTTATTAAGTGACTTGAAAAGTATGGACCATAAATCATACAAAGATTTAACAGAATTGGACACATGATCTGTGATCCTAGTCACATTCTTTTTTCTTTTTCTTTTATTTTGTTCTTTTAATGCTGTGACCTTAGTCACATTGACCTTATCATGGGTTGATCCACTATGGTTTACCCATCCAAGTCATAAAGTAGTAGTATATACAAGTCAAGTTCCAAAATGATTGATAAGCCTTTGTTGGGTCCTATTTGTACTAGTGTAATTCAATCCAAAATTGTTGGTATTTTGAGTACACCCATTTCTTCACTTCCCTGTTTAAAATTAGTAGAGGTGTAGGATGAGAAACTAGTAACTCAGATCGTTTCTTGGGTTTCCAAGCACTATACTAAACTGAAAAGATAGAGTGGGTATATCTGAAAAGACTCTGTAAATCATTTCTCCATGACAAAAAAACAAACAATGAGATCATAAAAAAATAGAAAAACAACATAAAAGAATCCGAAGAGTGAGAACTTTAGAAGGCTAGTTTTTTACACCATCCACAATAGGACTCACAATTTGGATGTTAGTTAATATGCTCCATCTAATGCTGGACAATTTGCCACTGGCTTTTGCTTTGTGATGATCCAAAAAGGAATACAGCCCATTTGAAAGTCCGGAGAGTGCCCTAGGGCTGGTGATCGCCAGTGAGATGGTTTCTTTCATGGACCCTTGTTACTGCGGATTTTTTATCTGTATATCTCACAGATCTTGATGCCATGTAAGTAACCTTCCAAGGAGGGTCAGATTTCAGCATTAATGTCAGATAAAACGGCTCTCCGGATTATGATTAGGGGGCTTTAATGAGATTTTTATCACCAAAGAACCTTGAGGCTTTGTGGGCAACCATGTGGGCCCTATCAAGCCCAACCTACCAACACCATTTACTTTATCCACCTTCTATTTGATTGTTCACATACAAAATTGTGTATGCTTTCTTGCACAACAACAATGCATGGAAAACAGCTCATGAGTCATGAGAAATCCTAAAAAATAAGCCCCTTTGTAATAAGAGTTACATTGTGATTTGTCCCTTCTAAATGTCTTTACCATAAGAGAGCAAGTGTTAGACTAACTAGAATAATCAGGAGAATTATCCACTGACACAGGTGACCAAATACAGAGAGATCAATACATAAACAAGTTCTTTCCAATTTGGTACTGATGATTGTTTACATTTGTTTTCAAAGGTGAGTGATGCCAAAAAACCCTCTTCACCATCATAAGAAATTTGCAGACAGAGTTAAGAATAAATTTGCAACCATGGGTTCAACCCATCTGTAGAAGCTCAAAATGAGATGGGAACAATATAGATTTGACCAATTGAGATCTGATGTTTAGATGAAAAACAAACAGCCATTTTCTTCTTCAAAATCTTGCATCTAAATTAGCCCATGTGTATTTTCATGTTGAACGTACAATACAGTCCACCGGATAATGTTGTTTTGTTTCTTCATCAATAGGAGAGGTCCAAAGCTCTGCATTCTTAACTTTAGAAACACTCTCCAACACTTCAAAAGGAAGAATGTCACCAATCACAATCACCTTCTTGCTTTCCAAGTCTACTTCAAAAGAGGTCACTCCTGCATAGAGAGAGGGGTCAGTGAAGGAATTAACTAGTAAATAACATATTCAGATTCTAATTAGGTGGTAGATCAAGTTTGAGCAGACAGCCATTCTTGTCGCTGAAGTTTCTCTTGACCAGATCATGATCCATGTGGATCCTATAAGCCATCTAGAGTGGACTCATAAGTCATACCTGATCGTGTTTCAAAGGACCCAGTAAAGGCATGTTTGTTTGCACGAGGGAAAGAGTAAAAGAAAACAAAGGGTCAAATCAAAAGTAAAGTAAAGAGGGGTGGAGAGGTAGTCAACAGGTGCACACCGTTTATTATTATTATTATTATTATTTATATTTACTTTTGCGGTGCCTTCTAGTGAGAAGTCATACAACAATTCAAGCCCTTTTTTTAATTTGTAAAAAGGTAAAAATCTCATAAAACTAATTGCTTTTAAGTTTAACGCCATCACCATAAATCAAGTGTACTTCTAACAAAGCCAGTTTAATTTGCAAAATGTCTACTAAGTGCCACTTCCAGGATTAACTTTGGTCGCTGCCAGGTGCAGAAACAGGAAACTTTCTTTGGGCTCCTCTATATTTAAATAGAAGATAATGAAAAATATTTCTTGTTTCTGATAACTTTTATTTACACTTATTCATCATGAACTTCGATGAAATGGCAATGGATAATTTTAGTTGAATGGAGATTGCCTCCTCCACCAGCTAGAGGTCAAAAGAGAGGATTATTAAGCTATTTTTCTAGTGCAGAGATTTTGATTTACACTCTTGGATAGGCTGCCTTTGGCCATGAAAGATAGATATGAAGTTTCCATAATTTTTAACCCAACTAAAGTTTGAAGATAAGTGCCAATAGCTTGTTAATGGTACCCTGTCTTTTCTTTGAGAACTAGGGGGGTGGATCATATTAAAATGGAAGTGTGATCTGCTTGAATGAAGGATCATGCAGGTAACCTTAATAAACTATAAAGAGCTAAGCTAATTTCATACCATCCATCCTTGAGATGTGTTTCTCAACTTTTCTTGCACAACCATTGCAGTGCATGGATACTCTTAAAACCACCATCTGCACAAGCAATCAGGACAAAATTACAAAATTCAGAAACTGCATATTGGAAGTTAAAGAAATGATCAATGGGAAGTTAAAAGCGGAGATGAAACCAAATGGGAAACTTTTTTTTTATAACCTTCAACATTAGTTGTTTTTGTAATCATCATTAGCACGGCGGTTCATAATCAGCACGAATGCAGTTTATCCGGGCTGTCAAGATTGTAGCCCCAGTGTGAATGAAAGTGCCCCAAATGATCAAACTAATCAATGATCCTGACTATTTGTTTGGTGCCTATCAGATAAGCGGTTGAGAAAAAATATCAACAGTCCAAATTTCAAGACAAATACCCACCAGTCAAAACATAAAGATAACTCAGATGAATGTGTGGCCGATGACCCATTCATGGAAGGGCACAATGAATGGTTTGTATTGGAGATGGAATTTGTATGGCTAATGAGGATGGGTATGCCCTTCTGTTTTGTTTGTCCTTCATTTTTTTCAAAGAAATCTATATATGTTAGCTTAAACTTTTAACTACACCTAACAAACAAAAGACAAGTCGAAATCATGGAAATAAAGAGGGGGAAGAAATACTAACCTTAGGCTTCAATTGATAAGCCAATGTCTGGTTCCCGGTCCCGCCAATAATATCTTTAATTCTCATCATCTCAACTCCATCACTGCCAATAAGTGCCTTCCTCTCCATACTATCTTCCCCTTCCAAACCATTCATGCAAAAACATGTTGAGCTTGAGCATGAAAGGCAAAGGCAATCCAACATCCTGCCAAGCTTTAGCTTCCCCATGACCTACTACTTAACTTTAACGAAAAGCACAAAACAACTCCCTCCCTTCTCTCAAAAACCCACCCTGTATATATATGATCAATAAGTGATAGAAAAGGAAATCCACAGAGACCCAAAAGCCCACAAAGGGAAAACTAATTGTGAAAGAACTGAGACTTCAGTGGAGAAAGACCCATTTAGCCATTGTTACATATATGACCAATAGATGAACATAAAATTTAAACAAATGAAAAGCATAAAGTACAGATGACCAAACTAGTAGGGGGAAAAAATAGAAGATATGTAGTGGAAGTTGCATGTACAATAAAAGAATCAAAGACCCATTTCCCCATGTGACCAACAGACAAAAAGAGCTAGAGGGGAGGCTTCATGTGAGTTTAAATGAAGTGGGTGTCTCTCCATGTGGCTTACTGATAAAGGAAAACCAAACAAAACATCATTAGTCCCATTAAGAATATTTCAGCATTTGGGGTCATGGGATATTGCCTCCATGTGACCAGCTGCTTATGAAGGGAAAAAGAGAGCAAGAACTAGCATGGATCAATGGAGAATCCCCAGCTTGATGACACGTGATGTCTAAAGTTGCCAAGGGAGGGTATATATAGATAGGTTTGGATAAGCATCTTGACATTGTATGAACTGTAGATGGTTGCATGTTGCATCATAATTCATCATCCATGCAAGAAAGAAAAAGCTAAAACGAGGAATTGTAGGTCCTGAGGCATCGGAACATGCAAATCATCCTGTTGCACCTGTTGATCAGATTGTTGGCCCATTTTCTTGGCAATCCATACAGTTGATCATAATTTCCCAGCTTGGATGAGTGGACTTCGTTCGAGATCGCTGAATTAGAAGCTCTTAGCCATCCAAGAAAGGTTTTCTAGGCCATTTATTTAAGGGTTAGGATTTCCAATCTTTTAACAATAGTAATCCATTAGATCATTGGTTGTATCCCACCAATATGTACGAATGCATCAAAATACCGCACAAAGCCCAATGAATTGCGACTTGGGGAGTCATGACTCAATGGAATGGAATGGAATGGATGCTAGTAAATCAGTAATCCCGTAATTACACCATTACCATTCAGGTTATCCTTTTATACTTGTAACATAAGCTACCAAGTATTTAGATGTGTGTGGCCCACCTAGGGCCCCAAAAGGAGGCAACGTATCTAGATATGAGCACGTGAATTTAGAAGTGTTGTTTTCGTGAAATTGAATACATAAGAATTTATGGTCGAATGAATTTCAGCAGTGAATTATTTATGAGGCATGAGGCGTGGGTATATAATATAAGGTGGACATGTGTACGAAACCTTAATTTTTCTAGAATTTAAATTTGTCCTAATAAGACAACATTCGGTATACTTTATTAACAAGCCATAAAACAGTTCTTTTAAGCATATATGTGTGGCTCTTTAAAACGGCAATATGTTCTAAGTTCTGGAGAATATTTAATAGAAATATAATTTAAGCTTTGTAGACTCTTCAAAATATATAAAATGTGGCAATAGCTTATTTCATATTTGAATTTTAGAGTCGGAAACACAAAGATTCAGATTGTATATGCCACTTTTGTCATGTCAAGAACCATGTGATATTTAGAAAATCAGATACCCATTAACATCACTAAGGGCCTATTTGTTGGTATAAAATACATTGAAATTCATACCATAAAAAAAAAAAAAAAAATGAAGATCAAGGTGAATATGCAACTCCCCTTTTATGAAAAGTGAATCAAATGAAGATTGAAATGAATACTCAATCATCACCCTTCAAATCTTTGGATTGTCAGGTCTATCTACATTTCCACCTTATATCATTTATCTCTCGTCTCTTTATTATTTAAACCCCACGCCTTTAAAAACCCTTTGAATGAGCTCATTTTACCATGATGTATTGAATTTCCATGTATTTTAATGGAAACAAGCTGGATATAAGTTTTATCAACATTATTGCAACATAAAGGTGATCCAACTGCCACAATTTTAGAAGGGGTGCCAAAAGCCCATGACTCAAGCCCTTCCATCAAGCTTAACACATATCATTGACAGAATGACAGCCAGCCCACGGGATCAAACATCAGCATGTAATCACCCTTGGCAGGCCACACACTCCCTTCCAAGTTGTGGCCCTGTACCTCTTTATCAACATAGATTACTCAGTGACAACTTCTCCTGTGCGGTCTCTGGACACAATAATATGAACAGCTGATGTGACACTCCATTATAGTCCAACCCAACACCTCATTTATTAATTATTTCCAATTTAGAATAATGGATTGTTTTGTAATATCCTGAAAGTCCACACCCATTCTTACACCACTGTCTGAAGAGCTGAGAGGTTGAAAAATGAAAAGAAACCGAAGGACGGCTAAGGTGGGGTTCAGATGAAAAGCACTCAAAGCATATAAATAAGCCATTGAAAGATGGTAGACTAGAAGCACTAGAGTGTGCAATATTGGCTTTGGCTCTGGGCCCTTTTTTTCTAAACAGATGGCCACAGAATTATTGAGGAAGGTATGCACTCATCAGGTTTCCAACTATTGGATGGCTTAATTATTATTTTTTCTTAATTTTAAGAAAAGTTTGTGGGCTTTTTCTGAAATACAGGTGGGCCATCATCCATGTGATGAAGGGTGGGAGTAGGGAGTGATGCTGGGAACATGAGGGTCAGGTGGGTCCTGTTAACAGCTCATGTGGGTGAAGTTCGGGATGGGTGGGCCATGGAAAGAGATGTCTTGTCCATCAACTTCTTAAGCAATGAAAGTGATACATTGGGACTGAGATGAAGGCTTCAAACAGTCAATCAAAGGGTGCACCCTGATCTGGCCCAACCCAAATCAGATTGGTCACAATATCAAAGAAAGGTAAGGTCCTTTTGAAAGAGAAATGACAAGTAGGCTCACTGCAACTACCTTTATGTATTGTGATTGGTGAGTGGTCAGGCAGTATTGATTAAATATGATCAGGATTTGAGATTGATTTAATGATCATAACCATTGAATCAAGAGCATGCGAGATAAAAGATTGGGCTAAATTGTGCTAGGTGATCATTTTGGAGATGAAAGAGTACGAAGAACATTCTCCATAATCTCTTTGGGATAATAGAGAGAATAAATGTATTAAAACTTTAATCAAGGAGATTATCTCTAATCAAGTAGTTTAGCTTGCATTATAATCAATTAATATATAAATCTAGGGTCAACTAAGAATTTGATTGACAATCAACAGTGGCTTTGGATAGACTCCATCACTCTCCCTAAAACTAATTGGATTTGCAATGGCAGAAGATGACCCAATACTTGGGAGATTCCAAGTGCCATATGCCATAACATTCAAATGATACATATTCTCAAATATTTGTAATGAATAAATTTTACATGTTTCTGAATAGAACCGTATTATATATATAGCTATTTGATTAATTCTGAATGGAACCGTATTATATATATAGCTATTTCATTAAAAAAAAATATGAGTTTTAAGGGAAAAAAATCCCTCGTACAAAAACATATGTAATATAAAAGTTAATAACGTAATCTCTGAAAGTTTAAGCAAAATTGAGATACTCAGCAACAACACTTCAATACCCCCAAGAACCAGATGTTGCTACGTTGGCAAGCAACTTCAAGGATCTCTTTTCATGTGTGGGGCTCTCTTTGGTCCCAATCCCCTAGCTGGGGTGCCAAATTTTCAAAAAAAAAAAAAAAAAGTACCCTTATATGATTAGAAACCGGAAAGCCATCCAAAGAGAATTTGGTGTGAGATGTCTCAGAGTCTACCATATCAATACCTTGAAGCTGGTCTAAAGTGTAGTTATTTGGGTGAGGACTAGAAAAGGAACAGCGTGGGGGCGCTCCCCTTGTGAGAGAAGAGGAGATTGTCAAAATCTTTCATAGCAAAAATAGTAGTAAATTGACCAACAAAAAGTACCAAAATCCCAATAGGTAAAAATAGTGAACTTAAAATGCTCATGAAACAATTACAATCATTAGCAGCACATGTTTGCTTCCATTAGATTATATAGGAATTCATATTCAAATGACGCACACCAAGGATTATTAAAGAGTTGAGGGGAGAGTGATATGAGATGAAGGGCATATAATAGGACTTTGACATTCCTACTATTTATATTATTAGGTGATGGGTGGATATTCATTTTTCATCTTCCCTTAATTCGATTTTCTTTAAAAAAAAGAGATTATTTGATGACTATTTTTATATATTCACTATCAGTCTTCATTTTTAGCCAATTACAGCATGAATTCAATTTTCTGTTATATGCAAACGAACGGGAGCTAGTTTTTAACAGCTCAGTCATACAAAGCCCTTCTTATCAATTATTGGCCTTGTTAATAGGCTGCCAAAAGGGGCCCCACCCACATATGCAAGTTCAGTTGGCCCAGAACGAAAGAATGTACGCCTGATTGTCCACAAATAGAACACATGATCTAAATTCTGAATTTCTGATCTCATCAATTAATAATGATACTACACAGGCACAGCTTGCTTTCTGTCAGCTCACTTCAATGTCTACTGACGACCTCATCAATTGAATAATTGTTTTCCAACTTTCCACCACCAGCAGCATTTACAACAAAAAAGGTCCACCCAGCCATGCTATTTCATAAGATTCATATTATGTTGTTAGAAAGTTCACTAGCAAAAAGTACGATGGATCACAATTGACAAAAAAATTTGGCGTCCAGCAATCTGCCACATGCAGAGTCAGGTTTCCTTAATGTTGTATCTACCCCATTAAAAATCATTAAGGGACAGCCTTGCTGCATGTCATTCATTTCCTTTTTCCCTTTTTTTTTTTTTTTCTAGGGTCCTTGAGAACACCCGTAAATGCGAGAAAAGAGCACTCGCACAAGGGAGGAGACCTTTTGCAACGTCATCTGCACACGCGGGAGAAAGCACTCATACAAAGCAGGTACTAGTCATCCACACACGGGAAGAGAGAGCACTCGCTTACATGTGGAGAGGATGTTAGATGTGAGTGGTCCTCGTGACCATGGTTTTACAAAGTTTATCTTGGATTCAATTTTAGTAAGTCCAATCAAATAGGATTCTCACTTATTTGAGGGAATTAATTAAACTTACCTTTATTAAATTTTTTTGATGGGAAAAAAATCTCTCTAGGGCTTATATATATATATATGATTTTACGGTTCTCTCTCTTAACCTAATCTGTGCAAGGTACGCTTTTAGTATTTGAGATCATATATTATTTAATGCATAAATCTAAATCCATAGGTTTGATATTTTATTACAAACCATATCAGATATTACAGAGGTTGCCTCCAAATGCAAGGAAAGAGTAACCATATGTGCAGGAAGAAACACATGGAACGAGCCCTAGTCATTTGGGTGAAACGCTGGATTTCCAACCAATAGAACAAACCCTCATTCTCACATGTCATCTATTTTACCACATCAGATGAGACATCAAAAGGACTTTCAGGTTTCAATCACTAGGACTTCATTAATGAGCCCAACAGACTTTATTCCGCGCCTTAATCTAATTGAAGTTTATTTACTTCTTTCACAATATTTTAAAAAGAGTTATTATTATTATTTCAACGGTGAAATACAGTAGGATATGGGATTATGGGTGGAAAACGAGATTGGGACAACAATAAGTAGATGCAGCAACTATTAGCCATTTCATAATTGTGGGACACTCAAATGAAGTAAGCAGACGTTTTCATATCGATTGGTGACTAATTATTTTGGGCCCTAGACATAATTCCTTCACCATGTACCCTAGACATTCCAGCAACAACGATTTTGGACCTTTCCTCCGTTTTTAGTCTTTTTTTTTTTTTTTTTTTTTTTTTTGTTGCTCTCTTTTTTTTTTTGGGTCTATCGAAGGGTTTCCAACACTTTGGACTGGATTAATCCCTCCTGGCCCAGAGGGAAGCCGGGTAAACACCACTGTAGCCCCAGAGTAGTAGTGCAAATTCGAACCTACAACCTCCGGATGCAAACCGTAGTCCTAAGCCAACTGAGCTATCCCTTGGATTTTTTTTTTTTTTATAAGTCTCGGTAAAAGAAGCCAATAACTACACCCATTTTGTCTCGAGAAACAATAAAAAGAGTTTTGAGTCTTCATATATAGCACAATAAAATTGGTGTTGTCATTAGGGTTAGTTCAAAAACCCTAATTTGTTTGAAATAGAGCTGATTCAATTATATTTATATGCAATAGAGCTATCTTGATTAGAGCATTTTACAAATAAGACCATTTCGTAAGATGCATAAAATATCTAATTCAATTAAAAAGCAAAATGAAAGTAGTAGAAACAAACTTGCAAAAAATAGTACAAGGAAACTTATCATCATATAGTAATAAAAGCCACTGGGACAAACTTATTAAAACACAAAAATAATTAAACATCAACATCTGAAGTCCTTGCCCTTCTGTTATTTCTTTAAAAAGAGGAAAATGGTCATAGTGCTGACGCGCGCACAGAGAGAAATAGTCGGTTCCAACACACTCTATCTTCCTCAAATATATTGTTGGATAAGTTTTAAGTCAAATAGAAACTCTTCTAAGAGATACCAAAAGCCACCTGACATAGATCCTTTCTTCTTCTCCATCTTACTTTGCCCGTCCCCTTACATTAATTTCTTAATTGCTGTGTATTTACGTCTAGTTAAAACATACATAGTAAACTAAAAGACATGTGAAAATGATATAAAAATCATTTTTACAAACAAATTCTGCACGATGCTCGATGCAAAATTGAATTTTTTTTATAGGTTATATTCAAATTATATTCATAAATCTCATGAGTGGGATCTCTTTGTAAATATCTAAACAAAATATTATATCAACCAAATGTCGAATCATCATGCATCCACACAATCAAGATCATAGTAGACCCACTCATATATATGGTGAAAATACCCCCAATGGTAGAGATGGGATGAAATTCAAAAGATGAAAATACGAAAGACCCACCCAAGGCCCAAATCAAGGCTTAACTAGTTGGCCCAAGCACAGCCCGCCTTAACATCATGAAGCCCCAGCCCCAGCCCCAGCCCGTGTAAGGTTTATAATTTAAAAACTGGTAATTTACATTGTCTTGAGGATAGCTTAATGCATTTGTGTGAACTTTTTAGTGTTCGAATCCCTGCATCACCTTCTTTTTTGCCAACACCATTACTACATTCGGGCTGGGCTTCAGGCTCTTTAGAACTGAATCCAACCCAGGCCCATACATTAAACGGACCTAAATTAAAAAACCGAGCTCAGCCCTAATAATATAATCAAAGGACCAAGTCCAGCCCAAAGCAGGCTGGGGCAAGCCCGGTCCATGAGCACCCCTTAGCCACATGAATTGACAACATGTAAAAGGAAAACCGAAGAGTAGAGATTATAGCAGACAAAGCAAATGGTGAGGCCAATAAAATGATCGCACCGTAGGAGATATCTCAAATAGCGCATTACATGGATACATTCACCAATTAAAACTGAGGGTTTATCTCGGGCTTGAATCATTATTAATTTTTTTACTTAACCAGTAATGCGAAAATTCGGGTATAATTTATATGATTGGGGTAAGACCCGGATGTTACCAGTGGACCCACCATTTTCCACACACAACATATTTAACAAATATTACAATTATAGTCACTAATATGCAGGATGCCCACGAGCTCCGGGCCAGGCCGGGCCAGCCCACTTTTAGCCAGGCTTAGATCAAGTGATAGAAAGCCCAAAGTCAGCCCAGCCCGCCCCCACCCCAGCCAAAATACTCTGTGTTTAATTTCTATATACTTCGTCCCCGAAATTGCTCGTACAACACAGAGAGAACCAAGTTCGGCAAAGCCTGCGCTTGGGGCTAACATTTACAACCTGAATGACTTTAACTTTAATATCTAGGTTGGCCCCACTTGGATCTTTCGATTCCCCCCCTCTATCCCATGATCAGTGGGGCCTCAACGTGGTCCTCGCCGTGATGGTCCTTACAGGACTGGTTCTCTCCTTCCCTCTCTATATATAAAATTTAGTTCTGTTTTATTTTATATACACTTTATGTTCAATACAGCATTCACATGACAATGATCGTAGATCAATAACACGATGTCTATCATGGGGAGATCCACCTGACTGGTAAGTGGTAAGCCCAACCGCTTTCAACCAAAACAGTACATGATTAGGAAGTGGAAGATCCCACAGTTTCCACCTTACTGCAATACAGTAAACCTGAGCTCTAAACACTCATTGATGAACTGCACCACCATGCATTGGAACTAAATGCTGAAAAGTGCAGGTCTTGCTTTCCAGGACCATTGATGGATCTGCATAGCACTTGATAATGTTTCAACTGAAACTCCGAGTACTACTAAAAACTTTAAAAGCATCAGCATTAAGCAACCATCAATATTTGTTTTCAACTGTCACAATAATAACCACAAAGTGGAGCCCATAAGAACAGACATAACATAAACCTGAACATATGCAGTAAACCTAGTAGAAGCCCGCTTCCATTTCTCACAAGCTTCTGAAAATCACAGATCAAGAAACCTGAAACTTAAGCAAAACAATGCATTGAAATCCACACATGGGCATCATGACCAACAATAATCTTTTAAGGGGGAAATCTCATTTATCATACCACTGTTCAAATAAGGAATTGCCACCCATCCTGCCGCAATTGCTCCTCACATCATAGCGGCACGGGCAGGGTGTTGTTACATAGCTACAATTGTTCAAGGAAAAAAGGAGAAAAACAGTAGTTAGAACCTGAAATGAAAGAATTAACTCATCTAATGCTCACAAATATCAAATACCAAAAATGATAAACACATCCAATTTATGATGTAGATCTGGTGCGAAAGAGCAAAACAGCAAGTTGTATCAATTTATACTTAGTTTTATGTTGGCACCTCCTAGATAATTTTTGGAGGTATCTGCATGCTTTCTCCTCCATCTTATCTTCAGCAATTTGTGAAGAGGTTTCTACAGTTGTGTTTTGTATTCACCCTGTACACTTGGCACCTTGAATCTTAGTTTCGAGATTTTTTTACATTTCCTATCAAACAAAGCCCGAACTTTCGATTTGGCAAACACAATTTTTTTCCATTAAAAGAGAGATGCTAGTCAAGATTCAAGAAGAACCAATCTTTAATGTATTTTATTGAGAGAACTTTTCCTCGTCATATTTGGAACTAGTCAGTGTCTCAACTCAAGAAACTGAGCTTTTAAACTATGCTGACAAAACCATGGCTTTAGGATGCGATTTTGGGGATGCATTCTCTTTCTGTTTTCATTACAAATGATGTCAAGAGCATGGGCAAGTTAAATTACAACATTTGAAGCTTACAGGTTATGACTCCTAGTTGGAGCAACCTCTCAGATAGAAAGGAGTAATGAAACTTAACAACATGCACTTGATCAGAAACTATATGAGACTCATCATGTTTTATAAACCTGTATATTTATAGATATTGTGTCAAATAGAAAATCCATGATCATTAGCCAATGTGGGATTTGCCGCTACAAAGGATGGACAAAGGTTGGCAGCATGGTAAACAAAAGACTGGCATTTAGGTGACTGCATTACTCTTTTAAGTAAAGCTTCATTGGAAGACAGGAACCTAGATTAGAAGAATTAGATAAAGAAATTGGGCCCTAAGCAGTAAGTGGTGCTGGACGTGTCAGGCAGAAACGGAAGCCATATGGAGAAAAGTACTGATAGAGATGCAGAGAGTAGGAGGGGGGTGGGAACCAGGTAAGGTGTCAAGCAGAAAGGGACAAAGAGCTTTCAAAGTTTTCAGCTTAAGTTATGTTTTTACTACCCTAGCCCTTCCCCTCCAATCCCCTCTTCATGTGATCATCTTCCCTTTTCTCCAATACAAGGTGTGGTGGAATGATTTGACATGGATGGAGCCACCCAGTGCTGGTATATTTCAGTTGCAGGTAATAAGGTTCTCAACAATCCAGATATGGTCATTATAAAAATAAAAAACAGTCCAGATACTGTCTGGAGTCACCTGTGGCCAGGCCTGAGTCTGTTGACAATTGAAATGTCCGAGTCCCGGTCAAATGTCCGAGTCCCGGTCTGGCACTAGAGCTTGAGGAATAGTGATGGAGATGATTCTGTGATGCCAAAAATCCACTCAAACAGAGCTCTCCTATATTCCAAACTCAGGTGGGTTGGGGAACGGGAAATCATTTACACTGAATAATCTAACTAATGCCCTCATGGATTTTTAACATGGGAGGTAATCATAACAAGTGGCCAAAATAAACTAAAGATTTTAACTTAAAAATTCAGTTTACCAATCAATAAATATGTACAGAGCACTCCCGAATATTCAATATAGTGAACAACAATGTTTTTACCTAGTATATCGAGGTACACGCTGCGCCCAGAGTGCTCAGTACAGAAGCTGAGATCACAAAGGGCTGGGCAAGCAGGCCTGCTGCATTAAACACCAAGTAATTGAGAAAACAGCAATACAAAAGGTCAAAGTAGACCATAGCAAGCATGAAAATGAAACGTATACTGACCATTAAATGCTTATTCAAATACACACCATCTTATGTATGTACTTCACTGGCCAAAGTTCATCTCTGAGTATCTGCAATAAGCAATCCATTTGATTCAACAAAAAAGAAAAATGAAAAATAGAATGCATATCCAGAAGAAATGCCATATAAGAATTTGGTACATATTTTTTAAAAATAAAAGACAAGAACTTATGTGATGTTTAGACTCATTTCATTGCACTACTTAATACAAATTGATCAAGGGCTAGAACTTGCCTGCGAGGCTTGTTTTGTCTTTGGCCAAATTCATCACTTACAAGCTCTACCAATAAACAATGCAAGTTAAATTGCAGCGCAAGTGCAAGACAAAACAAGAATAAAAGACATCTATGAAAGTATGAAATCAACTTCAACACTAGAAAATGTACTATCAAAGAAGATACAACAAATACAAATACTTTACCAGGTGTTTGGCGAGACTTCATTTGATTAATAGACTTGTTTGTGCCTGTTTCTCTGCCACACAAGAATTCAAATATGAGTCGTCAAGATTAGAATGACTAGAAAAAAGCAATTCTCTAAAAGAATACAACCATAGAATGCAGTAAAGATACTAAGGCAAGCTATCCACACTCATTAACGACAATGGAGCCAGTGATATACAGATTAAAAGTATTAAAAAAATACATGAATTGGAAATGAGGGCATCCAGATAAAGCAACCATAATAGAGACCTTTCGCCAATACTCAAGAGTTTGGAGTGGCAACTTTTAGTTCCACTATTGGTGTAAATAAGTTCATAAAAATAAGAGGCATTCTTTCATTCAGTCATCAATCATCATCATAATCTGAAGCAGTCAAATTAGGAAAAAGAAGGAAAAAACAAAAGGCCCCATACCCATTATATGGGTCTTATGTAATGAACACATTGTGCAATGCTTCTTGGGCCCTGGTTCTTTCTCAACTTCAGAACATTCCTATTTCTACAATTCCAAAGAATTGGCATGTAGTAGCTTTCTCTTCTTCTTTCTCCCATGATGTCTTGCCTAGAAGGTTTCCCCTTCCACATGGTTTTTTCAAGCTTGATGGGAGTGTTATTAACAAACCAGGACCAGCTGGGACCAAAGGAGTTATTCATTAAAGTACTTCCACTATCTTGATTTCTATTTCAGGCCCATCTGGGTATTGCTCAGTGAACAAGGCCAAAAATGTTAGATAGAAGGCTCTTCAGGAAACTAAAAGGATTAATCTTTGGCACGTTCAGGTGAAAGGTGACTCTGCTTGTGTCGTTCAATAGGCTTTCGATCAATGCAAAGCCCCTAAGAGATTAATCAACATCGTGGAGGAGGAAACGGACTTGGCAAGATACCTTGCAGCCTCTTTCAGTCATGTCAAGAGGAGTGCCAACGAAGTGGCAGACAATCTAGCTGAGGACGGAGTGATGAAGCAGAGGTAGATTTTCATCTATGATCGATCCCCCTTGATTTCTTGTTGATTTTTTCTTGCTGTGGGGTCCTTTCGTGTGATCTTTTTTGAGTTTCTTTGCTTTTCAATTGTTCAGTATACTCGTCTTGTACTGTTTAGTTGTCATTTATAATGAATATTACCATTTCAGAAATAATAATTAAATGATCCAAGGACCAGATGATTTGCACCTGGCTAGAGGAAATTTGCTATCGAGTTTGCATGTGGCATCTTGTCTTTCTGGGTCAAATACTAGACACAACATGACAAAGATATATAATCTCAGCTCCTTTGTACTTGTCACCCCACTAATGGAGGATGTTAGTTTTGTCTCAATAAAGTCCTAGGCACCAACTACCAGCTAAATCTTTCTATATTTGTCTCTATATAGCCATTGAAACCGATCATTGCTTGGATTTGTCTACAAATACACTTGTGACAGTGATTCAACCCTGAAATGGATATTCAATTGCCAATCCCAATCACCTCAAAAATAATAATAATAATAATAATAATAATAATAACAAATAAATAAACATTCAAGATCATCTAACACTAGTTGATCGTTTACATCAGAACCCACGATAGGATTTTCTTCCATTTGATCTTTTCTGCAATAGGACCTCCTAGCTTAAGATCCATGGTATGTGCATCATCTACAGGACAATAATTACTCACTACCTTCAAATCACAGCAATTTATTAGCACGATCCTTCACCCAATCAAAGCAATCCCAGATCTATTTCAGTGTTGCTACTTGCTTCTACTGCAGCATAGTCCACTTTCAACTAACCAAATGCTTCAATGCGTCCATTAAATGGTCCAAGTATAGACTTTACAGATTGGGAGTGCTAGGGGCAATCCGGGTTGGTCTGGTATCAGAGGCATTTTCAGACAGTTCAGAAGGTCTTCTTTCCTCTCCTTCCGGCTGTCTGATTGTTGTTTGGTCAATGAGGCAGAATTGCTTGCTTTGAGAATGGGCCTTCAATAAGTTGATCGGTTCGGTTTGTCCAATTTTATCGCTGTAGGAGATTCCTCTTGTGCTTGGGTGGGCTTCAGCCTCTTCTAGACCCCTTTGGCATCTCGCGGATGTTGCAGAGGAGATGATTGATCTTTGTTTGAAGCTCAATGTTTTGTATGTCAGCATCAAGAGGTCTGCTAACGAGGTTGCCAATCGCTTAGCTAAATAAGGGGTTGAGAGGTCATATTTGTTTATCACGATTTCTGCTTTTTAAGCCCTCCCACTGTTGTTCATAGTCTCTTGTTTTTTTAATGATTTTGTTTTTTGCTTCTTGTATATGTCTTTTATGCCCCTTAGCTTTAATAAAATTAGTTACCATTCAAACAAAAAAAAAAAAAAAATTTTTTTTACTTCACAGATGGATTCTCCCAATAGTCAGAAGTAAGCATTTTCCTATCTAACACACTGACGAGATCAATATGCGATGATATCAAATTGGTATCAGATACATCAGACTGGTAAATAGCACTTTTTTATCTCATAGGAGTGCCAGAAAAAAATAATGATTGATGTATAATGCACCAACCGAATGGACTGTACACCGTTAAACTAGTGGCCCTCAGATGAGGATGATGTAATGATCGGTTGGGCTGATCTTTTGCAAAGAGGAGCCCAGGGAGATCTTTCGATTCCCCCTGGTCCCAGTCCAGGTGAGACCCCCATGTGGGCCCCACATTGAGGTGCACACAGTCAGCCATTCTTCTTAAGCCCAGGGAGATCTTTCGATTCCCCCAGGTCCCAGTCCAGGTGAGACCCCCATGTGGGCCCCACATTGAGGTGCACACAGTCAGCCATTCTTCTTAAGCCCTCCCAATGTTGTTCAGGGAGTCTCATGTTTTTTAACAGTTTTTGTTTTTTGCTCTTAGTATATGCCTTTTATGCTGCTTAAACCAAACCAAACCAAACCAAACCAAGCCTTTTCCCACTAGGTGGGGTCGGCTATATGGATTTGACGACGCCAATCAAATCTGTTTAGGGCCATGTCCTCCGTTAGATCCATATAGGCAAGGTCATGTTTAATAGTTTCTTTCCAACTTCTCTTGGGTCTCCCTCTCCCTCTCCTACTCCTGGCAATCTCTATGCCTTCACACCTTTTAACAGGTGCTTCCATTGGACGTCTTCTAACATGGCCAAACCATCTTAGTCGATTTTCTCTCATTTTATCTCCAATCGGTGCTATTCCTACTTTGCCCCTAATCTCCTCATTCCTAATCCTATCTCTCCTTGTGATCCCGCACATCCATCTTAGCATTCTCATCTCCGCAACTTCCATCTTCTTAACATGATTATGCTTTACTGCCCAACACTCTGATCCATATAACAATGCTGGTCTTACCGCCACCTTATAATACTTTCCTTTAACCCTGAGGGGGACTTTCCGATCACACAAGACCCCCGAAGCACTCCTCCATTTGGTCCACCCGGCCTGAATCCTGTGACTTACATCAGTATCAATCCCTCCATCCTGTTGCACCATCGATCCAAGGTACCTAAAGTTTTCTTTCTCTACAATCTTTTGTGCGCCTAAACTTACTTCTATGTTACCAAGTGTCCTACTTTGGCTAAACTTGCACTCCATATATTCCGTCTTGCATCGACTTAGCCTAAACCATTTTGTCTCTAACGTTTTCCGCCATACTTCTAGCTTAGCATTCACTCCTTCTCTCGTCTCATCTACTAAAACAATGTCATCTGCAAATAGCATACACCACGGCACCTCATCCTGAATATGTCTTGTAATCTCATCGATAACTAGGGCAAACAAGTACGGGCTTAACGCTGAGCCTTGGTGTAGACCAATCGTGATAGGAAACTCCTTAGTCTCTCCGCCAGTCGTCCTTATAGATGTCACGGCTCTATCATACATATCCTTTATCGCCTCAATATATGCGACACACACTCTTTTCTTTTCCAATACTCCCCATAGAATCTCCCTAGGAACCCGGTCATAGGCCTTCTCCAAGTCAATGAACACCATATGTAAATCTCTCTGGCCTTCTCTATACTGTTCCATTAACCTCCTCAGGAGAAAGATAGCCTCCATGGTTGATCTCCCAGGCATGAAACCAAATTGATTATCTGAAATGTTTGTTGTTCTTCTTAGTCTTCTCTCAATAACTCTCTCCCATAATTTCATCGTATGGCTCATCAATTTAATCCCGCGGTAGTTCGCACAGTTCTGAATATCTCCTTTGTTCTTATATATGGGTATAAGAATACTTTTCCTCCATGCATCAGGCATCTTCTTGCTCTTTAGCACTACATTAAAAAGTTTTGTCAACCAATTTAGGCCATTCTCCCCCAAGCACCTCCAGACCTCAATAGGGATACCATCTGGCCCAACCGCTTTCCCATTCTTCATCCTTTTCAATACTTCTTTAACTTCTTCCCTACTGATTCTCCTATAGAACATATGATTCGATTCTTCCCTAGAAATAGTAAGCTGTCCCAATTGTATGTCACTACTACTGCTTTCGTTAAATAACTTGTAGAAGTAGCTCTTCCAACGCTCCTTTATCTCATCGTCCTTTACTAATACCCTTTCATCCTCATCCTTAATGCATTTAACTTGGTTTAAGTCCTTGGTCCGCCTATCTCTGGCTTTAGCAAGCTTGAATATCTCTCTTTCGCCTTCCTTAGTGTCAAGTCGCCTATATAGCTCCTCAAATGCCTTTGCCTTGGCCTCACTAACTGCCTTTTTGGTTTCTCTTTTTGCTTCTTTATACTTTTCCAAGTTTGCTGCATTTCGATTCTTTTGCCAAGTTTTAAAACTCTCTCTTTTAACTCTTATCTTGTCTTGAACGGCCTTGCTCCACCACCATGCCTCCTTTTGTGCCGGAGCACCCCCTTTGGATTCTCCTAAGACTTCTTTCCCTACCCTCCTAATACACTCTGCTACCTTATCCCACATATTATTTGCACTCTCATTTAACGCCCAAGCGTCTTCCTCTAGTACTCTATCCCTAAATGCTAGTTGCTTATCACCTTTCAAGTTCCACCATTTAGTCTTTGAGCATCTATACAACTTCTTTTTTGTAGTCCACCTTTGTAGCTGCACATCTATGATCAACAACCTATGTTGGGAAGTCAAGCTCTCCCCCGGTATCACCTTACAATCTTTACAAGCTAAGCGGTCTCTTTTCCTAATTAAGAAGAAGTCAATCTGTGTTAATAAAATTAGTTACCAATACCATTCCAACAACAAAAAAAAAAAAAAAGGGGTTTTGACTTTGCAGATGGATTCCCCCAATAGTCAGAAGTAAGCATTTTCCTATCTAACACTGATGACTGATGAGATCAAAATATACAATGATATCAAATTGGCATCGGATACATCAGACTGGTAAGTAGCACTTTTTTATCTCATTGGAGTGTCAGAAGAAATAATGTGTGAGAGATATTTTCCACAAAGTTTAGTATCTTTCATCTTTACTCGGAAGCAATACCAACAAGTTCACGAAAATCTATCAAAACAGAGATAGAAAGCTGCTTACTTAAGGCCACTCGCGGAAGATGCTTGCCCTGATGAACGAGGATAATAGCCACCATCAACTGCAATATAGGGTGAACAATATGATGACCCTAAAGCTCCAGCAGCTCCGGCTAACACCGGCACCCTGTAATAAGGAGAAGATAATCAATCACTTGATCTCATTTCTTCAGTATGAAGATAACAAGGAAGAAGAAAGCAGAGGAGGGGAGGGGAGAAGAACAGCAACAAAAACAAGAACTTGAGCACTATGTTAAATTATTCGGTAAAAGGAATGCGAAACAAAAGCTCCCGATCAAGCCAGAAACTTCTTGAATATCAAACATAAATAGTAAGATGAACGGTTCTAAGAAGCATTCTGCAGAATTAGGACAGTCAACACAATTTTCCGGCCACTTAAATTGATGGATCAACCATTGGTTATGTGCAATATTCAACCTTCTACCCATCTCCACTCATGTTGTATGTACCCCATACATTCCAACACCTTTTTTACTCCCCTTGTAATTTCAAACACCAATCTTGACACAAATTCTCCCCTCTTAGTCAATGAGTAGTGGTTTGGTTGCAACAATGAGCACCTTCCAACTGTTCAGCACAGTCAAAAACTGACGAAAGATGATAGAAAGCAGGTTTTCAAGTGTAAGAAAGCCATTTTTCCATTTTTCAAGTTCAGTGTTCACAATGCCTGGGAGACGGAAGGCAATAATTTAGGGTAGGGGATAGAGTTCTCAACTGAACGACAAGAAAGGAAAAACTGACATACCATGTCATTTCAGAATTCCCAAAACCAAGTTGTGGTTGAGCAACATAACCGGGAAGTGCCATGCCAACAGCAGGAACCCCAAGACCACCATGATGTTGACCCCCAAATTGCATAACTGCAGATACACATACAAAACATAAGAACAAAAGTTGCCATTCAAAAATAAATAATTAAATTCAAATTTACAATCTAGAGACAAATATTGCCTAAGGATTAGCTGAACTCATTACCATGCAGAATCTATGATCAATTAGCACTTCACTAATTATAAATACTAGAAAAGCATGCCTGCGCAAAGCCTGGGCCCAGAAATAAAAATACGTTCAATTTGTGGCTATTTTATGAGATATTAGTTAATGAGAAAATAAATATAAAACAAACAAATATACCATTTATCACTGTCCAAAGCATGGCCCGGCCCGCCATTTATCCAAAGTAAATATTATTTTTTATATAAATGAATATAAAACTTCAAATCTTATGTAAATTAACATCAATGTTTATGTATTTGTTTTAGTAATTTCAACTTTATTTCAAGTTGAAAGCCCTAAAAGCCCATAAAGTCTCTTTTAATTTATATAAACAAGTTTAAAAAAACACCATTCAAAAAAAAAATAATAATAAACAAGTTTTAAAAATAAAAAAAAAATAGGATGGGCATGTGGGCCGGCTCGTGGGCAGCACTACCCAGCCTAGCTGGGGTACGGCACGGCACTGCTAGGCCAGCTTGAAAGTGGGCCATGCTTCTTTGACAAAAATTCAAATTTTATCTTTAATTGAGAAGAATTGATGGGGAGGTCTTTCTATTTTTTTTTGTAAGAATCCCTTTTATTTTTATATTTTTTTGAAAAATAGTTTTGAAACGTTTCACTTTTCGCAAAATGGACCAAAATTCCATTTGGAGGCCGGACACCAATACATAGGATAATTTTGGACTTCAGTCGTTTGGATTTCATAGGTACACATCAGGGATGAATAAAAAAAGAGGAATGAAAAGATCCTCGATCAAGACTTACATTTACATCTTTCTGAACTGGGGAACTTGGGTGCCTTACAAAGTTGCAGAAAGATAAGATATATATTATGAATTCTATTTTTTGTTTCTCCTTTTTTTGGGGCCTTAGGCCTGCTTAGGAGGCTCTGGATGGTTTCTGTCTCCATTGTTTTTTTCCTTGCTTTTCAGTATATATCTTTTGTACTGCTCTGCTTTGATTAATACAATTCACCATTCAAAAAAAAATGAATCTCTTTATAAGAGAAAACCTAAAAGATAAGATATATCTCTATTTTTTGGAAAGAAGATAAAATAGAATCAATATTAAAATAGAAATCAAATAACCAATTGCAAATTGCATGTGGCCTCACCTTTAGGAATTAAAATTAGAATTAGAATATGAGGCTCAATTAAAAAAAATTGTTGTACGTGGAGCCCATATGTATAAATCACTATCTGGGATCCACTTTTAAAATCACAAGCCTTTAAAATCTTCTAACCATAGTAGATATATTAAAACTTTAAATTCACCTAAAGAATTCTCATTTTAACTTGGCTGGATAGAGTTATTGAGCAAGGTGGAGTTTTTGCATCATCCAGACTCTCTAATCTCTCTTTAATCTTCTATCCATAACAGATATATTAATAATCTCTCTATAATCTCCTATCCATTACAGATATATTAAAATTTTAAATTCACCGAAAAAAGCTTAACAAAAGTGGACTCTCGATGGAAATCTTAAAATCTCTCCAATCAAAATTGAAGTCGAAATTGGAGTTTCAATTTCACAATTGAACTCGAAATTGAGCTCCAATTTCTCAATCAATTTTGAAATCGGACTCCAATTTCAAAATCAAATCCTATCCTTATAATAAATAATAATTGGGTAATCTATAACAGCAGAAGTACATTATATTACAAAAATTTTAGTTCGAAAGTAGTTACATTCTAAATTGGAATACAAAAGAACATATTTGAAATATCATTTGCTACAAATAAAACAATCCGCTCAAGCAACAATAACTTCTTTTCTGAACCGGAGGTGTAACGCATTTTGTATGAATTCTTGGTATAGACAACAATGCTACAGAAAATTCACAGCAATTATCACCATATATGTACCAAATACCAATAAGTATCCGTCGTTGGGGAGCTGATTGATACAAACTGCTGCGATACTGAATAATAAAACATTGTGCAGGAATCATACATCAATCACCAGCATACTGCCTCATGAAAATTACTAATATTTGATACAAACATGTAAATCCTTTTCACACTAATAATTCACTGATAAAGACAGGGTTCAAACAAGAGTCTGTGGCACGGTGGAAGGTACACACTATTGCAACCATGAGGCTGTGGGGTCGCGTCATGTTTAAAAAAAATTATTGCTCCCTAAATACAACAAATAAAGGAACAGGTTCAAGTCATGTTACTAATCAAAAAGAAGAAGAAAAGAAAGATAGAATGAAAGGACAAAGGTCCAAGTGAAAGAGGTCAATCTTCGCACTCAAATGCAAACTATTTTTCAAGATGACACCTAAACAGTGCTCAGTTTTCAAAACATCTCTATGCTTGAAATATCTGACAGATTAAAAAAATATACACATGACGTCAGATCAGAAGGTTTACCTGGCAACAATGCCGGGGTCGCTGAAAATTTTTTATCACCATGAGCAAGACCCATAGGTCCTGTGGCTCCAATAACTTGTGAACCACCATACAGAATTGAACTCTTTCCAGTTCCGTGAGTACTGTCATTTGCCTTTCCAGCTAAAGCAGTGTTAGATTTACTTGAAGCAGGTGGAGATTCCATATCCCCAGCCTCAGATGAATCAGCCGATGAAGCTTGATTCAAAGAACCCTGGGTTCCACTCCCAGGGCGAAGACCCAGCTGCTGAGGAGAAACTCGCGAAGCAGGTTGAACTGGACTCTGAACGGACCTTTGCTGGACAACAGCGATCTGTGTTTGTGCAGAACCTCTATTAAAGAGGTCAAGAAAATGAGATGCACTTTGCTGATAATTAAGCTGCCCACCGATGGCTGGACCCCTCTCTTGACTCCTAAGCTGAGCAGTAGTCTGCCTTGTATTAAGCGGTATGGATGATCCAGAAGGCTGTGACTGGAAATTGTTCAATTGTTTCCCACTAATTGGATGAACAGAGTCATCCATGAAAGACCTTTCGGGGGCATTAAGCTGAGCAATGGTTTTTCCTCGCATTATTGAAGTGGAGTGAGATGTAGATGACTTTTCGTCGCTGAGCAAAGACGATTGAAGGTTCCTATTAGGACTTCTTGTCGGTGCATCCCTCTTCTGTGAAATTGGCATATCTTGTTTGGAAGACCCAGAGGGATAAAATGGAGGAGAAGCAGAGTTCAAGCTTGAAGCAAAAACATGTTTTCGAGGTAGAATCAGGTCAGGTTGTGCATTTGAAGGGTGAGAGGGCTCTCTTTCTCTCCCTAAATTAGCATTTAATACCCTATCAATAGACTTTCCAGATCTGCAGAAACAAAGCCAGGATGAAAAATAGGATCTGTGCTATATCTAATAGAAAAAAAAATTATATCAAAAACAATGACAATAAAAGATAGTTGTTTACCGCTTGTCTTGTACAGCAGGCATCTCTTTGTTTTTTGCTGGAGGTTCATACCTCCGCGGGCCTCTCCCCCTAACACCTTTATAATTACGGTTCTGATTGTTTCCATCGTCAAAAGCTCTAGATCCATTCCCTCTTACATAACGGTCTGTACCTCGGTATCGACCCCGACCTCTAAAATGGCCTTTACCATTCCTCCTCTCCTGGTAGTTGTAAAATAATATTATAAAATAATAATAAATAATAATAAATAAATAAAACAAATTTTTTAAGAGCAAGGGCACATTTGTGCATTGTGAGGATTCTGCACTCTCCACCTCGTATCAGATTTGAGGTTTCTCTATTGCAGAGAATGAATCTCAAAAATCTCTTTCTAACTTGGACAGAAATCAAAGCTTTTTTCCTCTCTATCACAGAATCCTTGTGTTACAAAAAAAAATGCCCTAAAAGAGAAAGGTTTTTCTCCTTTTTTTTACTTACCAGTAAAAACAAATTGAAATCAAGAAATGAAAGTACAATTCATCATGCATATAAAAGGTACGGCAGAGTTCACCTTGTCATAACGGTTATCTTGTAAATTCATCTCTTCAAACCTATCATGTACCCATGCACGGTTATCTTTGGATTCCCACAACTTCCGTCCAGCAGAAGTGCGCCTGGCGAAACACAATCCAATCAGAGCATCTTATGAAGTCAAATACAGGCACAGCACCTAAAAGAAGATGGGATGTGCAATGGTGGTAAAGATAGGAAATGCATGAGAGCAAAAAGGCAATAACACAAGAACCACAAGTAATGCCAAGTTGCCAACAGTGATTATTACAAGAAGTGCAAACTATGGGTCTATTTGTTTGCATTAGATTAGATAGGAATTGAATACATAGGAATTCTTGTTCAAATGAACTACACTGAAGGGATTATTAAAGAGGCGAGGCATGAAGGATATGAGGTGCCAAGTGAAGGATATGCGTAGCGGAGCAGAAGGGACATTCATTTTCCTAGGATTTGAATTACAAGGATGATGAATGGGTATTCATTACCCATTTTCCTATTATTCAATTCCCATTAAAGGGGAGGTTATTTGATGGTCATCTTTGTATGCAAACCTTTGGTCCTCATTCTTAACCACCTATAGTGTATGAATTCCAATGTACTCTATGCAAACAGGCCCTAAATATGTGTGTGAGGGGGTAAATCATTAATAAAGTTGCCACTGAAAAGAAAAAAGATGAGGGGAAAAGGTTCGACAAAACAAGTGTGTTGCTAATACTGAGGTAGGCCAAGTCAAAACAACCCAACCCCAAATAAATCACTGATCAATCCCACTTGCATCAGCTCATCAAGGATTGAACCAAGTTTAGAAATATTCTCCCATCCCTCTCCCCAAACTTCTCTCTAGTTTCATTGCCAAGTTGGATGTGGCACCCATGACCCACCTCCCAAATAGCAGCAACACCTAAGGCCAAGCAGACCATTTCAATGAAGAAAAGGGATATCTGAGGGTTCCACCTAATTTGTTCCATCAAGAGAACCCAGATTTACATTCTTTCTTCTTATCAATAGATATGGAAACTCATTTAGCTAAAAGACAATACAAGTATAAGACGATAAGGCCTTCATTCACAAAATAGATTGTACTGGTGATCATTGAAAAATAAAACTAAAGAATGAGGTAATAAATCGCCGTGTGAGTACAGATAAGAGGTAGTAGTAACTCAGTTGCCCTTTGCTGATTTTCAGGAAGTTAAAACGGCATACTGCATTTATTAGCAGATGGAAAGGATATCCTTGTGCAGGAGACAGGGAAGCATTAGCCAAAGTCATCTCAAGATAATCAAATCTACAGTTGAATGAGATCTGCGATCATCCTTTCATGGGCACTCCTCTGTGTAAAAGCTAAAACCCTGGAGACCCAACTTAAATAAAAATAAAACTATATAGCAACTGACAACAACATGAAGGCTGATGAAATATCAAACCATACTCAGTCAGATGTATAGAAGAAACAAAGAGCATAACATTTTTCCATTATCTCCAAAATCAAAACAAGTATCAACATACACGTATGTCCTTTCCCGGACCAGGATAAATTTTTGATTTAACTCCATTTAGGTTGCATTTCAATGAGAGCTGAGGTGGATTAACGTAATTAAGTTTCTTTGACATTTTTTCCCAAATGGGAAAAGAGGATTTCTAAAATGGGAAATCTTTAAAGATTTGCAATATCAGAAAAGTTAAAAACAGTAAAAACCAAAACCCAATCATCTTCTGTTTCTCATTCTTCCCCTATCTCATTATATTTTTGTTTCCTCTTTTCCCATATGGATATTGTTTCAAATTTCCACACAGGCAAGTCAACTGAGACTCGTTACGATGATCTTATTCCATTTAATATTGGAATGTGAATTTTCCCATATGTGGTAATCTGTTCTTTCCTACATGGGAATTGAAAGGGCCTGTTCGTCCAAACTGATTGTACGAATCTTTCTGCAGTAAAAAAACATAAAAAAAGATAAGCACCCTTCCATAAAACCAGAGTTACTTTGGTCGGTACACTGGTACGAGGATATAGAAATCAAACAACAAGATTAGCAGCCCAAAATATATTCTTGTCCAAATCAGTGGCAACTTCTTTTCTAGCAATTAGCAACATCAGTAAATAAAACAACCTAAATTAAAAACCCAGCACACAATTTCATGCCTTTGGTCTCTTTATTTTTCCCCTCCTTCTTTCTTTTTTTTTTTTACCACCATTTTCGACACCCACGAATCTAGTGTATTCTCAACACTATAATGCATCTCTCTCCATGTAATAAATAATTCTGTAAAATTAGTCCCTAATAAGAACAAATCTGCCAATGAGCAAAGATATTGCGGGTTGGGTGGTAGCGATCGATCGATCTGGAACAATTCAAAACATAGAGAAGTAAAGTTAATTTCTTAAACCAAAATGAATAGAGATCGGATATACACCTGTGCCGACCACTTCCATTCTCCTGAAACCTATCATCATGCATGTAGAAAGCACCCGCAGTCGGCACCGCAAATGGCTCGTTCTCCTTCTTCTCCTCCTCTCCTCCCTGATCACTTCCATGAGACCCAGCCCCGGATTCTCCAACAGATCTCCTCCCTTCCACACCAGAATCCGCTGCTGCCACCGCTGCAACCTCACCTTCTCCAACATCCACTCTTCCTCCGCTCCTCCTCTCCTCGAATTCCACTTCCTCCAATCCATCCTCACCATCTTCTTCTTCCTCTTCCACTTCCTCATCAATCTCCGACTCCTCATCATCATACACCTCGGCCCCGCCCTGGCCGTCCGATTCGCAGTCCGATCCGGTCCCAACCCTGGCCGCCGGCTTCTTCTCCCTCCGCTCCACGTCTCCTTCTTCATCATCGCTCGCCTCTCTCCTCCGCATTGTCAGTGGCAGCACCGCCTCTTCAGGATCGCTCTCGTAATCCGCTTCTTCGCCTCCTCTCGCCATCTTTCTAAACCCCTAACCCTAATTCCTCCAAAAAGCTCAGATCTTTTGCACTGTTCAAAAACCCTAGCTTCAGATTCGCGGATTCGATGAAACAGGAACGATCATCGAAGCAGTTATTTCGAAGAGAAGCCTAGTGTGTAATCTTCGAATCCGATCTAGGGTTTCCAAAAATCTCAAAAACCTAAGAGATCTTTCGTTCCATTCGTTTGGTTGAAGAAGAAACAGAGAGAGAGAGGGATGAGTCTTGTGACGGATCTTCGGATGCTGGAGAAAGAGGGAAAAAAATCGGCAATGAAGGGATATATCGACTTTTGGAAGTGGGAGAGTCCCTGACCGTGTGACGTGTGAGATTGTATGGAGTATTTATCCTAAATTAGGGGCGGTTGAGAGATCAGAGCGATCAGAGCCAGAGAATTCCTTTTTATGTTGGATGTTGACGGGTAGGGAGTTGCCACGTGTGAGTTTGATACTTGCACTGCCAGGAAAGATCTGGTCCACTCATCACTGCGGCTTGGCCACCTTAACATGATGATGTGGGAGATTTTAAGTGCTTTAAATCATGACGGTTGGAGATTAAGTTGGTCTGATATTTAAATGATTAGTGAGCAACGGCTGGGAAGAGGCAAATGGATAGATGAGATGAACGGTTCATATCTTTTTTACATTGGAATCTGGATTTTTTTTTTTTCAGTGGGAAATCATGTTTTCATTTATTAAATTAAAGAAAATAAAATAATATCATCCTTGGTGCTCAAGGCCGGGCCGGGCCGGCCTGGGAGGTTGCACCTTAATTTTAATACTCATATTGGGTTTTAAATTTTGGGCCCATTTAATAATTCAGGCGATCTTTGATTAGAGTTATAGAAAGCTTGAAGCCCTACTCGAGCATAAGGCTGTCAATCATGTCGTGTTGAAGCCATACTCGAGCATAAGGCTATCGATCATGTCGTGTTAACGAATTCAGATTACCGGTTAACGAATTCTTGTTAAAATACCCCAATCCGTACACGACCCGTTAATTTAGCGGGTCAAAAAATCCAACCCGAACACAACCCGTTAATTCAACGGGTTACATGACCCGATCCATTAACCCGTTAAATAATTAAGTCATTTCAAGAATTTAAAAAAAAAATCTATATAAAAATATATAAACCACATGAAACTATAAGTGAGGATCTCGAGTAAATCTCACCTAAAATCCTGGTATAAAATAATAAATTTCAATTTATTATTTATGAATATAAATTAATTCTAGCTACACTTATGGACTAAAAAAATAACGAATTAAGCGGGTTGTTAGCGGGTTACTGGTTTAATTCGTACACGACCCATTAACTTAACGTGTTAATGGGTTTGACCCGTTAACAATCCGAACCCATTAAGAGCCCACCCGAACACGTTAATATCATATGGGTTCATGTCGTGTTAATGGGGCCGTGTGGCATTTCGACAGCCCTACTTGAGCAAGACATATACGCATTATACGGAGGAATAATCATATTGGGTCAAAAACATCACGAATACTCACGCCATTAAATAACACACCCCTTGTATTAGGCATGGCTTGTATATTTTTCTTCATTGTATTGTTGTTTGCATTTGTATATTTGAATTTAAGTTTGTTTTGTATTTATAATTAAAGATCATTATGTCATTTTTTAGTGACAGTGCTTATTGGGCTTCAATCGAGCTTGGGCCTAACATGCGTTTGAGCCGGATTAGGCTCAAGCTATGCAATTCTGGTTTTGTGCCTCATCTGGATATTTGCTTGTGGTTTTTAAAGTCGAATCCAACCTGGATATTCCCCAGCCCTGGCTACGAACGCTTCTACAGAAATTGATTCATTGGGTCTATCATTCATTCTTGGAATTATTATATATAAAAAATATAGGTGAACGTTGCATGTATTAATCCAACCTTTTTTTTTTTGGGCTATCGAGGGTTTCCAACCCTTTGGACTAGACTAATTCCTCCGAGCGCAGAGGGAAGCCGGACAAACTCCACTGTAACCCCAGCGTAGTAGTACGGTTTTGAACTAACAACCTCTAAATGCAAACGGTGATACTATACCAACTGAATTACCCCTTGATCCAACTACCGTATTAATTGTTGCATCATTAGATCATGTTTCAAGTGCATGTGTGCCAGGTCATCTAATGTAAATGTAAGTTTGATGAAAATAATTTGATTAGTCTTTGGTAGGCTCAATTCTATAGAAGAGGAGCTGAAAAAAAGAACAGAAAAAGTGGAGGCTTTTTATACCTATACATTTTCTCTTGGTGCAACGACCTTTCGTTTGTGGAAGAGTGTTGTTTTAAAAAACTTAATATCATTAGGCAAAACACCATTCTTTTTGGACATACCATAGGAGAGATAGTGTCTCATTTACAAAAGTGGTAGTATTTCCCAATCGGTTTAAAGATTTTCACCAGTCAAAATCATCGGGAATTTATAATTATCAAACATCAGTTTTTTAATGCATTTTGAACCCGAATGAGTTGGCCGAATGGTCAAGACTATGGTTCCTCCCTCTTCCGAATCTAGAGGTTTTGGTATCTACCCCGGTTCCCTCTTATTTAAGAATCGTAGGTTGAGTCGATTAGTGCTAATACCTTATGGTCATAGGGATGTTTACCCAACTTTCCTCTTGTAGGAGGGATTAATCCAGCCGAAAAGATTAAGAACCCTACTATAAAGAAAAAAAAGTTAAATTAGAAATGTTCTTAGACTTAATCACCAACCCTGACCTTAAAATTCCCACCAATCGCCCCTTGATTGCACCCTGAGTCCATCACCACCATATCAAATTCAAGAAGATGTATATAAGTAACACACATTATATACGGCTCTTGATTCCCATCATTCGGGGCCTCATACTTGAAACAAACTCAAGAGACTTTAGACCCGAACCCAAATCCATACATTGCCTAGCCCTCCCTCTATCAACGCGACGAAGACCATCATCTGGTAAAGGAAGGAAACGACTGTAACGGGGGTTTAGGGTTTCTGCTGCTGCCCCTGCTAGGGTTTCGCGGACGACATCGACATCAGCTGATCAGCATAAACATTCGAACACATTCAGGTCTAGATCTAGGGTTAGGGTTTCTGGGATGGCGAACCGCACGGACCCAGGTGCGAGGAGCGTCCATGGGACGAATCCGCAGAACCTAGTGGAGAAGATACTGAGGTCGAAGATATACCAGAACACCTACTGGAAGGAGCAGTGCTTCGGACTCACAGCCGAAACCCTAGTCGACAAGGCCATGGAGATCGACCACATTGGAGGCACCTTTGGCGGCAACCGCAAACCCACCCCTTTCATGTGCCTCGTCATGAAGATGCTCCAGATCCAGCCCGAGAAAGAAATCGTAGTCGAATTCATCAAGAACGAAGACTACAAGTACCCAATCCATCAATTACTACTACTCTCTTTCAAATCCACAGATTCATACATACATATACATATATGATGATGATGATGATGGTTCTTTGGTTGGTTCTTATGAATGCCTATCTAGTGTTTGTGTTTAATCCTTTCTCTTTCTTCGATTGCAGATACGTGCGTGTGCTTGGTGCTTTCTACATGAGACTGACTGGCACGGTCACAGATGTGTATCAGTATCTCGAGCCGCTCTACAATGATTACAGGAAGCTGAGGCAGAGATTGCTCGATGGACGTAAGATGAGCTTTTTATATTGATTGTTTTGGATCTGCTATAGATTTCAGTTTTCTTTTAAATGGATTTTTTTTTTTTCATTCGATTGGATTGTTCTACAGGTTTTAGCTTGACTCATGTGGATGAGGTCATTGATGAACTCCTTACTAAAGATTATTCCTGTGACGTTGCTCTCCCACGCGTACAGAAAAGGTGAAGGCCCTGAGAATTAGCCCTTAATTTACCTATACAGTTGGTGCTCTATTTTGTTTGTTTGTTGTTGTTTTAAAGATTCATTTTCACATTTGGAAACAGATTGCTTCATTTACAGTGAATCATGAATGCGGTTTTGCTCTTTTTTTTTTTTTTCTGCGTAGAACTTCTTTCAGCCATGAAAGTGACTGCAAATGCTTGTTGAGAAATGGGAGTGGAAGGATAGCTTTATGTAACACTCTGCGAGACGCTGGATAGAAATATCTTATCTTGTTTTGCTTAGTGGATTTCACAGATTTAGTTGGAGCAAATACATTATTTTTGTTCGGTGCCACTTTTCGGAGTAGTTTTCTATAGAATTACTCATGTGCAGTATGCAGTGGCTGTGATTTTAAATGTCGGGTTTTCTGTATCGCAGGTGGCTTCTTGAAACTACAGGGAAGTTAGAGCCTAGAAGAAGTGCATTGGAAGATGATTTCGAAGAGGAAGAAGAAAAAGAAGAGGAGGACACTGCCTTGGCTGGATTAGATGCTGCTGCAAATGAAAAGGTTGGGAGTTTCTGATTTTCCCTAAACAATCCTTATTATTTTATTTATCTATTCGACAATTGATGTCTAATGCATTGTAGAGAAGGGTCATGTTTCTGACATTTGGCCATTTATTCTGCTATTAGGATTATTATCGGGGACGTAGTCCAGCAAGGGAAAGGGATCGAGATAGGAAACGTGATAGCCACAGGCAATACAGGTATAGCCCACAACGAGAATGCTATTCTTTATTTTTCCTTATTTTTTTAATGCATGTAAGTATTTTTAAAACCACTCTAAAAGTATTTACTTTTAAAACTTTTGCATCTTGAACTTAGTTTGAAATTTATGCTGGCAACTGTATGCATTATTTGGCATGTAAAGTTTTTTTCAAACTTTCTTAATAATCTGTTATGCCCTCACTAATTTTTTTGCTTTTGATGCCTTTTGCGCCTTAGGATACTTTATAATATCTTGTTTACTTGACAGTATATTGAATACACTGATGTCGTATCTGAATTAAAGAAGCTTCACTTTTTAAGTAATTATACCAAATACTGATATTCTGATATGCATGGAACTTGTTGAATTTCCTGCCCAAGTTTGATAAGAATATAATGAACTAAATGAAATATATAGGCCATGCTGCAAGAATAGTGTGTAGGTTAATTTCATAGCTTTTAGTGATGATCATGTAAATTTTTTTATTTTCCGGGTTCGTATTTTTCTTTTTTTATTGTTTTGTGCTGGATTTAGTTTTGGACACAAGCTAAAGAACATGAAGTGCAAATTCTTAAAATGGAAAAGTGCATTGTTTAGTAGCATTGCAAAAGGATCTCCATTTGCCACTTTGTTTGGTCGGGAAGAAGGTTTTTCTCGGATTTTCAACTGCTCTTGACCAAAAGAAGAACAATTTTCCACAATTTTAAGATTACTAGCCCACCTGATTTAAGATTTCAAGACATCTGAAGAATGGATATATTTTGACAGTAGTAAAAAGTTGGAAATAGATACTGGAGTCTAGTAGACACTTTCAAGTAATAGTTTTTAGAGATGTCTCATCACTATTATGAGCAGACTACTTGCAACTAGTGGGTTGGTGCATGATCACCAGTATGTGCGTTTTTGTATTATATTGTTACTATTTTCAAAAATTGCATGTTGCATATTGGAAGCTCGGCTTGTCAGTTACGTGACTTACGTCATCCTTTCAAAGACTTCTGTTACTACCAGGGCATGTAAAGCCCTTGGTAGATTGGAGAGCTTCCTACAGAAATTTGTATTGATCTTGCCAGGTTTCTCTGTACTGGTAGTGTACAGCGAGAAGTATGATGGATCACACATCTTTGCTATAACATGTAGTTGAATGATTCATCTAGTTAGGTTGTTGTGCTGGTGCAGAGTGAATTAGTTTCTCTATTAATTCACTACCTTCACACTATCACCATCTGAAATCAGTGTTTTCCCACTGGACCTGATTTGCTGGTCAGACCTGGTTCGACTGGAACCAGTGGATTGGATGGTCTCGTCCAAATCAAATCATCTGTCCCAGTCAGTTACTGGTAAAAATTGCATGGTTTGGTATGGATTGATGGTGTTGGCTAATTATTATCTCAGCTTCATTCCATCAAACAGGGGGTCAGCTTATAGTTTTGACGAGTTTTGTTTTGCTGTTATTTTTGGCATTAAATGACATCACTGTAGTGTTTTGTCCTGCATATGCTGTGGGTCACATTTCAATTTTCCATTATTGCATTCGAATCCTCTCTCTCTCTCTCTCTCTCTCTCTCTCTCTACTTTTGTTCTGTCTAGGACCTGTCTCTGGTTTCTGGTTAAGCACTTGAAGGGAAAATTTATGAAGTTCTGATTGGTTTCATCTTGGTGTGGTTTGCTTGTGAAGGAAAAAAAGTTCAGATTTCTTATAAATCTCAAGCCTGCATTTTTTTTTCTCACTTAGATCCTTTTATTTCATATTCTTACAACTTGATGGAATGAGTTGATTGTTGACTTCTTTAGTCATTTTTGAGAAAAATAACACCCATTGATTATATTTAAAATAATTTCAAACATCTATAACATATATTTTGGATTTCCGAGATATCAGTTAATTTTAGTCTTTAATTGAAAAAAAATTTCATACTATTTGTCGATGACTTAGGTTGAGTTTTGTTGATGAAAAATGCCTATTAAAGAAGATAATCCAAGTTTGCTTTCCTTTCAAATAGCTTTCATAGATATATCATCATCACGCAGTTGTTACTGCTTGATGTCTTGTTTTAATTTAAAAAAATTATTAATTTGCGCAGAAAAATAACAATCAAAGACTGTAATATGCTCGGACTTCTTTAACATGAAATGGAAGGCCTGGATTGCCACTTACTTTCATAGAAGGAATTTCAACTGGACCACAATTAGTGGAATCCAGAAATTAGGAACTTTGTTATTGTTAAAAAGATCTATGTGTAATCAGAAACTAGAAACTTTGTTATTATTAAAAAGAACTGGTATTAACAAGGTGATTTGCTTCTTGGTTTCAACCAGGAAATGATATTCTGAAAAGTGAGATTTACAACATATTAAACTGGTAAGAATAAATTTATTCAAAAAAGCTTCCTGTTATTGAGGAAAAAAAAAATCCTACCTAGGGAAAATAATATCTTCTTCTGATTAAAAAAGATGATAAAAAAACTACTAAAAAAAAACCAGCTAGGAACTTTGTGATTTCTCGTAAAGAGTTGTCAAAATCTTGTTATAAAAAGACGGAAGAGTTGTCAAAAATTGTTTTTGGTCTATAATAGTGTCGTGGCATAAAATAATTCTTTTTGATAAACTTGGTTCCATTGGGATTTGGGGCTCTCAAACAATTGGATAAAAGAACTGTTCTTTTTATGTTTTAATTGTCATATTTAGATATTTAGAGGGCCGCAGTGACAGCGTGAACCTTTTTTGCAAAAGTAAGATGCAGGTTTTCCTCACAAAAGGATGAACAATTGATGTTTTCCACTATCACGTGAAGTAAAATGGTATATAACCCTGTAGGGGTTACAAGGGTCAATGTGGGTGGAAATTCTTTTGGAAATCTAGACGTATAGGGCATTGTAGGCTTTTTAGAAATGAAAACCGAGCAAGAAGTTTAGAGTGTCAATTTCTTTTTAGTGGAAACGTGCCCTGGAGATCTTTGGCTTCAGGTGTCACAAATTGAATACCCCTATTACTCCACATACCGACATCAATTATCCTTTTTTTTTTAATGTGCTATGACCAGAATTTGCAAATCATGCTGAGTGCACTTGATGGAGTCTTGTGGATTATTTGCAGGGTGATGCTTGCAGTGCAACTTGACTGCCATGTCTTTTATCCTCACATGAATGAGTTTTCTGGGAGTTATAAGATTATCATCACCATCACATCACTTTTGAAGCCTTTCTATATGGGATTGGCTTTGTGAGCTCTTAATTTCCTGGTCACCCCTACTTGAATCCATGTTTTCTTTTAATCTTTAATCTGTTCTGATGTTTCTAACGCGTTCTTGAGTCTCTTTTGATCCCTCGCTCCCTCATCATTTTGTAAGTACAGTGTGTTAACAGTATGATGACAATTTCTCTATTTCTTTCTTCTTTTTGGATTTAGTTGGTTTTTTTTTTTTTTTTTTGGTATAAAATATGGGGTTTTCTTCAATACATATAAGAAGATTGGATTGAATAATGGAATTTTCTTGCTGCATTTGCAGGGACAGAGACTATGACCGAGAACGAGGGAGAGGGCGTGAAAGGGAGAGGGATAGAGACAGGGACAGGGAAAGAGAAAGGGATCGCCATCGGTTGCGGGATGACAAGGACTATGGTCGAGATAGGGACCGAGAAAGGGACAGAGAAGGGAGAGAGCGGGATAGGCGAGATAGGGACAGGGGGAGGCGTAGGAGCCATTCAAGGAGCAGAAGCAGAAGTAGGGAACGTAAGGATCGGGATCGAGAGGGTGGAGATCATCGCAGGAGGCATGCCCGCAGCAGTACTAGTCCAAGGAGGCGGACAGATGAGGCGGAGGATGGCAATGCCAGGGAGGAACCAAGGAAGAAGAAACAGAAGAAAGAGAAGGATGATGGGACCGACCACCCGGATCCAGAGATTGCTGAAGCGAATAGACTCCGTGCATCTCTGGGGTTGAAACCATTGAGACCATGAGGTATGGGTGGGTTTGTCTGCACTCTATTGTCCTGTGGGAGAAGTTGATTTTGCCTGTACCAAAGGCAAAGGAAGTACTCCACACCATTCTGTATGTATTACTTTTATAGTCTGGGCAAGAAGTTCCCGTTAGTATTTTGCTGAAATTCATACCTTTATTTTGTGTCTTTTTTGAACAGATCATCTTAACCTATTTTTATGAATTCGATACACTAACTGCCAGGATTTGAGGTATTATGGTGTTTTGGGCCTTAGAACTCATTGTTACCATTCCGGATGTGTGTGAATGACTGAAGTAGCTTCCAAGGACTACACTCCCATGTCCTTGTTGCAGGCAGCAACTGGGTGAAATCAGCTTCACATCTAGCATAACGTAGCTAATTCTTTCCTGATCATTGTTTTGCTAGCCGGTATCATTGGTCAGTGTAATGTAAGTGTACTCCTGTATGAGGTCCAGGGCTTCCTTTTTGATAATTGCACGGTTTATCATGCAAAAAATGGAAGGGATTTTGCCCACTCAGGTGCCCTAAGACCTAACATTTGCCCGCCAACTGTTGAAGTTTAAAAATTCCCACAAAGATGTTCGTGTGATATCCTAGGGCTGTAAGATATTGCTCTTATCGCATTATTCTAGAATTTGTTAAGCTTCAACAGTTGACAGGCAAATGTCGGTTTTAGGGCAGCGTCATGGTCAAAATCCAAAAATGGAATGAGATTGATCTGTTGCCCTTTACAGTGTACTTGATCTACCTGATCTTTATTTATTTCATTTCATTTTTTTTTTTTTAAATTTTACAGAGAACTCGTTCTTATTGCACTATGTGAACTTTCTAATCGCAAACAATTAGACATAAATCAATGGCAACTTTGTTTGTTCAGTATTAGTTTATATTGCAGACAGCAAGCTGTGCATCAGTTGCTGAGAAATGATGAACTTTGTGCGTTGTACGCCCAGTAATACAAGCTCCCAGTAATACAAGCTGGGTTAGTCAACAACGCCGAACCATGAGCCCATTTAGCTGTGTCAGGCTGGGGCATCAGAGATAAATTTTTGAGTCCAAATGATATGATATATATTTGATAACCAAGTCCAAATGATATTTTGAAAAATCCTAAAACTTGACTGCAAGGTGTTTAATCGGTTTAGACTTGGAATTCTTTATGGGTCATCTAAAGATATAGCCGAGGCTTAAAATGGTTAAGTACATGGATGAAAGAAGGCTATTAAACTGGAAATGGTTGATTCACCTTGATGGATTCTATGAGTAGCTTGACCCTTTAATTCAATTCAATTGTAAAATGGTTGAATTGACTCAAAATTTTACGTCTTCATTTGACTATTTGAGTTTTATAAGTAAGATCCAAATAACTATGTAAAAACAGTTGTCCCTGATTGCAACTAAGTAAAAATGGGAAAACCATGTACAATTTTTGCGACACTTATATGAGTGTCATGCGGGTCCTTCCGGGCTCAGTCCATTGGATCACAGCCTAAAACACATTGTGGAATGGACTCGGTTTTAAAGTCGTATGTCTAGTTGGTTGGGTTGGATTACTATCCCTTTCAGATCTTGCTTTTACTCACTCTAAAAAAATCTGGCCTGGGCAAGTCATCTGATTCAATATCGAGACAAGTCAACTGATTCAATATCCACTGAGTCAGGTGAATTGAGGCTGATCGGTTCAATGTGGGGTTTAAGCAAATCGGTGACATTCTCAGAGGAGCTGAGTTTGGGCAGATGGCCCTGATTTTTATCTTTGGTAAGGTCATTTTACTTGTACTTTGGGCCACGTTCCAAACATGGCTTTTATAAATGAGATTCCTTATAGTCCTGGCTATGACAGCTTGCGTGGGTTTAGGTTTGAAAAGAAATGGTCCCCACTTCCATCCTTTGTCATTTTGGTACCAACAAAAATCTGATTTATCATGTCTCTAGCTTTGGACTTGGAATGGATTATATTTATACAGCCACCACATAGATAGAACTCAATTGAGATTTTGGCAGACTTACAGATTTTTCTGATTTTTTTTCTTGTTTTTCATTCTGATTTTATCATGATTTTCTTGCAATTATTTTCAACTTAAAAAAAAAAAAAACATTTTGAAAATAACACAATTTGTCTTGAATTTCCAAAATATCTTGATATTAGTGTTTGTGCTTATCAATTACCTAAAGGCCAAAACCTTGCATGCACCACGCCTACCTTGTTGGATTGACACTTGACCCAATTTTGGCATTAATCTGATTATTATCCGCGATCACACTGTATCATGATAAAAAAATGCAGATATAGTAAAATCACTAATGTGTGATGCCTCAAAATAAAGATGAACTAACCAATGAGTGGTGGCTCAGTTGGCCAAGGACACTTTGCCTAATGAAGCGGAGAGGTTTTGTGTTCGATGTTTACTTTCATTGGCCACCTCTCATAGTTTTGCCTGCTGCATATTGATAGGAGGGTTTGTATGTGTCTTTAGGAATTAGTTCTCAGATATCTAGAATTGACTTTCTCTTGGGCTCAGGGCCAAAGGCTTTCGAGCTGGACTGTGTGCTGCGTGGGAAAACCTTGGGTTACCAAAGAAAAAACAAAAATGGACTAATTAGAAAACTCTGGCCCAACCTTCAGAGTCATGGAGTCAGGTAAATTGAAACTGGCCACTAAAATGACATTTATAGGAGATTTTTCCTATATTGGAGCGCTGCAGAAAATTAATTCCACATAAAATCTTTTCAACAATTTTGTAGAAATTTCATTTCACACTTCCATTTTGAAAATGCATTTTTATTTAATCACAAAAATTTCATCCTTCCACTTTTCCACTCAAAAGTTTTGTCCATTTTCACTTTTCACACTTTTTCGGCCGAAAGGAGCTGCACAAATATACTTTATGACGGGGAGGGGCTGCACAAAAGTACCAAATGATTAACCCAACCCTCATTTTCTTGTGCTTCCATTTTGGTTTTGATCTCACGGCACCCACCAATAATTAATTCAATCCCTTTGTACACATCAACTCTCTTTAATTGATTTTTTCCTTTTTTTTGTTGATAACGCAGGGTTCGCAGCTCTTTGGACCAGAATAATTCCTACGGGCCTAGGGGAGAAAGCCGGGTAAAATTTCCCTGTAGCCCCAGTGTGGTAGTGCAGTTTCGAACCCACAACCTCCGAGTGCAAACCGTAGTCCTAGAACAACTGAGCTAAAAAAAAAAAAAAAAAAACTCTCTTTAATCGATCATTATCCTTACTTGAAATTGGCCAAACATTATTATTTAAGCTGGATTAAATCAATGGCCAAGATCATTTCATTTGCCCGGGATTTGATATATAATATACAGGTCAGGACTGTCTCCTTTGGCGTTGGAACTTGGAAGTATAGAGCCAGAATTTTTGTACAAAGATCGAGGGCAAATATAGAAGCACCGAAACAAAGAATCTGAGCAGGGCGAAAAGAGAAAAAACATCAAGTCTTATCGAAGGCCTCTTCTCTCCTCAGCTGCTCTTCCATCTATTTGGAGTTGGATTTGGATTTGGATTTGGGGTTAGTGTTTCTATTCTCATTATATTCTGTTTGCCCTCTCAAATGGCTCTCACATGAATATTGAAGTATTTGAAACTAGGTCATGAAATCAATGATATGGGTTTTTTTCAGTATAAATGAAAATTGATCTCCATACATTGTTGATTCATATTTGGAGCAAGACCCATTTGGGTATGTTCATTTGTTATTGATTTTCATGACCCAGTTTGTCATTTTGGAGATTAGGGTCTGAGACTTGTGGATTTATTGGATTTTTATTTCTTTATTTTTCCATTTTGATGCTTTCCTTTTTCTTCTTCTTTTTTTTTTTTCCTTGTGAATGGTAATCATAATTTATTGACCATGCAAAAGGTACATACAAGGGCTTGTGATTTGATTTTATTTGGATGTTTTATGATATATGCTTGATATCTGAAAACCCTCTTGTTCTTTTGAATCTCAGAGATGTGGTTTGTGAGTAGTTTCTTGTGTTTTTGGGGAGTGTATTGGATTTTCTAATGAAGAAAAGTGGATTTCTGTGTGTGTTTTTTTTTTAAAAGTTTTGGTGTTGATTTGAGGCAAAACATTCTCAGTAAACATTGAGATGTGCGATTTGCGCGTAGTTTCTTATGTTGCACTGTATTGAATTTTGTAATGATGAAAGGGGGATTTTATTTCCTTAATCGAGGAAAAACATGCTCGGATGATAATGACATGTAGGATGTCTGTTGTGTATTGATGGTTGTTAAGGTAAGGGAGGAAAACGGAGTTTATGGGTCTGCGAGATTGTTAAGGTAAGGAAGCAACATGGGGTTTATTGCGTGAGTGCTATTTGACTAGTAAGCTTGTCTGAATGTTGGAGGAATTGGAAGAGAATGCAAATGAGCACAAATATAGGGGCATCAGATGGACGCTTAGAACTGGCAAGGTTAGGTGGTGTCGTTCATAATGTAAGAGGGCCAGCTATTATTGATTTTCAAGGCGTGGGTTATATATAGCATATGAAGTGGAAGTAATAGTAATGAGATTTTTGGGTACTTTGATTGTGAAGGAAGACTAGGAGAACCGAATGAATTTGGGTAGCAGGTCAGAGAAGGAACCTTGGTGTCAATTTTCACTATTAAGCAAGATTAAAGGTATTGCTTCCTTTTTGGTGGTATTAATCTCTCACGTTAGAAGATAGGCCAGTGGTGCAGTGGATTATTTGATCAAACAGAGTTTTGAAAGGAGTGATGTGCTTTGGCAATTAGGTATAGCATTTGGAACACACCCCCATGTGCACGCATTAGGTATAGCATTCTTGTGATAGGATGAAATTTTATCATTTAAAAGTAAAATTTAAGCAATGTAGAGGGACATTCAGTTCTAAGTTTTTTATCATTCATTTTATTTTCAATCAAAGTTTCTATTCTTTGCAATTTTGCAATTCCTTCTCCTTGGTTTGATATTACTCCTATAGACTGGAAAGGCTATTTGGTGGTTTTGAATCCTGTTGTTAAGTAAAACTGCTGTCTCTCTTTGCAAATGTGTGTGATTGAGGATTTGGCCATTTGCATACTTGGTTCACAAATGCCAGATGTTGGATAGAGGTTATTACTTATTAAGGACAATTCTAGGAGAAATTAAATCTCCTCTTCTTGATAACACCCTCCTTTGGAAATGTTTAAGTAAAATTTCTATGGAAGTTCTAGTGGGGTAATTTAAGCCTTGCGAGGTCTTGAGTTTGGCTTCTTAACTCTCTTAACAGATTCTTACAATTTTAGCTCCTCTTCTTGTGTGGAGCAAATGATTTTGGAATTCGTGCTTTTTAAGTGGTCTCAAGGAAGAATTTAAATATTGCTCTCTTATTACTGAGGGGATTCTTTATGTGTGATTAGGCCGGCTTCAAGAAATATGCCTTTCTGTGGGAATTGGCTAGTATTATTGATCATGTTGCTAATGCAGTCATGGTTTCCTCCTGTCACATGTCATGTGCTCCTTGACGCTAATGTTTCGGTGGATAGATTGGCCAAGTTGGTTATTCATGCAAGGTTGTTATAATTTAGTGCCATGGACTTGATGATGTGGAACTTTGCCAGTGTTTGCTACCGGTCCCAAGCCTGGATAAAGTAGGAGGGTTGCGTTAGGTTGAGAGCCAATGTAGAGTCTTTGTCACAACCCAAAGAATACTGGGAAAATAATAGAAACATAATTCATGTAGCCGAATCCAACATAGTTGGGACAAGGATTTGATGATGACGATGATGGACCTGTTGATAGTCATGTTTCCTTTTCTCATGAGTCAGTCCATTTTATGATAACCCATGCCTGTTGCTGAAATTTTTTCCAATTTTTCTTTAATGCAATATTGCAATTACACGCTACAGCCACTAGAGGAAAAAAAAACATGTGCATAGAGATGCAAACATGGAGGTGGAGTTGGCAAAATCAGCAGATCTGAGGAGCATGAACTGACAACTTCTTTTCTTCTAAATAATTTGTGAATTTGTATTGTATTGAATCCTGCATGTCCATACCCTTCATGCCGAATATAAGCTCCATGATACTATCTCGAAATCACAAGTTACATGTAGTTGGGATATTAAAAGGAGTTTTTTTATTTACTTATTAAACAGGGGATATATTTTGCGTGGTGATGTGGGAAGAGCCCTTAGCATCCAATCTCTGACTTCTTCTGTATGTTGGATCTCATGACATCAGATAATGAAGGTTGACAGAATTTATAACCAATTTCAAGAAAAGAGGGGACCACTAGATTTGCTTGTGATTTGGGCGTACAAAACCAGTAATATTGGTTTGTGCCAAACCATGTGGTCAATTGTGGGTCCCTTTTATTTCCTTTGGCCACCACAGCATTAACTGGTGTCAAACTTGATTCTAAGATGCTGACCTGTTCCAGTCCTTAAAGCTTAAACAGAAACTGGATCTTTCTTTTGCAGCCTGCTAAAATTTTGTCACTTTCTTTTAGTCCCACTTCCTGGTTTATTATGTTTGGTGACATGTGGTTTCTATGGAATAAGACCATGAATGGGAGGATTTTTTTTTCTTTTTTGGTGGAAAGCTCTCTTAAGATGAAGTTTTTATATGTTTGATTTTCTATTAAATTGCTTCAGTGGTTTATGGGCCGAATTCTGTGAATGAGAGACAAGCTGGTGGAATTAGAATCTCTCTTCCCCTTGGCATGGAGGCATTTTAAACACATACCTGTGGTTTATGAAAAAAGAGGGTATTTGTAAACAAACAAGAAAAGTTATGTTGGATTGAAATTGAATGATTGCTCTAGGATTGGTTCTGTTCAAATATCCCTCTTTTAGACTCTTCTTAAAAATCTTGAAAACTTGATGCGTGATTTAAAAAACATCTAGTTTGTAGAAACGGCGACATGATTCTTGTATGTCCAATTGATTCTCTTTTGGGCGGTGAAACATTCAGTCATACCTAAAATGCATTAAAATCTTAATCAGAACCTTAACAGGTAGCTCGACTTCTGTGGTTTCTCAAAAATTCCTTTAATGCGATTTTCCTAAGCTTATTCTTTTACATTGTTATTCTGTGGTTAAATTCTTGTTGTAGCATGGCTATTGCTTTTACCAATTTGGCCTCTATGGAAGATTGGAATAACTGAGACATAACGTCTTAAAAAGGCTTCCATGCATTGGTTCTGTTTTGGCTGTACTCCATTTCCCATAAATATTTATTGAGGTTCTTGAAGGTATGGTTTCTGGTATATTTTTATTGACTGTAAGGCTGTATTGATATTCTTCTTTATGCAACAAGTCCTGTAGTTCCTGGTTTCTGATGTGTCCATGGCAAATTAGAACTGGTTTCCTGGCACTTGATCCATAGTCAAACAGTTGGTAGGTCTCATCATCAATCAGCGTCCTTTTTTCTTTTTAGACTTCAAATGTGGTGGACTGGTGGGGGTGTTCATGGGCTGGGTTGAGGAATATCCAGGTCCGGCCCGACTTCTAAACTCTAGTCCCAAGCCTGACTCTGGCCATAACTATCTGGCCCGAGCCCTACCCACCTGAAGAATATAAAGTCCAAGCCTGGCCTGATTTACATTATAAATTAAAAAAGAGCTTCTTTACTATATCCTAAGCTGTAACTCAGCTGGTTAGGTTATGCTCGTGTTGGTGAGATGTCACGCGTTCAAATCCTGTGCCTTACCTCCTCTTACTATTATTTTTTATAGATGGGCCGGACTTGGGCTCTCTACCACTGAATCCAAACGGGCCTAAATAAATAATCAAAGCCCGGCCTGATATTAAACCTTAAGGCCCAAGCCCGGACCAAACTGGGCTGGGCCAGGCTCGGGCTGGCCTGGTACATGAACACCCCTATGAACATGCTTGGTGTTCATTCTGACCACTGAAACTTATGGCCCTCCTGATCTCCACTGGTGACTGCGCGTCTTGATATGAAGCTTTTTAAGTCTGGGATTCTGAGTAGATGGGCTATTGTGTAGAAATTGCACTCATTAGATGATGCTGACTATATATATATATATATATATCAATTTGATTGGTAAAACCTCAATGTTAAAATAGTGAGAACCTTCCATTGTGCCGCAGGCTCGTCATAGTCGCCTAATATCAAACGGATTATATATTGACTGTTTGTTTGTAGGCAACCAATCTATTGTTAAGAATGCCTTGGGGTTAGACCAGCAGTCTGCTGTCTTTTTCTTGTATGTTTCCATCCTATTTGTCTTTGTTAAGTCACTTGAGAGCCTAAAACATGAAGAGGGTGATTGCAAACTTTTTTCCTGTTTTCTCTTTCCCACTCAGGTGATTATATTCCTGGCATTGATTTGTGTTTTGTTTTGTAGTTGCAGGAATCTCCTGTTTTTCTTGGCCTATTAAGAGCATATTGACTTCCTTTTTGACTGAAAATTCTTTTCTTTTTCCCATTCATAGGCAATTATATTCCTGCAATGATTTGTGGTTCATTTTACAGTTGCGTGGATCTCCTTCTGGTTTCTTGATCTATTGAAGGCATATAGACTCTTTTGAACTACAGTGGCCTTCAGCTCTCAATGGGGGATGCTGAAAATGCCTTCGCTCCATCCAAAAAGAGGGCTGCCGGGAGGGAAATTTCCCGTGATAACCCAGGTCTTGATGATGATGATGATGCTACTGAGCAAGAGACTGGGACTTTTAAGAAAGCCAGTGAGGAAGTGTTGGCATCAAGGAGGATTGTAAAGGCGCGCCGACATCAACCCGCATCAACTGCCTCCTCTAATCCTTTTGCTGGGATCTGTTTGGTTACACCAGCTGAGCCACGCGCCAAAATAGCCAGCACTACTGACCTGTCCCATTCTACTGATGATAAAGCTGTTTCAGAAAAGGTTGATAGTCCTGCTGTAGACGGTGAAACTGTGGACAAAGGAACTGAAAAAGAAGCTGCACCAGATGAACCAAATGGTACAGATGAGAGTGATAAGCTGTTCAAAAATGTAACTGATGGGCCAGCAGCGGAAGTTGCTAACAAGGAGAAAAAGGTTTCTAATGAAGAGGTAACAAAACCGGAGGAAGGTGATCAAAACGCACCTTCTGGAGAAGAAGCCAAGGAAGAAGTCAATGACCACAAAAACACAGCTACGGAAGCTGCACCTCTGCGTTCATTTCAGCAATTGTCAAGCAGCCAGAATGCTTTCACGGGACTAGCTGGAACTGGGTTTTCAAGCTCAACGTTTTCTTTCGGATCTATTGCTAAAGATGGATCCAGCCCTCCTTTTGGGCTGAAGAATGATAACCCATCTTTCCCTTCTCTTGGTACTGGGAACTCCAACAACCCGAGTTCGTCCCTGCAGCTCTTTGGCACTACGACCTCCGATGCAATGAAAAGAGACGGAAAGGGTTTGTCATCCATGCATGAGGTGTCTATTGAGACAGGCGAGGAGAATGAGAAGGCAGTATTTATGGCAGATGCGGTATTGTTTGAGTATCTAGATGGGGGGTGGAAGGAACGGGGAAAGGGAGAGCTGAAATTAAATGTCTCTACAATGGGCCTCAAAAGGGCCCGGCTTGTGATGAGGGCAAGGGGTAACTACAGGTTGATATTGAATGCTAATCTTTACCCAGACATGAAACTGACGAACATGGATAAGAGAGGCATGACCTTTGCCTGTATGAATAGTGCTGGTGATGGAAAGGAGGGGCTTGTAACGTTTGCCTTAAAATTCAAGGATGCTTCTATTGTGGAGGAGTTTCGCGGATCTGTAATGGTACACAAAGGGGAAAAGACTGCTATTCTGAAGACCCCTGAGAATTCTCCAAAGGCTTGTGATGACTGAGAAAACAGATAATGATGCGGAATACCCAATTCACTTGGTAGTTTACTTGTATTGCTACACTCTTTTGATACACCCACAAGGATTTTGGTCGGTGAGGTTGTCTTACTTAGCTGAGCTTTAAACTATTTTGAGTCCGGTGTAACTGGTTTATTTCCTATCTAGCTTGTGGTCTTGTTACAGTTTGTAAGGGCATTAAGTTTAATGGATTTTGGTACTAGATCTGAGCAAGGACCTTAAAGTTGCACTTTTTCCCCCGTACGCATCTCATGGGTTTGAAATTTATGCTGTTTTGTTTTCGTGGTTGTATTCGAGATTACTGCTTGCAGTTGCCCTATTGCTGATATACTGGCACTAAATCCCAAAATTGTTTATGATGTTCATTTTTGCAAGAACCCTGGGGAAGCAACTCATTAAGGGTGCGTTTGTGCTGCAGGCTTGCCTTCTGAAAGGGAAGGAGTCCAGCACCTTCCTCGATGCATTTGGTGCAGCGACAAAACGACCAGGAAATTTCCTCTTTTTGCAGCGACAAAAGGACCAGGAAATTTCCTCATTTGGCAGTGTTTCCTGCACGAGAGGAGATCCAGACTTCTGGTGCGTTTCATTTTCCCCGGCTCGCGCCCTAAGTTGCAGATGCTTTTAAACTTTAGTTTTGAGATTTTATGGAGTTGGACATGGTTTGTGGCATCAGTTTTGGGTCCCAGAGGACCAAACTGTATTTGATTGTTAATCATTTGATTGCTGTTTACCAAAAAATAAAAAATAAAAGAACATTCAATTGCTCTATATGCTTTGCTTGCTTTGGTAATTAACGGTTGGTTCATATGTTTTGAGCTGTCATGATTCTGTTACTGCTGGATTGGAAGATAATGATTTTCCTCATTTAACTGAGGGAAGCAGGTGATGCGCTGGATTAGAGAGAGAGAGGCTACGAGGGGGGTGAAAATGCAATGCAAGATTCTTCTCTCACATGGAAATGAATATCCATGGCCTTGGGTGAGGGTAGTAGACGTTGGTTGAGGGAAGGGTTCAAAGGTAAGACGCTGTTCTCATGGAATCTTCTTGTTACACACCCTAAAAGCTATACTCCAAATTGCAGTCGTACCCATTCTAAAATTATTTCCATCCCGGAGCATTGAATTTGATAGGACCAGTGTCACCGAGATGTGGCTGGCTCACAACATACCAATACCATGAAGATGAAAAATCATCTTCATGGCATTGGTATGTTGTGAGCCAGCCACAACTTTCTTCTTATTTATTATTCGAGGATTAATTTATATCATGGCAGAGTACCATTTTTACCAATAGATGATTAGATGTGGAGAATTCAGAATTCATAGTAACAAAAGACAAAAGTATGACAAAAAAATAAATGGGATGGAAAACAACAATTATTTAAACACAGTAGCCAAACAATATTATGCATAAATTTCCACCACCACTACACAACTAAGTCCATACTCAATCCATGTAATGTAATCGTGCAATCTTCCTTCCAGAGTGCCAGACCCAAAGACACCACCGTAAAATTGCAAGGAAAAGAAAACATCAAACCTGTTACTAAAATTTACATATCCTAATGAAAGGTGAAACAGACACAAAACAAATACACACCCCAAGGGCTTATGAAGGCAGAACATACAGAACGCCAATAGAATATGAGATAGCAATTTCTACACCAAACCCAGAACAATAAAATATTTGCCTTGGTCCACACCTTAGAGCCAGCTCCCACTCCACTGCAACCTTTTCTCCAAATCATACACTGTTTTGGTCCTTTCTCTTCACACTAACTTTACATGGCACACTGAACTGGTAAGGTTCCGCATTACCTAAAATGGATTGGAAAATCCTTTTGCTCGCTCCAAAAAGATCATTTGAATCAATCCATAATTCAAGAGAAACCAGTCATCAAATTAACAGGCAATGGCAAGATGCCGAGCACATTGACATGGCAATCCAAAATGCTTTTCCTTCCCATCTTACCCAAATGGGTTTCCTCCAGAAGAGAATGAATCTGGGGTAGCAGGTTGAGGGTATCTGGGTCCAATATGCTGACCAGCACTCATGCCGCTGAAAATGGAGCCTTCATTGCCAAAGCCTCCAGCACCTTGATGTCTGCACGCAGACCACCCATAGGTAAAGGATTAAACATGCAGTTGGTTTTCAAGTCACATCTACACACCTCTTGGAACTTGATGAAAAAAAAAATCAGCAAGTAATTATAACTTATATTACAAAGGGATTGCAATTAACAGCAGGACAGCAGGGGATAACAATCAAACACATGTTTTGGTAGTGCATTGAACTCATCGCATTTTCAGTGTGGGGAGAGTTTGTCATTTTGTGAAAAAACTCAAGAAATTCTCACTGGACCCCTTCCAGAAAACTGGATGTAAAATTAACAGTGAAATACATGGAGACTTACCCCAAAGGCGGGATGTTAGCTGGTGCTTGTTGCATCATGTATGAACCTAAGAATTATAAAGTTCCAAATAAGTAAAGTTATATAACAAATTATGTCTACAAGTGATATCACAAACCATCAAAGATGAGGACCAAAAAGAAAAACACGAGGCAACAATGTAATTTACTTGGTTGCATTGCTGTTGGGTACGATGGCACTTGCGCAGGTGCCCATTGCGGGGAAGGGGTACCAAAGCTGGAAGCACGCATCAGGGTAGGAGGAGCTCCCATGTTTGGTAGTGCTCCTTGCAAGGGTGCCATAGATGGGAACTGCATTTTAAGAATATAAAGAATTAAAATAAACCTATAGAATTCCATGTGCTTTTGTGTGGAAAGCATTCAGGCATACAAGGCTCAACAGAATACAGATTACATAAAATAGAAACAAATGGATTACAGAGACTAACATTTTTTTAATTACTAAACAAGAATTAAAACAGTCATTAAGGTAAAGAGCTACTGTCAACCATATCAGATTTACATACAATGCGCAAGAAAAAATAAGCAGTGGACCATCTGTTTCCCCATTGTGAGGCCGCTTCCTTGTTTTGTTCCACTTTATCAGCAGCTGTGGGTTAGCTTTGTGTTTTCTGCACACTTTGGAGGATTTGGTGGAGAATTGAGTGTGGGGGCCATTCGATGAATGAGGACTTGTGCATGGGAGGATTTTGCCGTTTGTCATAATCAGCACTTCGTCATTGGTGGAAGATCTCATAGTGATGGTGAGCCTCAAGATCGTGAAATGGGAATTGCTAAGAAAGGAGTTCATGATTATTAAATTAAATGAAATTCTTTTCACCTGGAAAGCTTTAATGAATTGTGGTCCTTTCAAGGAGAGGAGATTGATCTTGTGGTCTCTTTTGTCTCCCTAAATATGTTGAAATTTAATGTTGATGGAGTTTCGGAGGAAAGCTTGGGGCAGCGAGAATTTGCGGAATGTTTTGTAAATATAAAGGGGAAGTGCATTATCAGAAAAAATAAAATAAATAAATATTGTGCATCCATCCCTCACCATATGGTGAGGGACAAACTTAATGGAGCCCACCTAGGGAGCCACTGATCATGGGACTTGTGGGCGATGGGAAGAGACAACTTGGATGAGACCACATATCAAATTTGGGGTCAATTCCATGCCTCTAACCCCTTCATCCGTGGCCTACAAATTTAATGACTTCATATTAAGGAAAAAATTTGACCATCGGGCCTCAATCTAACGGTCCAATCCATTTGAATAGGTGACAATTCAATGGGTGTAATGTACTTAAGGGGGTTCCATGTGTGTGGATAGTTCGAATGTGTTATAAATTCAACCCTACTATGTTGTCCCTTACCATAATATGGTGAGGGATGGATGCACATGAATATTTCCCATATATGTGTGTGTGTGTGTGTGTATATATAAATAAATATAAAGGGGAAGTTTTCCTTATGTTTTTTAATATGTTGGGGTAGGAGACTCTTATAAAGTAAAGGTTTTGGCTATTTCAGAAGGCCCTATGGATCTTTTCAGGCTTCTCTTCTTTTGTCAATGATAGATTTGTACTTGAAGCGCCAAACCTTTGTACATTGTATGGTGATATCATCGTCTCTGAACCTAAATATGCATTCACATATGAAAAAGGATCATTGTACCTCTTCTATGAACATAAAAAGAGGTCAAGAAAAAAGATAAGAATGCTCTCGTAGAAATGTGCTGATCTCGAGATTCATTATTCTTTTTAAAGGGGAAACCAGTTGCGATATCACAACCTAGTGGTCATTTTCGTCTAAAACATAAGCATTATACTCTCAGCTATCATTTTTTGGGAAAACTTTGTAACCCCATTACTATTTGATGTTTAGTGAAATTCCTTATAATTTTTTGGTAAAAATCCCCCGTTTTTCGGTTACTGGCCAAAAAACTAAATAAATAAATAATAGGCAACTCCAAGAACCTAATTTGAGATCTAATTTGAAAAGCCCATCTGAAGTCCCAACAGCTGAAATCTACTCTTTGTTAGAATCCCGACAAGTCTACAACCTGATAACGATGGATGGGAGTTCATTATAAAATAAAAAAAAAGGATGGGAGTTGCTAACCATTGAGAAAAATCACCTAAGAAAGGGCCACACAATCCCCACTGGAACTCCCTATTGATGTCCGAGTTCCATAAAGCTTGTGAAAAGAAGTTGGAACCCAAGCTCAATGTCTCTGGAGAAAAACACTCCTACCTCTTAAAATGTAGTTCACTATTTTCCACACTCTGCTGCATTGAAATTCCTTCTCCTCCACAGAAAGTTAGGTCAATAAGATTCATTCCAAACCTCATCCCTATTGTCTAGTGGAAGGATGCAGTTTCTCATCAGTCATCACTGTGTGAGAGCTAATACCAATAATTCACTGAAACTACCATTACTGAGAAGTCTTCACAGTTAACGCATCACTTGAATCCCTGAGCAGAAAAAATAAAAAAAAACAAAAAAAAACAAAAAACAAACAGCCTCTTCCTCTTTTCTAAAGCAGCAAAACTTCTAGAATTTGTGGTGAATACCAGATCCAGACCAGATATCATTCTCTAGAAAGAAATCATAAGCTTTATAATAGTAGTAGTAGTCGAAATCAAAATCATATCGCAAATCATTCAAGGGGATGAATTGAATCGTATTGTGAATCATAGGGTATTTTATTTTTTTTGGTTTATAAAAAATGAAAAAGTAATTAAAGATGGAAAAAAGAAAAAAGTAGTTATTCATAATCCATCAATTTTCCATCGATAGCAGTATAAATACAATGACAAATAAAACTATGATATGATCACATGAAGAACATCATTAACATTTATTTATATATCATAAACGATGTGTAAAAAGTTAAATATGTTTAAGACACTAATGTTACAACAAAAAAATAAACAAGTTGCAATAGTTCTTGTTCTCTTTAAATCAAAAGGGAAATAAGCCCTAAAATAAGAACTATCCATTGCCTTAATTTTCATGGACAACCTATATTTATATTTTAATCATAACTTGTCCAATTATAGTTGAAGCACATGATCCAGGGCTCATTACATGAATATAATTGACAGTATTAATTTGGCAGCATTTTGGCATTTTGTACATGAAAATAGCCCTCAATGCTTCAATTCTAAAAATGAAAATCTAGTTCACAGCTGCATCAATATCTTTATTTGATAACTTTTAAAAAGAGTTGAATGGCCATTAAAAGCTTCAATTCTCCACACTGGTTCCACATAACACAAGAGAAGGCCAAAACAATTTGGACAAAATAAATTGGCTTAAAGTAACTGAACTGCATACCGAAGAAGAATGAACTGGAGCTGGTTCATTAGTAAGGTCAAATGGGTTAGTGGACCTTTGTGGCTGAGGAAAAGTCGGCATTGACTGCAGAAGAAGTCCATATTTAGAGTTCACTGTTTGATAGATTGAATAAATAAAATATATAAAATAGTAATGCACCATCAGTTGGCCACGGTGACTATTGGCACTGAGAGATACCACTGCATTAGGATAGTGAAGGCCAAATCCCATCCCACGTGGCGGACCAGTTTGCCAAACTGGAACTCGTACAGGTGCTGGTGAATAACTAAAAGCAAAAAGGTCCTGCACAACATTCAGCGTTTATAGACAAATTCAAAATAGAAGTTTTTTCTTCTTTTTTTAATGCATAATAGAAGAAATTAATAAGCTCATAAAATAACAAGTTAGAGCATTGATACCGCTGGAAGTTCTTTTCTTCCACTTGGTTTTGCTTCAACAGGTACTGCTTGTGATGGAACACCAGAACTTATTTCTTGAGGTCTCTGCAGGGCAGCTTGAGGTGGCTGAGCAGTGAAAGGTCCTTGTGGGTTTGGCGCAAATGAACCCCATGGTTTTGATACGGCAGGCACTGGTTGTGATGGAACACCAGAACTTATTTCTTGAGGTCTCTGCAGGGCAGCTTGAGGTGGCTGCACAGTCAAAAGTCCTTGTGGATTTGGGGCAAATGAACCCCATGGCTGTACATAATATTGCAAAAGGAACATCAACACTACTGCATATGTAACAGCAAATAGAGCAAACCACTTGGCATGAATTAACTACCTGATTCATTGGGGCTCCACCAACTGGAGCGACTTGTTGAGGCGCCAACCGGCCATCAGGAGTTGGGAATAAAGAAGGCTGGTGCTGCTGCATAGTTGGCCACTGCACTCCAACACTAGCAGTGACAAATGAGTCAACACCACCAACAGGCAAAATTGAATTGTTGCCTACAGGTGCACTTCCCGTGGCTAATTGGGACAGTGCTGACTCCAGTGTGTTCGCACTTGAAGGTGCCTGAGGTGCTTTTTCCTGTGCTGCAAAATCAAAGGATGCCCAATTGCCACCACCATCAGAAGGAATCGCTGTTGTAGGTTGCTGAACAGGTTGAGCTGCAAATAGATCATTTGGTGCTGCTGCAACAGGAGGTTCAGGATCAGCACTAAAATCGATCAAAGTTCCAGAATTGACCCTCTTAAGTTCCACTGAATTCCCATCAGTAGATCCCATGCTACTAGAAGACGCAGTCCTCTGCAAGGAAACCCTTTGAAGAGTAAGCAACTCAAGTATTGAAAACTCTAATAAGTAACACAAGGTAGGTCTTCAAAAACTGAGCCACTAAAGAGAAATTGTACAACAGGCACTTCAGGAACACCAGTTTAGTACATTCTATACCCAGGCAAATGGATGATCTTAAGGCTTTCAGTGCTTTCAGGGAAGTAATATACAAATCTAAGTTGGCTTTGAAGGATACAAAAATGCAACACTAAAGATATTTTTAACTATTTCTCATAAATTTATCTTCCAGTATATGAATTCAAAACCTTATGGCTCATGAGTAGTCAAAATTCAAAAAATCTGTATTCTGTAGTATCGACTGGGAAAGTACAATGTACAAAGGCTTCTTCTAGCTGTCTTATCAAACCATCAGATCATTTGTTAAAATTAACTATAAGTGTCAAAATTGCAAAGCAAGAAGATTTGCAGGATAGGGGGAAAGTATTAATAAAAAAAAACTATATTACACACAGCATATGAAATAAACTTGAGTATGGACCAACAACCTCAGCCTCCTATAGCTACTCCCGGATCCCCAGGTGGCACCACAATCATCAACTGGGATTCACTAAGCTTGTGACAGTTTCTTAAGCACACGAGAAAAGAAAGATCCGAAGGAGGACATGAACTTGAGGAAGAATATTGAGAATGTCTCTAATGCAGTCCAAACTTAGGGATCTAACAATAAAAGCACATTAAGGCAATGAAGATGAAAGTAGTCATCATAGCCATCAAGATGGAAGGGTTATTGAAAATTTCACATACCTTTCAACAAGCGCAACATCACAGAATCCAGGACAAGGATTGGAATACCTGGCTCATTAATAATTAATTGTTTTACTTTTTTCATAACATGCTGAAATTTTTTCAAAGGTTTTTAGGGCATTTATTTTTGAAGAGCAATGAGTTACCAATTTCTAATAAAAAAGGACTAGAGTAAACAGTTACAAAGTTTAGGGTTTCTTGGAAGTTCTTATAATAGTCTTAGATTACATCTGAGTCTTCTGGTGCTGCAGATTTGACTTATACCTAACGTTTGAGAGAACCCTAGACTATTTCTTTTGACTTAATACCAGTGATTTTCTCCTTCAATTCTGCTTCATGTGGACATGTATAGTCAAATTTATGTATTTAGTCAATCGTATCCAATTGTGTACCCTTCCTTTTCTTGTGTGTCAGATTTGGCTAAAATATTTTCTTCTACCTGGTATATGCTGTGATATCAAATATGGATACTTCAAAATAGGCAATGTATCCATACCATATCATATCAATACTTCAGTTTTATGTATAATATACTTGTCCCTGTTGTATCCATGGCACAACCCAATTGTAGCCATGGCATATCTGTCATCACATGTAGCATGGGTAAATTATGTGAGTATTCCCAGTTATTTCCTAAGGGCAGAATTGATTTTCCCCACTACCAGTGGATAAATTAAGCATTTCCCATATTATCCTGCAAAAAGAAAATGCAAATCTTAACATTATGGCTGAGGTAACAATGCTTAACAGAACAGAAATGTGAACCATTGAAGTTTGATAAATAGCCTAATCATCATCATTGTCGTTGTTGTCATCATCATCATGACTACCAAAGACAACCCATCTATACAGGCAAACACCTTAGCCCTCCCCCATTATGTGGGTGCATCTGCTGCTTCTACAATCTTTCTGGTTCCGCCGTTCCAGAGCAGTCCTGACTTGTCAGTGGAACTGTTTTAGGTGTTCTGCAGACGCCTTGGCATCGTCACTGACTCTTCCTTAAACAACAAATCTAACACTGCCTTAAACAACAAATCTAACACTGTTAGCTGACCAGCCATACACGACCTGAAATGGGGACTTCCCAGCATACCGATTTATCGAACTATTATATGCAAAATCAAGCTTGGGGTAGATCAGCTTTGTCAAGTCTATTTTTCCACTCAACCCTATTTTAAGCCATGTTCTTGGTATCTCCACAATTCATCATGTCTTTACCAATTACTATGCTTCAAAATCTTTATCTTCCCCTTCTAGTTCCTTGAACTTGAAAACCTTCAATACATCATATAGAGGCAGTTTCTGTTCTTCTATGTACATGCCCAAGCCATCTCAAGCAACATTCCTTAATAAATAGCCTATATAAAGGAAAAATATAAAACAAATGAACACTATTTTAAGCAAGCCAAATAAATAAAGGGCAAGCTAATGTTTGCAATTGCCAACAACAGGAATGCAGTAATTATTTGCAACTGATCTGGGCAAACGATTATTGTATTAAATACCAATTGACTTGGCAATTGATCTCGGTGTGCATTTGGTGCAACAAGCAGTCATGCAACAATGAACAAAAATGTAAGTTAATCTTCTTTTATCTGTAATTTTATAGATCTTGATTTAAAAAAAGGCTCAAGGATTTTCATATCACTGCATGAATTATTTCATCATTTCAGCAAACAGTGATTTTAATCAGGTCAACCATGTCATTATGGATTTTCTTTAAGCAAACATAAAAGGAACAAAAAGATGATAGAAACATTTTTCTCAAATGTACAATGCATTTCACATTTCAACAGAAACACACCTGTGTGCGTGCAGGAACATCAGCAGCCTTGCCACCATTAGCCTTTGGTGGATCACCCACTCGAAGAGGTGGAACATCCTCCCCCAAAATCTCTCTAACAGGCCGTACCACCGGAGGACTAGAGATATCCTTTTGATGGTCTGGTGATTTACCGTCTGGTTTGGATGCAACATCAGCAGACCTTTGTTCTTCAGCTCTCCGATTAGGGTATCCATTTCCAAATCTATCATCTCGATGCCTGTCATCCACAGCTTCAAAGCGACCAGGACTTCTCCTGTAATCACCATACCTTCGAATTTCTTGATCATATCCAGGACTTCTTCTTTCATCATAATTGTATCTAAAATTTCTGTCATCACTCCTTCCGCCAGGACTAGGTACATTGTAACGACGATCATATGTATCCTCAGACGGTGGGCTTCTAGAACCACCACGAGATATATCTGCCCTCTTGTTATCATTAGAATCATCCCTCTCACCCTGCGTCCACAGGAAGACAATTTTCAGCAAATTAAGGCAGTTTCAACGAGGAAACTATATCCCCAACTTACAGCGAGGAGCAACACATGTATTGCTGAAATATGGCTTTTATACTTATGATTGAAGCATTATATGTGGATACAACATAGCAACATAGAATATGCATTACCATTAAACTGAGCACTATCAAACTTGTAAATTTATCACAGTTATCAAGTTGGCAATACCTGCACCCTTGGAGGCCTGTCAATACTCCTCTCCCCAGTGTATCTTCTATCCACGTAAACATGCTTAATGAAGTCCCTGAGTCTCTCAACGTTACTACAAGGAAATAGGGAGTTGCATCAAAATTCCAGATCTGATAAGATTATTAAGATTTTGATTCACTTAGAATAAGTCCGTTCTGCACCATGGCCAAACTTAATGAAGGCTTTTGTGTTACTCTTTGTTTGGCCTATGCCTAACCCCAAAAAAGCCTTATCTTTTGTTAATGAAAGAAAAATGAGAGCAAATTATGAATGGCTTTACCTAGGTTTAACTTATCAATATGATAAAGAGGGCCTAATAATGACAAGGATTCAGTATTAACCTGCTATCCGGTACAGAATGACGCTGTGAGTCCCATTCTTTAAAATAAATTTCCTTTGCACGCTGTGAAAATTGAAACTCTTCAATATATTTACGTGAGAGAGAAATTTGAGACAAATCTAGGTTGAAAAGGACAACAATGTTATCACTTATGGAATGTGCATGTGTGAACATGTACCTCATTTCCCCCTGTTTGAAGAGCATTAACTTCTTGTGAAGTAAATTTAGCCATGGATACTGATTTAACACGGTGGGTGAACTCCCGGCTGAAAATATTCATAGTTAGTGTCTTGTAGAAACTTGGTATAGTATTCACTTATCAGGAACTAATATTAAATGAAATCATTTCCACCAGATACCCTCCAAAAGAAGCAGGAATGAAGTAAAATTATAAATGTAGAATATCATTCAAAATTTCGTCAATATATATAACCATTACATGAATGCACAACCAAAATGAACTCAATATGAAAGAGAAAAAAGAAAAAACTCATGAAATAGAAGAAAGAAAAAACTTACTGTATTCCACTACAGTTTGTGCAAATAAATGTCCAGAAATTCGTGCACACATATTGTGGCCCCTGCTTGCCAGAAACGTGTTAGTCACACTAAACATGCCCAAATGGAAATATCTAAATAAATCTTTCTTGCAGCTAAAATTGTGACCAAAACAATGCCAATAAAAGTTAAAGTTGAATTCATAATTAGATATGTTCATTTCAAATCAGCAAGAAATAGTATGATATGAACATCTCAGAGACAAGCCAGGAACTATTCTTTTGTTTTTTAATGCAAAATTTATTCTCTTAAGCCCATGAAATCTTCATTTCACAGCATATGCAGCTCTTTTGCAAAATTTATCAAAATCTTTCAGCTGTAAAACAGAGAAATAAAGACACTGAGAATATAACTGATTATTTTCCATATATTACAAGCATCCGCATGTTTAGGTGACGAACATAGATGAACCTTCATTCTGATCAATATAAGTATATGTAGGTATGATACCAAGGTTTTAAAGCTCGCAATTGGGGGTTTGACTTGGCCTCCTCAACTCGAGTTCACTAGGTCAAGTTGTATGGGACTCGGCTAAGTTGGACCAATTCAAGCCCTAAAATCCTAAAATAATAAAAGAACTTTAGAAAATAGAGAAAAAGGTCAAATTTAAGCCACATGTGTTTTAATCATCTAGAATGACTTTAAAAGTGATAGTAGGTGATTCATTTGTTTTTCATTCAGACAAATGACCATTTTCGATCCGAATCTTCCATAAAATGCGGTTCTGATCAGAAGGGTGTGGAATCAAATTCGACTTGGCTGATTTTTAAAACCATGGACACTACAGAGGACAAACTTTTTTTTTTTTTTCCTTTTAAGGATTCATGGGGCCCATATGGGTGCATGACAACCAAGGCAGGCATGAGAATGGAAAGGTTTGGAATAGATGAAGGGAATACGACATATCAGACCATTCTGATTATCCTATTATTCCCATCTCTTAGTTTTAAGAGTTTAATGAGTATACAACATGTATAATTGTTCTGATAAAATCCAACGATGAATAATGTCCAAAATATTGAGAGATTAGGATTAGCACCAATTCAAGGGGAACTGAGTGAAAGCACTGGATTGATGAAAGGGGGGTCCCAATTAGGAAAACTCAAAAAGGCACTAGAAAAGTGGGTCATATAGAGATTTCCTCATATATATATATATATATATATATATATATATATATATATATATATGTACAAATCTAGTTATTTCTAGGAACGGCCAAATTGTTCTTAGCTTAGGAATTGTCCGGCCTAAGAGGCCCACTTGTAAGCATAATATTCATGGGATGCATAGGGGTTTTAAGTCTTTCCTATGACTTCCATGAGTGCCAAATATGGGAACCATCCAATCAAGGAGGTACTATTTTGAGAGTTGTCCAATCCTTGGCCGTTAGATAAAGCCAGAGATGACAGCAAGTCAGATTTGGTACCAATCAGGGCAAACCAGAACCCGCCTAATACCCAGCCCACCTTGTACCTGACCCTACCCTAAACAAGTTTATGATATGCAATGCAAAACAGCCCCATGATGAGTATGGGTCCAGTTTGGTTTGATATGGGTTCAAAACATTTTTACTTTTATGCATATGTATGTATGTATCTTGCAACCAAGAGGGCGCAAAACTGCAAAATCAATAAGCTTCCACATGTTTCAAATGTTCAATACCAACTAAGCTAGGTAAGATTTGGGTAGCATATTCTATTAACAGGTAAATTGATCAAAATGGGCCCCAGGACAGATCGAGGCAATCAAAACCTGAATCAGACTTGGGTCAAAATCTATAACCCATACCCAGCCTAACCCAACAGAACTACTACCAAACCTGTCCATGAGTTACCCGTTTCACCCACCCCATTGCCATCCTACTAGATGGCATCAAATTTTGAATGATTAACTGGGGCCTACCAATTTTTCAGATGGGATGTGAAGAGGGGTGGGGTACAGGTTTAGATTATTACAAGTTAAGAATGGCCAAGTCACAACCTGCATTGTGGTCAGCCTCTTTGAAACTAGTGCAACAATCAAAATGTCAGCTTTAGTGTAAAATGAAGAGGCTCCTTTCATCACCACTTATTCTTATTATTTAAAAAAATTAAAAAAACTGAAGTTTTATTAACCAGAAGCAAAAGAAAAGGACAGGAAACACATTCTTGAGAAGGACACAAACCTAACCCCAAAAAAGCTAGAAAATGGAAAACAATTACATAAAGCGAACCATCAATCACATATAGAATAACAAACATCCTACGAAATACAACCCAGCTAAATCAACAAGAAAATTACAGGCTCTCAAAAAATGAGAGAGCAACTTCCCTATTGGATTACAAACCCTCTAGTTCATCTAACATGAATCAATCTTCCAAGGCCCATTGCTCGTCCTTCGTCCTAGTAAATTGCGCACTTCAAGACACCTTCTATTATAAAAAGGGAAAATGTGAAATAGCAAACCTCCCGCACTCTTATCAATGTTGTAGTCACTACTATTCCTATGCAGACTGTTCATTGATCCTTTTAAAAACCTTAATAACAACAATAAGACTTGATCAGCTGCATCAACTCCCCTCAATCGGATTTGAGGAAAAATAATTTTGCCAAGACACACACAGTTTGTACTCAATTGACTCAACTCATCAAACTTGGCTTGATTCACTAAGACTGGATTAAGTTTTTGTTTAATATTTTAAAGAAAAAAAAAAACATACAATTTAGCTCACATTGACTTGGGAGTTCCGATGCTCCTGTCCGAATTTAGCTCACATGGGTCCTACCATTCTCAAATTACCCAATCATAACCCCTTTCACTTCTATAAATAGGAGCTGGACAAATTTCAGACCAATCATAGTGACATAACCCATTGAATAAAGGTTTTAGATCTCAGACTTAGGAGGCAACTCAGTCCCCCTTGAGTTGACTGAGTTGGATCAAGTTGCAACCCATAGATCCAAAAAGAATATCGTGAAAATACTATTAAAAAAAAACTAAAAACTAGTAATTGACGTCCTATGGATCTATAATTTTATTTGAACTATTAAGAACAACTCTAGTAGTAATAAGCAGTAACTTCGTTTTGCACTGTCAGATGAGAAGCACCTCCAATTTCTTAATGCTTAAATTTTTGACAAAATGTGGTTTTGATCTTCCAAGTCAATAAAAAATGACCCCAAAAACCTTCTCATGATATGAAATAGGAGGACAAATGAGTATTGGCCTTTTGCCCATATGGCCACGGGGTGACTCAGATTCCACTCGGTGCCAAGTCAGAGTCAAACTGAACACCAAGCATTGGATTGATCAATGTGTAAAACATGTGGTTCACCAGTAAGGGAACTCCCATTATCTATAATAGCCATATAATTCAAAGGTTTCAAATTGCACCATCAATTTGCAATTAGCTTATAGAGTGATTACTCCACAACAACTGGAGTAATGCTTGGTATCATTGCCAACTCAAACTACGCTAACAGTTTACTATTACCTTACCTTCTAAGTTGCATGAGTACAGTTGTGTAAAAATCAACGACTGCTGTAGGCAGCTCAAGTAAACATAACCATATCAACGTGTTATAATAAGACAAGAACGATTCAGTCAGTGTGAATACTAAAAAAGGAATCTACGTCCATTTCACCACATTGATTGTATTCCTTCACCTACCTATATTTTTTGCAGTCGACATTCATAACTGCCACTATGCTTATAGGTTAAATTATCAAAATTCTAAATCTGTACCTGTGAATACTTCTTTAACGAACAAATGAGTTCACTCAATCTTGTAGTCATTGCATCCAACAGATATGCTGTAGACTCTAAAAGGTCAATGGACTCTGAAAAGAATCCTACATTCTGCCCTTTCGATGTGCTGTCACAATGGGCAGCCAGAGGGGGGCATATAAGAGTATATGGAAAGGTAAAACTGGCTTAAACCCTTCACCCCCTTCATAATGCAGTGTCTACCTTACTGTTAAGTGCGCGTTCCACAAGCCTTTCACAATCAAATTAAAGGATCTCATTTTTCTTAAAAGCAACAACTCCTTTTATCTCACAACCGTCTCCATGCTTTTCCAATCAACAATTCATGAAATGATGATATGAAACACTAAATCTAACTACAATTGCAGATGAAACTCCAAAAAATCCGGAGATCCACTTCAATACCATGTGCTATTCTAGTTCCATTCCATATTAAAAAGCAACAAACCAAACAACACAACCATCGACTCACACAAGAATAGGAAAACAAAACTAGAAAGAAATCTGCAACAAAGCTGGACTACGGATCGCGTACCAAACTGTTACAGTTGATACACCTCCGATTCGCAGGGAGCTTCAGCAGACCGCGGATAATCTTCTCATTCTTCTCGTCTTCTTTCATCCGATTCGCCATTGCACTACAAATCCTTCCCACTAAAACAGCCAAAAAAAAAAAAAAACAGAAATTCTCACATCAGAACTGCTTCGATCATCAACCAAAACATCGAAATTCAACAGATTCACGACTCAACACACCAAAAACGAGAAAAAACACAACAGATCTGAACACAAACAATCAACCTAACAGTAGAAACTCCTTGAAAAGTACTGACCTAATTCGGCTGAAAATTGGAGTGAAAACGCAGCGATTCAACCGAAAGCAACCAGATCTTCTAGCAGCAATGGAAAATAGACAAGGACACACATAGGATTTGCGGAAATCTAGGGTTTAAAGAAGAAGATCTGAAGAAAACGAAGAGAGAAAGAGAGGGTTTTTTCTTCTCTCTTTCTTTGAACGAGAGTTTTCTTCTTCTCTGCTTTCGAGTGGGGTCAAACAAAGGAAACGACGCTGGTTTAAAGGGTAAAAAACCGGTCTTTGCCGGTCCAAGGAGGGAGATTGTGTGCTGGGGTTAGTGTACGGAAACGGCTTGGACGGGGAGGAAGATATACGTAGTCCAGTTGTGAGGGAAGTGGAATGACGAGAATGCCCTTTTGGTGGCTGGAATCGGGCGCAACGAATTCAGACAATCTAGAACGGGAGCGAAGATGAGTGGACCCGGAACTGGTTATGTGGGTCAATGGGCCTGGTCTGACCTGTGGTTATTTTTACGTTGAGGGTATGTGGGGTCCACATCTGGGCAATCTAGACCGTGCAGTGTTCTGGAAGGCTGGCACAATTTTCTTTTCTTATTTTGATGGATGTCTTATTTTCTATTTTTGCTATCGGAAGTTTCCCTAGACGGCTAAGAGGGAAGTCGGCTAAACTCTCCTATAGCCCTAATGTGGTAGTGCAGTTTTGAACCCACAACCTTCAGGTGCAAACCGTGGTCGTAGGCCAACTGGACTACCCTTTGAAATTATTTATGGATTGGGGCTCGTGTTTCTAGTTGCCATCGGCATGTCTTGTAAAATCCAGCCTATCAGGTTAGAGGGAAAAAGGCTGACCTGGACCATGAAAGAGGCCAAACCCAGTTGTACGCATTTGAAAAATCTTTGACCCTTTTTCACGGATTCCTTTTTGTGTTGCCGTTCACAAATTTTACAGCCCAAGATATCGGTTTGGAGATTTGAGTGAAGTGAAAAGTGATGTTAATGGGTTCATTGAAAATATAGAGACAATTTCTATACTTCAAAGCTGTATTTATTGGAAAGGAAAGGCTAACTCTCCTTCGTTTAAAGTGCATTAGAGTTTTTTTTTTTTTTTTAACAAGTGCATGAGAGTTATAAATTTAATTGTTAGGGATTCCTTGGGGGCATGTGTGAGTAATTTGCAAGATTCAAGAATGTCTTACTGTGGTAAATTTGAAGATTCCTCATTAAGTATGTACATTAATATAGATAATGTTTTTTTTTCTCCTTATAACCCAAGGTGTCTCCAACCCGACTAAAGACACTCCTCTTTATGTATATGTATTGATGATGATTTCACGTCAATATCAATGTGTATAGGTGACCATCAGTGCGTATAGGTGACAAAAATTATTATTGCTGTGTAATTCCGTAGAGTTAAGGATTTACAATTGATGAATGTGGATTTTGAGGAATCCCCCAAAGACTTGGTGGCCCAACATGACCTGATAGATGAAATCTAGCACGGTTTATCTTTCTCTAAATGAATTCAGCATAAGTGACTTAATTACCCAAATCATCGGTGTCCATCACGTCCAATCCATTCATCCTTTCATTTGATCTGCTTTTCACACAGTGTCATTGATGGGTTTCATATGTGTAGATTAGTTGGATCCAATGAGTATCACATGGGTCCACTATCTTTTTAAGAGGACCCACAACACATTACATTGTTTATGTGATCCTACGCTGATAATGTTATTCAGCGGCGTACCTTAAGATTTGATTTGATTATCAAACAAAGGACATTTTGGTAGTTCAAGAATCATTTTATCGCACAAGTATGATGTGTATAGACCTATAAATGAGCGTTTTAACTAAATATGTTAGATAAGTTCAAACTTAAGATAAAAAAGTTCAAACTTAAATAAACATTTAACTAAGGAGCACCTTCTCCTAAGCACCTCTCACGGGCACCATCCATGACTGCCCCCTTGCGTGGGACCACCTGGGGCTATGGTAATCATCGGGGATGTGGGATCCAAAGATCTAAATTAGACTTAGGCATATTTAAAATGTCAGCTCGAACCCTTTGATCTATCACTTGTGAGTTTAATGGTTTTAAAAAGCATTTGTTTTTTCAATCCAATAGTGAGCAACACAACGAGACAAGTGTCAAATCTGAACTTGCGTCAATTCATATGGGATAGCGACTGTAATGAGCTTGACTTGATCAAAGGTGGCCTTTGGTAATGATAAAAATAGGTGCTTGCATATGGTATTTATGAGATGGTGCTCATTTGAGGAACTTCCTTTAACTAAATATATGAGCAGTGTAAGCTGAAGAATGACAATCTAATTTATAGATATCTATTTACACATTGTCGAAGCACCATATATGAAGAACTCCTGTTTCATTTTAGTTTTTCAGCAAATAATGTGAGGGCTCGTGCTAATTGCCAACCTATTACCTTGCCCAAAAGAATGGGTATAGGTTATGGTGCGAATCTAAATCCCATTCCATACATTCGTCTGGTTGAAAATGACAACCCCAATCTTGAACTGCTGGGCCAGTCTGATGGGTCAAGATAGAAAGCGCCAGGTTGGCTTGGGTCAAGAATTGCAACCTCCATTTGCAAAAATTATTCATTTTATAATATATTAATTTAGGAGGTTTTGGTTTCAATTTTGACCGTTGGTTATATTACTACTCAAGCAATTATCTACTCATTTTTCCATCAAACCACTAATGTTTAGTTGTTTATGTAACTATACTATTTTTGCTCCAATTTTTCTATTTCTATTCTATCCAACTTGTCTTATGGTATGCTATTATTTATTTTGCAGTGCATGGAAATACCGTGCTGAGCACGGGTTATTGAGCCAGTACCTGTTTGTTCTGAAGCATAAAATGATCCATTGACTGTGAATGAACAGATACATGTCGTCCATGGACCATGAATATGTTCTTTAACTCTTTGCTTGGATGAGGTACTAAAAACTTTCCGCAGTTCAAATTTCTCCACCTTTTCTCTTCATCCAAATGCCCCCGAACAACTGAGGATATGTTAATTAATAAAGATTAAGATTAATAAAGTGCATATCAGATTATTATTTTATACATATGCTTCATTAACAAGGACTTGTGCATATTATCATGATTATGCCGTACATATCATGCTAACAATGCATAAGAGTTATAAAAAAAAAAACCTAATTTGTAAATCTCTTCGGTGGTCATGAAACCAATTTTAGAAATCTGTTTGGTATCTTAAGAAGAAACAATTTGCAAAACAATCCACAATTGCAATGGTGTTGTCATCATCATTGTTACTATTAGAAACTACATCATTATTTAAATATCTGCAATATTTTTAAAGGGGTGTTTTAAGAGACAATATAAGTTCTCTTGGCACGTGCTTATCATGAATTAGGACATTTTTTTTAGCTAATGTCCACCTCAAATAATCCAATTAAGGATCTTAATTTAAGATAGATGACAAGCATGATCTAGGCTGGAAAGACATATAAAATGATAGGTTTTCCCTGGGAGGACGACTCTTTTGATCTATTTTAATGGGTTTAACTACAATGCAACGCCATTCCTTTTTTTCTAATATAATTTCCCGAATGGAAGGGTGGGAACTGTGGGATCTGCCCTCTCGAACATCGAAACCCTAGACTCTCACTTCATATCCAACTAGGTTCGCCTTCAAAGTCAAGCTTAGTGGGTGTTTTTTTTATTAGATTAATCATGTATTTTACATGTGATGAACTCTATATGATTTTTAAAAAATGTAATTAATCTGGTGCGTCTTATGTTGAGTTGAGAGAAAATGCAGAGGGTGGTAACCTATAAGTGTTAAGAGTATGTGAGTGCCTGGATTGTGAGGAGGTGGGTTCCATCCACGAACTTTTCCATTTTCTGATGAGTTATCTGCGCCTCTTGGAGCACTTGACTAATCCCCGGACATGTTTACATGCGGAAATAAATCCGTAGGGTGGCCCCAAAGGGAGAGCTTCAAACTTTAGGACCTTGCTTCTTTAGGCATGGTCCTAGCCGACCGCGCTACGTACCCTACCGCTTCTATTCATGCATCTTGGTCAGAAGTAGACTTTTTTAAATATGATTCATTGTCGTATCTATGGCTATTCTTAAAAAAAAAAAAAAAAGAGAAGGAATAGTATTTTGGATTCTGACTTATCAGAAGCCACCGAATCAAACAGCGTAACAGCTCTTGATCTGAACGAATCAGGCTGTGTGTTGTTTTTTTGTATTTCTTATTTCATTGATTAAAGTATACATGCATAGATATTTTTCACTGTTCCTGGAATTGATTGTTGGAGTCCTCCCTCCGTTGTCATCGATTACTAGTAAGAGCCAGATCTTCCAGGATAATCATGTAAACCCTGCTGGCAGCCCTGGCATTTTCTTTTCGAAAACACAGGAGTGGGGCCCACTCGAACATGAGTTTAGTTGTCAATCTTATTGGCAAACATCTATGAATTGAAATTACAGCCATGCTATTTGTCCCGGGTGAAATCCCGATTTCCACATGGGAGAGATAAAAAGGTCATTTGCTCCTCTCCCTCCCATGTGGAATCGGAACTTGTCCCGGAATTTCACCAGGGACAAGTAGACTTTTTGTTGAAATTACGTCATTCCACAAACAAGCACAATATATGTGTGTATGACCATAGTCCAGCTGCTCCATGGGGCTTCTATCAGTGCACCCTCTTTTACATTTGCCGCACAGCATCATCTGACATCAGTTAAAATTGACAGTTTGACACTCATCTCTCCTTATTCACCTCTGGATGAATATCTATTTTAAGAATATTGTGTCAAGTCTTAGAATAATATGATAAGATTGATTTCCTTTCTCTTCTCCATCCCCCCTAACCCAATGATTTTACGAGAAGAACTTCACGTCAAGGTTGTTTGCTCCGTGAAAATCTCCAGGTCCTCGTAAAAAAATTTAGACCACGTTTGTATAATGCCCGAGTAAAATCAGTTCCACGGCCTAATTGCTTTTCGGAGGAATTATAAAAGACTCGGCTTTATTATTATTATTTTTTTTAATAAAGATTTTTCCAGAAGACAGATAATGTGGTCACAGCTGACGTGCCCCAAACGTAAGCTGAAATCCTCTTTAAAACACACACCGACTTTTATGTCGGTCAATCATTCCATTCCCAGTCAGATTTAAGGAAAAGGATTCGGCGCTATCAGGGGCACAGTAGCTGGCCAAATATTACTCTGTTAAAATCATCATTTCTTAAGACTTTCTAAAAGGAGCCTCATAGTCCAAACTCCAATGGTGCTGGATTGCTACAATTTTTTTTTTCGGTGATTCAATTTAATGTGGGTTGATAGGTGTTGGATCAGTGTCAAATATGACTCAATGCTAATTCATAGGGTGTATCTGAGGGAGGGTTCAAAGTGATACTAGATGGGCCTCATCTGCATAGTGGGGGTCCAAAACCTCTTAATAAATTTTCTTAGTTTTGCTGATAGTGATAGGCAACCACCAAGGCAGAGCTGCACAGGGGTCAGTGCCGAGCTTGCTTATCCTATCTCTGTCTGTGTATAGTAGTCATCCTTAATCCTTTACTTGAAGGCTTGGCTTGTCCTCTAAACTAAATGTCTTCTGTCTTTTGGCTCGTGAAAGCTGTAGGGCCTATTTCTTTACCGGAATTTATGACTAGAATTTAGGAGGTTGAAATTTTTTTGGACATGATAGACATCTTCTCCCCTGATATTTGAAATGCCGTGTTTTTTTTATTAGAGTTTCAAATTCCAACCACCCAAAAGACCTTTTAAAATTTTTGAAATTCAACTCTCACCATTTGTTGGAATTTCAAATCCTCCGTAAAAAGGAGGGATTTGGAATTCCACTTAAGGAGACAACTTTTGAAGGATTTGAAATTCTAATAAAGAAACGGACCCTTAGATTTCTTGGGAATAAGAAAACATGGTTGGAGCAAATTTTCCATAAGTTTGGGCAAAACCTCACCGAAACCCGATTCTGAGATCCCAAATCAAATTAAGCAACTCCAATTAAATGAGGGACCTATCTAGATGCCGGATGTAGGTCTTCCCTGGACTTGGGGACATTGGTCCTAGTACCCTCGTCTTCTCTTTGAACATTGCCCCTTCAAGGCCATCGTACAGATAATTATTACTCATTGTTGAAAACCTCTGGGAAGGAAATCAATGTACTGAATAGCTCTTTCACATCTTAAGTCATTAATATGATGTTACATCTTTATTCAGAGTCAGACGACTGAGACATACTATATACACTGAGTCTTGGATATTTTTTTCATGGTCTACCGACAAATGACCACCTTGATCAGTTCTCTAAAACTATGCCTAAAATCTGTGACAAATTCAAAAACTTAAGATTCATACTTCATTACTAGAAAAGGCCAAAGGCAATTTTGGGGTGGCAATTTTGCTCCGCCCCGCCCCGCCCCGATCCTTAGGTGAGGCGGGGACGGGGAATAAAACTGTGCCCCGGAGGCGTGGCGGGGATTGGTTTGCTCTTTTCCCCGCCCCACCCCGCCATTAAATAAGTTTATACATATATATATATATATATATATATATATATATATATATATATATGTAGGAAAATGCTCCTATGAGAGACACTCTCACCAACTTTATGAGATGGGTGGGGGCCCTCACTTCTATATCCACTCTCACCAATTTAAATGCAAGGACCTCCAACTTAAATGTAAGGGCCCCCACCCACCTCTCATAAAGTTGGTGAAAGTCTCTCATAGGAGCACTTCCCATATATGTATATGTATGTGTGTGTGTGTATATATATATGTGTGTGTAACAATCTAGAATATATTAATATATTTTAAATAAGATAAAACATTACAAAAAATGAATTTTGGTCTAGTGGTAAGGCAAACCTCTAGTTACTCCCCCACCCAAGTTCGAATCCCAAGTCGGGGCAATCAGGGTATGGCGAGGCGGGGACGGTGCATATCAATTACCCCGAAGTTCGGGGCGGGGCGGGGCGGGGAACCCCAATTCCGTTCCCGATCCGCCCCGTTGCCATCCCTACCAAAGGATGTAGAACCATTTGTTAACCTGCACAATGGCAGTTTTCATGATTGCATAGCTTTAGTAGCATATACCTGTGAATTTCAATCCGATGCCTACTTTGTAACCACATGACAGGCAAGGGATTAAGGCATTCACTTGCTAGGGGAGAGGTATGTGAAGGCTTCAGTATAGCCCTACACTGCAAAGGAAAAGAACAATACAATGGCAAATACTACAATACACCGCCAATTAAAACCTATTGCTATAAAGAAAATCAAAGTGTTTAGACCCAAGACAGAGGCAAGCAGCAACTACTGTGGGCCACAAGGTTGAAAGTGAAAAAAGGATTAAAAAAAAAAGAAAAAGATCTTGCTCTAATTTTAATAATTCTCTACCAATTCCAACATATATACAAATACAATGACAGCACATTCTCTTTCTCACATAAAACCAGTATCTGAGGAAAAACTAAAATATGGTGGATAACACCAGCCATAAGTGTAAAGCACAATAAAAAAGACCTAAGAAAGAGCATCTTTTCTAAAGATAAACAGAAAAAAAGGTTAGATATGCCGTCGGACATGGCCATCACCAAAGCTCAAACATACTGTACAAAGTTCCATACATTAAAGGATGTGTTTGCTTCCATTTCAATTCTACAACCATCAGCAGAAAATAATCTCTTCTGGAGATCCTGTATCAAATAGCAGGCCGCTCATTAAGAGTTGGGAGGAACAGTTCATACTAAAACCCCACAAAACAGTAAAATGATATCGGTCTTAAGAGAAATTAACGCCCATGTGGTAACTCTTAGTACATTATTACAATTCAAAACAAGAGAATGTATAGCTTAAAACCTAAAATAGCTCAGCAGGTAATTGCACAATTAGACAAGTCAGTCTCAAAAATCAGATTCACATTATGAAAAAACTTGAAAGGCGCAACATATTAACAGACCATGAAGAACACTGATCCCTTAAAATTTGCATGTAAGAGACACTAAAATGGGGATACTGGGAACAAATGAGCCGGAAAGCATGTGCTAACATGAAAAGAAAATCAAACAAAATAGAAGCATAAATGTGATTGTCAGTTTTCTTTTTCTCAAGTGAATAAAGGGTTGTTGGTTTAGTTTACCCTGGGATGCACTTCGGCCCAGCTTTCAACAATGGGAAATTGCAGTCTTGTTGTATTAAGTACAGGATTTATATTGGTCCCATCTTTTGCTCAGCTGGTTGAAACTGCAGGCTTGTTGTATTGAATACAGGATTTATATTGGTCCCAGCTTTTGTTCAGCTGGCAGGATATGTGTGTGTGTGTGTGAGAGAGATGAGCAAAGCTTAACCCAGATTGGGGTTGGCTTGAACATTAAATTTCCAGCTTGAGCTCAGCTTCGCAGGCTTGACTGTTCCTACAGTGAACGGTCAGAATGTCACTAAAACATCCGCACACGTGGATCTTGTACAGGCTTTTTTTTTCTTTTTTTTTTTTGAAGTGGTTCATGTACAGCACGAGCAACCATTTTGAATTGTTGGAACTCCTCTCCTTCAGCCATCTATGAAACAGAACTTCTACATTCTGGTATTAAGCTTCAGCCAATTGCTTACGTATTCAATACATGCAACTCTCATAGTCTCATTTTGAAGTACAAGGACCAGCTATCATAAATCTCGACAGTTAAAAACACTTTAACCCCCATGTCTGTTGAAAATTTGCCAACATTTGACATAGCAGGGACCACCATTCGATCACTCTTTCTTAAGTGAAATATTGGCAGTTGTCAACAAATAGTATCATTGCAATTTTGACAGATTTAAAAGGGTGCCCCACTGTAAACAAAAAAAAAAAAGAAAAAAAAAGAAAAAAAGAAGAAGAAAAAAAAAACCAGTGTCCTATCCATCTCTAAACATTCTGTGCCATCTTCATGATAACCCATTTCTGCTGGAAATATATGTCAAAAAGCAAACACCATTCCATAACAGAAACACAAACCCCTTTTCTGCCCAACGATCTTCCACAACACGTGGCCTGCCCCAGATTAAAGTGTGATTTGTAGATTTACAAATTACCATCTTGCAACAGCCTAAAATTCTCTAGATAACTACCATTGGATTGAAGTAATGAAATGGATGGTTAAAGATCTGGGAATTTTTCAATCTTTATTTTATTATTGCTATTATTATTATTATTATTATTATAAGACTATTTTTTGGCTAGAAACTCTGGTCTTTCATTTCATTGTTTGAATCACATGCATAAAATAGCTACTTTTTTAATCCTTATTGCAGCTGCTCCATTTGGAGTGGATGCAGTTCCTGTTCTATCGCAAAGTGAAAAAGTGAGATTAGGTAGCGGCAGGTCTCTTACAAAGGGAGAAAAAGGGAAATTCTGAATAAAAGCTGGGGAGGTATTCATGTGAATCTCTCCTCTAACATGTATGTGTTATAACATATATTAAATAAACGGCATATAATAAGGAGCATGAGACATAGTTTTATCATGATACTATACCTCATTAAGTTACTTTTAAAAAAGTTTTTAATGAACATTAGTTTAGTTTGTTATTATATTAAATTTATTTAGAACTTTTCCTCGATTATTAGAATGGCCCTCTCCTCCAAATGCTAAAATTAAACATTAATGGAGCAGCTAGAAGCAAGCCGGTACAGCAGCAATTGGAGGCATTTATCATAACAACAAAGGGGAAGTAATGTTCATGTAAGTAATGTTTATGTTCTCAAGTGTGTGGGGGTTAAAAACTCTAATGAGGCGGAAGTGATGGCTATTTAGGAAGCTTTGAAGATCTTTGTGCCTTCTTTCCAAGATAAGTTGATCGTTGAAAGTTACTCCACTAATGCAATTTCATGGGTGTCTTCTTCAATCAAGGGTCCACGGCGATTCCACTTTCTTCTGAATGAGATAAAATTTTCATACTCTTCGATTGAAGTAGAATTTAGACATGTGGACCAGACTGGTCAGCCAACGGCAAGGCAGATTTCTTCACAAAGCAAAGGGTTGCTCTGTTGTTTGCTCCCTGAATGTATTTTTTATTTATTTATTTTGTTTTGTGGAATAATACTCTTATACTTATTACTTTTCCCTCTTGGTTTCATCTCAATGCTTTGTAATCTTATCTGTTCGGTTTAATAATTTACAATTACAATCAGAATTTAAAAAAAAAAAAAAAAAAAACTTTGCCCCATTGAATGGTTTTATTGGAATATCCAAGATAAATATAATCCAATAATATATAATGAAACAGAGCCCTGGATAAGTTGAGCTCAAGTTGAGTCAAACAAAGCCAACTTGTGACAGCTTGTATTGCTGACACTGTTGTCACGAAATAGTCCTCGAAAATTACGGTCTCCGGAAAATGTTAGTATATTTTGAAGTTAGAGATATTTTTTTAAAATATTATTGGAAAAATGTCATAGAAAGTAAATTGATATCAATCAAAATAAATAAAAAGCATTGCTAAAAATAATTTTTGGTTTTTAACTTTTTTATTCTGATTTGATCTCAATATTTTTAATTTTGACAATATATTGTGAACATTGTGATATCTTCAAGAAAACATTGTTTAGTTAATGACAACCTTAACCTACAATTTAGAAGAATGTGCAAAAAACAGAAAATGATAATCTGAAGAAAAAACCTCATAGCTGAAGTGATATAAATGAACAAAGTAATTGCCAGTAAAGCACAGTGGTCAAAAGTGTTTCCCCCATGCTTTACCTTGGTTGTCACTGGGATGCAGTCATAAATGACACGTATCGCGAGATAAAAAAGTAGGGAAGCCACTCCTTGGTTTGTTTTACTTTTGGATCATTCGCAATGGGAACCATTCATTTTTATCCTAGGGCTAAGTTCTATATCACCTAACAACCTAAAACGTCACTTTTAATTTCCTTCAAAGCCATTGTTGGTCTAATTATTCTATTACAACCTGCTTTAGCTTAAAAGCGCTCAGCCAATGGGGCCCACCTGAATGCATGCAGATTCCAAGGGTTGGAAAGGTCTTCATGTGCACTAGGGGTGGGCCAAAACTGGTCTGCAATCTGCATTGGGACATCTGATCATCCAAACCCTTGCCTCAAAGTTTTCTAACTTTCGGTTAAATTTCTTTTTTCTCTCCTCGATCCAACGATTTGTTAAAATAATGTTTACGTCAAATTTGAGTGAGTACCAATTCACTATGGGTAGTGTGTGTGAGGGGTTTGAAGTGACCTAATAAAGCACAAGTGGTCCCTACGGGCTGGACTACTTTTAAGCTTTGAAAAATTAGGTTGGCAACTCATTTGAACTTCTTATAGATAGTCTCAATTCATGGATGAACAGTACTTTCATAAAAATTATGTATTCTACAAGGAAAATACCAATGCTCAAGATTCATCGAAATCAATGCAAGAGTTTTTAGAGGTTCCAATGTGTTATAGTTACCAAGAAAAAAGTTTTGGATGATATTACTGAATTGTATGGCAAGCACAAATATATATAAGGTTTTTTTTTTTTTAATGGTGACTGAAATTCATTGCTCAAAAGAAACTGTACGGTATAAGAGGGATATTCATATACTGTATACAAAAAAAAGCCTATAGGAGGGGAGAGCAAACAAAACTGAAAAAGACAGGAGCTAAGCCCCCAAAAATATGGGCAACAACCCCAAAACTAATTACAAAAACCATTAAGGACCAATGGTCGGAGCATTTTTCCAAAGTCCTCCTCTAGCAAGTTTAACAGCTTCTTCATTGGCCGTTCACTTTATATGGTGGAAAGAGACGTTCAAAGCACCAGAGATTTGTATCACCTCTTCAAAGAAAAGGTACCAAGGGGGAGTAGAAGACTTGGTTGCCCATTGAATGACACAGTAAGAATTCCCTTCCACAATTAAATCTTTGGGGTTGAAGGCTTGAAGCTTGTTGAAGACCGATGCTAAGAGCAAGAAGTTCGGTTTTGTTTTCCCTTCCACAAATATATATGTTTCCAAAATGACAACTACTATTGTAGAAATAAAACCGATCTGGCAATTCGTTTTAACTTCTTGTCGAAACCCCAATTTGTGGGTGACCATTACCGTCATAAAACTATAAAGTATACAAGAAAAAACACTGATTCTGCTCAAGATGCATAAAAAATAAAAGAGAAAAATAAGAGTTACCCATGAGATGTGATTTAAAAAAAAAAAAAAAAAAAAACTGCTCATGAATATTACCTAACTGTATCACAAGTTCATTGGGGAAAGGTATCTCTATCCCGAAAGCTGTTTCCATGCGCTACCTGGGATCGATAGTTACAGTAGATAAAAGAACACCTGATAAATATCTCAACAAGCTCTTCAAAATAACAGCTTTTGATCAATCAATTAAAAGATATAGGTGTAGAAAACAGTTTTTCAAGCGGCAAATACCTGTGGAAAGTTATCGTGCTCCAAAGTAAAGATACCAGAGGGTTCATATAATTCCATTGCAGAATTTGTAGGGACACCCCTATTTGAGACAAACACCCAAACATTAGAATGCATTATCTTAGAGCATTTCCAGGATTAGACTACCGTTAAATGATTTTAAGAAAAGGGTTTACTCACAGAATTCTGTCAGGGAATCCAAGTTCTCCAGCTATACCACCATGCAAACGCTGATTTTCCAGCAAGAACCTGGGAGTAGGGTGCCCCCTTGTTACCCTGCGTCGAGGATCAAGCAAAGCTGCATGGCCTGCTGTATTATCTGGTAGGCTTCCTTCGCAAATGCTGTCTTGATGAGCACCAAAATTAATGAGAGAGCTAGGTTGACCAACCATCCAATCATCTTTTTTTGAAGCAACAACCTCTTCAAAAGCCTTCCGAAGAGCACGCATTGCCACATTGTAAATATTTGAAGTTATTGCACCTTCCGATGCATATTTCACAGCTTGACGACATAGATCATCATATCGCAAGGACCGAGATTCTTGACAACCACCTTGCATTTCAATGTTGTGGTCGTCAGGTGCAACTCTAATCGTTGCATGTCTTGTCCATCGTTTCAAAACGTAATTAGATGGAAGCAGCATGATATTTTTAACAGAAAAAACTCTTAATATGTGCCGGCAAGGTATTCCTGCATACTCAAACATCTGACAGCTGCAACTTGCTTTCACATCCATGACATCCAATGTAACAGCGTAAACCGTCTTTCCAACCCCAAATTCTGCTACCCTGAATGTGATAATTGGTCCATCTTCCTTTATAATATCTGCAATATGGCGCAAACTTTGAAATAATTGTTCCTGAAATTCTAGGAAAATTGCAGTTGTATAAATTTCTGCCACCTGGCTTTCCATAGGCAATCCTGTCTTTGAAAGTGGTTTTGTGTTTCTTGTTTTGGAATCGTCTTCAAGTTCCTTTTCATGCTGGCTGTTTATGATTTTCTCCAACTGCTCAACAAATTCTTGTAAGGGGGTATGTATCTTCAAATACCCACCAAAAAATGAGTTTATATTTTCGCTTAGTTGGTCAACAGATATATTTGCAATGAAAGTATCCTGTAAGTACACCTGAACCCACTGTTCACGAGTCTTGTACAACGATTGAAGCCATTCATTATCCTTCAGTCCGTACTTATCAATGAATGACCACCAACGCGAATCAAACTCATCATTTAACTCAGTCATATTGATGCATTGGAAGAAATCCTTGATGAAGTCTTTATGCTCGCTATCTACATGACCCAGTCTATCATGGAATTCTCTTATGATGTGCCTCTTGCAAAAGCGGTAATTGGTTTTTGGAAAGACCTTTGCAATTGCTGCTCCAATAGCCGGATCATGCTCAGCAACAATGGATATTGGATAGCGTCCAGACATCGCCTCTAGCCATGTACTAAATAACCAAACAAGTGAGGCTTCACTTTCATCCAGCAATAGCGCGCAACCAAATGAAATAGGTTGTTTATGGTGGTTTGCCCCTAAGAATGGAGCAAAAGGCATTCCATATCGATTTGTCTTGTATGTGGTGTCAAAGATAACCACATCGCCAAAGTAATTGTACGCCATCCTTGACCTTGCATCAATCCAGAAGAAATTGGTCATGCGATATTCATCATCTAAATGTACTGCATAAAAGAAGGAAGGATTCCTCACTTGCATTCGCTTGAAATAATCCAGTAAATACTGCGAATCTCTTCCAAGGGTCCTCTTCCTAAGGCTTGGAGTATAATTCGGATTTTTCACTGCATTGGATATACGCCTGCGTGCTCTAAGGAGAGGCAATTTTCTAGGCGTCTCCAACTCGTGATTATGTTCCTTCAAAAACCTGGTAACAGCCCACTTCCCAGATTCCGCCTTCCTCACCTTAATCATTGCCTTGCAACCATTCCTAGTCTCGGCCCGCTTGCTCGGGTGCTTCTCCCTGCGGAAACCCTCTTTAGAGCACACAAATTCAAGAGCAATGGTGCTCCCATCCCGCATCGAGCGCCGCCTCAAATTCGAGCGGACGCTAAACCCCACGCGCATGGCATAATCATAATAAAATGTCTTAACAGCATCCTCAGAATCAAATTCCATCCCAATACATGGTTCTCCATTCTGAGCTCCTTCAGGCTCCAATGGAGCCCTTTCTAGAGCCCTTTCATCAGGATTCTCTACAACTTCATCCATCTCACGGAGCGGGGCGTTCATGTCCACAGTCATACGACCTTCTCCACTACCACGTCCAGAGCCTAATTGAGGCTCCTTAGAAGCGGCGCTTCTGGTGATGCGAGGATCCATTTTGCACTTCAGAAGAAGAAAAAGCCTAATGAAAGCACTAATCAACACAAAGAAGTCACTCACAGAGATGTTGTTCTGATGAATCATAATCACAAATTAATGAATGTGTGTATGTGTTAACAACCCTAGCAACAGCAACATATGAAGCAAAAACTGTTCAATATCAAATGAAACAAGATTAAAATTTGAAACCCTAAAAATTGGAAACCCTAGGATACAATTCTCATATGCAAGCACAGATTTTCAGTGGAGGTCATATTTACAGTTGTTCATTTAGGGTATGGATGTAAATAGAAGGAAAAGAGTGGGCTAATAATGATTTCAAAGCTTTAAGAGTTGAAAATGGGGGAAGGAGAAGGAGAAGGTGTGGTGCAGTACCTTGTGGGGGTTGCGACGGACAGATCCGTATCAGTCGCGAGAAGAACCGAGTGTTTTGGGGTCTTTTTGAAACAGAAGAGAAAGAGATGGAGAGAGCGAGAGGGAAAGATGGATCTTTTCTAGTTCGCTACCGCCTCGACGGACAGAAGCGCGTCGTCTTGCAAATTTCATCCACCCGGACTTGGAGAGGAACGAAATGATACTCGAGCCGTGGACATGCTTAGTATCCTCGAGCGTAAAATCACACTCGCTGCAGTCAAAATGTCAAATCAAATGCAGTAAGGTAAATTAGGGATGTAATTGGGTACCCGATTCTTCGACGGCTTAATTAAAAACTGGGTCTGTTCTTATTTAGGCCCGATAAGTAAATGGGTGCGGATTCGGTTTTACTTTGGTTCGGACCTAAGACCCCGATATATTACCTCAATTTTAAAAAATCTCTCTTAAAACCATGTTTTTTTAGCCCATGTTTGGCATCTCTATTTTATGCCTCTATTTCTCTAAATGTCTAAATTGGATAGAGGTTTAAACAATTAGAGTGTTTGGCACAAGATTCTAGACTCTGTCCGCTTTAGACATTTAGAGCCAAATCCTCTAAAATCAAAATGCTCCAAAAATGGGCATATGAGAAATAGAGCTTTTGGGTCTTAAAATATAGAGGCGAGGTATTTAAAATAGATTCATAAGTTATCAAATGTGTTTTTTTTTATTCTAACCTCTTTTTTTATGGCTCTTTTTTTAGTGGCTCTATTTTAGATGGATCTATAAAAAAAAAAAAAAAAGAGTAGAGATGCCAAACAAGCCCTTAATATCATTCTCTACCTAAACCCGGTCCCAAACCCGTCCCATATATGGTTCTGGTTCCAGTTCCGGAGCCAAGAAACCGGTTCTGGGTCCGAATCCGGTTCCACCTTCTCTCCAACGGTTCCAATTCCAGGTCCACCATGGGCCCGGATCGGAACCGACCCGTTTACAACCGTAAGATAAATTTTACTTATTACAAAATTTTTTAATAATTTGAATTTTTTAGATAACATTGATGTATTTATCTAAAATAAAAATCCTCCTATAAGTGTTGCAATATTTCCATAATAGTTTTTTTTAATGACGTGGTATCCTGTCGTCTTTAACCCAACGATGCTATTTCCCCAGTGTTGCTCCCTGAACCCACGCAAACAGGGTAAAATTAGGATTAGTTACCGTCTCAAGATGTGAGCAACAAATCCATGCCTTACGGCACTCCACCAACTCCTGGGTGAATGATTTCAATAATAGCGTTAATATGCGTGAGATTCATTTTGGGCGAACATTGGACAAATTTGGGGTTTTCCCTACATGTTGTCAAGAAATGGTACAGAGATGATGGATGGTTTTCACTAAAGATGTCTTACTTCCTTTAGATTAGGTGGTTTCATCACCTGATGTGTACTTGCAGTTATTTTGTGTATTTCAGAGTTTGGCTACACGATTAGAATTATTATAATGGGCTAAAAAAATTGTATTAAGTGAATTTAACATTATAAATTCATTATTTTATATACCATGTTTTGGTTAGTTATTTGAAGTTTTCGATTCGAAATAAAGCAAGTATGGAATTATGAGAACTCAAAAGGCCAAAAATAACTATTTTTTATATGAACTAGTATTTAGAATTTTGTGAAATTTATTAAATCAATTGAGCATTTGAAATGTTTCGAGGACATGATCTAAAACATTGTAAGAAATACCCAACATCCTGGGCACCTCTCCAACAGAATACCACTAATTAAACAGGCATTAAATCTCATTGAGCCTTTCCACCGTGACTTACCCATGATTGGCATAGTGTCGAGGCTAGCTTCACAGACGAGTTCCCATGATATCATATGTGGACGGTTACAACCCCCTTAAAATTCATGCATATATAGGTATAAATTGTATTCATGTCATATCATTTAAATTTTAAGTTTCAGATACTTTACATTATTTGATTGGTGCTTTATTTATATAAAATTTTTTTGATTGGTGCTTTATTTATATAAAAATTTTATCTTTCTTATCACATGAAAAAAGAGAGTTTTTTTGTGCATTCTACAAGAACGTCCAATCACACATTGAAAGAAATATGAGAAATTAATACACCATTTATGACAATGAAAGATTGTAAGATAATACCTATAGAGGTTTTCTAGCTAGATTAACCCCAGAGAAACACTAGTAAACAGGTAAGGAAAGGTGGTGAAGTGCTTATGTGATTGTCTTGGTTGAGGAAAAACCATGAGTATTCTGATTTTTGTGACTAACTACATCAGATCAGCCAAGGGGAGATGTTATTGTTTCTGCTAGTAAACCTCAATCCCTCACCATTTTCAACAAAATTGTTAAAAGTAAAACTTCAAAAGGGCTAGGCAGTGTCTATTCATAGTGGATGACACAAATAGATCAAGTGTTCTTGCCAGTTCAAAATCAGGGTCAGAACTATGGGTAATTCACTAGGTTGGGTTGACTTGGGTCTGCCACGTAGTTGGAAATTATTATGGGTACTATGCTTTAATTAGAAAGGTATACAAAATACCTGGTTTCACACCTTCCAGGGTATGATCAGGAAGGTATTGCTAGAAAGCATATTATTGCCTGATCGCCTAGCATTTGAGCGAGTCAAGCTTCCCTGGGCGAGTTCATATTCAATCAGCTGGTTTTCTAATCAAGTCTCCATTTGGCTACATGTAGTTTCATATAAATGTACATGATAATATGTAGGGGTGCTCATAGCCCGGGCTTGGATATGTAATTAGGCCCCGATTAATAATTGGGCCGTGCTTGGATTAAGTGATGGAAAGCCCATAGCCCGGCCCAGCCAGGGTTGTGTAAGAAATGCATGTAATTTAATTTAAATAGTGCTCTAATGCCCACAAAAGTGATGAATAGCCCAGTTCAGCCTGGCCAATTCATTTCTAGAATAGAGTCATTCTCAGCATGATTCACTTCAGAATAAAAATATTTTGAGCACAAGAATGATGCCAAACGGGCCCATGTGTGGCCATTCTAGTCTGCTATTTTGGACCGTGGTGTGGCCTGGGTCTGATTTTAATTAGTTGTGACAACCAAATGAGTTGGGCCAAGGCTTGGGTGTCTAGCTATTTTTGTGCTGGCCACCAATCTCTATTCTCGGTATATTAAGACCTTCATGCAGGTGGTGAAGCATTTGTGGAAGCTTTGGATCGAATGTGGCATATTAACACTACCAACATTCAAGACCAGTAGATCCCAAGGGTAATTTCTGTTCCTTTCTCCATTCCTGTAATTTGATTGGTGCTTCTGCCTAACAACAACTGACAAGCATGTAAGATGCAGGGGATGATTTCTCTCTTCCTCTTCTTCTAATACAAGCCTAGAGGGAGATAACCATTTGACATTATAATGGGGAGGCATTTGTAACAGTTGAGGACATTATAATGGATAAATGGGGAACCATCCATTTCAGATTCTTCATCGAAGTTGCCAATGGGAAGGGAGACAATGGTGGGAGGGAACCAAAAGAGAGAACGTGTGTTAAGTTGCATTTTTCCTTCCTATTTATTTATACGAGAGAAGCATGGGTCAAACCCTGAATAAAGTAATAAAGAGGATGGTGTTAAATTAAAAGGCACTACTGGAGAAAATTATACTTTTCTCAAATTATTACACTATTTTGAGTAATGTAATTTCTAGAGATTCTAAGATTTTGTATTCCTACCTGTGGTTAAAAATGAAGACCCAAAGATAACTATCCAAAAATAACCATAAAATAACCTCCCATTTAATGAAAATTGAATTGAAGAAAATATGAAAAAGCATGTCCAACTATCACCCTAATATATAAGTCAAATTCTAGAGAAGTTAAAGATTCTTCTCTACATCACTACCTTAATCCTTCATCAATCCCTCACCTCATCCTTCACTCCTATCTCCATTTTTTTTAGAACACTCCTAACTCATTAATAATCTTTGTGGAGCTCATTGACCCATGATTTTGTTTTTCCAATTCCTATATAGTCTATGCAAACAAAGAAGCCCTAAAATGGTAGGGGTCCATGTCATGTCATCATGTAATGAGACAGTGGGCACCACCATTGAGTATAACACGTCATGTGATAGACCCAGCCCTTTTTTGCCTGAGCGCAAGGGCGGACCTAGGCACAGCCGTTAAACTATGGTACGCTTCAAAAACTCTAATTAAAATTGTAGGTCCACCCTCAAAATCCACATGGAAATTCATAGTTCGCCTCCAAAACCAAACTACCTATTAAGGTTCGCACCCATCAAACGAAAATCCTGGGTCCGCCGCTGCCTGAGCATGCCTTGTATTTTCATCCTATGACATCCTCATGCAAGAGTTTTTCTCTATTTCCACTTCCACCTCATTACCCATGCATGGATCGTAGAGGAAATCAAAATACCATAAAGTCGCGTCAATCTAACATCTTCCAAGTTTACCATGTGAAATGAGGTTATGCACAAGCATAAACCTAACGCAGATTCTAACCTGTAATGCTGGTGTGTTCTTACACCACATTGATGATTGCTTTTTTTGATAAAAATGCTGAAGGTGCAAGGCATGCGCAGCGCCATGTTGTTCACAGTGGGGTCAATTGACCCCACTGAGATCTGAAAACATATTTAAAAAAAAATTCTGAACCTTTGAGTGGGAAGCTTTTGACCCACTGAGATCTAAAAAAAACATCTATGAGAAGTTTTGACTCCACTGAAATTTAAAAACAATCTTATGATAAGATTTTGAACCAACTTAATTTAAGAGTTTGACCTAAGGGAGAGAAAATAGCTTATAAATTTTTAACCCTTTTGTAATATCCAATTAAGATTAACTGTGTACTTTTGTGTCATGGGCAACCCAAAAATTTTGAATGGCTTATAAATTTAAATGAATATGCCTTAACTCATGGGAAGCTCAAATAGTATTTTTATCTCAAGTCCTTTTATTTTTATCATTTTTCTCTCATTTTTCTAATACTAAATATTTGAAGGTAGGGTAAGGGCCTAAAAATTATAGGCCCTCCATGTGAAAGTCGAAGGTTTTTGCTCTGTTAAGCCCGATCCGCAAATGAGAGGGTAGGATAAGATCTTAACCTCAGCCCAGCCTGTGTCCAATCCTTTGATAGCCCTAGTGGCAGGGTTGCAGAAGACAAGTATTTTTTGGCCCCACTGACTTGAATTCCTGGAGCCACCCCTGGTGTAAGGCGACTTATAACCTATGAATATGATACTTGGATACTTGAATAGCAACAAATCATATCTTATTTCATACTTCCACATAAAATCAGTACCTCTGCTCTAACCACGGCATGTCCCTTGACGTACCATGCCCATGCCGTATCTAGGCTTCATAGCTTATAATGCTTCACAGGTCTTTGGAAAGTACTAGACAGTAGCTCAAACCATATGAAGATTATCCCTATAAAATTCTTTGATTCAATGCTCTCTTTGTTTACTTTTTATCAAAACTATGAGATGGCAGGTGTTTCATGTTCCTTGCTTTGATTCAATCCTCTGTTTTATCTGGTGGTTACAAATTACACGTTATAAACTTGTCACGACCCGGGCCCGAGATCTGATTACTTCGGACGGACCCCCGAGTCGCAGAACCATACTTACTCCCGTAAATCCTGAATTAACCGAAGTTAAGACAAGACTCACAAGGGATATCAAATCACAATACCTGTCAATGTACAATGTGCGGAAAACATGTATATATACATTGACTACAATTAACTTTACACAAAAGTTAAGTTCTATTATACAAATTTACAGCCCACTAAAACCAACACTGCACGCTTAAAATACAATGCAGTTGGTATTTAATCACAATCCAAAATTCTCTATTACAAAAATATTCATTTACAATCGCCCTCCGACTACGCCCACTCCGCTAAACCTCCTGGAGGTAACGGACGGGCTTCCTCCGCAGGCGGCGCGGCCTCGGCAGGACCGGCACGGGCATCTGGGCCTGTGATATCATCAATAACACGTGAACACGAAGGTTCAACAAGATACATGCATTTTCATGATTCTTCATGTTATTTAACAATTCTTTAACAATTCTATACAAGAATTCAATAAGGTAAGAACTTAAACAGTTCTACAATAAAAGAACTTAACAGTTCTATATAACCTACTTCAATTTCATAACAAATATCTATGTCAATCATATCCTTTCATTTCATTTATTTCGTTCATTTCGTTCATTTCGTTCATTTCGTTCATTTCGTGTCTTCCAACGGAAGCAGAGTAAGCACAAGGCGGAAGGGCAAACCATTCATGGCCTAGGCTTCAAGATTATTCAATTTTCATTTAGTCACATTAATTAAGCACAAGGCGGAAGGGCAAACCATTCATGGCCGAGGCTTCAAGATTGTTTCACTTTTCATTACATGACTTTTCACAATGGTGGAAATTTTCCAGTGTCTTGATCAGAGAGCACTGGCATTCCACGAGGCTCCGGAACGCCCCTCACATCTACTGCAGCAGGAATTATTCATTCATTCAAGTTACTGTCACCTTTAGTGACTATTCATTTCATTTCATTTCATTAATTCAATTCATGTATTCTGTCATTTCGTGCATTATGTCAGTGACGTTCACTATGTCAATGAAGTTCACCTCTGTGTCACTTCATGAATTCTATTCATTTCTTATCAATTCTATTCATACTTCTAAGCCAGACAAACGAGTGAAGCGTTAGTTATCCAATGTACATGTTATTTTTGATGAATATCACTTTATGTATTTGATTTGTACATTGAGACGACCTTCGCTAACACCTATGTAGGCTTAGACATCAGCAAGGAATAGCCTGTACAAATTAGGCTTCATTTCCATAATCTTTTCTGAGTTCATCTCAGCTGTCGGTTGGCCTGTCGGCTGACCGACCATACAACGTCGGTTGACCTATCGGTTAACCGACACTTTGTCGGTTCAAGTTCCAGAAGCTGGATTCTTCAGTCCACTTCCTGATACATTCGTCGGTCAGGCTTCGGTCATGTGTCGGCTGACCGAAGATACCATGTCGGTTGACCGACCTATTGTCGGTTCGAATTCCAGAGAGCTGGAATTCACTGAGACAGATTTCAGATCTGTCGGTTAGTCCGTCGGTTGACCTGTAGGTCGACCGACACTACCATGTAGGCTGACCGACACAATGTCGGTCAGAATTCCAGAGAGCTGAAACTCTCCGAGACAACTCCCAGAGCTGTCGGTTAGCTTGTCGGTCAGGTGTCGGCTAACCGACACATGCTCAGAAGTTCAGTTCTGAACTTCGGATTTTCTGAAGCAAAACTTCCCGAAATTGAGTCAAATAGACTCCAACATCTCTAAAACACTATAAATCATAAGAATGCATAAGTACTTGCCTTTTGTGAAGGTTGAATGGAGAATAAACCTTCCTTAGCTTGTAGTTCCAAGAGAAAACCTTGATTCCAAGCTTGACACTTTCACAATTTGAAAACAAAGTTGGGGAAGATGAAGTGAAGGATGAAAACTCCTTGAAAACACTTACAAATCCCTTGTTTGCCTCTTGATTGAGTAAGATTGGAAGGAAAGAAGAGAAAAGCAAGAGAAAATAGTTGCCTAGGGTTTGGAAGAAGATGGAAATGAGATGAATGATCTCATTTGGGTTGTTTTAGCTTATATAAGCTATGAAAGTGCACTTAAGTCCATCCATTCCACTAATTTACAATTTAAGTCAAATGAAGGGTCATTTGACCGGATTGTCGTCAAACGACTTCGAACCTATTATGAAAGTTGACGTACTCGTCGAGATACACGCGTTGGTATCAAGAGTTTCCGTATTCGACGAAATACGCGAAATTTCGTATTTACATAAAAGTCCTTCATTTCTACGTTTGAGTCTAAAACTCCATTTAAACCATGCAAATCCATTCTTTACCATTCCATTAAGCCCAATTCATTCATTTGAGGCTTATTCCATATTATTTGGTCATTGACCATCATTAGCTCAATTAACCGCAGTTAATTAGCCTTAAGCATAACCAATCCACTTAATCTTTTCATATTCATTTGGGACTAACTCATCGAGCTTAGTCATTAATTACCATTAAACTAGTTAAACATGGCTAACTAGCACTAATTTCAATTAACTAGAGTTAATCTTGATTAACTCGGGACGAGACCTGACAACTATCACAACTTTTTGAACCATTCGGTCCTCCGAATGCAATTCAAATCAATGCAATCCAATTACAAGGAAAATAAACAATTCAATTCAAAATTACCTGAACAAATAGCTCGGGATACTTCTGAGCCATTTGCTCCTCAAGTTCCCATGTAGCTTCATTAGGTTCATGATGATCCCAAAGGACCTTGACCCATTTGATCGTTCTAGTACGCAGAACTGCCTCCTTTGTATCTATGATCTGAACTGGCTTCTCAACATATGTGGTGTTTGGTAACACTTCGATCTCTTCATGACGAATGACATGTGAAGGATCATGCACATACTTCCGAAGCATAGAAACATGAAATACATTATGAATACCGGAGAGTTCTGATGGGAGGTCTAGGCGATAAGCCACATTTCCAATTCGACTCGTGACCTTGAAAGGTCCAATAAATCTCGGGGAAAGCTTCCCTTTCTGTCCGAATCGAACAGTACCTTTCATTGGAGAAGTCTTCAAAAAGACTAAATCATTAACTGCAAACTCTAGATCACGCCGACGATTGTCAGCATAGCTCTTTTGCCGTGACCTAGCAACTTTTAGCCTTTCCTGTATTCTCTGGACCTTTTCTGCTGTTTCTGCAATAATCGTAGGACCATGGAAACTCCGAGTTCCAACTTCTTCCCAGCTAACTGGGGTCCTACACTTCCGACCATACAATGCCTCAAATGGTGCCATCTCAATGCTGGAGTGATAGCTATTGTTGTACGCAAATTCGCACAAAGCTAAATGGTCATCCCAATCACTCCCGAAATCAATCACACTGGCACGGAGCAAATCTTCCAGAGTCTGTATAGTCCTTTCTGACTGCCCATCTGTCTGTGGATGGTAAGCAGTACTAAACTGAAGTCTAGTGCCAAACGAATTCTGAAATGACTTCCAGAATGTGGACACAAACCTGCTATCCCGATCGGAGACAATCGAGACCGGTGTTCCATGCAATCGAGTCACTTCTTTGACAAACAGTTTAGACATCTCACTGAATCCTATATCCTTTCTGATGGGAATGAAGTGTGCAGACTTTGTAAGACGATCAACGATCACCCATACGGCATCGTGCTGCTTCCTCGTCCTCGGTAAACCCGATACAAAGTCCATCGTAATGTTCTCCCACTTCCATTTAGGAATTTTCAGTGGATGAAGCAATCCCGGTGGTTTCCGGTGCTCAACTTTTACACGCTGGCAAGTTAAGCAGGATGATACATAACCTGCTATCTCTCGCTTCATGTTATTCCACCAGAATCTATCCTTCAGATTTCTGTACATCTTCGTACTTCCAGGATGCATAGAATACCTGGTGTGATGAGCTTCAAACATGATAGCTTGTTTAAGATCTTCTTGAGCTGGGACACATAATCTGTCTCTAAAATACAGAACTCCTTCTACTAACACGAAATCTGGCTTCGTGGCAAGGTTATCTCTAATCCTTACCAAATCAAGGTCTTGAAATTGCCTAGCCTTGATCTCCGTGATAAGCATTGGTTCAAAGACAGACATTGCTGCAAGCATTACTTTACTGTCTATCATTTCAATAGCCACATCCAGATCTCTGAATTCTTCGATCATGTCCCACTCACCAACTAACGATGCCAAGTCAGCTGATTTCCGACTCAAAGCATCAGCCACCACATTACCCTTTCCAGGTACATATTTGAATGGAAAGTCGTAGTCCTTGATTAGCTCTAACCAACGACGTTGCCTCGAATTAATATCTTTCTGAGTGAATAGATACTGAAGGCTCCTGTGATCGCAATGAACTTCAAAAGTCTCTCCATACAGATAATGTCTCCATTGCTTCAATGCAAACACAACCGCCGCGAGCTCTAAATCATGTGTGGCATAATTCTTTTCATGTTCCTTTAACTGACGCGAACCGTAGGCAATCACCCTACCATTCTGCATCAATACACATCCCAAGCCAATACCCGAGGCATCTGAGTATATCTCAAATCCTCCTCTTCCGTCGGGTAAAGACAAGATTGGGGCTGAAATCAACTTTTGCTTCAAGGTTCGAAAACTAGACTCACATGCATCATTCCATTCAAAGGAAGAGCTCTTGCGAGTCAGTTTCGTTAATGGCGATGCTATCCTTGCGAAGTCCTTGACGAACCTCCTATAATAGCCTGCCAATCCCAAGAAACTTCTTACTTCTGGCACATTCTTCGGGCTCTGCCAATTGGTAACTGCTTCAATCTTAGCTGGGTCAACTGCTAATCCATCTCCGGAAATGATATGACCCAGAAATGCAACCTGCTGCAACCAAAAGTCGCACTTTTCGAGTTTTGCATACAACTGATTCTCTCTCAGTATCTGCAAGGCGGTCCTCAAATGACGTGAATGCTCGACCTCTGACTCTGAATAGACCAGGATGTCATCAATGAAGATTACCACAAACTGGTCTAGGAAGGGAGCAAACACCCTATTCATTAAAGCCATAAACACTGCAGGTGCATTGGTTAGACCAAAAGGCATAACTAAAAACTCGTAGTGACCGTAACGAGTCCTGAATGCAGTCTTCTGCACATCTTGATCCTTAACCCGAATCTGATGATAACCAGATCGGAGATCAATCTTGGAGAAATATGATGCACCCACGAGTTGATCAAACAACTCGTCAATTCTAGGCAGAGGATACTTGTTCTTGATTGTCATCTGATTTATCTGCCTATAATCGATACACATTCGCAGGGTACCATCTTTCTTCTTCACAAACAATACAGGTGCTCCCCATGGTGAGACACTAGGTCTGATAAAACCTTTGTCCAGCAAATCCTGTATCTGCTTCTTCAACTCACACAACTCTGATGGTGCCATTCGATACGGTGCCTTCGATATTGGTGCAGTACCGGGCACAAGTTCAATTGTAAAGTTCACTTCCCTAGCTGGAGGTAGACCTGGCACTTCATCCGGAAACACGTCTGGAAATTCACAGACTACAGGAATGTTTCGCAATTCCTGTACAGGCTTTTTCTCTGAAACGAATGCGATGTAGCCTTCACTACCACTACGCATCATACGTTCAGCCTTAAGTGCTGAAACGAGCCTGGTGTCATACTTCTTCTGCACTCCTTCAAACAATACACTGGCATTGGCTTCATTAACCCTGAAGGTAATGACTTTGCGAAAACAGTCTAGACAAGCCCTGTACTTCGCAAGCCAATCCATGCCGAAGATCACATCGAAATCATTCATAGGTAGTATCACCAGATCAGCTGGCATTGATACATCTCCAATTCTAATAGTGCATTGTGGAATATATAATTCACACACTACTTTACTCCCTAAAGGAGTAGATACAGTAAAATCATAAGACAATTGCATGATCCGGTCTTGCATGCCACCAGCAAATGCGGGTGCTACAAATGAGTGTGTGGAACCGGGATCAAACAATACAATTGCAAGTCTATTATCTACAAAAATTGTACCTTCAACCACATTTGTGGCAACATCAGCTTGTTCCCTGTTGACAGCATAAGCCATCCCAGCCATCTGTGGCCTGTTTGGCTGCTGCTGCTGTCTCGGTTGTTGTCTCTGCCACTGACGCTGCTGGCCCTGACGTTGTGGCTGTGGTTGCTGTTGTTGCTGTGGTCTAGGAGGAGGAGCTGGTAAAGCTAATCTCTGCGGGGGAGCAGGAAGTGCTGCTTGACCCTGCGCAGGATACTGGTACGGAGCTCTATCATCCCTCCTAGCTCTTGGACACTGTGCCATTCTGTGTTCCAAAGAACCACAGACGAAGTAGGCTCCAGTATTCCTCCAACATAGCTCAGTCCGGTGACTCTTGCCACAAGTCTCACAGACTGGCAGATTCTCTCTTCTCTCATTCCTAGGAATGCATCTCTGCTTTTGCTTCTTATTTCTAGACTGTCCTCCTTTCTTAAACCAGGAGTCACCACTTCTCTTGATGTTCACAGTCTCTCTATCTCTCTCTCTCTGAATTTCCTCAGCGGTATATGCCTTGTCTACGGCATCATCAAACGTCGTAGGCTTCTGTCCAGCCATTACGATCGCTTTGTAATCGGGGTTCAACCCAATGAGGAATCTCTTAACCTTCTTCTCCTCAGTATCCACCAAGTCTATAGCATACTTGGACAACTGTAAGAAGGTATGAACATAGGCAGCTACGGTCATTTGACCTTGCTTCAAGTGTAGGAATTCCGATTCCTTTTGCTGCTGCACATGCTCGGGAATAAACTTTCTTTGGAACTGTTTCTTGAAAGTCTCCCAAACGTCCGGTGCGGTCATGACTTTAAATGTGTCCTTGACACTCTTCCACCAAGTATTTGCTCCCCCTCTAAACATCGTAGAGGTGAGCAACACTCTCTGCCTGCGAGTGCAGACGACCGTTTCTAACACATCTTCAATGTGTTCCATCCACTCATCAGCTTGTATGACATTCTCAGTACCATGGAACTCTGTAGCTCCTCTTTTACGAAACCGCTCATAAACAGCATGAGGGTCCGTCTCCTTGTGCTGTAATACTAGCTGAGTCTCAACATGAGGCTGTAGTGGAACAGACGGGGCTTGCATGACTTGCAACATCGAAGTCATTTGGGTTTGCAAACCTAACTGAGCTTCATGACTTTTCGCAATCTGCTCGTTAGTTCTGGCTAACTGTTCCAGAATAGCAGTAAACCGAGCATCATTATCCGATGCTGGGGGAGGTGGTGTAGTACCGTCATTGACAGTAACTTCTACGAAGTTATCACTCCCTGATCCAGAAGCCATACTGTAAACAATATGGAAGGTAAGATAAACATCTATACACTTCCATGACCTTTATATCACATATAGTGAAAGCAATAAATACAAATCCAAGATTGGATTCGTCCTATCGATATCGTTTCTCACTTCGTTCTTAGTTGTACTAAGGCTTTTAAAAGTTCCTTAACCTAGTTCTCAACCTAGGCTCTGATACCATACAATAAGTATGTCACGACCCGGGCCCGAGATCTGATTACTTCGGACGGACCCCCGAGTCGCGGAACCATACTTACTCCCGTAAATCCTGAATTAACCGAAGTTAAGACAAGACTCACAAGGGATATCAAATCACAATACCTGTCAATGTACAATGTGCGGAAAACATGTATATATACATTGACTACAATTAACTTTACACAAAAGTTAAGTTCTATTATACAAATTTACAGCCCACTAAAACCAACACTGCACGCTTAAAATACAATACAGTTGGTATTTAATCACAATCCAAAATTCTCTATTACAAAAATATTCATTTACAATCGCCCTCCGACTACGCCCACTCCGCTAAACCTCCTGGAGGTAACGGACGGGCTTCCTCCGCAGGCGGCGCGGCCTCGGCAGGACCGGCACGGGCATCTGGGCCTGTGATATCATCAATAACACGTGAACACGAAGGTTCAACAAGATACATGCATTTTCATGATTCTTCATGTTATTTAACAATTCTTTAACAATTCTATACAAGAATTCAATAAGGTAAGAACTTAAACAGTTCTACAATAAAAGAACTTAACAGTTCTATATAACCTACTTCAATTTCATAACAAATATCTATGTCAATCATATCCTTTCATTTCATTTATTTCGTTCATTTCGTTCATTTCGTTCATTTCGTGTCTTCCAACGGAAGCAGAGTAAGCACAAGGCGGAAGGGCAAACCATTCATGGCCTAGGCTTCAAGATTATTCAATTTTCATTTAGTCACATTAATTAAGCACAAGGCGGAAGGGCAAACCATTCATGGCCGAGGCTTCAAGATTGTTTCACTTTTCATTACATGACTTTTCACAATGGTGGAAATTTTCCAGTGTCTTGATCAGAGAGCACTGGCATTCCACGAGGCTCCGGAACGCCCCTCACATCTACTGCAGCAGGAATTATTCATTCATTCAAGTTACTGTCACCTTTAGTGACTATTCATTTCATTTCATTTCATTAATTCAATTCATGTATTCTGTCATTTCGTGCATTATGTCAGTGACGTTCACTATGTCAATGAAGTTCACCTCTGTGTCACTTCATGAATTCTATTCATTTCTTATCAATTCTATTCATACTTCTAAGCCAGACAAACGAGTGAAGCGTTAGTTATCCAATGTACATGTTATTTTTGATGAATATCACTTTATGTATTTGATTTGTACATTGAGACGACCTTCGCTAACACCTATGTAGGCTTAGACATCAGCAAGGAATAGCCTGTACAAATTAGGCTTCATTTCCATAATCTTTTCTGAGTTCATCTCAGCTGTCGGTTGGCCTGTCGGCTGACCGACCATACAACGTCGGTTGACCTATCGGTTAACCGACACTTTGTCGGTTCAAGTTCCAGAAGCTGGATTCTTCAGTCCACTTCCTGATACATTCGTCGGTCAGGCTTCGGTCATGTGTCGGCTGACCGAAGATACCATGTCGGTTGACCGACCTATTGTCGGTTCGAATTCCAGAGAGCTGGAATTCACTGAGACAGATTTCAGATCTGTCGGTTAGTCCGTCGGTTGACCTGTCGGTCGACCGACACTACCATGTAGGCTGACCGACACAATGTCGGTCAGAATTCCAGAGAGCTGAAACTCTCCGAGACAACTCCCAGAGCTGTCGGTTAGCTTGTCGGTCAGGTGTCGGCTAACCGACACATGCTCAGAAGTTCAGTTCTGAACTTCGGATTTTCTGAAGCAAAACTTCCCGAAATTGAGTCAAATAGACTCCAACATCTCTAAAACACTATAAATCATAAGAATGCATAAGTACTTGCCTTTTGTGAAGGTTGAATGGAGAATAAACCTTCCTTAGCTTGTAGTTCCAAGAGAAAACCTTGATTCCAAGCTTGACACTTTCACAATTTGAAAACAAAGTTGGGGAAGATGAAGTGAAGGATGAAAACTCCTTGAAAACACTTACAAATCCCTTGTTTGCCTCTTGATTGAGTAAGATTGGAAGGAAAGAAGAGAAAAGCAAGAGAAAATAGTTGCCTAGGGTTTGGAAGAAGATGGAAATGAGATGAATGATCTCATTTGGGTTGTTTTAGCTTATATAAGCTATGAAAGTGCACTTAAGTCCATCCATTCCACTAATTTACAATTTAAGTCAAATGAAGGGTCATTTGACCGGATTGTCGTCAAACGACTTCGAACCTATTATGAAAGTTGACGTACTCGTCGAGATACACGCGTTGGTATCAAGAGTTTCCGTATTCGACGAAATACGCGAAATTTCGTATTTACATAAAAGTCCTTCATTTCTACGTTTGAGTCTAAAACTCCATTTAAACCATGCAAATCCATTCTTTACCATTCCATTAAGCCCAATTCATTCATTTGAGGCTTATTCCATATTATTTGGTCATTGACCATCATTAGCTCATTTAACCGCAGTTAATTAGCCTTAAGCATAACCAATCCACTTAATCTTTTCATATTCATTTGGGACTAACTCATCGAGCTTAGTCATTAATTACCATTAAACTAGTTAAACATGGCTAACTAGCACTAATTTCAATTAACTAGAGTTAATCTTGATTAACTCGGGACGAGACCTGACAACACTACTAGTTTCTCCATTTCTCAATGTCATCCAACTTTATTAAAACAAGCAAAAAACAAACTATATATAGCATAAAATGCAGACCACACCACCAATCAGAAAAGATGGCTAACCACTCAGTCCACTCAATATGAAACTTCATTAAGATTAACATCACCATCATGCAACCAGAACTTCTTACCTGAGTCCTACGAATTCCTTAATGTTAACATAACATTGGGATTGGGCTCCTCATGATAGGCAAAATTTTCATTTCTAAGATTTCATAGCTGTCTCAACCAGAACAGTAGGTGGGTTTGTGTTCTTAGGCATGTGGGCTGGACCTGCAGCAATCTTTAGTCTTGACATTTAAATGCTATGGGCCTGCACTTATATTTGTAAAGGCCCTCCTTGGCCTTACAAATTTAATACAGCACAGCACTGATTTTCAGGGCTGTGGGCTGGATCCAGGCCTTAATAGTCTGCCTGCTAACTAATTGACAGGGCTTGAACAAGTTTCAGCCTTACCCATGAACACTGCTATGTTTAGGTCCATAGTTATATATATTATGATCAACTTATAAAAATCTCAAAATTGTACTTTAAAATATATTATTATGAAATATCTAGATAAAAATTAAATGAGTCTAATTTCAGACCCGGTACACTACTGAAATCTTGCATTATATCCAGGGAGACAAGAAGAGGGAGGGAGATTTTGGAGGTCATAGACATATAGGCAGTAGCCAGTAGAAGTGGTCCCTTGAAAATCTAATTTGAGGGGCATGTTCTTCCATGCTTGCATAAAAATGCATGGGACACAACATGTAAAAAGCTGACATAAACTCATTTCCCCCTCTTTTTTCCTAATAGAAATCATGTTATGTGTTGAATTATGCAAGGTATCTCATGTGCGTGGAATGTACACATTGAAAGTGGATGTCATACCACATGCAACATTAAATAGCAGAGCCATGATTTAATCAATGTCCATCAAGTGTATTTCTGTTTCGAATGCCCGTGTATCTCCAGTCACTTACCAGGTCATCAAGGATCCGACTAAAAAAAAAAGATGGATCCTCTTTTAAGACATGTCAGATCTGGGTCCAATAGGGTCTGGTTCCTGTTACATGAGTCATGAGTGTATAGTTTATGATGAGTCAGGCCCAAGTGGCCCAGTCTGTGATGAGCCAGGGCTTAAATTAGTGAAGATCTGTTTGGTCCAATGGGGTCCGAGCCTATATTCACGGTGCTCGGCCACGTGGCAGCAGTCCGGGTCGCTTCGGAAGCAGTCAGGCCACGTCCCGCTTTTACCAAGTCCTGCGGATAACTGCCTCGCCAATCGAAGACACCTGCCACATCAGTTTGGTGGACACCTCGAACGCTCCTCGTGAACCGTGCTGAGAAGTCTCCCAATCTGTTAAGGGACGCTTATAAATACGAAAGCCCCTCGGTACTTGAGGGGCAGGCAATTATTATTTACTAGCAAAGCTCTCTCTCTCTCCTAAGTTGTAACCCTTGAATATTAATATACCCGGCGACCTTAGCCATTCAACAGTGGACGTAGGTCATATTGACTGAACCACTATAAATCTCTCTCTCATCTCAATTACTGCATATTTTACCATTATTACTTGACCGGTGGTGTCTGAACCAGAGTTTGGCATCATCAGTTTGGCGCCGTCTGTGGGAACGACTAAAGTTCTCACGTCAGTATCCTCCTTTTTTCAAAATTATGGTGATCACCACAAGATCTGCAAGACGACCCGAGGATAATCCCTCCCGCGAAGGCGAGAATGATCCTCCACCGACGAATCCTACCCCTCATGCTCCTGCTCCCACTCCTCAGCAAATGTTGGAGACCATGCAGCAGCTGGTGACTCAAAACCAGCAAATTTTACAACTCATGCTGGCAGGGGGGCAGAGAGGAGCACAGTTTGGGGGAGTACCGCAAGGAGCACCACGCCCGGAACATCCAAGACCTCCACGCCATGGAGCGCCTCCCCCGGGCGCCCAAGGAGTTCACCTGGGCGCCCATGGGCATGAGTTCCCCCTGGGCGCCCACCAGGGTGGTGCCCATCAACAAGGACCTCCTCCCCCTCCGGGTGGAGCCCAGTTTGGAGGACTCCCACCTCCGGGGGGAGCTAATCACGGAGGGCTTCCACCTCCTCCCTCTGCTTCTAATGGGGAGGACCCTCATTTCAATGAGGGGGAGAGTGAAAATCAAAGCGCAGAGGATGGGAGCTATTTTCATGATCCGTCCAGGGATGCCCCCAATCGCTGGGACGAGAAGATTAGGGAAATGCAAAATCAGCTGGGTGATGTCTTCAATGCCATGAAGGCGCAGGCACCAGAGACAGTGGATTACCTAGTCAGGCGAACGGACACACCGTTCAAGCCCGACGTGGTGAACTACCCACTCCCTCAAAAATTCAAGATGCCATCCGTCGAAACTTTTGACGGTACGAAGGATCCACTGGACCACCTCGAAACTTTTAAAACCTTGATGCAGCTGCACAACGTCCCCGACGAAATTATGTGTAGGGCATTCCCAACTACCTTGAAGGGTCCCGCGCGACAATGGTTTGCCAGTCTCACCTCGGCCTCCATAGGCTCCTTTACCGAACTAAGCAGATCATTTGTGGCACAGTTTATTGGTGGACGCCACCAACAAAAGCCTGCCACCCACCTGCTCAACGTAAAACAAGATCGAGACGAGAGCCTAAGGAGCTACCTCACTCGTTTTAACGAGGAGGTCCTTCAGGTCGAGGACCCCGATGATAAGGTCAGCATGATCGCCTTCCTAGGAGGCCTCCGGTCATCAAGCTTCCTCTTTTCAGTAATGAAGCGACCACCAAAGAGCATGCCGGAACTATTGGTGAAAGCTCAAAAATATATGAACGCTGAGGAAATCTACAGGTCCAGGCGAGGTGAATCATCTCACGGATCGCCAAAAGCTTGATCTGCGCACTGTTCTCAAACAGGCAGCCTATCTCCAACTTAACGTCCCTCTCGCGGGTCGCTAAAAAGCTTGCCCTCTGCACTGTTCTCAAACAGGCAGCCTATCTCCAGCTTAGCGTCCCTCTCACGGGTCGCCAAAAAGCTTGTCCTCTGCACTGTTCTCAAACAGGCAGCCTATCCCCAGCTTAGCGTCCCTCTCACGGGTCGCCAAAAAGCTTGTCCTCTGCACTGTTCTCAAACAGGCAGCCTATTTCCAGGTTAGCGTCCCTCTCACGGGTCGCCAGAAAGCTTGGCCTATGCATTGCTCTCAAGCAGGCAGCCTATCTCCAGCTTACCGGTTCCCTCGCGGGTCACCAAAAGCTCGATCTCAGAAGGTAGGATCTTGAAACTCAGGTCATCTGCCCGAGGGACTACGTCAGATCACTGTGACCACTGCCTGGCCGCCCAAATCAACTTCCTGGACAGCACACGAGTTGCTCGCCCACGCAGACAGCGGCCAGCCCCTCCGCAGCGAAGCCCACGCCTCTGGGCGCCCAGCCTCGCAGTACTTGGACTTGAAAAAAAAAATATGACATGTGTCTGTTTAAAAAGAAGATTTATTCTACATTATCCATGTTCTAAAACTATTCTTTACAGAAAAAGAAAAAGAGAAAGGATACTGATGGAAAAAATGGTGTGGATGAACGGACGCCAACACCGCTGCATCGCCCGCCTCGCCAGCGCCCGTCGCCCCTGCGCGTGCTGCGCCCGGCGCCCAGACCATGGGCGCGCAGGCCCCATGGGCGCCCAGCACCTCTCAGACACCTCAGGCGCCCAAGCAGGGGCGCCCAGCATCCCAGACACCTCAGGCGCCCAAGCAGGGGCGCCCAGCATCCCAGGCAAGCTCCCAGGCGCCCAAGCGCCCAAACCATGGGCGCCCAGGCCTCCCAGGCGCCCAGACCTTTCCATGGGCGCCCAGCACTTCCCATGGGCGCACAGACCTCCTCAGGGCGCCCAGCACAGGCGCCAGCCCTCCGCTCGCCCAGAACCGTGGCCAGCGCGCCTGCTCGCTATTTTGACCGTAAATTTTGGTACGTAACTTCAAATGAGGCTTATTATATATCAAATCGAAGCTCTCGGCGAGCCCTACAAGACTCACGGCCTATGGCCATGACTAATGTTGTCAAAAGTCCAAAAAAGGCCTCGAAACAGATGTTTTGGCCTCCCGAAGTTTTTGCAGCTGCGAACTCAGCCGAAAATTCGATCGAATGCCCTCCTCTCCAAGTTCCATTGGACGCAGGGCATTGAGGGGAAAATGATGAGTCAGGCCCAAGTGGCCCAGTCTGTGATGAGCCAGGGCTTAAATTAGTGAAGATCTGTTTGGTCCAATGGGGTCCGAGCCTATATCCACGGTGCTCGGCCACGTGGCAGCAGTCCGGGTCGCTTCGGAAGCAGTCAGGCCACGTCCCGCTTTTACCAAGTCCTGCGGATAACTGCCTCGCCAATCGAAGACACCTGCCACATCAGTTTGGTGGACACCTCGAACGCTCCTCGTGAACCGTGCTGAGAAGTCTCCCCATCTGTTAAGGGACGCTTATAAATACGAAAGTCCCTCAGTACTTGAGGGGCAGGCAATTATTATTTACTAGCAAAGCTCTCTCTCTCTCCTAAGTTGTAACCCTTGAATATTAATATACCCGGCGACCTTAGCCATTCAACAGTGGACGTAGGTCATATTGACTGAACCACTATAAATCTCTCTCTCATCTCAATTACTGCATATTTTACCATTATTACTTGACCGGTGGTGTCTGAACCAGAGTTTGGCATCATCAGTTTATATATACATGTTGTATACTAGTGATATTACAAATAATGCATATAGCAAATATTATATTTAGGATTCATAGTTATATTAATAATAGTACAATACAATGAAATTTATTATATATAATAAAATGATATAAACATAATAAGTTCTTGGGTTATTGGAGTTGGGCCTGGGCCCAACTCAGTCTCACGAGACCGACCCGGCTCAATATACTCTCAAAATATGAATTCGACCCAATTCTAATATTTATAAGTTATGCCCATCTGAGATCAAAATCTTGATTGAGTCAGGTTAACACACACACGCATAATAGCATAAGGTATAGTACTACACTATGGCTAGCATGTGATATGAGAAACAACCCCAAGGGTTGCTAAGTTGTCCTAGGACAACAGTTTGCACCCGGAAGTTGTAGGTTCGAAACTACACTACCACACTAGGACTACATGGGAGTTTACTTGACTTCCTTCTGGGCCAGGAGGGATTAGTACTCCAGCCCAAAGGGTTGAGAACACACCGCTTAAAAAAAAAGATATGAGAAACAATCTTATGCTGCCATCAGTATGATCTTGATGACTTTAGACCATCTTATCTAACACGTAGAGAAGTGGTAGAAAAAAAAAAAAAAAAGTGTAGAAACTTTTCACAGCTAGAAATTCACATTTTCAATCATCTTGGACATGGTTTTAATGTTCGGAATTGGGTATTAAGAGCAGATGAATGATATAATATTGCACCATGAACGACATGAAGGTTGTTAATAGTTTTAAATATCATCAAATATTCAGTATAAATGTCTTCTAGGATGTTTTGCTTTAGAAGTTGATAGCCCAATACAATGGAATACATGCACATGCCTTATAAAGGACCAGCAGGCCCACCACCTTCTAGGAACGTGGGGCCCACCTGCCCACCTTCTTCATTAGTGGCTTGTGGGCCCACTTGATGCCTTGTATATTGGGCTAGTGGCTCATCAACCAGTGTCCCATTCTACAGAGGCCTTGCATAGGACCATTTCTCCATTTCCTAACACATTTTTGGCTTCCAACATAGAAAGGGAGAAGAGCAATAGGAAAGAAAAAGGGCATCTCCCTGCAGACCATGACAACAGACAAGGGGAGAATCCGATATCAAATTATGAACAATGGTAGCATTAGCACCTTACTATAGTTCATTAATTACCAAAGAAAAGAAATAACTATAGTTTAAGGTTTGGCTAATCAACAAATAGTGTGCATTCATTAAAAAAAAATTCCATGATAATGAAGCCATCAGACTTCCCATGCTGCTATCTACTTTTGACCCATGTGGGGGCTCACATCTTTTTAATCCCCACCCTTTAGTGGCAATCTCTCTAATTTTATTTCTGCGGGAGTAATATACAACATTGAATTAATCAATGTACAAGAGGAAAAAAAAAATGAGAGTTTAAGTCAATCTTTATTCCTTCACATGACTGACGTGAAATTTGGAAAAAGCCTAATAACCAAAGGGCATGTGAAATGAATGGCTAGGATAAAAAAAACGTAGGATGACATAGGTCATCAGTAAGTGGCAACGTTCATTACATCATTGCTCATCAGAATGGGATTATTTCACTTGAAAAAAGCCCCTTTTTGTTTGACTTAGTTAAGCAATCATTAGGGGTCTAAATAATGGAGATTTAGTTGTGATTAGGGTTGAAGATAAGCCGGTCCACCACTACATTAAAATCCATCAAGTAGAGAAAAGCAGAGGGTGGCCATCAATATAACAAGCAAGTGGAAATCGACAAAAAGAAGGTGTGGACTAGCCATATAATAACAAATATCCAATTGCTATAAATAGGCCCTTACATTCCAATATATATGATTGATTTCACTTCAAAACCATTTCAGTATTTCAACTAATCCTTCTTGTTTTATCCAGATCCTTCTTCCTAATCAATAACAGGGATTGTCTTTCCATCACAAAGTAAGTGGAGAATACGGGCTTTTTGCAGGCATCTTAACTTAAAAATAGACACGTTATGGGTTGAGAACTTGAGATTGTGGGTGGCAAGACCTGATTAGCTGACCCATGCAACCCACCAACCTAATCCACATTCAAACCACACCATGCATCATCAAAGCCTTGTCCCAACTATGTTTGGGTCAGCTAAATCCACACCATACATGTGTCTGAAAATCTTGATTTAGAGAATAAACGGATTAGGCATACTATAACCTCGAGAGGTCTTACTTCTATAGAAACCTGATTAAGGTGGATCCACATCACTGGAAAATGTTCTACTACTTTTCGTTTACAGATCAGGTGGGTCAAATTAAGTTCAGACTTGAGTGTGTATGGCCCGTTTAACAAATGAGAAAAATACGAGTTGGGCCACACCCCAGAAACCCTTCATTTCAATTTGACCAGTTTAGACCCAACCCAACCCATTTGACAACTAGATAAGACAAGTGGGTCCAACCTAAAAGGTGAGAATGGTCTGATGGTGTTGTAAAAAGTATTTGTACTTGAAATCTTCTGTAAGCGCCGAGTACATTCAGTAATAGTTCAGTGTTTAGAAGACAGATTAGAACACAGTGAATTTAACAAGTAGTAAATACAATAAGAAGTCACTCACTGTTTGAAGACAGAAACAGGGTGTTGTTTCAGAAGTTTTGTAAATCACAGGTGATCAAGGCTAGTGCGCAGCACTATTTCCTTAAGACAAAAATCGCCCCCGCAATGGTGCTTACGAGCTCTGTAGCGTCTGTCTCCCAGGATACAGTGATCTATCACACACAGTTGCAGCACAACAAACTGAGTGTCCGGCGAACCAAAGGTGTAGCAGTACTCTCTCTTCACAATGATGACTCGAATGCAATGCAACAGCAGCAGAAAATAGATGCCAATGTTTAACATGTTCAAGTAGTAGTGTTTAGGAGGCAATTTCTCATTCACTCCTTAATGGATTAGAGCAACCCAATACATGTAATTAATCTACTCATGGAGTAGAGTACATTCCCATGTATTCCCACCAAAAAGGATTAGTGGGTCCCACTTAGTTTTTGGCTCAAACTTTGACAAAAGTAATGGTGCTCTAGCCATTTTTCCAACATCTTCTACATTCCTCATCTTAAGATCGAATCTACTTTACTTTCTTTAAGCACAAATACAAAAGAATAAAGTAAAGTGATCCGGTTATAGGATATGATGCATGCCCTGAAAAACTCTCATCAGACAGGACAATCCTAGCCCTCGATACATCAACGGTCCACATTCAACTGAAGATGATCAAAACTTTGTGGGGCCCTGCAGATAAAAAGTCCTGGTGGAAACAATGGAATGTGGTGAGTGGGGCCTGCTGTCCGTAAAAGGCAAAGCAAGGGAGCAGAGATAATACATATTTCTTGTCAGAGGTGGATGTATAGTTGAGAGAGGGGTGTAGTGTTTGGAGGCAAGCATCCAAGCAAGTGATTTATAGAATGGAATATGCCACATTTCAGAAATCTTGGGGAAGCAATTACAGGAAAAAAGACAAGGGAATTCTCATTCTAGCCTGTTTGGATGCACCCAAAATCAGGAATTCGAATATATGAGGTTTTTCACATCCAAAAGGGCTATGGCACTATGGGACATCATTTTTGGACCTGAAGAAGGTGGAAATCCTCTGTTCAATGGAGCAACGCATGAAAGAATCAGCCCTTTCCAGGAATTTCTGAGTGACCCAGGGAACAATAAGACTTGATATAGCCAATTATGGAAAACGGACATGACTTTTTTTTTGGTGCCAAAATGAGATGTCTACCAGCATTGTACTTGTACAACATCAAGTACTTCTAGTAGCATTAGGATTAATAAGTCCAATCAGGTGGTTGGTGGTGGTAGATTCACAATTATTAAGGAAACGTCAGGGATTTGTTGAGAGTACCTAAACATTGATTAATTTCTAGTTCCATGCATCTGTCCAACTCGTGTCACATTGTCATAATATAGAATGGGATCCCACGAGGATAATGGTATTGGCCCACGGTGATCGTGGGTGGATTAATCGCAGTCTACCACGTCATTGTGGTAGATTAATTACTGCCTATAGTAATGTTGCTGGCTGTGATAGGTCTACTCATTGTAACCGTATTAAGACTTGCGAAACCGGAATTTATAATATAACCAGTGATTGTGGGATCCATTAAATGCTGATGGTACATGATGGGACCGTTAGGTATTGGTGATTTGGGCAGGATATTTCTGATGGGCATAGAGTTTTTGAGGTGTGCATTGTGCGTTGGGTGGAGAAAGTACATGTGATATGGGGAAGTACATGTGGGGAGCGTTGATGATTTACTGACCCCTCTGGTGAGCCTATGGTTAAGAGGGGAAAACCTGTTAAAGTGGGGGGATTCACCTTTCTCAACTGAAGTAGCAGCAAAATAGGGACAAAAGACATTTTCCAGGGCAAAGTGTTTCTCCACCCACACTTTTTTCACCTCCCAAAACAGTTGCACTCATGTTCAATGAGAGATTCAATTTCAATGAAAAATTAAAGTCATCTTATCCTAGTCCATGTTGTTCTTTATGCTGTGGCAAATCAAAATTGAAGCCAATGAGATAAATGGTTAGTTGGGATCATCCCCTCTAGCCGACTGGACCATGCTTGCTTTTTTGATTGGAACTACTTAAGAGGTGGGCCACACATGCTAGGCTGGACGTACTTTTCTATATATTATGGACTGATCTTTGCCTGCCCCAATCCCAAGCTGTAGGCCTAGTTCCTTCAATTAACACTGTTGTCTGTTTGTTGACACTTCATTTTCCGGATCTGAACTATTCATCTTGTGGAGTTGCAAGATGGAGATGACCCATATCATAAATCAAAAGATGGGCCATTTCAACCTTTTTAATCTTGACTTTTCCTTCAGAATAAAATGGCAAACCTGATTGGATCCAATTGGAAATATCACAAGAGTTCATTGGGATTTTCCATTTATCTGGATTCCAGGCAGACCTAAATCAAGACCCAAAATTAAATGGGTCCAAAAATTAGTATCAAGATCCAATTTCCTAGGTCAGTTCTTGGTAAAGGGCCCTTTTGCCACCTTACAGCCAGCCTTATTGATAGTCTCTTTAGTGGTTAGAATGCGATTGTGCAAGGCGCTTTCCTTCTCTACACGTCTACTTAATTTCTGCTGTGCATTCAACGCTGAGAATGAAGGTGTCTCAAAGTTTTCTTCCTCAGCATTGACTCTCTAACCACCAATGCTGGGCCAAATGCCTGATTTTCATGCAGCACAGTGGGTGCATTTGTCATTGAGAGAATTCTAGTATAGATGGACATTGTTCTTATTTTCCATTCAGTCCACTCTCCTTACTTGGCGTTGACACATTTTTTCGTAGTAAAGGAAAAAAAATGAACTGATTTTCCCCCGACATGACAAAGAGAGACAAAATCACGCTCTTGTTAGACAGTTACAGTGAAGGGAACAACAACTTACACCTAATTTAACCCACGGTTTACAGTGTTTAAATTCAAATTCACTCTCATCACATGCTTCTCTAATTTTAAACAATAATTCAAACTTCACTTTCATATGAAGTGTTGCAACTTTCTATTTATTAACATCACTGCAAGTAGATCCAGATCCTCCAATATGCACTAGCTTGCTTTTCCTCTTGCCACAAACTTGTGAGGCACACCAGGTGGTGAGGTGGGCCAACCAAAAAGCCTGAACCATACATACAAGTCAACAACCCTCAACCCCAAGAAATAAAGGCTCATGTGCTAACTATTTTACTTATTCAAAGGGCCTTTTGGATTTGCATACTTCTTATGGGAGTTAAAAGGAGGAAGCTCACCTTTTTCTTTGTTCAAACTAAAGAATTGAGATTTTCCGCCATTTGCGGTTCTATCAATTCTCATTTATTCATAATTGGCATTGACTCTTCTTTATCTTTTTTTACCAGGGCAGACCTAGAATCATTCCTTGGGGGGGCCACTGTGTAGAAAGAGATTTTTGGGGGCCCACATATCAAAACTGCATGTAGTTTTCAAAATATATAGTAGCTTTTTCGAAAATCGCAAGGGGTCGACGTGTAAAGAATTAAAAGAATTTCTAAAGAAAATAGGGATTTTCAGGTGATGCCCCACTTAGGATGGTTTGATAACGTGATGGACGGTTCAGATCCATCATTCTTCACTAGGACAGTGGAAGTCTTTGTTGTATGCAATCCTTTGTAAGTTACAAAATATTCATGTTCGGTAGCTGTTTTAATTATCTTAGATCAAATGGTTAGGAATGACCGTTAAAATTGACCAAACCTCTGCTTGGTGGGGCCCGTGAACCTAACGCTTATAACACATGGCCCTTTCTTGTCCGCATGGAATGGGAAGGGGATTCGATATAGCATTTTGGCAGGGCTAATGTAATACAGTCTTATCCTGTTGCAGATTTTCTGGGACCACTATCTCTGCCCATGTTTATATTTGTTTTTGGCTAGGGTTACCCATACTTTTTTTTATTTTTCCACCATCTTTGCTAAACCTATCACAACAGCAAGACCGGAAAAGCATCATAACGGTACTTTCTAAAGCTATGATCTATGAAAGAGATGTCACCTCATCTTGGGCTGTTCATGTATTCATGCAAATTCATCTTACAGGCCATGCCAATGGCAATCACAGGAGAGGTGAGAAGATCTCATTTGAAAACCTAAGGATGTGCAAAATATCATCGCCATTAGATCATCCTATCACCTTGATCTATAAAAGTATAGTGGTTTTAGAAAATATCATCCTCCTCTTAGTCATCATCCAACCATTGTAGAAGTCGAGTGTAAGGCCCCTGTCCCGAGTCAATAAAAATTAACTCTAATTAATCGAAGTTAATGCTAGTTAATCATGCTTAAACTAGGCTAATGATATTTAATGACTAAGCTCAATGAGATTAGTCCCAAATGAACTTAATGAAGTGATAATAAAGAGATTAAGTGAATTGAATGAGTTTTAAGTCTGAATTAAGAGAACAAGGATTTTTTCGTAAATACGGATTTATACGTATTTTGTCGAATACGGAAACTCTTAGTACCAACTCGTGTATTTCGACGAGTACGTTAACTTCCGTAATAGACTCGAAAATGTTTGAAGAGAATTTGGTCAAATGACCCTCCATTTGACTCAAGGTGTAAATAACCCTAGTGGAATGGGCTTAAATGCAAAACTGGGTGGCTTGTATAAATGAGATGAACTCTTTTGAGTTCATTCTACTTCACCCCCCATTGCAGAGAAACCCTAGACACCCTTTCCCTTCTTCCACTCTTCTTCATCAAGAGAGAGAGAGAGAGATTGGGAGTATTTCAAGTGGGTTTTGGAGAAGCATCATCTTCTTCATCTTCTTCCTCATCTTGTTTCCATCTTTGGAGTGTTGGAGCTTGGAGGAAAAGCTCAAGAATCCCCTAACTACACTATAAGTAAGTATTTTGAGTGTCTTATAGGATTCTCAAGTTCTATTAAGTGCTTAGGAATGATTTCTAACTCATTTAGCTCATAGGGTTTGTACTCTTGATGTTTCCATGGAAATAGGCTTAAAGAAAGTTTTCAATTGGGGGTTTTTGTTTCAAGTCAAGCCAAGTGAGAGTTTCTTGCTAATAGACTCCAAGAGGCAAGTGTAAATGCACCTCTATGATTTGAATGCTATTTTACAAGATTTTCTTGAATTGTGAGAGTTGGGTTCTCAAACCCTCCTTTCTTATAGAATGGAGATTTTTGTAGATTGATGGAATGAGAGAATAGAAGTGTTGTGGTTGTATTAGAATGTGGTTAATGAAAGGAACAGGAGGTTCCAAACCTTTATTGCAAGTTTGAATGGGATTGGAGTTGAAATGGAAGTGAAAGAGTGAATGTTTGGAGTTTCAGAAATGGAGTTATGGACAGTTCGCTCGAGTGAACAGTGGATTTTGAAATCGCGGGTGGAAAATTTGGAAACTAAATGCACACATCAAATATAAATGTGATGTCCATCGAGAATAACACGTGCATTTAGTAACCAATGATTTCACCTGATAGTTGACTAGATTTGAGATAGAGACCGGTAGGATTATAATGACTGAATGCAATGAACCATTGAATAATGAATAGACAAAATGAACCATTAAATAATGAATAAACACAATGAACCATTGAATAATGAATAAATGCAATGAATTAATGAATAATCCTGCTGCAGCAGATGATTGGGGTGTTGCGGAGCTCCGTGGTGATGCCAGTGATCTCTGATCAAGACCCTGGTAGATCCCACATATTAGACTGCAAAGTCAATGAATTGATAAGTCATGTAATGAAAAGTAATATGTAATGGACTGAAGAGTCTCATAAGTCATCTAATAAATGTTCAATGTAATCAATGAATGATATGGAATTAATGAAACGAACTGACTAGCTACTTCCTCGAGAAGAAGTTGCATTGAATGAGAATACTACTATTGTAACTGTACCCTAGTCATTGATTATTGATTGTCTCTATTGTACAGGATAATGCACTGTTATAGATTTAGCATGAATTGTCATAGATTTATTTATACATTGCTGAACCGTCGTGTTCATAGTATTATTGATGGCATTATAGGCCCAGCTACCCATCCCGGCCTTGCAGAGGCCGCGCCGCATACGGAGGAGGCCCATCCGATACCTCCAGGAGGTTTAGTCGAATGGGCATAGTTCGGAGGGCGTTGGTTTTAAATATTTTGGAATTATTTTGATAGATACTTTTGTAGATCATTTTGAGATATAATTAGTTGTCCCCTGCATTGTAATTTGAATATACAGTGGTGGACTTTATTGGACTGTATTTTTGTATATGTAAACTTTACTTGTAATGTAAAGTTAATTATTGTCAATATATGTATATATTTCCGCAAAAATGTACATTTGACAGGTATGCAGGTTAGATCCCTTGTGAGTCTTGTCTTAACTTCGGTTAATTTGAGATTTACAGGAGTAAATATGTGGATTCGCGATCCGGATTGGGCCCGATTAGCGCGGTCTCGGGCCCGGGTCGTGACACTGAGTGTGTCAAATTTGGGCATGTGACAATGCACAAAAAATTGGCATGTATGAGTGGACTGTCAAACTCTAATGTTGCACCAAGATGCACCATTAGTTGGGTAAGGCCTAGGGGATGGAAGTGGTCAAATCATGTGCAAGGGCCAAAGAAAAAAATAAATCAGAACCATTAAAAACCTTAACCCTCGATTTAACGGCCTCAAATCTAAACAAATCTTTCAATTATAAATTTTTTTTTTTTAAATTCAACCTGGTCAGATGTGTCATTTTGCTTCTTGGCAAAAACAAAGGTAGGTAGCCAGAGAAAAGTGGGATGAACTGGTCAAAGGAGAGCTCAATTAGACCACATGAAGCTGGACAGCACTTGCAGTTAACTACACCCATCAAAACATGATCAGGCCTTGTAAAGCTTTCTTGATCAGCAATGGTTACAGTATGACAATAAGATGGTGGAAGAAACACTTGCATCTGAAAAAGGGAAAGATGCACATGGGAATCAAGTTGGAAGACAGAATCCGGTTACCTTGATGAACGAACTTGTTCACATGTTTAAGGGTCATGTGGAGAAATGGAAATGTTGCATTCAAGCTAATGATGGCATGTTCTAACCATAATTTCATAATGAAAACATACATCTAAGTCCAAAGGCCCCGAAAGTGACTTCTGCTTTCACATTTCACAATCAACAGCTGGAAACCACCACTTATGCTGTGGAAGCCACAAGAAATCAAAAATTCAAACCATCTAATAAAACTACATTCCATGCTACAGAAGAAAACAAAATTTCAAACGTCCACACAAAACTACATTCCAAAGCAACCAACGGTCAATAATCTCTCTCTCTCTCTTCAAGTTTCCAGCCCATGTGCAGCAAAGGATAAAACATGGAAATGAAGGATAAGTCAAACATGCAATTAGGCAATTCATGAAAACAGAGGCTAGAGCCACTGTAAAAATATACAGCAATAGCGGTGGAAAGCGCACACAACTATAACATAAAAAGTAGAGAAAATCACTGCAAAAACCATTGTCCTGTCAGGCTGACACACTTGCAACGTCTCCCAAAACATAACATTTGATACCTTGAATACCAAAATCAACACGGAGAATAGAAGCACACAAGTAATCACCATACTAGAAGGAATGCATAAAGTAACACAAGGAGATGATAGAACCCACAACCCTACGACAACTGATTTCATTTCTGCTTGTCAACCTTAATGAATCTAATGCTATGTATATTATATTTTCCCGCCCCTAAGCTCTCTCTCTTATGCCCAAGCCCAAATATCCATAGTTGTTGAAACAAATGAGAAGAGACTTTCAACTCTTCCCTCTTGCATCATCTGATCATCATTCATCCTCTCTTCAGCATGCTCAAACAGCCAAAAGACCATACCCAAATTTCCACTCGCTGAGGTGAAATTTTCAACCTTCAGACGTCTACAGGAGATGTGATGCACGAAGTTAATCAGGCCCCTAATGCACAAAAAGTCAATTCCGGGATTAACGGCACGAAACCATTTTTGTCAGCAGATCATCTCACCTCTGAGTGAGTGGATAGACAATGCCTAACTAAGTGACCAATGGAGAGATAGCAACAAATTAGTGAATAATAAAAGGACAAGGTTGCCAAAGAAATGAACCATATCCATGTCCCCCAAGAGGACAAGGTGGAAACCATCAACAGCTGGAAACCACAGCTTGTTGCGGACAATTACAGAAACAAAGAAAATGTCAAACATTCTCATACAAATGCGCTTACTCTCTCTCTCTTATCAGCAGAGGTGCAAGAAAAGGTTAAAAAGAGCATGACAATGCATCATACGGCAACACACCATATCAGTTGAGGATAAGAAGACTCAATCTAATGTAAGGAACACTGTAAGCTGAAGAAAACAAAGCTAATACAGGGCTGAGATTCAAATACTAAAGTTAAAAAAAAAAAAAAAAAACAACAACCATTTTCTTGTCGGAATTGCTAAAAAAACATAGTATACAGTCCCCTGAAAACCAAAATCAAGACAAAGAAGAACATTAGAACAAAGAATGCTAACCCATGAAGAATGGATAAATGATCATCATATTATAAACCAAAGAAGAAAAGGAACAAAGTATGATTAGGAGATAATAATACCCACAACAACAACATTCAGTTTGCTTATCATCCCTCATGAATCTCATTCTCTATACACTACATTTTCCTGCTCCTAATCTCTCTCTCTCTCTCTCTCGCTTTATTCACAACCAAATATCCATAATTAAAATAAATAGGAGAGACTTTCACCTTCTCTCTCCCCTCGTGTCTTCTCTTCCGATCTCCCTATTCTTCATCAGCATCAAAGTTGCTCAATACAGAGCCCAAATTACCATGGCCAACTTTTCCTCTTTCCTCTTTCTTCGAGAGAACCAATTGCCAATGCCAACAGTCAAATCACCAATATAGAGAGACAGATAAATTGAAATTGGTAGAGTAGTGAAGATGTCAAGGTATCCAAACAAATGAATTTTTCCGTTTCCTCTTGGGAGGGTAAGAGGGGGAAATCCTCAAAAGAATCAATAGAACGGAGGAGGTGGAGGGGATGCGTAGGGGACACCAACAACAGGTGGTAGTGGGCCTTCATATACAGGTGAAGGGGGAGGTGGACTGTTGTAAATGTAAGGTGGGGAACCTGAAGGCGGTGAATGATAAACTGGGGGTGAAGGAGGTGGTGGTGTTTTGCAAGGCAATGGCGGTGAGGGCGGGGGAGGTGATTCGTAATGAACTGGCGGAGGTGGCGGTGATGGAGACTGAATTGGTGGAGGTGGTGGTGAACTGTAGACAACTGGGGGTGGTGGTGATGGTGAAGGTGGTGGCAAGTAGGGAACAGGTGGCGGCGGCGGTGCTGGTTCGTTACATGGTGGCGGCGGTGGGGGAGGTGGTTCTATACATGGAGGTGGCGGCGGGGGAGGTGGTTCTACACATGGAGGTGGTGGCGGGGGAGGTGGTTCTACACATGGAGGTGGTGGCGGGGGTGAATTTGGTGGTGGAGGAGGTGAATACAAAGGTGGTGGTGGTGATGGATAGTGATGACTGGGTGGTGGTGGCGGCGGCGAATGGTGTGGTGGCGGTGGAGGCGAATGGTGTGGTGGTGGTGGTGGAGGCGAATGGTGTGGTGGCGGTGGTGAATTATAGTAGTAAGGACTTGGCGGAGGAGGTGGTGGAGAATAAAATGGGGGTGGCGGTGAATTTGGTGGAGGCGGGGGTGGAGATCGAACACAGTAGATTGGTGGTGGAGGTGGCGAATAAACAGGCGGGGGAGGAGATGGTGGAGGTGGTGATGGTGGGGGAGGTGACGGTGGTGGTGGAGGCGGCGAATAAACAGGCGGGGGAGGAGACGGCGGTGGTGGAGATGGTGGGGGTGGAGGTGGAGAATAAACAGGTGGGGGAGGAGATGGTGGTGGTGGTGACGGTGGTGGGGGTGGAGGAGGAGAATAAACTGGTGATGGAGGCGACGGTGGGGGTGGAGGAGGTGAATAAACTGGTGATGGAGGCGATGGTGAGGGTGGAGGAGGTGACAACACCGGGGGCGGAGGTGAAGGCGGAGGTGGTGGCGGCAGAGCAGGAACAAAGGGAGTACATTTGAAAGCATTACAATCCACAGGAGGCCTAGACAAAAACGCCTTACATTGACTCCTACTCTTCTGAGCCGGCCGGCCCGGCAAGCAATTCTTCCTGTCATCAAAAGCCTTAACACTACGGCAAACCGGCGGTTCACCAGTAAAGTAATTGTAAGAGAGAGTAAAGTTCTCCAAATTGGGTATCTTACACACACTCTTCGGAATCGAACCAGACAATCTATTGTGGGCCACATTCAACTGCTCCAACTCCTTCATCCCTCCGATCTCATCCGGAATGGGCCCCTCCAGCTCGTTGTAGCTCAAATCCAGCACGGTCAGATTCTTCAGCAGCCCGATCTCCTTGGGCAGGCAAGATTTCAGCCCGTTATTCATCAGTATAATCTCATTCAACGTATCGGACATGTTACCGAGCCCGGCCGGCACGCACCCGCGAAAACCGTTATTCGCAAGCACAATCACCGAAACGGGCGAGTTTCCGATATTATCGGGCAGACCCGACGCGAACCGGTTGTGGTTGATGAAGATCGCGTCCAGATCCTTGTCGAAGAGCGCTCGAGGGATCTTTCCCTCGAACTCGTTGAATCGGATGTCGAGAAACTTGAGCGCCGGCAGCTTCAGGACGACGGAGGGGAACTTTCCGGCGAATCTGTTGTTGCTCAGATCGAGCTCGAACAGCAGCTTCAGACGGGCGAACTTGTGAGGCACGATTCCGCAGAACCGATTCGAGTTTATGTGGAACAATGCGAGGTCGGTGAGGAGGCCGAGCTCCTCCGGCAGGTATCCGGCGATGTCGCCGTGGTTGAGGTCGATGCCGGCGACGACCTTGACCTTAGGCTTGTCCAAGGACAAGCTGCAGAAGACGCCGGTATAGTTGCAGACGTTGGATCCGATCCAGTTTCCGGTCAGGTTGCGCGGATCTGAGAAGATTGCCTGCTTCCAGGCCTGCAGGGCAATGTAGGCTTTCCTGAGGCGAGGGTTCTCGAAGGAGAGGGAGGGATCGACGGATACATTCTCTCCTCTGTCGCCGAACTCGTCTCTATAATAGAGGAGCTGTCGTTGGAAGATGAATCTGGCTTCTGCGTCCGAGAGTCGGCCGCCATTGCTCGAGAAAAAATCGACAGCAGCAGCAGCAGAACAAGTAGAAGATGAAAACAGAAAAAAGACCAACAGTAAGAGTAAGAGGAGAAACTGATGAATTTTCTTCGTCATTTCATTATTGTGTCCGGAGGAGGAAGGAAATGGAGGCATTACATGCAGAGTCATGGGACATTTGAAGCGAGCAAAAAGGGAAAGAATAAAAGGTTTTGAGATTTCTCTTTTGCTTCTGCTCCTTCTCCTGTATTGTGTTGTGGGTTGGTTATTTCTATGTTTATTGGAGAGTGGAAGAAGATAACATCACAGACAGCTATAACACAGCTCAAAGGGGGAAAGAAGCACAACCAGATGAATATGAATGCACTTTTTCTCTCTCTTTCTCTTTCTCTTTCTCTACAGCTTTGTTTTGTTTTGTGTGTGTAAATGTAGAATTCTCTTCACTTTATTCTTGCTTCTTCTTTATTTGGAGGTTAGAACAGTACTAATTATAGAATAGTGAAGTAGCTTTTCGTAGGAATATGTTTCGATGGGATTCGGGTGCACTGGATTGTAGTGTGACCTTCTTTGTGTTGGACCCATGGGTTGCTTTTAGCGGTCCGGTCAGACAAACTGCAGGTCATGTGACTGTGAGTCCATGTTGCAGTTTATGAAAGGTGGGAATTGGGTCTAGTCTGAATTGGGCCATCTTTGCAGTTCGATCAACATGTCTTGACACAATTGGGCTAATGGGCTCTATATATTATTAAATAAAAAAACATGAGAGAGGGATGGGAATATAGTAGTCATCAATCTACTTTTTTTTTTTGTTACTCATTCCTGCACTAATTGATACTCTATAATTAGGAAAGGAGTTTTTGGGGTTTTTTTTTTGTTAAGTATACCAAGATTCTAACTTTTTTCTTGTTTAATTGGTATATAGTTTAGTGTGTAACTTGGGTCGAGCCAAACCCGAATGCGCACAGAGCTCAAAGTGAAATTTGGCTTGGGCTTCTTGTGCTTAGACTGGTGCTTGATCCTAGGATTTGAACCTAAATAGAAGTTGGGTCAAGTTTGAACTTTGGTGCTTGAGTTTGACTCGGTGAGGTAAGAAATTTATGATTTCTTACATTATCTTCCTTCCCAGGATTTGTTTTTTTTGCCCAAACATGTGGCTTCCCATGGCAAATTCCTTGGTTCTGCAATTGGTAGTTGGTACCCAACTTATTTCCACAAACTTTTGTTTATATAAAATGTGTAATGTATGGTATATAAATTATGCTATTAATCAAGTATACAAAACTTTCTAAAATCCTACCCCTCACATGGCAAAACCAAACCCAAGATTTGAGTTCAACTGCGTTTGGTTTTCATGCTTAAATAAAATTTGCTTGGCTTCTTGATCTAATTAGGCATTTTTGGCACTCATGGCTTTGACAAATTTCATGTCTTTTTTTTCTCGCTATTGAAAGGTTCCCAATCCTTTCGACTGGACTAATTTCTCCGAGCCCAGAGGGAAGTCGAGTAAACTCTCCTATTGCCCCAATGTGGTAGTACAGTTTTGAACCTACAACCTATGTATGCAAACTGTAATCCTAAGCTAGTTGAGGTATGTACCCCTTGGGATATTTTTACTAGCCATGGAAAAAGGAAAATTTTGATTGTTCATTTGTGTGTTGAATGATCAAAGTAAGCGTCCAAATTGAATTGCTCCGTTAAATGTAATTACTCATTAGTCCTTCTACCAAATTAAAGAAAAAGTCAGTGAAGCAATTAAAAAAAAATGAAGTACACCGAAACATGTAGTACGGCAGATACACGGAAACTGCTTCTCGGAACTGCTGCCTGTTTTATCTCAAATTGTCATTTTATCGCGATATTCTGGACGGTTTCATTCCCTGTTAGTTTTTTATTGCATCCGTTTCTACCTGAAATCTTGCACGAATTTTGTCACGCGGAAAGCTATTTTGACGACGACGACCGTGACGACAATGACGAAAACTAAATCCTTCCCTTCCCTTCCCTTCATAATTATTTGTAGAAAATGAATGTGCGTTCCTTCTCCTGACAACTCATTCAATCAAATTGCAGCAGGTCTCTAAATGCCATCAATATTAAACATAAAAATCACCAACCACGCTTAATTTTGAGCAATACCTTATAAAATTAATGATTCATCTTGTATATTGAATTTCAAATCCATCTTATATGTATTCATGATTTTTTTTTTCCTATCAAAGTGTTCTAACCATTTAGATTGGATTAATCCTTTCGGACCCAAAGGAAAGCCGGGTAAACTCCCCTATAACTCTAGTGTAGTAATACAATTTCGAACCTCTAACATCCGAGTACAAACCGTGGTTCTAGACAAACTGACCTACCCCTTCTTGAGGTTTATATGTACATAATTGAACTTGTTTACCAATAGAGATTTTAATTGGGTTTCGACTCGGATCCATTTATAAATCAAAACTTAAAATAGATTTTAAATCCGATTTTTTTAGAATCCAAACCTCCAGATGATCGGATTGAATAATCACATGTGATTTCCATCAGCAGTTGTTTTCCATGTTTCAGTTAGATTTAAAAGAAAGAAGAAAGAAATAGCCATCTTAAACATGTTTAAGTACCCAATTCAAGATCCTCTAATTAATGGCAACTCCATCCATGCATGCATGCAAGCAATGCATTGGATGGATGATGACATGGTGTGATAGTAATGTATCCACTTGTGGTGGTGGTGATGAACGAATGCGAAAACGAGGGTCACCGAAGCATGTGAGTGGGCCCACGTGTCACGTCTTGCACGGCTGGATCGTCGGCGTTCCCGTGGTTCACCGCGTCCCCGTGACTTCCTCTGCCGCGTCACCACCACCAATTCCCCCCAAGTCTGAAGTCCCCCACCCACTTTTCCCCTCCTCTTTTATTATTATTTATAATAATCACAGCTTTTCCTTTTGTCCTTTGTCTTGTACAATTATAGTATACAACATTTAACCTAATCCCAAAACAGGGGAAAATATTATAGACTCAATGATGATAACTGTCTGATGTTGATCCTTGGATGCACATGGCAACAATCCGTTACAAAATTGTGTGGCGTAATTGTCATTTGGCTCACATTAGATCGAGTACGATGATATGTCGCGGATGAACTCCTAACAAGTCTTGATCTGATTAAGTCGGATGGGGATTAAACTCCCAGTGATAGAGTTTGGATCAAGTTTAGACTCTCGATTGGCAAAATTCCTACGTTGGTCAAGAGATGTGAGATTCCAGGAGGGATAGAATCCGCAGTAGTCGTAACGCCTAGGAATTACTCTATATAAGAGAGATGAGAACCCTTGCTTAATTATCCAGTAGATCTGAGAGCATTTGCAACGAGTTTGCATGTCTACCTCACACTGGAACGCACATTGTTCTTGGCGAGTTCGGTTTCAACACCCATATGAAACTAGCTAGTTTTTTCACAATCCAGACCATGTTTTATATGGCCCATCCTAGATATGTAGCACTCTATTTTGTAATTATGAATAACTTAAGTCCAAAATTATTACATTGATATTTTCCCATGTTTTAATTAATCTTGTAACATTTAAATTGTTTTATATGTTAACCGAAATACCTTTAAAATGTTTAACATAATAACCGAGGAAATTACAAAGTATAAATTGAATTTAAGGGATCTCATGTGAATCATGGTAGCCAGCTAGTGAGATACCTCCCTTTCCATGAAAACAACCAAACTTCAATCCTAGGCTAACTATAGCTTGCATGTTAGTTAGCGACATGAGGAGTGCGTGTGGATGATTAAGTATTTATAAGAGAGAAAAGATCAGGGTTTAGAGACAGGCATTTTAAAACTTGGTATTAGTGAAATATGAGTGGATACCAGCTGAGTTTTTCCTTTTTCTTAACTCATGATCATGAATATATGATGTTGATTTACCAAGAAACAAGTATTTTAGTTTTTAATGATATGAATACAGGTCACATTGGTGACCTGTTTATTTACAGGCTATAATGATAACTAGTTTGTCTTAAGGGATAATGACGTTGTTAAAAACTAAATATGGGGTCCACGCCCTATCAGGTGGCTAATCATATGAAGTTAGTTCTTAATAAATTTTTGGATTCTGCTCCCCTTTGCACTGCCCCTGCATGACATTATGTTAGAACTATTATAACAATTGTGAGCTAGCTGTATGTTCAATTTAATACTTTTGCACTCGCTACCCATGAATTACCACTTAATTAACCTCAATCTGAAACCATATATGAAACCTATCATTATCTTAAATTGAACTTTAGGAAAAAATGAACTTGTAGGTTTTTTACCCTCAAAATTTAAATCACAATGGGACCATTTCATCATCCCATGATTCCCCATGATCAACGTACATTTTCTTTTGCTAACGGATGGTTCCCGACCCTTTGCACAGAACTAATCCCTCCGGGCCCAGAGACAAGCCAATTAAAACCCGTGTGGCCCCTTGGTGGTATTACAAGTGGACTAAACCTTGAGTTCATAAAGAGGGAGAACCGGGAGGCGATACCAAGACCACTAACTCCAAAAGAAAAAGGAACTTGTGGCCCCACGATCAACACACATTCATTCTATATATATGCTGTACAAAGAGCTGAAATATTTTTCTCATACAAAATGGTGAGAGGGGCTCTAAGGGCTCTTCCACTATCTTGATGGGCTACTTTGCAAGTAAATGCAGCTCACCTTTTTTAGTTTCCTTAGTACTTGGCTCACTCCCTCTCTAATCTTTCCTGTTTCATGAAAAATGAAATTAGAAGAAATCATATCTAATCTCTACACGGTGTGAGTCACAAGTACTGCCCTTAATTTTCAAATATAGACCGACCAACTTGCTTCCTCTGCGTTGTAGAAACAAAACAATCAATCAAAGAAGTGGGCCACAAAATGAAGAAGGCCCCCAAAACCCTACTTATGAGCCCGGTTCTTTGTTGGAATGTCAAGAATCCCTGTTTGGGGAATTCCTGAATTCTCAGATATAATGAAATTCCTGAATGCTCCTTTGGGCTCGAGCATCTATAAATTTTACTAAAATGCAAAGGGAGTGAAATTCCTGAATTCCCAAATATCAAAAAAGACCTTTCATATGGCTGGAATCCAAAAATATTAGTGAAGAAACATGAAATTTAAAAATCCCAAGAACAACATTTCTGACAAAAATTCCACTAAAGAAGCCTAAAGAAAACCATTCCAAGTTTGCTAGAATTCCTTCTTTTATGGTAGTATTTGATGCAGGTTAAATGTCAAAGCTAGCCCAGTACTCCTGTCTAACCATCCCTTCTCCACATGGGTTTGTAGCAAGATAGGAAGAATCAGCTACCAAAACGGGATGTATCTAGATGCTCGGCTACTCAAAGTTTTTACCATTTGCGGTGTTTGTTCTTGCATGCATTTTTGGCTCATGTAGTGTCACAAACATTTGAGATGCTTTGAAGATATCGTGATAATACCACACAACGTTTCTTTGAAAAGGTATTTTCCTGATATCGCATGCTGATGTTTATCAATATATTAAGGGTCCTACTTTTTTTAAAAATAGAATGCATAAGAATCTTGCAAGCTGAGTTTTTTTTTTTTTATAACGTTGGTTTCCTGGCCCTTTGAGCCAGAATAATTCCTATGGGCTCAGGAGAAAAAGCCAGGTAAAATTCTCCTGTAGCCCCAGTGTAGTAGTACGGTTTCCAACCCACAACCTCCGAGTGCAAACCGTGATCCTAGGCCAACTGAGCTACCCCTCGGGGTTATTGTCAAGCTGAGTTGAAGGATATAAAATGAGGGGCGAAGCATGTAAAGTAGTGATGGGATAAGACATATAAAGTGGTACTTAAAAAAAAAAAGCATATGAAGTAGTAACGTAGATGAGATATTGACTTCTTTTAAGATTTCAATGGCTAGAGTGATGGTTGGGTATTCATTTTTCATCTCCTCATCTTTTTGTTTTCATAAAAGAATGATTATTTGGAGCTCATTTATGGATATACATTTTTTTTATTAATCACCTGGGCATGAATTCTTATCCAATCAACTCATATTAATTCTAAGCAAACAAACATATCCTAAAATTGAGAACATCTTAAGAGAATCTCAATACATTGAGAAAAAACTGTAAGAATTAATATTCTTAACAATATTCCATATTTATTTTGTGTTAATTGATTTATTTCTATTACTTAAATCCCCAAATCTAAAAATATCTTAACATTTTATTGGGACACCAATTTCTCCAAACAAGTCACTTGTTATTGGATAACTTGCTTCATTATCTTGCTTATTAAAGACCCCACATGCATAGGTGGAACCAGAGGGGGGCTGGCAGGGCCATGGCCCCCCCAATATTTCAAAAATCCCCTTTTGTTTACTAGATTTTTATCAATTTTTACATATAACCCCCTACATATAACCCCCCCCCCCCCCCCCCCCCCCCCCCAAAAAAAAAAAAAAAAAAAACCCTTCAGAAAAGCCTCTATATATTTTAAAAGCTACATTTATTTTTTATATATGGCCCTCAAAAAATAATTTTCCTACATAGTGGCCCCCCAATCAAGAATTTCAGGGTCTGCCCCTGCCCACGTGGGAATGGGTCTCTGCCCTTTTATGTCAAAGCAGTACATTCAAGTTCAGACCCTCTTTTACCCAAAAAAAAAAAAAAAAAAAAAAAGTTTGAGACCCTCCTTTTTCTTTAATTTTGTAAATCCAGCCCCTTAGAACAAATTGCTTTTCCCGTCGGATTGAGTCCTCTCTCTCTCTAACAGTCAAACATTTGTTCTTGGGACCACTTTCCAATATCATAAACAAGACATTATAGTGAGGCAATTGCAAGTTGTAAGTTCTACATGAGCTTTCAAAGTCCAACTAGAAGACGCACCACCTCTCAAATAGCCTTACGCGTATTCCCTTCCACGCTCCAGCTCTCCCAACCTATCTCTATTCCACTACATGCCATTAAACGCGTTTATAACGGAAAACTTAGTTTTATATTTTTATTTGAAATATAGCGGCATGGTTGAGGGGCATATTCTATTTGAAAAGAGTATTAAAAAATATTTATGTTATTTCTACTAACAAATTGAGATTTTGAAAAAAATTTATAAGGTGAGAAGTTTAATACGGTACGAATTCGAATCGCATGGGAAACTGAGAAGTGGAGTAAAAAAATATTCATGCTTCCTCTACTGGCATTCTGTATGGTGAAATAGAATTCGTGGTCAGAGACTCAAAGGAAAGAAAAAGGAAAAGTTGAGAGATTGACTTGGGGGAGGAGAGAGGAAAAAGAGAGACAGTGAAAAGTAACGAAAAGCGCGTGGAGGCGGGAAAAGGAAGAGGCTCTCTTTTTGGCCTTTTTCTTTTTTAAAATTCTTATTCTGAAAGGAAAAGAAGAGGACACGGCACGGGAATCGCGGGTAAATACCGGGAGTTAAAGCGATCTTTCAGAAATTCATCAGCAGGCCTGTCACCTGCGTGATATCTCCAATTTTTCCCTCCTTCAAAGTGGGTCCCACCACTTTTTTTTTTTTCTTTCTCTCTTGTGTCGGTCGCATCACGTCTCTCTTAAGTCTCTTCTACACTTCTTTCCATCTGCAACCCACTCTCAACTTCGGCACCAAAAGAGCAGGACCCAGAGAGATCCCATGTGTGGCTTTTCATCAAATAGCTTACTTTTGTGGGTGACCCTATAAATCCATCCAATACACTTGATCTATTTTTTAATATTTTTTTTGGTAGAAACTTGATCTAGTTGGTGGTGGGTTCAACTTCATGGGTGAGAAATTTGTCTGGGACAAATGCATATTGGGAGGACCATAATTTTGACCCGTCTAGATTTAAAAGATAGGTCCACTAATAATTGACTTACATGTCTGGGTCTCAAATAATGTTATTGGAGATTTCTGACCGTAAGATCTAAAGTGCAACATGCTACAGAAAATGAAGGTTTTTTTTTTTTTTTTTTTGGGGGTGGTTACAAAATCAGACTGACCAGTCTATCTGACCCAGTTTAACATGAAGTGGGCACTTCAATGATTTGGTTTTGTTTCTAAAATCACAATTTGCTGCAAAGATGATCTGCTTCATGAGAGAATAATTACACTTTTCTTCGTCATTAACGGCACCAGCCCCTTTTTATTTCCTTTTCCAAGCCATCAATGATAGAAAAATTTATGAACAATAGCCTCTACCGAACAATGTTCGGAATGCTTTTCCTGGGAGATAGTATCGCGTTAATCTCAATATTTATAGTTTTATTCAGGTATTATTGGGAAAAGTTGTTAAGAAAAGAATTCTAGATTTAAATAAGAAAAATATAAATATCTCTCTTTTTTTTTGCGAACGGAGGTTCCCATCCCTTTGGACTGGGCTAATCCCTCCGGGCCCAGAGAGAAGTTGGATAAAATCCCTGTGGTCTCCCAGGTGATAACACTAATGGACCCAACTTTCAGTTCCTAAAGAAGGGGGAACCGGGGATCGATACCAGGACCTCTAACTCTGGAAGAGAGAAGAACTGTGATATTGACCACTCGGCATACCATTTGGGATTACTGTATATACACTTTGAATAGTAAGAGAAAAAGAATAAAATAAAGGGCCAGGAGAGGATATTATTCTGTGTAAAACTAATACTAATAATTACTCCTAGTTAAGTAGGTAGGTTTGTCAACTCCTTGACGTCTTAGATTAGAATCCCATCCCAAATGTTTCTTACTTTACAGCCGGAAAATATCATTATATTTTTTAGCTGACGAGAGTATCCCCACCTAACTCATTCTCACCCGACATGACCAGCATGACCCTACGACACAAGTGCACCAGGTAGATTTAAGAGTATCAAACACACGATGTGGAGAGCAAACTCATGCCTTGGGTTAAGAAACCAACACCCAGCAGGAGCCAAAAATATCATGTTATCATAAAGATAACACTATTATTGTAAGTGATACAATAAAAAAAAAAATATGAAGATAATAAGTAATATTAGCCACTCTTTCCTATAATCAATCGTCTCTCTAGTTTGCTGTCTACACATGTCATCTTTGTCATGGTTCAATCAGTTTAGCCTGATAGATTGGATGCTGTCCAATCCAACTGTGAGACTTGAGTGGCACATCCAACATCATAAAATGGATTCAATTTTCGGTAGTTAATCCAACACTCATTTGGAGGGTTGGATTAGGGCCTCCTTCCACAGAATAAGTCCACCATCACCATCATAGCAAAACTGCAATTAGAAAAGAAGACAAAAAAAAAAAAAAAAAAAGGGGCATGACAAACATTTGTAGTTTTTGTTTTTTTGGTACAAAACATACAATTGTAGTTGTGGGGGGTCATTCATGATGAACCGTGACTGAGAAGCACCATCATAGCAAAACTGCAATTAGAAAAGAAGACACAAAAAAAAGGGCACAACATACATTTGTAGTTTTTGTTTTTTTGGTACAAAACATACACTTGTAGTTGTGTTGGGTCATTCATGACGAACCGTGACTGAGAAGCATGGTTCATACCAAATGGGCAAATGGCCCACCAATGCATATGCCGCCGTGTCCATATGCATAGTACAGAAAAAGATGAACATTGATACAGAGCCCATATGTTACCAAACAAGAATCGCCCATGATATTTCCAAGCATTTGCTGCTGTTATCTGACATGTGTCATTAATAATTGGATCTGATAGGTTATAGGTCCCTGCCGTCATAATACTTCTCAACTAAAACTCATTAACTACTAACCAGTCAAGACTGTATAAAGATGAAACAAAGCCAACCTACTTGGCAAAAGCCAAATGAGCCCACCCGGCCACTCCCCCATATGGGCTCTCACCTTTTTAAGATTCTTCTTCTTTTATAGATGCATATGTTCTTTCTTTTATCATTTCTATGCTCTTGTTTAGCGGCATGTGAGAATAGAATACCTTTGCAAATGATTAGGTAGATATTATTGGATCACAGTAGGGACGTTGGTTATGTAAGGGAAAGCTTGAGAATCTCAAAGGCAGGCCACCCACATCACAAACAAGAGGCCCCACATGGCCGCGTTTGCCAGCTCATTTTGCAAGCATCCCCACTTCATCCCAATCTCCTTTTGTGCCTAATCATAACTATAATAATTTAATGGCAACTTTCCTTTTGTTATAATATTGCTTTTTGTAAAAATAAAATATGATTCTCCCCATCAATTCCCTTTTATTTTATGTCCAAAGTGTTTCCCCTATTCAGAGACAAAATTTCTAGTTCTAGAAAAAAAAAAAAAAAATACTAAAAGCGCAACCCTTTTAATATGCATAAAATCTTGCCAACGAGTGAAATGAATGAACATAGCCTCTCTCCCAAAATTCCAAATCCATCCCAGATAAAGAAGGAAAGGAAGAAGAAGCAGGACAATCTTAATAAAAATGAAATAAAACTGCACAAATACTTGACCATCTTCCCTTTGCAAAAACTATATTTGACCCTATTGAAATGGTGTACAGAAAGAAGCTCCCAAGAATACTGAGGAAACAATCAATGGGGCTGTTCTTGCTCAACGACAAAATTCAGTTTCCTACAAGAGGTTACCACCACAACTAAAAACCCTTCAGCGTGCCTGCTTTCTAGTCTCTTTGAATTATACCTACGATTAAAAGCAACAGACAAATTAATAGTGTAATAGGTAAAAAGTTCAATGCTTCCAGCAGAAATGAGAATTTTGCTGCAATTATTCACTCATCAAATTGTATGCATGCATAAGGCCCATGAATTTGTGGATCAGTACAGTTGGTAGGTTGTAAATGACTACTATCCCAAAAATTGAGGGAACCATATGATTTAGCCCCCATGCAGAAAGTGGGCTGCAAATGAACAGTGAGCAGACGATTATAAATGCATGAGCAAGAACACCTAGAGGTCAGTTTTTGGGCAACAATGGCTCAGACATGTACCAGACAAGATCAACAATTTCACTTACCCTACACAGCCACTTGTACAATGGAACCCATGCAGATGGTTCTAATGTAAAGCACATCACAACATACTATAAAAAACTCAGAGAAATAGACTGCTCAGAAAATAGCATTGCCTCTTGTCATCTCGTGAATAGAAGGGTGATCACCTGTGTGTAACTGCTCGAAACTGTTGCCTTGACAGGATTTAATGACTTGGTGCAAGCACTGATTGTTTAGCAAAAAATTAGTATGCAGAATCAGATGAATTGGCATTAATATAACAAAATCAGAAGAAGCAGGTAGATGACATTAATATACAATCTGAAGTGACCACAAATCTTTCAAATATTAACAAAAAATTATACTTGCTTTTATGGATAGGTAACATGATTCAATATGCATCTCTAATTTAACAGATGCAAATTTCAACACTGAAAAGGAAAATTAGCTCCATGCGGCCATGGCGGCACACAATTGTTGTTTACCATTTTATTGAAACTGCAATAGATACCAAGATCAAAATCCCAAATGTCTTTCAAAGAAGAGTGTTCAGAGAAGTGATTTAATTAGCTTAAACTACAAAAAGAAAATCAAAATCCAAATCCCCACAGGCACATCATGTGTGCACAAAACTCATCCTCAGGCACATCATGTGTGCACAAAACTCATCCTCCTGGGAAATAATATGCCCTCGGAATTGATATTTGAATGCTTTCCATTGTTTTTGGGTTGTTATTCATTGAGGTGCAGCTTAGTACAGATAATCAGGTTACTAGGAGCATGGGCTTTCATTGGTGGAGACGACCAACCTTCTGAACTGTATCAGGGTAGGGTTTCACATGAGAACAGGTGGGTCCCATCATTTCAGCCAATGGGAACCCATATTACATATGAATCCTGTATGGTATCTGCTACCATGCATTTCACCTAATTTTATTTTGTTCATGTTCAGGTATTTCAGGGGCAGGTCTAAACCATTATAATGACAGTAAAAAGAGTTCAGTATTGACAATAATATCAGATCTATAATGGTGTACAACTGTACATGAATATGCATTAAAAGTTTTCCAGATATATTGACCAATGATAAAGATTGGGTGGTGGTGGTGATATGTACCCCTAAAGTTCAGAATGTAACTGTATGTTTGTATGAAAAACAGCTCATGTATCAAGGTTCAACATGTAACCCCTTCTCTTTGTTTTTTCTATAAGCATCATTGTAAGAACCCACCATTCACAAGGAAAACAGTTGGATCTCACCCAGACTCATGCTCCCCCGCGCAAGTTACTGGCTCGAATACCACTCCAATGAATTGAATCGTGCCTCATTGTGTGATTATCTCCTGTTGGAGTTAAACTTGCCTCATGGCAGGAAACAAAATGGATGGCCAGAAAAAAGGGCGAAAAAGAGAAGAAAATAAGAAAATATAGGAAGGATCGATTCATATTCCATACCCTCACACATATATCCCACCTATGAACTGGCACTTTAATTTGATACTGATACAACCAGTCAGACACTGAATTGAACTGCAAAAGAATACTGAACTTGAAGAACCATAAATTAGGGTGTACCGAACATGAGTGGTGTTAGTTTTAGCATATGGGAAAATGTCTCTCTTTAATATACAATAGAAGCCGAAAAGCAGAAATCTAGATGAGAAATTATGCAGCAAGTGGCGAACTCGTTGTACTGAATGGAGGTCCTCATTATGTCATTTGATAGTTGGATAGGAAAAATCCACCATGGTTTGGTTGCATAGAGCCCAATATACATGATTGGATGATCAAAACACAGATGGCTAGAGCAATTAGGTCAAACACCATAATTTTGAATTCTCGCAGGTGAAAAGATACGATTTTATCATCCAGAACTTGGTGATTGCAGGGCCACGCAATCCTTTTCTCCAATAAATTATCCAAGTTGATTGTGCAGGAGGGCTGCCTCTCATCCAAGTGGCCCAAACAATGAGCCTTTTACTAGAGGATACAGAGGCCATCTCTCATTGGATCATAATTGATAATAATTTGCAGATATAGTATTGCAAAAGGGAGAGAAAATCAATTAATCACCAGGGACAAATTGGAATTTTACACTTGCCCAACCAATTGCTTTTAGGCTGTCGAGGATCCTTCATTATTCGTACCCCAATCTTCTTCAGCCTCATTGCCATTTACAAGGACAGCACCATTGGTAGAATCATCCACATCTTCCTCGACAGCATCCTCTTGACACTCATCTCCATTCTCTTCTAACATCTGCAATGAACATGGTTTTAAAAATCGTCGAAAACGAAGACAAGAAAAGAAAATAAACCCACAATTGAAAGAGAAATAAAAACAAAAAAACAAAAAAAAGGAGAAAAGAAAAGGAGAAACCAAAACCTTAATATTCATGTAAATTGATATAACATTTGTATAAACATTAGAAATAATATTCATTATTATTATCTCACCGAAAAATAAGGTCTTCACCAATGTCAATTATGTCAGCAGAGTACATTTTCATCTTTGAGAAAAAAGAGTTTGAAAAAAAACTTTCAAATTTATCTGTTTTTTATGTAAGTAAATATGAAACAATGGTAGGGAACAATGTTTACAACCTAAGTGTAGGCCTTGCCGACCCAATTTCAGTTAGGTAGTAAGCTATTTTCAGTTTATCCAAAATTGCATGCATGGCTTTAATATAATGGTATTAAAAAGATAAATGATACAAATGATAAATATAAAACAGTGGTAGGAAGAATACTTAAAACCTAATTCATGGCCTGGTTGACCTCATCTCAATTGGTGAGTATGCCGTCTTCAATCTAACCAGAAATTATAAGATACTGAATTTAGAAAGATAAAAGGATATGATTAATAGGGTGTGCTCAGAAAGTCACTAACGGCTGAATCTACTTCACCTAGCTCAGGACTCCAAGATTAGAGATCAGGCACAATTACTGTTCTAAATAATTTTCTGTTAAGTTTAATAATTCTCAAAAAGATCTGTGCTAAGTTCAGCTCATTTGAACTTTTTGGTCCTGTATACAAAAAGGTTCTTTCATTTTGTACATTTGATGCAATCCAAGAGAATTGTGGGCCTAGGAGGCTCAAGAATAGGCCTACAGTCAGCCAGCCATTGGGGTCAAAAGTTAAAACATAGTGGCCCAAGCCCATTAGCTCAAGCCAATATAGATGACTGGCTCATTGGGCCACGCCTATTGTCTGCTAGCCCATTGGTCCCAACCCAGTCCACTTTCTTAGTATAGCAATCTCCAATAAATATTCCTAGATCTACATTCTTGATATAGCAAATTTTCAAGAAGATTTGATGAACATTTTCTTAGTTGAGATAATCTCACAAATTTTAAGTCTAACAAGATATATATTTTTTGAATCTTATGTCTAAAAGATAATTGATTGGCATATTATTGATTGGCAATTAATCATTAAGAGAAAGGGGGAAAAATCTAATTAGACAAGAGACTGACATGTATCCATCTTATGGAGAAGAAGGAAATTCCATTTAGGATCCTAAAGGCAGGATAGCCATCCCATCCTCCGTAAATTCCCTAGGTAATTTCTCATTTATGCATTCAATAAAAATTCTCCCCTTCCCTCTCATTAATTGAGCAGGTGTTTCCCTTGTATGAGGACTTCTTGGGTTGCCAATGGGGACGGCTCCAAAAGCCGGCCATCTGTGGTGAAAGAGTGATGTGCTATCTAACATTGGTCCCCATCAATAATCTTTTTACAGCCCTTATTTACTGCCTAAATGGCTGACCCCAGATTGAAGGGCAAGGCTTTGCTGCTACTGATGAACTGCCTAAATAGATAGAAAAACAGGCACTTTAGATTCTTGTGAAAATCTTCAAATCATTGTCAAAAACATGAATGCACTGACATTGTTGACACATCCATTGCTGGTGAAGACCTGTTGGAAAAATGCTGTTGGAACCTAAAACGTGGGATATATTATAATTTTTCTGACAGATGCATATAACTGTCAGGTTATCTACTTTCCCAATAGCAGAATGAACACAAAATAAGGACAGACCACCTGTTTCAGCTACCAATTGGCTGTAATCAAACATTTTATGTTAAACATTTAAAAGTTAAACACCTAATAAAAAAAGAAACACTAGCTAAATAGCATATAATTGTAGAAGATAGTGTGGCTTAAGCCCACTTAGGCCCAGCCCACTCAGTTGTATATAAAATCCCACGTGTGGGATTCTGGGATTCAATGATTAGATTTTGTTGCTAATTTCTCTGTATTACTTCCTTACATAGATTAGGAGATTGATTCATTCTTTATTCTGATTGTATTAATTAGCATGTTTAGAGCCCTTGATTAGGGTATAATGATAATATAAAAGAATTGACGATCCTCCTTGTGGAGTATCTGTTTTTTCTCCAAGCTCGTCTCCTTCTGCTTCCTTGATTACATACTGTATCAATAATATTAAGAGATAACCTAGTAGCCATATCTCCATATGCCCCTTTTGGGGATCAGGCAAATCCAATAGTCGGATGCTACTAGGCTTAAACCATTCCAAATTGTATCGGAGTAACCAACCTTCTCTTTTTCCTTGAAAAAGTCAAGAGTTGCTATTTCAAAGGTAAGGGGGAAAAAAAACACTACTCAATTAAAGATTCCCAAAATAAACGTATTCATTCTTTTTTTAAAGGAAAAAAAAGAGACTTAGCTGCCATTCTCAATATAGGAAATAGATCCATGATAGGAGACATGACCCTTCCTCCCCTCAAAAGTAGTCAAGACAAACCAATAACTAATATTATCAAGGAAAACCTAGTAGTTTGTTAGCATGGCATACCTCGTGACCAGAATCTCCATTTTCAAGGGGTGTCTCCTCCCCTTCCATTTGCATGCCTCTGAAAGCTTCAATCAGACTGATGTTGGCTTTCTCAGCATAGCTTAAATATTCTTCAGCAGGAGGAAAAGTGTCCCTACTCCAGAAGAAAATTAATATTAACAAATCATTCCATAAATGACATACGTAAGCCCACATACACACCACGCCATTTACCAGGAATTCAATGTTGGCTATAAAACAAACGTTATGTCTCCAAAAGAGTAAAGATAAACAACTTGCCCATGTTTAAAGGGAAAAAACAATGAACTCTCACTAAATAGAACACAGAAGACTGAATGGCCCAGGACTAATTGAAATAGGCTCTACAGGTCACCACTCACTAATATCATCTGCCACTAAGGTAACTGCTTAGAGTTTCTGAAAAACCACTAGTTCTTTTGAGTCATTTTTGTGGGCCTGAAGACTTGACAGGAGCAAACAAATGTTATCAGTTGAGAGAAAAGCTAAACAAAATTTATTGTATGCATATTCCAGAAGAAGCAAGAGTTTGTGAGCACTTCAATTGAGTATACACAATACTTACCCATTTGGTGATCTTACATGTAAAATAAAGTATAGTAAAGCATCAAATCAGGAGAGAATAAAATATAATGGGGTTATTATGATGGTATGTTGTTTTTAGTTGTTTGGTATGGAATCTTTTTGATTTTTTGTATAGAAAAGTGGAGCTTTTTTGTCTTTTCGTGGAGCAAGGAGGTTGCTTTTTTATTTTTTTCTGAAAAGGATGGAGGGAGTTTTGAATTAAATTGCTATTGATGTGACCCCTAGTCCGAAAAATGGAGGCTTTACTTGACTTTTACTAATCAAGTAAAGTGCCAAATGGGCCCTATCCAACATAGAGTGGTCTCTTCATCTTTGGTTTGCAGCAACAAACTAATTTTAGCTCCCAATGGCATGATCATTCAAACAACAACAACAACACACCGAAAAAAAAAAAAAAAAGAGGCATAACTGAACATAAATAGGTCATTTCATCGCCACTGCCATCATACAAGGAAGAAACATTTTCACACCTATAAAAATGATCAAGTTCACGAATGATATGTATAAAATTGAGAAAACTAAGATTATAGTGATAAAATAAGAGAGCAATGCAAGAATATATATGGATTGACATAAGAGGTACCTTTTCTCAGAGAGACTAGATTCAACAGCAAGAGCAATCTGCCAGTTGTCAAACATATTAGGGTACTCTTCAGGATCCGCCAAAGACTCAGCAGCTTTTTGGTTAACCTTAAAAGAAAGTTTGACATAAACAAGTCAACAATGAGCCCAAATATCTAGTTGTGATGAAATTAGGAGAAGATGCAGAGTAAAATTATAGAAATTGAAAAGGGAAAAAAGATAAAGAAAACAAGCACTTTTAACATTGTCTGACTCAATCTGACTTCATCAATTCATGGATACTAGAAAGGGGAAGAGAAAAAAACCCAGGATGGTCTGGGGGAAGAAAGGAGAAACCCAAACAAGAGAAAACCTTATTGAGGTCATTTCTCCAAATTGCCACTATCTCGGAAACCTTGCTTGGAAGATAAGACCGAGCCATCAAAGCAGCCTCCGGAATCCGGTTGCTGGAAATGAAAGCAAAAAATTAAAAATAAATAAAAGCCATAATTGTGTTAAAAGATATTTAAATACAATTGAAAATTTTATCCTTTAACTTAAATAAGCAAATGAAGAGGTACCTCTCCACCAATAGCTGGAGACATTCCTCCAATTTGCCAAGCATGAATAGACAAAGAAAGGCAACATTATTCTTCCCTTGCTCTTTAGCAAGAGATGCAAGTTTAGAAATTCCTTCAGCATCTCCAAGAGCAGAGTATAGAAGCAACAAGCCACTCAAGTCCATAGCATTCACTAAACATTCTTCAGCCATTTCTAACTGCATCAACGAAAGACATCATTAATTACAAGGGATTAAAGCATGGGCCATGAAGTTTAAAGAAATTTCATACTCAATTATTGACTCTACACTCAACAGTGAACAAGGGGCTACACTAGCATCAGCCATTGCAGTCAGAATCTGGAAGCAGATCCCACACATGCAATTAATGCACATAATGCATAGAGTTAAAACATAATACCAAGCAGTACTTTATTTGTATAGCTCATAGCCAAGAGTCTTGAGTACACTTGACTCTCATCTCAAGATAAGTTTTTTTTTATTTTATTTTAAAGATCAAGATAAGGGTATTTGAAATTTCAGAAAATAGACCGTATTAGTTTCCTGATTCATAAAACAGCCTAGGGGTAGCAATGGGTCAGGACAGGTTGACCACTATGGGTGACATACTAACATATATAGGTCCAACCTGATTATTAATCAAATTTAAAATGTCGACATGAACCCAACCTGGAATTTGAATGGGTCAATCAAACCAAAAAAAAAAACTAGGTTAGATTCTCATGGATTGGTGGGTTGAAAAGCGAGTATGTCTTCTGGCCTCAACTAGGGGTACAGTTTGAGCCTGGCCATGCCTGAGCCCACATGCCCCCTGCATAGAATTGAAAAATCTTCTCCAAGATCATCAGGATCTGGATCGAGCATAGATTATGAACCCCAAGGCCAAGCACAAGTTGGGCCTGGGACTAGGCCAGGCTCAAGTCTCAAGTACCTGAGTTTGCCCAGCTTGAGTTCTTCATATATACCACTTGCGGGAAAAACCATAACCCTCATTCCCTTCTTATACCTTCTCTATGATCTCCCAAGCTGCTAAATTCTTTCCTTCATGTCCCTTCTCTCCCTATTGCCCTCCCTCTCCTTCTCATGTACTCTTCCATCCATCTCCATTTCCTTTTCTTTCCCCTCTATCCCTCTCCATAATCACTAATCAGGGTCTTCTGCAACTGTGAAACTTATTGCAGGAAAATTGGCAAAGCCTCTACTTGGTCTGGGCCACAGGTGGAGTGGTGGTAACTATACATCTCAGGAAGCTTATCTCAAACATCACAATCTCAGTCCAGAAACTTAATTGCTACAAGGCATGACTAGATTGATAGCAATCTTCACCTTGCATGGAGATTGGAGTACCATTTGCCCACAGAAATTTAGGTATCATTGGTTTTTAATCTTTGTATTTTGCATTTTGATGAAGATATATTTGGCCATCTCTGGTAGGGTTCTGAAATTTTTTGATAAGGTGTGGTTCATCTTCCTTTTTGAATGACCGTCAATGATGGGCCAACTTAGCTGTATTTCACTTGGGCTCAAGCTTGGGCTTGGGAACTAGAGTTTCACCTGGGCTTGGGCTCAGGCTTACCAACATGCAATTCGGACCACACCTGGAACCCAAACTAGAAGAAGGGTAAGCCAAAACCCCGAATTATTAGATCAATTATCAATTGAGTTGGTGGGTCAAGTCAGATTGCCACCCCTATAAGTGCCCTTTTCCATGTAGATGAAACAACACTATGGTAGAAAGCTACTAATCCACTTAACACTTAGCTGGAAGAAATGAAAATATATCCAAGTAGAAGAAACACCTTTCCAGTAGACATAGCCAATTCGCCCAACTGCTTCCATTTTGATTCGCTCTGTGCTTCAATAGCAATAGCCTGCCAGTTTTAAAGGGGTGGAGAGAGAATCAGTATCCTCAAAAACAAATGAACGATAATCAGAAGTTCTGCAGAGTCAAATATCAAGGAAATTAGTAACATCACTGTGTCTTCAGCTGAATCCATAAACACAAGTCCGATCAAAATAAGCATACCTTTGCAACCTCTAGTCTCCCAAGCTGTACAGCTAGATCAAATCTATAATTAGGATCTGTAGCAACTTCCAAAGCATCCTCCAGCATGCCCCGAGATTCCAAGAACCGAGCCACACTAGCAAGTAGAAAACAGATTCACCACAAATCATGATTCAAGACAACTCCAAGAAGACAAAATAACTTGACAGTAATGTGAATCTTAACAGTGATAGAAATACAAAGACTGAAAACAGATAATAAATTGACACGTTCAACAATTGTCAAAGATCACTGAAGTAAAAATGAAAAGACAAACTGTCTAAAACAAAGCACATCTTATAATTTTCTAATTGCATGAGCAAAATTTAAGAACCATAATTTTCAAATAACAGTCTCCTTTTCCCCTTTTCATATTAAAAAAAAAAAAACCCAATTAAGAGACTGTCAGACTATCCACTTCCCACAACAACAAGATCGATGCAGAATCAAATCAGATAACATGGAATAGAATGTATCTCAACTGGGCTTCACAGACTCAAAACCATGCAGCAGGGTGTAGAAAGGTAATGTCAAAATTAAAATGATAGAAATTGCTCAAAAATTCCCAATACAAATTGACAGATCTGCAGGCAAACATGAATTCTGTTGTTGGTGTGTTTTTAGGCTGGATTTGATCATGACTTAGATGAGGTAACAACATCCTACTTATTACACAATCATAGATGCCATATTAGTTTCTCTTTCTCTCTCCAGATGAATGGAAAACAATTTAACAATTACAAGTTAAAAAAGAGAATCAGTTGTTTTTTTTCCCAATGTCCTGATCCTTCGGTTTCCACTAATATCTGAAAGATATTAAATTTACTTGATCTAAACATTCTCCAATTTTACTAGATGCTGCATCCCTTTGTTATATTTTGTGAGATATCGAAAGTACCTGTTGTATTGCTCCTTTGGAATTGAGGGCAGGACTACATTTGCTCGATCCAGATCCCCACGCATCACTAGCGTCTTATACTCAATCAAGGTGAGAAGTAAGGTATAACCCATAACACTGCAATGATAGAATTATTAGACACAGAATGGGCTGTTGTGAAGAACAGTGTTTCTAGAAACCATCAAACCTCACTCACTTGAACTCTTTGTCAATGAGATAGACTCGACTTTGACTGGCAAGGTACCCTAACAAATACATAGGACGATCCAAGTGAAACATAGTTGTCACCTACAATAATGATAACAATCAATGTCAGTTCAAGTAAACCATGAATGTTGAATACAAAATTTCTAATATAAGTTATATAAAGTATTTCCATACCTCACCGCCAACGCAGTAATTAAGTCGCCAGGATGAGTTATTGTAAATGAAACAGTCGCCAACCCATATTCCTGTTCGGACCCGCTCATTTATTTCATGAAGCAGCTCAAATGCATCCTCAACACCCTGCTCATCTACTGCTTTTCCACTTTCCAAATAGGATGATACTATATCCCTCTGCCAATTAATTAATGTAAACCAAGTAAACAATTATTTCCAGAAACAAAAATTTATCAGAGATCTGATGCACTTTAAAATTTTCAGGACTGATGAATCAAATAAAGCATTGAGTCAGCATTCTTACATCGTACTTTAGGATGTAAAATGATGTATCACTTGCAATTGCGACGAGATCACCACTATCAGCCCAATAAAGATTCTGAATAGCCAAAAGACCAAACAGTTGCCACTTTCAGCTGCAGTTAAAAAATGATTATGCAGTAACAAAGTAAGATGTCTGTGGAGAATTTGTTACTTACTTTGACATTAACATCAATGCGGCGAATTAATCTGCACTCAGCCCAATCGTAAAAACAAATGAAGTCATTTGAGCATATTGCTAGTAAGGTTCCCCCAAAAATACGCTCAGCAGAAAAGGTTGGTCGTATACTTTTCTTTTCCTGAGAAAAAAAAGGTGTACCAGACAAATTTCACCCCAGCTCCACAAAGGCTAATGCAACTAGCAATTTCTACTGTGTGTGAAGCATTTGAAAGGAACATGCCTTTCATTATAAAGCAAAATCCCAAAGGAAATTGTCATGCCATGAAAATGGTAAGGGAGAATTTGGTTGCTGTGAGATCACGAGAGAATATCATTCAAAGTTACAGATATGAGCACATGGACATCATTTTAAGAGAAATGACACAATTGCGGGAGCATAAGGGTGCAACTTCATCTAAGCCAAGCCTCAGCCCAGATGTCCCAGTCTGCATGAAAATCCAATTCAGGATGAGCTTGTTTGGGTTCGGGCTTGGGCTTGGGCTTGGGCTTGGAGTTTGAAGCCAGAACAAAAATCAGGCTGGGCTCGAAATCAGGGCACCCAAAGCAGATCCAAGTACCTGATTAATATATGTTACTCTAATTTAAATCGCATTGTGGGATAAAATCAATGGCTTCAGTTAAAAGTAAGAATATCTCATTTAAGAATTCTTCATTTCACATTTCCCCTCCCTCTCAATATCTGGACGTTGAGGTACATCTCTCCTCATTGAGGTGCCTGGTCAATGGAAACCATCTCTCTCTTCTCCATCTGGGCATTCGCGCTTTGAGGTACACAGCAATGGGCAAAGGTAGTTTCTGATATGGAAAAATATCAGATCTGAGGCAAGTAGGAGCATATAGAAAGCTCTAGTGTTGCAAGTTCGTTCAGATAGAGGCTAAGGAAGTTGATGATGATAGTTTAGTGGCCTCTCTCTGTCACACACACATATTTTAGGGTTTATTTTCACTCTATCAGGTGACGGTCCTCGTCAAAATTCCATCTCCTCAGGAGTTGGTAATTCGAGTTTCATCCGCACTTGAACCGCCCAAGTTGCACCCCTCACTGCAATAGTTACATTGAGTGGGTTTTTCAAGTGTTATAACTTACGCAAGAGTACATTCTGTTGGTACTCTCCAACAGACATGAACTAAGCCACAGTGTAGCATTCCTAGAGGTAATTACCAGTTTTAGCCACCACATCGCATACCCTAGGGCCAAAGAGTCACCCCTTCTACTTGTAACCTTACCAGTATCACATCATATCCAAAAAATAACGGACCTGACATAGTGCAGAATTCATACTGCTGATCCTTCAAGAATAGAAACATAAATGATACAAATACAATGTAAGATTGGGAGAATCCTGCGCGTTTATCATCACAAGGTCCATGGGTCCCACTTTATGGGTCTGCTGTATCTGCATCTTCACATTTGTGACATCTAATTAATAAATAGCGAACAGTTTTATCATTTAAACTCTACCATTGAAAACCTAGAAAGGATGGGATTGTTGTTAGATTTATGGGATCATTTCCACTATGTGCATTTCAACCAATTACCACATGCGTATCAATTAATGGGATAAAAGTAATCAAAGCTTCTAACCTATTAAGTTCTAACCCAAATTGAAATTAAATCTTTGACATTATTTGAACATATTTTTCTTTAGATATCTACAAGTTCGCATGCAAACTCTGCGACAACTAAGGCTCAACAGGTCTTGCAAATGTGGTTGAAGGGGTTTGGACTTAGCCAGGTATCTTGGCTCCTCCTTTGATCATGTCAAATGGAATGTGAATTCATCGGCGGATGAGTTAGCTAGGTAGGGAGTTAGAAGAAAAGTCTGGTTATAGTTTATGATGGTTCTCTACATATGTGATTTTATAGTTGCTTTGTCTCTTTATATTTTTTACTTTCTGGCTTTGGCTTGGCCTTTGTAGCTCTTCATTATGTCTCTTAGGATGGTTTGCTTACTCTAATAAAAGTTATCATTCAAAAAAAAAAAAAAAATAACCCGCATGCTGACTAACATGTAGTACAAAAGGTTTTGTCAATACAGAGAAGAGAAGAATGAGGGAGCAAGTTTAGCAAGCCTATCATGGCACCCATCATAGATAAGAGCCCACAAACCCCAGCAGCATGGGTTCTGAACTGTGGATATAATAAATCATGGTAATGTGAAGTCATCTTGAATGGTAGAAAGATGGTATGTTTTAAACAAAACAAAATAGATGGACAATTGATCGCAAATGCACTATCATCAATCATAAGAAGTTTTAACTTTTAACAGGACAAAAACCTGGAATGTTTTGCTGAAGATCTTAATCCTCGATGTACTTTCTCTAACTGCGCATTCTCCATCAGATGACCAAACGAACTCCAGTGCTGAACCGAAAGATCTATTTCTCCATGCCAAAGCTGTGTATATGATGTATTCTCCATCTCCACAAACAACAACAAACCTTCCATTTGGGTTGTGTTTTAAGCTCTATAAACAAATGTGAGAAATATAAATATCATAAAAGTAAAATCTTATCTGAATATTCACTGGAGCTATTAAAATACAACAATTCAAACATTTAATTCAAAGACAATTTTTAGCAGTGAAAAACTACATACCCAATGAAGATGTTGACATGCTCGCATTATCATACATAAGAAAATGTTAAAAGATGGTTACCCAAAAGAAGAAAAAAAGATTGTTTTGGCTCTTCAGCAGGAGTTAATAAGGTTAATTTTTTTGTGTATGCCACAATGGCTAGCACGGACATCTTCCAATAGGATGAACAGAGCTTGAACCCTGGTGCTTCCTATGTAGTCCATGTCCCTACTATATGCATGAAGAGACAAGAAAAGTTCAAATTAATCTTTTGACCATTTTCTAGCATTATATGCAATCATATACAATACATATGATATAGAATATTCAACCCCTATTAGATCCTTTAATCCCTATTCCATCTTTCCCCTTTGAATATCCCTAACCTTAAACCCAAACTCCCTCCAAAACCCACCTTGATAAAACCTTATTGTCCCAACTTTTCTGCAATTCCAGAAACTGCCTGTACCAATCCCAAAACCAGGCCCATTCAACCACTCCAAACCTCAAAACCTACACTCCTATAGCCCCATTAGAATAGAGCTACCTGCCCACTTCGAGAACCCTTTGACTCTACCCAATTATCAACAGAAGAAAATCCTCCAATTGCTCGTTATTTTGCATAGTACGAAGGGACAACAAGCAGGGACTTTAGTAACACATCAAAGCACTATTTGAACTCGCCCCCAAATCACATTCAAATTACCCTAACCTTTGCCCAACCTTACGCTAAATCTCTTGCACCAACCAATCATCCCTACCTTCCTAAAACAGTCTTTACCCCTTCCATTCAGAAACCAAACAGTTTGTTGCCCATATCCTCATATAAATAGCAGTATTAGATCTTATTTGTAGTCACTTTTACAGTGCCGCAATAGTCCCCTTTCCTCGATCCATTCCCGAACTCCATACTTCTTATTCTTTGCATGTACTTGCATCCAAATATCTTCTTTTTGAATTTCTCTTAAGTCAGTATGAGAACCATAGACACCTCAAATAAATGTCAAAGAACATATAGTCAGTACAAATATAGAGACTGCTATAATGAGAATGAGTTCTCCTTTGAGCATTTCATACTTTGAGGCAGGAAAATTGGACGGTGGAAGAATAAAACTATCAATTACATGAGCAGGTTCATTTTTATGCATTAGAGGATGATGAGACACATCATGATTTAGTTCGTTGTATGATAGGTTTAAGAGCAGACACATGGGAAAATAAGACTTCGTGCCAACCACAAAACACATAATATAAAGCTCTCTTTGCTGGAGATAGACTCAGAAGGTGTACATAATAATAAAAATAAAATAAAATAAATCTAATCCTCAAGCAGGAGGGCCACTTAAATGCAATGTCACCAGCTTCCAAGTCCAAGTATAATAAAGAAGCAAGAAAGAACTATGAGACATCCAACCCAGATCAAGAAAAGGAAATGCAAACAACAAGATAGATTGAAGAGTAACTGGATCAGAAGAATGAAATATCTACAGCCTCAACAGATTTAATTAAACATATAGTTGCAAGAGCACGAGCTGAACCATGAGATGATAATTCCATTCCTAGTGGTTCCACAAGAAGATCCAGCCTTTAATGCTGCCCCCACCCACAAGAAGATCCAGCCTTTAACGCGCAAACCACTCCCCCCCCCCCCCCCCCCCCCAACCCCCCCCCCCCAACACCCACACGCACGCACGCACACACACACAGAGTAACTTTGTTTCTCATGATCAACTATGGATAGTCGAAGATTATGATCTGACTATACAAATTTAGTGGTTGAGGTATCCAGTGGTCTGTGTTTGGGCATCCAAGCAAAATTCAACCATTAAATAAGCAATGCCTCCGTCCTACTTCTTGTAGGAGGAAATTATCTAATAAAGGCTCCAAGCTACATCAAGAGAAGGAAGACAGACCAGTAGCAAGAGAGTTTGTACAATAGATCTTTTATTCAGGTGGACACCAATGGAACTCGACAGCAAGTTCTCTCCAAGCTAGGGAGAACAGATGTAGTCAAGTCCAAAGTCGAGCCCCCCTAGCAAGGCCATGGACCAACCCAGGCCCATATGAGTTACTCAAGGAGGCTGAAGCATCCTAACTTTCTAGTCATGCAGCATGACACATAAGGATGGTCTCTACTGGTAATTTTATTAGTTTTCACTTCATCTTAGTATTCCTTTCTGTTTTCCTAACTCTAATTCAATGTTCTTAATTATGTAGGAAAAGAGAATACTTGGTTAATTTAATCGAAATAGGAAGTCTTGTTTGGAGGTATGGCATGTCAACAGAGGTACTGTGTACGGCCAAGAGGCTTGTTTAAAGAGGCCCTAACACGTATTTGGGATATTAATTCTATTATCAAATAAATAGGAGTCTCTCTGCTACGGTTGTGCTTGGATTCTAGATAAACATCCTACACCTACAAGTGGTGCTAAGCTAGGCTTGGAAGTTCCTTTGATTTGTCTGATTGTCTTATTTCACACTTAAAAGCTTGCGATTTGATCATCAGAATGAATCCATGGTGGATTGGCACAATCCCATGCCTTCCCGGTTTGCATCAGAACCCCCAAGAAATAACATGTCGCTTCTGAATTCTACTTTCCAAGTCTACTAGTCCCTTTCCCAAGTACCTCGTACTTGCAAAACTTCATTAATTCTACATGTATTGTTTTCCAGTCTAATCACATGCTTGAACCATCTCGGTTGACAATCTGTTAATGTATTTGGTTGTTTTCTTCCAATTCATACTTTAATTTCTGCTTACCATGCTCTTAAAATAAGAACCACTGAACATTAAACAGCTACAGGTAAAGGACATTCAAACACACAGCATGCCGTGAAAAGGAAATTATGGATAAGGGATGTGATCATCAAGGAACTAACCTGAGGGTAAAGATCACAACTTCCCAACTCTTTCACAGCCAAAGGCAACCTTTCTCCATCTGTGACCTGAAAATTGAAGTGGCAAAACAACCCTGTCAATATCAGCAGAAAAGAATTTCCGCTTAATCACGTTAGGCAACAAAAGTAGATGTTGATGCAAGTAGGGTAGCCAAACCTCAAAATCTGCTCCAACAGTCTTGATGTTCACAGTTTGAATTTCATTATGCTTAGCCCATATGATTTTTCCACTGCTATCCATACTGGCCACTGGTTCTTCGCGACCAATTTTGATCATGATAGTTCCTTCATCATATCCAATTACAACCCTGTATTTAAAAATGACACAGAATAAAATAAATCCCAATGAGAAGTTCATGCAAGTACATGGCTAATGCGAAGGTGATTCTTTAGCTAAGGAGGGGGCACTCATCATATCTATTCATGGCTCTATACTGTCTTCTTACTTGTTCTTTTGATAGTGGTTCACTGGTTCCTTTCGGATTTGTGTTTTGGGATTTTAGCTTGTCAGTATATATATCTCTTGTACTGCTAAAAGCTTTAATGAATGAAAGTTTTATATATATATATATATATATAACTTTTTGTAACCAACAAGCCCTATTTGTAGAACTTCTTGTCACTCCTTAATTTGATACAAAACTAGTGAAAATACTAGGGCACTAGTGTTCTAGAATATAAACTGCTATGCTAAACATTGTTAAGGTAAAAAAAAAAAAAACTCAATCAGTGTTACCATGTTCACATGTGGACGAGTTCTAATAGTAAAATAAAGGTAGTTTCAATGAACTTACCGCCGTGAACCTTTCGTATACCCCACAGCCCATACTCGTTCAAGACCATAATTCAGTGTATTTTCAAGCCTATACAGTCAGAAAACCAATTAATGGCAGATGGCATCAAATATTATAAGCCTCAGCTTTAAATGAAACATGATACTCTAACCAAGAAACACAAAAATAATGAAGCAGTCTCATTATAATTTATTACTAGAGGTTTGAGTGGTCCAAGTTCAAAATCACTGATTCAATTAGCATCACAAGTAGACGCCATCAAATATTAAAGACTTAGGTTCAACATTAAACAAAACATGCTAACCAAGAAACACAAAAATAATGCAGCAGTCTCATTATAATTTATTACCAGTGATTTGTGCGGTCCAAATTCAAAATCATTGTATTCATTCAATTAGCATCACAAGACTAAGTAATTAGTGAGAGGGAAATATGTTTGCATAGAACCATCTACCATCAATAAAAGAAATATATAATGGACAAAAGAAAGAAAGAAAATGTTACATGAGTTTCAATCCATTGACGTTAATAATAAAGGCTAAATAAATTGGCAGTCTAAAGTTTCTCTGGTCAGGGACTGTGTTCAACTGTAACCAGTGACTTGCATGGTCTGGTCAAAAATAAACCGTTTACTTTGTCAGAACCAATTCAAACTGATACGAGCAGGCAGAAATTCGACACTGTAACCGTTTACTTTGCCAGAAGAACCATCTGCTTTGACTATTTGAAATTGTTTTAAAACCTTTTTATTTTTTATAAGACATCGTGATTGGACCCAATGAAACAGGTGGAAATTGAAATCTAAGGGCCCAACCTTCAGTTCGGTTTTAAAAGCATAAGCATATACCAACTTACAGGCAAATGGACCACACTAAGTGTCTTGCTCTTACATATTCTACAGAGAAATACTAGAAATAAAGTAAAATGTAAATAATAATAATAACAATAATAATAATAATAATAGACAATGTGTATCAACAAGATACCCTCCAAACATTCCAAAAAAGAGGGGGAAAAAGGAAAAGAAAAGGATACACTTTCACACACACGTCAAGATGCTACATCAAATGCATGCAATCTGCAAAGCTAAGTCTTCATACTTGCATCCTAGTGAATCTACATGAACTAGGCTCCCAAAAACTAAACTAACCTTCCCTTCTTCCAGATACCACAATATTTTTTTCAGAAGCAGGGTTTGTCTACAAGCATCAAACATGCACTGCAAACCAATGTTTTAATATATTGAGGAATGAGGACATCAATATATATATATATATATATATATTGAGGAATGAGGCAAAGTGTTCCAATTGCCCAAAAAGTGAAAGAATAAGCCTCATGAGCATACCTTTTTTTTAATAGATAAAATATTATATTAGAAAAGTAAATATTATAAAATAGAAAACAGTAGCAGTTTGGCTGTTTTAGCCTTTTAAAACAGGGCTGAATTAAGTCCAATCTAGCACACATCTTTTTTTTTTTTAAAGATTTTTAAATCCTCAGAATTACAAACTCCCCCCCCCCCCCCCCCTCTTTCTCAAAAACAATATGCCAATGGGGCATATGCGGATATGCCCCTCCATAGGACCATTACAGAAACACACGTTTTATCTGGGGTGTGTGCCTCACATTTTTCTCATACAATGACACACATGCACTAAATGCAAGCCACACCTCAGACTTGATGTGTGGGGTGTGAGGCACAGAGCATTTTTTGGAAAGCCCTGTCCTACACAAGCCTCAAGATGTAACCTCCAAATGCTTATAAAAATATGTGCCTGATTCTCATTTGTGTATTTGTAGGAAAGGAATTTTGAGGCAGACTCAGTTGCCAGAGGGGTGGGCAAGTATTTCTTTTGTTGTCAGCTTTCCCCTTTTTTCTGACATAATTTTATATTTTCAGCCTCTTGGAGTTGTACCAAATTCTTTTTTTTCTTTTTTCACAGATTTTTTTTTTTATCATTGCCAGTACAAAATTGTGAAATTTCTTTTCTTCCTTCTTAACAACACAGGAATAGCTGTTATATTACAAATAAATTTTAGTCAACCTGATCCTTGCAACTCAGCAGAACATTAAGAGGGGAGAACTAACCAACCTATATGTTGTTGCGTGCCATATGCGTACAGTCCCATCCTCCGAACCTGTCATTATTATGGGAAGTTCTGGGTGAAAACAAACTGCAGAAACATTGTGTGTATGGCCTTCTAGTGTCTGAACACAGCTTTTGGTTTGGTAATCCCACACCTGCTCCATGGAATTTTACATCAAGCTATCAAATTGCCTACACACAAATAGCTCCCAGTGCTTAAAAGAAAGAAGCAGGAGGTAGACCTTAGCAGTATGATCATCAGATCCGGTGATCAAATAAGGTCTGTCACCACCAGTGAAGTAATCAACACAGTTCACTCCTTTCAAATGGGCATCCAACGTAAAATTTGGTTCTGGAGAACCAAGATTCCAGATCTGAAATATTTTGCATTTGACATAGATTATCAGCATCACATAGAACAATTGAATACATCATCCACAAGAAACAAACTGCACATCACAGCAAACCAATCTCATACATTTTAAACCATACCTTTATCGTGCGGTCGAGAGAAGCACTAGCAAAAGTGTTTGTATCTTTTGGATTAAATGTTACTTGCATCACATAATGCGAATGACCCTCAAAAATCTGAGTGCACATCCAGCCCTTCTCCCAATCCCAAAGCTTTATAAGCATGTCATCAGATGATGACAAAACATACGGAAGGGTTGGATGGACAGCCACACACCTGATGTAATCCGTGTGTGCTTCAATCACTTTAACTTTGTCCATTGTATTATAATTGTAAACACGAACGAACATATCATCCGCACCAGCGACAACCCACTGCTTGCGTGCTATGAATTTTGCCGATCGAACTGCAAATTGAAGAATAAAATACAAGACAAAAGATGAAAATACAAGAACAGTTTCTATGTTCCTCTTCCTCATATGACAAGAATAAAAACAATGATTTCAATTAAAGTAAGTACCTGGTAACTCAGTAACTTCAAAAGACTTTGCCATAGTCTGGGATAATAAGAACATATTGTCAATCAGTTATATGCCACAAGAAGCATCATGAGGAAAGTTGGATGTTCAACACCAAAGTGAACTTCCAAGTCCCAGAGGAAATAAATTTGCAAGATGATCTATAGTGGTCTTTTAGAAAAGTCTGTGCACAGTTAAAATAAGTATAGGGACAATTAGAACAGTTGGTTGACTCAATTGTTGAGTACTATGATCACCGAGCATATTGAGGAACTGGCTCAGAACCCAAAGACGCCCATGAAGAACAGTTACATGATGCACAGGAACACTCTAAAATGTAAATATAATCAGCAACACAGATAAGCTGAATATGTACCAGAAAAACAAAATCCATATAAATAGTCAAAAAATTTGTTTCATTTGGGAGAAAATGACCAAAACTTAGCATTCTGATGATAAATCATGGCTTTCAGTAAGTTTTTCACTAAGTTCGGAGATATCAATATTAAGTGCGCGTCTTCTACTAACAATTATATAAAGTCAATATTTATATAAGAATTCCTTACCTGAGACTGATAGTCCCAGATGTAGACACTTCCAGAATAAAGACTTGCCAGGATCCTGCAAGAAGGAATACAATGCACATTAAATGCATTCACAAGAAAACGCGCTAGTTTGGTCTAGGTAGAACAAAATCAAAGAAAATAAAGAAGTTTTTAAGCACACACAATCTCATAGTTGCATCAATGAGCACTTGCTAACTGTGCTACAGCCACTTGTTAAATAAAATGAAGAACATTGAAAAGGATCCCAAACTAGCAGATATATCGCGATCCAAGCATTACGCTAACTAGTTCCAAAAGCAACAACCAACTAATCAATTCCCAAATACAACTAAATTGCCCTATAGTTTACCATGGTTCCGTTGGATGTAGATCCACAGATTTCACTCTTTCAGATCTTTGCGCAAGCTTTCTCTGATCCAGAAATTATCATAAGCAACTCTCAACGTAACAAATCACACAAACAAAACTAAAAGATACAATCAACCTATCAGTAGTTGAAATTGATGGAAGAAGAATACCTTGATATCGAGTCTAAGAGGCTGTCGGCATTGTCACAAGCAATCAAACATAAGAAAACAAAACAAAATTGTCAGTTATCGCTATAACAGATCTCTGCAAAATACAAAACCGTAGCCGATTCGATTCGATTCGATTGCAATATTCTTAGCTAAGAACTGAAGAAAACACGATTTCATGAGAAGAAAGAGAATTCGATCGAATCGATTACGATTCACAACAGATCTCAGCTATCTACAGATGAACAAAACAGAGGGATTGGAGAGAATTCGATAAACCCTACCATTTTTTTCTACCGAGACCGATACACAGGACTCGGAGATGAAGCTGTAGACGAAAGCAAAGAAGATCCGAGATGAAAACCTATAGAAATCCCCAAGCACGAAGAAGATCTGAATGAAGGAGATCGAGAGATGGCGGATCTTCGCTGGATGAAAAATAACATATAGGCTCGCAACGGAGAAGTGGTTTCACCGTAAAGTGGTTACAAATGATGGTTCTCATAGTCAAATATTTCAAGTGGGGATTTTACATCAATATAGGTGAGCCAAGAGGAAGGTAGCTCAGTTGGGCTCGGACCACGGTTTGCATCCGAAGAATTGAAGATTCCCATAAAAATTATTTTGGCCCTTAGTATTGAGACACCCTTAGCTCAGTTAGACTCGGACCACGGTTTGCACCCGAAGAATGAGGATTCCAATAAAGATTATTTTAGCCTTTAGTATTGGAATACCCTTCATTATAAAAGAAACAAAAAAATAATAATAATACTGGTGCATATATTGATGTATGTAGCTGAGAAAAATTAATTTAATTAAATGCGTAAGTCCGCGAAAGTGAGGATTTCTAAATCCTATGAAGGTACGTTAAGTTTGACCTGAGAATTTTCAAGAAATATGGATCTCTATAGGCCCAAATCAACAGGGATTTATGATTGTGGAATGTGGATCTTCCAACAATTTGTAGAAAGTGAAAGTCTTTTTTTATTCAAGGATCTACTTGCCAAACGTGACCCTAGGGCCTTTTTTTATTATGGGTATTTGGCCTTTTTTTATTATGGGTATTTTTGTCGGGAATTGGGTTGTTTTGGAAATTTCGGACATTGCTTTCAACTTTTGTCCATAGCATTCAAAATACCCTATTTGATACAAGAGTTCTAATTCTAGCTCACAAGAAAATCACCTTCGGGGTTTACAAATTTTCAGAATTTCAGCATTCAAAATGCCAAAGAAGGGTTGGGCATTTGGAATTCTATATTTTGGGGACATCATTCAATATTCTTTAAATAGCTCCAGACAAGATTTCTCACAATCCTTGCAATAAAAAATTATCTTAGAGAAATCTCAGTCTAAGAGAGTGGGATTCCACAAAGGGGCCATATATTGAAAATCTGAGCATCTCAAAAGAAACATCATCCTAATTTATGAGGTATTCTCAAATTTTACTTCGATGGGAGATGGTTCCTTGGCAAGATTTGATCGTGTCATTGAAAACATGATCAACACAATCTTATACATGATATTCATTAATCATATTTTTTTTATCAAGCATTAGTTTTACAATTAAATCAACTCAAATTGAAGTAAATTTTAAGGATATCCCATAAATTGGGATGGCATTTCTTTTGAATAGCTTAGACTTTCAATAGGTGGGCCCCATTTTGAAGTTCCACTCCTTTAGCTCGGGAATTTTCAAAGTCAAAGCCTCAGGAGATCAAGACTCCTTCCAATATGCATATTCATACATTCCACTTCTTGATGTTCTTAAACTGAACTATATACATGCTGGAAATTCAAGCAGCAATTTGAACCCATGAAGCATAGATGGTCATGGTTTGGTTAACACAGATTGATCTACAACAGGTGTAGGTTAAATAGGTCAAATAGAAATGAACACCCTAGTATAAGAAAATTCTCATTTCATTGTCACAAGTCCATGACCGAGCTCGCTTATAATTATGAAATTCAAAACACTAAAAATTCATCCACTAAATCCAATGATTACTTGTTTAAAAATGTGATTGATTACATGCAAAATAGGTGATTCGATTGCCTTTTTTTTTTTTTTAATTTTAATTGTATACTTTTTAGACCGTATTTTTCTATTAGAGTGGAATATTCAATAAAATAACATGAGAGGGTAACTTTGAAGTTTGAACAGATGGATTTATAGCAAAACACAAGATCTGAACTTTATTTTTAATTTATTTTATTCCAAGTTGATGCTGTTGTTGTTGGTGTGTCTTTAATTTTTTTTTAATTATGTACTTTTAGACTGTACTTTTTTTTATTAGAGTGAAATATTTGGTAGAATGAGATGAGATGGTGACTTTGAACTGATGGGCTTTATAGCAAACCACAGGATCAGAACTCTTAATTCTTCTATTTCAGGTTGTTGCTTTCTTTGTTGGGGTGTCTTTCTTTTTTCAATTTTGTACTTTTGGACTGCACATTTTTTTATTAGAGTGAGATATTCAATAGAATGAGATGAGATGGTGATTTTGAACTGATGGATTTATAGCAAACCACATGATCTGAACTTTTTCTTCTTATACTTCAAGTTGATTTTGTTGTTGGTGTGTCTTTTTTTATTTTTTATTTTCTCAATGTAGATATGGACTACTACACTGGACCCCATGGAGTGAAAGGCTATCCTCCATGATATCTAGGCTATCCTCCATGATATCTTGGACACCACCAAATAGGGTATGCTATTAGCAATAAAAACATCTTTACTATGAACCCAAACCCTACAAAAATAAACCAGCACTACTTAGTAGCGAAGGTCGGACATGGGCTTCAGGAGTGGGTCTTGTTTTTCTACCAGGTTTTGTCTGTTTTAGGCCTGCTACAATACAGGATTTTTTGTCCTAAGAACTAAGAAGGGCCTCCGTTTAATGCAAGGACTCCATTCTACGTGAATGATAGGGATTGAAAATCCCGCACCTCGTGATATGTGGACTACAATGGGAGAAAATTAATATAATATGTACACTATGCATGTGCATTGCACTTGCACTTGCTTTCGGCCATCAAAGGCCAACGCTACAATCATTTTTTTCCCCCTCAACTTACATTCACATTATCCAAGTCCCTATCCAATAGGCCCTATGATCAAATCCAAAGGCTTAAAAAACTTTGACAAGTGTGATTATTAGGAAGCGAGTGAGAAAAGAGTTAAAAGATGATTTATATCCCAAGTCAGATGGACCCCACATTGATAAATGGAATTTGGTAACATAATTAAAAATTTTAAAACCTTCTCAAATTATCGATAATGTTTTAAAAACAAATTGAGTGTACTATCCATTTTTCTTGTTGGAATGGTATCTCCAGTCAAGTGTGAATGCTGGGCTATGGCCCACCTAACCCACGGATCACCTGTTCACTGGCCCTACACAACCAAACCGTGGGGCCACTATGTACAAGCCTTGATTTTCAACAATATAGGCCCCACAGTTTGATGATAATCACCATATATCCCTCATAGATGCAAGTGGGGATTTAGAGAATAAAGAGTCGCGAAAGGAGCTTTATCCGTAAATAGCAAATGCCGGTTTTCCTCCACTCTTACTGGAGGAAAAGTTGCAAAAGTAACTTTACGGAACAAAAATTGTAGGAGTTTTCCTATTTCTTATTAGAGGCAAAGTTGCAAATGTGTGGGTATGAGAATCTGGCCTTGCCTTATTATGGGATGCCCAAGCCTTCTCAAGAAAGGCTTGTGCCTATGCTTAGCGCGGGTAATATAATTTTTATTTAAAATTTATAAAGTTTATAATAATATTATTTTATATGAATCATATTGAGATGGTCAAAATTGCAATCAAAATCAATCATTTTAATATATATAATTCATTAATTTCAAGATTTTGATAACATGATCATAACATTGTTCTAAATATGAACAAAATTGAGGATTTAAAAGTATAAAATGGTAGTATTCAAAATCATAAGAAATTAAGTGAAAAAGAAAACCCTTTAAATAAAATGAGAATATATCCAAAAGTATAAAATGCCCCTTCCAAAAAGGGCTTGTAGCACTCCCTATATGTTAATATTATTTCATTATATATATATATATATAATATTTATGTGCATCTATCCCTCACCATATTATGGCGAGGGAAAACATAGTATGGCTGACTTTATAATACATCTGAACCATCCACACACATGAAACCCCTTTAAGTACATTAGACCCATTGATTTTTCACCTATTCAAATGGATTGGACCGTTGGATCAAGGGTTAAAATCTTTTCTTTAATATAAAGTCATTAAATTTGTAGGCCACGGATGAAGGAGTTAGAGGTATGAGATTGACCCCAAATTTGATATATGGTCTCATCCAAGATGTCTATTCATATCCCTCACAAGTCCTATGATCAGTGGGTCCCTAGGTGTGCCCCATTAAGTTTGTCCCTAACTATATGGTGAGGGAAGGATGCAAAGGAATATCCCTTATATATACCCAATTATTCAGCATTACATCAAATGAAAAAAAAAAAAAAAAAAGACCATCAATCCAATAACCTAGTTCATCCGAATCCATGCAAATTCATGGGATTTGGTGCCTAAAAGGGGGTTGTGAATGTGTGGTCAATTTAGGTGGGTCATAAGGTAGGCCTTAGTGGGCGTTCCGAACTATGCGAACCATAAGGACCATCCTACAGGACCAGTTCTCTACACACAAATAAAATACAATTGATAGAGTTCAATTGGCTTCTAACCTATAATTGGCTTTGGCCTATTGTGGGTTCAGACTCTAAATAAGGATCTGGGTCCAGCTCTTTCAACCCAAAAGCATGTCCAAGCCCACTTATTTAACCGAGCCCAGTTTTGTATTGGATACAAGCCGGTAAACTACCTCACTGGGGATTCTATTTTTTAGGAAGGCCCGAAAGTTTTAAGTTGATGTTCCATCCACCGCACCATCTTGTAATCCACATTGGAGAAGAGAAGCAAAAATAATATATATTACATGAATCTCTCTAATTATTTTCATTGTGATTTTAGCTATATAAACTTTGCAAAGGTCACGTTGAAGATACTTAATGAACAGGGAGGTATGTATCTGTTGGCATCATTTGTTTTGTTGCTATTGTAAACTTGAGGTCATTAATTGGTTTAAAATATTAGTTTGTTTTACTTTTGTTTCAATTTTTCTTTACAATGCATTTAGATTATTTATGTTCAAGTACAATTTTTCATGCAGGTCATTGGTTTTAGACACCAACACAATTTTCAATGAAATACTTGCAAAGAAATCACTTATATCACACTATGATTTAACCTGACCAATGCGTATTCATGATTCTCCCCCCAAAATCGCTTTACTTATTATTTTTATTTTCATGATGTTACTAAATATTTTATCTTTTTACTTTTTCTTTTGATATATATATAGTACATATATATGAGAAATATTCATGAGTTTACATATGTATTTAAATTCTCTCTGTTATTTCACCATTGCCTTCCTTTTCTTAAATAGTAGTGAATTTTTATTTTTTAATTTGGGCTTTATAGTTAGACTCGAACTCACACATCCAAGCGCGCTTAGGATTTTTTTTTTTTTTTTTTTTGTATTTGGATAAAATTTTCAATTATCTTCATCATTACTCTCTTTTTTTTTTTATTATGTTCTACTAATTCTAAACCTACATAATATTAATGTTTCATTCAAGCTTTCATAAATAACTTTTCATGGCCCGGACATAGCACGGGCCTTTGTTGCTAGTTAGTATTATTGTGTTGTATAATTTATTCATAGCATGACATCAACGTCAACAATTCATCTTGTGAATAATATATTGTACAATGTGGATGGACCACAGTACAAAACTCATATGAATTGGATAACGTAACCAATATCTAAGTCCCTTTGGTATGGGAATTCTAGAAATACTCATAATAGGATATGCTCAGGTGGTGACAACTTGAGAATTTCATGAATTGATGTATTATATCTTTATTTTTTAATTTCCAATTGCTGAAGGAATATGATTCTCTGTCACATCAGTTTTTATTTTTATTTTTTATAGCCCAAGGTTTCTCCCACTAAACCTAGCCCGCGAGCCTTTTGGCCTAGAGCCCAAAGGACACTCAATTTTGAACAGCTTGAAATTAATCCCCATATCCATATGTATTGGATAAAACTATGAGAGGTGGCCAGCGAAAATAAGTTTCACATAAACTTTTCTATCTCAACTTCTTCAATCAAACTACAAAGCCCATATATATAATACATCTAAAGGCTCTCTATGGTATGTTTTACAAAATGTCCTCCAAAAATGATTTCTGGGCAAGGATCTTCTTCAAGCTTACTAAACACAGAAGTTCACGGACACAGAAAAAGAGCCTTGCACTGTTTTGAGTTGAAAATGCATTGCTTTAAGGTGACTAATCGATTGTGGCACATAACTTCAGTATCTCTGTCTGTGTCATCCAAGATGTGAGCCTTGGTTACCATTGGCATTGATAGATAACTTTTTTGCAGCAGCCCCTATGCTCCTGTAAATACAATCAGAGCGGCAGTATCATCTACGACAAAAGTGACGGCGGACATTTTTCAGCCGTAAAAGGTATTAGTGGCGGTTTTCATACGTATAGCAGTGGTTTTTATCCGCCACTAAATGTAATTTTTCTTGTAGTGTGAATTACTAATAGAATATTTTTCCGCCAAATGACCTGTCAAGCAATATTAGCCTTCCGCTTAAAACTATTTTGTCTTGTTGGTGACTAATCATCTAACATGGCATATAAGCAGGTCTATTGATGCCATTCAAGATTTGACCTTTACCACTGGTAGGAATATCAAATAATTATAGAATGTCACCACCAGATGAACTGTAAAAAATAATATTTATCATTTCAAATTCAGTAGGTAAACTAAGATGGTTGGGATTGTTCTTTCAAATATTGGTTGTGGGGTCACACTCCCTCCATCCAAAGCAAGAAATAAATATTTAGACTTGGGTATGACACATGTAGGACGGATGAGTCTCCCCAAACTTGACTGATAAATTTCTAAATTGAGATCCTCTCCAAGAATAGAAGGGAATAACACACAGTTTGTTGTGGGGCCCTATTGACCTTTCTCATCACCAAACGTCTATTTCATGCCCTTCTTTTCAAGGGATAGCAATGCTTGATGGATCTGAGTCATGGTAGATGATCAATCACCAAACCTAGTTTTTCTAAATAAAAGAAAAATTCTCCTTTGTGTTTTGCCATTATCTTCTTCTTCTTCTTTTTTTTATGAGCTGACTCTCTTGCAAAGATTGAGATTTGAACTCATATTTTGACTCAATGAAAGCTTGCAAGCAAATCTTCTGTAATTTGAGAGACCAACTAGAACATGCCCAAGTGTCATTAATTTAATTTCTTTTCAAAGCCATCTTCTAGGCCTCCATTCCAGGGCTTAATCAATTTTATGACTTTGTTGTACAAATTTTTATGATTAAGTCGATCCAACAATGAATAATGATCAGACTTAGTGCTAATTCAGCCGAGTGGGTATATGTGTGAATTGATTCAAATGTTCACAGCTTTACCCACTATATGAAGAGAAACTTTTGTAGGGTTGTTCTTCAAGTGCTAACTAATTAAAAACACTAGAAGGCTTATGTAGATTCTTGGATATTAAGATCAAGGGCATCCTTGGTACCAAAAGATTCAGCATTCCTGAAAATTTGAAATTGATAAGCCTCTGGTGAATGTTTGATTTGCTTGAATGCTTCCTTGTACAAGATTTCAACAAATTACAGTAAAATCTAATACATGTCCCATACCAGAGTACCATTATTCCCTACGTTTCTTCTCTTGCTCGATATCACGAAGTGAATGACATGCCGTCACTGCCTCACTTACCGAGAGGAAAACCCATTCCTTTCCAATGAGATCCATGGTTTGAGATTCTATGAACTTCTCTACAATCTCAATCCTGGGATTTGCTAGTGCCATCTGCACAGTAAACATTACAACACACAAGTAGTTAAAATTGTGATTTTGTCAGATAGATAGATCGATCTCTCTCTCTCTATATATATATATATATATATATATATTTATATATATATATATATGAGTGGGCTCCACAAAAAAGCGAGTATTTAAAAGTATTTATATTGCTTCTACTAACACCACAGATTTTACCATGGATGGTTAGCTTATAAAATCTCAAATAAGGACTTTAGTTTTTGCCTTATTTCAAAAAATGATATTAGTTTCAAGACTTTTCAAATTAGTCTATAAATTTTTCAATAGATTTCCAAATAAGGATATCCAGTCCATGTAAAGGTAATTTTGGGCAACTTTTTCCTCTATTTTCCTAAAATACCCGAATTACCCTTCATTTAAAGCCATGATATGATTTTGGCAGCCACTATATGCGGCAGATTACCATGGGGACATCGATTGTCATCAATCACCATAAGGACGCTGATTAAAAAATTGAGTAGAACATAGAGAAACTAAATGAGGGCTTTATTTCAATGAAGGGTAATATGAGTAGTCTTAAAAAATTGATGGAAAAGTCGCTGCAAAAATATCTTTAAATGGACAAAGGTTCTTAATTGAAAACTTATGGACTAATTTGAAAAGTTTTAAAAATTGTGTCCTTTTTTAAACAAGGTAAAAGTTTAACGTCTTATTTGAAAATTTCCCTTTAATTGGTATTAAAGCCAACATGTCGCTAGTTCGAATCCAATGATGAATGAGTCCACGTTGAAAAAATGTGTCTCACCAAAAGTGCGCCAACTAGGTTCTATTTAAGGAGAGTGTTGAGGAGTGGGCTACACCCAAAAAGGAGTACTAAAATGTATTTATGGTGCCTCTATTAACATCTCTAGGTTCTAGTATGAATGGTCAGCTGAAAAACCTATATATATATGTGTGTGTGTGTGTGTGTGTGTGTGTGTGTGTGTGTGTGTGTGTGTGTGTTATAATATCATAATGAAGCAAGCTATACAAATACCTGCATCCCTCTTTTGTCTATGTTTTGGCAAACTTCTTTTATCATGTCAATACCCGTTTTGTCGACAGATGTCACCGCTGCAATAGAGGCGAAAATAATGAGGACATGACTAAAGGGTTTTTAAAATATCCAAATTATCATCATTGAAGTCTTATCCCATCTCAAATAGCTTTTGAGTTAGAGTGCTTCTATTAGTACCATATTTTTCTCTCTCCACACCGAACAAAAAAATATTTTCCTAAACTACCACTCCCCCTTCCTCTCTTTCCCTCTCTCCTTCCACCCTCTTCCCCCATCCTCTCCCTCCACCGTCTTCCCTCATCCTCTCCCTCCCTCCACCCCACCTCACCCTCCCAGTCTCCGACAGGGAGGGATCGCCGGCTGGCCTCCCTCCCCCCTCCTTTATTTTCTCTCCCTCTCTCCCTTCCTCTTCTTCTCTCTCACTCCCTCCTTCCGCTGGCTGGCCGGCTTGGGCTGTCGCTGCAGGCCGCCGGTCGGGGATCCCTCCCCGCCGGAGACTGGGAGGGTGGGGTGGGACAAGGGGGAGGATGAGGGAAGAGGGTGGAGGGAGAGAGGGAAAGAAAGGAGGGGGGAGGGGTAGTTTAGAAAAATATTTTTTTTCTTTGCGGCGTGGAGAGACAAAAGTGTGGTGCCAACAGAAGCACTCTTTGAGTTATGCAGTTCTAATCAATCCTATATACTAACTTACTATGATAGTGACATTATTATCTAGATTGACATAGGAATTGCAGTATAAATTATTTTATGATTTTAGCTTCTTAATCAAATAATAGAATACAAACGTTTTGGTATGACAAAACCCAAATAATTGTTTGAAAGATTAGAAAATGTACATTGTCACCAAGGTTACAGCATCAGTACTGAATAAATAGTACATGCACTTACTTGCCTGAATATGCAAGTGTTATATATCCTAAATCATTCCCATATGTAAATATCTCATTTTCATCGTTAAAATGAAACTAGAAACAGTTTCAAAAAACATACCACCCATATCTAGTATAATATAATGCAGTTCCTCTCCATTTTTAGCAGCAAGACTCTGTTCTTCTTCCTTGATCCATCTTGAAATCCTGGATGAAGATATATTTTTAAGTCATTTACAGAAACATGGTCAGAGGATTTTAGTCAAGGAAATTTGGTTATAAAGGATATTGAAATAGAACAGTGGATCCTAATAGGATGTCTTCATGCATGTTTCCCATGCGGATGACTTGAGTTGAAACACATTGTGCAAACCTATTTGAAATCCAAACCGCTTGTATCTATTGAATGGCCCAAGTCGCAGACCCAATGTTCACTCTAAAATTAGAGTGTTGGACACTGTTACATTAATTACTGTGTAAAGCATGTGATTAACTATTGCAACATGTTTTACACCTGGGCAGAGAGGGGCAGGCGTGGTTCAATGGGGCGCGCCATCGGCCCCTTCCAAAAATTATGATACTTCTTCAATAATGTTGAACATCTGATAAGGTCGTCTGCGAGGTAGAGAAGGTCGAACGGGGAAAATCCTAACCTACCCCAAACCTAACCTAGATTGAAATCTATACACCCATACCCATACCCGCTTCAAACTTGACAAATCCACTACCAAATCTACCCTTCTTAACGGGGACAGGTCCGGGATAGTCACCTATTTGACCCACCCAATGTCATCCCTAGTTCACTTATCTAGATCCCACACAAATTTTGCACTCATTAAATAAATGAGAGAGCATTCTTTTGGTGTGTGATTTCTCCAGAAATAACCTTATAAAAGTCATGAATATCAGAGTTTATATGAAGTGAGTGTTGGCATATATTCACCTATCCCTTGAATAGCTAGCATTAGCGAAGTAAATATGGGAAGACATCTGGAGAATGAGAATGCCAGGTACTCCATCTGTGCTAGGATACTGCTCTAAATCACGATAAAGTTTGGAGTCTGGAATGTACCCAAGCTTGTAAACTCCAGGCCTAGCCATATATAGGAGTGCTCTCAATATTGAAAGTCCTACCTGCAACAAGCACCAAATGATTGTTAAATTTTTGGTAGTATACAATAAAAGTTTGGTTTTAACCATCGATCTATGTTTTTTTTCTCTTCAGTTATGTACTGTTATTGTCAATTTTGGCTGCTACTTAACAATGTCTATATATGCAAGATTGTTCCTATCGTGATGGAAAATCCTTAAAATTTTTAGTAGAACTTTCTTTTCTCTTTTAGCATTTTTCTAGTTCAACAATCTTAACAAGAGAAATAGAGAGCCTTTTTTTTTTTTTTTTTTTTTGATGACGTGGAAATCGCTGCGGAGGTTGTCCCAATAAGACTGGTACCTCGGGTGGCACCCGCTAAACTCATACAAACGTAGGCAAATATGGGATAAGTTTCGAAGACAACATGTGGGGAGCAAACCCTTAGATGGGTAATTTTTCATAGCAAACCGGTTCTCCACCCTCCTGACTCTAAAAGTGAGTACATTCAATTGTGTGAAAAATTGATGCTTCACACTTCACCTTTCATCAATTATTTGTACTCATTGCAATAGTTTTATTAGTGAAACTATTGATAACAAACATTCCCCGTGCATATGCTCCAAGTCAAATCTCACACCAACCAAGTGCAATTGTCAAATTGATCGTGGACAGAAACATGTGATTGCAGGATTTCATAGGTAGGTTCTATTGATGGATCTATAGGGACGGGCTCACAAATTCTGAGTCTTTGGCTCAGATCACATGGACTTGCACAAATTCTGCCCTTTCTAAGGAAAATGCAGGTCATAACCAACCACCATCAATAAGAAGGAATAGTGGGGGCATTTTTCTTCTTCTTCTTCATTTGCTCTGATAAACACTCATGGACCCCTAACCAACAAGGCAACAATCAGGGGTTAAACCCTGGCAGTCCCTGTGGAAAGAAAGTTGTGGTACCACTTAATCAATGGCTGAGGTTGTCTAATGTGAGTTTCGAGCCCTGGTATGTGTCAAATATGCCATAAGATTTGTACACCCCCCGAAGTTCAAAATCTAGTATGGCTCTTTTCCTTCTATTGAATTATCCAAAAAGTTAGATACAATTATGAGCATGGCCATAGGTACATTGATCCAAGAGAGAAGGTAAAATAAGTTGTAGTGAGCTTTACTTTGTTGGACTATACACTTCGCATGAAAATTTACCTTGTTTTCAATACCAAAGATGCTATATATATATCCGTGGAAATGAAAGCAACCAAGGGAAGTCATCCCTCTTTCAAGGAGAGGATAAAAAACCATGAAATAAGGCATGGCATAAGATTGATGGGGAAATGTATTTGCAGGAAATAATTAGCATCCAAACATCAGTTACTATTTGGGAGCTAGGCCCACCTATGGCTCCACTCGATCAATCCAATCCTGTAAACCTAAACACCCCCTCACTTGTCATGATACAATAGATCTCACACCGTTCTGAATGGATTGGACTGTTAGATTGAAATTAAAAAAAAAAAAAAAAAGGCATTTCATAAGCATTAAACTTGAGGGCCATCGACTAAGGAGTTAAAATGATGAGATTGACTTAGGGCCTGTTTGGATGTATGGTGAATTGAAGTATAGTGAGATGAATCATCAAATCAAGAGAGAATAAAATATAAGATGTTATAATTGTGTTTTGTTCTTAGTTGTTTGGTATGTAATTTTTTTTACTTTTTGAATAGAAAAGTGGAGCTTTTTTGTCTTTCAGTGAAAAAAGGAGGTTGTTTTTTTTTTACTTTTTTTGAAAAAGATGAAGGGAATTTTGAAATTTTGTACTTTTGATGTGACTCATTGTCTTTTCTTGTCTGGATAATGGAGGCTTTACCTCACCCCCACCTCACTTCACCACACATCCAAACACGCCCTTAGAGTTATTATTATGAGCTGGTTCCCATTTCCAAGTATGTACATCACCACACCACGTAAATCCTTATCTTTGCTGTGATAAGGTAGCAAAAACCATTTTAAAAGAACATGAAACTTCATGCTTACCGACAACATGAGCCCAATATCCATGCTAACGAAGACGACGCCAAGAAATGCAGCCATGCAAATGCAGAAATCGAACTTGTCGACCTTAAAAAGGTGATAAACCTGTTTGTACTCAATGAGGCCGATCATGGCAGTGATGATGATAGCAGAAAGAACCACAAGAGGAGTGTAACTGAAGGCAGGAGCCAAGAACAAGAGAATTAACATTAAGCAAATCGACATCACCGCATTCGACATCGCCGTTTTGCATCCAGAGTTACTGTTTACTGCAGATTTAGAAAATGGCCCTGAAAAATTCGAACACTCCCACATGTGATGTTATCTCTTGTTATATTATGCTGCAATGAGAATGTATGATCATGGTTTAAAAATTTTATAAAAATGACGAATATAACAATGGGAAAAGTTGTTTGGCTTCTCCTACTGGTCACTTATAACTTGGAAAGCTATTTTAGTAAAAAAAAAAAAAAAAAATCATATTTCAAGGCCTACACATTCTTACAAGTACTCTTCGACTGCTTTAGAGTCATTATTTATTTTTTTTAAACAAAATGTAGGCTAATTGCATTTGAAATGCATTCTATGTCTAGGGCCTTTAATTTGTGCAGGTAAAGAAGCGATTATTACAGATCAAGCTGTTTTTTAAACAATACTAATGAGTAAATGTCAGTTTTAGAATTGTACCAGTAGTCAAATAGCATGAAGTAAAAGAGCCCACAACATTCATGAGACCAAAAGCTATCATCTCTTTGTTCCCATCAATTTGGTAATTGTTGGTCATTCCAAAGCTCCTCCCAATGGCTATTCCTTCCTGCATTTAAAGGGAAGAAATCTAAAAACTCAGCTCAAGAGTTGAAACTTGAAAGTGCCCAATCAATAAATATCTAGTGATTTTTTAAATCACCTTTATTTGAGAGCTTAAGAAAATATTAGATTGAGAGCTTATTGAAAGGGAGGTTCTGCGGTTACCATTTCAAAGAATTACATTCATTTTTACCGCTATACATTATATTTAGACCTTAAGAAAATATTTGCATGCTGCCATTTTCGCATCATATTTGTGTTGTGAGCCAATGTATTCACATGGATATATATCTTGCTAGCAACTAATTATTGATAACCAAGATGTTAAAACACTAAACTATCGATTTTCATGAATTTATTTACAAAATGAAGTGCCTAAAAAAAATAATGTAAGTATAGAAAAAGGTAATGAGAGATCATAAAGAGAATGTGTGAGATCCAGGCAATTCATATTAAGCATCCTAATCTACATGGACCATGGCCAGCTAACACACATGAGATGCCTACATCGTCCAATTGAAGCCACAAAATAGCATAAACAAAAGCCATGCAAGAGATTTTCTATAGAGATGCAATGAAAATTAGAAGAAGAAGAAAAAAAAAAAAAACCACATCATTCAGGGGTCATAGTGTTCTTACAGCCAAAGCTAGGGTGCCTGTAAATATCCCAGCTTTTAAAGCTGTTAAAACATATGCGGAATGGAATTTCAATTTGTGTATAGAAATAGGATTCAATCCCTTCTTCAATGGCCCCACCTGCAACAAAGGAAGAAAAAAACAAGCCACATAGATAAATTATTTTACAAGAACTATCAATCACAAAGATATTAATCCACTATAAAATAGAATTGGTTTATTTAAACACAAAGAGTAAGAGGACTCAACTATTTGGATTCCATGCTTTTCAATGTGAAGGAAATAGGACAGTAGACAGCCAATGACAACGATCAACATGGGAGATACTGCTGACACCCAAAATAGCTTTGGATTTCTTTTTCTCTGCATTTGATCATTCATAGCAGTTCCTTCTGTTTAAGTTAATTTAGTAAATTTATATGCTAGTTATAATGGAGAAAAACAAAGATTAAGGTTTTCTCCTTACTATATATTGTGTGGTAAGTAGCACGCAAAGACAGCAGACACCTAATACCACACTCTCCCATCTCCACTGCAGAAAGAATGAAAAAAGAAGGTTAAATGAGAAAATTTACAAGTGGGTCATGGAATATATCTAATTTTCCAAGCTTCATGTTCTAATTTTGATCTGTTTTCAATTTGGGTGTTAGATTATGAAGATTTGGATAAAAAAACTCAAGTAGGTTAAGCTTTTAATCTATTGGGAAAATGATATAAACAACTAGCTATAGCCTCATTATATGGAATAGAAATGGTTTTGAAGAAAAGTTGGATTTTCTGGAGTTCAAACCAAGAAAGTAAAATGAGATTTGGAGATTATGGATAAGACTAACGGAGCCTAACTGACTTCCGGATAATTGCTTAGAGCCTTTTGCATATACCCCCTTAAGGTTTGTAGAATTTGTAAATAGATTTGTAAATAGGCCGCTATGGTTTTAATATTTGCAAATAGGCCCATATCTTTTCATTTTAATACCTTTAGTGTCCTTAAAATCAGTATCTACCCAACTCTCCAAAAAAATTTAGTGTGAAATGATACATTTGCCCATCTCTTTATCCTTATATGCTTAAATTCAAAGGCTTGAATTCATTTTTCTCAAAAGCTTGTAACATTGATAATTGTATTTAATAGGAGAGAATAACTGTATGTAAATTTATTTTTATCAATATAGGGTCTATTTCATTAAATCCAAATCTATTATAATGACAATCAATACTTGTGCTTATAATTAGTTACAATTGATCCAATCCATGCATGACCCATCGTTAAATTGATGAAAGTTTGAATTTGTGTGTTAGATTATGAAAATTTGGATAAAATCTCAAGTAGAATAATCTTTTAATCTATTGGGAAAATGATATAAACTAGCCTCATTATATGGAATAGAAATCGGTTTGAAGACAACTTGGATTTTCTAGAGTTTAAACCAAGAAAGTAAAATGAGACATATGGGGATTATGGATAAGACTAACAGAGCCTAACTGACTTCCGGATAATTGATTATGAAGATCTTGACATGATTCTATATTTATATTAAATTGATAGTAAAGTAAATGTAATTCTATATTGAGATCTAATGAAAATCTGGAATTGATTCTAGTTTATCATAAACTGAATGTACATTTAATCTATTTACATTTCTCCCAATAAAATATATAGAAACATGCACTGGATGATTTTTTCCTCGATTCAACTTTTTTTATTTATTTATATATATGTAAGCCCATTTCTCTCTCTCTCTCTCTCTCTTGGGCCCACCATTGGCAAATCCATGCCATTCAAAAGCACCTGCCTTTTATGAGTTGACAGTCGCACCAAATTGACACTAATCTTACCATTAACACAGTTGACTATATATATATATATATATATATATATATATATATATATATATATATATATACACACACTGCGCTTACAAACCATTGATTTTTCAGGCTTTGAAGTTGAATGGTCAGATTATCTTATCAAAGAGATACTTGGCCCACCCTCTCTCGACCCCGATGAATTGGATTGATTGCAGGGGGGACATTGAAATCAAACTTCTTTTCTTATCTATTAATCAAGGCTTGAGAAACTTGTGCTTTATCATTACAAAACAATATCAAACCTACCATCTAATCTTAATCTTAACAAACCTATATAATAGGGACTAATGGTACTCTTTGAACTGTAGAGATAATTTGCACAAAGAAAACAATTCTACGTAGCCTAACCTCATCTGTGTGAGAGAAGACTGACTTCAAAACAGCCACGACATCGGTGTGAGTTGTGAAATGAGTCAGTCCAAGCAGCCCTTTCAACTGCTGAAGGGAAATGATAATCGCCGTGCCACTCATGAAACCAAGTATAGTTGACCGAGACAAGAAATCCACCAATATCCCAAGCCTGCCATACAAAACCAACACCATTTTTATTCACACAACATAACACCTTCCTCTTCTTCTTCTTCTTCTTCTTCGATCCTAACTATACAAAACTTACCTGAAAAACCCCAACACAAGCTGAAAAACTCCTGTGAAAAAGGTGGCCGTATAGAACAAATGAAGATACAATGTGGGGTTATCAACAACTGATACTTGTTCAGAAATAATTGAAGCCGCGAGCAATGAGGCAGCCGCAACGTTGCCCACCGCAAGATCCTTAGAGCTACCAAAAACGGCATAAACCAAAGGTGGGGTGAAACTTGAATCTACAACAATATAAACAAAGAAAAAAAAAATCAATCATCGTATCATCATTATTACTTACAGCAATATCTCATCTATTTAGAGTCGACTTTAAGAGTTTTCTATATGAAAGTTAAACAATAACAATACAAGATAAAATGTATAATCCAAATATTGACGTACAAAGGCCGATGATGGGAGGCAACTCCGCAAGCTTGGCATAGCTGATGCCCTGAGGGATGGCGAGGCTGGCGATGGTGATGCCGGAGAGGAGGTCGAATTTGAAGAGCTTGAGGGAGTAATTGGGTAACCATTCAAGCATGGGCACATAGTATTTGAGGGTGGAGATGAACTTGTTGAGGGGTGTCTGTTCCTGGAACTGGCTGAAGGGGTCATCAGGGAACAAGGTCTCTTTGAGGGAGGAGACGAAGATGGTGCTGAAGTTCCTTGAACGGCTCAGATTGACTCTGGTGCAAGAGGATGGACCAGCATCATCTATGGATGAGGATCCTCCTTCTCCCATGGCAATGTGAATAGTTTTTTGTGGAAGTTTTGCTCTTTTTTTTTTAATATTATTTTGGTAGAATGGCTGAGTGATCTGTTGAAGATGAAATTGCTCAGTGGAGGAGGAGGGGGGTTTGCTATAAGAACAGGTGTGGGTGACACGTGGAAGGCTCTGATTGGGAATTGAGGCATTTGACCGAAGCGTTGAATCCTGAAACGATCCCACAAAAGGCTCGGATTAGACCAAAAGAGTAGCCACACAGCTGCTCTTAATTGGATGAGCAGGAGTCCGGGATTTTCTGCTGCCTCTGCTGCAGGCAGGTTGGTGGTGGGGCCCGCTGATATGAAATGGATAATCTTTTTACCAGAAAAACGGAAAAAGTCCTATAATCTATAATCAGAGCAAGCCATGTCAGCAAAAAAGTTTATCTTTTTTTGTTCAAAGAATTAAGGAACTTTTCAAAAGTTAGTCCCCTTGATTTGGAATTCCAAATCGTTAATCTTGGTGGAGCATTTAAAATTCCAACTAAATGCATAGAGGTTGAAATTTCTAAAATTCTAAAAATTCATTTTCGGCCTTTTAGAAAGCTGGAATTTAGAATTTTGGTCAAAGAACCATGATGATTCAAATGGGAGGAGACAAGATAGTACCCCGTCATTAATCTTACCCAAATATGACAGCCTTTCCCTAGAATCTCTGCATGATTAATCTTTCTTATGTCTAACCATCATTATCTCTCTTTCTAAAATCGCTCTAAATCTATCCCACCAACTCTTATTCCAACTCTCTCACCTCCTCTATGCAACTCAACCATCTCATGTAGAATTCTATATCTCACCTCTCCGATGATCATATACTCCTCCAATCTTCTTCTACACCCTTCCGCAACAAACGAAGAAGTGAAGAACTGAGATGTACAACATTAGATGAATGGTGTAGATTAGTTAGACTATAGAACCACGTGAAACCCACAACAAATTTTAATCATCCTGCTGGGCATATGTAAGAGTCATGCCATACAAAGAAGAATGTAAAGTTCTATAAATCTATCAGTTAGGCCCAACTCTGAGATCACATTATATCACCCAGATCATCCGGGCAGGGGTTTGTCTTGAAAATAGATACTTGACATTTTTTTTTTTTATTGTGCAAGTATCCTATTGTAGTTATGTTGTCAATCAAATGTTTAAGCTTTGAGATGTAAGCAGGTGGATATGCAGTAGAATGACCAAAATCATTTTTTTTTTTTGTGAAAGGGCTTGCAAAAGGTAAGTTGGTTCTTTTTCTTTTTATATTATTTACAATAGTTATTTGCTTTTGATATTTACCTTGAAAACCTCTTAAATAATTAAAGAGTAGCTTTTTTTCTAATGGAGCTTTGAACTTATCAATGTATGTTAAGATATTTTTACCTGTATTAACAAAAATTACTTTTCTCTATTTTATTTAGTTTTTTTTTTGGACATATATATATATATATATGCATAACTATATTTCTATATGGTTATAATTAATTTTGATATCTTATAAATTCTTATAATTCATTTATTTATTTATTTTTGCCCCGCACGGGTGGTTGTTGCTTGTAACTTTACATTATACTTGATCTTAGAACATTTCGCCATTTAATTCATATTATGTTCGATTTTGAAAGATTCCCTCAGCTCCAAAAGAGGAAAAATTGTCCGCCGTATAACTCTCCATTATGCTTGATTTTGTAAGATTTCATCCCATCTAAATCTAAAAGGAGGAAAAGTTGCCATATAAGTCAACATTATATTTGATATTTCAAGATTTCCTCTATTTTACGAGGAGGAAAAGTTGTTTGCCACATACATTTCCAGATTTTGCAAGATCTTATCCATTCAAGTGACCAAAAGTTGTCTTCTGATAGGTTTACTACCATAGGTAGTATACTTGGGTTTTTCAAGTTTTTCTCCATTCTAAATTGAAGAAATGTTGTTCGTTCCTATAAAACTTCTGGAAGCTTGGATACAAAAATTAAAAGCTAATATGTTTTATTTTTCTATATTCAAGTTTTTGTGTGTCCAATAAGATCAAAACTCCAAATTCAAAAATTCAACAAGTTACTAAACCAAAGAGTGAGTTTTAGATTATTAATATTGATACATTGTATATTACATTACAATCACTTCTTAATTTATAGATATTAAATATATTTTTAATTACATTACAAAACGTGCAAGATCTTTTTCCTTAGAAAATAAATGATTATATTCTAAAAAAGTACTACTTTCTTATAATGTTTTTTTTTTTATTATTGTACTCTCTTATAATATTTTATTGTGCATTGAAACAAACCCTGGAGGAAAAAGAAATCCACTTCTTACTCCTCATTTCAACAAAATAACTTATTATATAGTTATTACATTATTAACGCTAATTACAATTGATGCCATCAACAAAACTGCAAAAGAAAACAACTTAATTTGAGGTCGAGCTAGTATGTATTAACCTGTTTTCATTAACAAATGTTGCTGTCAGTGAAAAACCAGACGTCCAATATTCATTGTAGCCAAAGTAGTGAGGCATCTCCCTCTCAACAAATACAGTGTTTTCATCAATACTGTTATCGTTATTAGTTATAAAAAAAAGAAAAAAATTGAACTATCAATCCACTTGTAACCTAAATAATGAGGCATCTCCCTATCCTCAGATACAACCAATCATTGATCCCATGGTCTATTAGATAAAGTGAGACTCTGTAGGTGTGTGAGCATCGACTAGAGAAATAAGAAAAGAAAAACCGTAAAAATTATGAAAAAAAAACCCCACTATTTATATAGTGCCATATTATTTTTTAAGTTATGAAAACTTGCTTAATAAGCTTTTGAGTGTTCTACGCAGACACCACGACGCCCTTGTAATCCTTCTATCTCCTTTATATCAATATAAAAGGCACCTTTCCCCTTTTTAAGAAAACTTCCCCTCACAATTTGAACCACTACTCTCCTAAGTTTAACCAAATCTCTCTTTATCTTCCTTATCCATGACTCCTAATTTTATCAGAACATTAGTAGAACATTTATTCCCCCTCATACATCTTACCATATCTCTGAATTGTACATGTTATTTTATTGGTCATTTTTTGGCCTGGCGTCATGATTTTGGTACGAGTTGAGGGGCCACATGGTGGATGTGAAAAAGGAAAAACCAAAATAAACAGCCTGAACAAGCCCCGTATGGAGGCAGTGCACTTGATGGCTAATACAAAAAAGTCCTGTTCATCATTGGCAGGCAAGATACTCAATCATACATCATATGCTGGTGGGACCCACTAACCCGTATCATAATAATTAACCATACACTATTTAGATCGGAGCCATCAAATCTAATCTTGACCTCGTAGAATGATAGAGCCTTGAATCTACCTTCCAATTACACATTTATCAAAAAGTCAATTTCGTTTTGGCATTTATGTTCATTCAATGGAAGGCAATGTGGTATTTATTAACAGTTAATTCTTACTCCTTACATCTATCGATGATTAAAGATAGTAGATTATGTTATATTTAGTATATGACTAATCCACACCATCTTTATATATTCCATGGACCCAGTGGACTAAAACACTGACTCGTATTTTCGAGTTTTCTAATATGAAACGTTACACATGTGGCTCTAACTAGGCAACCAGTGTGCACTGTGTTAGTAATCTGGGTCAAAAAAAAAATATATATATATACCCCATCTCTACCAGAAAAGACCATCAACCCTCAAGTAGGCTTGGCTTGCCCATGCAGCAGCATCATCATCATCATTATCATTGAAGAAATATCCCAACTAGATTGCGTCGGCTACATGAATTTTATTTCTCCATTCCTATCCATCTTAAGCCAAATCAATCCTCTAATAAGTAACACTTCTTCATATCTACTTTTACTATATCCATCCACGTCCTCTATGACCTACCCCTTCCCCTTGGTGTGCCACCGTTGCCGGCCTATGCCGAACCTGCCCAAACCATCTAAGCTTGCCCATGCATATGCAGGACTATAAGGATCCCAAAATCATGTATAACAGTATATTACATGCTCCATTAGCTATTGTGTTGGACAAATTTCCAAAAATCTCAAACTGCAACTCCAACGACCTAGTATATCATTCAAGAGTTCACCGGACTAAGCCCACCACCTGAAATTATTTCAGATAGGATTGGGAATTAAAATATTTTCCCTTACAGTGATGGGAAGCTAAAAACAACACTACAATTACAAACCAGTTGATATGATCGTCCTATATTCAAATTTAAACAGAATAATTATGTATTTGATTAATTTGCTTCAAGTTTCTTGTCAACGCTGAATCCAGACTACAATATGACTGCAGTGCCTTCAACCAAAGGAGAAAAGGAAGAAAAGCCTAGTTAAAACTAGACATGACACAGGAGGACAATTTTAGTCCTCAATTTGCTAAATCAAATGGCCTATGAATTTGGGTATCGAAAATTCCACCTTTAGCGTGATACTGGAAAATAATGCAAGTAGAGCTACTGAAATCTTTAGGAATCACCAGTATAGTCACACAATGAAATTGGGTTGCTGGTAAATAGAAGCCATGACCAGTCATGAGAAAAAAAATTGTGGAGTCCCCTTCTTCTACCAAAGCTTCTCTAGTCAACACCTGAAATTAAAAAAATATAATAACAAATAAACTTTTAACTCATTTTAGACCTGTAGTAAAGAAGGAAAGATGCAGAGATGCAGAGAAAAAATATATATATTAACACTACCATTTAATCTGTAAGAATCTTTAAGAATTTTCCAACAAATGGTAATTAAAACAACTCATGATGGGCAATATTTTTTAAAGCACCCAAGTCATGACCAAACATCTCAATGTGATACTCCAAATGTTTTGAGAAAAAAAATAATTAGAGTTTAGAATGATCCTTGCATTCTCATCCTCATGTATGAAAAAACTTCTTTTGATCCATGAAATAGAACATACCTTAGATTGGAACCATGGCCTTCCCAGAAGAAGTATGTACAACCTTTAAATCAAAATTACAACATTAATCACACTGCACATTTCCAGAAGGTACTTTCCAATAAAAAAGGAAGGTGTCAGAGACCTTCGGCATGTCCATCTCTTGAACCAATACACGTCTTTAATGGTACATCCGCCTTGCATTAACCAATCCCAGCTTCAACCAATGCCATGAAATATCGCAGCTCTAGTTTCATATTGTTCTAAGACCTCTTTTAGGTATTTCTGAAGCATAAAGAGGGCCATTACATACAGTATCCAAGGTACATTTGACATTTTTTCACTCACTTCATCCACAGCCAGATAAAAGGTAGCTATTCCAATCTAGGGACTTCCAATCTGGCCAACCAACATGCAAGTAATGTTGCTATTATGTCCCTGGTAATGCCTCTAACCCTGGCAGACCAATATTACTCCTAGAACTTATGTGGAAGTGAAACTTCAGCACTCCCAGGCTCCAGCAGTGGTCTTCAATGTGATGATAGTTGAAATTTGTATTTTGCCACTGTTATTTCTAACCACCCATGGAAAGATCATTGTGCAATATCCCTTCAAAGCTTCATCTAGATACGGACCTGATCCCTGCCTTAGCAGATGATGACCTCTTTTAACAACTCCTACTTATTACGAAAAAAAATTCATATTACTCTTTTTCCAATGAAACCCATATTTAAAATTTTAATTGGATACCATAAGATTGCAATTTGCATGGCCCGGAGTCTCTTAATACCATCCCACCTGTAAATCATGGGAATGTTTATCCTATACATCCACACGGTTTCTACAACAATTTGCATTTTCTTGCTACATTAGCTCGCCCGAATCTCCTTACCTTCAGTTATTCCATATGAAAATTGGCAAGCCCCCAACATCTCCCCCACTAATTGTGCAGGTGTCTACCCAGAATATTACAAATCCTATTACCGGTGAAGCTAATGTTTCCCACCACCCCACAAAAAAAAAAAAAAAAGAGGCTAGGTATTTTTTTTAATCACGATGAAATACATCAATAGTACATACAGGCATTTTAGAATTAATATTCAATGGAAAAAATAATATTTTGCTTACTTGGACCTACTGAACGGTATCGTGGGATAGGAATCTCTTGCGACTCTTGTTGCATGCATAACCGTTCACCAAGTAAAGCCATCACTGCAAAACCAGTACCATTTACAATCCACCACGTAACTGAAGATGGCCAGCCACCATATACGATGCATATAAAAAGATGGATAATGTAGAGAGTGGCTGAAAAATCTAAACACTTTCTAGCCCTCCTAATCAAATGAATCATAGAGCCGGCCCTGTTCAAGACAAAGAAATGACATGTCAGTAGGTCTTTTCTTCTGTAGATATTCTACCTGATTCAAGTCATATCGCAGTCCAAATAGTAGAACCACATAATCAAAATATAACCTAGGTGATCTGATAGTTTATATATAGACCTTCTATTTTTTTTAAATCCATTTATTAATAATCGCTACAAAAAACTGCTGCTTCTGCTGTTTTATTATGGCTAAGTGCCTTAAAGAATGCAAAAAGAAAATAAATTACTATCCACTTTAGAAAAAAACAACTACGGACAACATTATTTGTTTATATCCAAGAATTCACATTGAAGCAGTAAAGACATCTTTTTAAAGGTTGAAGCCATTATTCTTCAATAGAATTTTGTTTATTTCTCGATCCAGATGCACAAAGTTACTTGAATTCTAAACAAAACACAACAGTCAACGTGCTAAACAAAATACTTTCCTCCAAAATACTTTCCTCCAAGAGCACAGTTCTGTGCTCAAACACGAACATTGGGCACAGTATAACATTAGGAATAAAAGAGTATCATCATTAATTACCTGCTCAGTTGAAATCATTGGGTTTAAAAGTCACGAAGGAGAGCTCCAAGTTGAGCCTTATTTTGGTATATCTATTAACTAACAAGAGATTAAAATGGAGGCATGGACAATTAGAAGTTGTCAATCAGTGTCTAGGTAATCTCTTGAGGTGATTAGCTGGAGATAGAATAGGAAAGTCATTATGATAATAGCTCAATTAAAATTTTCTTCAACTAGCTCACAATCAAAGCACTATCAGAATTCGCTTACAACACCACCTGTTGAACTCAGTACCTCTACCACTACTTCGACAAATGCAATCTAATTAACATGTTGAAGCCTATGTAAAACATGTTCCAAATTTTTATGAAAAATAATGTGGAAAGCAATTCAAGAACATAATTGCGCGTATGAAAGTAGAGCACTTTTACATAAGTGGTCCCATAAGTTAATCTGGTCAAGATGCATTTCAATTGGAGCAATTCCCACATGGCACTCATGAATTAGATAGAGAAAATATAGGGAAACAAAAGTCATTGAAGATAGTTGGACCAAATGTGATTTCAACATCAGTATAAAACACAAAGGGTATGTTCTGCATGACTGTAGAGGACATGACATTGATGACAAGGAAGATCAAACAACAGCAACCAAAAAAAAGGGGCATACATAATTGAAGCAACTGCTAGGAGAGCAAAAGAGGAGATTGATAATGGTGTGTCCTCTTTTCAACCCAGGTACACTTTCTTAACAGTGCTCCCTCCTTTGTGGGCCATTCAGGACATATCCAATTCATGGATACAGGTTTTATGAACAGATGACATAGAGGGTGAGGTGAGATAAACAGCACCCTAATCAGATAATCCTAACACTCAATTTTAGGCATGATATTTAATGATTTTTAAAAGTACTTATTTTTGTGATCAAGTCCAATGATTGTTAAAGGATGGATCAATGTCTAATTATGGTGAGTGCCAGTTCATATGGGCAGATGAGTATGAATGGCTTAGATTTGTCAAATGTGAGCCCCGCCGTACAGGATAAAAACAGAAAAGGTACTAAAATAAACATGGGTGGATTTCAAAAAAAAAAAACATAAAAAAATGCTCAATGCATGCATAATGATGATAGCATGGAAAGGAAAAAGCAGTTCTTGATACCTCATGAAATGGGAAGGTAGAATTCAAATAGGGACTGTGTAAATAAATGAAGCCTAAATCAAATTAAGACCAAGGAGAATGATGCAGCACAATTGAAATTGTTTGAAGAGAATCCATACCTATTAAGAGAAGACATAATGTTGACCACCATGAGTTAGTAATCATACTTGAGCTTCTATAAAATAAGGGTTATCAGCAAATACATTTATGACTGATGTAAACATCTATTCACTCTGAAACTGGGTAAGAAAGCCTTGAGATGTCTTGTGTTTAGATAGGAAGCACTTTGATAGATGAGTACATATGATTCAAGGCAGCATAATAATTCATTATTACAAGTTTTTAACTATATTCTCTTCTTATACAAATCTAAAACCCCATGTATGTTTCTTGGTATTGCTCCTTTGTCCACTTATTAAATTTGGAATTCCTCCCAAGTTCACTGGTAGCAAAGAATTAAAACCCATACATCCATCAACTAAAAACCACACACACACAAAAAAAAAAAAAAAAAAAAAAAAAGCTAAATGAACAGAGAGTGATTAGGGCCTACCCCACAAGCGCGCTGAGAAGAAATGAGGCAATGATGCACCGCCCAGTGACTGTAGAGGCAGTAACAGTCGAGTAGTCAAAGAAATATACAAGGCTCATCCTCGAAACACGAACGCCAACGAGAATCGATAAGAATACTCCAAGAGTAATATAGTATAGGCATTGAAGGCAAACAATCTGGGCGACGATGATCCATGGATCCCATACCACCGCCCCATAGAACATGGCTCTTTACCTCTTTTCAAATAAGAAACTCCTACGACTTTGTCAAATCTTCAATAAATCCTTCTAACCCTAATTGCGATCAAAACCACCGAATCCCTCTCTCTTCTCCAATCTTCCAAGTTCAAAATCACGAATTATTGGTGACACTGACTTCCTTCCTTCACCCTATCTTTAGAAAAACTAGATTCAAGTTTTCAATCCCTCACTTTTTGTTATGACACAGATCAAAATTCACGGAAGTCTCGAACCCTAGAGAGAAAAATATGGTTTCCTAACCCTAATTCTGAGAATCTTTCTAAGCGACTCTCTAATGGAGAACGAATGGAGAGAGCAACGAAGGCTAATTGCAGAATCGATTCCTCATATTATTTTGTCAATTGAGGGATTAGATTCGTCCCTCGATTGGAACGGAAAAAGGATAGAGAAGTGGAGTAACTAACCGCTACGTTTTGACGATCTCCTCTTTTTATCTCTCCGTCTCTCGTATCATTGGATTGCGAGAATAGAGAGGAAAGGTACTGAGATTTGGTGCGCTGTTTGCCTAATTTATTTGAAGTGATCAAGATGCTCTGCCTCTTAGCTGTTTGTGCGTTTCCATCCCTCCATTTCAGCGAGTGAGAAACGGGTTCGTCCCCTAGTAGACCCTGGACCTCAGCTGTCGGATGTTTAAGATTCAGGTCCACTATTTTAACTATTGTGTTGGATTTGAATTGATGCTTTTATATATATATAGATCAATACATGGGTCGTATAAGATTAGCAAAAATAAAAAATAAAAAAAATACATGAACCGGGATCATCTAGAGTCTGCCACGTCATCCAGGTCCATTCATGATAATGATATAACAACTACGATAGGTGATCTGGACTCAGATCATTTGAGGATTTCTCCATGGCGAGCATGAGTGGACCACTTATGGTCTCCCATGTCACCGCGAGCAGCCCTGCCTGAATGCATGGTAGGCTGCTCGCGGTGATGTAGCGGACCTGGATTAGTCCACTTATGGTCACCGTGGGGAAAATCCTCATGCGTTCCTCACAAAAAGGTCAAGAAGGTAGATTTTGAGATTTTATACTTTTTATTTATTTTTATAAAACCCTTTTTACTTCTTTTATCTCCTAAAGTGGCTCTTCACTTGAATTCACTTTTATAAGTGAATTACCCAAACGAGCCTTGGATTGGGGGTATCAATGGGTGTGGTCAAAATCATAGTCGAACCATCAAACCCATTCTAAGCTTGGCTTGGGCTGCACTTAGTGGTTTAGGTTTGTGGTTTTGAATTTTGAATATAATGATTGCCAAGCAAATGGATCAGCGTCAGAACTATCAAACAGAAAGCAAAGGGAACATACGAGTTCAATAAACCCAAACTGGGCTAGGCACCCAGCAACAAAACAACACAGCAACTAACAAAAGAAAAAATAAACATTTCCAAAACCACAACCAAAGAGCTATTGAAGTACGACCCTCGTTGGCAATCAGAACCTAGCTTGATAGCTACAAGCAGCATCAGAATTGTCACTGTGTAGAAGAGTTGTCAGTCTAGTTGCCTGCTAACACAGTGAACTGGAGCTTTTAAATAGAAACTTGACTTAAATGTTCTTCATTCACTGATAAGAATTAGAAACAAGAGCAATTAGGGAGACCCTGAACTACCAATAAGAACTAATCCGACCCGCAATATATATGAGTCAGTCGCAAGTTCGGATATGACTCGCCTAATCTATTAAATGTGTTGGGTTAAGGTCAACTCGCATATCTAAACCTATTTCAATAATTTTATCATTTAACATTTGGTAAGGATATTTTATTTTATATAGAATGAGGCAAGCTAGTGTTGGGGCTTTTTTTTTTTTTTTGCTCTAAAACTTAACAAAAATATAGCCTTAACTTTTTAAATAGATTGGGTTGGGGCCAGGATCCTACAAGTTGAGTAAGGTTGGCCCACATTGAATGCGAGTTATGCGTGTCGAGTCTGGTTGACCTACATTGGGTGAGGGTTGAAGTCACTTGACCCATTTTAAAATGGGTCAATAATGGGTTAACTTTCAACCCATAAAAAAACCATTTCACCTGACCGACCCATTTGCCACCCCTATGTAGCATTTGCAAATCTATCTCTCTCTCTCTCTCTCTCTCTCTCTCTCTCTCCTCCTTTTTTCCCCATGTTATATACACACCCAATATGTTCACGCTATCCAAATCCTTATCCAGCAAATGCATAGATTGATTCTTAGTTGTATAAGTGGATAGGTTGGTGCCTCACCATTGGGCTACCATTATTTCTAATATATCTCTCTTCTTCTATCCATAAAAGAAATTAATAAGTGGCATCTTATATTTCTTGGTAGCATCTTATTCAGAGGATTTGGCTCATCGTAGATAGGAATGGAAAAATAAAATTCATGTGACTGACTCCAACATAGTTGGAAGTTGGGACAAAGCTTTGATGATGATGATCTTATATCTCGTTTAGTTATCCTCTTCTTTATCTGTACTATAAATTTGATCCATCTAATTACTCTGTGACTGGGTGTCCTCGTTTGTTCAGTTGAATATTAGGGCTCATTTGTTCCAGTAGCAGTCTTGACCCAAGCCTAGCCTGCAATGGGCTGGATCGGTGCTTGTTTTAAGGCCAATGGCACAAGCTCAACCTAGATTTCCTGGGCACAATCGTAAAATGGTCTAAGACTTGGCATCTATAATGTTACAGGCCCAACCCATGCATCATTATATACAGCACAAAAGTGTGTATGAAATTTGCAAAAGGGTTGAGTGCAAACCAACTTCCTTGCCCATGGCTTGGACTCGGGCCTCAGAGCCCGTTTGTTTGTGTGGAAACTGAATTCTAACAAGTTTTAAGAAAGTACTAGCATGGAGCCCTTGTGCATTGCACAGGTTAAGTCCCGAATAAGATATTAAAATTAATATCCCATTCTTATAAATCCATTTAAACAATTAATTAAAAATTCAAATCAACTAAAAAATTATGGAAACCAAACCTTTCATCTCTTAATCCACGTCAGCATACACAAAATAAAGGATTCATATGTATTTATGCTCATTTTAAATATTAAACAAAAGCTTAAAGAATAACCTTAATTTATAAAGTTGGAAGGCATCCCTTTGAATTGGGTTACATCCACACAAATGGGCCCAAGAAACATTTTATTGAGGAGGCACATATTTAGCCCAAGAGACACCTTTTATTGAAAAGGCACATATTGTGTGTTTTTGAAAGGACACATCACAAATGGGCACTAATACGCTGATGTGGCTTCTCCTAAGGCCAGAATTGAGGGTTTTTTTTTTTTTTTTTTCAAACCAACATTCAGCTTTAAAGAGAAAATATTTCTAAAAAAAGCGATTGAAATTGACAAAAAAAGGCAAGATTGGAAGCCTGATCACCCCCATCCGTTGCATGTCCTGAGTCCCTAATTACCTCGCATATGTGAGTGAGTCCTCCTTTCATTTTTTATTAATTTACAAGTGCATGCAAATTGTCTGCCCTTGCATGTGCAAGTGCATGTTACCTAGCATACGCAAGTCTCTTAAGAGCACACCCCCTTAGCTGAAATACAAAAAAAATAAAAAAGAAAAGAAAAGAAAAGGGCAAAGTTTAATAAATGGAAATCAACTAATATTTCCCATATCCATTTAATTCATTTTCCATTAAAGAATAACATATTTGATAACCATTTGTAATATTTACCTTTGTTTTTTTCAATTTAATCTACTTTTAGAAATACTTTCTTAGAATTCTTACTAATTTAATTTCCTAAGGGCCTTTTTGGTTACATAAGATATTTAGAAATTCACGGTTAAATGAGCTTCATCTTTTAGATTATTAAAAATATGCGGGTTTAAGGTTTGGGAATCCCAAATCTCATGCTTGATACAACTTGAATGGTGAGAATTTACTTAGTTAGCATGTAAGTTAGCATGTAAAAAGTCACTTTTGACCATGCAAAGTCCACATAATTTTGTATTTAGAGTGTTATTATAGAATCAGGGGGTGGAGGGGGCGGAGTCTTGCATTTGGAATTATCTAGATCATCTAAATAAGATATCCTCGAATGCTTGTAACTAAATAGGCTCCGACTTTCCAAAGATTTGAATGACTAGGGCCAAGACTGGGTATTTATTTCTCATTTTCTCTTGCTTTAATTTTTATAAAATGAAATGTTATTTGATACTTATTTTTTAATATTCACCTTTTAACTTCATTTTTAACCAAGGGGGACATGTAAGAACTACAAATATTGTTCCCCCATCTTGATTCATAAATGTTTTAGGAGCCGTGAGCATTATAAAAACTGGATTCTCAGAAAATTTGAAGAACTCTGCAAGTCAACAAAACAACATATCCCTTTAGAAATATAGAAAATTCTAATCCAAACAGGGTATCTATACACCATGGGACAAGTAACTGGCATGGTATCGAGAATTCCCAACAGCAAGGGAATTCTTACAAGCAAGCGAGTTACGACTTACTACGAGCCCTTTCAGAGATTTTCTTATGTATTCCATGCAAATAAATATGCCCATGAATATTTGGACATATACAAGCTTTGAGCTGGCCAGAACCTGGACACAAAGGCTTGCCCACGAGACAGATAGTAGCGTCCCGTGTGGAGCAAGGCCCTTGGCCATAAGCTTTATCACTTCCCTTAAATGATAAGATGTGTCGCCCACCATCCGAAAAATAATAATAAAAAAAAAAAAACGTATGAATCAGATGGGACCCACGATTTTCTTGCTCCTCTTTTGCTTCAAAGGTTGGCTAGCTTGCATGATTTTTAAAGGGTCGTTGTCAATCGGATGGCAATCCAATCCAGAGAAATATTTAGGCGAGAATTAGTTCTTATATATTATATGAAAATTTTTTTTGTAGGGTCCAATTGTGGACACCATTTGCAGATGGGACCAGAGGGGATGGAAAGAACTATATGGGATCACCCAATGTATCAAGTTTGACGCCAAACTCATGCCCCTAACCCTTTCAACCGTGGCCCACAAGTTTAATGCCTTCATATAAAAAATAATATTCAACCCTTAATCCAACGGTTCAGTCCATTTAGAAGTGTGCCAATCCTTGTGATTAGTGACTATTACAGGCTTCTCCATTGATTGCTAGGTTTGGATGGATTGCTAGTTGGGCCCCAACAAAATTCTCATATAAATCACTTGAATATTCATGTGCATCCATCTCTCAACATGTTATAGTGAGAGACAACATAGTAGGGCTAACTTTATAACACATCCGAACTATCCACACACATGAACCCCCCTTAAGTATACTAGACCCATTAAATTTTCACCTATCCAAATGGATTGGACCGTTGGATCGAGAGTCAAAATTCTTCCTTTGATATATGGTCATTAAATTTGTGGGCTACGGATGAAGGGGTTAGAGGTATGAGATTGACCTCAATTTTGATATATGGTCTTATGCAAGAAGTCTCTTCCAATACCCCATAAGTCTCATGATCAATGGGTCCTTAGGTGGGCACCATTAAATTTGTCCCCCACCATATGATGGAATATCATGGCGTAATATCAGTGGCAACAATAATGGGATCATATAGAAGCTTCAGAAAGATGAGATCCACATGGCTACAATAATTGAAGGTATCATGATAGAAGCTTAGAAAGATAAGATCCACATGATATTATATCATTCAGACAACCTTCCTATGATTTTACAAGGAATAGAAGACGACGAATCGAAGCCACTTACGGACGTTTGCAATGAAAAGGACATTTGCTCCACACCCAAAGATTGTTGCTGAGGTTGAACCATACTTTGCAAAATCATCGTTTGTCCTTTTTTTTTACTAGCACAGTATCCTTTGGACTTATGAGTTTTAAAGTATCACTCCTTACCAATGGCACAACCTGGAAAAAGAAGAAGTTATATAAATTAAAGAAAAACTACCTTAATCTATCCACCCGCTGATCCCGTGAGCTCAGGAGTGGACCCAAGTAGTGAGCATTGGGGATACTTGTGCTCGCGACGTTGAAAAAATAAATTTATATGCTTTTAACATATTTATTTAATTCAACAATAAAATAAAATTGATACGGACTGAGAAGTACCTCACATCTTATTGGAAAAAAGGCGTCTCACTTTAATAGCCACCCTTGGCAGGTAGATCACATAGTATTCTTCCCAACACTACTTTATATTAGCAAATATATATATATATATAAAATAAATACATAATGTGGAACAAAGAAGGCAAAAGGGATGATTTTAGAGGAGATATGCATGGTAGAAAATGCCTTGAATATCTGACATTTATATGATGCGAGCCAAAGAATCGAATGATGCTCCATGCTTGTTTATATACATACGCAAGTATCGCCATCATTGGAGTGATGATGACTTTTGTGGGATCTATCTAAAGACTAGAGGGTGTGAATATGTATTTTTATCACAAGATTGAGGTTCACAAGGAGCCTTATGATGCCTTTTCATACCAAAAGTTACAATAGAAAATATGTTAATTGACATTGTGGCTGTGCACTGCCAAGTGCGAGAGATAGGTTTGTAAAGACCAAAAAGCGTTATGCCAATCATGGGAGGTGTGGATGGAAAGATCTTAAGAAGATCCAGTGGTGTGTAAATATCAACTCAAAGAGATTATTCTAACCCGTTATTTTTATATATGAGGTTTAATAGTTTTAGAATGCATCATTTTTTTAAAAAAATTGCATTTTAGATCCAATGATATATAATAGTTTAGATTTTGGCTTGTGGAATTCTTTTTTTTTTTTTTTTTTGTGTGGGGGGGGGGGGGGGTGGGGTTGTTGTCATTTATGGGTCTGATGTCCGCCCTAGAAGGTTGTCTATCGCGATTTTTTCTAAAAAGAGCACAACCCTATATGAACAGAATACTGTCTATAATTTGATAGACAATTGACTTGAATTGATAATATATGTGATATAAACTAGTTGAATGATAACCCTAATTTAGATTCAAAATATAAATAAGTTTTTTTTTTTTTTCCAATGCTCAGCTGATTAGGGACATGTATGTTATATTATTATCTTTCGAGTGAGCTTGAATTCATTGTAACATTCTATTTAGAAGTTATTTTATAAACTAGATTTGTGGATGAATATTGGTAGAATATTTCTCAAATTTGCTTGTGCCAGTTCCAAAACATCAATATAGGTCACTCACTGTCAAGGGTGGTGGGTTTTGGAGGGCGTTTGTGGAAAAGGACTAAAATATAAGTGCTAGCTGATTCGAAAATTTCTCTCAGGTGAATATGATCTCACTTTCTGGCATAAAACAAATATCAGTTCTCAGTTATCACGTCCCTCACTCCAATTGAGCAATCCTCACCACTCATTGATAAATCCAACAGCCCCTTTTCATCAACTGTCAATTTTGCGGTTGTTTTGCACTCTATCGTTGGATCCCCTGTCCGCAACAATTACACCGCACCATCTCCATCATAGGGCCCATATAGAGATAGTCCAGACTTATATCCTTGAATTTTAACTCAATATAAACAGCGAAACGCAATTAACGACGCATCAACACCCATCATATTTCCAATCATGTGTTCAATTTTATAGTGGAACCCATTGTATCAAAGTGAAAAATTGAAAATACAGAAAAGAAAGAGATGAAACTCATTTTAAATGGTCCAAATTAATGGAGCTTCCTCCTTTGTTACTAGGGTTGTAAGCGGGTCGGTTCCGGTCCGGGTCAATTAAGGAGAACGTTGAACCAGGTCCGGACCCGGACCCGGACCCGAAACCATTTTGGAATTAATTTTTTGACTTAAGGACCGGAATCAGAACCATATATGGGACGGATTTAAATTCGGATTTGAATATAGGTAGAAAATGATATTAAAAATATGATTTTTAAAAAATTAAGATAATATGCGACAACTGATCATTTTTTTTTTTTACTAACGCAGGGTTCTCAATCCTTTGGGTCGGACTATTCCTCCGGGCATAGAAAGAAGTCGGATAAAACCTGGGTGGCTCCTAGCTAGTAGCACAAGTAGGCGCTCTAGCTCCGAAAGTGGGATGAACGTGCTCCTGACCTCGGCCAAATCCCTTGGCCTGCAACAACTGATCCATATCGATGTAGACGTCTGTGATACAATCTCAGCTCACGGACAGGTGTCTAGATAAAAATAACGTGGTCCCACCGACTACTGAAGCACACAGTGCGACTCTGCACCATTTCGCGCAAAAGAAGCCACCGCGTGGGAAATTAATAACACCAAGTGGACAATTTTCCTCGAAGTCTCTGGAATCGTCGGATTACAAACAACTTAAATATCAATACATCTATAAATACGAAAGCGTTTTCTTGCTGGGAAGATCGATAGCATCGAGCGAAAGAAGAAGAAGAAGCAGCGAAGGGCGAGAGTTGATTGCTTACGTTCGTCTTAGGCTCTCATTTCTCGATTCTCCGAGATCAGCGTCTTCTTCACGTTTCAGAGCGAAGTTCGTTTTCTTGTAGAAGTTCGTTTGATCTACGGTTTCCTATTACCTTCCCTTTTCTGTGTTTTCGATTCTTTGATTTTTCTTCTAATCGAGTTGGATTTCTTAGGTATAAATCTGTCAAGATCTGGAGCTTTTGTTTCAAGAATTTTTAGGTTTTGATGCAGAATTGACTAGATTAGATGTATAGTTTCTTTTTTGGATATTGAGATTCCTAAAAATCTCGCAGATCTATGTGCTCATGGAGTTGCAGATTGAATCCCTAGGCTTTTAGGTTTGAATTAGCATTTTTTTCTTAACATTCTGAATCTTCTCTCATTAGGTTTTCTATCATTCTGAATCTTCTCTGATTAGGTTTTCTTCGCATGATCTTGTAGAATTATAGCATATGTGGTTTTATGAATCTGCAGCGTTCTAGATGTAGCTTACAGTTTCTGCTTTTGAACTGCTTTTTGAGCGAAAATGGATCTGATGAGGATTTCATTTTAGTTTAGCGTGGTAATTTGTTGTTTGTTATGGTTTTTTTTTTTTTGAATAGTATTGTTTGTTATGATTTTGGTGATGCTGTCTCTTTCGATGTTCCTTTTGATGATTTTGACTGCGATATATGATGAGCAGAAAATTCTAGAACTCGTTTGGTTGCTATTCTCTATTATATGCTTCTACTATGTATTTGCATAGATCATTTTGTATGATGAGAGGTGAAATAAGCTTCTCTGGGCTGTGTCATGTAAGAACCATATAGTTGTACCGGTTTGGTGTTTTGAATAGCATTAAGAAGGGGAAAATGTAGGTTGCAATTGCAGGTTTGAATGATAACAGTGTGGGAAACATAAGGAAAACCGAGAAAGTGGCAGGAATCAGTTATGCAAATGATTTCTCCAACATGCTAGGTTAGATTTTCATGAATACCTTATGCAAATGAAAACCTACTCTAGTCTTCTTGTGATGTCTATGATGAGGTCTCCATTGATCAGATGATTACTTTTTTTTTTTTTTTTTTCTGCTTATATTCAAAATTGGTTCATGTTAAGTAAGGCTTTACTGTCAATTTGCTGTCACCTGTAGGGGTGAATTTTTATTTTTTAGGATATAGGAATCTAGTAGTTCAAGTATGAGAAAAGGTCTTGTAAGATTTGGTCTTCTGGCATTGTAGATATGAGTAGAGACTCCACCAACGTGGGACAAAGTATATTGGACAATTTCTATTTTAAGAAACTAGATGAAAATCTAGTTTGAATGGTGGCATTGAAATATTTAAAAATTTTCATTTTTCCTGTATTTTTCTTGCCTTATATTATTCTATTGCCACTGGAATGTTATTTTGAAGAGGATGATAGAAACTTTAGTCCATAGCATATAGGGAAGAACCTGATTTATTTATTTATTTTTTAATGTTCGGCACTTGGGCTACTGGTCTAGAAGTGGTACTTTAACTTGAGAACCCAGAAATTGACCCTTGAGCATGCGTGTGAAATGAAGGTGCCAACACCACTCAGCCATGAGTGTGTTGGCAAAGGAGAAAAGCTGATTATATAGTTTAGTTTCACTGATAATTGGATTCCAGAACGATGGTTGGCGCTTTGTATTTAGAATGCTTTCCTGCAGTAAAGGTGACTGTTGAATTCAAGCCTGAGATCATTTTTTTTTACCAGTCAAAGAAAAGATAATTCTACTAAAGGGAAAAGAAATTATATGGAAACCAAGAAGAAGTTGGAAGGTGTAGCATGGAGACTCCTTGTCCAGCAAGGATGTCAGCCCCGATGTAAGAAAAACAAAGCATATGCAAGAAGAAAGAAAAAGAAAAAAAAACTGGAGAAGATGTTATTTCTTTATCTGATCCATTTCCACAGATAATCACCATTTCCATGAATGTTTGAGCCTCCATCTATAATGTGATGTTCACAAGGATTGTTTTGTCAATGAAAATCAGTTTGACTGTATAATATATATTTTTTCCGCGGGACATACATTTATGAACTTTGAAGACACTAGCAGAGTTTGGACCACACCATCATATTTCTTCTATTGTCTCTAATGATCTACATGAAAATTCTCTTGGAAGCAACACATCGCAATGTGAAGCAGAACCCAACATCATATATTCCATTGTCCTAATGATAAAAAATGAAGCCCCCCTTGGAAGAAATATACTGTCAATTAAGAAGAAGAACATTACCTTTTATTTTACATGATAATGCAGCATTTTGTGCGCGGCGGGACTTTGCAAGGTATGACATGGGTTTTGAGCAAATCTAACAATGTATTTTGATGTATGTTTATCCCTCACGATAGCAGGATGACAAAAGGACCTTGCAAGTTACATCTATCTAACAATAGCTTTATACTAGAGTACCTTGCCCCCAGTTCTTTTATTTTTCAGAGATGAGCAGAAGTGCAGAATGCAGTTCTTATGCAGGCTTACTTATCACGGTCAGCTGTTGTGCTCAGATTGGTCATTTGATCAAGTTTTGGACTAATTAGGTACCCGATTAGCTGACAGAAATTAAAAAAAAATTGAATACTTGAAATAGACCACGACATTTTTGTGAACATGAACACCAGATATGTGGTTAAGGTTCATTGATCAAAGAAGACTGTTGGAAATGAAGATTGGAAGTCCAAGCCGAGGTAGGCCTACCTACAAGTTGCTTGTTGTGATGGATGGCTGCGGCAGTGTCCTTCTGCAGTAACATTTCTTCTCCCTGTGCCTTTGTATGTGTTTGATGTTGATGTATTGCTTTTACCAGAAATTGGAGCTTATCTGATGCTGGTGCACATTTTATTTCAATTTGCTTTCCAGTCTTCTTCAAGAGATCAAGTGGTTACGCACTATTGTTTACTATTTACCACTGGAGATTGAAGAGTGCCTCCGTGCCGCATTATAATTATTATATGGGACATTTTATCTCAGCATGATCTGATGAATCCTTCTCTTGGAGTTAAGCCGAATGGAGCTGTTCAACATTCTAGGATTTTGTACTTGCTGATTAGAATACGTCTGCAGAAGTTTACAAGAAAGCAACAAATATGATACGGTGTTTGCCTGGCTTGATCGGTGGCTAAATGCTTTTTGAGTGCAAAGCAATTTAACTAACATGCTCTTTTGTGCAGGTTTAGTAAGTTTAGCTGTTGACTCTTTGCGCTGAAATGGAGTCCTCCATCAGTAATTCTCAATCTTTAGAAAGTGCTGGGCAAGAAAAGCATCATGAAGCAGTTAAACAGGGCCACAGATCAGAAAGCACCTTCACTTGTCCTCACTCATCTAATGAAGAGCACATGCCCACTGAAGAAATAGGACTCAGTACCAATGCCAATGCCAATGGGCAAGAAAAGCATCATGGAGCAGTTAAACAGGGCCACAGATCAGAAAGCACCTTCACTTGTCCTCACTCATCTAATGAAGAGTACATGCCCACTGAAAAAATAGGACACAGTACCAATGCCAATGTGACTGTTATAGAAAGATTAGAACGAGGATATATGCAGTATGGGTACGCCATTTATAATTTTTGAGAAATTATATGGTTCTCCACCTAAGCATATTTATAGTATTCTCAAGCCTTTCATGTTTAAGAGGGGACCAGGTGGAGAGATCCAGTTCATCAATCTGATGGGCATCACTATGGAGACACCATGTCCAAAAGATTTCCTATAACGTTTCCATTCATAACTTTGGTTAAAGATGTGGTGCTATCCTAACCATTCATTTAGTGATCTGCCAATGGATGGTTAAGAATGCTATGTGAAAAAAAATGTTGGTAAAGAGAAAAAAAAAAAAAAAAGGAAAAGAAAAGAAAAGAAAAAGAAACCTGTCCATATTCAGCAAGGTCAGACTGGATGGCTAAGATCTTCCAGCCCTTCCGGGATAGGAGTATGGTTTGTCCCTTATGGAGCATGATGATAAACCAGCATGTCAATGGGTCAATTATCATATTCTTGGATTGATGCCTCTTTCTTTCTTCTGCAGATGTTCACATTACCGACGACGGTGTCGTATTAGAGCTCCATGTTGCAATGAGGTTTTTGATTGCCGGCATTGTCATAACGAGGCAAAGGTGAGTGACAAATGAAGTCCCATATTCCTTAATCTTTTAATTACTAGGCTGCTGTCATGTGAATGATAAACTTATCCCAAGACCATTTCTGATCTTTGCCAGTGGGAGAATGCCTTACCATGTGCTGGCCCTTTGTTTCACATGCCATTGTTTCCTTTAGTTATTAAGCGTGTAGTTTGCAGGCTCTATCATCTATGTTTATCTAAGAAATAAGAATTAGGGCCAGATTCCCTAGGTGCTTAGTTTTTGTTTGGTTGCAAGACTGCATTCTTCTTTTCCCTTATTTCTTTGGTGGTCTAGTGTCTGTATGAAAATTAGAAATGGATGATGAGTATAAATTAATTTGATATCACTCATTAGTGATAATTACCGATCAAAGAAAAGTTTCTTCTACTCCAATATCAATATTTGACTTGAGACAAGAGGATGCCTGGAACTGACTTTTCTTCTAGTAAATAGCAGTAATGGCTGTCTAACTAAATGTTCCGAGGCATTTGGATTTTCTTGCCATTATTATATCATTATTATGATCATTGAAGCCTTGTCCCATCTATTTGGGACGGGTTGTGTGAGCTCTACTTCTCTACCCATGTTTATATGAAAATCCATGTTTAACATTTCAATTAATCATCTGGAATCTGTATGGGTTGCCCCCTTCTTCTAGATATTGTGTAAAACCCAATCTAAAGAATTTTTTCTTGGGAGTAGGACTCATTACAGCCATAGAAAACAACTAACAAACTGTTTCAATAGCTTCTCTAAATGGCTCAATATTTTATTATCAAGGAAATACCTTTAAGTAGTTAGGAAAAATTAAAAAAAAAGAGAAGTGGAGGTTGGACTGTTACGTGAGTTGATTGTACCTTTTGTTTTGGCCAATCTGATCAATCAGTGTGTGAAATGTTTCTCCATTCCCACTGCTATTGTGTTCAATAGGGTCTTTTTTTTTTATCACAGATCTATCTTGATCTTACATATCCATCCTTAACAGATTCTCTAGTTACCTAACATGCATATTGTAGTTGTTGTCGATTATTCCAAATCATCTAAAATGCAATCTGCAGTAGCTGATTGCACTTTCTGTTCTTTTTGTGATGTCTGATTGATTTGCATTAACAAGAAAAAACAATTAGTTGCGTTTGCTAAAATTTGGATGGTTTCAGAATTATTTTTTTAATGGAAAGCTGTCTCTAACCTGCAATCCGTGGTTGTGACATGAGCCCCTTTAAACTGTGCAATGGGTTCCTGTTACTTTGCCACATCATCATTATTATTTTTAAAGTTAGCATCGGAAGCCGTTGAAACTCACGTTTTCATATGGTTTAATAGTCTGTAGGCTTTTCGGTATTCATGTTGCTTCTTTTCTTGCATACTACAAATTAAGTTGAGTTGAATTAGACAGTATTTTATATTGTCAATTAGTTAACTAACATTCAAACAAAGAAAATTTTAACTTACCAGGTATTCATGTTGCTTTTTCATGCATACTAGAAAGTAAGTCGAGTTGAATAAAATTAGTATTTATATTGCTAGTTTACTACCATTCAAAAAAATAAATAAATGTTAACAACTATTTTAAAATAGATTATAGTTTTTATCCATAAAAATGTTCATATCTTGCATCCATTTATCAACTGTCCCCTCGTTTTTATTTTTCTAAGTTACGTGCTTACTAACTAGAGGTTTGGTGGGCAGAACTGTATTAATGTTGAAAGGATGCACAGACATGACCTTCCACGTCATGAAGTGCAACAGGTAGATTCATTCCCTTCAAATATCATAACCAGTAGTTCTTGTGTTTTGTGGAAATATGAAGAGCATCTTGATTTGACCTTTGACTTCTGATTATTCCTTCAGGTCATATGTTCACTTTGCGGAACCGAACAGGATGTAAGTTCCAGCATTCAAGTGTACCTTTAATTGTTACATGCCTAAGTACTTTAGATTCTAAGAAGTATTCACCGTAAACTGTTTGCTCTGGTAATTTTACTGTCAATAATAATACCTGTAGTGCCTTGATTTATTTTCTTTTTCTTGTAGAATATTAAAGGTCTTATGATTTCTGTTCTTTCAGAAGATGTTAACACCCTTTTTTTTTTTCTAATGGAAACACCATATATAATCTTCAATCAAGTTTAATACAATAGCACATGATTGAATCCATTTCATAATCTTTAGTCTGCCAAAACATGGGACTACCCAGTTTTGCATCCAAGGTTTTAAGACTGTGACAGTACTCTGCACATGTTTTTAAATAAAGCAAAAAAGGTTGTTCTGATAAATTTTGTGCGTGGGATTGCCAATTGTGTCTGGTTTATGGCTTATCATTCATTATTATTATTGTCTTTGTTATATATGGTTGTCATTTGTTTGTTGTTCCCATAATAGTTTTGCTCTTTTATCCAGTATGGCCTTCTCAAGTGCAGTTGCTTCCTGATACAGAAGATTCGATTTCATTCTTGTGTTATTTATGTCTCCTCTCTTTTCTTGACTGACTTCTGATTCCAGGTTCATCAATTTTGTGTCAACTGTGGCGTGTGTATGGGCAAATACTTTTGTGAGACTTGCAAGTTGTTTGATGATGATGTAAGGGAACAGATACTTTACCTTTGAACCTTAATTTCTTCATTGTATATGATCTATTGGCAACTTATTCTGTAAAATCAGGTAGGCTTATTTATTTAAATTGTTTCTAGCTTCTATGCCTATTTATAATTTTATGTTTTTTCGCATTTACAGCTGTCAAAGCAGCAGTACCACTGCAATGGTTGTGGAATTTGCAGGTTTTCTTTTGAATTCCGAAACTTTAGTGTTTTTTTATCATTATCCTTTTGATGTATCTAATAATTACATTGTGATTCAGGATTGGAGGAAGGGAAAATTTCTTTCATTGCTTCAAATGCGGTTAGTATGGTATTATGATTTTCTTCCTGTCATTGGCTTTTTTCCATTCTGCTTGTATGCTAATTACTTGACTTCCATTTTTTTTTTTTTTTTTTTTTTGGGAATTTTTAAGCCTTGTGACTCTAATGAATGATCATCAATGGTCATCACTGAAGACCTATCCTGAGTACTAGGGTGTAGCTTGAGTTCTACATTTTGCACTGTTACTATTCAATTCATACATGCATTGTTACAAAATGTATCTTAGAGAACTAGAGACGCTCAAAGTTGTGTAATTGATATATAGTAATACTATAGAACCTGAACGCGACATCAATCTCAAGCCTTTAATCTCACTGTCTACCTTGGAGGAGATGCCCTTCAAAACCAAATGGGAGATTAGTTGTAGTAATAATATAGAACCAAAAAGAAATCCCTAATAACTCTCTAAATGTGTTTGGAGTTTGGACTATTCATGCCTACTACACCAAGTACTTCTACTACTCACAAAATTTGGTGACTTGTCACTTCCTTCAACGTCCATGCATGTATGTGAACAAATGCATGCATGTGAATAAATGCATTCATTCACTGTAATACATGGGGCCACTTTTAATCCAAATTTTATGAACTTTGGGCCGGCCCTACATAGGCTGATAATCTTCAAAATATCAATTTAAAATTTTTACTATTCACACTGAAGTGGAAGAAGACACTTGTTCCTGCCTACTGATATTTTGTTCTGGGTCTTAAATTCAGGTTGCTGTTACTCGATTCTATTAAAGCAAAGTCATCCCTGTGTGGAAAGGGCTTTGCATCATGACTGCCCTGTTTGCTTTGAGGTGAGATTCATGCTTCCTTGGTATTTTTTTCTGTGAACATGGTGAGTGTTTCTTGGGGTTTACCTGTGGTTTGTTTGGACTTGCAGTATCTTTTTGAATCCACAGATGAGGTTATTGTCTTGCCCTGTGGACACACCATACACATGAATTGTTTGAAAGAGATGCGACAACACTTGCAGTAAGTTTTCTATTTTTTTCTTTTTCGTTTTTTTATTCAGTGAGGTTTTTGCTTCAGAGTAAGAGATTTTTGCCTCTTCTAATCTGTGTCACAGATATGCTTGCCCACTCTGCTCCAAGTCCGTCTGTGATATGTCAAAGGTTTGGGAGAAGCTTGACATGGAGATTGCTGCTACACCTATGCCTGAATCTTATCAAAACAAAATGGTTCTCTCTCTCTCTCTCTCTCCCTCTCTCTCTCCAAATGACCAGTATGTTCTTAATTGCTGACAAGCCGGGGTCACTGTTGATTGGCAGGTATGGATACTGTGTAATGACTGTGGTGGGACCTCGCAAGTCAAGTTTCACGTGGTTGCCCAGAAATGTCTTAATTGCAAGTCTTACAACACTCGGCAGACGAGAGATAGAGTGGCCACATCGTCATGCTCGGAAGACTAACCTCTTTATTGGTACTTCATCCACTGACAAAGTGAAAAAAGCTCCCACACCTTTTAGTGACATCTTGTATTATCAATATGGAAAAGGGTTGTTGAGCTCATCCATCTTGGTTTCCTTCTATAGCCTTTGTTGAATGTCGGGGAATTTCAAGCCATCTGAGTGCAAGATATGGCTATTGTTCTCCTTTACTTTTCTGTATTTGCTTGTCGCCAATAAAATCAGGTCCTTCTCTTTTTTTCAATAAAAGTTTGCTAGGGTGTGGAGAATTCTTATTTTCTGTTTCAGAATGTGATTTAATGAGGGAGATGCTAGTTACAATGCAGGTTGGGGCAAATGTGTGTGTGTGTGGCCTACCTATCAGGTAAAACAAAATATTGATGCTGACGTTGGCTGTGTGCATGCCAATCAGGGATTAGGTCTCTGTGGATTAGAGGTGGCACAAAGTCAATTTGATCTGATCATTGTGAACTTTAATTTAGTGGCCCTTAAAAGAAGGCGCTTCTAATCCACTGAAAAATCTCCATTCCCTTCTACAAATGGTGGCAAGCATCAGGGTGAGTACCACGGCAGTTTTGCATCTGCAACCTAACTTTTGGCCCAATTTTCCTGAAATAGTTTAAGAACCTGTTCATCACAATCAAAGAGAGCATATCGGCAATTTATCATAGCCAAATCAGATTCTAGATAAGCTCCCGTTGTTTTATGCATTTAATGGATATGAATTCAAAATTGTTGCTGATTGGATCAGGCTGAGTGGGAAGTCATTATATCGCCGAGAAATATTGAGCAAATTTTGCTAATTGCTTAGCTCTTGACTATAAAAGACCAAAATCTATTAAAAATATTCCTGCACGTATACCTATAAGAGAATAGAAGGGTGATATCATAGTTATAAGCTTGGTTTAGAAAATAGGATGCATGCGTAGGTGAAAGTGGTGCCTCTTGAATGGAGAGGAACCATTAAAAAAGGGACCAGGATCCGAGATAAAACTTTTTTATTCTTCGGCTACCTGTATGTGCAGGGAAAGATAATCAAAGTGTGGTAATAGATTGCTCGTTGGAGAATCTAATTATCTAAGCAGCTAAACCCCCCCTGTTTGGATAAATGAGGAATGGAGTAAAATAAAGTGGATTTTACATGTGGAGTGTAGTGGAAGAGAAGTAGGTTGAAATTAAAGTGGAGTGCTTCACTTCACACCATTTTTATGCTTATTTTGAAGTTAAGGTTTGAAGTATAATCCACTTTTACTTAAGAAAATAAAATTATTAGAGTTGAATAAATGGAGTACATGTGGCTCACAACATTACTTCATCTATTAGGTCAGACTCACCCAAACAGATAGAGTTGAAGTTTTAGATTGTTAGGGCCCCCATTTAACTTCACTCGACTCTTTTTATTATCCATCCAAATAGGCCCGCTAACCATGCTTTTCCTCATTTCAGGCATACAGTTACAGGTGATTAAATGTATACTGTCATTAAAAATAGGACTGCACATGAGCGGTTCGGATCAGTTTAACACTAAAATCAATAACCAAACCGAACACTTCGGTCTTTTAATTAACCGATCCGATCCGACCGATGGAAATGGCTTAAACCAAAACGAACCGAACCAAACGGTTCGGTTCGGTCGGTTAAACCATTGTCTGTTATTTTATTTTAATTTTTTGAAAATCAGACATTAAAAATTTCAAAATGATGATACCCCATCCTTTGCATTTATTCTAATGTTTAGTGCAAACATAAAAATCCAACATTCCAGACTGGACTAAACGCATATAAAAAATAATTCTACTCGAAAAAGAGAGTTCGGGATAAACGCAAGCGCAAAATAAATAAAAAAAAAACAGCTTGCAGTGAAACATTCATTTTACATGATACCATTTGGAATTACAATAGAATAATAGTTCATGTCAAGAAAAGTCACACACAAACTAAATCTGTATCAGAACCCACTGTATTTTTCAGAAATGAAGGTTTCTTATTACATTGATTAGATGAGACCAAAACCAACCATCAAAAGTCTAGACTCTAACGGCTTTTCTAGCATTCTCAAGATTGCAGCTTTCTGATAAAAACCTCATTGAAACAAGGTAGGAATTATGATGGAAGAAAAACACCCCGTATAGTAATCCCTCCATCTGCAATGAAGTATCAAAAAGCATTTGAGAGATTAGAGGAGATGCATCGAAGCAGTGTTGACGGTCGAGTTCATGTAAGAATGGAGTTGTGGAATGTAACTTTGAAAGTAGTAAAAAATGAAACCCTAAGGCTAAAATAGTAAAAAAGTAATATTAAGTTACTGCATATGGTCAGTTCGGTTTAAGCGGTTAACCGTGGGCTCAAACTGATAATCGACCGACGTAAGCGGTTTTTATGATTTTCAAACCGTTAACCGAACCGATTTATTATAAACCGATCCGAACTGCCCAGTTCGGTCGGTTCGGTTCAGTTATGTGGTGATACGGGATTTTTTGTGCAGCCCTAATCAAAAGGCCTGAAATTCTGTGACAACTGGGGTCTGCATGGAAGTGACAAGTGATGGGAAACCACATTTTTGTAAGGTTTTTGCAATGGAGAGAGAGAGAGAGAGAGAGAGAGAGATAGAGATTAGCTGGGCTGCCTCAAGCAGTTGATCAAGTCTATTATCGTTGAGGACATCCGAATATCAATCTAAACTTTTATTGAACAATGGATTCAACTTGGAAAGTTTGCTTTGATTTAAAGATTTTTCCAATCACCAGAGCAGTAGCAAGTACCGAAGCCTAATTCGGTCCGAGCGAAGAGGAGACTTAGTAAGCCTTGATAAACTATAAACTTTAATATTTATTTCGGACCACAAACACAAATGACCGCATAGCGCAGTGGATTAGCGCGTTTGACTTCGGATCAAAAGGCCGTGGGTTCGACTCCCACTGTGGTCGGAAACTCTTATAATTTTTAATAGTTCTTCAATTTTATTAAAATCAAAATGTTTAATTAAACTTTTAGTTTTTGTTTTTATTTTTATTTTTTTCTGATCTGATAGTTATGGTCACATCTTGGGCAGAATTGCTGCATGTATTCAACTGTGAGAACCATTTTTTTTTTGACACAAGACAAAAATGGTTCTGGGTGTTTCTGACAGTGATTAAAATGCTGGGAAATACTGGCATGCACAAACATGAGCTTTTAAGTAATTTATTATTATCTGGTTTTAGCTTCCTTGAAATCTTCCTCAATCTCATTTTCCTTATCATAGGCACAAGGGACCTTTGATCACAATTGCGACAGCTTTCTCCCAAGCCAGAGCCGATAGAGAAGCATATCAGTTTACACCCAACAAAGTCTGCCATGAAGTGATCAATAAGAGCTTAAGTAACCTCATTACAATGACGAGCAGTATTACCAGATCCATACCTGCTTTCATTCATGGGGTGATGAGAAACTAAGTCATAGCAGCACAGAAGAAACTAGAACTTCAGTGGCCAAGAAAACGAAACAAACCCGAGGCCTTGTTGGATCATGCCTGCCTCATTGTTTGGGAGTGACCTCTTTTTTCTTGCCTGCTTTCAGCATTCAACAGAAGGGGTTCATCGGCGAAAACTGCAGCAAAGGTGTTCATGGGCTGCTTGCTTGCATGGAGTTGAATTCTGAGGATTTCATGGTAAAATGCATGGTTCCGACGATGATTATTAATGAGGTGAGGGGTTATAAGGTGAATATGTAGATGTGACCCTTTCCTAGGATTTGATATACTAGGGTGACGGTGGGGTATCTATTTTTCGTATATCTTCAATTGATTTCCATTAAAAAGGAGTTCATTTGATGGCCATTTTTGGATCTTCATCTTTGTTTCTTCAATTTAGCCAATTTTAGGAATAAAATCTTGGAATTCCTAGAAATTGTTTTTTCAATTTAGCCAATTTTAGGAATAAAATCTTGGAATTCCTAGAAATTCAATTCCATGCAAACAAAAAGGTAGTAAACCAAATCAACCACTAATGACTAAACCATCTTTCTTTCAATAAATCAACTCATAATATGAACATATGATGTTCTTTCCATCCTCAACTTTTTGGAGAAATTTCTAAGATATTTCTGAATTTAACAGTAAAAATAGAAAAAAAAAGTTTTAACATCAACCTTTTCATTGTACCATTACCGAGCATGGAATGATGCAACATCTGAAACTGATATTTTAGAAAATGCTGTGGTCGACTGAATCAAAGTGATTCTTAAGAGTCGAGAACATCGATAGAAAGGCCTACTGGATGCATTGGCAATGGCCATGGATGATGCTTTACCCATCCATTATCCAAGTCTATTTAACATGCTAACCAGTCAACATTGTTCAAAAGAAAAGAAAAGGTAATTTTAACACATTTGCCTCAACTAAAAAACTCAACAGATGTCCTTTACCAAGTAAGAAATTTCTAAGTTGAAGAATTTGAAACTGCATGATTAATAAATTCACTAATTATGATCAAAACACTACCCATATCAATGCTGAACTTTTAACATATATACATGATACAAAGATGAGATAAAAAGAACAAACAACAAATCCTAATAAAATATATCTTCTGCCATTTCTGCAGGTCAACATATAATGTAGATTGCAGATTAGGAAAGCCCAAAATTCATACACTGAAATTATCTTTGAGAATAATTCAGAAATTATTTATATTGCCATGATTACAAGTCCATTCTTATACAAATGAAATGCAGCAACCTAGAATCATACAACTGAAATAAGAATAAACAATATGAGGATGGGATTTAAACTTGCACATGATCTCTTTGAGAAGCTTCTGATGTGGGTCCTCCCCTCCTCCTCCTCATCTTACCAATCCTCTTCATGACAACGGGTGTACCATCTTGAGCTTCTCTACCATTTTGCTGATGCTGTTCATTTACTGTACTTACATTCAAATTGCACTCTCTCCTCAATCGCAATGCTTCCTCTTTTGTTGACGCCAATTCCTCTTCAAGCCTTTTACTCCTCTCTTCCAATTTGTCTACTTCCTCGCAGAGCTTTGTAAAAAATTGGTGGATCTCTTTTAAATTCATCTGTACTTCTTTTGCAGCATTTTTCTCCTCAGCAAAGGACTTGGAGAGCAGATAATTCTCGGCTTCAAGACTGGCATTCTTTGAATTAGTGATTTCTAGTTCTCTTGACAGCATCAATGCTTTCGAATTCATCTCATTGAGAGATTTGGTAGCATCTTCCAAGTTTCTTTCAAGTTTCCCGCGGGAGTTCTTATCTTCCAAGATTTGTTTGCTCACTTCCTCCAGTTTCTTTTTCAAAGAAACAACCACCTCTCTCTCTTCTTTCAAATCATGGGCAGTCGTTTCTGCTTTCTTGTTGACCTCCAATAGCTCCTTCTTCAAGTTCTCACGAGCTTTTATCACATTCTTCAATTCATCAGTCATCACTAGAAGCTCTTCTTTAGTCTTCCTTAGAGCTTCCTTGCCTGAAACAAGTTCGTCTGACCGTAGTTTCAAACTTAACTTCATCTCATCCAGATTTTGATTCAGAGATTTCTGTACTTCCCCAAACTCGTCCTGAATTCTTGAAACCTCAGATTTTAGTTCTTCACATGACCTTTTTGACTGATTTAGCTGTTTCAATAAATCAGCAGCCTCAAGTTTAGATGCTCCCAGAGTTTCTTGGGTAATTTGAAGCTCACCCCTCAATTTCTTCACAGTGTTTGCTTCCTCATCCAACATAGTCCTTAAACTGTCCCTCTCTCTTGTTAATTCTGCAATCAATGATTGATTTCTGCTTTGATTGCTACTTGCTTCATTCAAAGCAATCTCCATCTTTTCCTTGAATTGATTCAATTCATGGTCTTTGTTTGACAAGAGTTCGGCATCAGAGGCTGCTCTTTTAGCTGACGCTGACTTCAAATCATTATATTCCTCATGAAGATCATGAACCTTTTTGTTGATTTCATCTCTTTCTGTAACTAGCAACTTTAATCTAGTGTTCAGATCTTCCTCCGAAGATTTCTTCAATTCTATCTCTTTTCTTAATTTACGGACTTCCTCTTTCAAACCTTCAACTGTAGAATTTGCCTGTGCAAGATCTTCTCTGGTCTGATTGTAGATAGAGGTTAGGTTCTTGCACTCTGATTCCTTTCCAGCGAGTGACGACTTGAGATATTCGATACTAATTTCCTTGTCCTTTATCTCTAAGTTAAGCTGGTTTATCCTTTGCTGGAGGATGTCAATTGCATCCTGCTTCCGCCCAACTTCAGCCCCAAGTGCCTTTTTATCTTCACCTGCTTGAGCAATGACACCTTGAAGATGATCTATCTGAGCTCTAAGATCTTGTGTGAGTTGTTTCTCACTTTGAAGTTCTTTCTGTCGTTCTGTTAGTGCACTGTTAGCAGAATCCAGTTGGTTTGACAAAGAGTCCAGCTCTTCCTTGGCCTTCCTAATCTCCTCGTTCCTTTCTTCCTTTCTGCTTTGTAACCTTCTCTTCAAACTCATTCCCACAGTAGACATAGCTGCTTCCTTTTCACTTAGTACTTAACCTGCATTTCACATGATAGAAAGTGTAAAGACCAGCCTATTTTAAAGTAGGCTTCAGATGAGAACTGCTATCCCATATGAAGCCCAAATTGGAAACCCTTACAGCAAAAAGGATTATATATATAGCCCCTTTCACGTGCACACATGCTCATCTAAGCAATTAGCTCACAGCCTTGTGGGGCCTACCTAGGGAGTGGGGATCGAAAGATCTGGATGTGGCTTAATCGCGTGTAAAATTTCATGTCCATCAGATCATTCAAACTCCTTGATCTGTGGCCCTCAACTACCTAAGCAGACTGCATGTGCAATCCAGCTCTATGGGCCCACTTGGGCCCACCTTTGATAAGTGCTGCCTTTTTCTCACTCTTATCCCCCATGATCTGGCACCATGTGCAATTTTAGCTCATCAAACCTTTACTCGCCACTGGATTAATCTAAAGAAAAAAAACTATGATCAAGGGCTAGGATGATCTGATGTGGCTGGCTTTTTGCATGACTATTATCCATAAACAAATCTTTCCATCCATCTAATCCCCATTGATAGAAAAGCACCCAAGTGGGCCCCATGAGACAGACTGCATATTGTGCATATGCAGTCTGCTCGTAGGTGAAAATCTTCTTTTACACACACACACACACACACAAAATCCATGGAACAAAAGTTTGTTATATGAGGACCAGATTAGGTCATCCAGATACTAATCTGATGGAACCCACCTGGGATGGAACTTACACCACAACTTCTGTCCATGGACATTCTGTGAGAGAGGATGAGAACAAGCTACAATATTCAATGTTCAACTGAAAAAAAGCCAAACATTCGAAACAAAGATATTCCGAATTGGGTAGTTTTCGGAGTAAGATGTTAGCTTACAATTGTAATTTTCACATTGTTATGAAGGAAGTTTAGGTATTTTCTTTTAATTCTTTTCTTGAGAGACAACAAAGTAAATGGCTCACTGGTTGGATGGATGAACCTAATGTAAGAGATGAAGAAAATGTAGAACCAAAGTGTTAAAAGAATCAAGTCATTAGCAATGCGAATGTTATCCCTGTCCACTGGCTTTGGCGAAGCTGTCCACTTCTACAATGTCTTCTCTTTTAACTGTAATTATGTACCATATACAAGGAAAGGGACCAAGGTTTCCCTCATCAACAATGTAAAATTACAACTATATATAGCAACAAATGTACTATTGATAATCCAATCAAAAGTCTATTTCAACAGATGCACCTCACGTTTTACCCCAAAAAAAAAAAAAAACAGATGTGCCTCACATGTACAACATCCTGCGAATACTATACACATCCATCACAGCATGTGCCTATATTATTTATAAATAAAAGGAAAAGTTATCTAGGAAGCGACTGTTATTCTTTCCTTCTGTGCTAGTGCATATAATGCACGTAGCACACCTCATCCAATTATTCCAACTGCATTCAGGAAACCCACAAATGTATTTGCTGGAAGTGGTTGTTAATTTGGGTAATAAATCTATGCATTCCAGAAGTTTCACATGGCATAAATTTGATTTGGTCTGAGTCTTTTCGGTTTTGGACAAAAGAAAAAAAAAAAATCCTTTCCTATTGTCAAGAAAACTGGTACTAAGGGTACGTCTGTTTGCAAGGAATTGAATTCATAGTAAAATGGGTTTTGACTTTTGAGAAAGTATTATTAAAGAAGTGAACGTTGAAGTATAAAAGTTTTAGATGAAGATGGGACCTTGATTTCCCTAGGATTAATCTACTAGGATGATGACTGGGTATTCATTTTCCATTGAAAGAAAGATTATTTGATGACCATTTATGAATCTTCCCTTCATTTCTTTAATCTCAACCACTTATTGGAGTACATTTCTCAATAACTCATTAGAAATCAATTCCATGAAGAAATGGGCTCTACAGTTTGAATCCCAAAATTAGGACAAAAAGATCCCGGTTCCTAAAGAATATTATAATGCATTATTTTGGTTGCACATAAAAACAGGAAACTGATGGCAATCAAGAAGCACAAATTTGATTATCTTTACTTTTTTTTATAACTTCTTTTTTTTTTTTTTTTTTTTTAAATTTGAACCATTTCTCGATTTGTGCGTATCATCCTTGAGCAGGGGCCATGCGCCATAAAGCACAAATATGCTAATAACACAAATTTTGGCCAAACATGGACCGATGTGCAGGATGACCCAAATAGAGAGTACATGTTGCATGACATATTTATCTTCAGAGGCTCGCATCTCTGTATTCCTGATTGCTCATAACAGGACTGTATTATTATGGAAATATAAGCCGGTGGATTATCAAGACAATTTGGCTGAAACAAGACCTTCACAATGGCAGAATAAAGCTACGATTGGCCTAGATTGTGATGTGACGTGGTGAGATTTGCAGAGCAATGCAGGATTTGTCAAATGGCTAAAGGACAGATTTGAAATACTAAATCATATACACTTCTTCCTGTTCTGAAAGCACCATGGGAAGATGTCAGCATGGACTTCATTCCTGGGCTACCATGGACTCGAAGAAGAATGGAAGCTATTTTTGTTATTGTTGACAGGTTCTCCAAGATGAATCATTTCATTCCCTGTCATAAGACTTCTGACGCCACCTATATTGCAAATATATATTTTCAGAAGATTGTTCAATTGTCTGGTAATCCAAAGACGATCACGTTGGATGAAGATACTAAATTTATGAGTCACTTTCCATGCAAATTATGGAGGAAACCAGGGACGAATCTATGCTTCAACAGCGTGTGTCATCCATAAATAGATGGACAGACAGAAGTAATTAATTGAAGATTGAGTTGAGGATTGAGTAATCTTTTGCAGAGTTTGGTGAAAAAAAAAAGCTGCAACAGTGGGAATGTGGGATTCTATTCTTCCACAAGCCAACTTCGCCTATAATAGCTTGGGCAACAGATCTATTCAAAAAGTCCCTTTGAATCATCTATGGATCCAGTCCTACAAATGTATAGGATCTTGTACCGATTCAATGGTCAAAAAAGTCAGCGAGGATGCGAAAGAGATGGCACAACGCAATAAGACCATTCATGAGGTAGTTCAGAAGAAGATCAAAGCAAGCAACACCAAGCATGGGAAGTAGTGGATTGAGAACATTGAAAAAATCCATTCATCATTAGAGATTTAGTGTGGGTTCATATGCGAAAGGATAGTTTTCGAATTGGAATCTACAACAAGCTGATTGGGAGGAAGAATGGGCCATGCAAGGTAGTTCGGAAAATCAATGGCCTACAAGATGAAGCTACTGGATAATGTGAGGACATCGGATGTTTTCAATATTGAAGATCTTACAATGATAATAGAAGATGCTTCAGCTGTTGATGAAATTGATGATGAAGATGCAAACTCGAGGCCGAGCTATTTTCAACCGGGGGAGAATAATGACAATCAAGAAGAAGCACAAATTCAAGCCTCAATCAAGAACGTATACGAGCAATTTGGAGACAACCTCATGGCCCATGAGGGTTCAACAATCAACCTATGATTGAAATCAAGACAGTCCCAAACATCGGTGAAAATCAGATTTTAGGGGCTGTTTTGATAAATAGAAAACTGCAGGGGCATATTTGTATATTGCAGCTAATCTGGCAACACAAACAGAAACTGGTTTTGCGACTCATTTAAATGGACCAAAACTCATGAAAGGTTCATACCTCCTTTGTCACCAAAGAGTGAGGAACATCATGGTGGGTCCACTCCATCAGATGGTAGGCTATCTGAGCCCCATAGGCCAAAAAACTCATGGTTTCTAACCATTTCAGATGGCTGGAATCTTTCTATTTTGAATAGTTTCCATTTATTTTCAGCAAATTCTTTTGTAATTAGAAGTCTTGGATCTTAGAACAGTTAGTATAAATAGAATAGTAATATTCTAGGGTCACTTTGGTAGGGTCTTTGGAGTTTCCAGCAACATGACATGTAATAGGTCAACTGCTACAAAGGATATCCAGAGTTTCAGTTTTAGAATATTAATAACAGTTCCTAGCTGCTTTTCCTTCTCTCCTTGGTCAAATGCTATTCCTTAGATTGAGAAAACTCCGCTAACGTTTGTTTTGTGGTTAATTTGGATCCTTGTTTATTATTTGCAATTCTTAATTTTCTGCAATTATCCTGTATATTGTGGTTTAATCAATTATGGGCCCTATTTGACTATCCCATCCCAAAACCATACTAAACTTGGATCAAATGCTACAATGTGCGAATTTTCTTATGAACTAGAGGCCACGTGGACGAGCCCGTAGCACACTTGAAGGTGCTCACTATCGCAACCTTGAGGCTGTGGGTTCAAGTCACATTACCAGTTACCAATCCAGGGGAAAAAACCTAGAGGTCACATGAGTGAGAATACTCTAGAACCAAATAATCACCAATCCACTCAAATAACAAGTTCAGTTAAAGGTGTGACTGATAACATGCGGTCATGGCCCTAGTACTAATTAAATGGTAATATGCCTGGCAAAGTAGGAAGGCAAGGTAGAACACAATCCTATCACTCAAAAAAAAAAAAAAAAAAAAAAAAAAAAAAGGGAAGGAAAAAAGAAAAAAATGTAGAATGCAAACTAGATAACAGAACAAGGATTAGAACTGGTTGTAGTCTCATACCTTCTACTCGAGATGCCTCTCCTACAATGGCAGATTGAGGAAGTAATACAAATTCACCACAACAGAGAAAATTATAAGAAAGAGAAATCTGAATACAACTCTTAGTTATAGAAATACGGAATGGCCAGCTATCCCAAATTGGTTTGGCCAAGCAGTTGTATTCTTTCTAATTAGGACTCCGTAGAGATACTAGTTTTCCAGCTAAAGAAAAGTACATATCATGATTCTTTTCTAGTTTGCTAGTTATACTTTGGAAACTCTTGAAGATAAGTATAGTAGACATTGGAAAGGCAATGAAACATTCTTTACTAAACTTGCTACCATGTGGGCCGTTGGAATTCTCTCTGCTTTCGGACTCTTCAGAGATGCTAGTTTTCTGATTAAAGCTAAATGAATATCATGATTCTTTACTCACATGATTCCTTACTTAACTAAGACTCTTAACTTCAGACAGAAACTCTTCAAGATAAGCCCTGTAGAAATTAGAAAGTAGAAAAAAAAACGTCTTTACTAAACTTGCTACCACGTGTACAGCACATATCAAAGGAAACATGTGCCAATTTTGTAAACCAAGATGATGCTTCCTGTACAAATACACACCAAATTGAGAACATTTTTATGCTTGTGCATGTGGAAACAAGCACACAAATGTAGCTCAAAATTCACAGAATTATGAATTATAAAAAAAATGTGCTCACTTTGAAATGTGCAGAGGCTTGTGCGCAAGATTAAGCTCAAGAAAAACAGCACTTGTCATCAGAAATCCAACTAAATCATACTACAGCAAAGAGAACTATAAGCTCTTCCATTCATTTTAGGTTTTTTTGAAAGGTACCCCACAGCACAAGCATTTTAAATATTTCAGCAGAACTTATTGCCATCTGCTCTGCTAGACATAGAGAGTGACATGGAGATAGAAGCTGCATCAAGAAGGATACTGTATTTTTCTGTCCTCATTGGCCTTGAATAATTTTTTGTAGCGACTTTCCAATGCTGATTTGGGTGGAAAGTAATGTTGGTTTCAAAGGGAAAGTAAGAGGCTTTTCCTTTGTGTAAGGGAGAATTTTTTTTCCCTTGTCTCACATTGGGCAGATGAGGAAATCTCTTTCACACGCGTATGGGTCAGGTTGGGTTCTCTTGTGGATAGTGTCTCCTGGCTCCCCTTTCACCTCTTAACACATTGAAAGAAAGAAAGAGGAGGAAAAAGAAGAAGAAGAAGCCAAACCCAATTCATCAAATGAACAAACAAGTGAGAAGACATAAAAGTTCCTAGTCATCAATCAGAATCATTTCCTCCCTTCCCAGAAGAGAAAGAAAAAATGGAGCTAAAGAAAACCCAACTGACCCTTCATCAAGCTTTCAAAGCTCTTGCTCTGGATTGCAGAAAAGGGAGAGCTGAAAGACCCAGGCCTTCCTTTTGATGAAAATTCTGTCATTGGGATTGTCAGGGTTGCATAAAAGCCATGCCAACCATCTTCTTCTTTCCATTTCCTCTGAGATGCACTAACAAATGGAGGAGGGAGAGATTGGCAAAAGGCCAATTGAGAGATCAAACAACTTCCCAATAAAAATCCCATTTTTATGTTCCTTCTGCTGACACTTCCCAAGCGCTCTGTTTGCCTCCTCCAGCAATGCAATGCGATTTTTCCATGCATGTTCATTGCTGCATTCTTGCCCCATTCGTACACTTTTACGATAGAGCGTTTGTACTTGGTGGGGTCCTCCTTTGGTGGGCTAAGACCTGGCCCAGACCTATTTGGTTGGGCCATCGGCTGTGTCGGATATGGATCTGAAATTCGACTCATTTAACATTTGGGCCATGGTTGATTTTAATGATAGGAAGTCCAAAGCCGGGCCAGGCTTGAACAAGATCGGTCCAAAATTTAGTGAAGCGGGCTCGAAAGATTAACTAAATGGGCAGGCTCGAGCCTGACATGTTTGGGGTGGGCTAGGCTCAGGCTGAACGCTTACCGCTGGTGTCACCAAATATAGGCATGTGTTTCCGAAGTCGGGGTAGAGTTGAATATGGCTCAACACAGCCTGACCCGGCCCATTAACACACGCCTATTTCGCTGTTTGGCAGCCATGAATGGAGAATTGGAGACGGTTTAGATTTGCTTAGTGGACATCCGATGACCTGGTCACATGAGTGACCTGACCTGAAAGTTTAGGGTAGGGGTTTTGAACGTATTGCTACCCTGCAGTCTAAAATGCCCATTACCAGGTAACCAGTTTGGGAACTTTATATGTCCAAATGAAGTTAGGTGAAGCATCAAAATCAAGATAGAATAAATAATAACTAAGTTGTGATGATTTTTTTTTCTTTAGTGGCTTGAGATTTTTTTTATTCATTAAGTGGAGAAAGGAGGTTGATTTGTGAATTTATTTTTAAATGATGGAATTTTAAATTTGTGTACTTTTGATATGACCCTTTAGTCTTTTTTTATCCGGCAAATAGAGGCTTTACTTCACCTTCACTTTAATAGTTTTTTTTTTTAAATTATGAAATTTTAAATTTGTGTACTTTTGATATAACCCTTTTAGACTTTTCTTATCCAACAAATAGAGGCTTTACTTCGCCTTCACTTTAATAGTAAATTTTCAAACCGGAGCAATATTCTGTACTATGTAAAAAGACTAAACTGCCCAAATCTTTGGGATGTTGCAAACTTTTAGAAAATTTGAATGCCAAGTGGTAGTGAGATGATGATGATGATGTGATTGTGAGATTTCTTCTCCTGAATGCCCGAACCCTTGACTACGCCCCACCACGCTGTTTAGGAGTGACAGTTTTTCAATCTCCTGTTTATATCATTCAAGTGAAGGTGTTCATTGGCCAAATTTGCAGAAAAGACTGGGCAGCACCAATATTTCTATTAAAAGTCTAAATGGAGCTTGGTGTATAGGCCTTAGGGTAGAAGAATGAGGACCAGACTTTGAACTCAGCATTAACTTTCTTGAGCTTCTGAAAAGCAACAAAAGAATGGCATCCATGAATATCAGTATTCAAATGTTTCCTAACGATACTGAAGAAATCTGGATGCTGCTTCCCTTTTTACTTTCTTTTTCTATCATCAAACCAAATCAGCCACTCTTTCATTCAATAAAGTAACTCCATAACATGATTGAATGAAGTTCTTTCCATGCTCTACATTTTTGGGGAAATTTCTAAGAACTTTAGAAGTTTTACATTTTAAGAAAAGAGAGAAAAAAAAAAAAAAAGTTTGACATAACCACTTGAGCAATGTATTGCTTTCATCATATCACCACTGGCTTGATTAGAAGGCCATCCTCATACCATGATGGCAAATGAAATGTAGCAGCTTAAAATAGTCTCAACTGAAAGAATGAGAATAACCAAAGATAAAAAGGATGGAGTTTAACTTTCTGATCGAGCAGTGTCTCGTATGGGCACTCTCCTCCACCCCCTCCCACCCGTAGCTTCTCTCTTCAATTTCTCTATTTCTGCTTTTGCTGATGCTAATTCCACCTGGAGCCCCTCACTCCTCTTTTCCAAATTCTCCATTTCCCCATGAACAGCTGTAAGACTTTCGTGAGCAACTTCTAAATTTTCCTGAACTTCTTTTGCAAAATTCTTCTCCTCAGCTAGGGACTTGGCAAGCATCTCCTTCTCGAATTCGAGATTGGCACATTTTGAATTAGCCATCCCTAGTTCTCTTGACAGAGTCAATGCTTTCCTATTCATCTCCTCAAGAGATTTGGCAGCCTCTTGCAAGTCTCTTTCAAGTTTACCTCTTGCATCCTCAGAGGTACGTTTCCTCAATTCCGCAACTTCCTTGTTCAAAGAAGCAACAAGCCTTTTCTCTTCTTCCAAATCATTGGCCGTTCTTTCTGATTTCTTATTGACCTCCAGTAGCTCCTTGTTCAAGTCCTCCAGAGCTTCCATCGCATCTTTCAATTCATCAGTCATCACAAGGAGCTCTTGTTTAGTCTTGATTAGAGCTTCCTTCATTAAAACAAATTCATCTGACCGTTGTTTCAAACTCAACTTCACCTCATCCAGATTTTGATTCAGAGATTTCTGTACTTCCTCAGACTCGGCTTGAATTCGTGAAACCTCAGACGTTAGCTCTTCACGTGACCTGTTTGACTGATTTACCTGTTTCAAAAAATCAGCAGCTTCGAGTCCAGACGCTCCCAGAGTTTCTTGGGTTGCTTCCTTTTCACTCAGTTTGATCTTCATCTGCATTTCACAAGATAGGAAGTATTATAAAGACGAGCCCTTCTGAAAGCAGCTTTCAGATGAGTATTACAATCCCATATGAAGCAGAGAACAAGAGGGACTATATGGTCCTCACATTCGGGATATGCATAAAATCCTTGGACCATAAGTTTGTATATGGGGGCCAAGATTGGATGATCCAAACTATGACATGATGGGATCCACTTTTGATGGAACATACACAACAACTTCCCAAGAGGACTATCCTACCTCGTCCATGACTTCCTGTGAATGAAGGTTGAGAAAGAATTTAGGGGCGAAAAAAGAGGGAAAAAAAGTAATCAAACATTGTAAAAAAGGGTATTCCAAAATAGGTTAGACAAGGGATCGATATCCCTAAAAAATTAATTTGGATATATACCAGGGAGGTCAACTGTGAAAGCCATCTTCACACTTAGGCAAATACGGAAAAATATTAAGATAAAAGAATAAATCTTCATATGGTCTTCATCGATCTAGAGAAAGCCTATGATAAAGATATCAAGAGATTTAATTTGGTAGGTTTTAGATAAAAGGAATGTCTCAAGAAGTTATATTGACATAATTAAAGACATGTACGAGAGAGTGATAATGAGTGTAAGAGCTCATGTGGAGAGACTAGTGAGTTTTCAATGACTATAGGTTTACATCAAGGGTCAACTTTAAGCCCTTATCCCGTTACACTAGTTATGGACAAATTAATTATTTATATTCAAGAGGAGATACATTGGTGTATACTGCAGATAATATAGTGCTGATGGATGAATAAAGAAATGGCATGAATGCAAAACTTGAGAGATGGGGAGAAAGCTTTAGAATTCAAGGCCTTTAACAAAGACAAATATATGAATTGCAACTTTAGTTAGGAAGTGCAAAGTGGGGAAACTCCTATGAGAATTGATGCTCAAGAGATACCATAAAAAAATTTCATTTTGATACCTTTGCTCGATATTTAGTAGGGATGGAGAGATAGAGGAAGATGTAGAAAATGGGATAAGAGCGGGATGACTGAAGTATAGACTTGCTTCTTGAGTGCTTCGTGATCAGCGCATACCACTGAGATTGAAGGGAGAATTATAAAAGACAAATATTAGACCAATTATGATGTATGGAACAAAATGTTGGTCAATCAAGAGGCAACAAATGCACGAAATGAGTGTAACAAAGATGCGAATGTTGAGATGAATGTTTGATTGAACTAGAGAATCAGAAATATGTGCTTTTGGGAGCATCTAAGAGTAGCATCAATAGGGGGGTAAATTAAGAGAAACTTGTTTGAAAAGGTTCGGGCATGTCCAACGGAAGCCAGTAACTACACTGTTGAGGAAAATTATTTTCTATGCAGGTTAATGGCCCACCAAGGAAAATGGGTAGTCCAAAGAGGATATGGGTGGAAGTAGTAAGGATAGTATGAAGAAGCAACCTATCCGAAGACTGGCTTAGGATAGATCAGAATGGAGAACCAAAATTCATGTAGCCAACCCCAATATAGTTAGGACAAGGCTTTGATGGTGGTAGTGGTAGTTACATTTGGGGAAAATGTAGTTACCTTAAAATTTTAATTTTACATTGTTAACGAGGGTGGTTAGGTATTTCCCTTCATTGTCTTTCGAGAGTTGATGTACATAAATGGATTACCGGAGTGTTAAACAATTGAAGCCATTAGAGTCCACTGGCTTTGGCCAAGCAATCTGCTTTCACATTGTTCTCTTTTAAATTTGAAAATGTACAATAAAGGAAATATGACCTAGCCACCACGCCCATGGTTGAGTGCTGATGGCACCATAGCATGACCTTGGTGTTGGCCAACACACATGCTCCGGGATTGATCCCTCGGTCTTCAAGTTAAAAAAAAAAAAAAAAAGAAGAGAAAAGAAAAATAACCTAGATTACCCTTATTTAACAAAAGAATTACACAACTATATACACTAATAGATGTAACCATGGTGGTTCAATTAAAAAAAAAAAAAGACTGGTTCAACGGATCTGCCTCACAAGTACGAACTTGAGATCTGGGAATACCATGCACATCCATAGGAGCATATGCCAATACAGTTATATATATGAGAAGGAAAATTATCAAAGAAGAAAGTTGGTTACCGATTCAATAACTGAATTAAGTGATGTTGTTTCCTTCTGCGCTAATGCATACAATGCTCCAAGCACACCACACCCAATTATTCCAACTCCATTCAGGAAACCCATAAATGGATTTGCTGGAGCCCGTAGTTGATGTTCTTGCTGTGGCAATAAAGCTAACCATTTCAGAAATTTCACATGGAATAAGTTTAATCTCTTTTGGGTCTTTGTTGTTTGGGACCCAAGAAAATCATTTCCTATTGTCAAGACATTTGGTAGTAAAGGTTGAATTCCCAAAATCAGGAAAATGAATTTCTCAGTTCCTCAAGTGGGAAGGACCCTAACAGTTTTAATGATCATTAAAACATATCAATTCAGTTACACATGGAGCAGGAAACCATGGCAGAGGCTGAGACATCAATTTGGTCCTGCTGCACGAATGAACCTCCCTTAATATTTTCCAGATTGTGGGGACCTACCTCAACCTTTGTTGTATTTGGTTTGCCTGGATCATGAAGAAACGCGGCATAGATGAGAAAGGATAGTAACAACAACAGAGATATGAATAAAAAAGGGTGAAGTTTGAGTCGATTCAGTTCATGATATTTGTTTGATGAAAGTCCGGCGTCAGAGGCTGCTCTTTTAGCTGAACCTGACATCAAATCATTATATTCTTCATGAAGAACATGAACCTTTTTGTTGATATCATCTCTTTCAGTAACTAGCAACTTTAATCTAGTGGTTAGACCCTCCTCCAAAGATTTCTTCAATTCTAATTCTTCTCTAATTTTACGGACTTCCTCCTTCAATCCTTCAACTGCAGAATTTGCTTGTGCAAGATCTTCTTTGGTTTGATTGTAGATGGAAGTTGGGTCCTCGCACTCTGATTCCTTTCCAGCGAGTGACGAGTTGAGATTTTCGATACTAATTTCCTTGTCCTTCATCTCTAAGCTGAGCTGGTTTATCCTTTGCTGGAGGATGTCAATTGCATCCTGCTTCAGCCCAACTTCAGCCTCAAGTGCCTTTTTATCTTCACCTGCTTGAGCAATGACACTTTGTAGATGATCTATCTGAGCTCTAATATCTGGTGTTAGTTTTTTCTCAATTTGAAGTTCTTCCTGTAATTCTGTTAATGAACTGCCAGCAGAGTCCAGTTGGTTTGATGCAGAGTCCGGGTCTTCTTTGGCCATTCCAATTTCCTCGATCCCTCCTTCCCTTTTGCCTTGTAACCTTCTCTTGAAGTTCTCTCCCGTAGTAGCCATAGCTGCTTCCTTTTCACTTAGTTTGCACTCTACCTGCATTTCACATGTTAGGAAGTATAAAGACCAAAGCATTTGAAAGCAGCTTCCGGATGAGTACAAAAATCCAATATGAAGCCCCAACTTGGAAACCCACAGCAAGAGGTATTATATATCTCACATCAAAGTTGTGCATAACATCCTGGGACCACAAGTTTGTTATATGAGGACCAGATTAGGTCAACTACAATAGTCAATGTTCAACTCAAAAAAGAAAAGAAAAGAGAAGACAGGACGCCAAACATCGGAAAACAAAAATATTTCAAACTAGGTTGTTTTTGGAGTAAGATGATGTTATCTTACAATTGCAATTTTTCCTCTTCCACTGGCTTTGGTCAAGCATTCCACTTTCACATGTCTTCTCTTCTAATTGTAATCATGTACCACATAAATGGAAAAAGACCAATGTTGCCCTTCTCAACAATGTAAAATTACAACTATATACACCAACAATGTAACATTGCTGGTCCAATCAAAGGTTTATTTCAATGAATGCGTCTCAAATGCACAAAATTCTGGGAATACTATGCAAAGCCATCACAGAATATGCCAACATTAGTTACATTGGAGAAGAAAATAACTTTAGGAAGCAAATGTTTTTCTTTCCTTCTGTGCTAATGCATATAATGCACCAAGCCAGCCTAGGCCAATTATTCCAACTCCATTCAGTAAACCCACAATGGACTTGCTGGATCTTGTTGATTTAACTGCTGCAGCAATAAATCTACCTGTTTCAGAAGAGCACTTGACAGAAGTTTAGTTTGTTCTTGGTCTTCGAGGTTTTGGGCAAACAAAAATCCTTTCCTATTGTCAAGAAATATGGTACTAGGGGTCATTTCTTTGCATGGAATTCAATTCCTAGGAATTCATAGTAAAATGGGTTCACAGAAAGGATGATTAAATAGGTGAGGGGTGAATGCTATAAGGAGGAGATGAAGATGGGACCTAATTTTCCTGGGATTTAATTTACTAGGGTGTTGGCTGGGTATTCATTTTCTATCTCCCATTAATTCATTTTCTATCAAAGGAGATATTATTTGCTGGCCATTTAGGGATCTTCACTTTGCTTCTTTAAGTCCAATTTTCAACCACTTTTAGGAGTGCATTTCTCATAACTGCTAAAAATTCGATTCAATGAAAGAAAGGGGCTCTACTGGTTGAATTCCCAAAATTAGGCAAAAAAAATATTAGATCCTACAGAACATCATAATACATTAATTCAGTTGCACATAAAACTAAGAAAACATGGTTGTGGCTCAGACATCAATTTCATCCTGTTGTAGGAATGAAACTCCCTGAATATTTTATGGGCTCCAGCCTTTGGAGTATCTGGTTTCCCCAGAGCAAGAAGAAACACAACATGCACGCATGGCACTCAACAGCCCCCTGTTGGCTCCACCCCTGTATCTATATTTGGACTCTTATTCTAAACCTAATTTAAAAGCAGCTTGCTAGATAGTGCTAAACCCAAAGTTGGATTTACACATATATCTTAAGAGGTAAAAACCCAAAAAGTCAGGCTTGTATGACCTCTCTTCCTTCCAATGGCTTTTGGTTATCAGCATCACATCAACCCTTTGAGAGTAAACAGTAAAGAAAGCAACATATCATATAGAACTAATGACTACTAAGACAAAGGAATATGATTCAGATTGTACTATAGACAACAATATTCTTGTAGTTATCTGGTAATCTTTCGTAGATTGGATTTATCCATTAGTTATCCTCTACAAACCTATATTAATTGCAATCGCCAAACCAATTGATTTGTGTTACCAAATATACAATAAAGGAATCCTATATCTCTTGGGAAGTCCCACATCCCACATCGCCTAAATCCCGAGTTGGACATGGCTTCATATTCCTGTTTGGGCCTCCCACCTATCAGCCTAAACTTTTGTGTTGGTAAATAGTATCAGAGCGGGTTTCAATCATATAGTTGTCATTTCCATTTCGGTCTAGTATCCAAGATGGAATATTTCGGTATTTCCGAAATTCGGTAAAACTTTTCGGAAAAATAAAAAATAAAAAATTTATACATACATATAATAAAAAATAAAAATAAAATATAAATTATGCAAGTTTCTTGATATGAATAGTGAATAAAAAAATTAAAAAACGTGAAAATTATGCTACAAACTGAAATAGACTAGAATTTTTTTTACCCCAATCCATTTCAGCTGGAGGACCAGAAAGAAAAATCCAGCCATTCCGGCTAAAACAAAACGGAATTGACAACTATGGTTTCAATCTTGTCATCCTTGTGTAGCCCACATGGCTCCTGTCGTTCTTATATAGCCCGTCCATGAAATCTATTGGGCTTGCACATGAGGGGGAGTGTTGGGAAGTCCCACATCCCACATCGCCTGAGTCCTGAGTTGGACATGGCTATATATACCTGTTTGGGCTCTTGTCTATCATGTGCATCTTTTCAGGTCCAATGTGCCTAGAGCATCTTAAGAGGCTGCATTTAATCATGGACAACAATAGCTCTAGTTGATTGTCTAAAGGTATGGATTTTGGATGCACAATCTGAATAATAGAGCTTCTTTTAATTAACATAATGTTTGTGGCCAAACAAGTCGTCTGTTTTAGCATGTTTTTGCCAACAAAATCAAAACCTAAAGTCGAGCAAAAGATCAGCACCGTTATGCATACCACACCAAAGCCTACATGACATCTTGAATCCCATCAAGCTAAAGCCTACATGACATCTTAAATCCCGTCAAGCTAAATCTTAAGGCTTTTTTTGTGGAAAATGATGCTTAAGGAGATGTTAGAAGTGTGGGAGATGAAAGCTCAAGCCCCAAAATTGTGAAAATGGGGAGAGAAATGGAAGAAAAAGGTTTTAAGGGATGTCTGCCGATGTTTCAAAATCTTAGACAAGATCAATATTTTGACAACAATCGAATCGACCGTATTTTGGAGATATTTTAGTGATATGGTACCAACACCGAGCCACATCAAATTATCGCTGCGACATCGACTGCTGCTGATACTGTATCAGCAGTTATTTTAAACCAATATATCTTAACTCATAACTTATGAAGCTAATCTCCATGGTGTCTATTACTTTGCCTGCCATATTAATGTGTTCTTCAAGTCCCGTCCTAGTCCCTGATTTTAAGGCTATGGATCTATACTATATTAGGATCACCAATCCTTATAGGTTTGGAGACTTGTTTCACCATCTCCCCCTAATCATTTTTATTTTCCTGAGAGACGACAATAAACTTTATTATTGAAATCCCCCTTACCATTTTTCAGCATACCTTCATCGCTCAATGCCCTGACAGACTTCTTTCCATTCCCTTTTAAATCCGTAAAGGTAATGCCTCAAAACTCATTTTCTAATAAGCCCCGATTATATAGGAATGATTTCAATTTTTCCATCACTAAACCTAAATGGAAATCACTTTCCCCACACAATTCATGTTTTCCTTTCCTTTCACTAATAAGCTATCACCACTATCAATAATTGAGGTGGCATTTGTGAAGCTTGGATGGTGACTTATCAAAATTAGAGGCAAGAAACCATAGTATACCTCATGTGCCCTATTATCTCATCCCAAAGGCCAAAACCATACTAAACCTGGAGCAAAATCTACACTGTGGGAAGTTCCTTATCAACTAGAGATGTAGTCAAATACTTCATTCAATCAAAGGTATGTCTGACCTACTACATAAACAGTAGAATATAAACTATATAACAGAACAAGGATTAGAACTAGTTGTATTCTCATACCTTCTACTTGAGATGCCTCTCCTATGATGTAGGATTGTGCAACGATTACAATTACTCATTCACAACAACAGAGAAAATTAGAATTTCATTGATTGAATAATAACACGAGCAAGAGCAACCCTTACTTATAGAAGAGGGAATGGTTGGTCATCCCCATTCGGCTTGGTCAAGCAGCCATATTCTTTCAAATTTGGACTCACTAGAGATACTAGTTTTCTAGTTAAAGAAAGGCACATATCATGATTCTTTTCTAGTTTTCTAGCTATACTTTGGAAAGTCTTCAAGATAGGTATAGTACAAATTAGAAAATGAATAAAACATTCTTTACTAAACTTGCTACTACGGCATTCTCTATGCATATCATGCATGACTCTTTGCTAGCATGATTCCTGACTTGAGCCTGTTGGGCCTGAGGCCCATTGGGTCCATGGGCTGGCCTAGTCGGGTTTTGGGCTTGGTCATGGGTATGGGCCCACATCATCTTACTTCTAGTGCAACCTCCACCAAAAGTCAGACTAACTGAAGATTGAGAACGTTTTATTATGTGCTTCTGCATTTAAAACAAGCCCACAAATGTATCTCATAATGCACAGAAGTATGAACTAAAAGAAAATTTGTTCTCAACTTGAAGTGTGCAGAGTCTTGTACACAAGATTAAGCTCAATAAAAAGAGCATTAGTCAAAAGAATTCCAACTAAATCATAACGCACTTTTAATGTGATTCTTCCAAACACAGAACAATGCTATTGCCACAACTATATTGTAGAAAACAAAATTTCTTTTCAAAACTTAGAAGAAAAAAAAAAACACCCCAAAAATCATTCTCTCCATAAGAAACTCTTTCACACATTGAAAAAAAAAAAGAGTCGGGGCAAAAAAAGAAGCTAAAACCCAATTCATCAACTCAACAAGGAAGTGAGAAGACATAAAAGTTAGTAATCGAAGAATCAATTAGAGGATCATTTCCCACCTTCCCAGAAGAGAAAGAAAAAGAGGTTAGAAAGAAAACAGGAAATAAAGACAACCCAACAGACCTTTCATCAATCAAGCCTTCAAAAGCTGTTGCTCTGGAGGATTGCAGAAAGGGGAGAGCTGAAAGACCCATGCCTTTCCTTTCCAGAGAATCCTGTCATTTGGATTCGCAGCTGACATAAAAGCCATGACAGCCATTATCTTTTTCTTGCCAGATGCATTACGAGATAGAAGGGGAAGAGATTGGCAAAAGGGAGATTGGGGAATGAAACAAGTTCCCAATAAAAATCTCATTCTCTTCTTCTTTCCGCAAACACTTCGCAAGCGCTTTGCTTCTAGGCTCCAGCGGTTCAGCCTCCAGCCCCCAGCAATGCCCCACGTTGGCGGTACTATTAGCTACGGATGACCCCACCTACACCGAATGACAAAAGTTCTATTCGTGCACTCGTCATGGACTAAAATGCGGTAAGCGTGAGAAATCACAATATTAACAATCATGAAAACCTTATACCAACTATACTAATAATACAGCTTCATTAAAATTATAAAGCACGATATATTACCTTTTTAACACAACAAGAAGAAAATTGTAAAAAATATAATATGCGATGTCGCACAATCAAAAATATATTTTAGACCATAAAAAAGGTTTTTTTTTTGCTATCGGAGCGTTCTCAATCCTTTAGGTTGGACTAATCCCTCCGGGCCCAGAGGGAAGTCGGGTAAACTCCCTATTTCATCATAAGGCGTGGTTATCTATGACTTGAGATTTATGTCGAGGCAAAACCCTTTCTTCCTCCTTTTCAATATCGCATTTATATGCCTATGTTTTATTCCACGTCTAACTACAAAATAGTGTGCTGTAGGCTTTAAGAGTAATTGCAAACTTTTGTGATTGCAATTTCTTGTTGTAGCACACCTTGTCATTGGGGAAATGCTTTTCTGCAAGCAGATCACATACTTCTCATATGCATTCCATTCCAATCGTGGAGCTTGCTTAGATGCACTTGTTCCTTGTAGGGCTCTCTCTCTCTCAGTAAGGTTACTTTCAATTGGACGACCAGGGACCAATTAATCTATGGGCATGTGTGTGATTGCCAAGATGCCCAACACCACTCAAAACACAATTACAATAAAATGACCAAAACAATGGTTTTGTAAAAGGCTTCCAAGTTCCAATTCTAAAATTTCATAAGATAGGCATCTAAATGGGTAGGGAGAGGGATGTGGATTTGACGAAACAAACAGTATGTCCCTGTTTCTACGAAGCAGGGGATCCAGACTCTAAACTTTGGAGCCCTTAAATACAAAATTGCAATCATTGTATTACACCTCTTAATGGATAGGGGAGTGTTCATGGGCCCCAATGGACCATGTTGCCTGGCCTAAGCCTGAGCCTGACCGCCCGAAATATGTCAGGATGAGCCAGCACATTTAATCAATTAACAAAAAAATAGTTATCATTAGATCTTGTTATTATAAATTTGCATGATGTGTTGTCTACTTGTCATTGAGATTTTAAGAGCAAAAATTAAAGACTAGAATTATTAGATTTGACTGATATCAAAGACATTCCTAATCCACTGCTAACTTATCTATCTCCCCTTCACGGTCATACATTCAAGTGGACCCACAAGAAGTGAATTCAAGAAAGAATGCTAGGACATTGTTTACCATGATTTACAGGGGTGCTCACAGGACAGACCAGCTCAGGGGCCTACCTGGCCTTGGCCAGTTTTGGGCCAAGTTGGGCCCCGGTTTTAGCACTTGGGCCAAGCATGAATCTCAAATTTGGACCCTTTAATATTTGTGCCAGGTTTGGATTAACTGATAGAAAGACTGAAGCGCAGTGTGACCCAAATAACTGGGTTCATGTAATTGTGTGGCTATTTTTCCAAAACAAGTGATCGAAAGACCAAACAAGTGATAGAAAGCCCGGCTCAGCCCGGCCTCATTGACTAAAAGAAGACATTTATTCAAAAATTGTCATAATCCAATTTACAACTTCAAAATAAAAATAATACAATCGTCCATGATCACGACAGCTACAAATTAATGCACCAAAGCAAAGCCACATAAAACTTACACTAAAAACCAATAACAAGTTTAAGAATATTTAGCTGTCAAAACTTACACACGAGTGTAGAAAAATCTACTCTGTAATCAAAACACCTTTGTGATAGTGATTTACCCAAATGTCCATTGCCGGATGAAAACAGTAATCACGGTTGCATCAAAATCATCTTCACCCAAATCAGAATACTGCTTTCAATTGGTTGGATTCATTTGATTGCAGCTGATGATGCAACCCAACTGTGAATTTGTGTTGAGAAACGCTTGACATGGCATAGGATTGTCTAGAGATTTGTTAGATGTCCGAGCCCATTTTCCCAGTATCAGGGTTTAATCACTGTACAAAATTGATTAAATTTATGAAACACTTCCTCACCGACTAGGTACAGAAGAAAAGACTTTGATGTGTGTCGACCCTCTAAACTTTGCTTTCGTTTGGAACAACATGCTTTCTGCTAAGTAATTGTTCATGCAGTTTCCAATCACCAGCAACTCTTTGATGATATTAGAGCCAACACGTCCCGAAACCAATTAGGCCCATCTGATCCCTATTCAAGCGGATAAGAAAAAACACCTGCCTATAGTTCACATGTCTCATGGGTTTGCACCGAAACCATGTGAATGGACTAGACCTTTAGATTGACTATACACCCCATGGGAATGGACTAGACTTGTGGGCCTCGTATGATAAGATTAGGATGATTGGATGAAGCCGACTTTTGTACAAAGGAGGGTCCGCCACTATATCTTTAAATCCTCCCTCTCGAGGTGGGCCCCACAGCACAGGTGAGCATGGAAAGCTTCATGCGCGCCATGTGCACAGGATCACTACTGCTTCTGTAGGAAATGTATCTTTCACATTATCTATGTCCCAATCCTTTTGAACTTAATGTTTTATTAAACTAATATAATCTTTTTTCTTGTTTTTAATCCCCACAAATCAGTTTAATTGACCATATAGTAAATATCTCATGCACACAATTTCCTTCCCCACTGCTGATGTTTGATTGTAATAATATGTACATTTTCCTTAGAAGACGTTTGGATGCAGAGAAAATAAGGAAGAGACAATTTTCTCCATCTCTATTTCCTCAGATTGTTTTCCCTCATCACCCATGGGCCATGGCCTAAGCCAAACCACCCCTTGAGGTAAGATGTGCAATCTGGATGCTCTTTCCCTGTTTACCTTGTCTTGTTTCTGATCATTAAACCATATTCTTCATTCAACAAGTAACTCCATAACATGAATGAATGTTCTTTCTTCCATGATCTAGATTTCATGGGAAATTTCAAAGAATTTTCAGAAGTTTTACAATTTAAGAACAGAAAAGATTGCAGCAACTTAGAATCTTAACTGAAATAAGAATAACAACAAAGATAAGGGATGGGGTTTAAACTTCTGATCAATAATCTCTCATTGAGAAGTTTCTGGTCTGGGCACTCATCTCCTCCCCCCCCTCCTCCTGGAGCTCTTCAATCTCTCTATTTCTGCTTTTGCTGATGCTAATTCCACCTGGAGCTCTTCAATTCTCTTTTCCAATTTCTCCGTTTCGTCATGAAGGCCTGTAAGAGTTTTGTGAGCAGCTTCTAAATTTTCCCGTACTTCTTTTGCAAAATTCTTCTCCTCAGCTAGGGATGTGGCAAGCATGTCCTTCTCGGATTCGAGATTGGCACACTTTGTATTAGCCATCTCTAGTTCTTTTGACAGAGTCAATGATTTGCTATTCATCTCCTCAAGAGATTTGGCAGCCTCTTGCAAGTCTCTTTCAAGTTTACCTCTTGCATCCGTATCCTCAGAGGCATGTTTCCTCAATTCCGCTACTTCCTCGTTCAAAGAAGCAACAAGCCTTTTCTCTTCTTTCAAATCATTTGCCATCCTTTCTGATTTCTTATTGACCTCCAATAGCTCCTTGTTCAAGTCGTCGCAAGCTTCTGTCACATCTTTCAATTTATCAGTCATCAAAAGGAGTTCTTGTTTAGTCTTCATTAGAGCTTCCTTGATTGAAACAAGTTCATCTGACCGTTGTTCCAATCTCAACTTCACCTCTTCCAGATTTTGATTCAGAGATTTCTGTACTTCCTCAGACTCGGATTGAATTCGTGAAACCTCAGATGTTAGTTCTTCACGTGACCTGTTTGACTGATTTAGCTGTTTCGACAACTCAGCAGCTTCAAGTCTAGATTCTTCCAGAGTTTCTCGGGTGATTTGAAGCTCACCCCTCAAGTTATTCACAATGTTTGCTTCCTTTTCCATCATAGTCCTTAAATTGTCCCTTTCAACCGTTAATCCTGCAATCAATGATTCATTGTTGCTTGCTTCATTCGAATAACTCTCCAGCTTTTCTTTGAGTTGATTCAGTTCATGGTCTTTGTCTGACAATAGTTTGGCATCAGAGGCTGCTCTTCTAGCTGAAGCTGACTTCAAATTATCATATTCTTCATGAAGAACATGAACCTTTTTGTCGATTTCATCTTTTTCTGTAGCTAGCAACATTAATCTAGCATTTAGATCTTTCTCCAAAGACTCCTTCAATTCTAATTCTTTCCTAATTTTACGAATTTCCTCTTTCAGATCTTCAACTGCAGAATTTGCCTGTGCAAGATCTCGTTTGGTTTGATGGTATAAGGAAGTTAGGCTCCTGATCTCTGATTCCTTTCCGGAAAGTGACAAGTTCAGATTTTTTATACTAATTTCCTTCTCCTTTATGTCTAAGCTAAGCTGGTCAATTCTTCGCTGAAGGATGTCAACTGCACCCTGCTTTTGCCTAATAAGTGCCTTTTTATCTTCACTTTCTTTAGCAATGACACCTTTAAGATGATCTATTTCTTCTCTAAGACTTTGTGCTAGTGTTTTCTCACTTTGAAAATCTTGTTGTAATCCTGTTAATGCTCTGTTAGCAGATGCCAGTTGGTTCGACAAATAGTCCCGTTCTTCTTTGACCTTCCTGATTTCCTCCATCCTTTCAGCCACAGTTGCTTCCTTTTCATTCAGTTTGATCTTCATCTGCATTTCACATGATAAAAGTATAATAAAGACCAGGGTTTTGAAATCAGCTTTCCGATGAGTACTACAATCCCAAATGAAACCCAACTTGGAAAGCATGAAAACAAGAGGGTCTCTATGGTTCTCACATTGGGGATATGCATAAAATCCTTTGACCATAAGTTTGTCATATGGGGGCCAAGATTAGATCATCCAGACTGTGACATGATGGACCACACTTTGGATGGAACATACACAACAACTTCCCAAGAAGACTATCCTACCTCTTCCATGGACATCCTGTGAATGAGGTTGAGTAAGAATTATATAAAATTTAAAAAAAAAAAAAAAAAGCTAAACATTGGAAACAAGGATATTCCAAAATCGGTTATTTTTGGAGAAATTGTTGTTAGCTTACAATTGTAATTTCACTTTGTTAATAAGGGTAGTTTAGGCATTACCCTTCATTGTCTTTTGAGAGTTAACGTACATAAATGGATCACTGGAGTGTGAAACAATTGAAGCCATTAGCAATGAGAATGTTCTCCCCATCCATGGCTTTGGCCAAGCTATCCACTGTCGTATCGTCTTCTCTTCTTAAGTGTGATTATGTACAATAAAGGAAAAACAACCTAGATTACCCTTATTTAACAAAAAAAAATTACACAACTATATACCCTAATAGATGTATCCATGGTGGTTCAATAAAAAACCGGTTCAACAGATGCGCCTCACATGTACAAACTGGAGATCTGGGAATACTATGCACATCCATAGTAGCATATGCCAACATTGTTATATCTGAGAAGAAAAACTATCAAGGAAGAAAGTTGGTTACCGATTCAATAGTTGAATTAAGTGATGCTTTTTCCTTCTGCACTAATGCATACAATGCTCCAAGCACCCCTACCCCAATTATTCCAACTCCACTCAAGAAGCCCAAAAATGGATTTGCTGGAGCTCGTTTTTGATGTACTTGCTGTGGCAAAAAAGCTAACCATTTCAGAAGTTTCACATGGCAGAAATTTAATCTGTTTTGAGTCTTTGCAGCTTGGGCCCCAAGAAAATCCTTTCCAATTGTCAAGACATTTGGTAGTAAAGGTTAAATTCCCAACATCAAGAATATAAATTTCTTATTTCCTCAAGCGGCAACAATCTTAATAATCATTAAAACATATTAATTCGGTTACACATGGAGCAGGGAACCATGGTAGAGGTTCAGACATTAATTTAGTCCTGCTGCAGGAATTAACCTCCCTGAATATTTTCCAGATTGTGTGGACCTACCTCTGCCTTTGCTTTATTTGGATTGCCTGGATCATGAAGAAACATGACATGGATGAGAAAGGATAGTAACAACAGAATGGTGAATAAAAAATGCTGACATTTGTCCATCAAAATAGCATTACCAAATAAAAAATTTACAAATGTAAGATTTCTATATGCACTGATGATAATATCCCAGAGAGGTTGAAGGTCAACTTGCTGATTGGCAGTGTTCATAACCTATAGCATGAGGAATTAGCAGAATGCTTACTTTCCTTTTCTCATGCAAAACAGAGATGCATTTAGCATACCAGATTTGTCATTTTAGATTAGTGATGAAATTCTGAGGGTTTGACTGTGACATATTACTAACCTGGCTTTGGATAGTCAAATTTTGCTAAACTCCCTTTACATGTGGAAGTAGAATTTGACTGTCTAGATTACAAGAGAAATGTTAACAGGATCATGGAGTGATGGTAGTTGAAATGCTACGATTGACAAACCGAATAATGAAAAAGAAAATAGAAAAAGGCTAGGAATGACAAGTGTACAAGTGGAAATGCCAAGATGGGTGAACTAGCTTTGGATATCCGGAATGCCTACATTAGTCCACCTTGGACCAGTCAGCCTTAGTAGACTAACAAATTGGTGAGGGAGTATCAGTGGGGGGCTTACCTGATCAAATGGATTAGCATATAAAGAACCTCTCACAGTTCTTTCTTTTTCATTTTTCAAGGGGAGGGGGTGAGGTGAACAGGCTTACAGTCTGCATCCGTCCACTTTTGGCTCCACCATTGTATCTATGACTGGAATCTTATATGAACCTAATTGCAAGGTTAGGTCATATAATGCTATGCCCCAGCTAGGATGCACATCTATACCTTAAGAGCAAAAACACCCAAAACTATAGTTTAGAAATATCTTGAACCAGCTCCCTGCCCAATATGCCTGTAAGATAATAGTTCCTATAGCTAATTCACTCCTAAACACCCCTTCCTTAGAGAAGGCATTGACCTCCAATCCAAATTATTTCCTATAGCTAATTCACTCCTAACCACCCCTTCCTTAGAGAAGGCATTGACCTCCAATCCAAATTACATTCTCTTGGGATTGTGTGCCCCCACCTCCATCATAGGCACCATCTTTCTGATCTCATTACTTGTGAGGCTAATCTCCATGGTGCCTTTGATTTAGCATTCGCCCACATCAACATGTTCTTCAGGTCCACTCCTAGAAATAATGTGCTGAAAAAATCAATTTCCTTTCTTTTTTATTTTTAACAATTTTAGTCCCTCGTTTATGGCTATGTAATCTGCTTTATTGGTACGTCTAGTCCCACAGGTTTGGAGAATTGTTCCACCATCTCTCTCTTATCATTTTCTTTTATAACAATGAACTTTATTGAAATCTCTCTTGACTTAGATTTCTACATTGCGCTTCCATTATGTTAAGTTCCCACTTGCAGATCTTGGTTGCTGCCTTCTAAACCGCATCAACTCTGCATAAATTGCCCTACAATAACTTCTTGCCATTTCTTCTAAACTTGTAAAGATGACACCTCAAAATGCTTTCACTAATAAGCCCCAATTGTATAGAAATGATTTCAATTTCGCCATCATTAAGCCTAATGGAAAACACTTTCCCTGAAAATCTTTCCATTTCTTTCCTTTCGCATACCATAAGCATTACCACTATCAATAATTGAGGACACATTCGCACAGATGTATCACATTTAAAAGGCAAGAAACTATATTCTATACCTCATGCGCCCTATTTGGTGATCCCATCACAAAATTATACTAAAGTTGCAGTGACTTCTACATTATGGGAAGTTCTTTACCAGCAAGAGGCCATATGAATGAGAGTACTCTAAACCAAAATAGTCATCAAGGCAACTCAAATACCAAGTTCAGTTAAAAGTGTGGCTGAAAGCATGTGGTCATAGTCATAGCACTGATTAAATGGTAATCTAAGCATATTGTAAAGAAAGGAAGGTAGAATAAAATCTATATAGCAAAACTTGGATTAAAACCGAGTTGTAGTCTCATACCTTCTTAAAGGAAGGTAGAATACAAACTATATAGCAAAACATGCATTAAAACCTACTAGGAGTCTTGTACCTTCTACTTAAAATGCCTCTTGTGGTGCAAGACCAGGCAACTAAGGGCTCTACCAATCCGCTGGATTCAATTCAAATGGTCAAATCCAGAGCCCAAGCTTGAAAGATCTAGGATTCAGGACCCAAGATCAAGCATAATCTTAGGACATCCCAATTTGGGTTGTTCAAGTGGCCCTACTACTACTTTGGATTCTATAGAGATACTCGTTTTCTTGTTAAAGATGAGTACAAATATGATTTTTTGCTAACTTGATCCCTTACTTAGCTAAGACGTATACTTCATAATCTCTTTAAGATTGGTCTTGTTTAGATTAGAATCAAGATAAAGCATTTATTAGTTGGCCACAATGCATATCTCCTTCATGGGAAATACTACCAGGAACTGAACTTTGGTGTTTATGTTAAAAGGAAGAAAAAGCTAGCAAGTGAGGCAAGTGGCATGCCGAGAATAATAATAACAATAATAATAATAATAACAATAACTTTCTACTACATGAGGCACCCTATTCTTTCTAATTTGAATTCTCCAGAGAAACAAGTTTTACAATTAAAGAAAAATACAAATCATGATTCTTTACTTCACAAAGAGTCTTACACTCTAGAGTTTAGAAACTCTTCAGGGCTCCTAAATTTTTTCTTTCTAATGTTATCTTCATTAAGCAAGAGCAGACACAGCAGAAAGCATGGACAACCAACAAGGACTAAGACCAGTATCAGAAACATAACTGCAGAGATGAGAAAACCAATAGGACTCCTAAGTCCTATAGACAGCATATGAAAATTTTAGCTCTAAGAAAAATTAGCATGGCAGATGCCCTACTTCTTGAACTGTCAAAAGGTTCCCCTATTAATTCAAAAGAAGATAAGCTGCCATCTGGGCCCCACATGTCTGAAGGGACATGCAAAAATTTGCAAATTAAAAATCATCGGTTCCACACCAATAAACAGGCAGAGGTAGGACCTAGAAGGTTGTGGGTCTCTCCATTGGACCTCTTGTTGCAGGTCTAATGCCAAGATGGGTCTTCGGCCAGTTGGGCCTAAGGCCCAATGGACCCACAGTCTGGGCCAGTGGTCCGTGGGATCCGCCTGAGTCTGGCCTGCTTCATTTGGCTTCCATGCAGCCTCTCAATTGACCACCCAAAACATTGTCCAATTGAAATGTGTCCCACATTAAAAGCATTTCGAATGGCATCGGATCCTTTATTATGGGGAAAGCTAAGTCTGTGGAGCCCATTGATGAGAAAAGGGGGGATTTGGTATTTTGCCATGCACAAAATGATCAATTTTGCAAGCATTAGATGACACGTACCCAAATTTTACTTTAATAGTAGTTGGCCCGATCGACCACGTCACTTGATGACGGACTTAAGACATATATATGATTTTAATGAGTCTGGATCACCCATTGCTCCTAAATTTAAATAAGATGAAAGAAAATCCTTTAAATTCTTGGATGACGTGTCGGAGTGTTATTGGTCTCTCACGGTGAATGTATAACAAATGCGACAGGTGATCCGCACTCGTGATATGATTAATTTATACATAAGGTTGTGTTAGTCATGATATCATTTGTCACTGCCCAATGTTAAGGTGGGATCAACTCATATGTACAAGAAATGTGCGGATACTTCATGAGAGGGAATAGCATTTATCTTGAACGGACCAGATTATCATTAGGTGGGCCTCACAGTGGAATTCTATAAATCCCATTAACATAAAGACTGGGGAAAGCGCCTAACATGGCTTCAGTGAAGTCATTGCAAGAAGAAGATCCTAGAAAAAACAGAAGAAGAAGAAGAAGAACATCTCACAGATCATTCTCAATATAAGAAACTCTTTCTGTCTTTCACACATTGAAAGAAAGAAGGAGATAAAAAGAAGCAGCAGCAGCAACAACCAAACCCAACTCATTAACTCAACAGACAAGCAAGCTCCTAACCAGAATCAGTTAGAACCATTTACTTCTTTCTCAGAAAAGAATGAAGAAGATGTTAGAAAGAAAAGAAGATCTAAGGACAACCCAACTGACCTTTCATTAAGTCTTCAACAGCTCTTGCTCTGGATTGCAGAATGGGGGAAACTGATAGACCCAGAAGCAGAAAGGCCCTCCTTTTCATGAAATTGGTGTCATTTGGATTCTTAGGCTGCATAGAAACCGTAATAGCCATCTTCTTCCTGCCATGTTTTCTTTGGGATGTAGTCTGAAATGAAGGAGGAAGAGATTGGAGAAATGGAGATTGAGAAATGGTGGAACTTCCCAATAAAGACTCCATTTTTCTTTTGCTTCTGCAAACACTTCAGAACAACCTCTCTGAGTACCTCTGCCTCCCTTTAGCCGTGCTGGTTTTCCTTTTTCTCCACCTTTACTGTGTCTTTTTGGCCCTTGTTGTTGGCCCAAATTACAAAGGAGCACTCTATGGTCCCACGGCCCAAAGCCATTGATCCAACCTGGCCCAAACTCGATCCGCCCAATGTACATCTTGTAACCCGGCCGACCCGAAGAATATATCAAATCATCTAAAACCTTGAAATTTAATTGTATGTAAACTTGTGATACCTTTTTCAGGAACCAAAGGTTGATTCCACTTGTTCTTACATCCGGAGGCGACAGGGTTTTATCCGACTTCTCTATGAGCGTGGAGAAAATTCAATAACTTATTGCTATTCAAAATAGTGTTAAAGGTAGCCAACACACTCATACTTCAGTGCTGCTGCACCTAAATTTCACGTCATTCCCAGAGTCTGGTCCCTGCTCTTCAAGTTTAAAGGTGTACAAAAGATAAAAAATTGTGGCCGGAGAATTTGCCTGCCTTGAGCTCTATTTGTTGAAAGCCAAAAGGGTGAGCTGTCATTTTATAGAGAAACAAGGGCTTGCTTGGAATTGAGTGGCATTTTATAGAGAAACAATGGCTGATAAGCTACAGACGATGGAACTCAAATTTTATCCCGAACGTGTGAATGTGGAGTCGACACATCTGCTTCTTACAATGGCCAGTGTTGTCTTAATCTATCTTTTTGAAATGCAGTGATCGGATCTTCTCAGTAGCTGCCCCATTAATGAATTGGATCTCGAGGTGCACATGGGCCGGGACAGTCCGAGCCCGATCCAAGGCCAGCCCGATTTGGGCCAGGCTTGGATTAAGTGATAAAAGGATCAAATCTGGCCGATCCGGCCTGTATGAGGAATGCATGCAATTTAGAAAAAAACTGAATCGGGCAATAGTTAAAAGAGGATGGACCATGTAGTCAACCTTATACAATCATTTCCATCGTATCATGATCCGTAAATATATTAAATAAATAAGTCATACATAAAAATAGATTTTTATTATTTTCTTTAATTTGTAATGAATTTAAACTTGGTCATATAGCATTGGCTTTAAACTGTTACACTTGATGCAAGATGTCTTAGATCCATGTAAAACTAAAATCTACAATCATAACCCACAATTTTAAAAGAGCTCACTAAAGTCTGGACACGCATGAGAGAACTATACACCGACTCTTGCAGGATAAGAGAATACGTGATGAGCAAAAGAGGAATTTGAATCTTTCTGCTTGCTTGAGTTACATGCCTCTTGCTTTTGCTTTTGCATTGGAAGCCTTCATCTTTTTCCTAGAAGAATGCAAGACCAACAAAAAGGAAAATTAATGAGAACCTTGTAAAGGTTAGGGCTTTAGAGCCTTTTAAGTAAGATCTTCTGGTGGCATATTGAAAACGAATGGATCAGAGGCTAATAGTGGGCACTGCAGTTCACTTGGGAAAAGGAAAAAGAAAAAGTAAAAGATCTTCCTCCTATCCCACAACTCAAAAGTCACTGTACATTAAATACCTATCTTCTATAAGAAGAGAAGAAAAGGAGGGAGGGGAAATCAGGATCAGCAAACAACAGTAACTTAAGCCCGTTTGATAATTTTATCGTAAAATAAAGATAAAGTAAATAATCAAATCAATAGAGAATAAAATATAAACAGTTTATGATTGTATTTTGTTTTTAATTGTTTTGTATGGAATCTTTTGACTTTTTGTATAAAAAAGTGAAGTTTTTTTTATCTTTTAGTAGAGAAATGAGGTTGTTTTTTTACTTTTTTTTTTTTTCTTAAATGATGGAGTTTTGAAAAATAGTACTTTTAATGTGACCCCTTGTCCGTGCAGGCTTTACTTGACTTTTTCTAAACTAGTAATGTGTCAAACGAGCCCAACATTGGGTTCAGGTCATAGCGCCAATCAATTAACTGTGGGAAAAATAAATAACTAAATAAGGATTGGCAGCAACAGTTTAGTTTCTAGGGGCCATTGGCTTCATGGTGCAAACTTACTCAGTTCATTGTGTTCGTGTGTGCGCATGTCACATGTTTGCGTGGTTGTATGTGTGGGTGCGTGCATGTCGTGCACCAGGCTGGCCCAAGCCCAACCCCGGACCAGCCTGCTTTGGGCCGGACTTGGGCATGGTTTTTTATACTAGCTCAGACACTTTATTTAGGTCCATTTAATAGATGGGCCAAGCCTGGGGTCAAAGATAAAAAGCCCAAAGCCCAGACCAGACCAGCCCGAACATTAAATTCTTAGTTGAGAGTGATGGAAAGGGTATTTCAACGTTCAACCCCATCTCACGCATACATGAGTGTTGTCACCAGTTGAGTTACAATTTGGAACTACACAAGTAAGCCCTTTTCATTTTTATAAAGCAAATTCAGGTTGGGCTCGTACTCACTCATTTTCACTTTAGGCCCGGTTCTGGAAGCAATTCTTTGTAGTTAATAGTACTTCATGAGAGGCCTGGCCAAGTAGGTCTTTTGATATTTGACATGAACCATTTATTTGTTACGCATTGAATGATTGAATCCCGCAAGTCTCTGTTTAGACATTTATTTTGGGAAGAGCTTCATAACAGTTCTCCTTTCAAAACATCTTGCTCCTTGCCTTTTGTAAAGACAAATTATTATACCACCTTAATAAAGGAACAATAGTTCTATAGACACACTTTGCATGTATATTTTCTGAAGTTGATCCTCTCTTTTGTAAACTGAAGACCAACATCTACTTGAACCTTTCTTTTGGGGGACTCCACCTTATATCACAGCCCAAATTGAATACCAACTCCAAAACCTTTTTTAAAAAATAAAAACTATCAATTACTTCAATTCATGCGTATATCCAAATAATATTTTTTGTTTAATCCATTTATACATACATACTTTTTTTTTCTTTTTGCTATCAGAAGGTTCTCAATTCTTTTGACTTGACTAATCCCTCTAGGCCCAAAGAAAAGCAGGATAAATTCCCCTATAGCCCCAGTACTATTTCAAATCTACAACTTTCAGATGCAAACCATGGTCTTATGCCAACTGAGCTACCCTTTGGGGATATTTATACATACATACATGGTCCATTTATATATGCTCTAGTGCAAGGGATATGATCGAGTGCCACACAAGATAGAATCGAGTGGAATCACTCCAAGAGATTGCCTTGTTCTTCATTCATCTTTCTTTAAGAGAAATCTGATTAATCCACTCCAAGAGATTGCCTTGTTCTTCATTCATCTTTCTTTAAGAGAAATCTAATTAAATAGATCCGTCCGGGCCCAGAGGGAAGCCAGGTAAACTTCCCTGTAACCTCAATGTGGTAGTGCAATTTCGAACTTATAACCTCCGGGTGCAAACCGTGGTCCTATGCTAACTGAGCTATCCTTTGGGGATATTTATACATGCATACATGGTCCATTTATATATGCTCTAGTGCACAGGATATGATCGAGTGCCACACAAGATAGAATCGAGTGGAATCACTGCATGAGATTGCCCTGTTCTTCATTCATCTTTCTTTAAGAGAAATCTAATTAAATAGCTTGGATGATCTCTAACTTCACCCTTCTTTCAATTAGCAGATTTAGTATTAGACACTCATCAAAATAATATCTAAACAGAGACAAATTCCAAGGCTGCACCAATGACTTTTTATTTAAATGAGTACACAATCCAAGCGTAAGACAAAACTATAGAATGTAGAAAGATAATGTGGCCAAAGTGGTCTTAGGAATGGAACAGAATCTAATGAAACAGTAATCTATTTTTCATATTGGTACATATGCATGTGAAGTAAAAGGTCATGTGACACGGCGCAAAAAGAAGAGCCTTATGGGACGCAAATATTGCTATGTAAGAAGAGCTTTCAAAGATCAATGTGCTAGTTTCTCGAGAAATAATTGAATGGAATCAATAAAATATCCGGATTTTTAAAATCTTGGATTCCTCTCAGGTTCTTATGGCGAAAATCTTATGAGAAAGTGAATTAATTTTAGATAATTAAAAATAACCATAAACACAAAAAAATATATTAAATAATGCAAAAAACTGTTTTTTTTTTTTTTTTTAGATTTTTTTCAATTTTTTTTTCTCATTTTTGTTTTGATATCATTATGATTTTCTTGCAGTTGTTTTATCCGATATTTCTGATATCTTTCAAGCCATTGGTGACAATGTGATGAAATCAGCAGATTGAGTGGTAATTTCTTGAAATACTAGAATAACTTTGTATAATTTTGGGGAAAATGGAAAAAGTAAGAAAATCTGTAAAAACCGTTATGAAGGTACTTTAAATTTACATCTTATTTTAACTATTAAATGCATTTATTTCCTGAAATATATTCTCGACAATATTTTGAAAACCCCATAAATTTGAAAATATCTCAATATGTTTTGGGACAATAATTTCTCAAGATTAATACTATAAGTAACAATGGTCACCAAATGAAGATATGACCATTATAGGAAAACATTGGCAATAGTTGTCAAATGCTGACAGAGTATTACCATTAAAAAAACAAAAGGATGTGGCAGAGTATTATCCCTCATGTGGAACTCGGCCGGCGCACTTTTGGCGACACACAATTTTTCTTTTTTTTGCACCTAGTCGTTCTTCCTAGGATTTGAACTCACGACCGGTTGTCTCTGATACCATCTTAAATTTCTTGAGCTAGTCATTCCTACCAAAACCTCAATGCGATAATAGAGGCAGCGGAAATACTTTTCAATATTCTCCATCAGGTGGAGCCCACTCCTCAATATTATCATATAGAAGTGATACGGCGGAAGAGTAAATACCCATCTTCTGAATTATAAGCGGAGGAGTTGGAAGTGGACAACCCAAAACAGTATCCAATAAAGCTATGGAAATTATTTTTTCTTCCTTAGGAATAAACTTCATAGGATTTTTAGAAACCCAATTACTTGCAAATAAGCGGCCCTGTTTATTTATTTTTCATATTGCTTTTGCTTTCTGCAATTTGTGTGTATAGTGATTTATATATTTTTTTCCTTTATGATTAATTTTTATTTAGTGCGCGGAATATATACCACATCAATGTATGAATATTCTTAATGATTTTTTTTTTTAACGTATATTATGGATGTATGAATATTTACAAATATTTCAATTCTAAGAATGCTACCAAACATAATTCCGGTGATTCTGCTCTTTGGAACAATACCAATAGAATGTTGCCATGCAAGTTTTGTCGATCTCACACTTGATATAAGCTCCTTCTCAGCACAGTTCATTCTGAGAATAGAAATCTTCTCAGCTGAAGACTGATGCCAAACGTGCCCTTTGATATAGGAATTTTCGCGCTACCTCGGCTGTTGGAGAGAATTCCTTGTCCTCGTAGATGATCCCAGTTCCTGTGTCCAAGACACCTAGTCATGCTTATGCAGTTGTGAAACTGAAATTTATCAGTTCCCCTATTTCTATGCAGATGACTGGTGCATGTTCTAATCAACACCTTAGATTGCATTGGCCCTTGCCCAAACTGTTGTTCGCTTCTGTTTTTCCCAAACTTCATTTCAAATGTCGTGACAGCCTGACAGGCGCAGATAGACTAATCGGTCTTCATTTCGAGTAGAGTAAGCTACACCTATGAATTCATTAATGCATATAAAAGTCCATACTAACTATGGAGATAAACTCACAATGATCAACCTTTGTTTATCATCCCCAGTTGAGTAAAATCTGGACGATGCATATTCATAGAGAGCAACCGACCTTGTGGGCCATCGTCAAAAGCTTCATGGAAACTCCCGTCCAGACTTGAAAAGTCTCGTTCCTCATTAAACAAACCACCTCTTTGAGAATTATAACAGATAAAAGGAACGACGGATGATTAAAATGGTCATTTAAAACTGTACCTTTTGGCGTAGTATTGTTTCTCAATTAGTGGCCCTTTTTGTTTACGTGGGAATTGAGATTTTAAGAATTTTAAAAAATATATTATAAGTTCTCTTTTTATCTACTAGAATGGATGCTACACAAATAATCAATGCAGTGGAAACAAAACGAAGCAAATCAGTAAATCTACCAATCACACTCTATAAGAACCCAGACAACTTTTTTTTTTATGTGAAAATCATATCCGGGGAAAAAAACCACGATCTAAAATCAAACACTATTGAGCGATTACAAGATATACTCAAATTTTTCTTTTTTCAGTCATTCAATCGACCAAAGGACGGTAGTTGTTCTTGCACAACTTCTCATGTTGCCACAACTTTTCCGCCACGCACCGCTCCCTATACTTGACCGAGCAACACTTCTTTAATCAAGATGATCGGATCTTCTATGAGAATGTAGAAGGAGCAAACCTTTTAGAGCAACTTTTTGGCACAAATTCTCAATAATGGCTCTAGAGAACAATGAATCTCTCTTAGGGTATTCTCACCTCAGTACAAAGAGAATAAACTCCCCGTCTTACTTAGGGTTGAGGGAAACGCGATTTAAATAGCCCTTAATTCGTGCAAGAGTTTTCTAGTTTAAATCGAATCAAAATAGCAAGTAGACTTGAAATAGAAATTTGAATCACAGTGGGCTTCCTTTTTAGCTTCACTGTAACGACCAGGAATTCCCACTATAGCGAGACCCCATTTTGTCCCGGACTTATGTGCATGTTCCCTCTAGCAAGCAAGAGCTTCGCTATCACGAGACTATGTTCTATCTCATTCTATGTCTTGGAAACTTGTCTTTATTCACTCTAAAACACTTCAATCTTCGCTCCAGGTCTTCCGATGACACAACTACAGTCCATTCTAAAAAAAATAGTAAATTACAACTCATGAATGGATCTAGAGTTTTGTCCAACCCTTGAATTATCCAACACAATGAAATTCCTAACACATATTTTTATGAAAGTCGCTAAAATTGAAGATGCAAAGATCAATATCTATAAATGGCCATCAAATAATCTTTTCTTAAGTGAAACATGATTTTCAACCCTAAAATAATGAAATCCTAAGAAAGTAAGGATCTCATTTACAGCTCTAGCTTGTATCTATAAAACCTTCACCTCTTTCCTATTCCTATGCAAAACTATTTTACCATGACATGCCCCTGTCGCTTCCCCCACCACCCCCTAACACACACACTACACACTACACACAAACACAACTTGGGTGCTGCTCTCTGTTGGTCATAAACTTATGTCAAATCAAATGAATTTAATTTTAGCAAGGGTAGCAATCTAGCTTACATTATCAAGGAAAACAAATAATTAAGAGTTTCTAGCAGATAATGACACATGGGCCAATCACTGAACACCAACCTCTTTCTATGGTCTGCCCATTGGTAAGTATGTCCAATCAAAGGCCTGCCTCAAGAATAGGCCATCACCATGTACAGAAAACAAACTGATACAATAATTTTTAGCCATCTCATCACTAGCTTTCTATGGGCAACAAAGTCCCATGTCTGGATTACAAGTATCATTAAATAATTGTAACTTCACATTAAGGGCTCAATAACCCCGGATTGATCAATTATTATTTAAGACGTCAGTATTCTAATCAACTAAAATCCACCCAGGTATGCTAACCAATTTAACCTTGCAGCTCTCTTAGAAAAAGTGAAATCAGAGAGAATATGAGGGCTTTCAAGTAAAGAAATCACATTGAGAAGATCCTTTTAATGGATTTCAGCAATCAGCCTTGGGCACAGATCAAGTTCAAAGTCATCATTTCAATAGTTCCAAAAACTCATCTCACTATAAAACATAATTTTTGTCCGACAAAAAAATCTGGATTTCCTCGCATAAGAAGTTCTATCTTTGTTGTTAATGCTGTTGTCAAACGCGTCTACCAACAGGGTTTTAGAGATGAATGGTGCCCTTTTGCACCACCTTTTTTTGTTTGCCTTATAAAATACTATAAGCACACAATTAATATAGCATTTGGACCCCACTAAAAAATATATATATAGCATTTGGTCTAGTCTTTAGACTACTTGCCCAAAGTCTTAGGTCTAGTTCAGAATGAATTGACGTGCAAAAACATAGCTGCACTAAATGGATGAGTCTTCATTCATGATGAGGATCATTTTGAGGTTAACGTCCACCCTCGTTTCTGAGCGATCATAATTATGATTGAACCCTCGCCATCACCATAAAACTATTGTTGTGCCGTCTCCTATCACCAATTAATTTTGGGATAAATGGTAGCTTAATGGGGTACTGTAAGATCCCACAGATCATATCCCAAATATATCTTCTAATGCCTCGAGTCTCCAGAGCTGAAATCATCTTCATGGATTAAGGGGGGAAAACCCACCAACCCCAGAGACATATGTGGTAATCAGTTATGTCAAGTTGATCCAAATCAAAGTTTTCTTGACAGCGAACCATGACTATAAGATCATGAACATCTGACCCACATATAGTTGAAAATAATAAGAATTGAAGGCTATTAACTCTGAAAGGAACCATCAAGGCAATAGCGGCCTGATTCCAAGAATCTAGTTTTTCAGTCTGAAGTTCCAGAAGAGAATCACCTAATTGGTAAACACACATTCCAAAAGCATTCGAATAAACTAGCAATGCAGATTGCAAAGGTTCTGCTGGAAAGACTGTCATCCGCTGGGAGCCCCAGGGTATAATACAATGTCTTGATCGGGCTGGGAGAAGGGGGGATCAAAAGAAACACCATAAACATCAAATGTCCTGTAGGATGAGCTAGCAGGAGTTGTTATAAATTCGCAAGTGTGGGGACTCTCTTGGGCATATGAATGATATGTGAATTCTGGACAAATCACTTTGCTTTTTCCATGGAAGGGAGAATCCTCATCCACTCAATGGAATGAATGGATGGTTAAAAATATAACGAACCATATTACTTCCAACACTCCACATGGCCATATATGAGAAAAATGGTTTAATTTTCCTTGCTTGTTGAATAGTGCCTTAGATGTTTCACTCAGAAAACTGGGATGATGATTTACACTGCTCTCTAATAAACCAAAAGGAGGGGCCTGTTCAGATGTCCATAAAAAGTGCAGGTGCCTATCATCATTAATAGGTGATGCTTATATTTTCAAGGACATGATAAAGAGGTTTTTAACTAGAAAGAACCAACAATCTACCCTATCCAAGAAGGATAATATTTTACTTTCACGGCCCCTCTGCTTGCATGAAATTGAATATCTAATTCATGATAAAATGGGTAGCACGAGAAACAGGGTGAAGAATATAAGGTGGACATGCAAATGAAGTGTGCCTTTCCTTTTCTTAGGATTTGATTCTGTTGAGTATTCATTTTGGTTTTCCACCAAAGGATAGATTATTTGAGGGTCAATTGTAGATATTTCCCTTTGTTTCGTTCCATTTTAGCCACTTTGGTAGGACTACTTATTTTAGAATTCCTAAGAATCCAATTCCATGGGAACAAGCAGGCCCAAAAAATTATTTGTGCAAATAGACACCACTATGATGAAATATGGAAATGCAAGTGTCAAAATAACTGTTAAAAATCAGACCATAATTGAAACAGAATGCTGCATGAACCCATTGTTTGTACAAGAAGCAGAACTCCAATGCCTGCTTCAATGGCCAGGATTGCTATAGCATTAGAAAACTAGTCCTTTTTCCACCCTTTTTAGATCACACCACAAGGCATAAACATCTCTTGAAACCCACTATTGCTTTGCCCCCTGCTGTCAGTTGTCACAAACCATACAAAATTGGTAGCCATTGATAAAAGGGACACATCTCATATATAAAGTTTTTTTTTTTTTCCTATTTCATCATGAACTCATTGAGTTCACAAGCTTTTACATTATCTCTTACAAACAGAAAGAGAGGAGGAAAAATGGGGAGCCAAAACAATGGCTACAACCCTTTTTAATCAAAATTATAAGATAGAAGTCTGAGCTTACCCATATTTCAATAATGGAAAAAAGTAACTGGGACCCATCAACATCATGAAAGCTGAAACATAATCAGTAAACAACCAAATGTACATGATGACCATCCACGGCTGCTAAAAATTCACATAAACAGCTCCTTGTTAACAGATGATCAAGCTGCTTACTTTAGCAATTCCATTGATCATAAGCTGATGGGACTGCAAAGCAGATCCTTGCACCCTGAGGCTATGTGGAAACAGCCATACCAGTTAAGAAGATATCATCCTCCTCCTTGCAGGCCGGTTTCGGTGAATGGGGTGCTATAATTGCAGGTTTATCTATTTCCTCTTCACACAAAATCTCTTGTGCGCGGCAACTGCTACTGCAGAATGCTTTTTCACCCCTGTTAAGGAATAGAAGACAGTATATTTGTTAAACAATGAGTAAGAACTCAATATCTAGATCAAATTTCATTCCCGCGTCCAAGGGAATGAGAAGAAAAGAACAGTCACCACCCAAGCATACACCAGAGAAATGAAACAAGAATCAATCAGTTACTCTAAATTTATCAATACAAACAATGACAGAAGCTATGGGCGATTCTGTTTTCACACCAAATAATTGCCCATCCAAGCTAGGTTGGATGCTGTTTATCCTCCATTCCGTCCCAATCAAATTGCTAATCAGAATCTATCATTATCTGGGGCATAAACAAGAGGAACAATGCTCTACTTAGTAAAGCCGCTTCCAATCTCACCACCACCCAAACTGGCATTGAAGAACAGATGAACAATGGATTCTGTAAAATATTCAAACCATCTGTATATTTACCAAACATTTACAATCAACCAAGAGCATTTCCAAGATGAAAAATAGAGTTTTTATACATGATTCCCAAAACAAGAGAACCCAATTGAATCAGTTCTTTGCACAATATCAGAACATCATGGATAAAGAGTTCATAAAACTGGGGGCAGTGCATCATCATCAGTAATCAGTACTCAACCCAAGGAAAATAAAAGACTAAGATCTAAAACTCCACAAACCTGTAAATGAAGATATCTTTCCCTTCTTCCAGTTTCTTCTTGCAAGAGCAGCAGAAGCTCAAAAAATCATCTGGGGGATAGTAATTGTCCGCGCCCTTAACCAGTGCTTGGGATCCAATTCCCCATTCTTTCTTATTACAATCAGCCAACTCAAACGTATGGCTCTCTAAAACACAATTACCATAAATATGAGTAGTTCTAGGATTTGGACCATGAGAAATGACACAGGTATAGTCCTCAGAGAGTTCTATTTCACTAGCAGAGAGAGACCCAATAAATCTCTGCCCAGATGCAATAGATTTAAGGGGTGGACTTGACTTCACGTCAGAAAATTTTTCAAAATTGGGGCAGTCAAGAGCAAATGGAAGAGAACCGGAATCCTGTTGGGTGTTTCTGGAATCTGAGCAAAATTCCTCTGATTTGGACATTATATTAGAGTGCATAAGCCCCGAAAGGTGGGACGATGATCTTTCAGAATAAGATAAACATGATCGGATTTTCCCAACTGCCTCGCTCTTTAAATTCATTTCATTGGATTCAAATACAATGTCTGAGTTACCCAATTGGAGGTTGGGTGATTTTAGCTGAGAAATCGCATAGTTCTTAGGCAGTGACCTGGGAGTTAGAGAAGAATTAAGTGAATTAATCAGACGGGTCTGGCAAGTTGGGATGTTGATCCTCATCTGAGAACCAAGCACTATATTGCGACCCTCAGAAAACCCAAAAATCTTTCCATTTGGTTTGGTGTCATTGTTGAGAGAATCAATAATGCCAAGGCCTACTTTTATGTTGCTGTTGGTGGAATCCCAACTCTTTTGGGGCTGCCCCTCAAGCCCTGATCTTGGTGACCTCAGCAAAGGGCCTAGATTGGAGAAAACCTTATGATCAAGAGGAGAAGTAGGGCTCCTGGCAGATTCATAATCTGATAAACCCTTGGCAGTAAATCCTACAAAAAGCCCAGGGACACTGAAAAATGAACTGCTTCTGGCCTTCTGTGCCAAAACATCAGATGAAAAATAGGAATCTGGGGGAGAGTCAGGCATCAGTTGCCCCTGGCTCTGATCTTTTTGAACTGGTCTACTCCTCTTCCTCAGCATTCTAAAACTCCTCAGCCTCCTCTGAAAAAAACCAGAAATTTCCTGCACGATGATCAGCAGGAATGAGAAAGAGTAAGCAGAGTCAGAGAACCCAATGAGAAAACAGGAAAAGTGACATGCAGAGAGAAAGAGCAAAAGAAACAGGAAGGAGAATGGATGGTCAAGATTCAAAACACATGAAAATGAAAGGAATGATTGCAAATCCTCAAACCCAAATCAGAATCCACCATGGATTGATGAGAATCAAAAAAGCATGCATTAATAATTAGCATGCATTCATGGTGACAGGAAAAAGAAATCAAACACAGATGAAAATTTCTACAATGATCATCACAACTAAAAAACTAACACAAACTAAAATCATCCAAATCATCCAAACCTCAAAAAACAGCCAGATTAAAAAGATACTTCCATCAATATCCAATAAACCAATGCTCTCAAATCTCCCAACCCCAATACAAGACTATAGGATAAAGAAACCCCAGATTAGAAAATTCAAAAATACCCAATTTGAGCCATGGATGGACACAAAACATACTGTAGAAAGCAGTAACAAACTCAACAACCCATGAGAAAACTACATGCATGGATAAAAATAAAAGAAAAAAAAAAGCTCTCAAATCAAGAGAACCATCCAATCCAATAACCTGAAGATTCACCACAAGAACAATGACTGATCAAGGCCTTTTCAGGCCAAAATCCAGAGACCCAGATGAATGCATCCCTCAAAAGAGGGCCTGAGATCACTGAAACAGGACTGAGAACAGAGAATCCTGTAAAAGATGGGGAAACCCACCTGGTTTCTTCCTCTGAAAATCCTTCAGACGGGGCCAAGGAGACCCCCAAATGCGGTAAAAATATATGATGAGACTTGGTCAGTACTCTTTCTCTCTCTCTCTCTCTCTCTGTTTCTGGTGCTTGCATGCAATGCATCAAAATCAGCGAAGCAGAGAGGCTTCTGAAATACTCTTCCCAGCTCTCATGATCTGCCCGTATACGGTATAAATGTATTCTTATACGGTCTGTGTCAGTGGGAATACGTACGTTTTGCCATTTCCCTTCAAAGGGAAAGGAAAAGCTCCAAAGGTGGTTTCTTTTCTTTAATATATATATATATTTTACCAGGACGGTCAGCAGAAAAAGACAAAGCTGAATGGTGGGGCTCACCGCTCAAGTCTGAAGAGACTGACCATCCACAAACGGCAACTAACCACGGTTAGTCACGAGCCGACTAATCGGGGCCCAAAAGCCACTCCATTGCATCGATGATCTTGACCGTTGAGACGAGGAGGGGAATGTGCGTCTGACAGAATATGTGCCAAATGTTAGAAAAATAAAAGGGGTTTTATCGGGAAAAACCCTCCTACATGGACATTTCATTGATTTGGACCCAATAAAAATACGCAAACAGAAAGGGGCCTAACTTTAGGTTTTTCTTTTTATTTTTGTCTTTAGTTTTAGCACTATAGTTAATATCGACGCTCAAAAGAAAGAAAGAAAGAAAGAAAGGACGAGGTGTGCACCGGCATGGAGTGCAGTGGGTGGCAAAGGGCAGTGCAGGGATAAAGGAAAATGAGAGGGGGAGAGGGGGAGGAAGAAAGAAAGGAAAAAGGAGGAAAGCCATCTCGGTGGGGTATGCAGGTGTTGTGCGGTAGCCCATCAAGGCTCATCTCTTTCATCTCATCTTCACCATCCCAGGACGCAGACCTCTCTCTCCTTCTCCTTCGTCCTCTCCAGCTAGCCAACCCATCGCTCATTCATCCTTTCCGTCTCCCTACCATCAACCTCCATCTCACTCTATCTGTAGCCCTCACGCATCTCCCTTATCTCCACGCTGCCCATCATCATCTCTTCTTCATAGCATCATTTTCACTGCAAAAAAACAGAAACCCACATTAGAATTAAGATTCCAGGACCTGTAAACAACAATAAAGGCCAGTAAAAAGCCACAAGTGGCAACTTCACCTTCCCAAAACCTTGGCTAAGGTCTTGACGTGACATCTGATCTTAAAGAAACCACATCTGGGGTTTTCTCCATGACAACAATCCATTGAGTAGAAGGGAGAACCCCAGATGGGGAATTCAATTCCTTCGTTGTTGTCTCTTCTGTAGTTGATAATAAGGCATTGGTGGAGGCGATGGGGGTTGTTGGATTGAGAACCCAAGAAGGGGTGGGTCTGGGAGAATGGGTTGAAAGGGGAAATGGGGTTTTGGGAAAGAAGAGGTTGGAATTGGATAAATGGGTTTTGGGTGTGGAAGAAAGAGGAAGGTGGGTTTGGGTTTGGGTTTTGCATTTGAAAGTGAGGGTCTCCACCATGACAGCCCTCTGCATCTTAATTTCCCTTACGCTCACACCATCTTATGGGTGATTCATGTGTTTTTTATGTTTCAGCTAAATAGTTGATATCGACTATGACTGTGTTTTTTATTCGATATCGACTATGACAATGGTTGATATCGACTATAGCGCTAAAAGACAAAAAAAGAAAGAGAAACGTAAATTTAGGGCATATTCTGTCTGCCCATTTTTATTTGGGCCAAATTAAAGCAATGGCCGTGTAGGAGGGTTTTGCCCATTAAAACCAAAATAAAAAGTTTTGGTTTTTTAATCACCACAATTAAAAAAGAAATTCAATGTTGTTTGTAGTGCTACTTTTTGTGATATCGTAAAATGTTAATTTGATTATGTGATATCGCAAAATTTCTACCTGGATAAAAAGTTAATAGGACACATTTTTCTCTGAATCTCAATAATTGATTCCGTCTGCTTTCTCCCCGTCTCACATTCTCTTTTCAAAAAGTGGAACGAGCTTTGAAATATGGAGAAGAATGTGCCCAATGACTTTTTAATAAGGTAGTTTTATATAATATCGTATAATCCGACTAAAAATTTACAATATTGCAAAAATATAGTGGTATAAAGATAGTTCAAAGAATTTTCTATATTTTAATCACCGAACGTATATTTGATGGCTAATGGTGACAAAACCTTGGTGATGCTTTTATCTATCTAGAGCACACTTGTATGCGTGAGAAATTGACTCCACAAACTTTCCTCTCTTTCATAAAAAAGAAAAAGAATAAGAAACTCTGACCTTAAAAATCACTTCTTTTTTTTTTTTTTGTGGAACTGCAAATAATTTAGCTCATAAAACTATGAATTAGAATTTTCAAGATTTTATTTCGGAAATCCTCTCTTTTCTCTAGCAGAACCGATGAACAAACATGCCCTTAGATTCTTGAAAATTAAAGGATAAGATATACGTAATAACAAATATGCATATTCAATAAGATAATAATAAAATTATATACGAGGTCATGAGAGAACAATGAGATGGTTTGAATTTTAGATCCGATTCTTCGATGGTCCACGTTAATCTTAGTAATTCTCTCTCTATTCTTCATTGCACACCATTAGATGAAATACATTTATGCTAGTATGAGGTTGCATGACAATACCACTGGCTTTAAATAAGAAATCCAAGGAGCACTTGTGTAGGGTCCAAAAAAGTTCTAAATATCTTGCTCCATATCACGACCCACCTGTTTTTTTTTCTTTTTTAAACCCCAAAGAGTAGATAAGTTGGCCTAAGAACACAATTTGCACTCGGAGGTTGTAGGTTCGAAACTGCACTACTATATTAGGATTACAGGGGAGTTTACCCGGCTTCTCTCTGGGCCCGAAGGAATTAGTCTAGTCCAAAGAGTTTGGAACCCTCCGATAGCATAAAAAATATATATATGTATATATCACGACTCATCATGCGTGCAATTGCTTCTTAGCACATCACACCCCTCAAATTATAAGGGTTCATGCACCACAATTCTTTTAGTGTGATAAACTCCATTGAAGTTTATAATGCCCTTTATGCATAATCAATATAACAGCAAAGCAAACTTTAATTTGAACAAAAACCTTTATGAGTGGCAATTCATAGAGGTACATGGTATGACTTTGATTATATCATAATTAGGCTTATTACACGGATTTTAAAAAGAATCTGATGCTTACCAAAACAAACAATTGAAAGGATTTAGTAAAAAGAAAAAGAAGATCGAGTTCAATGCGATTTTATTCATTTGATGATGTGAGGCCAACAGCAAACAATACCAACAACATTTGGCTTGTGTAAACAATCAACACTTTTTAAAAAGAGCACAATAGAGACCATATGCTCACATATGTAAAATTGACAGGTAGCGGAACTATGTTCCAAGAGGGGTTCCTACAAATAACTTTTAGAAAGATAAAGTAACAGTTGCAACCACTCCTTTGAAAAATATAAGAAAGTGGCAAATCCAACCCAACTACGCAAGAATAAAGGAACTTCCTTGCCATTTCATGGGTTTGCTCCCAAATGGGGAGCTAAAGCAAGGTTGAATGAGGTTCCTAGAAAGTTCAAAGTAAGAGTTTGTTTTCACAGTGGGGTATGGTGTTTGCTGCTTTATAATCTTCCTTTCTTTGGAAATAGACTTTAAACGCGTTTGTTTGGTGTGTGAAAGCTTGAAATAGAGATCTAAACAACTTTTTTTAGGATTTGGCTGCTCAAAACGGTTTTATGATCATTAACTTGTTTTCAAATGGTCTAGTTATTTTTAGAATTATATAAGAAGCCATCAACGATTTGTCTTTTTGTTGGGTCCTTCATGGTTTACTATTCATATATGGATACAGAATGCCAACACATTTACCAGCCATTTCAGTTTAGGGTCTTGCTCCCAATTGTACGCTTGTTTGTTTTTCCTTTTATAGCATGTGTATTCCGCGTTGTTCACTTTATTATTCCATATGGTAATTCTACCATTTCAAGGGTTTGTTTGTGCATACACTTTTCCGAATAAGTTAAATAAGTGTTTCCGCTTTCATACAAGATATTGTGTTCAGCGTGCTGCTCTCTAATAGAAAAGATATGAAATATTTCTATTTTTTGTCAATTGTAGAGGATCAAAAAGTCCAACTTCCTACATGAGAAATGAGTTTTTGGCATAACCGGAACCTTTTTCTTCTACAGCTTTATACAAACATGCCCTTAATTGCACCTCGTGAATTTCATAGCCCAAAAATTCATTATTTGAATGGATTTACGTGTGTGTGTAAAAGTCACAATTTTCTTCTCGCCCCAAATCCACACACCATTATCCAGCTGAGCTACAGTAGAGGGGCATATAAGTTACTTAATTGCATACATAGTTCATGGAAAACTTTATTTCTTGGAATTTCACACAAAAGCTGTACAAGTTTTTTGATGGGTGCCATTAATTAGGGAGGTCATGCTGGTGGGCGCTGGGGATTGAGAATCCTACAACTTCACTCATGATGGACTCCCATAGGTGAAATTTCAGCCCTTCATTTCTTAGTATAAGCAATAGGAAATTTTTTTTTTTTTTGCCCTGATAAGGACCTTAAACCACAAAGCTTCGAATGGATATAGTACACTTGAAATGTTCATAGTTGTCATCAAAAGAGGATTTTTTAACCCATTGTATTTATTCTATTAGCATATAGAAAGTGGCCCGTGTCTTTGTTCTGTTTTCAGAGCATTGGACCTATTGGGATGTTGACCCATATATTTCACACTATTATATTTGTCATTGTCCTTTTGTTTTGATTTTAATATTTGAAATGGATCTTTTTATATACAATGAACCACCCTATGAGATCCTTTCTAATTGATTTTGTTTGTCAATTATACTTTGATGGAGTAAGATGGCAATCTCCTTTGTAAGTGCTCATCTCTGGTCCCTCCCTCTCTCCATTCAATGTTCTTGTCCAACCATAAAACAAAGAACAAGAAAATTCAGAGGCAACATTTGACAAGCATTTCAGATCTACACGGTCGAATGCAATTAGAAATTGACTTACAATTTAACCCATAAAGGTTTGCAATTTCTCATGTTTGGCAAGAGATAAGGAATCCAAAGATGTGTGGCTTCTTTACTATCCTTGGAATAAGGATTCCCTGCTAAGAATTTATATAGCTGAAGATTTCATGTCAATATAGGTGCATATCGATGCTCATATATTTGAGAAAATCTGTTTTAAGTGCAAATCTATAGAAGTGAGGATTTCCAAATCCTATAGGGCAAGGTCATATTTGAAAATCCAAACAAATGAGGATATCCATAGGTTCAATTCCTTGGAGATTTATAATTGCCAAACATGAATTTTCCACGAGTGGGTGGAAAGCGAAAGTCTTTTTCTTGAATATTTGGTTGCCAAACGTGACCTTATGATAAATATTATCTTAAATTCATACAAGTTAATGTAATTTATCCTCTTGATACAAGATCAGTTCTATTCCATGGAGCTTGGAATTTAGAATTCAATTGGTGAACCCTGTCACAAATATCGGCAAATTGGAATTTAAAATACAATTTGATGATAACTCCTCCAAATATAAAAAATATACAGGCACTTCCCCTGAACTACAATTTCCCAAGAGCTAGAGTTGGAAAATGGTACCCATGAAACGATTTGTGTGCATAAACCCATTTATAATTTGAGTGCAGATCCTTTAATGGGCCATTTGCCTTTTATGCATGAGGTACGGACATGTATTTTACACATGTAGCATTTTTATACTCAAATGTTATATATGTGAAACACATTATTGTATTTGTCAAAATCAGCATTTCAAATGAGTAATTGATCAGTATATCCAATGGTTATAAATGTGCTTCGATGTTTTGGCCAAATTTCACAATTTTTTCAAAATCTACAAAGATTTCAAGATATAAAACTCATATATTGATTCTTATATATATATATATATATATATTAATATGAGAATGTTAACCGGTTGGAACCATGAATTGGGTGCCCATAAAACTGAATGAAATTAGGTCTATAGGTTGGGGATTTTTGGACATCGCATGAGGGGTCATTTGTTTGTCATCATTTACATATGTAAATAATGTGCATGCATAACAAGTAAGCATGTCCACATTTGTTTATGCTCATTAATGTATGTGAGGTGTTATAGGCCCTTTTCATATGAGAATTTATGCACATGAGAGGATCTGTGAAAGTGAAACTATTGCACGCCTATTAATTAGTAGAGCAGGTGCCAATACAAGCTATTCACATGAGTAGCCATGGTTTCTAATTTTGTCATTAACTTTTATTATTTCCAACTCCTATGGGACCTAAATGTTTAATCCAGCTGCTCAACTTGTTTATTAACACATTAAACCCTAAAACATTCGGTTTTATGTATTAAATATGAATGAACTTCGAAACATATAAAGATCTTACTTATGTTATTTCAATGGTTTATTGTTTAAAGTTTATTCATCTGAAAATGGTGCTTTTGGAACAAACATGATATTGTATTTTACATATAAATTATTCATACAACATTTTTTTACCCATAAATCTTACTCATTTTTAAGATGGCATATATTTTTCATCGCATGTGTAAACTACAAACAACCCCCTAAAGTTCATTAAAATTCAGAAAAATAAATAAGCTCGACAGCTCAATTATCAATTTGTGGTATACAAAACTGAGAAGAAGAAAAAGATAGAAGGAATTCAGTTTCATAACCTGTGCTGAGCTACTACCCTATTAGAACTGTTCTAGTGCCCATTCTTCATTAACTCTTCATCCAATTTGTAAATGATTCATGGGAAATGACCCGTTTTATACTTCATTTACACACTTTATTCACAATTCCTACACGAGTGAAAACAAATATCATCGTGTGCAAGTCATGCGCGTTCATTTACCCATACAAGTGCAAAGGAGAACGACCACTTACGTAGTTCTCACATGTCTGTCTAGAATTCGAGCTTTTGGGTACACCATCACATTTCACTTATAATGTGAGAGAATGAAACTACAAATTCGGCCTATCTTTCAAAAATTGAGTAATTCAAAATAAATGCCCACCCAATAAATGATATATCTCAGAATTCACCTTTATAAGAGTTGGTCTCATGGTAAATTTGGCTATCTGGTAAAAACATTGATTAATAACTATAAATAAATTGGATTTTTTTTATCAATAACAAGAATAGTCATTAAAAGGAGAAAAACAAAATCCAAAGGAAAACAAGGAAAGAGAAACAAGAGGGAACAAGAGCATTGGACCAATCCCTAACCCTTACAATACCAAACCGACTCAAGGAGACAACCTATCAACTCCCTTCTTAGCTGAAAAATCAGCCATTGAAGTAGCCAATCTAAACTCATGATGGAACTCAGCATTAAGTGAAGAAGAAAGCTCCTTAATTTCAATTAACATGAAATTAAAATTTCTATAGGAAGGTCTTCCTATTAGACACCCAAACAACCACATTAGAATAATCCCTTGAAAACAAACAAAGAGCCTTTAAAATAGCCAACACTTTCCCTTCATTCGAATTACAAACTTCAATGTTCTTAGAGAACATAATTAAGACATCACCTTTATAATTGCGAAGCACTCCATCAATACTTGAGACCAAAATTTACTCCTAGACGCTCCCTCGTGTTGAGTTTCAGGACCCCAACCGTAGGAGGAGACTGTCGTCACTAAATTACTAATGGAATGATTAATCTTAAAATGAGAACAGCACCTAGTGAAATAAAAATTAGTGAGGGATAAACTCTTCAATTAAATCGAGAACTGTCACAGATGGGCCCCACGGCCCCACCCCACTCCACACTGGAGGGGTCCGTAGTCCGGACTCTTAACTCCTTTTAAGTTCGTCCCCAGTGGCGTAGTCCTGACCAAAAACAATCATAGTCGTTTCTGAAACGGCCTTCAATGCTTACTGTAGCGGTCATTTCATGTCTTAAATGTTCATTATGTCGATTGTTACAACTGTTCAAGGATAAAGAGTAATACTGGCGGACCAAGGCAAACCCATATGGTAAACCCACATCTCAAACAGTTGTTTCCATCAGTACATTCATATGAGTAGCCTTATCCACCATGCATCAATCGAATCCGTGGCAATATAGCTAGGTGTCTTTCTCATATAAATTCATCTTTCAGCTAAGTGGGATCCACCTGGGCACTGATGTGAATTGACCATCAAAACTCTCACCTCCTATTTACATGGGAGTTATTTTATTTGCACCAATTCAAATGGGCTGAACTATCGAATTGGGAGTATTTTTATTTATTCTTTTATAACGGCGTTAAATTCATAGGCATGGATTAAAGAGTTACGATGATCTAATTAACTAATAATTTTTTACATATTTAGGTCACATTCATATCTCCAATGCCCCATGATTAGGATGGCTTCATACCGAGCTCCATGGGAAGTGGGAACCATTCTAAGGTAAGTGTAAGCTTAGATTTTTTGAGACAAGGTTTCTTATTTGAGTGGCGAAGAGTGGCTAATCTTATCAGGCTATCCAGGGTTTGAACCATGAATACGCCATTTCCTTTAGCATATGGAGGCATTCTTTTCTTGTATGGGGGCTTATTTTTTACTTGAGTGGGCCGTCTTCCTATATATGCAAGCCTTCGTTTGGGTCAAAGGTTCCTCGGCTGGTTATAAAAAGTAAAAATAATAAAATGAAAAACCCTAGGTTTGATTTTCCATTCATCCTAGTCGGTTGTTTTTATTTTTTTTTCGATGAGCGGCCAAGATTGCCTTCCTTCGACTCGCCGAGTTTTTAAAATGACCCCCACGAGTTCTAAATTCTAAATGGTAAGACGTGATCTTGACCGCTGCTTGACCGTCAAAACCACTTCCATCAGGATTTACCATCTGCAGAAATCAACAGCACTTTTAACGGCGTCAGTAAAACGTCGGCTCTATCATTTTGGTACGTCCCAATCGTGGTGCCACGTCATCACCACTTTAGTACGGGAGGGATGGGTTATTCTCTAACCCCGAGTAATCTGACTCGAGTTACGATTTACCATTTTTATTTTTTCATTCTTTATTTTGGCCTTTTAAGTACAGTCCTTTTTGTCGTTTTCCGTGACTCAGCCTTTCCTGATTTCGTAATGCAGAAAGAGACCTACACGTGTCCTCTCCTGGCACTCATCTCAGCGGAATTCAACGGTCTACAGCTGAGATTCCCTGACGGTTGCCTCCCTATTGACGGTTGATCTTGAATTTACGTACGGATGTCAGAAGGAGACATGGAGCCCACCGCACGTGCAGAATCCGACGTGGCTGCCACATAGAATTACTTACATGTAAACTTATTCTAGAGAAATCTCTACCCATCAAAATGAATCATGCACTTCATCATGCATTTCATAAATCATCAACTGGCCCATTGGCTGTCAGCACAGTCATTAGAGGGGTAAAATTTGACAAAAGTACATACACCAAGGTGAAATTTACTTTCAAGTGGCTGCATCACCAAATTTTCAACTATTCAACTTAAAAATAAAGAAGCTTTGTGATCAATTATAGTCAAACTAAATTAACCCACATAAGTTGCTACATTTTTTTTTTTCTTGTTCATTTTTCAAGCTACACAAGTTCCTAATCAATTGGTGATGAATATTTTGATAGTTAAGAAAAGAGATTTTATTTAGATTTTGAATGATTGGAAGATTATCTTCTTTATATCATATTAAAAGATCTTTTAAAACGAAACAACTTGATCAGTGTGGTCCAACATCACATTCTGTATGATTTTATTCAATGGCTTTAATTACCAAATCAAATTTAGATTTTAAGGCATATTAATAAATATTGTATGATTTGCATCTGACAATTCACCATGAATATTTGCCTGCTTTTGACCATAAGGTGACTTTGGACTCACATTTTAGTGAGTCTAGATCTATGCCAGCGCCTCTTACACGTGAGCTCAGTTGATTAGCAACAATCAATGTCACCTGACTTTTCAGGGATTGATTTTTAGATATGCCACTCTTTCGGTCATCCTTCTACCTCGTTTGCTAATTCTTCTTACCGCACGTGGAGAATCTGGGGTACCAAAAATAATAATAATTTCTATGTCATTACTCATTTCTATGTCTAGTATCAGATGACTGGCCAAGTGTAATTAGAGTATTAATCCATGAATTGCTAATTTTTCTAAGTTTTTCTTGCTTGTATCATGTTATGGACATGGATGATCATAATCCAACCGTAGACTCACCTGACCAAGAAGGGCACTGTCTATTAATCGAATCATAAAACCCTGTCGAGGATGTCCCACAGATCAGACACTTGAGATGAAGACTTTGATGCGATCAAATCTTTGTAAAACACACATGATGGACAGTCTAGATCATCAAATCTTTGCAACAACAATCCCTAAAAAAAGATGTCCCACATTCTATATCCTAAATTGGACATGGAGAAATGTGATGTGAATTGAATATTACCTAAAAAATATTGGCTTTTATTCCAAGCTTCATGCCTGGTGGGACTGCTACTCATCTCCTAGACAAGTAGTAAATGCCATATTTTAAGGAGTACTTTAAGAAATTTTCAGACTCACTGAAGAAATCTCCTCACACACTGCAATTATTGTTTCACAGCCACAGGTTGCTCCCTCACAAATAACAAAAAATTCCAATTGATGCAGAGTTGCAAAAGGAAAAATAAAAAATATTAAAAATTGGCATTATTTTATTTTATTGATCCTGTAATTTCAAGGAAGCTTTTGTCATCAAGATATGCCCCTGATTTAAAACAAGATACTGGCAATTTTATAAGCTAAACACCACAGGTTAGACCGTTACATCCCTTTCAGTCTCTGTTAAGTAGCTCTACCTGCAATACAAGTGCAGACCCAGGACATTCAACTTGAAGACTCTTGTGTAAAAAAAGAATATGACTGGAGGGTGAGACAAATGTAAAAAAGAAGAAGAAGAATAATACATTTTGATTTTTAAAACTTGCATAGGGTTCCTATGAATTGTAAACTAATTTCAGTATGGGTGGGTGGGGTCTTCAAACCCTTGTACTGGGTCTTAAGAATTGTAGAGTATTTTCAGGTATGGGTGGGGTCTTCAGCCCGAGACCCTTGTACTTGGGTTCGGCTCTAAGTGGACATGTTAGAAATTTGGACGAAACTATTGGATGGGTCTTAACTAAGTTAGGAAGTTGGCAATCCTAGCCATTGAAAGATGGAGTTTAAAATCGAGGGTCCCGAAATGCAAACAACAAAATCAGTGGGTCGCAATTCTTCTACCTGAGTCCAACCTGATAAATAACAGTTCAGGTTGACTATTTGTTTCCAGGAGGTTGGGTTTAGGTTGAGCTCATAGGTGTCATTTCATGGGCCAACCAGCCAGATCCTGAACTTGACTTACTTTACAAACACCCATCAACAAGATTCAAACCCAATCTCTCAATTAAAGTTTTTTTTTTTTTTTGGTATAAGAAAGGGTGATTTCATTAAAAAAGGAAGCCAACAAACAAGCTACAACACACAAAAAAACTCGGATACTAACAAAAAACCAAACAGAGGCCTATTCACAATAAGGCCATATAAAGTTTATTCCAGATTGCCCACATTTAATAAGATGGTGGGCAACCGTATTTAAATCTCTTGGAATGAAAACGGTTTCAAAATACCCAAAATGCTTAAAGTACTTCAAAATATCTCCTACAAGAGGTTAGATAGACCAATCCTTGCTGCTTTTAATACTTCTTACAACGTATAAATCATCTATATGAATCCAAACTCTCGAGAATCTACAATCCTTGATAGCATTTAGCGTAAAGAGCAGTGCCCTCATTTTGGCATCTTTAGCGGAAATAACTTTTAATTAAAGGTTTGAGTTGACCTTTTTAGCTTTGTTTGAGCTGACGTATTCACCCATTTAGTAAATGATCTGGGTTTGGACTTGAACCTGTACATGTTACCTGTTTTGCTATCTAACCAGAACCCAATCCTACCAAACCCTAATAGAGGTGACTATATATATAGGCTATCCAAATGCATGAATCCTCATCTATGTATAAAGCATTATGAAAATCCAAATGGGCTGCATCAGATGAATGGTTCTCTGATTTTGTGCCAATATGCTAGCAGAATAGATCCAGATAACTTAAGAACAAAACATGTCTTATCTGTGATCTTTTCTAGATTAATGAAGATTATGTAGTCAAAGCATAGGTATCCAAGACATGTCAAATATTTTATATAAACCAAGACGTATGTTATGGTACACCATACAGGTGTATTAGCATGTGACACTTTGCATTGTTCAGATACCTAAATGCCCGCGTAGGAGCCGCGAAGCACGGGGCAGCTTCCATGCAAAATTCAAGGCTTGGGACAACTTTTCCGGTACAAAAGAAGCAACAGACCAATAGACAGATGTTGTTATGGACAGAAAGCAAAAAAGTTTTGGCACGCGGCCCGCAGGAGAAAAAATCATCAAACATTAATCTAGCTTGGAATTCATTTAAAAATATTTACTTTGATTATTTATATAATTGTCCATTAATTAGGGTCCATTTATTTCATGTAATTTAATTACTAAATATTCTAACACCTATAAATCTGAAAATGATAAAACAAAAGGTGAATATTTTAAAATTGACTATCAAATAATCTTTCTTTTGATGAAAAATGAATCGAGGACAGACAATAGATGAATACACAGGCATCACTCTTTATATGATTCAAACTTTAGGAAAGTTAAGAGTGATCTCATCTAACATCTTCACTTTATATCTCCGTGGAGTTGGAGCGTTGGAACCCATTTAACTGCAAATTCATATATATATATATATATATATTCAATTCATTGCAAACAAACGGGCCTTTAATAGTGAAGTTCTCCCTGTTAAAGAGTGGGCTCCACCCAAAGGAGAATATTAAAAGGTATTTCCACTGCCTCTACTAATGCCTCCAGGGTTTTATATGAATGGCTAGTCAAAGAAATTTAAAATGGTATTAAAGTCAACTGGTAATAGATTCGAATTCTAGGAGGAGGTTCCATCCAAAGGGGAATGTTAGAAAGTATTTCCGCTATTTTTACTAATGTTTGGAAGTTTTGGTATAAATAAATGGCTAGTTAAAGAAATTTAAGATCTATCACACGATTGATATACGCGGTTGAGTTCTCATAAATCATAATCGAAAATGAGCTGTTTAAATTGCTGAAGGTAAATCCTTTTGCAGGGATGGGGGTCCTGGTGGACGAAACTTCACTTATTCTCTCCATGTGAGTTATGGATGTCGGCTTGTAACTCATTAGCCTTTTTCCTGGGAAGCTCATCGTTCGCTGGTTGGTACGCCTGGAAACAAGTAATTCTCGATTGGGCGTGAGTGGTCCCCAATAAATAAAGACCATTTATATTCTGAACTAAAATTTAGTTCCTAGCCCCTACCAAGCATTGTGGGCCTCAATGTCAGGTCCAAGTATCCCACATCAAACGGCACTTGCATAAAAGGTATTCAGAGCGAAAGAGTCCTGGCTCCACAATTCAATTTGAGTTTTACTCTCTCTCTCTCTCTCTCTCTCTCTCAATGACGAGGAACCCATTCCTCGCTGACCCACCTTACGGTTGATCATTGGTATAATCCCAGGTACACAGCACCACTCACTAACATCATTTATCCGGTAAGGCCCCAAATGGTTTTAAACGGGACCCCAGCTCATTGTTAGACTTCCTAACCACTCAAACAATTTAAATGTGGATACGGATCTTCATTGAATGTCTCCACAGGGGTGGTCTCAGATCACAAATGGATTTGGTACACAGATAAAAGACTCAACTAAGACACTGATGTGTTTGGGATATGTTGGCCCACAGTAATTTGCCAAAAGACCAGAAATTAGGTATTGGACACGTTCCTGTATTTTTTGAATGGAGGATCTAAAAATATGTACACAAATTAATTTCGTCCATTACAGTGAATAACAAGAAAATTGGGAATGGAATGGTTACATTTCAGGTCGACAGTAAGTATAGTTTATTTGGAAAAAAATTGGAACAAAACTTTTGACATATATATATTGAGGACTCAAACTCGCAGACCCATATCCTTGACCAGGTAACTTTGGCCGGAGACATACACATGTTCATTTGTGTGTAGATGTCTATGTGACTTGGACTTTGCATCGATTTTTCAATATAATTTTTTGAAGTTAGAATAATTATACGGATAAAAAAATTCCGATAATTACTATGTTTTACTCTTGAGGGTGCATGTTTTTAAAGTTTATTTTTAATAAAATGTCTTGTATATTAAGTTTAAGGATATTTTTAACAAGAGCATATTAAATATATCTTTTGTGAAGCTTTTTTTTTTTAAATTTATATTAGAAGTTCCTCACAAAATAGTACATGATCTTAGTGTACCAAAATAATTCATGTAAAGCATAATCTTGTTATTTTTTGTTATAATATATATGTTTTAGAAGATAAAATGTACCGGGTCTTATGATCAGGACTGTTATTAGTGTCTTGAATATGATCTGTTGTACTTGTGATAAAAGTTTATGTATTTTGTTACAGTTATGCTACATGTAAATGTACCGAATTCAGTCCCGAATTTGGACCGAACTTCTCTCTCCCTATTTTCTCTCTCCCGCTCCCCCAAAAACATCTCTCTCATGCTTGCTCACATCATGCCACTTGGGGGTTCGGTCCCCAAGTCAGGACCAACTCCGAGACTTTTAGACTTTTTGATTTTGTTATCCATCCATGGGGGCTGGAGCCTGGGACCCAAGAGAGAGCCTCCGTACATCCGGGAAGGTAGCCCACTCACGTGAGAAGGAGGCCCAAACAAGCAGAAAGAAAGCCCACACAAGTGGAAATAGAGGACACACAAGTGGAAAAAGGTGACGTACCTAAGTCTTAATCCTAGGCCGCAAGATAAGAATTGACCGTCCTTACCACTCAGGTAAGGTGTGACAAAAGTCTATGTTGGCTATCAACCCAGGTGATGTAACCCTCCTCTTTTATCAGAGTGAAACGGTAGTTACAAAAAAAATTAACACAGTTAGAACGTATGGGATGTATTCCTCATAAAATAATGTATACTTGTATTAACACAAGGTGAGTGTAGATTGTAGAACCTAGGATTAGGAGTTACGACCCTAATGAACCCAATTGCTTTATACCCATGATGTTCGACTATTTTCCGTTGTTATCCCAAGGGCCTCTTTTTTTTTTTTTGTACCCAGTCAAGGGGGTTGGGACCCAAGAGAGCCTACACACATGAGAAGAGGAGAGCCCACACATATGGAAAGAGAAGCCCGCATATGTGAAAATAATGGCATACCAAGTGATTGATCCAGGAAGGTGAGATGTGGATTGCCAACTGAGTAACCCCTTGTTCTCACAAGAGACCCTTGAGAACGACCGGTTAAGAAGCTAGGATCATCAATCAAAGCAACTTAATGTAATTCTATTTTAAACACAGATGGGCTTAAAAAGTCTGACTGGACTGTGTAAGGGCCCGTGAGTAGGTTATGAAGGGGGACTATCCATTGGTCTGGCTGGCCCATCAAACCTCATTGCATCATTATTAAAAGGGTCAAGCCCTATTTCTATTGTGTGTTACCCTGGACCCTTGTCCAGTCCATTAAGGCCCACTAATATATTCACTAGTTAGTTGTATAAACTAAAAATAGAGGAAAAATAGTCCTTTTTCTTCATATGCTTTACGATCTGAACCTTCTTGGATTTTTGTTTAATTATCCTACCAACCTAATTATGCCCTAAAAAGGGACAGCTGAAAAGAAACTGATCTGTGTTTAAATAAAATTGTAAAATTAACCTGGCTAAAATCTCTAGGCCAGTGATGTCCCATTTCAGCTGCGAACAAAATGTTGTTCCAATCCAATTGCAGAAGTCACTACTGATCATTGTGAGACTTAGCTAAAATTTCATTGCTAGTGTTGGCCCATTTCAACAGCGAACAAAAAGTTGTTCAAACCCAAGTGGAGAAGTCCCTGGTCCATGGTGTACATGAGGAGGGTTGGATTTGGATCCATGTTAGTTTAGCCGTGCTGAGCCTAAAACAAAATAAGGAGCCCAGTCTCGCTTAACATTTGAAAACCCGGACCTGAATGAAAAACAGGACAGGACATTAGCACTCCTATCTACAAGTAAATGTGGTCTTGGCAGCTATTACTAGGCCATCAGTTGTGGGTTCATAAACTCAGACATGGATCTAACCTCCTGCAACCTAAAGACGTGGTCCCAACCCTTTACTAATTGACAAGGCCTATTGGTGTTTGGTATGTGGCCTAGTCTAGTCTATCTCCTTGGATCTGTAGGTATGTAGCCCAGGCCTAGTTCACTAGGCACAATGGTTCTTCAAGCACTCGATTAACATGAGTTATCACAGCCGTTTGATCATGACTAGTGACATCTAATAAAGTATAGACGGTTAAGATCATTACAGATAATTAGTTTGAATCATGAATTTGATGGACCGAGATATCAATTGCCACTTCTACCATGCTTGGAAAGCCCAACAAGTCATTAAAAGAGTAGGAATAGACATGCGAATTTTGCTTAGAAGGCCTATAAAGTAAAGATTTAACAGACAAAAAGAGATGCCAATGTCCAGACTTTCTCAAGGCCTTGATCTTCGGTACGAATGATACTATTTTCCACTTTTGCTCTATCTTCTTACAATCTAGTTTGTACATATTTTGTATGGTCTACCAAAAAGAATAAAGCAAACAGCCATTTTAACTTGTGCTTCAAGCTTTTGCTGGTTCTTCTTTTTTCTTTTGGTAAAATTTTGCTGGTTCTTAGAATTCGACTTACAAGCAGAGCTGGTGTATCTACATTGGCCTTTGGATGCAATATGGCTTAGAGGATAGTCCATTTACTTAAAAACAGAAGAAAAGTGAGGCCTTGTTTGGATCGTCTTAATGTTTTGACGTCTTAATCTGTCTGAATAAGATCTGTGAGTTTAAGATCTTATTAGAGCTGCGAGTTTAAGATCTAATTAGCTGTTCTATAATAAGATCGTTTGGCAACACCTGAACGTGATGAGATCTGAATTGAATAAGACTGTTTGGTAAGGCATCTTATCCATGTCTTAAGTTAAGGGTAATTTCTGTCATTTAAAAAAAATGGTTTTAAGCCTAAAAAACATCTGTGACATAAATTTGTTTCTTTTTAAACTCGGACAATGTCCAGTACACTCTATACTCATTTTTTTTAAACTTAAAAAAATTCATGTTTTAACTATCACAATGCATGTTCCACGTCATAATCACCAATATTATTACATAAACTTTAATAATAGTTCGCTTATAAAAGGACTAAAGACACATCACTATAACGACCATCAAAATGATAAAAAAAAAAAAAAACAACCAAAGCCACAAAAACACTTTCGAGTCCACATCTAGAACTATTTGCACTTGGCGGTGATTCCCTTTAACTTGAAATTTTTGGAGCATACAAACAAAAGCTTCTACACATTGGTCTCATTGTCCCATTTAAATGCTCCTTTTATGGTTCTGCCAAAATGAAAAAACAAGTAGTTTAGAATAATATTAATCATTAAAAAATTAGTATGAAATTTACCTCAAAATTTGGATATTTGTAAAACCACATCTCATGATTTTTAACAGTATTTGCCCTGAATCTCTTCATTGGACCCCATCACAAGAGCATAAGCGGGCAGTTCTAGACATAATTGCTGCATATTTTTAGAAACATATTTGAATCCAATAGTTAGAATCAAAATTTTTTCAAAAAAGCAACATAAAAAAAATTGAAAATGAAAATGTAAATGAATTAAAATAAAAAATAGAGAGATTAGGGCTCCAATCGTTGATATTGGTGAGGGTTATTATGGGAATTTTAAAATTATTTTAAAGTCCTGAAATGTCTTACAGCTTAAGATGTTGGGGTCTTAATTCCAGGAGCTGGATTTTGAGCTCTTAGAATTAAGATAATCTCGCTTTAAATAACAAGTCGTATTAGCGCTTAAGACATGTTGTTATTGCGTACCAAACAATCTTATTTAGTTTTTTTGTCTTAGCGCTTAAGACACAAGACATTAAGACCCAAACTTAAGACGATCCAAACATTACCTTAATGCCATGAAATTAATACTTTGTAAATTTTGTATGTTAGAATGAATCTGAATTTTTAGATGCCCAATCCTTGAGGAAGAATTGCCCATTGCAAAGATCTTAGGAAGAAAGCGTATGGAATGGAAATAAGGCTGTCAGAGTGCGGGATTTGGGCTGGACTTTGTCTAAGCACAGGTCCTGTTTTAAAATGCCGAGTTCCAATCTGGGCTTGGGACCAACGGGCTTAAGTTTTTATTAATAAATTCGGATCTAGAAATGGGGTCCAGGTTTTATGAATGAAATATGAGAAAATCACAAAATTCCCTTTTTATATGGTGTCTCGAGATTTTTTTTTTTTTTTTATGTTTATATTATTTTTTTTATGTATAAATTACATACACGATATAGGCATATCCTCTATAAACAGGCCTAATAACGGTCCCACTTTCTTGTAACCCAAGGCCTGCATCAGGGTCCATCAAGTTGGGCTCTAAATGGACTGGGGTCTAGGCTGGACCCTGGTTGGATTTAAGCCCATTGATAGCTTTAAACAGGACATTTGCTACTCATTTTAGAAGAAAGTGAATCTTCTAATACCAAAGTCTTAAAACAGTAAATTACAACTTCTTAAAATATAGACAAGATATATTTTGTAGAATCCACTAGAGATATATATAAGATGGCATTAGGATCTAATAATTCAAAAAAAAATAAAAATATAATCTTTATAATCCAATATAAAACTATGAAATGCTATATAGCTTGTGGAGTCCATTAGACGTGTCAATATGAGAGGCCTTTAGAAAACGTAGATGTATAAGATGTTCCTCATTATCCAATCCAATCCAAGAACATAAAATGAATCGTATTAAAGTTTTGATTTTGATCCTTCATTCCATTACTTTAGAGTTTAGATTAGACACCTCGGAGTATCTTATGCAATGAAAATTGTTTTTTCTTTCTATATCTTGATTCAAACTAAGCGAAGATTTCATATTTTTGAAAGCTGTGCTTCGACTGAAGATCCGGTTCCTTTTAGAATATCTACGCTCCTCTCTTTGAAACAACTCCATTAATAAGATGGGACAACATAGAAGAGATTTCATGCAAGAACAAACTCGACGGACACAAACAGATACTACTAACAGAAGGCTTTTGATTACATGCATCACACCTCAAGTACAACACAAGCAGAGTGAGATAGAGATTGCAAACATACTAAGAACTGACAAGACTTTGAAACGACAACAAGAGTCCAGACCAAAACCTAAACACACCCTTTCCTCTTCGCTCTGTTATTTTAGCACACAACACAACAGAAGATCTGACATCTCATGCCATGAAACCCCTCTCTCACTAAGGGCCACCAGTACCACCAGCACCCGTTCCACCACCATACCCAGGGCCACCGCCTCCAACGCCTCCGCCGAAACCACCGGCTCCAGTTCCAACGCCGACACCGGCACCCATTCCGCCACCTATGCCGGTCCCAGCGCCACCTATTCCAGGTAGACTTCCTCCCATTCCACCCCCTGCCCCGAACCCTGCTCCACCTCCACCGAGTCCTGGTATCAACCCACCTGGGGCGCCTACACCACCACCAATTCCCCCACCGGCTCCGATTCCGGTGCCTCCTCCTGTACCGCTCCCACTACCAACACCACCGATTCCACCACCCGGTACACCACCACCGGTTCCGGGCGGATCACCAGTACCGCCACCGATGGACGGCCAACCAAAGATTTTAGAAGCACCAATGTCTGTTTCAGTTCCAATGGCTCTGCCATTTGATGACAGCTTCGTCTTTGTCATCACCTTCTCCCCCTCCTTTTCATCCAGAGGGTTCGTACCCTCAATACCAAGTACCCCACAACCCAAAACCACCAGGAGAAGGACCCAAAACCGGTTTCTCACAACCCACCCCATTTGTAATATTGAAGGGGAGGAAGAAAGAAATGTTTCAGTGCATGCAAATTGCAGTGTTACGTTTCTTCGTTTGCATGGTTTATATAGAATTTCGAGTGAAGACCCACTTGTATTATTTTATTAGTTCTCTATAGCTCTCTCTCATTTCGATATGTATGTTGTAACTACCTAGGCTTGCTTTTGGACACTTGTTCGTCTTTATTGACTGCACATCTGCTTGACCATTAACTGGCGTTTCTCAGCTTGGAGCATTGGACTCCTTTTCCGTATTTCTCAACTTTATTCTTGTTTATTCTTCTCTACTACTCGGTTTTCTACCTTTTCAATTTTAGTATTTTTGCATGCTAGTAGCTCTCACCATCTTCCTCTCTTGCGATTTTTAAGGAAAACGCCTTTTAAAGTTGAGGAAGAAGAGAGAGAGAAGTGCCCAAACACTTTGTAATAACATAAGAGCACCTATATTTTGTTGAGGTCAACGTCTATCCTCACTCCTGAGCAGTTATAATTGTGGTCGAATCCTCACTCTCACCATAAAATCATTGTTGTGCCGTTTCCTATTACCAATTGATTTTGAGTTAAGTAGTAGTTCAATGGGGTGTAAGATACTACAAGTGGTATCAGAACCTGCTAGGTCGAGTGTCTCACCATAAAATCATTGTTGTCCTGTTTCCCATCACCAATTGGTTTTGGGATAAGTGGCAGTTCAATGGGGTGTAAGATCCTACATATTTAATTATATTATATATATAGAATAACTCGTTATTCCATAATATCATCCAAAAACATACATGCAATTTTCATGAAAAGGGACATTCCAATCTAATGTTCCACGAAATCCTGTAATTTGAGCATTTGTATGTTAGATTATTCTGCGATACTATCGAATGTTAGGTTATTTTATAATATTATGGATTGGGGGCCCTCTACCATCAATATAATATTTTGGGTCTTTTATAAAAAAAATTTAATTTAAAGGGTTTTTTTTCATAAAATACCTTCTTTCTTTCTTTTCTTTTTTTAAAAGTTAGATTGGGATATGGTTCATCTAGGATTTGAATATCTTGACAGTATGTACGTGAGTTTCGACATGATCTTACTGTAGTTATTACAATTGGATATTAGAGATTGGAAAGAATTAGAGAAGGATAGAAGGATTTATGTATATAATCATGTCCTTGCTTGAAGGTGATGGCTTCCGGTATGCTTAATTAGTTGGGATAGCTAAACGTAACTTATTGACTATATATATATATTAATCTACAAGGGTTAATTATACAAAAATAAATCTAAAATATGATAAGGTTAGTAGCGCTAATCAAGTGGAGTATATGCATGGTCATGTGGGACTATTCAAAATAGGCATGCATCTTTCATATGACATATTTTTATGAGAAAGAGAAAGTTGATAAACATCAAATTATTTGTAAGAGAAATAATTTGAATGAGGCAATTTGAGATGGTTTTGTATGAAATAATCTTATCTTTGGTTGTGCAGAGCTAATCTCTTTTTACAAATATTGAAGATCTCTCTTCTTTTTACTCTTAATTGATGTTTGGAGAATATTCATGTGCATCCATCCCTCACTATAGGGTGAGAGACACTTACATAATTGAAAATGTTCATGTGCAAAAGAGGAAAAACCATATATGGTCATATGCAGAAAAAAAATATTCTTGTGCAAAGAGGAAAATGAATGTAAGCGTCCCTCACCTTATAGTGTAAATGTCCCCCTTGTTTAATTCCGAGAGAAGTGCATGAATCATTAGCTAGCCATCACAACAATGAGATGTGTTCTATCAAGTCCATTAATTTGTTCTTTAATTCCATACCATGTAAACCTTTGTCTCGTGTGTGATGCTCGTTTTAGTTGGATTGTTTTTATTTTATGTTCTTCTTCATATAATTCCAAATCCATACCACAGCAAATTTTTTTAGTGACTCATGCACGGCCGTTAAAGAGGAACCCCAGCATGAAATAAGAAAATAAAGGCAAAACAGAAGGGAAGAACAAAAAGAAATGAAGAGAAAAACGAGTAATTAAGGAGCTGTCATACAAAACAAACGACTTGAATCAGCATTGAATGGGATGCTTTGGATGATTGGCTGTCAAAAACTGTTTACAAGTAGAGGTCCACAGGTGTAGCGCATTTTCTGAAAGAAGAGGAAATGAAGTAAGAGAGAAGATGTTGAAGACATGCTTCGATTACCAATAAAAAAAAATACATGTTTGGATTAAGATGGGATTAAAGGAGGAGTTGGGTTGGTAGCTTTGGAGATTGAATATGAATGTAAAAATGCCTTGGAGCCTGGAGGCGACTGCCGAGTGTCGTTTGGTGATGGTGGGCTGGGAGAGGCTCGCAGGTAGAGCATTCATGGCTCGACAACACGCCAGACAGGGCTCTCTTCCAAAATTGATTGACAGCACCGGCCAAGACTGTAGCATGAACTTCTTACCAGAAAAACAAGAAAAAGGTCAAAAAGACTGGCCAGACTGCCACACCTCTGTTCTAATCTGATCAAGACTTTACTGCTATTCAGAAGGAGAGTCCAGATCATCTCACGCTTGGACTAACAACCAAGTAATGAGCTCCTGAGTGGATCCCACTTGTGAAAAATTCAACTGGGCCTGCCTTCCTCGAATACATTTCAAGAGGTTAGGCACTCTCTCATAAAACATGTGAAAAAAATACTACAATGAATCGTGTTTTATATTGATCAAACAATCAAATTCTTCGAATTTTTTTTCCCAAAAATAGTCAATATTATAAAAAAAAATGTTTTATTTTGAACAATTTAGATATTTTTATCTCGTAACTTTTTTTAAGAGATCCCATCCTGGCCCCTTGTGCATCAGAGGCTCCTGGTGTGCAGTTAAACTGGGTCAGTTACCAGTTGAGACGCTTGACACGACTAGCCTCACCAACAATGGGTTGGACATTGGTTGAAACAGTCTAACCTGACCTACACCTTACCCTATACTGGTAGGCTTCAGAATCAATCAATAAAGATCCTTCAGCCGGGCCCGGGCCTGGGCCTCTTACTAATTTCTAACGGTTCAAACTGATGTGGCACCTTGTTTTTCCTCTTTGTCAAATTTAACGCTAATTCAAGTAACGCCCACCATCAGATTGATTATATTATGAAAGATGTAACAGGGAAAGTTTATGCGAATGACTCTGGGTCTTCGAGGACCATCCGAGCTTGCTTTGGCTGTATAAGGAAACAAAAATTCAGGCAAGACAATGATATTGCGCACATAAGACCAGTTGAGTTCCAACTTTGCTTGATCCAATGTATTAATTCACATCCCTGTATTGGCACAAATTTCAATTTTATTGGAAAGTTTTACACCATTAAATTAATCAAGAAATGAAAAATGAGATACTGTTGAATCAAAACTCCCTTTTCTTTGATCAATCCAACAATGAATAATACCACACCAATTAAAATTAAATTTCAATAAAGTGATTCTTCATTGGAAGGTGCCTAATATCAAGCAAACGTTTCCCACGAAAGCCAAGTAGCCAACCAAAGCGACAACATAAGAAAGTCTTTATCAGTCAATTCTCTAAACAAAAACCAAGTATCCAATATCATATTTCAACAAAGAAAGATTCATCAAGAGGACAACATAAGAAAGTCTCTCTGAGTCATTTCTCTAAACAAAAACCAATTATCCAATATCATATTTCAACTAAGAAAGACTCATCCGAATATATGGACGGTTTTAAGTAACTGCCCCCTCAAAATCATAACAAGACTAAACTTCACATGTGAGATAATGTTGGCGCATATGTGTAGCTACATTTCTTCTAAATTGTTCCATGTCTAACATCATCTTCATGTGCCGCATAACCTTTTCTTCATCTTCATACAAGAAAACCAATAGGTCTAAGCTCCACTGGTGCAATACTAGGTTCTTCCCTAACAGCTGTTATATCTCCAAAATCATCTTTCAAATAAGCTTTCATAAATGCCACCACAATCCCTCCCACAAATCTCCTCATGGGTTCTCTTGCCTTGCCATTTTTACACAGGCAATAAGAAGCTTTGCCTCTGAATCCCTTTGTTTCATCATCCAACATGTCCAAATGACCATAGTCCTCAGCAACAAAGTACCATGCAGGTGGACAGCATTCATTGAAGAAATCCTCATGGTTCACTCCTTTAGGGGCACAGGGAGGGAACAGGGGGTTTTTCTTCAGTTCTCCCAAACCAGAGCCAATGACTAGAATGGCCATTTTGAGATGGAAAGAGTGAGGGACATAGGTGAGGACTGGTGGGTTGGTCTGCTTCCCTTTGTCCATTCCATCGACTGGGTCTATGCCAATTAGAGCTGAGAATTTAAGAGAAGTGTTAGCAAGGCCTAATGCTAGAGCAAATGCAACCTTGCCTCCACGGCTATGGCCTGCTAGGCCGAGCTTATGCAGATCCGGCCGTACGCGTGTGGGAAGCACATGAGGCAGTCCAAGTGATAGCCAATCCGTGGTTGCAGCTGCACACTTGATCTCGTCGCTTGAGTCGGGTCCCGCAACATTGTACATCTACCAAAAACAGAGAGTAGAGTTGGTAGAAGCATAGACACAGATTACTTAAATACTAGTGAGTTGTTGTTTTATTTGATGCAGGAGAAATAAAGGTAAGCTGAGTTTTCATGTGGATGACTTCCCAAAAATCAGCCTCGGACTCTGGGTGCTCAACTTTGCTTAATTTTTACTTTAGTTTTTATCTGACCTATTTTTACTTAAGGCCTGTTTTTCTTTTCATAGAATACATAGGAATTCTTGAAATAAGCTGTTAAAAATAAAGAACTAAAGATGAATATATAAAAATGACAATCAAATAACCACCATTTGCGGGCATTGGCGCAATGGTAAGGTTGTTCCATTGCAACTTGCCTCTCCACCTGAAGGGGTAAGGCTTCATACATCTTACACTTCCCCTCCCCAGACGCCGCAGTGGTGGGAACTTCGTGCATTGGGCTGTCCTTATTATTTAAATAACCTCCTTTTAAGTTAAATAAAAATTAAATCAAGGGAAGACGGAAAATGAACCCAACCATCACTCTAGTAAACAAATCTTAGGAAAGAAAAGGTCTAATCTATATCATTATCTTATATTGTTCACCCCTCGCCTCTATAATGATCCTCGGTGGAGCTCATTCGAACTCGAATTCCTAAATACTCTAATGCAAACAAACATGTCATTAATGGCAAAAGCTTTTAGGAATATCCTGATACAAGACACCCAAGTTCCACTCATAGTATAAATTATTAAAATACTCTTCATCCATCGAAATTTAGTTAAACATTCTTTGTACGCTAACCTAACATAAATAAGCTTCTTATATACATTAAATCACATACAGAATAACCAAACTACTGATCAATTGAAATTACTCTTAGCTGCTCTAAGCAATATATCAAAATTGAGAGCCAGGAAGGGGCAACTTTGCATCCTTCATAAAATCTTATAGCTTGCCCCTTCAAAAATCTTTAAAGTTGACTTAAATGATTTAAACCACTTAATTCGCTATGTTATCATCAAATGACTATGATTATCATTGTGCGTGCCTAAAAATTACGGATTTGATTTAGATGATAATGGGGGTTATGAAAATACTGTTTAGCTGATTAGGAACGTCGCCGATGGCCTGAAACCTGAAAGGGAGAAGAAACAGAGGTCAGGGCCCCGGGCTGCTGTCAGCCAAAGGCACTCCGACGCCTGAGTTAGTGCAGTCACTGAACTAGGGTAAAGTGGGGAAGAAGGTTCAAGCAAGATAACAGTGTATGTTATGTATTGCGTACCTGTTCATGGCTTACTATGCAAGTATATATAAAAGAGAGTGGAAGATTCCATAGTGGAGGTAGGTGAGGATACTTGTCCCATCAGCCTATACGTAGGACCCTTAGTGGAGGTAAGTGAGGGTACTGTCTCATCGGATCTCTCCTCAAATCCCTCACATAAATGTGGATGTGATCAGCTGATAGGAAAGAGTCCTTATCGATGGCCGGCGGCCACCCTATCTGTCAGGACTCCCTGCAATGTGGTTGTCCCATCTCATAATGGGGATTAGACGCCCAGTGTTCACCTCGGCCAAGAGACCAAACTGGAGCAGGTGCTGAGGTCGGCCAGGTCTGAGGTCGGACACGGGTGTCGAGACGCACGAGGCTGAGCACGAAAGGATGTGGTCGGTACTTTTACCTAGACCAATCCCATCTCGGTGCCGGATGGCACACTGCCGTGTTAGACAAGGTGAGGCCATTCCTGATTGGTACTTTTTACCGAAGTCAGGAGTAACCTTGGTTTCGGTAAAACACTTCACACAATCACATATCACACTATAGGCAAATCACCCAATCTAATCTACAAGGATAATGTGTCCAACTTTTAAATTGAAAAACCCAAAATGAAATGCTTTGTTATTCATCAACAAATCCAAAGCACAATGGCAGCAGAGTGATGACTGATGATAAGTGAGTAATTAAATCCAAGCACAATAGCAATGACAGTGGCAACATTTTGTGCAACCCACTTCCATCAAACCGTTCATTTAGCAGCTTTAGAGTAGATCCGAATGGTTAATTCATCTGAGCCACCAGGCCTAGAGCAAAATCACAATAATTGCACAATATGGCCATTGATTGATCAGGAATCTGAAATAAATGGACCCCACCAACATTCCATTTAGGTTAGATGGATAGGATTGGATTAAGTAAACAGTGGGCAGTTGGGAATGGAGGAAATTACGAAACTGACCTGAGGGGCGACGACAATGAAGCCGTGGGAGGCGATATGTCGAAGAAGCTGAGAATAGAAATAGTTATAGAGAAGCTATCCGTGCAGGAACAAGAGAACTGGGAATTCTCCACCGTCCGATGGGGTCGCGATCAAAAGAGGGTTTGGGGGCGAAGATGGCCCACCCGCGATTGATGGCTCAGGTTCGAGTCGTAACAGCACCACCACATGATTTCCGGCTTCGAAGACATGACTGGAGCTGCAGCAGGACGGTGTCGACATGGCAGTGCTATTCCTCCTCAATAGAATAGATATTCTCCTCTGTCTGTGACATCTACAATCTATCTATCTATGCCTGGTATTCTTACATGAAATCGTGTTTTTATCTTCCTTGAGGAGAGGAGAGGAGAGGATATGGGATAAAGTTTCGTGTTCCTTTTTTGGCCGCTCCTTATCTAATGGCAGTTTTTGCATTTCTTCAGCATTTGGCAGGGGCAAAATAGTACGAGATGGAATTTGGCCTGACCCAAAAGATGTGATGGCTGCATGATTTGGGTGCAAAGACTACAAGGGTCGTGACCCTAATACTATAACTAGCACAAAAACCCGTGCTAATCACGGGTATTGTGAGGTTTTATGGATCTTAGTAGTTGTAGAAACTGAAAATAACTTCCGGACAAAATTAAAAAACATAGTCAAAATTAGAACCAAAACCTTCCAGCTTAATATATTATAATGGGCCTGGAATAAACCCGAATATAGTAGTAATGATGTATTATAATTCTTTGTTTTTGTCATTGAGTACCAACGAACCTAATGTACCCAGACCCAATTAGATAAAATTGGACTAGTTCAGTTCTGGGTTGATGAAAAGAACAGTGTGCGCTACTGTATTTATGGTTCCAGGTACCACGTTCCAATTTGGATGTAAATGGGTTGGGTCCACAGGTAGCACAGACCCTGGATAACAACCAGATTGAACAAGAATTGAACAAACCAGCTGAAAGACCAAGCCCAATTAGCCAATGGTATATTGGTATTGAACAAGATTTGAACAAACCATCTCACAGACCAATCAATTAATCAATGGTTTTGAACAAAAATTAAACTAACTAGCTCCCTCTATGACATGCACTCTCCCACTTGGTGAGATGCTAAGCCAATGCTCCTCCTAAGTGCAATGGAAGCCACTGACTTAGGCCATAGACCTTCTTGATCACCCATCGACCCCGTCCAGGTAAGTATGCAATTTTAATAAAATCTCCATCGCTTATTGACGTGTTGTACCCTGCTTTGTTTCGTGTCTTTCCGATGTGGGACTCGTCCTCCACCCTTCCCATGCAGTTTTCTTATACATTCGCAATATATAGTCTCTCTCCTCATGAGACCCGACTTCGACTCAGACCAAGCACTAACCCATTGACTTCGTCGGCACGAGTACCTAACCTAGGCTGGAGCCAAGCTAAATTCTTGCATTTGGTGGGGCTAATTCTTTTGGGAGGAAAAGTGCCAAACAAGTTAAATTGTTGAGTATTTTACTGGAAAATACTCAGTATTTATCCGTTGCACTTGATAGTGCCTCGGAACTAGTACTACACAAACGGGGTCCGTCAGACCCCGTTTGGTTTTTTTTTCCTAATTTGAAATGAGTGACGCTAGCGTCGCTCGGTGTTGTTTTTAGTGACGCTAGCGTCACTCTTCGGCTTTTTATTTAAGCCCCAAACCCTTTTGTTTTCCATTTCTTTCTCTCCCCTTCCCTCCTCACCACCACCATCATTATATAACATTTCATGTGGGACTCATGGCAACCAGTGGTGGACCCAAGATGTTTCTTTAGGTGGAGCGGATCCAAATTTGAAGTTAGGTTTTAGGGCCAAACCTTTGATTTTTATATATATTTTAGGAGTGAATCCATGAATTTCATATGGGTTTCAAAAGTAGACAAAAACTTTTAAATTTTGGAAGCAGAACCATATCCAGGCCCGCCCCAGTAATATATGTAAGTCCACCAAAGAAAAGTGATAAAAATAGCTTACTTGAATCTTCATGTCTTTCTCTTCCTATTTACTTTTAGATGAAAGAAAGGACGAAATTGCTTTGCATGTGTCAAAGTTAATTTAAAAAGAGACAAAAGACCTCATTCTCTCCTGTCCCACTCTTCTTATTTACTTCAGATGAAAGAAATGACAAAATTACTTTCCATGTGTTAAAATACCTCATTCTCTCCTATCTTTCTCTTTGACTAAGAGAGAAGAAAAAGTTAAGCCTCTACCAGTGGCTTGAAAACGTGTCCTTCATTCTCTGTGTATCAAAAAATCCCTGAGTTCTTCCTTCACCAAGTTGCAGAAACTGGTAAAAACGAAGGAGACAAGAAGAGTGACGATAGCGTCACTAAATTTCATAATTTAGTGACGCTATCGTCGCTCTGAAAAAATAATAAAAAAAGAAGAAAAAGTGGTGGGAGGAATTCTTCTGTGGTGAAAGATTTCCGAGGCATTATCAAGTGCAACGGACAAGTACCGGGTATTTTCCAGTAAAATCCTCTAAATTGTTTCATGGTTCCACTAAAATGCAATTTTGATTGAGGTGTTGAATTTTTTTTTTCCATAGAAGAGGAAAAAGTCCATGGAATCAAATCTTCTCATAGACATATACAAACCTGCTCTTAGAGCCCCTTTTTTATTTTATTTTATATAAAAAGTTAAAAGGTTAAATACATTTTTTCCATAGTGGAAAAGGTGCAGCCACTTTTCGAGAGAAATAAAGTGTTTCCAATGGTGAAGGTGTAGAATGAGTTTTCTTAAAAGGTTGTCTGTGAACAATAATTTTCAATGCCGTACAACAACCATGTTTCTGAATAAAAAAAGAAAAGAAAGAAAGAAAAGTTTTGCCACTTTTCCATAAGGGCCTGTTTGGATGATGGTGAATTGAAGTATAGTGAGGTGAAGCATCAAATAAAAAAAGAATAAAATATAAGGTGTTATGATGGTGTTTTGTTTTTAGTTGTTTGGTATGGAATCTTTTTGACTTTTTGTATATAAAAGTGGAGCTTGTTTGTCTTGTAGTGGAGAAAAGAGGTTGCTTTTTTTACTGTTTTGAAAAAGATGGAGGGAATTTTGAAATTTTGTACTTTTGATATGACCCATTGTCTTTTCTTGTCTGGATAATGGAGGCTTTACCTCACCTCACCTCACTTCACCACACATCCAAACACGCCCAAAAAAGTTCTCCATGTTTGGTGTGGCCTCTTTCCACAAGATAAAAGTTCAACATTAAGTTAAATATTTTATGATTCAGTAAAATGGTATTTTGATGTGTGGAAGGATTTTTTTTCTTTTATTATTTTTCCCACAAAAGAGGAAAAGTAAGTGGAACCGATTTTCTGTGGATGCTATACAAATAAGCCTTTTGCTAAATCGTTTCCCTGATATGAATCTTATACAACATTTCCTGAGGTCCACCTCCTAATCAAAGTTGCAATGAAAAAATTGGCTTTAATTGTTTTAGATGTCTGCAATCCGACGGTACACATAACCTATATATATATATATATATAAAAGGTGGCTCCACATTAGTCATATCAATTTGACCCTTTAAAAAAGGAGGTCTATCCTGGCCCGACCTTCAAAGGCCCTTAAAATGATTTCTAAGGAAAGTCCCTAGGGCCGTGCTTAGATAATCTTTTTACAGCCCCTGAAATTTGGGGTCTAGGCTTGGACGGTACTAGCCCGGCACCGGCCCTCCTACTTTTCTTTGTGTTATATGATATATGTAAAAATATACACAAAAATACCATTGTAATAGTCTCACTTGGCTGAAATAAAATGGGGGTATGAAGGAAATCTACACCCCCGTACCCATTACAAAATACCTGAAAATCCATACACACATACTTGGCTCAATTTATCTTTACTGATGAGTCCGGCCCAAGTGGCCCAGTCCGTCATGAGCCAAAGCCTTGGTTAGTGGAGGTCCATTTGGTCCAATGGAGTCCGGGCCCAAATCCATGATGCCCGGCCACGTCACAGCAACACGAGTCGCTTCGGAATTAGTCAGGCCACGTCCCGCTTTTACCAATTCCCGTGGAGAATATCCCAACTGCCTCGCCAGTCGAGGACACCTCGAAGGCTCCTCGTAAACGGCGCTGTAAAGTCGTCCCCATCTGTTAGGGGAAGACTATAAATTAAAGAGCCTTTCGATGCTAGAGGGGCAAGCAAGAATCTCTCTTCTACACACTATCCTAAGTTTGTAATCTCTGAAACACTTAAGAATCAATACATCCTGCGACCTCTGCCCTTGAAGTGGACGTAGGTCACACTGACTGAACCACTATAAATATCTCTCTCTTCATAATTACTACATTCATTGCTCACATCTGACACGTGGTGCACGAATACATTTTTGTGCATCATCAGTTTGGCGCCGTCTGTGGGAACCGACTAAAATTCTCACGTTAGAATCCTCTTCTTCCAAAATTATGGTAATCACCACAAGATCTGCAGGACGCCCAGAGGATAATCCCTCTCGAGAAGGCGAGAATGACCCTCCACCGACTAATCCTGCCCCAGATGCCCCTGCTCCCACTCCACAACAGATGTTAGAGACTATGCAACAACTGGTGACCCAAAACCAGCAGATCCTACAGTTCATGCTCACAGCAGGACAGGGAGGAGCACACTTTGGAGGAGCACAGCATGGAGTACCACGCCCGGGGCACGCAAGGGCTCCACGCCGGGGAGCTGCTCCCCCGAGCGCCCATCCCCTGGGCGCCAATCCCCTGGGCGCCCATCCCCAGGGCGCCAACCCCCTGGGCGTCCATCCCTTGGGCGCCAAATGGTTTCCTCTGGTCCCCCCCTTTTGGGGTTACACTAGGGGCTGGGAGAATAAATCAGGAAGGACCTCCTCCTCCCGGTAGAGTCCAGTTTGAAGGATTCCCACCTCCAGGAGGAGCAGGACACGGAGGACTTCCACCTCCGGGGGGAGCACATCACGAAGGACCCCCACCTACTCCCTCTGCTTCTAATGAGGATGGTCCTAGTTTCCAAGAAGGGGAAAGTGAAAACATGGAGGAGAGCAACTTCCATGATCACTCCCGAGGAGCCCCCAATCGCTGGGACGAAAAGATCAGAGAAATGCAGAACCAACTCGGTGATGTCTTCAACGCCATGAAGGCGCAGGCCCCACAAACGGTGGATTACCTCGTTGGGCGGACGGATACACCGTTCAAGCCCGACGTGGTAAACTACCCGCTCCCTCCAAGGTTCAAAATGCCGTCCATAGAAACCTTCGATGGGACGAAGGATCCATTGGACCACTTGGAGACATACAAAACTATAATGCAGCTACATAATATCCCTGACGAGGTTATGTGCAGGGCATTCCCAACTACCCTGAAGGGTTCCGTTCGGCAGTGGTTTGCCAATCTAGCCCCAGCCTCCATCGCCACCTTTGGGGAGTTAAGCAAATCCTTCGTGTCACACTTCATCGGAGGGCGCCGCCATCAGAAGCCCGCCACACACCTGCTCAGCGTAAAGCAGGATAAAAATGAGAGCCTCAGGAGTTACCTCACTCGTTTTAACAAGGAGGTACTTCAGGTCGAAGATCCCGATGACAAAGTGACAATGACAGCCTTTTTGGGAGGCCTTCGCTCGTCGAGTTTCCTCTTCTCAGTGATGAAGCGCCAGCCAAAGAGCATGACAGAGCTACTAGCAAAGGCCCAAAAATATATAAATGCTGAAGACATCACTAGGGCCAGGCAAGGTGAGTCCTCCAGATCAGGGGACAAGGGGAAAGAGCGGGACAGAGACGAAAAGAAGGAGACAAGCAACAAGCGAAGCAGGACAGAGAGGTTACCTGTCAGAGACTGACTCGGTCTTGCTCCGCAGAGAGACCGACTCATCCCTGCTCCGCAGAGAGACCGACAAGCATTCACCCCCCTCAATGCCGCTGTTGAGCACATTTTGCTCCAGATACAAGATGACCCAGCCGTAAAATGGCCTGGAAAGATGAAGTCCCCTCCAAACCGCAGAAACCCGGACAAATATTGTCGCTTCCATCGCGACCACGGTCATGACACCAACGATTGCTATGACCTCAAGAGGCAGATTGAGGATCTTATTCAACGTGGTCACCTGCGCCAGTATGTTGCTGGTAGAGGGCAAGCACCACCACCTCACAATCGGGAGGACCAGCAGCCCATTGGAGAAATCCGAACCATCTCGGGCGGACTAGCAGAGTCGCTCTCTGCCGTGAAGGCCCATGCTAGGAGGGCAAGGCATCCTGATGAAACACGCACATCTAAGGCACCCAGGCACGGCTTCAGTGAAACCATATCCTTCTCAGATAAGGATTTTGAAGGGATACAGCAACCCCATGACGACCCTCTGGTGCTCACTATGACCATCGCCAATTTCCAGGTGCATAGGATCTTGGTAGATAGTGGCAGCTCTGCGGATATCCTATACGCAGAGGCTTATGATAAGCTAAAGCTGGGCCGGGAAAGACTGCAGCCTATTAAAACCCCCCTCATTGGGTTCTCAGGGGAGAAAGTGTATCCCCTTGGGGCAATCACACTGCCAATTACAGCAGGAGCAGCACCCCGAAGCTCCACTATGCTGGTTAATTTCTTGGTGATAGAATGCCCGTCAGCCTACAACATTATATTGGGGCGACTCACTCTTAACGCATTAAGAGCCGTTCATTCCACCTATCATCTCATCCTCCGCTTTCCAACCCCGAATGGAGTCGGGGAGGTCAGAGGGGATCAGGTTGCAGCAAGAGAATGTTATTTCTCCTCCATGAAGGCCAAGAAGGCACAGGAGGCGTTGCAAGTTGAAATCTTAGACCCGAGAGATGACGCCACCACAGAAAGAGGGGAACCAGTTGAAAAACTTACCTCGGTGGCCTTACATGAGGAGCATCCTGATAGAAGAGTGTACATTGGCTCTTCTCTTTCAGAAGATCTGGTCTGCCGGTTAACAGATATTTTGAGAATGAACATGGACGTTTTCGCATGGTCACATGCGGATCTTGAAGGGATTGATCCCGAAGTCGCCACTCATCGCCTCAATGTCGACCCTCGCCACAAGCCTGTTCGACAAAAGCTAAGGGGCGCCTCCACTGAAAGGGCCCAAGCAATGGACAAAGAAGTCGGGAAGCTAATAGAAAATGGAGCGGTCAGAGAAGTAGCATATCCCGAATGGCTGTCAAATGTGGTAATGGTGACAAAAGCCAGTGGGAAGTGGCGCCTCTGCATCGACTTCACGGAGCTTAACAAAGCGTGCCCAAAGGACAGCTATCCGCTGCCTCGGATTGACCTCCTCATCGACGCTACAGCAGGACATGAACTCCTCTCCTTCCTGGATGCCTATTCTGGATACAACCAGATCAGCATGCATCCCACAGACCAAGAAAGGACGTCGTTCATCACTCCAAAGGGGACCTACTGCTACAGGGTCATGCCCTTCGGGCTGAAAAACGCAGGTGCAACCTACCAGCGCCTGGTAAACAAAATGTTCCAGTCCCAGATTGGGCGAACAATGGAGGTTTATGTCGACGATATGCTGGTGAAGAGCTTGGCTGCAGCAGATCACATCGACCATCTTCAGGAGACTTTCAATGTTCTCAGAGCCTACAACATGAAGCTGAACCCTGAGAAATGCGCCTTTGGCGTTGGATCGGGAAAATTCTTGGGCTTCATGGTCAACCAGAGGGAAATTGAGGCGACCCTGATAAAATCAAAGCTATACTCGACATGAAGTCGCCCACTTCGACCAAGGAGGTGCAGCGCCTCAATGGAAGAATTGCAGCACTCAATAGATTCGTCTCCAAATCTGCAGATAAGTGTTTGCCTTTCTTCAAAATTCTCCGAAAGGCTTTCGAATGGGGACCCGAGGCTGAGGAGGCCTTCCAGAAGCTTAAAGCATACTTGGCCGCACCTCCTCTCCTTTCACATGCTGCACCCGGTGAGGTGTTATATTTGTACCTGTCTGCTTCCCTCTCAACAGTTAGCTCTGTTCTGATCAGAAATCATGATGATGTGCAAAGGCCCATCTATTATGTCAGTAGAGCATACCGAGGCGCCGAGATCAGATACTCGGGGTTAGAAAAACTTGCCCTTGCCCTCATCTCTACTGCCAGGCGACTACGGCACTATTTTCAGAGCCATACTATCGTGGTCGTCACCAATCAGCCCTTGAAAAGAGTCTTGGCAAAGCCGGATGTATCCGGGAGACTCCTCAAGTGGGCAGTGGAACTGGGCGAGTTTGACATCCAGTATCAACCAAGGGTATCCATTAAAGCACAAGCACTGGCGGATTTTGTAGCTGAGTTTACGTACTCCGAATGTGAACCCAGCACGCCGTTGCCGTCAAGCCCAGAATTACAAGTCAACCTACCACCTCGCGAGAAAACCCGGAAGGGCGCCCAGACGGCAGTAGGCGCCCAGGACACCTTGGGCGCCCAGGCCGAAACAACAACAGTGGGCGCCTAGGCCACCCCGGGCGCCCAGACAATAGTGGCCCGGGCGCCCAGACCACCCCGGGCGCCTAGACTTCCTTAATGGACGCCCAGACTGCTCCAGGCGCCCACACCCCTCCTGGCAGCATGACATCCCCAACGGGCGCCCAGATACCTCCGTGTGCCCAGGCACCTCCAGAAGGTTTTTCTTCACTGCCACTTTGGAACCTGTATGTTGATGGCTCCGCAACCAGCGAGGGAGGTGGAGCGGGACTCATTTTGGTCAGCCCTGATGGTACACCCATCAAATATGCAGTGAAGCTACACTTTGTTGCCACAAACAATGAAGCAGAATATGAAGCCCTCCTCTCTGGCTTGAGATTGGCAGCAGAAATGGACGCCCGGTCCCTCATCGCCTTTAGTGATTCACAATTGATAGTCAATCAAGTGAATGGCGAATTCGAAGCAAAAGAAACAAAAATGCAGGAATATCTTGGCATGACGAAGAAGCTAGTCCAGCAGTTTCAACATTTCCAAATCTGTCACATCCCAAGAGGTGATAACATGGCTGCAGATGCTCTCGCCAGGCTCGCCTCATCCCTGGAGGCCTCATTTGCAGAACCAACTCTCATCGGGCACCAGTTCGAGCCAAGTAAGTTGGATGTGTACACCACAAATATCAACTGTACAACGGCAGAATCGAATTGGATGACCCCAATAAGGGAGTACCTCCAAGAAGAAACAGTACCGGATGATCCCCTGGAGGCCAAGAAGCTTAGGATGAGAACTTCCAAGTTCGCCCTCCTACAAAATGTACTCTACAAAAAGGGTTACTGCTTACCATTGCTGCGTTGCCTTTCGCCAGAAGAAGCTGATTACGCCCTCAGAGAAATTCACGAAGGAATTTGTGGGAATCACTCTGAAGGACGCTCCCTTGCCCACAAAGCACTTAGGCAAGGGTATTTTTGGCCGAGCATGGTAAAAGAGTCCAAAGAGTTCACAAAAAAATGTGACAAATGCCAGCGCTTCGCCACTGTGCCAAGGCAGCCACCAGAAGAGCTAACGACCATTGTGAGCCCTTAGCCTTTTTCCAAATGGGGCATTGAAATCCTGGGCCCCCTTCCTTTGAGCAAAGGCCAGTGCAAGTTTGTGGTCGTCGCCATAAACTATTTCACAAAATGGGCGGAGGCAGAACCCCTAGCGAAAATAACAGACTCGAAGGTAAAGGACTTTGTCTGGAAAAACCTAGTATGCCGCTTTGGGATACCTCACGCCATTGTCAGTGACAACGCCAAGCAGTTCGATAATAAGCTCTTTAATTCTTTCTGCTCCGACCTTCAAATCAAGCAGCCTCACTCCAGCCCGGCACACCCACAAGCAAATGGGCAGGCAGAAGTTATGGTGAGAATAGTCCTTCGTAACTTAAAGACAAGGCTCGAAAGAGCGAAGGGTCTTTGGATTGACGAACTCCCAGGAGTGTTATGGGCCTATCGAACCACTCCAAGAACTCCTACCGGGGAAACTCCTTTTTCTCTCTCTTATGGGACTGAGGCAGTCATCCCCGTCGAAATAGGAGTCCATTCCCTAAGGGTCCACCACCACGACCCCGTCACCAACGAGGAAGGACTTCGCATCAACCTCGACTTAGTGGAGGAGGCAAGGGAGATGGCTGTGGTCCGCAACGCGGAGTACAAGCGACGCATGGCGAAGTACTACAACTCGAGGGTAAAGCCTCGTTCCTTCCAATCGGGGGACCTGGTGCTTAAAAAGGTGATCCTCGCCACGAAAGACTCCCGTGAAGGAAAGTTGGGACCAAACTGGGAAGGACCCTATCTCGTCACAGAGGTAGTGAGACCGGGCACCTACAGGATCCAGAATTCTGAGGGAAAGGTCTTACTTCATCCGTGGAACGCGGAACATTTGAAGAAATACTACCAGTAACATTTTAAGAGGATTAGAATAGTGAGGGTGTGGGGCTTGATTTAATTTTTTACTATTCTGTCAATATTGTTCAAGCAATGAATAAATAAAACATTCTATGTTTGTATTATGACAAAAAGTTGCATGTTCCAAAAGATAGGCTTACGTACAAAAGTCAGGGTACCTGCCTTTATAAAAAGAAAAACAGCAAAAGTTCCCCCTATCCTCTAGTCACTCTCATCTCCCTCCTCATCGTCCTCCTCGTCATCCTCATCATCCTCGGCATCATCAGAGCTGCCACTGCCATCATCATCAGGTGCCTCAGTCGGCAAGAAGCCTGAGAGGTCAAGATCTGGGAAAGCAGCAGAAATCTTCCCTCGAAGCTCATCATAGCCGTCAATAAAGGCATTAGCGAGGTCATTTTCGAGGTCCCTCTCAGCAAAGGCAATCTTCTCCTCAGCCTGAGAAGCCCTCTCCTCAGCCTGAGAAGCCCTCTCGTATGCAGCTTTCATCTCTGTCTTCACCGCAACCTCTCTGAGCATCCCCCTCTCACGGGTCTCTGCAAGCTCAGCCTCACTGAGCGAAGCCGTCTCACGGGCCTTCACAAGCTCAGCCTCTGCCTTGGCCGCCCTCTAGCGGGCTGCTGAGAGCTCAATATCAACCTTGGCCGCCCTCTCGCGGGCTGCTGAGAACTCAGTATCAAGCTTGGCCGCCCTCTCGCGGGCCGCCATAAGATCAACCTCGGAAGCCTTACTATTCCATAGCGGTAATCTTTCCTTCAGCAGCGGATAGCTCCTTCTTAATAATCTCATTCTCCCGTTTCACCTGCATGTAAGCTTGGGCCCTCGACAACAGGCATACAGATGCAGTGGAGGCCTGAAAAGACAACGGACAAAGGAAATGAGACGGTACATAAGACAAAAAGAGGACGAAAGTCTAGAAAAGGAGATAGTAAACATTTACCTGAGCCAGACCCTCCAGAAATGTGTTGATGACCCCCTCGGTGCCCAAGGCATTAACCTGACAGACCTCGGGGGGCAACACAAATCTCCCAAGCCTTTCCTGGATCGCTCGCGGGTTGCCTAGCATGGGATCAGCCCCAGTCGGTACCCCTGTAGAAGTACCCGCGCGCAGAGGAGGACACAATTGAGGGGCAGCTAAAGAGGAAGACTGCGGAGCAGTAGTCTTAGCCAAGGAGGTCACTGCGTGGAGAGACACCACAGGAGAGGCCACCCGAGGAAGGCGCACCCGAGGCCCCACACGAGTCACTGGTGGAGAGGCCACCCGAGGGAGGCGCACCCGAGGCCCCGTACGAGTCGCTGGCGGAGAGGTCCCTGGTGAGGAGTCATCTGTCCTCGCCACCTTGGAGGGAGGGGTACTCCTACCAGACAGGCAAGCCTTAATCGCTTTTCTGTTTACAGCTGGAGAAAACAAAAGTGCTATTGGGGTACGGCATATCAGGTAAACACACAAAATTGCTAAAGTTGAAATGACTTACCTTTTCTCTTAAAAGTCGATCCCGGAAGGAGCCCGCCAGTCCTACCCAAAGACGAAGAATCCGTAGGAGGTCCACTGGTCTTGCCTCTCCCCTTGGGAAGAAGAACTCCCAAGTCCTTGTCAGGGTGATCTCTCACCGCTTGCAGCTTGCGCTCCTGCTCCGTGGAGAGTACGGGAGGATCTGCAAAGGGACATAACAGTGAACACATGCATAAAAAAAAAAAAAAGAAAGCAATCAGAAAACGTACCTAGTCTCTTGGCGTCAATCCATCGAGTGGGTACCAAAGGTCGATCTGACTCAGCAACCCACTCTCCACCGACGAAGAAGAAGCGAGATTTCCAATCGTGGCAATTGGAACGCAGTCCCGTGAGCAGCTTCCCGCCCCTAGGGGTAAAATAGTACCATCCCCTGTTAGGAGCTGGGGACTCGATCAAGCTGTAGGCAGCATGAAACTCCAGAGGAGAAGCGTCCTCTCGATGTACTCTCCTCCACAGTGCAAGGAGGCCGAGCATAACTCTCCAGTCGTTGGGTGCTAATCGGCCCGGAGTTAAGGAAAAGTAGTGAAGAATACGGCAAATAGGAGAGGATATTGGAAACCTTAACCCTGCTCGATCATCTCCTCATAAATGACAACGTCACCAGAGGAATCATCACAAGCTGGCTCGTTCGCTTCAGCATGGCGGCACATCACAGTAGGAGGGATACAAACAACAATCTTCAAAAGGTCACTGTCTGTTTTGAGTATACTGAAAATACTGCTTACTTTGGATCCGGCATCCTCAACAATGACTTTTCCTCAGTACTTTTTGGGACGACGCAAAATTCTGTTAGATACATCCTCGCCCGAGCCTCCCGTGGTCACCCCACGCCCGGCGCCCGCGTCTGACACAGTGGCCCCACGCACAACGCCCGCACCTGTCTCAACGCCCGGACCTGGGGCCGTCACCCCATGCCCGAACCCAGCCGTGATTGCCCGAACAGGGCCGTCCGCACTTAAGGACGCTGCTGCGCCCATCATCGCCGCCCGTGGCACGACGCCCAGGCCGGGCGCTGCCTGCATGTCGCTGGCGCCCGGCGCGGCCCGAGGGCGCACGACGTCCCTGCCCTGGACGCCTTTGCCCACCGTCGACTGCTGCAAATCGTCGACGACTGAGCCTGTGGGTCCCGCAGCGTCGCCCGCGCCAAGGCCGCCAGCGGCAGCGCCGTCAGCCACAGCGTGCACGCCTCCCGCAGCGCCGCCCGAGGTAGCGCCCTCACCGCCGGCGGCGCCCACGCCAGGCGCTGCTGTCACGCCCGCCACGCTGCCGCCGACGCCGGACGCTGCTGCCACGCCCGCCACGCGTGCGTTGACGCCGGGCACTGCTGCCACGCGTGCGCCGACGCCGGGCGCTGCCGCCACTCGTGCGCCGACGCCGGGCGCTGCTGCCACGCCCGCCACGCTGCCGCCGACGCTGGGCGCTGCTGCCACGCGTGCGCCGACGCCGGGCGCTGCTGCCACGCCCGCCACGCGTGCGCCGACGCCGGACGCTACCGCCACTCGTACGCCGACGCCGGGCGCTGCTGCCACGCCCGCCACGCGTGCGCCGACGCCGGGCGCTGCTGCCACGCCCGCCATGCATGGGCCAGACGCTCGCTGCACAACGCCCGGGCCCATCGCCGCCTCCCGTCCGTCGCCAAGGCCGATCGGCACTGCACCGACGCTCGCCGCCGCCGTCGTGCCGTCCGCCGCATGCTGCTAGGCAGCATCCTTAGTCTTCTTCTCACTTGGAAGATCCATGGGTTTGAAAATAGCAGCACTTTCCCCCTTCTCTGTAAACCCTATTCTTGGAAAAGGGAAAAAGTACTTGGGTTTTTTGTCTTTTGCTTGAAGAAGATGGATGGAAAAAAGAAAGGTGAAAGGTGGAGGTATCTCTAGGTAGGAAAACAGAGGTGATGGTCTCTTTAAAAAGGGGATTTGCCTAGGTTTCAAAAGGAGTCCCACACTACAAGTACTCTCCCAAAATCCTTCTCCTCAGGGCCTGAGAGGAACACAAGAAACTGGCAAGGAGAGGAAGGCGGCAACAATTATTTGATGGGAAAGAAGCCCGGATATTCAAAATGCCCCCCTTTCAAAGCTTCTTTGGGCGCGGGGCATTGAGGGGCAAATGATGAGTCCGGCCCAAGTGGCCCAGTCCGTCATGAGCCAAAGCCTTGGTTAGTGGAGGTCCGTTTGGTCCAATGGAGTCTGGGCCCAAATCCATGATGCCCGGCCACGTCACAGCAACACGAGTCGCTTCGGAATTAGTCAGGCCACGTCCCGCTTTTACCAATTCCCGTGGAGAATATCCCAACTGCCTCGCCAGTCGAGGACACCTCGAAGGCTCCTCGTAAACGGCGCTGTAAAGTCGTCCCCATCTGTTAGGGGAAGACTATAAATTAAAGAGCCTCTCGATGCTTGAGGGGCAAGCAAGAATCTCTCTTCTACACACTATCCTAAGTTTGTAATCTCTGAAACACTTGAGAATCAATACATCTGGCGACCTCTACCCTTGAAGTGAACGTAGGTCACACTGACCGAACCACTATAAATATCTCTCTCTTCATAATTACTACATTCATTGCTCACATCTGACACGTGGTGCACGAATACATTTTTGTGCATCATCATTTACTTCCAATCCCTTTTTTCTAGTTTTATTGTTTGATATGTAGGCATTTTATATTGTTTTACATATTAGAGAGTGATTTGGGATAGTATCAAGTTCACAAAGGTAGTTTGTATTTGCATGAAACTTTAGAATGTGGGTTGATCCAAATATCCTTTTAATCATACAAGTATAACTTCAACTTTTTTAAAGCCTAAATTAATAGTGATTTTTAAATGTATTTCTTTTTATAACTGAAGTCCAACAACAATTAATTGTTAGATCAGCGTAAAATTGAAAATAATGTCAATTTATAAACAATATGTCAATATAAATGATTTAAAATTCTTAAAAATAAGACGTTGCAAGAATGATTTGGAAGTAGAAATCCTGCGATAAAGTATATTCTCTGACCATTATCCTTCTCGAACAAAATAAAATACTGTACATCTAGAACCAAGTCACTAAAGCACATGTGATTTTATCCGATAAAAAAAAGTTTTAAGTTTTAAGAGATAACTTGTATTCTCCAAATATTTTCTTAGAGGTCCCTTAGCAACTGGGATTAGATAAGATAACATTTAGTCAACCCAAGGGTGGACCTATGAATAATTGATCTGGGGTGGTAGCCCCATGTAAATTTTGAAATTGCAAGAGATATGAATGGGTTTGGACATGGCCCAGATGTATCTAATAAAAATTTGCCCATGTCTAAATCTTGCGATTGGCCCCCATCACAAAACCGTAGCGAAAAAACTCTTCTCTTTCGACATCATCTTCTCACCGAGAGTACCAAATCATCTTCGTGCCGTTGTTTTTCGACATCTTATTTCTAGTTAGAGTCTAAGATCCCCTTCGTACCTATTGAGCTTCTTGTTGCAAGGCGTCGATTAGTCTCTCTCTCACCAAATAATCTTAAATAAAGCAATTTTTCTCCCTTTGTCCTCAATCATAATCACTTTATACCTAAATTTGAACCCTTAAACGCCAAATCCTATTTTCAAACCCTAAATCCCCAAATCCTAATTATCAAGCCCCTGAGCCCTAAATCGCCAACTTTGAATATATCTACAAGTCCGAAGACGACCAAATCATTATTGGGCACACTTTAATATTCAATTCATACAAAAATCAGGCCTTAAGGCTTATAGGTTTGGATAACTTGAGTTGAATTTAAGTGGTAATTTTCCTTATTTGCCATGAGCTTATGACCAACTATATGGAATTACTTTTACAGCTAAGGCAAATATGGGCAACAAAATTCCTTATATCCAAATAAAAACCCCTTTTAAAACCCAAATTGGGTAATTGGGTGCTCACCCAAATCACCTTCTCAGGGCATCCAAGCACCTATGATTAAAGAAAAAGTTATTTTAGGCTCTTTTGATGATGATAAATTCATAATCACCTGAATTTGGGAGACGTACTGGGAAGATCCTTCAATTGGACAGGAGATCCAAGCATGAAAAAAGGCTTTGTATCTATTTAAATACAATACATTTTATTTTTTGGTATTGTTGATGTGAAAAGAGTTAGCAAAGTCGAGCAAAAGTCTAGCCCCACCCAAGCCAAAACCCTTGGTCCGCCACTGAGTCAACCCTTCATACCTGTTAATAATGTAAAATAATAATAATAATAATTTTTTTATTTTGAATAAAGTGCATTTGATGTGATATCTTATCTGAAAAATAGAGACTTTACTTGACTTTAATTGTATTAGTACAGTGTCAAACGGGCCCAGAGGGTAGGATAAAAGTCTATGTAGTGCACGCCAAAGGTTTTACTTGCTTGGGGCCCGGCCCGGCCCGGCCCTTTTAACAGCCCTACAGTCCACACATGCGAACTCCTGCCCTGGTCCTTTTGTTTTTTGAAGCAACCGTGGCCTAGTATAGGTACAGCTGCAGTCGCAGTGGTAGTAGAATAGAAGAGGAAAAAGGAAGGCCATGGGTTTTGGTTCTCTGCGAAACCTCATCCGCCCCATCGCTCAGGGAGCTGTCGCTCGCACGACTCTCTTCCATATCCATATCCCGTCCTCCCGCGCAACGCACCCTCCTAGTACTTCTCTTCTCCTTCCCTTCCTCAATAATAGCAGCATTAGCAGCAGCAGCAGCAGAGACTCCTCCATATGTCCATGGACGAAGTGGCATCTTAGATCTGATATCCACAGCTTAACCGACGCCCGATTCCCCAAAAGAAGACCCGGCTTCACCAACCGGAGAAAGCGCGCCAGCCTCAGACCCCCTGGTTCTCTCTTCTTTCTCTTCATTAGGGTTTATTTGTTTTTTCTGAAGAACACCATGATCTCTAATATTACTCTACTGAAAACTTAGGTTTTACTCATTTTAGTGGGGATTTGTTGTTTGTTGTTGTTTATGGGAGAAATGTGAATGAGAAATTTGGGGATTTTCTCTTTTGTTGTCATTTCAGGGCCATATGCGTGGGTGCAGTACGTGCCTGGGGAGCCGATCCCTCGAAGTCGACCAAATGAAGGAAGTGTTCAAGGCAGGAATCGGATCAAACGGATTAAACTGCGCAAGGCCTTTATAAAGGTGCCTGCATCATCATCCATCCTCTATACCTTTTATTTATTTATTTTTTCCTTTCTGGCTTCTGTTTGCTTCGATGATGCACGAAGTTGCTGGTATTACATTCATTGGTTTCGTTCCGTTGTAAATTACTTGATTGATCAAGTATTAATTGGTTCTTATCACTACTACTATTATTGTTATCTCTTGATATTGGAATGCGAATGACGATGATGCAGTGTTCTGACGATGATAAAAGTGATTTCCTACTTTGTAATTTCAAATGGGTTTCTGGAATAAAGAGCTTGGTAATGTTTGTGATGCAATGGTGCTAGTGCATTTGCAATCATTGGTCATGTAATTTTAAGTGAAAAGCTGCATTTGCAGATTGCTTGAGTCAGTTTTTTTTTTTTAGGAAGAATGCAGTGAATAAAACTTTCAATCCATCATCATCATCATCAAAGCCTTCTTCTCCCGACTATGTTGGGGTCGGCTACACGAATTCTTTTTCTCCATTCCGATCTATCTTGATCCAAATTCTTAGGTAAGTTACACTTCCTCCTATCCATTTTTACCACCTCAATCCATCCATGTCCTCTTCGGCCTACCCCTTCCCCTTGGTGGCTAAACTTTTCCTTACCGGCTTACATTGGACATGCCTAAACCATCTCAAATGGGTTTCTGTAATTTTATCCTTTATTGTTGCTACCCTAAATGCTCTCGAAAGCGCACATTTCTAATTTTATCCTTCATAGTTTTATCACACATCCACTTCAACATTTTCATCTCTGCCACATCCATTTTGTGCATATGTTGTTTTTTGATTGGCCAACATTATGCTCCATAGGTCATAGACTCATAGCTGGTCTAATAATTGTCTTGTAAAATTTTTCTTTCAATCTTGTTATCATTCGTCGGCCACAAAGAACTCCAGAAACAAGTCTCCACTTCAACCATCCCGCTTTTATCGACGTTCTCATTAATCTCCCCATCATTACTAATTCTAGAGCCAAGGTAGTAGAAAGAATCACTTTGTGATATCTCCTGGTCTTCAATTCTCATAGTAATTTCAGCTCTTTCTATATTTCCACCGAAGTTACAATCCATATATTTCGTCTTTGTACGACTTATTATAAAGCCTTTAGATTCTAAAGCCTCCTGCCATTTCTCGAGTGTTGCATTCACACCATCTCTTGATTCATCTATCAGCACAATATCATCTGCAAATAACATGCACGAAGGTACTTCTTCAGTGGAGAAAATTTTCAATTGCCACCATAATTTTTATGCTGCAATGTGTTGGAAGATAAGATTTCGGGAAGTGACGAGTTTGCAAATCTATCTATATTTTAGTTGGTTCTTAAAATTATGATCTTAGTTAAGAACGCAGGTCAACAGATCGATAGATTGGACTATGAATTCAAAATTAAAGACTTTCAGGAAGGGATAGTGCAGGATCTGACCGTTGTTATTGAAATCTTTATATTTATAATTGTTGCTAGAAAAATCTTATATTTATTATTTGAACACACTCTTGAGAAATGGTTTGAATCTTATGATTGAGTCTTTTTTTTTTTCTCTCTAAAAATTCAACAATTTTTCTTGGTGGGTCTTGTGATCACTGATATGACTCTTATGACATTCACATCTTGCATTTTGTTAAAAAAACAAGAGTCTTGATTTTATATATAAGATTGTACTTAATGGAATTGACTATTTCTTTTTTCCTTGTTTATTTTTGTTTTCGAATCTCCATCTGATTTACGGTCAAATTTAAAAATATAGGAAAAGGATTCTACCTACGATCTGACTTGACTTTTTAAAGGTTAGATTTGACAAGGGATGATAAAATAAATTTGGATGGATATGTACAATCTAAACTTGTGCAAACTTTACTTACTCTGGCTAGTTAATAAAGGTTTTAAAGCAACATGATAATGCAATGAATCTCAAGTTCTCAGTCTTGACAAGAGCTGGAGCACAGTTGGATGGTGCTCATTGTTGCAGCCCTGAGGTTGCAGGTTTGAGCAATGTTATCAACAAAAAAATTGCTTGAAGTCTCGTATATCACTCATCTATAGTGCGTCACTTACTTTCAATGACATTTGATGCTCATATGCTACACAACTATGATTTTCCATGCCTCTTTCTGGGTCTTTCCATGCCAGTTCTTATTTGTCACTACTCTTCTTCAGTCTCAATGTGACCTTCATTGGATTGCAATGTGAAAGTTGTGACAAAGAATAAAATTCCATTTTAGGCTTGAATTTCTATAAGAAAGTTGGAGGATTTACGCGCTTTATTGCCATGAAAGCTTAAGAAAGAGATTGGTAGTTCCTTGTCCATTGCAAGACTTCATTAAGAAATGAAATCAAAATCCATTTGATATTTGTAAAGATATCCTTTTTTTCTCCAATGCCTTGTGGTTTTGAAGGCCAGAAAAGGAAAAGGAAAAGAGGAAAAAAAATGGGAAGGAATTGGTCCACCTCTCTTCTCCATCTCTAGAGCTCAAATTTAAAGGTTTTTCTTAATGTGAAAAGCAATACACAACCTTACGGAATGAAGGAAAAATCTTTTAAGTTCTAGAACTTCACATTTGTGTATTCCAAGTCTTGGATTTGTATACTAAAATGGAGTTTACACATTTTTAATGGTTATTGGCATTGTTACAAGTACTTTTGCTTACATAGACTGCTGTGCTTGTGTGTATACAGTCAGAAGCTAAGAAACGGAAAGTTCAGGTACAAGAAGCCAAAAGGAAAAAGATAATGAAAAGAGTTGAGCGTAAGATGGCTGCAGTGGCAAGGGAGAGAGCATGGGCTGAAAGACTTGTAGAACTGCGGAAACTCGAGGAAGAGAAGAAGGCCCTGGCTTGATGATCCTTGGAGAAGCAGATGATGAGATTTCTCTCTGTAAGTGGTAATGCTTTTTATTTTCATGGAAGTTTGGTTTTCTACTGAGCCAATGTACTCAAAGAAATACAAGTGAAGTTTTGTTGATGACAGATCAAACATGATGATGATCTAAAAGTTGTATAACATGCATGACCACAATGTTCATATGTGCATGGATAAAGAGGCCAAAATTTATTTCCAGTATGTGGACCTTTAGAACATCATTTCTTTCTATGACCCTGTCTAGCATCAAGCATGGCCCGATGATATTGTGAGGGCATGTTATTGTTTTTTCATTGCTCAATATTGATAATAAATTTTAGAGTATTCAAACAAATTAGGGTGGTTTTGGTTGTATTTCTGACCGGGCATTTTAGCAGTTGGCCCCTAATTTATTATCAAGGCATTATATTCTGAAATGGGTATTTTAGCAGCAAAAAGTTGGCTCCCCATTTGTATTACCTAGGTACTATGGAAATGTGAGGTCATACCAGTTTTAGTTTGTTTCTTTTGTTGAAAAGTTAGGTGTTTTCAGCTGTTGCCCAAAAGTTATTGAGAGCTCTGCTGTGGCTTCGGAAACTTTTTCATCAGTTGCAAACTTGAAGAAAACTTTGTGATGACTCATGACAGTCTAATCTTTCAGGATTTGGTTTATTGTACTGATTGGAGACATACAATTTCCTTCCTGTTGCCGTAACCTGGCATACAGGAAATAGGCTATATCCCTATTTAGGATTTATTTGGAAACTTGTGAGACATTTTCCTTGTTCTTATGAGAAAACATAGTGATGATAAGTTCAAGAAGTGCTTCAAAGCCCAGCGACAGTCAAAGTGAAATATTGCACTGATACTTTCTTGTTATGTTTTCTTTTTCAAAGGTATATGGATGCAAACTGAAAAACTATTGATTCATGTTGTTGTCATTATCACTATCAGCGTAGTTTCTATGTAAACTGTTCATACCGATAAATCTAATTGAATCTTGAATCGTATTGCAAATCTTTGGTTTTTTTTTTTTTAATTTTTCTAATAAAAAATAAAAAAATGAAAAAAGTAGTAATTCATAATCCATCCATTTCCCCATTCATAGCAGTATAAATACAATGGCAAATAAGTCTATCATACAATCATATTAAGCACATCATGACATATCTTAAATAAATGATATTTGTGAATAGTTAAATAAGTTTAAGGTGTCAATATATATTGCTATCTTTAAATCAAAATAGAAAATAAAACTAAAATCCAAACCATCAATCTTACACAGTATAATCTCTTTTAAAGTTAAGTAAGTGTTCATAAGAGTTTTTTTTTTAAAGATTAGTTTTTTTATTCATCTGTAAAACCCCCTTCAAGCCGCAAAAAATTCTTAAGGGGTTTCATTAACTACTGAGCAGCCTTTTAAAAGTAAAAACGCTAAAAGAAAGAAAGAATAAATAACGAAAAAATGTAAAAGATTATTAATATTGACTTATTGGTTGAACTTATTCTCTCAGCCGAATCGTAAGATTCGATGAAATGAATATCGAATCGTAAGATTGACACATGAACCCTAAGATTCATATGTAAATGAGATTCAGTGCATAAATACAAATTGTTTTCCTTAGGATTCGAGATGCGAATTGGGATTTGGGATACGAATCGTGGGATTCCGATAACAATGACTTCATTACCATCACTTTTTTTGTTCCATGGTGTATGTTGTTGATAATGATATGGGATTCATTGGTCAATACAAAAGCAAGTTAATGATAAGTTCGGAGTCAAGTGGACTAAGAAGAAGTAGCTCAATAGAAAAATATTTAGATTGCATGTTTACTGGGTCTAGGAGCGAGGAAATGTAAGGTCAAAGCCACAATGTGATAAATTTCGGTGTCTAGGTTTGATTATGACAAAAATGAAGGGTGTCTCATGCCGATCTGCAGAGATTTTTCTGGACATGGATGTTCCTTTTTTATTGCTTTTGTTCTCTATTTGTGGTGGTTTGTAGTTGTAGTGTTGCTATAGGAGGGAGGGAGGGAGTCCGTGATGGTGTTAGTTTGCTAGTGATGGACAGGAAAGCATTAAAGCAAGTTTGCACCAGCTTAAAACTCAGGAGGAAACAAGTTTGATCACAATGTCACTAAATGTAATATTTGAAGGCTTGCTGAGGTTGAGTCAATCCATGTGAAGCATCCACAAGAGACTTGATCAATTTGAAATGCAGCTGGAGGTTTTAGAGCGAAATTTGAATGTGTATACAAGAAAAATCATTAGGGGCCAGAAGACTGAGAGAACTCTTGTCAATATCATCCAGTATGATGTGTGGATTCAGGTACTGGTTGGCGTGTTTGGGTTCCTAAGATTTGGAAAGAAGCATTGAAAAATATCAAAACTCATTTGGAGAAGAATGTCGAAATACAAAGCTTAAGGTCTAAAGAAACTGTGGAAAATGAGAATGATGAAAACGACTCCGTAATAATCTTTTTAGGACCACGTATGTTATGTTAGGAAAGGTTGTCTCGATGGTGGAATATATAAGCCTTTGTTTTTTATTGATTGGGAAAGTAAAGATTCGGCTGGAGATCTACTGGTTATTATCACCATAGAAGAGTTTAAAACAACCCTTTGTTGGTAGGTCAAGTTTAGAGGTAGAGTATCGAAGAATGAGCATGACAAAAGTGAATTGTTGTGATTAAAGAGATTACAGAGAGAATTGGGATTTACTTGTATTGTCCTGTGATCTTACACTTGTGATAACATCCCTACAATTCATATCACTTTTAATCTAGTGTTTCGTGAGCATAACAAGCACATAAAAGTTGATTGTCATTTCATTTGTGAAAGAATGATTGCATATTTTCTTATAAAAAAGGTTATTCAGATCTTGATTTTTCTTTTCCAAGCTGGTCATTGTAGATATATATGCATCGGCTTGAGGGTGAGTATTGAAGCCCATGCTGAGACCAACTTGTAGTTTTTAGTCACTGTAGAACTATTTTGTACTTTTTTTTTTACAACTTCAGGGTATTCATGTAAATGTCAGATTCTACCTTAATTTAAATATGGTAGACCAGCCCTAATTTTCTTTCCAAGTCTTCCTCTTAAGAAATCTCTTTCTTCTTTTCTCTCATTTTCTTTCTAATTTCTATTTGTCTTCCATTTTCGTCATTATATTCTTGATTTAGAGGCAAAACAATTATTTATACATTTTCGTTTGTGGGCCTGCTAATTGTTATCTTTTCTTTGATGAACTAATTTTTGCACAACATTCATTTTATCCAATGATTATGTTTTCATTCATAACCTTGTGATACATTAGGGTCTCTTTTCATACATTAGGCATTGGAGGTTTTTACACTCCTCCCTTATCCCCACCTCTTTTGCCATGGCAGGGAAATTGTTATTTGTTCTTTTTATTCTTGTGCTCGAGCAGCCTAAAGGGAGGATCTACACAGTTTCTCTATTGGATTTGGTTTTTAAGGGTGATTTAATTGAATAAGTTGATTTTTTATGATGGATTAGTGGGAATTTGTGTTTTGGTTTTTTATGGATAAATTCTTCATTTCATCAGACAAATTGTGTATTTTTTTTTTCTGTTATTGTTTGTTCTATTGGTTGAAATTTTTTGTTTTTTTTCTCTTTTCTCTTGGCTCTTTTATGTTGAAGACAAGACAACAGCTATTTGTCTCTTAGGCTATTATATTATTACTGGTAATTCTTTAGGTGGACATGAATGCCACTAGGGGCGGGCATACATCTGGGCCATGATGCCCAAATACGAAAAACATCTTTTTATCCAAAAAGTCAAAAGTTCTTTCAAATGTCATAAAATGACAAAAAGTGAATAAGGTGGATTTTGAAAATTGGGATTTTCACCCAATAATTAAGCTTATAGTGGAATTAATTGATTTTATGAAAAATGATAACAAAATCACTATTTAGTTGTTCGTACATTTTTTTTTACAAATTACCCCACTTGACGATATCTCCAACTAAGTTGGTGATATCGACCCATGAATTTTCTTCTTCTCTTTGGATCCTTGGGGGAATTTTTTTTTTTTTTTTGACAACAAAATTTAGGCTTGGAAAATTATTCAATCAATAGCCAAGAGTAACAATCAAAATTGAACAAAATGTCACAGTGAGCAACATCTTCTGTAGGTCTGTAAGAGTGTTTTAGAAGAAAATTCGTGACTTTAAATAGATGATGTTGACAAGCCTTGTTTAAAAAAAATTCGCCCGATTTATAATACAGGCAGTTGACATTAAAAAAAAATCACATCTATGTACAACATCTCCTGACCCATATATTTGCGTCCTCGTGTTCAGGCCTTGTCGTCAAAACTTTCAAGCCGGAGCCTAGTGCACATTGGCATGGTTCTTGGCTGTACAAGCCGAGATATGCCCAACAACCTAGTCGATCTAATATTTCTATGCCATTAATATTAGATTACGAAATTTTCTGGTGACAACTGAATATGATTCTTGAACCAAAATAATGTAGATTACAGCTACTTAGATGGTTTTGTGAACTAGGTGGTGGAGAAACCAACGAGAGCATAGAGAACTAAAAATGAAATAAAAATGGCCGAACCCTGGCCATTCACCCACATCGTTTTTCATGAGTCTCACCGATTCAAATGATGGGTTCATAGTGGACCAATGAACTAACCATGGATAATGATGCGTGCCGGCTCTAATGCTGAAATTCAAAATGACCCTCGTTTTTTTTTTTTTTTTTTTGCAACGCATGTTCCAGCCCTTTGGGCCAGAGGAATCCCTACGGGCCCATGGGAGAAAGCCGGGTAAAATTCCCCCCTGTGGCCCCAGTATTGTAGTGCAGTTTCAAACCCACAACCTCCGGGTGTAAACTGTAATCTTAGGCCAACTGAACTACTCCTTTGGGTAATATTGACCCTTGTTCGAAGTAGTCCTAGGCCAATTGAACTACTCTTTTGGGGTTAAATTGACCCTTGTTCGAATAGTGAGGGAATCATGAAGAGGCACAACGCAACCTTGTGAGGCCATCTTAATGTGCTAGCGTGGAAAAAAATATCTGAACTACCCATATAAATGATGCAATCGTTATGGGTCTTGTTCCATCTGGTCATTGAAACTTCATGGAGGGCCCAGCTGACCCCGTGATGTTATCAGTGAAGGATTGTCTTAGTGATCAAAATCGACCTACCCATCCTATGATGGAATTGCAGGGATGCCTACTCATCTAATGCCATCTGGTCATTGAAACTTCATGGAAGGCACCTCATAATATTGATTGATTCCCTGGCAATTCCAATAGTGTTAACGATGACAAATTGCTATAATGTAGATAACCCAAGAGGGGCCATAAAACCTTTCATGAAACCATTTAGTGTGACCAAAAAGGATGCTTTCAACATAATTTCAATGATCCTCCTTAACTATTTACTTTACTGATTTCATTTATCATTTCGTGAGCTCACCCATTGTTACACAAGGCAGGCTACTCCTATAAAAATGTTCAATATTTTTTTGATAATCAGTGAGAAGTACGGCTAATATACTTGTAGTAATCACCATCAAAGCCTTTTCTCCTTGACATAAAACAAAATTGGTTTTCAAATATTTTGATCTTTTATTTAAGGGCCCGTTTCTTTTCTAGATTTCAAGGAATTCCTGTCTCGGAAATTCATAAATTCCCAGACGTAGTGGAATTCTTGATTGCTCCCTTGGACTTGAGCATCCAGGAATTCCACCAAAATGCAAAAAGTGTGGAACTCTTGAATTCCAAAAGGTCATTTGAGGCCTTTTATGTGGCTAAAATTCTTGAATGCTAGGAAAGAAACATGAGATTTGCAAATGCTAGACATCTAGAATTCTTGTTAGGAATTCTAGTAAAAAAACAAGCCCATAAGTTTAATCCCACAATGATTGATAATTTTGTATATCTCCCTTGTTCTTTGCTCCATTACTCTCTCCCATAAGTTTAATCCCACGATGATTGAATAATTTTGTATATCTCCCTTGTTCTTATAAATAGATACAACAAAACTTTTTTTCAATTCACCCGGCATTTTTTGTAACTAACATCTTATTGAATAGCCTAGCTAACCAAATTCCCCCCAACTTCTCCTTAGTATGTCCCGGCCTCTGTTGAAATGTTATCTGAACTCGTAGTCTTTCCTATATTTATTTGTTTCAATGCTTTCCTCACTTCCATCACCCTAATTATGTGGAAAAAAAAAATTCCGCTAATGAGATATCCACTCTTATTATGTCTCATATATAGTATTCATTCAAAAGTTTGCTAAAGCATATACAGATGTCTGAACTTTTAAGGGCCCGTTTGGATGTTTACAGAATAAAATATTTACAGATTTATTTATTGAAAGAATAAGATAATATAAAATAGAATAATGTAATATTATAATATTACAATATTTTTGCTGTTTGACAATTTTTGAAGAATTTCACAGATTTTAAATTGAGTTGTTTGGAAGGTGCTGTGATTAAATTAAATTACATTATTAGAATAATTTTTTATTAAATATTTTAATTTCTATATAATTTAACAAATCTGGATAAAAAAAAGTAGTGTGGTAAAGTAAAGTTCAACTGCAATATTTTTACCTTAAGTTACTTTTCTTTTGTCACATAAAACCATGGTAAAGTATAGTAAAACCAAGTCAATGCACAAAACAACTACTTTACAACTCTCTCTCCCACTTTGCTTTGCCACATACTTCATTTTACCTTACTTTGCCTCACATTTACTATGATATGATATCAATCTTTATTTTACTTTACCACACCTATAAATAAATCACTTCTTATTTACCATATAAAACTATGATAAAATGTGATAAAGTCAAGTCAAATAGAAAAAAACTACTTTACCAAATATTTTATCCCACCTTTACTTTACCCCAACTTTACCGTGCCATAACATTTACTTTTAGTTTACTTTACCATATATGTAAACAAACACATCATGATGGATTTGGTGAACTAAAGTCTTTACTTTACTCTACTACTTTTTAATTGTCATTTTGAAATATTCTTATCTAGTAGAATGTTTTCTAGAAGGGGGAGTTGTAGAAGAAAATATAAAGCTTGTTGAAAGAAAATATTCTTTTCTTTAAATTTTTCTTGGATTACTAAACGCACAAGATTCTCTTTAGAAAATGAAATATTATATTCTATAAAATATTATTTTCTTGTGTTTTCCTGTGCATCCAAACAGGCCCTAAATCTCTTCTTAATCGCTGCCACCGTCAGTACTCACTGACATCGTCTTGAGAGATTATCATGTTAGGGATTTCAATTTTTTTTGGGTTTTATCTTATAAAATTATTAGACAAAAATTTGTTCAACTTGAACGTGAGTTAGCTTTTTAAATGATCATATAAAGAAAACAAAATAAATGTGAAATATTGGTAGCCTTTCCCCCTTCAGTTTTTATGTTTCTGTTTTTTTTTTGAAAAAGTATTAAAACATGCCCTGGGAGGATATCGTAGCAGGCAAATATGATAACTATTGAGATATTTTTTAAACGTCCCATATTTTCATGGTTCGGGAAAATATACGACTCAAATGAATGTAACATACTCATAGAAAGTTAAATTTTATTTTATAAGCATGACACATCTATCTTTATTATGGTGAGAAACTCAGGCCATCGTAGTAAGAGAATATTCTCAAACAAGGATTCCTCTCTCTCAGAATCATTTTCGACTTCATCCTTCTTACCAAAATAAATTGATCTAAAGTATCAATTGTCAATATTGCACATAACATGATCAATAATGCACAAGATTGTCTCTATCATGTTAATCATAATATTATCAATCTTACGATGGAGCAAACTCATCAAAGTAAACGGGGCCATCCCATTAATGGCAAGGACACTAAATTGATGCAGCTCAGATTTTCAAAAGCTTTTAAGATATTGAACAAAGCTTGCTCACTTGCTCAGAATTGTTGTTGTGGACCGAACCTTATACTAAACTTGCTTTTGGTTTATAGTAGAAAAGCCATTTTTTTCCCAGTTAAAGCCTTGACATGTTTTGCCTCATTCTATATTATCATAACTCCTCTTTTTCCCCAGTTAAAGCCTTGACATGTTTTGTCTTAATCTTCAGCCTGAGAAGAATCGGGACGCATGAGACTGACCAAATGAGCTGATCTACTGGGCGCAGCTCAGGCCGGGCCAAACTGGAGGCCATGGGATGAGTAAATTTTGGATAGTGTCATTTAGGTTCAGGTCAGGATTGAACTTGGACCTTGAAACTAGAATACAAGCAAGGTTGGGTTTTGAGTTTCAGTATGGGCTTCAGATACCCAAACTTAGAACTGGGCAGCCGACTGAAAAAAGAAAGCCACAGGCCTGGCCCAACTAGACTGAACCCAAATTGTAGTTGTGCATAGCATTCACAATCCAGAGGTCACATTTAAGTTTCAACGACCAGTTTGTGTATACCAACAAACAATAGGTCAGGCTCAAGCTTATTCGATAAGCCGACCACAACTGAGTTGAACCTGAAATAAAACTTTCAGGCAGATTCAGACCTAACTCAGGTCACGACTCAGATTTGATTCTGCAAAATCTAAATGGTTCTCAATCCAAAATCCACATAAAAACAGCCCAGGCTACCTATTTTTCGTTGATCTAGACAAAAATGAACAGACGAATGAGATTTATTTGTCGCTAACTTTTAACTTTCCTGAGTGTTTATAACTAGATCCTTCCTCTTACAGGAAATCACACAAGATTTGTCCAATCCTGGATACCCATGGATGGAAAAGCACATCTACAACAGCTAATCATTTTTATTGATTTTAATATATATATATATTTTTTTTTTACAAGAATAAAAAATGATGTTCAAAGAATTACATGTATTGAGCCAACCATTGCTTACACATATCAAGCACAGGTAGTGCATTCGCATGCAACGCCTGCATTAGTTATAGAAGAAACATGTAAGTATAAAAGTTGACACAAGAAATAAGAGATTGTGATATCCTACTTTGGACAAGGCCAATGAAACGTGTCCAACAATAAAGAATCCAACAATAGAAGTGAATGAAATTACCAAATAACAAAAGTCATGTGTTGCAAAGTGATTGGAATTAAGAATCCAACAAAACAAAATAAAAAAAATAAAAATTCTAATAGATTTTTTTTTAATACATTGATTGAGTGGTACAGTACTCGTGAGATGCACTACCACCAATCGATCAATCCCAGGGCAGCTTTGTGAGATAAAGACACACTTCCCTACCACTGGGGTTTTATTCGATTGTAGAGCATTTAGCCATATAGAACTAAAAAGAAAATTTCCTATTCGTTCTGTACAGCTAATTACTGCGACAGCATCTAATGCTACCAAACACTGGATCGCACCATTTTCACACAACAAATTTTCTTCTTTGAAGGATTGGCCTCTATAAATTTTATTTTTTATTTGTTCTTTTTTATTTTCGAATTTCTCAATTTTCTTAAAGTGCAATGCCAGCATACTAATGAGTGTGTGCTACGCCAGTAACATAAATCAAGGCTTGCTCTTAAAAAATGAGTCCCAATTTGTACAAGGCCAACCATGAGGCATGTCGATCACGGGTAGGGGTGCTACTAAGAAGAGTGCAGTTCGGATTAGGGGTTGGCTAAATATCACCTCAATCATTATTGTAACTAAAAATCCAACAATATATTATGGTTGGATCCAGATCAAATTGGGATGATGACCAATTCGTGTGTGTGTGTGTGAAAGGGTTTAGATTAATCTAATTGGGCCATGCTCTATGGTATTTGTCGTTTTCGTTCCTACATAAAAGTTATTTTGTGCATCTCCAAGGCTTTTCTACTAGTACATATTTAAGCATATTGAGGAGAACATATAATTCAGGAGTCACATACATGGTTGTACAGAACATAAAACACCACTGGACAGTTGTATAATTTTGCATACGAATGTCACCAGGTGGTCTTCAAATTATTATAAAGTTAAACTATGCATTGTTGTTGTTATGAAAAATAGTAATTTCTTGTGAAAAACAGCCCAAGAAAATGACAAGATCAGCAAGAGATGAAAATGATACGAAGTAAAGCAACTGCCATCAAGAAGAGACCATTTGAGACAATTTAGGTGCTCTAACCTAGCAAGTCTGAAAAGCATATACAAAGGATGAGGAAGATGAATTTGTCGCACCCATTTTGCCATTGACAGTAGTGATAATATCTTTAAAAAAAATGTGATAATAAATTTAAGTAATTGTGATAATGATTGAAGTTACTGTGATAAGGAAAAGAGGATAAGGAGAACCATGAATTCAAGGAGATAGAAAAGATGCTGAGGACCCAGAGCAGATCTAGGAAAAGATCAGAAAGGCAAGAATTTACTGATCCAAAAATGTGCTTTCCACGTTTGTAAGAGAAATAAAGAAAAGGAAATTGATAAATGACAAAAATAAGTTCATTGACAACGCAATGAATGAGAACAATGAACCAAGGGGGGTACTTAAAAAACCCGCATAATCTACAAGTGACTGAATATGCTATAATATAGCCCTGCCATAATAAAATGCTCATAAAGTATCCAGGAGCAACTACGGAACAAAGCGGAGGACATAATGGTATCACAAAGCATGAGGTGGGCAAAAGCGGCACTTTGGTTAAAACATTTTATACGAAGACAGTTGGGTAAATTGTCATAGATTGCTGAATGCTGGACCACAAGGCCAAAGATTATGTACACAAAATGTGTACATGCCAGCATGGCCCTAGTAACAATGTAGGGTAGAATTAGGAATTATTACAGGCAGAAAACCATAGGGGGTGGATCTAATATAAGAGTAATAAAGTTTTGGGGATGCACATTGAATACTTGAAAAAAAAAAGTCCTGTATGAAAAATCAAGTAGTTACTGGCACAAAGTACCTGTAAAGGAACCAATAAAGACTGAAGTAGACAGATGTAACAAGTTAGATTGGGCAACCAAGACGTCATCTCAAGTGACAGATACAACTATAAATTAAGAGTAATTGTATGTAGGTCTCAGAAAGGTAAAGCCATAAAGATAGGTAAGGGTTCGATGATGATGGCAATGACTATTCTACAATTTTATTTTTATATTATATAAAAGAATCATTAATAATGATTCTAGAATATGGATCAAGATAGTATAATTATAATTATGTCACAAAACCTGATGAGCTACATATTGAACATCGGCCACGCTTCCGCTTCGAGAGGCAATTTGGAAAGCGCTCTTCAAGCGACCACAGACCACACAGGCCAAAACTTTTCTGTAGAGACAGAAATTAAACCAAGCAATAAATCTTAGCAAAAATAGAAGGGGACAAAAAGGAGAAACAAGCAATAAGAGAACAAGACTGCACCAACATGTTTAGGAACATACTCAAAATGACATCAAGCATCACATGTAAGTAATAATGATAATACACATGATGTAAAGAAATCATGAAAATACAAATCTGACTGCCTCCATTGTGCCATCCATGAAGAAATGCATTTAAAGGGAAGGGAACATCCCTTACATTCACTATTGTTGGGAGCAACTCCCGAGGAAAGTGATTTAAAGAAATCAAGCCAGATTTGAAACTTCATATTTCAATAAAAATATGACAGTCAACAGGCCATTACGAGTGGTGTGTGCTTGGCAACTTTGGAAGAGAAAAATGGTCTCCCTAGAACACGTGCGCTGATTTCTAAGGTTTTGGGCTAGAATGGTTTTACTATATGAACATTAAAGTCATCTCCAACAATTTCTTAAAGTATTCATGAGTCCGCAAAAACTCCGCCTATGTTGGGGTATCCTTGACATAGCCGGTCCCAAGCCCGGACAAAGGAGGAGGGTTGTGCGTTAGGTAGCCGACAGCCAGCACAATACTCAGTTGGATTTCTTTATGGATTTGAGACCTAATGATATTTCGTTGGGGCGTCCCCTACTTAGCGACGCGCTGTATGGTCCGAGTACAGTGATAAGTGAGCAAGGACCGCTGCACCGGGGCCCGGGTGCAGTGCTAAATAGGCAAGGGTCCCCACACTTTATTGGACGAGTGCGGGGGGTAAGGAAGCTAGCCCAAAATAGAAGGCCGAGATTAGGTACTTGGAACATTGGGAGCCTAACTGGGAAACTTATGGAAGTGGTGGATACAATGGAAAGGAGACGAATCGCAATTGCCTGCTTGCAAGAGACAAGGTGGGTGGGACAGAAAGCTAAAGAGATCGAGAGGACTGGGTATAAGTTATGGTATACGGGACTTAATAGAGCGAGGAATGGGGTTGGCATAGTTGTGAGCAAGGACTTAAAGGAAGATATAGTTAATGTAAAGCGCTGTGGAGATAGGATTATTGCAATTAAGTTAGTGTTAGGAGAAGAGATAGTGAACGTAATTAGTGCTTATGCCCCCCAGGTGGGCTTAGGAGATGGACATAAGGAGAAGTTTTGGGAAGACTTGGAAGGAGTGCTACTAGAGATACCCCAAGGCGAGATGGTCTTCATAGGAGGAGATTTGAATGGCCATGTAGGACGCGAAGTAGATGGATATATAGGAGTACATGGGGGACTTGGATACGGTAATAGAAATGAAGAAGGGAAGGATATTTTGGAGTTTTCAGTGGCTTATGATCTCATGGTGACTAACACCTTTTTTAGGAAGAGAGAGGAACATTTGGTGACTTATAAGAGTGGCTCCTCAAGGACACAGATTGACTTTTTCTTAACTAGGAAAAGAGACCGCTTAGCTTGTAAAGATTGCAAGATGATACCGGGGGAGAGCTTGACTTCCCAACATAGGTTGTTGATCATAGATGTGCAGCTACAAAGGTGGACTACAAAAAAGAAGTTGTATAGATGCTCAAAGACTAAATGGTGGAACTTGAAAGGTGATAAGCAACTAGCATTTAGGGATAGAGTACTAGAGGAAGACGTTTGGGCGATAAATGAGAGCGTAAATAATATGTGGGATAAGGTAGCAGAGTGTATTAGGAGGGTAGGAAAAGAAGTCTTAGGAGAATCCAAAGGGGGTTCTCCGGCACAGAAGGAGGCATGGTGGTGGAGCGAGGCCGTTCAAGACAAGATAAGAGTTAAAAGAGAGCTTTAAAACTTGGCAAAAGGATCGAAATGCATCAAACTTGGAAAAGTATAAAGAAGCAAAAAGAGAAACTAAAAAGGCAGTTAGTGAGGCCAAGGCAAAGGCATTTGAAGAGCTATATAGGCGACTTGACACTAAGGAAGGCGAAAGAGAGATATTCAAGCTTGCGAAAGCCAGAGAGAGGCGGACCAAGGACTTAAACCAAGTTAAATGCATTAAGGATGAAGATGAAAAGGTATTAGTAAAGGATGATGAGGTAAAGGAGCGTTGGAAGAGCTACTTCTACAAGTTATTTAACGAAAGCAGTAGTAGTGACATACAATTGGGACAGCTTACCATTTCTAGGGAAGAATCGAATCATATGTTCTATAGGAGAATCAGTAGGAAAGAAGTTATAGAAGTATTGAAAAGGATGAAGAATGGGAAAGCGGTTGGGCCAGACGGTATCCCTATTGAGGTCTGGAGGTGCTTGGGGGAGAATGGCATAAGTTGGTTGACAAAACTTTTTAATGTAGTGCTAAAGAGCAAGAAGATGCCTGATGGATGGAGGAAAAGTATTCTTATACCCATATACAAGAACAAAGGAGATATTCAGAACTATGCAAACTACCGCGGGATTAAATTGATGAGCCATACGATGAAATTATGGGAGAGAGTTATTGAGAGAAGACTAAGAAGAACAACAAACGTTTCAGAGAATCAATTTGGTTTCATGCCTAGGGGATCAACCATGGAGGCTATCTTTCTCCTGAGGAGGTTAATGGAACAGTTTAGAGAAGGTCAGAGAGATTTACATTTGGTGTTCATTGACTTGGAGAAGGCCTATGACCGGGTGCCTAGGGAGATTCTATGGGGAGTACTGGAAAAGAAAAGAGTGTGTCGCATATATTGAGGCGATAAAGGATATGTATGATAGAGCCGTGACATCTATAAGGACGACTGGCGGAGAGACTAAGGAGTTTCCTATCACGATTGGGCTACACCAAGGCTCAGCGTTAAGCCCGTACTTGTTTGCCCTAGTTATCGATGAGATTACAAGACATATTCAGGATGAGGTGCCGTGGTGTATGCTATTTGCAGATGACATTGTTTTAGTAGATGAGACGAGAGAAGGAGTGAATGCTAAGCTAGAAGTATGGCAGAAAACGTTAGAGACAAAAGGGTTTAGGCTAAGTCGATGCAAGACGGAATATATGGAGTGCAAGTTTAGCCAAAGTAGGACACTTGGTAACATAGAAGTAAGTTTAGGCACACAAAAGATTGTAGAGAAAGAAAACTTTAGGTACCTTGGGTCGATGGTGCAACAGGATGGAGGGATTGATACTGATGTAAGTCACAGGATTCAGGCCGGGTGGACCAAATGGAGGAGTGCTTCGGGGGTCTTGTGTGATCGGAAAGTCCCCCTCAGGGTTAAAGGAAAGTATTATAAGGTGGCGGTAAGACTAGCATTATTATATGGATCAGAGTGTTGGGCAGTAAAGCATAATCATGTTAAGAAGATGGAAGTTGCAAAGATGAGAATGCTAAGATGGATGTGCGGGATCACAAGGAGAGATAGGATTAGGAATGAGGAGATTAGGGGCAAAGTAGGAATTGCACCGATTGGAGATAAAATGAGAGAAAATCGATTAAGATGGTTTGGCCATGTTAGAAGGCGTCCAATGGAGGCACCTGTTAAAAGGTGTGAAGGCATAGAGATTGCCAGGAGTAGGAGAGGGAGAGGGAGACCCAAGAGAAGTTGGAAAGAAACTATTAAACATGACCTTACCTACATGGATCTAACGGAGGACATGGCCCTAAACAAATTTGATTGGCGTCGTCAAATCCATATAGCCGACCCCACCTAGTGGGAAAAGGCTTGGTTTGGTTTGGTTATTCATGAGTCCGCAAAGTAAAGCATATCTTATGCATGCATTGTTCTCCCTCAAATAGTCCGCTGCAAGAAAAACTATATTTATGCTCCTCTTCATAGTTACAACCGAATTGGTGCTCTTCCATATCATATCCAATTCCCATCTTTGAAGGTGAGGGAACCTGGTGTTGCAGTGACCAGGAATGCTTTACTTCTTGGGGATACTGTAGCCATTAGCCAAGTCTCACCCACATCTCACTACAACTTTGTTATATGCCCTGGAATAACTTTTTTTAAAAATTAAATTATAACCAATCATTAAGGTTTGGTAAAGTCTCACAGCTCAGTGCTTACTAAGAATCATGCAACTCTAATACCAATGCTGGTCAGTATCAAATAACAAGAAGCTACACTAGTAAAGGTGGCTACATTAGGATGCTTGATGGTCCAGGATATAATGATTGTTGCCATGAGAGAAACATCCAGAACTTCTGGAGAAAGCTGCATGCATCATGAAGTTTATTTATGCAATATTTTAAATATTATTGTGGTATTTGAAAGTTTTAAGGCGAAGAACAGATTCTGTTAGCTTTTTTTTTCTTTGTATTCCTTTTTTTGCTACATTTCCTTTGTGTATTCCTACTCCAGATCCAGAATAACAGCAAGTTTAAAGGTGTATGCTTCCACCAAACATCAGATCAAGTTTAACATCTAAAAGTAAAACTACAGAGCTAAATAGAAGATGGAATTGAAAGAAATTACCTGTGACTGCTAGTCAACATATCAATGAGACGGTCAGGGCGTTCCTTGTGCCTGTTCGCATACACATTAATAGCTGCTCCCAAAACCTACAACATTTGAAAATTACACCACTTAATTAAAAATGGGAACATAAGAAGAAAAATTACAATATCTTAAAAACATGCTTATAGTATTCGACAGTAATGAAGTGATGCTTAACTGACTGGTGAAAAAATAATTTGGTTGAAGAAGGTAAGTATATGATTAAAAAACAATGGCATCATGAAAAAACTCCAAAACTGAATGATTGGTGAATAGTTTGGCTGATCAGGCATATATGACTATTTATATAGATTACAGATGTTAACTGAGTCCACAAGCAACTCCATTCCACATTTTTTTAAGATGCACATGCAGATCTGACTCATGCACCACATCCAAACAGTGCAAGAGGGAACCAAAGGCTTACATCCAAATAAAAGGTGTGGCTGATTCACAATTTGTGCATGACGACAGATACATACACATGGCCAAAAACTAATCAATTCACTTCTGTGTCAAATTTGTGTGATCAAGCCACATCCACACATGCATGTACCACTTACCCATTAATACACAAATATGAGATTTTAGGCAAAACGAACTGATCATTTGAATAAAGAAAGAAATAAATGTGTTCAGGTCATTTTATTAACCAAGAAAATATGCTCATCTTTTCTCCTTCACATAGATTTAACAAACAGTAGCAGATTCAGGCTCCAAAAATATTTAATAAATAGTAATCAAGCTACTATAGTGGCTCCATTATAAGAGGAACCGAAAGGATGTAAAGTTTTTGCTCTTTTTTTTTTAAAAGATGAAGTTTTCATTGGAGAAGAGAGATGTTAGCGTTTCCTGGTAGCTATTAAAAACATATTTTGTTTTCTATTAACAAAGTTAACATGCAGTGGACAAGAAGTACTGCCCAAGCTCCATACTATATGTTCAAGAGTCTGAGAGAAGAATATGGAAAACAGATTTTACATCGTCCCAATCATCATCATCAATTGTGCCTTTGATATTCCTCAAAAACTCTGTCAATTGACTTCCCTTTTTACGCTCTGCAAGTGAAGCAGCTACACCAGCATAGATATCAACAGCTGCAAAATATAGAATGTGAAAATTAGAGCAACCAGATGAAAAATGAAAATTGTAAAAAGATGCATGCTGACTTCGGCAAGGTAACAGGGAAAGAAACACCTCTATCCATTTCTGAAATCTAAGACATACAAGCATCCCAATACAAACTGTTCGAAAAGGAGGGGAGTTATATGTAACTTTTTGTTTACTTGTGTTCAGGTCCTTTATATTTAGTTTTGCTTATAATGTAGGGTCCATATGCACATAATGTGTGGAGCGTACGATTGTGATGGTGATGCTGTTATACAGACGACACTGGCTGACTTAGGAGGAGGTGCAGGGAAACACGATGGTGCCAGGTACTGCTCTGTTTCATTTCTCCTCTCTCGATCTCTCTCTCTCCTTTTTTTATTTTATTTTTGGGGGGTTGGATTTGGAGAAGACGATGAGGGTTGGGTATGGGACGTTGGATTGGCTGGGTGTTTGGCAGGTGTGGAGACAATGGTTCTGGATTTTTTTTTTAACGGGATTGGGGATGGAGGATTGACAGTGCAGGTTTTGGCAAAGATGGGGTTGGTGGAGATTCTAGGGAATGGGATTAGAGGACGGAAGGGGTGGGAGTCCGGATCTGGGGTGGATGGTGACAATGTAATGGACGGATAGGTGATCACGCCGACCGATCGTATGGATTGTTTGACTTTGATGCCAATTGATGCAGGCCCTAGGGTTAGGGCTTGCATGGAATGTTGAAGCACGTCTTTGCAGAGACTTAAACACAAGGACGCACCTCCGAGGGATAGAAAACCCACGATAATTCTATTCAATAATCAAAAGTCTGAGAACAAGAGTTCTACAATGCAACAAAAATAGGAAAAGCAAACTTAGGGCCTAAGAAAACCTAAACCAATAATAGAAATTATCCTAATTACAATTAAAAACTTGCTAACTAATAATTGAGGAAAATAAAAGGAAATAAAAATATATCTCTAAACTATCTTGGGCAGGACCACTTGTGGGCCCGTTCTGCATCAAAGCCCCCTATGAGGCCGGTAACCTTAGCTTCAACCACATAGCTCCATAGCTTCTGCCACATTGTGAACAGAAATGGGAATAAAGGCCCTTCAAAGCTTGACACCATTCACTAGAATAGAAAAAGACGCTGAGGACATGCATTCCCACACCCACCCTTCCCATTTTTTACAAAAACCCATCCTTCCCAACATGGAGTCCACAACTTTCCACTCAGCATGATTGTATGCCCATTCAAGGTCTACTTTTGAAGGTTACACTTCCCTTTTAGAGCAATTTCTTGAGCACCCCATCTCCCTCCATACGGTTGCGGTCACAATTTTCAATCTCTGACCTGACAAGTTCTCTCAGCTTCAAATTTCCCCAACTCTTTCCTATTCCATTCCACGGCCCTTTTCTTTAGCCATTGTGGATTCTTTGTGATTTGACAGCAAGTAAAGCCTTTGAACCCAAAGTTTGACCACCATTAAAAGGCCCTTCAGAGGAAGTCCCTCGACATGAGCCAACAGTTCTCAAATCTGTAAGGTCTTGGCTCCCAATCAACTGCCTTCGAAGATAGTAAAATAGGACAGTGGTCCAAAACCTCCCAGGGAGTGGAGCCTGAATCACCCTTTGTACCACTCTTAGGAAATAAGGAATATGCATATTCTGCCTGTGTGCCTGTCTTAAGGGACTGATTTTCTCAAAATGTCAAACACAAACAAACCTGTTTGTACCAGCGAAGCCATTGACAGCCAGTTTTGGAGAAATCAGCATATTTCATTAAAATCCTTTTAGATTTGACTAGTTATTTATTTAGAAATTAAGATTAAGGCTTCAAATTGTGTTAGGATTCAAGTATATAAAATGAGTTTTTGAGATGTTTGGAAGCAGTATATATCCATATGTATGGTCGACCGTCACTATTGATGTTGGACAGTTTTATGCCTTGACAATAACACATCAGTGGCTGAGTTTTAACTTTTATCCCTCTCTTGTGTCATGTTAATACTAAGAGGATTGAGAAGACCTCTAAGTTGTGGGTTGATTTACGCTGGTTCCTTGCATTATTTTAATTCTTAATTTTCTGTGAAATTCTTCTGCACATCCTATTATTGCTGGATTTTCTGGTTTTATTTTAAATGGGCCCTTCACAGTCCGATTGCGTCAAATTGAGACCGGATCATTATTGGAGTCCAGAGCCCACTGATTCATTATAACCACCCCAATAAGGGACCATTTGGTTAAATCAGCGCACTAAATGCACATTAAATGAACTGATTTCGCCCAAATGGACCCAAACCCATTCATATGCATATGGTTCCAATGTGCAATCATACACCCCAGATAAGTCTCAAAGAATGGGCCCCAATGAAGTCTTCTCGGTCTTCTTCAGTGCACATGGGCCAATGCACAGCAATATCCAATCTATACAAAGCACGACCTTTCCCACCTGACACTGACAAATACCCAACGAAGATGATATTAACTTACCATGTTAAGCTCAACTTTCTGAGAGGCCCACTTTTAAGCCAGTGTATTATAGGATCAAATCCCCACAAGGTAATATTATCATCAATTTGGTGAATACATACGCATAAATTGTTCTTTATGATGATTGATGAGATTACATTCTAAGAGTGATGTGAATGAATGTATTCAGGTCAATCTCAACTCAGCATAAATATCATATCAATGAGTGTGGCATTCAGTAAAGAAATTTGGATTCAAGAATATATCTCAATGAGAAGTGCACCTACAAAAGTAAAAATAAAAAACCACGGGTGCAGTAAGTACCAGGAAGATTAAACTCATATATCACTTGAAAAGCCAAGTCAAAATTCTTCTCAGCAAGAGTCTCTGCAATTTCACACCTCCTCCTGCAATGTCGTTGAGGATATACTTGAAGTTCAAAACCGTAAGAAATTCTTGAAGAAACAAAAAATATAGAAAATGATTGACTATATCACTCCAGCTTACATTCCAGGTCCATACATATACATGCAAGGGGATTAATGACTAATTATAATATATTAAGCTGGAAGGTTTTGGATCCAATTTTGATCGTCGGTTATGATTTTGACCGGCAGTTATTCTATTTTTCAAATGTTCTACATGTTCTTTCCACTATTTATCTCATGCAACTACCCACTCATAACTGTCTCATCCAACCACTCACATCTGCTCTCCACTTTTTAAAGTTTCAGTTTTTCCTTTATATAAAATTTTTCTTCTACCCAATCTTTTCTATTCTCCTTTTGTCTGAATTTTTCTATTTTCATTTTATGCAATTTGCTCTATGAAAAAGAGGTACTTTCATAATATTTTTAATGTATGATTATTTATTTTGCAATGCAGGGAGATACCGTGCTGAGCACGGGTTACTGTGCTAGTGCATACTGAATGACAGAAAATAACTAAACCACTCCTAACTGGAGATAAAATTTACAAAATTAAAACATATCATTATCCTTTAAGTACAGTTTATGGTGCACCCTGTTTTAGTATTGCAAAATATACAGGTCAATTAGACTAGACAACTGAACACTTTGGGAAGCAAAGTCTTACATAAAGGAAGTCAAATTAAGTTACATTAACTGGATAGACCATGAGAGGACATGTTCATTCTTTAACCACAGCAAGTCTCCATTTTTCCTTTTCAATTTTTAATTCACTAGCCCTTGCAAAAGGTTAGCTCGGTCTCAACCTAGCTTTTTCCAATTATTTAGTTAAACACAACTCCATCAAACATGTGTCTCACGAAAGGATAAAACAAAAGCATCTATTTGACTGCAAAGGCACCAAATGCAGTAGCAACAAGACTCTTATCACTATTTGTGAGGAGGTATAAACTCTTGCTAACATCGGGCAAGAATTGAAAATTAAATGTGAGCCATTGATAATTCCAAGGCAATCCGACAGAAGACTTCTTGGACCTCAACACTAGTGTCAAGAGTATTCAACACTCAACAAAATTTCTAGTTATAGAATTAATCATTTTCAATCAGTACAAACGATTGATTCGTGCCGCCTGCTTTATGCAGGGGGTCAAGGATATCAAAGCCCTCCCTACATAAGGTAGGAGCTCTGCAGTTTGAAGCCCTGGTTGGGGCAGAGTTATCGCCCATTTGTGCCTACTCACAACCCAACTAGTCCACTGGGGGCTAGGGTGATCCAAAAGTTAATTAGGAGGGAGAGAGAGAGAGAGAGAGAGAGAGAGAGAGAGAGAGAGAGAGAGAGAGAGCTTGCTCAGTATTAGCTTGCTTGGTATTTAAAAAAGGGACCAGAGGGAATCAAACTGTCAATTCAGAGTGACCACTAGACCACCAGTCGAATTGTGAAGTCAGAAAGACATAAAATATATTAAAAATGGCCAAAACTGCGGGCTGATAGCAGTCTGGCATCCATTCATACAAGTTTTGCTTGATTACAAATAATATGGCGCAGTTCAGATGACCAAAGTCCAAACAAATAAGAGCAGCAGGTCCAATTTGAACAACTGGTCGAGTTGAATCTTCTGAAGTTCATAAGGAACAAGAACGCACACTTGCCAATGACAGGTAAAACTCATTCGTGAAATCTGATTTATTAAACAATGAAATGTGAACTCCAGAGTATATAATGGAAAAGGCAGAACAAACACAAAAAGAAAGTTAAGTAGCACATGGGGACGTTCACGTTGTACACGTGATAGGAAAATAGGTTTTACATATGTAAATCTTATGAAAATGTTACACATGAGAAAACACATTATCATTTGTTTTTGAATGGCATGAGAAACACATTATCATGTTTGTCAAAATCACGTAAGTGAATAAGTACATCCACCGGTTTTACATGTATTTGGATGTTTTGGACTTTTCTCACATTTTCTCAAAATCCATGAAGATTTAAGATATGAAACTAAATATCTTGATCCTTAATATTAACAAGAGAATATTGAACGGTTTGGATCAAGAACTGGGGCCCACGAAAGTTCATAAAATTGGATCTATAGGTTAATTTTTTTCGACCTTCATAGATTACTCAAAATCTATGAAGATATATAAGATAATCAGCTTATATGTATTGGAGTTTGTTGGTTCAATAAAAAATTTGAACGGTTCAGATTAGAAATATGGGGCCCATTGTCCATAGTGATAAAAAAAGTGGTTGATGGGATTTAATCCCATGATCAATTGCACAACCAAAATGCAATCACCGTGTGAAGAATGTACTGACACTTTTTGCAAGTGGGAGATGTGAGTCACAACTCACCTGTTTAGGCGTGACAATCTTGGTGTGAAAATGGCATTCTTTACAAACCATTTGCACCCGAGCATAAACAAACATGATGGTGCGTAATTACGCATGTGAATCACTTATATACGTAAATGAGTACAAACAAACAGCCCCTAAGATATCAAAAGTAAAGGAAGACTGAATATACAACTCAAGAAATGGACAAAAACTGAAAAGAAAAATACCTAAAAGGCTTGACTCAGACCAAAAAGCATATGAATAATGACTTCAATGTAACCAAGGCCCTAGGCAAGTTTGGGGGGTCTAGAACAATGCAAAACATCACAAACCTTCAGCTTACATTAATTCTAGCAATCACCATAACACAACATAAATGGGAAGTTGTTTCAATAAATTATTTGGAATATAAAACCAATTAAGTTACAGCACTAACCTGAAAGTGTCAGGGTCATTTGGATTTCCAAAAAGAGAATGCTTCCACTGAGGTCCTTCAGTATCATTGAAAGATCTCACTACATTTACCTACATGGTTTACGTAAGTATAAAAAAGACAGAAAAAATTAGTAATAGATAATAATTCAGTGAGAACATGAGCATGACTCACCAGAAAGCTTGATCATAAATGGTAATTCGGTGAGAACATGAGCATGACTCACCAGAAAGCTTGATCATTAATGGAGATGGGTGGGATGTGTAAGAAATTGATATGTAATTTTCCATAACTAAGGGCTAATTTGTATTATGTAAACTTCGATGGGAATGGGTTTATCTGGATGGTAATTTCTTTCAAACCAGCCAACCATGCACATAATTGCAAAGAATCACTTTACCTGGATTGCAACACGTGCAGAGAACTTGATAAGGCCCTCTTCTGTAAGCTTTTCTGAAGCACTCCTTCCGCGAACAGCCTTAGGTACAAGCTTTGTTGATTCTCCTACTCTATGTCGTGCTGACAATCCCTCTTCAAAATGCCTCTACATCCATCCAAGAAATTAGCTTAAGAACCTAGGAGCAAGTATAATAATAATAAAGTATTGGAACCAGGAATGCAAAATAAAAATCACTAAATAATATGCACAATCACACACATAAAATGCACTTGTTAAATTAAAACCCACATGTAGTGGGCTAGGGTGTGAATTAAAGTCTCCACTAACGGAAAAAAAAAAAAAAAAACTTGAGTATACAAATAAAAGTGAATGACCACATGCTTTTAGTTACTTTAAAATAAGAAAAGATTGAAAAAATGAGGACCAAAAGGGAGAATGGATGATACTTGAAGCATCCAGCTAAAAATGATTTAATCCATCCAAGCATTCAGAATTTGGTACCTAACAGAATCACCCACCTTCCTATTACAAGGTCCCATTTTCACCGGCACCCCATAAGTTAAGCCCCATACTATCCAGCTGAAAATTCTACCAAAAAATGTTTTGCCTTTTGTAATTCTACCACAAATTAAGTCACCGTCAACAGAACCACTAGATTCATTACACTAATTCACGCTAAATACGGTGAGAAATGAGGATGTAGAAATAAGTGATTATTCAAACACAGCATATGTCCAAGAGCCCTTGTTTCTTCATTTTTTTTTCTGGAATTGACATATTATTGGAAAAGTTTGGCTATGAAGGTTGATGGCCTACCAAGGGGAAGGGGCAGGCCAAAGAGGACGTGGATGGAGGTAGTAAAAATATATTGAAAGAAGTGTAACTTATTTGAGGATTTGCTCAAGATAGAATGGAGAAACAGAATTTGTGTAGCCGAACCCAGCATAGTTAGGACAAGGCTTTGATGATGATGATGAATTGACATGTTATTGGAAGAAGTAATCCCAAGAAAGGCATCTTTTATATGAGAAACCTCTATACTATACCCATATACATGAAGGAGGTGCAAATGAATAAGAAGTCAGTCCATATTCTGACCATTTCCAAATTCTTTGTTCTTTAATTGATCAGTATGTGCTCCCCTCACAATACCCATGAATCCCACAAGTTGTTCAATCTCAAGCCAAACATTTCAGCTAAAAGTAATGCTTCAAATTACAAGCAGTCCAATAAATATACCTTAAATGGCCCTTAACATTCACCAGTACATCTTCATCCACTTAGGTTAATACATCACCTCCAAATAAATCCTACAATATATTTATGACCCCTTCAGCCCTATCATGATTGGGCAACAATTCAAGCAAGACTTCTCAAAGCTTGGAATTATAGGGTGTTACAAATCTCAAGCATCCCATCTACGAACCCCTTCCACACCAATGGTTTCCCTTTGGCACAGAGTGTTGAATCTAGCCCTCTCAGTCAAAGATACATTAACTCTTGTCACCATGTTCAGTAAAACACGAACACCTTGTGTGAGACCCCAGCCTAGAAGCACTCCGTTGAAGCAAGACAAGGTCAAGTAAACCTGTGAGCCAAGAGGCGTGATCTGCTCAGGGGAAGGGTGGACTGCTTCGGTTAGTACCATGAGGCCTTGTCCAAGTCCCACATTGGAAACATCCGAGTCTTGACCCTAGGTATATATGCGCGCCTGACCTTAATCCCACATGATGTGTTTTAAAGCCATGAGACTTCGGTCAAAATGAACAATATCATGTGGATAGTGGGCCTGGTAGTAATGTTGGTAAAGTAAAGCCCCACATCCCACATCGCCTGCCCTTGGCAAGGCTTCATGTCTGGGCCTTCCACCTATGAGCTTAAGCTTTTGTGTTGGTATATGGTTTATTACATAGTATCAGAGAGGATTCCGATCCCGTCGTTCTCGAGTAGCCCACGTGGCAGGTCCATCCATGAAATTTGTTAGGCCTGCATGTGAGGGGGAGTGTTGGTAAAGTAAAGCCCCACATCCCACATCGCCTAAGTAATGCCCTTGGCAAGGCTTCATATATACCTGTTTGGGCCTTCCACCTATGAGCTTAAGCTTTTGGGTTGGTTTATGGTTTATTACAAATACTCTTCTAGCATGGTTTTTTGTGTGTCGACAGCCCTTGTCATGTATCAACAACCATGTGCGAGACTCTTGTGATGAAATCCAAAAGCTTTGTGAAGGTATCAGTGAAGTTTGAATTTTTCTAAAGCCCTGTGTAGGGTTGGTAGTATTCGTTTGGTATTGGTGATTTGGTATTGGTGACAGTCATTAAGTTGACACAATCAACGGTGAGTTGGTGACTAAGAATTGGGATTATTTTATAATCTGTGCTTGAGTTCTTCAATGCTCAATGGAGTCTAACAGTGAGAATACTACTACTACTGCTTCGCAATTTCCTACTAATATGAATCTTAATGCTAAGATAACACCAGATCTCTTCAATGGCACCAACTATAAAGATTGGGCGTACTCAGCCAGAATGGCCATTGGGGGATCAAGGAGACTTGGTTTCATTGAAGGGAGCATCAAAGAACCAAAGAAGGATAATCCAAAATATTAAGATTGGGTCTTAGAAAATATGTTGGTTATGAATTGTATCTTGAATTCAATGGAAGGAGGAATTGCGAAAAGCTTTAAATATTTGGTTCAGGTTGTATTGGTTCAGGTTTCCACTGAAGATCAGCTAGCAACCATTCTCACTAAAGCAATAAATAAAACTAAGTTGCAACTTGCTCTTTCCAAGCTAGGCATAGTAAATATCCATGCAGGGGGTGGTTGTAAGCAATTATAGTGAATCAAGGGCATAGAAGAGTCAGGGGCTTTTATGTAAATATGGGAAACTTGACAGACATTTTTATGATTTCCAGAAATAATGAAATAACCACATAATAAGGATCGACTGATCTCATCGATTAGAAGATACTGTTTTGGCTTCGTCAATTTCTTCTTCTTTCTCATCTTTTTCTATTTTCTTTCTCATTTACATTTGTTTGATACTCTAGCAGAAACTCCTAGATCTACGAAGATCCAATCTTGTAACTCTTATAAGTCCTTTAGGGTAGTTAATTTCAATATAACAACATAAAAAAGTATAGTGGAAGAACATTACCACATACAATAATCGTTAGCTTTAAACCTGTCATGTATGATATACGCATGAACAAGACACCGAGTACTACACAACAAACAATCTAAAATAATATTCATAAAAATTCTTTCTGATTGAATAAGTCAGCAGGTTTATTGTAGGAGATAATTACAAGAATGAATAACAAATTAAATTCTATCCAAGTGGCCTTTGTTAGTAAGTTTCTCTGAAATCATCACAGAGAAAGTAGTGGGCTAAAACAATTAAAAATACGACTAAAAATGAACTGTTTATAGTTGTGGGTTGAAAGGGGAAACAAACTGACACTTATGACTGAATGATTTGTCACCTGAACTGCAAAAGAACTTACCTTCGCATGTTCCAAATGCTTAACAGCTTCCTCTAGCGAAGAAGAATTCATAAATAACTGAATACAGCAGAGTCCTGCAGCAACATGGTCTTTCTTGAGTACCTGAAGCAATAATAAGTTAGGAATTAGGATTAGCCACTGGATATTTTTTTTGGTCCGTGAAAAGATTTCAAAATTCTACAAAAACAAAAGATAGCAATAGAAACCGAATGGTAAAACAACATTATACCAAAGGGACAAACAAACATTACATAGAACCAACAGCAAATGGAGAACTGTCCACTCCTTGTTTAGCAAAAGAGTCTACATAAGAATTAGACGACTGCCCTATGAGCTAGGACTCCACTTGGAATAAAGAAGATAAATACTTAATCTCGTTGAAGAACTAAAACTGCCAGGGAAAAGACCGTAGAGAAGAAACCCAAGAAATCACATTTGACAAGTCACTCTCGATCACAACCTTTAAATGAGAGAGGCCCATACAACCAAAGAGCTTCTAGATTAGCTGATATTTCCCCCTCATTGGATTCCATAACCCCAACGCGCATAGAAAAGGTCAACACAACTGCCCCATTACTATTCCAAAGGACACCACCAATACCCCCAGGCCCTGGCTTTCCCCAGCCAAACCATCCACATTAAACTTCAAGACACCCTCCAAAGGAGGCAACACTCAGATACCTGTTCACCTTAGAGCACCCTCAACTAAAGAAGCCTCCCAATTATGTAAATGCCAACAAATAGAATACTACGAAACTCACTCCTCGAGGAAACCCAATAAGCAATCCTCACTGACATTATAGGAAGCAGATCTTCAACAGATATTGATGCACCTCTAAAAAATCCACTATTCCTTCTTTTCCACACTGACCTTAAAATGGCAGAGGGAATAATATTCCACTAAACTGAAGCATTGCTGCCAAAAAAGAAAAAAAGGGCACCACTCCCAAGCCTCAACAAGAACCCCCAAAGGCCCTGAAAGCACCACAAGACCTTGCTAATGGCAATGAAATGACACCACAAAGCATACGAGAACTCCCAGTGAATAAAGAGATGATCCACCATTTCCCTGAACTTCCCACACAGCAAACACACAACCGAAATCGCCTGTCAACAAGCTTTTTCTCCTTAGATTATCAGCAGTAGAGACATTTCCTGAAACAAGCCAACAAAAGGCCTCCATCCAAGGGGGCACCAAACCCAACATCAGAGAGCCAGTGGACTTGGACGAAGGCAACTCTATCAATTCATGAAGAAAGAATTTCATCAAGAATGCACCGGAATCGCAAGGCTTCAAAATGCGAACATGAAGATCTTGCTTGCAAATGAGTGCGTTAGTAAGAAAACTAAACAAATAACACAAGACTCCTCTGACTAACACAAACCTCCTATATAAGACATCCCAGGACACAAAACCACCCGTACCCACAAAATAAAACTTTGACAGACAGCTCTATACAAGACACCACTCTATATAACCTAAGGAAACAAAAGGGTCCTTTGACCCACCCCCAACCAGTCATCAACTCAAAAACAAACTCCAGTCCCCTCTCCAACCTTGAAACCAACCCCCTTAGCAAAAGCCTCCCGACCACCATCAGAATGTTCCCAAACAAACCAGACACTCAACACCTAAAGACATTACCAGGAAACCAACCCCACCCATCATCCCCTTCTCTATTAAGTTTCCCTTTTCTCTCCAAATCTCCACCATCGCTTAGCCATCAAAGCCCAAAATTTCAATTTAAAAGCTACCAAATCCAAATCCTCAACATATTTAAGCTTAATTACCTTATTGCATTTCATCAAGTGTAACTTTCATTTATCACTACTCCCTTCCCATAAGAGGTTTCTTCTAATGTGATCCAACTCATCCTTGTCCGCCATCGGCATCATAATAAGCAAAGACATGTAATAAACAGGTAAGTAGGATAATGTAGCATTAGTTACTCTCACCTAGAGGTAAGTAGCGCCCCTTCCACAAAAATAGCTTGAGATCGGAATTTTCAATGATAAGATCCCAAACAGCTTAGGACCTCGATTGAGCTCCAATCGAAAGACCAAGATACAACATTGGCAACTTACCTATGTAGTTAAGGATGGATTCAAGCGACTGCGTCTCCACATCCGAACTCCCACTAGCATACTCTTGGATAAATGAATCTTTAATCCAGACATTAGCTCAAAGAATCCTCTTAAAAATCAACACTACCTCCGAACTCGTGGAGCTAAATAGAATAGTGTCATTCATGGATGAAAAAAGACGCTAAATTGGGCACAACGGTGTCTTAGAAAATATCGGCGCTCACAACTACAACGCCACACGCAACGATTTAAACCCATCCCCCTGCTTCTCTGTTCCTTTTCATGAACAAAAGGAAGACATACCTGGCTGGATGTGGTAGCACGGCAACAAGATGCTCTGCTCCAACAGACGCAGGACGCTCCTATTTCTTCTTCTTATTCGTTTCCTCTCCTCCTCCTCCTCCTCCTCCTCCTCCTTCCCTCTTCTCAATCTCTCTCGATGCTTCTGTTTTGGGCGAAAGCTAGGGCAGCACAATGGGCCCTTTTTCATTTGATTTAAAGGTAAGCTATGGGCCCTATGATGGGCGCATAAATAAAAATTTAATGGGCCATTAAAATAACATTTAAAAAACCAATAAAAAAACCCAATAAGAAAATGACTTAAAAAACCATTGAAAAACCAATTCATTCAAAAAAGAAAAAACATTAAAAGTCATTAAAAAATTATTTAAAAAAATCATCCAATTTTTTTTTAAAAACCACTAAAAAAGACCGTTAAAACAACCATTCAAAAAAAAAAATTAAATGGGCCCATCCAAAGGAAGAAATGCTGAAGAACTTGCAGTCTTTTTAACCACTGGTGGGCTCCATCATGAGGCCCAGATTTTAAAATAAGAAAGTCATGCCTTAGCCAAATATTACTTAATTGAAATTAATGCCTATGCCAAAATTCACTCTAATTAGAAATAGGGCCACAGCCAACTTTCACACAATCACACTAACTGAATATATGACTAGTGGCACTACAAATGATACCACCAATGGGATGCGGACTGTGATGTCATATATCCCAACTCTTAAGTCTTTCTTGACTTCATGAAATGGTTTTTTTATGAGCCTTTCATTTGTTTCTAAGCATAACTAAGCAACATGAATACGTGTGGAAAAAAATGACCACTACTATTATTTTCTATTCATACAGCGATACAGAACCTCATACTCCCCCTTATCTTAGTTACTTTTGCAAGAAGGAAAAAAAAAAAAAAAACACATTATCCATCATTCAGGATTTTCTGGAATTTCTTCAGATTTTTTTGACGATTTTTTCAAATTGCATCACTACACCACTACGTAGCATTTTGGCAGCGGGCCACTACGCCCACCACTACCGCTATTTTCATCCTTGGTGTCATTTGCAAATTGAACATGAGAGTAATAGCCTCCTCCCCTCGATAACATCAAACCCATTAATAAGATATCTTTCCTAAGCCTTTCGAAAAAGAGCACTCAAAGCTTCAGCTACAATAGTGCATAGAAAAGGCGATAAAAAGGTCCCTTTGCTTTAAACCTCTTAAAGTTTTTAACAAACGCAAAGGGGGGCCATTAACAAGAACAAAGAAAAAAGACAAAAGAAATGCACCCTCTAAACCAAGCGCTCCATTTGCAACTAAAATCGAACCAGCCTAACATGTAGTCCACAAAACCTCACTCAACATGGCCATAAGCCTTCTCCATATCAATTTTGAAGATAACCCTTGATTTTTAGCCTTCTTCATCGAATTAATGACCTTATTGGCTATTAGAACACTATCTAGAATCTATCTGTTTTGCCCAAAGGCCCCCTGAGAAGCGCTAACAATATGAGGGAGGACTTTCCATAGCCTGTTGGCTAAAATCTTCACCAAAAGCTTATACACAACCCACATGACTAATGAGCCTAAAGTCCCTCAATTCCACTAAATTAGTAACTTTAAGAGTGAAAACAGGAAAAGTCACATTGACCTCCTTACTCAAGCCACACCTACAGTAGAATTTCCACAACATAATGCAAAGATCCTTCTCCAAGAACCCCAAGAAGCACAGATGAAAGTAAATTTAAAGCCATTCGGGCTTAGGCCTCACTGACCGCAAAACCAGCCATGGCCGCATTGATTTCCTCCTCAAACTCACTCTCCAACCACACTCCCAGATTAAGAGGAATAGATGTAAAGAAAACACAATCCATAGGAGGTTTGAAAAAATCATTACCATTGTATATTACCTCAAAATGTCTAATAATTTCCTTCAAAACCTCCCTTGGGTTAGCCATTAGATCCCCAACAAAAAGGGGGAATCCTACTTAGAAATAAAAATCATAAATTCTAGCGGCAAAAGCAACAGATAACATCAAGAATCGAACCAACATTCAACTAATGTTAAGACTCTTGGGAAGAAAAAAAAAGTCACCACAGCACTCACAAGCATTTATTCATTTTGCCATTTTTTTCCCAAGTACAAATAGCTAGTAACTGTTGAGCAAAACATTATAACCTACCATTTGCTAATATTGCTAGGTGAAAATGGAAAAGATGCAACTTCATATAGGATTTTATATCGAATACTTCTAGTTAAATACATCAGAATCGTTAATATCTATTCCATAATGCATTTTTTATCCGACAAAGAGCTCTATATCTTATAGATTCCCCAGTGGCATCTAGACATTTAGAGTAACCTTTATCTCGAATGGATGCCCTTTTTTTTTTTTTTAATAATTCGAATGGATGCCATTTCCAATTAGTAAGTACTAAAGCAACAGTTAAAATTGTATTTTTAATTAAAAATATGAATGAAAACTGTGACACACCGGAGTCCCACATCGACTATAGAGAGGAAAGTAAATGGGATTATATGTAGAGATACACCCTTATCTTGCATGAGGCCTTTGAAAACCATGCGGAAAGATTGGGTTGGAATCCCATGAGCAAAAGCGGACAATATCATGCATGCGTGTAGGGTGGGGCGTTACAAAAGCTTTGAAGGCACATGCTTACACAGACAATTTACGTCACATTTTACTCAAAACAATTGAATACTTCTCTAAACAGAAGAGGTATTTTCACTGTACCAGAAACTTGTAAAGGTAGTTGAAGTGTCGATGGGTTTCACAATAGTTGCATATGCGGGCGAGAGCAGCAGTGGTGTACTGACTCACAGCTGCATCCTGTGTAGTAGATTCAGTTCTTGTTGAAATTACATGCTCCAGAACAGCCATGGCACCATACCCGATACATAATTCACAAAGGTCATCAATAGTCCCATAATCAGTTGCCAGAGGATCAGGTCTTTGAGGGGATGAAGATGGCGTCACTGCCCCATATGATGATGGTTGAGGAGGTGAAGGGATTGCATTTTGAGGGAAGAATAACATGCAAGCATCAGTGTAATGTTCATGCCTGAACATGAAATTAAGCATTTGTTGCCGTGCATACTGCAAAATAAAAAAATAAAAAATAAAAAAAACATGATAAAAGATGACACATCTAATAGGGTACTATGAACAAAGTTCTCCCTGCACTTATAATATGTCAAAGCATCCAACTCCTGAATCCAATATCAGAAATCTTTACAGTTCTGTAAAAGGTAAGACAAAATACATATGCACAATAACAGTAATGATGAAGGGGATTTCCTATAGAACAATCAAGGACAGAAGAACGTGAACCACTCTATAACCAAACTTCCATGCTGCACTGTTCTTTTGTATCAGCATTACACCAGAGCATGAAGAAAATAAAAAACTCTATACAACTGTAAATGAGATTAGTAAATCATATCTGAACTACAACAATATTGATGAACTTGTATTACACCAAAAGAATCAAGATAATGGGCATCTCCATACAACTGTAAATAAGAATGTAACTCATATATCAACATGCTAGTGGAGAAATCATAGATATCTGTAGCCATTAATCAATGGGAAAAGAATGTAAACCCTAAAAGGGCAACAATCTCAATAGAGAAAGAATGAATTAACTAAGTGTTTAGCCAAGAAATATAACCATCAATACTCATTAACTATATTGAAAAAATAAATGAGGATGATATTAATTAAGTCGCATGTTTTACAGGAATCTACAAATATTAATAGATATCAATGTCAGAAAAGATACTGTTGAAACTAATAGAGGATGCAGGTGAATTGAATATACCATGAATCAGAATGCACACAGGCATTGTTTCATAGAAGATACCATGAATCAGAATGCAGACAATGGAAGTAAAGCACTGTGAAAGTAGAAATAGCTTGCAGCTTACTTCTTGTAAATAGTTAACGCACTCAACATATCTAACGTTGTCCAGGTTGCTGCGAGGACCATGTTCAAAATCTGAACTAGATAACATAGAACGACTATCCGGTGCTTCTTGAGACCGTCTAGACCTCTCTGAGCGTGGAAATGTTGAGGGCATATATAAGACATTAAGATAAGCATCAGCAGATAGGGAGTCATCCAAGATTGTTGGCGCACTTTTTGCCAAATGTTCATACCTGCACGAAAGCATTTGAAATAGTCAACTTTCAGGGGCTATGGGGTTACTGTGAATGAAAACTAGTTCTTCTTGCAGTCTATAGATCAGAAAGAACAAAACAGTGTTCTCATAAAATATAATCAAAAACAAAATTGAGTTTTACATAAATATCTGAGGCCATTGTTCTCACTCACTCCGTCCCTATCTCTACTCATCCATTCAATGTACTCATAATAATATGAGGTAAAATTAGCAAACTATTTCTGTTTCTAACTTTTGGGCTGTCTGGCCTGTCTCACTATTACAAGACCAGACATAACATCACTTACGCAGTTCACATAGTATACCCAATTTGTCTCAGGTCCTTGTACTTCTCGATTATGCAGCAGTTCTTCGACCTGTTTGCTATATCCATGAAATAATTTTACGGCGCTTATTCCTGTCATCATCCTCACAAGATCTTTATGTCTGGCAGCAATGTTACAGACCAACGATCCATCATTATGTACCGCATATTCCTTGGAAAGTCCTTTATTACCTAGAGATCAAAGAAACAACAGTGTCCGGGGTTGATATGCAAGCTGGATTTTGAAAAGGCTTACGAAATGGTAGATTGAGTTTTCTTAATGATATGTTCAATAGAATGGGGTTTGGAACAAAATCGGAGAAAGGGGATTCACAGTTGTGTTTTTTCAGCACATTTTTCAATTTTGGAGAATGGTCTCCAAAAGGCTATTATAAAAGTTCTACAGGATTGCGGCAAGGTGACCCATTATCTCCAATGTCTTTTTGTGATTGTGGCAGAAGCTCTGAATGTTTTATTGGAGAGATGGACAGACGAGGCTAATCAAGGGCTTTGCTAATGCAAATTAAGATATAGAGGTAACCCATTTACAATGTGCAGATGATACTGTAACTTTTTATGATGCATCTAGGGGTGACGCATATAATTTAAAGCTTCTGTTGAAGTGGTTTGAGCTTCTTTCAGGGTTCCATATAAGCTTTGAGACTTGTGAGTTGATTGGTGTTCAAACTAGTGAAAGTCAAATTAATTCTTTTGCCCAGTCTTTTGGTTGTAAAGTGGGAAGCTTCCTGCTAAGTATCTGGGGATGCCTTTGTAATGACCCAAGCCCATTGTCCATGTGTTATTGTCCGCTTTGGCTCATAAGATTTCAACCCAATCTTGTCGCACTGTTTTAAAAGGCCTCATGTGGGGTTAAGGCCAGACCACATTTATATACCCAAGATCAAGGCTTGCATCTTTCAGATGTGGGACTTATGCACCACTGCATACCCAGTCCTTTAGAGTTTCCCCCACCCTCTCTCTCTCACTAGGCGGATGCTCACCGGACCAACTCCCTTCTATAGGGGGGCCAAAGGTGTGACAACATTTATGTGTGGGATTACCAAGGAAATATTTATGGGATTCGGTAGTGGAGAAAATTGATAAAAGTTAAGTTCCTAGAAGGGTAGGTATTTGTCAATGGGTGGCTGTGTCACATTAATCAAATTAGTTCTTTCAAGTATCCCAATTTATTTCCTTTCTTGTTGCATATGTCCTAAAAGTGTTATGTGCGGAATTGAAAAAATACAACATGATTTTCTCTGGAATGATTCCATGGAAAAAAGGAAGTATGATTTGGTTAAATGGGAGTCTCTGTACAAACCTATTGATCAGGGTGGTCTGGGAATTCATTCCATTCAGAAAGTAAATAAAGCTTTGCGAGGGATGGCTTTGGAAGGTGGGAGAGCCTGTTTAAGGTATGTGAAAAAAGATGTTATTATACAAATATAAGTTGGGGAATGATGGTTGGTGAGTGCCAAATCAAGTTTATAATGCTTCTGGTTTATGGAGGTCTGTCCTTTCTATTAAGAGTGATTTTGATTAGAGGATCCGTTATAAGGTTCATAATGGGAGGCGAGTTAAGATTTGGCATGATGAATGGTGTGGGAAGCAGGCATTGCATTCTTTTTTCCCTAATATTTATTTATTAGGGATACAACATGAAATGGTTGCTGATTATTGTCAATATGTGGGTGGATCAATAGTTTGGGACCTTTCGCTTTCGAAGGGATTTAACTGATAAGGAGGTTGCTTGGCATGCTAGAAGAGGCTTATCTGTCAATTTCAAGGAGCGATGTTAGGCTACGAAAACTTGAAGTGAAAGGGGATTTTTCCGTGAAGTCTTTCTTTCAGAATATGAATGCTTCTTCTAATAGTGCACAAGGTTGGAAAAGTTTGTTGAATTGCAAGACGTCACAGAATCCAACAAGCTTAGAAGAAGAAATCTCATTTTAGTTAATGGGTGTCCAATGTGCTTAAAGGATGAGGAAACGGTGCATCATATTCTAATTCATTGTAGTTTTGCTCCTAGATTTTGCTCAGTCGTTCTTAAAATGTTTAATATGCAATGGGGTGATGCCAAGATATGTTGAGGACCTATTCTTTCATTGGAGGTTGGGTTGCAAGTCTGTTCATGGTAAAATTCTTTGATGTTGTATAGTATGTTTTGGAGGATTTGGTTGGGCAGAAATAATAGTGTGTTTCAGAATAAAAGTTACTCGTGGCAGAGAATGTTAATTCTATTGTATGGTCTATGTCTGAGTGGGTGCACAAGAAAAAGGAATTTGATGGCGTTGATTTATTTAATAACAAGCCTTGGGCAGCTGTTTTAATTTGGGGGGGGGGGGGTGGTGGTGGTGGTGGTTGCTATTAAGCGTTTGAAGACTCCTATGGGAATCCTTAAGCTCAATTTTGACGGTAGCTTTATTAAATCTATAAGTGGAGGAGGAATTGAAAGTGTTATCTGAGATTCGATTGGGAACATTGTTAGGAGCTTTTCAAGCATAGTGGAATGCCCGAATGCTAATGAAGCTGAAGGCTTTGCTCTTCTGATTGGTTGTCGTGAGTTGCATCGTCTGGACGGAATTAATGCTATTATAGAAAGTGATTATTTCACAGCGATTCAATAGGGGTCAGGAAAGACTTCATTTCCTTGACGACTGGCAGATTATTCTATAGGACATCATATGCTTTGCACTTTGTATCACTTACTACTTTCTTAGCTTCTTTCTTTGCCTTCTTGTACATCTCATAGTTTTCCATATTCCTAATATCCTGCCAAACTTTGTAACCTCTCTTCTCTTGAACAGCTTCTTGAACCTCTACACTCCACCACCAGGTTTCTTTATTATCTTTTCTCTTCCCTTTTGACTCTCCAAGCACCTCTTTAGCAACCTTCCTAATACAGTAAGCCATTTGAGTCAGCATCGTTGTAGTTTCTCCTTCAAAATTCCATTCTCTCTTATCAATCACTTTATCCTTAAATATCGTCGCTGCTCCTCCTTTCAAATCCCTCCACCTTGTTTTAGGGCACATTTTATTTACTACCCCTCTCTTTCTACTTCTAATGCAAATATCTGAAACTCCTAGCCTATGTTGCGTGGTCAAACTCTTTCCTGGAATAACCTTACAATCTTTACAATCCATTCAATCATGTTTTCTAACTAGAAAAAGTCTATCTAGCACCTACTAGTTCCACTTTTATTAGTAATTAAATGCTCCTCTCTTTTAAAAGCAAGCGTTTGCTATTAAAAGGTCAAATGCTAATGCAAAGTCCAAGATAGTGTCTCCTAACTCATTATTTTCTCCAAATCCTTGCCCTCCATGCACTCTCTCATATCCTCTATTATCCTTTTCTACATGCCCATTTAAGTCCCCTCCTAGAAAAATCTTTTCACTAGTTGGAATTTTTCATAGTAAACCATCCATCTCCTCCCAAAATTGGCTCTTGATACTTTCATCTAATCTTGCTTGGGAAGCATATGCACAATGATATGAATTATGTCTTCCTCTAACACTAGTTTAATTGCAAAAAATCTATCACCCAAGCCCTTTACCCCTACAACTTTCTCTTTCAAATCCTTATGTACAACTATACCCACTCCATTTCTTGTGTTGTTCTTTACTACATAAAAAAGTTTATAACCATCAATGAACTCCTTAGCTTTATCCACCTTCCACTTCGTCTCTTTTAGACAGGCTACGCTAACTCTTCTTCTTTTCATTACCTCGACGAACTCCATCCTCTTGCATGTCAAGGTTCCTATATTCCAAGTAGCAAGTCGAATCTTCCCGTTCTTCTGCTGGACTAACTTCTTTAGCCGCACTCGTCCCGAAAGGTGCGGTAGCCCTTGTCCACTTTCCACTGCGACCGAGTGACGCTACAATGCATCGCTTAAAGAGGGGAACACCCTAACATGATCTCGGAATGTTGTAATCTCAGAATTCATGTTTGGGCTGTGACAAAATCTCACGCCGGCTATCAACCTATCTAACACAACCCTCCTTTACCCAGGCTTGGGACCGACAGTTAAAAAAAAAATGGTGGAGTTCATGGAGATCAATTGTCATAGGCAAGTACAATAATTTAGTAGACAATGCTTTATAAATTGGTTGCTCATCTCCCATTGAGAGCACACCTTCCACATCTCTAGTCATAATCGTGTAACTTTCATAATCTTATAACACCTTCATTGCAGTTTGATTTAGATTCAAGGTGGGTATGCTTAGGATCTTAACTGGGGCCTCTAATTAGGGTTTTGTGGGGAAGTCTGATAAGAGAGATTTTAATTGGGGTCTTCATCTGATTTAATTAAGTAGGGTCTTCATCTGATTTAATTTAATTAGAGTTTTCATGTGAATTAGTTTCAAATTTCATTTGAGTTTTGGTTTAAGTTACTTAACTAGGACTTTGATAATGTGGGTTGGGTTGAGACATTAATTTGTGAGTCAGATATAAATTGGATGACTCAACCATTTAATAAATGGGCCCCGTTTGGGTTGGGCCAAGACCCCTTGTGCATAGGTCTCAATCCAACCTGAACCTCTTGCTAACCCTGCAATACCTAGTAAGCCTCGGCTGTTATCCTCAATTGACCACCAAAGTGGCTCCAAGTGGGTCCCACAGATCAGCTTTCAACAAACGAAAGTGGATTCCATTCACTAGATCAAGCAGTTTTTAGGTATAGCTATATCTGTCACAAAGGAACTAAAAATTTAGAAGTTCCATACTACAGTATTAAAGTAACAACACTAGATAATCATAGTTTCATACAGTTGCTCACTGCAACTTAATTCCATGCTACAAATTCATAAAGAAATTTTGAGACCAGGGAACCTCATCATCACAGAAAGGTGTCAACTTACATGGAACGGACAGCAGAAACATCAACAGGATGACCTCCTTCCATAGTATTTATGATCTCTAAAATGACAGGAGTAGGATCACCCTTGTGCAATTGAAGAGCTTGCCTGGATAGCATCAAACAACAATTAGACACAAGTAATCAGTCTTCTAGAGGTATCCCATAGTATGATTTCCAAGGTCATTCCATATCTCCTATGTTACTAGAACTGAATGTAATGAAAATATGTAACCCACTTGAACTTAACACGTGCTTGAGCATAATGTTCCATCCGAATCAAAGCATGTCCCCATGCATTCCATACAGGAAAGGCATCAATCTGGAAAAAAATGTATTTTTTAAATAAATACCAATAAAAAATACTCGGTTTTTTTTAATAGAAAAGGTCATACCAACTTTCCTAGTGAATTTTCTTCCTTACCTTGCACTTTTTGCAAGTATATACAGCCATGCTGTATCTTTCATCTTCAATCAATCTGTCTCGGAGATGTTCAGATGACTCTCTGTCTGCAATGTCATCAAGAGAAGCAACAATGCCCGATCCCAGAAGACTTTGAAGTAGCTCTGCACGTCCTAGCCAGATATCTGCTTGGGATAGAAGTTCAGACAGCTCATCTGTATATTGACTACTAACACTAGAGCTTCCAGCATCAGAAGATGCATCATCGACGTCCCTACTTCTCTCAGAATTGCTTGACAAATCACCACTCCCTGCAAGTTTCCTAAGTTGGGATTTGGCATAAACCAGTGCCTGCACAAATGTAACATAAGCAGTGTTTAAATTTTCAATCCAAACTACAGCTTTCATGCAAAGTACATACCTGTACAAATGTTTCTGTTGCATGATAAGCACGACCCAGAGTTTCCATAGATGCATGCAAAGGTAATTGCTGAGAACTTAATACATTCTTCATCTGAGTTATGCACAAATCAAGAGCCCCTTTCGCACATACTGACTCATCAGAGCACAGAGAAAGCAATGCCTAGAAAAAAGAACCCCAGTCAGCAGATTTTCAGTATGATAATTTTACACCTACCAGAACATGTAAGGTAAATAGCTATTATGCAACACTCCACAGTTATTCAATTTGAGAATCCTACTGCCTAATGACACAGGAGCTAAGGTCCAGATCTAATGAATCGTCTGAGCAATCAGGCCTCGCTTATTTGAAATGGTTATATCAAGCCCAAGATCTTTGGATCCGTCTCAATCAAGGCTCTATCAAGAAAAAGTGATCAAATTAAAACTTGATAGATAAAGATGGGCCCAAAATGAATTGTAAATTTACTGAGCTGCATAAGGAACCAAATCAGGTCTTGAATGGACCATATGCATGCACTAATAACCCAATTTGGGCCCAAAGATATTCAGGAGGCCTGAAAATATTGGAATTGCAGGTCACCAGATTTGAGTCAAGCTGAACCAGGTCCAAATCAGACCCAGCCCAGCCAGGACAGGTTCGAATCTGGTGGCCAGGCTTGCCAACCAGTTTGCAAGAGGTAGCTGGTCCAACCAGCCAGTCAAGTGTGGCCACAGCTTCTAAACATCAAGACGCCCTTTAAAATTCTGCGCCCTAAGATATCTCCGGTTTGAATGCTTCTAAAGATTTTCTTTCCTATTCTTATGCTCAATAGAACTCTTTATCAAAGAATCTTAAGATGATGATTGAGACATTCTCCACGAGGATAGCAAGTCAACCTACAAGGCCTCATACCCAAAACATCTCTAGCAAGAGCCTTGGATGTTTTGGAGAAAGTTTCTTTCCCTTATTAACCTCTTTTATATTTTGAGATATTATATTAGGACTCTATAATTTATGGAATTGATTATTTTAGGATTGTAATCAATGGTTGAGATTACGTCTCATGTTTTAGAGATTTTATGGTTTTAAACATTATGTAGATGCATGTAAAAAGGAACAATCCATTGATTCTTGTTATCTTTCATATTTTATTCAATAAAAGCCCTACTGTTATGCACTTTTATTTCTCCTTCTCCTTGGTTTGAGTGATGTGATAACGATTGAAGATGCAACAATGGATTGGTTCACGAATCGGTAAGCGGATCTATAGTTCTTTCGCTGATTTGTGTAGTATTTTTCTATTGATTGAGGATTTCTGGGTCTGGATTCATAAACAATCAGATTTGGCTTCCTTGACTGCATTGCATTACTTCAAACAAGAGATAGATGGTAGAATAGGTGTGATATTATTAGGTACTGCTACAGATGATCATCCATGGGTAGACAATATGCAAACTTTCAATTCAAGACAAGAATAACCACTTGTACGATCTGTGTGTGCGTTTAATTGATTTTGCAGAGATGTCAAGTGAAAAGAGCACACCAACCTACTACCTTGATGCAAGAGCAGATGGCCAGACTTTAGGAGATCATATTTAGATCAAGCCCTACCATATTTAGAGATATTGGATCGATCTAAGGGGGATAATTCATCTCAGTAAGGGCAAAAAGGGCAAGATCTGAAACTGGAGGGTCAAAATGGATCCAAAATAAACACCAAAACTAATTATAAATCTTCTGTTTTAATTGGGGAAACAACCAAAATTTAAGCGACCCATGTGGGTCATCCAATGAAGCCCATTTAAACTTAAAAGGCCCCAATAGTCCACAAAATAGGAACTGCATGTCAGTGGGTTTGAACAAACTGACCCAGACCCAATCCACAAGGGGCAACAGCCAAGTAGGTCACCAGGGCCTGAGTTAAAGTTCAACAGCTAGCTCAGCCCGCCAGCCAGAACATGGGGTCCACTAATGCAAGATAGTAAGCCACCCAAAGAAGAGTGTGCATCTATTATATAAAACTTCTGATTGTCTTTTTCCCTATTAGTTCTTTCGTTCTTTGGCCATTTTGATAGTTCATTCCCGCTTTCAATGCTATTAGGACTCCAAGATTCTAGGATGTGTTAATGATAAGATCTGACTAACATAAGAAGTAAAGGGGGAACTTCACAAAGCTCGACACCCAAGGAACTCTTAGACCGCTTATTTCTTTCTTTTGTTTATTTCTTTATTTGCATACAATTAGGAGACTATTAATTAGGGATTTTGATTGTTCAGAAATTAGATGAAGGACCGAGATTTACTTAGGGTTTTATATTGTTTAGGGTATTATAAAAGCAATGAAAAGGGGAGGATCAGCCCATCTTTTAAATAGCTGCACTTTTTTTATTCTCCACATGGTTTTAAGATATCTCACATGGGATTGATGACTAAGAAAGTGGATTACCGCTAGTAGATAAGCTATATACTGTCTTTTCCCCTTGTTTTTGAGTTGGCATTTTGTTTAAATGAAGACTTGTGGGTTTGGGTTCCCGAACGATCAGATTTTGCTTCCCTATGCTATGTCATACATACTAATCATATTTTTTATTGCAGTACTCTATTATTCAATCACTACAATTGTTTCCGCAACCCACTCTGCACCCAGCACGATGAATTATAAATGTGCCATGCATACTAATAACAATTTTTCATTGCAGCATTCTTTTATCCAATCAATACTATTGTTTCCCCAACCCACTCCACACCCAGCAAAATGAACTATAAATAAGTCAAATAGGATGCATGCTGCCAGATGCAAAACATAATATCAAGAGTGACCACAGCCTAACATAATACCTTAAAAAGAATTATATCAGGGGAGCTTTCATATCGGTGAGACAAGCGAACTGCGTCATCCTTACTCATGTCTCCAGTAAGCATCCATTCCTCTGCTATTGATACAGAAGGAAGTCGTTCTTGACCATCTGAAGAGTAGACTGAAATGCGATCCTCTTGGATACCTGCCATTTCTTCCCAAGCAACTCTTTCAGATGGTGTCAGTCCAGAGCTCTTTCTCTTACGATAAACTTCCTTTGGCGCTATCTTACTTCCAGTATCACGAGGAGTCCAAGAGAAAGCTCGGCGAGCTTCTTTCTGTAAGTTATTGAGGCTGTTTGTAAAGTTTGACCTAGAAGGCATGCCCGTTCTTGTTTTCTGCCTTGGTCTTGGCCCTGAAACAGATATTCGCGGCTCTCTCGGAGGGAAAATAATACTAACAGTAATGGCTTTGGCAGCATATCTAAGAATTAGAATGTTGTCCCTCAGAGGGGGGAACTCCTTCAAGATCTGCCATTAAATACAAAAGACAGTTAGAAAGAAAGAAAGAAAGAGGAGTTAAGAACTAGAGATGAAGGTCAAAAAATTCAAAGGTTTATATTATGGTGGGTAATCAAGGTCAAAAACCATGAATCCCATCACCTAATTTCAAATTTCCTAATCAATACGGAGATCACTTGACATCATAAGACGGGCTTCTATTAATAAATAATGTACATTTTTCAAACTAATAGGAGCAGTGTAATACCAAAGAAGCAGATTCCAGTTGCTTCCTCATTAGAAGAACTTCCAAAATCAAATGAGGATGTTCATGCAGGGATGAACATCGTTGCTGCCAAGGCAGTGGCAAAGCTGCTAGAACACGAAGTCCCAAGGCCCATGAATTAAGACGGGAAACCTCGACATCTGAAAGATTTCCAGCTCTTCTCTTCAGAAAAAAATGAACCTTCAAGAACACGGAAAGAAGAAAAAGAAAACAAATGCTACTTAACAACCACAATATTTTATAAGTGGACTCTTTAATTTTTGTACAGGAAATGATCTCATACCAGAAGTTGCTTTGATCGAAGGTTTGGTAACAGTTGCATTGCACCCATTGCAACAGGTAAGGCATCATCAGAGTCACGCAGTGAAGAGAGAAAACGTGATGCTTCTGCCGGGCCTCCACCACTAAGAGGGTCTGCAGTAAGTAGCTTCACAAGTTGTCGTCCCTGCAGCTCTCTCCTTAATTCAATAGATAAAGCTGCACTTTCAGCCACTTCTAAAGCCGCAGAAACAACACCTTTGCCGGCTAATCTAAGTGCCAAGCCTTCAGGGTCTTCCTTGCACTCAGCCTCAACCTGACAGAACCAAACAGAATAGCAACAGAAGGAAAACTTTCTATTACTACATGATTTCTACCGTCTCTAAGGATCACAATTGTTTTACATCAAAAGATTCAAAATTTAGCACAAACCGGGAAGAAACCAGGCCACGTAAAATGTGGTGCTTTTGTTCATCATTTCATCAAAAGATAATAAGGTAGAAAACGTGATTTTATTTTATCAATTAAGTAAAAAGAGAATACGATAGTTAAGACCTCTTGCCAGCTGCTATAACGATCATCTGCACATAAAATGTGATTGTATCTTTGCAAAGCTTGTCTCATCTGCACCACCTAAAAACGTCAAAAGGAATATGTCATTAGGCAAACATAAAGACCAACTATGACAACAGATAGCCAAGCAAAGCTGATGTATATTAAATTCAGATGGTGATTATTATTCAAATTAGTGCCAAATTAGGGTGAGTGCTAATTCATGGAGCCTTAAGTGAGTGTGAGGGGGTTGGATTTGTCATCGGAGTGTCCCACGCGGTGGTAAAAATATTACCTCATGCAAATCCATGATGTACCAATTAGTAGAACATGGCCCTATGACAAATCCAATCCCCACACTCACTTAACCACCCCATGAATTTCATATACATATATAATATATATGGGAGATGCTCCTATGAGAGAAATCTCTCACCTTATATGAGACATAGGGATGGAGGCCCTCACATTTAAGTTGTTGGCATTGGATATGGATGTGAGGGCCCCCACCCAATCTCTCAGTTAAGGTGAGAGATGTCTCTCATAGGAGCATCTCCCATATATATATATATATATATATATATATATCCTATGAGAGACACTCTCACCAAGTTTATGAGAGATGGGTGGGGGGCCTCACTTCCATATTTGGGGTCCTTGTATTTAAGTTGGTGAGAGTGGATATGGAAGTGAGGGCCCCCACCCATCTCTCATAAACTTTGTGAGAGTGTCTCTCATAGGAGCACCTCCCATACACACACACACACATCCATATCCAATGCCAACAACTTAAATGTGAGGGCCCCCACCTATATCTCTCATGATAAGGTGAGAGATGTCTCTCATAGGAGCATCTCCCATATATATATCAGGGTTTTTCGCATGCTTCATGCACACCTTTTACCCAGCACACTCATACGCACCTTGTTGTGGGGCCAACCTGTGGTCCCACCAACCAATGGGACTAAGGGTTGAAAGACCTGGATGGGCCCTACCTCATGAGGCCCATCAAATCATCCTAAGCTCTTCTTTTGTGGCCAACAAGTGCAGTGCTTTTATATCAAAAAGAAATGGACCTCTCTCTCTCTAATATATGTATATATATTAGAGAGAGAGAGAGCACTGCTATTGGAACTTGAACAAACAAGCCCATCAGCACTCAGCACAATAACTATAAAGCAATATGAGAAATGAAAGACACATTATTGAAGGTACCTCATTCTTAAGTGGATCATCTTGAGCTAAATGGCAACTACACATAGTTAGAACATCCATTGCAGCATCCAACTCCCACCTATGCAGATACCTAAAATTGAAATATGCAAATTTTAAAAACACAAGAATCTAATGCTAGTGGCTAGATAGAGAAATAAGTCAGCACCAAAGTAGGGAAGCAAAACACTATTATAGAGTTAGAACCAAACATAATTGAGATTTAATGCATTTTAATTTCATAGTACTAAAACGAACTTCAGTTAAGAACTATAATCTACCAAGATTTATATGATTGCCACTAAGGATCAAAATAGTGGTTGCAGGGAGTGTAGCGGCCAGTGGCCAAAATACTACATAGCGGGCAATACATAGCGGCATAGCGGTGTGAATATTTGAAGTGGTTGAATCCTGTGTCGGAGCCAATCTTGTGTTTTGTAATACCCCAAGACCCTGTTACAGGGGCCAAAAATTTTATTTTATATGTCTATTTTCCTTGATTTTCTTGGATTTATGATTATCATGAATAATTTATTGGTGGTGGTGATTTCCTATATAGATGTATATATAGATATGTGGGACCCTTTCTGTAGCATGGAATTGCCTTTTAAAATAAATCATTGGCCTGGTAGGACCCACTAATTATGTGGACTTAAGTTTTATTTGAATAGCCTTTAATTACTAGATAGTGGTGGGTCTCAAAATTATAGATCTTTAGTAGGACCCATGGTTTAAATGGGTAATACCTAGTTAATAACATTAGACTCTTAATAAATGGGAACCAAAGCCCATTAGAGCAAATAAGCGCACATGATACCATATCTCAAGTAGGAAGCTTGCGTAGGACTTCATGAGGACTCCCTATCGATAGGAGGAGTGTAATATCCTGAGTTACCTGAGCCCAGAATTAGTTTGGCCTAAGTAGGACCTTTAGTTGTTACTTATCTCATGCATTAGAGGAGTCTCACGTATATGGTGATTGGAAAAAGGAAAGGAGTTGTATAACAACTCTAATTAGGAAGTATGAAAGGACTAGGACTCTATCTCCTTTTTATATATAGACAACCATCAACCACCCTAGTGTTATTATTCAATTTTCTCCTTTTCTTTGAAAGAAATTTGAGAGGTAGAGAGCAAGGATGAAAATAGCAGTAGCAGTGGGCGTAGTGGCCCGCCGCCAAAATGCTACATAGCAGCGTAGCAGTGTGATTTGGAAAAATCGTCAAAAAAACATGAAAAACTTGTAGAAAATCTAGAATATTGGAAAATGAGAGAATTTTTTTTTTTTTTTTTTTTTACAAAAGTAATTAAGATAAGGGGACGTATCGGTCCCCTCATTGTATGAGGTCCTGTATCGCTGTATAATATAAATAGAAAATAATAGTAATGATTATATTTTTCACATGTGTTCATGTTGCTTAGTTATGCTAACTTAAAAATTAATGAAAGGCTTATAAAAGAAAAAACTATGTCATGAATTCAAGACTTAAGAGTACCTAGAGAAAAAAATGCATCTACCAAAGGGGGTGTCTAATAGGATGTACTTAGAGAAGAATTCTTGAGAAGAACTCTCTGTATCGACTGTACTTCGGCAAGATCATGTGCTTTTTGGTGTTCTTTTAAACATAAAAGGGTAGAAAAGTTGTGTAGAAATGTTATTTGGAGAGAAGAATAAAAGAAATAAGTCTTATTATGCATTTTAAAAAAAATTGAAAAGCAGGAATTTTTCTCACCCTGTAGTGGCCCCATAGCAGTCGTAGCAGCCGCTACAGGTGCAACGGGCGATAAATCAACCGTAGCGTGGCGGGGGTCACCACTACGGCCGATATATCGACTGCTAGTAGCATAACGGTTGATATTTTCATCCATGGTAGAGAGATCTTGGAATCCAAGGGAGGAAGAGGAAGAAGCCAATCGGGAAGACGATCTTCGGATGTCCTACTCTCGTTCGCACATCACAAGGGCAACGATTGCGTATCAAAGGTGAGTGGATCTTCTTAATTAACTTGTTGATCAGTAAAGATGATTGTTATTGAGACGTGATTCTAATAAGTTGTATTGATGGACATACTGTGATTTTGTATTCAACAGTGGAGACATAAGGAAATCTGCTTGATCAAGCAATCATATACCAATGGGTGTGTGATGATACAAATAGAATGGGGTGCAAATTTAGGAGAATTCTTTATGCAGGCTATAATATGTTGAAAACAGAGGCTGCTGCTGTTGCTGAAGAAATTGACATTAGATGGTTGTGGGATCCCATGGCCCACTAGATGGGAGATCTGGTATAGGGATCTTGTAAGGGGGCCATGGGCGACCTTAGGTGTAGTGGACCCATGCTGAGTGGACTTTGTGGCCCACCAGATTATTCTGCAATAAGCCTGAGGCGTGAACAAGGGAAAAAGGGGTAGTATGGTCGTTAATATTAGTGGGACCCATTGAATGGTCTGATCTGAGATTAAGACCCCACATCCTGTAGGGTACCCTTGGTCGACCCTAGTGATGATGGAACTATAAGAAGTGGGCCCCATATGCTTCCTCATCTAACAGTCACAAAAAAAGTCCCATCGTGAATGAGGGTGTTACAGCACTAGAAACTGTTTGAGTTTGGGGTTCCAAGGGATTGACCTGATGGTACATCAGATCCAATAGGATGCATATTTAGCCCTGGGAGACCTTGGAAAGTAGGGCTGATCTTGGATTAGCCAAGTGGGACCCACCAGATTGTTATCAATGTATATCAGGCGTGAAACACTTGTCTTTCCTAGGTTCTGGGTAGGTATATGTGACCTGAATGGAATCTATGAAGGAGGATAGCCTTGGGACTTTATATATGATTGAAATCTAACCTCTCTATTTAGATTAATCAAGGTATTGTGTGGATTAAAATTAAATTATGTGGATTATGCTTAACTAGTGGACTGTTGGATTGAAATTTTAAGGTGATGCAACATAATATTCTATTTATGATAAAGAGTGGGCCACCCCTACATTTATTAATATCAATCATGACTAGAAGTGGGGTATCAACAAGTAAATTGGGTAGGGGGTTGAGTCCACACTACTGATTATGTAAATTTTTAATAGTACTGAATTATGGTTAATATGTGATTATGAAATTGTGCATTGGGTCCCCAAATTTGGGATGTTGGACTTGTGTCCTGATGATTGATGGCCGTTGTATTGGCTGGTTGGTCCTTAGTGGACGTGAATGACCATTGTGTTGGCTGGTCCTTAGTGGACGTGTCTGATGAGACAGGGTCATGGTGACCAGTATACATGCATACGATAGGCCTTTGAGGCGTAATAATGTGCATGGGCACGATTATGTATATGGATGTACTTTTAGTGGTAATTGATCTATTGATTCAGATTTATTGGTTATGAAATATTATGTTGTATGTTGTTTGTGTAATTAGGAAAATTCATTCACCAGTAAAACCGATGTTGTGTTGCTTCCTCCATGTAATTTTATTGCGGGTGGGCAAGAGCAGATTGACATTCAGCACGTAAGTTTCGGCATGCGTGGCTGAAGGGAAAGAACGAAAAACATTCAAATAATTGTTGGAGAGATTAGTTCTTGTTTTAGGAAATTTATTTAATGCTTTAAGCACATTATTGATTTGAATCAGGACATAAGAAGTTTGATTAATCAGAGATCATTGATATTTATAATTGGAATTATATTTTGAACTAAATGCCTGATTCCTTGTGAAAGTTATTTGATGAATGCATGGTGAATATTGCTAAATAATCATGATCCGGATATCCGACAGGGCCCCGGAATTTGGGTCTTGACAAGGAGGAAGTGGATTACGAAAGGAACTAAAATTTGAATAGAAGTAGAAGACAACCTCAACTATATAGGCATGTCGACAGTGACGGATGCACCCCATGACCTCACTTTCTCTCTTACCTGGTGCTATTCTCCTTTCCAAACACTAAACCCTAGCTTGTTAGAAGCCCTAATCTAGAGAAAGAGAAGGAAAAGTAGAAGAGAAAGGAAGAATCATCAATAGAAGAGCTTCTTTCCCATTGATAGAGCCATCATAACAAAATCGAGGTGAATAGAATTCTTATATGCTTGTGTGTGTGGTTTCTAATCTCTCATTTTCTGCCTTTGGATTCTTTGTAATTCAGTTTTATGGACGTTGATGGTGATTTGAATTGATATAATATATATAGAAAAATATTTTGCCTTCATATCACTGCTACAGTGGTTTTACAAAACTGTCGACCAAATTTTTTTTATTTTTTTATTTTTTTTTATGATGAACTGTCGACCATATTATTGTGCCCGTGGAGTTCAGAATCTCGGCAAACCCTTCTGAAATCTGGTGAATCAGATTAATACACTTGATAGGATTGTTAGGGACTAAAATCTGCTCTAATCGCCTAAAAATCCATGAGAAATACAATCTGAAATTGGATTTTTACAGAATCACAGTCGTTTTGTGCTATTTCACCTTTTAGGTTGTGTGACCCATCCGGTCCACTTGAAGAGAAATCAGATCCAGCCACCTGAAAGGGCTCCCCTAAACGACCCTCAGAGTCCAGGACCCATATGGATTGGACCCCACCAAGCTCATCATCCAACTGATTTAAAAATCAGTCACGTGAAGCCATGGTATGGTGTTGTCATTCTGTAAACCTCTTATGGGCTGATTTATAATTGTTTTACAACTATGTACCATATAGGTTTTATAATTACACACCAGCCCTTCTCTTTGAGTTCTAACAGGTTTTTGGAAATTGCAAATTTGCCCTTGATATTTACTCTTTTTAAATCTGAACTCACTTGACTTCAGAATTCTGAAATTACAAATAAGGTGCTGGCCAAACCTGTCCATGTGCCTCGGGGGTTTCTTACATCTCAATCAATGGGATTCTATATGTGGATTTTTGGATTTGTGTTTCCAGAGTATAAGCATGTGACATGATGATATATGAGATGGTTCCTAAACCTAAATGTATAGGTATAATGAAGACTTTATGATGCACCCTATGTATTCGAGGAAATTCCCCTATGATATGTTGAGTTGTGATGTGTTCTCACAAGATTGGTGACTGATAGTAATATACATTGATAAGTTTGAATATGTGATTTCTTATGCTGAAATTGTGGAATTCATGATGAAACTTGGAGAATGTGACACCTTACATGATTCTAAGATCGGTGAATAATATGAATCCAAACCTTTAAGAGGTTAGTTATGTGATTGCCCTTACACAATTGGATATTCGTAATGAAACGGCGCGGGGCATAACAAAAATCCACGATTTGTATAAGGGGCTGATCTAAAACTACCTTGATGTAGGTCTTGAGAATGGTAAAGAATTTTGTTAAAGTATAAATCATGTTATATCATTTTCTAGAATAAAATGGCTTTTATATAACATGATTAACCAGGACCGACCCATTGGACTTCCCCTAGACCACTGGCACATACCAAAGCCATGGCATAGATGTTATTCCCTAACTCATAGGTCAGATATACCCGATTCCCTAACTCACAAGTCAGATATGTTATTCCCCAACTCACAGTTCAAATGTATTCCAGGACTCCCATGTCAGTTTATGTTAATCACCTTACTACATGTCAGCTATATTCACTGACCGTAGGTCAGCAATTGGTACATGATATGAGGCATCCATGAGGTATTTGTGGGGTGGTGATGTCAAGTGGTTGGGGGATTGCCTGGAGGTTAATTTTAGAAAACCTTGACGGAACTTTAATAAATGCATTCTTGTTATTGTTGCAATATTATTATTCCTGTTTAACCTGAAATTGTGCACACATGTAGATTAGAGTTCTATTCACTCAGTTTCATTGATTGTTGTTTTGCTGCCCCAATTCAGGTAACCAGGATTTAGAATCTCAGGATTACCATGATGATCAAGGGATAGACTACGGCATGCATTTCTGAGCGACGGGTTTAATTAGTGGATTCACTCACACTATAAAGAGTTCTGGAATTTGTATAAATTATTTTATTTGACATTGAGATTTGGACTATTTTTATTAAAGACTGAGATTTGTAGGTAAAAGCCTGATTAGTTATGCTTCCAATGATTTAACTCTGGTGTTGTTATGCCATACGTTGGTCACGAAATGGAGTCCGACAGGGCCCCGGATTCCAGGTCGTTACATTTTTTTTTAGTGATTTAGAACCATTTAAGGGAAGAGACAACTTTAATAGGGGCTCTAGGTAAGAAGAGATGGCAACACAAAAAAATGTTTTAAATGAAAACTGCTCGGCTTGGATGTGTTTTATACCCACCGAGTTGTAGAAGCCATATTTTCAATTTAGCGCAGAGGCAACAGTCGTTATGCCCGATATTCGGCTGTAACAAATAATTACCACTATAATAATAAACAATATTGATTCTGAGATACAGAACAAAGGCATTGTCTATTGCTTTAAAAAGGATCCACAGGGCAATGAAACCGAAATAAAATACAGATTAAAGATATGCAACTTAACAGGCTTAACCAAAGCACACTGCAATGATTTTATGCATGGGTTAAAAGTTTAACATACTTGAGGGCAAGTCTAGCAGCCATCTTTTTATCTTTCAACCGTAGACAATATTGCCAAGTGTTGCTCCAAACATTATGAGCTCCGTGACCCTGAGATTGTTCAGAGATTGAGTTATTCTCCTCGCCACATTCAATGAGTAATGTAAGTAAACGATCTGAGGCTCCATCACGTAAACAGCGATCAGAAAGAGCAAGTGCATCCATTAATTTTCCTTCATTAATTAATCTGCGAAAAAAGGATAACATCATTAGACCCTCCCAGGACCCTGCTTAGGCGGGACCCGCACTGGATTTGAATGAAAAAGAAAAAATCTGCGAAAGGAGAATGAAGTTCAAACTATTAATATGAAGTTACCAAATCAATTTCAGCTTCAAGTAACATGAAATAAAATTCAAATATGCACCAAAGCTCAACTAAAGAAGGATAACAAGAAGCTACAAGTTGAAAGTTGCCATAAATGCGCACAACTAATCGACTCAAGCCATAAATGGACTAGCCTTGCCATATTTATAATTAGGTCTGGAATCAATTTAGTTGGACTGCAAACAAAAATTCTGCAGCCAAAATGATGTGGATAGCCCAATTGAGATCGAAGATCGTGCATTGAGCAGGCATTAACATACATGAAGGCATATGATGTAGCACATGAGGTCCTAACCCACCTATGTGTGACTGTCTGACCCTGAATGGGATCCAAAACAGCCCCAAAATATGCTTTAATTCACACCGTCAGGGGCTATTTTAATATTCTAGGAAGTATTTTTTTGCAAATTGTGAAATTCATTTCAGAAAAGTGCAGCTCTGGGCTATTTTTGCGCTCAGTTTAGTGGACCCAAATGAGCCCAAACCCAAAGAGGTCCAGCACCCCCAGGTCGCGCAGGGGTCCCCTTTCCAGAGGCAGGGCCCACCATCAGATTAAGTGGGCCGAGTGGCCTCATGGACAGACGTCCCAGTCAGTTAATTTGTTTGAAATCTTTGACTTAGCTTTCTTTCTAGCTATCTAATTGAATCAATCTAGGAACAGATTAATAGGGAATAATTAAAATTGAGTAAAGGATGGGGATTGATTGCTGTATCTATAAGATTCTTCGAAAACTAATATAGAGTACCAGTCAACTGGTGCATGGGATAACACCGATACACAGTCGACAGTATGTTTGAATGAGAAAAAGCGAGTTCTCTCTCCCTCCATCCATTGCTTTCAATGGCTTATGGTGTCTACACATGAGATCCAACCCCGGTGGATCTAGATCACCAAGTGTTCCTCGTTATCTTGAAGTCCAAAGATAACAGCAGTCACTGTAAACTGCAGAGTAACAGTATTTGACAGTTTACATACTGTCTTTTGGGTTCCTTTTGGCACCTCTGACTGCGGCACAAAAGCATGCCTCTGTGAGCAACAATGATGAAAATCAGAGAATAGTCTTTAGACTGTAATTGAACCATACGGCCACTATGACACCTAAGGCTATACCACTGCAGCCTTCAGTAATTGAGCTTTGGAATTGAATCCAACAGAACGCAGATTCAAGCATATTGACCCACTCAGCTAATTAAGTTCTGGGCTTTAAATGGCATAAATGGAACCATGGTTCAAAATCAAAGTTGACTTGGAAAACCAATATATCAAGCTTCGCAGTCGTTCCTACCCAGCATTGTGTCAAGCTTTTTCAAAAAAAAAAAAAGGCTATAATAAATTCAAAAAATCCAGATATTGGAAAATGCTAAAATCCAATTGCCTTTTCTTCCCCATTAGGACATATCAAGAAGGAAAATATCAATGCTGCTAAGTCATTAACATCCTACATCCTTGTTTAACCCTTACCTGTTGAATCTGTTAAGTTATAGTAGTTCATCTCCTGGGCAACTGTTATAATTTATAAATCCATAAATTGGCCCATACCAAAAAAACCTAATAACTTCAGATTTATAAATTCAACTAAGCTGAACAACAACATTGCACAAATATGCGCAAGCGGCTGGTGCGGTGACATCCCTATCCCTAATAAGCTTGTGGGCTAAGAGCCCTGGTTTGGGCCTTAAAGAAAGTCCACAAGGCCCTGACGCATTGGTCAGTTGAGGTTTTGGACAAAATCATGTCCCGGATATGGTCTACAGTCCATTGGATCCACCCCCCAGTCCCAATAAGGGACTGTTCTGCATTTCTGTAGAACAGTCCACAAATAGAACATTTAAGGTCTGATTTGGCCCAAACAGGTCCCCTCTGAATATGGGCATGGGTACCACATGATCAAACATCTCTATATCCAATGCCTGGGCCACCACAGGATCTTCTGGATAGTTATTAATGGTGAGCTGATCTTGATCATAGTGCTCAACCAATAGCTGCTGTCCAGATGTACCTACTGCTGCCCCATCGACACTCACAATTTCTTCACATTGCCTGAGGAAGGCTTTAAGCTTCTTTCTCTCCTTTCTTTCGGCTTTCTACTCCCCAAACAAGCTTTCTTATCAGAGAAGTTATCCAATCTTACAACATTTAACTCACTCCTTGTCAAGGCCATCTTCCCACCCTCGACATCATAAAACACATTTTGTTTCAAGAATACTGGTCAAGGCTCACATTTTGAGTTGCATTAGGAACTCGAAAGGTAGGTGTAGACATAGTATAAAATGTAGAGGAGGCTAACATCAAGAAATGAAAAGCTGAAAAAACATATATGATAAGATAAAGGAGCCGCCAATCAAGAAAATGCAGCATAACAGTTGCAACACGACTCTTCCAATACAGCATATATAATAAGATCAAGGAACTGACAATCAATAAAATGTAGCATAACAATTACAAGACGACTCTTCTAATTCCATATTGGTGTTCTAAAATTGTTTTCATTAACGATTAAAAAAAAATTCCAAGACAACAGAGCATCATTCATACCTTTCTACAGCTTTTTCATATGGCCCTTCATTCTCCCAATCAAATGAAAGAAAAGCAGTTGCTTCAACATTTTCAGACTTAGGTGAATCTAACCAAGGATCTGAAGCAGTATGACCCTGGGCATTAAGGTCTGATACATTTCTAGAGAGGTGACTGCAAGCAACCATGTCATCAACTTCTGACTCGGTGTCACTATCAAATTCACGAGGTCTCTTAATGCTAGTTTTGCCCTCGAGTTTAGCTATGCCAACATTATCCTTAGACTTAGCTGTTATGGCAAACTCTGATACTCTATGAAGGTTTGTTTGCATTTGTATCCATCGGTTCAATGTCGGAAACCTGTTCATCAAATTTAAAAAGCAAACAAGGTAACCAAAACATCCAGCTACCTGCAAAAGCATATATTTCTTTGAATCTCCTTACCTCTCTGATTGATCAAGGGCAAACTCATAGAATAATCTGTCAGCATCAGGTGTTTTCCCAAATGCATCGTTTAAGGGTCGGGAGTCAGATGATTCATTACCATGGGACAATATGGTACTCCCAAATACACATGCCAGTACAGCTCTCACTGGGGACAATTTAGCCAAGTGCTTCACTATTTTCAGCTGAAGAGGATAAAGTGGGTTTCCAGGTATCATAGGCGACGGGCCATACAAACTAGGCTTAAGTTCTTTAGAAGACTGGATAGGAGCCTTACTCTCTAGATTCATCTTAGAGAAAGTAGGTAACACAGGAATAGAGGCCCAACCATGACCAGTCCTTGGAGGATAAACTGGAGGCACACAAGCTGATATCACTTCATGCACAAAATCAACACACATAATATCAGCCACCTTCCCAGCTGCATCAGTGCTGCCTCGCTCAAAAACCAGACGAGTTAAAAGCTGCAAAGCAACAAATAAATAGAAATAAAGCTACCTGATGAATGCTGGCTCTTCATATAACCATTATGTAGAGCTAAACTATAGGTATATAATATAACACTCTCCTACAGTGTTGAAAGCAAATCATAGAGAATTTTGACCATAAGTGATAGAAAAAATGTATTCTTTAGAAAATGAGACTAGATCAAATTCACATTTTAATTCGCAATAAACAAAAGAAATGACTTACAAGTATATATTACCAGCCTTAACACAAACAGGAAAAAGAATTTTCTTTTCATTTGAATGAGGAAGCAAACACTGTTAAAAGAATGTTTCAGAAAATCTTCTTGGATGAGGGTGCACTTTGACAAGTGCAAAATTTTAAAATCATCATGCACATAACTGGCCAAAGACGAGAAACTGTTAAAAGACACTCCCATGAACTGACCAAAACATCACTAGGATAATCAAGATATTAACACTGGAGTGAAGTCATTGTCATCACAAGGTAACCTCATCTTTTTTATGGCATGAAGAAGAGCAATACAACAGTGAATACTAGTCCTAGATAAGTACGTTAGAAGCTAGTCACAATTTATGGGAGAGTGCTTTACAATGGGACCACAATCACAAGAAAAGAAACATTGGTTAATTGCACACCTTTATCACAACTCATTATACTCGATTGTATAATCATTTCAAGGAACAATTACATAATGTCAACACTAAAACCATTGTGATAGCTTTCAAGAAAATATACACTATACAGCCCACCCCTAAGAGGCATATTGTTTGATCATAAACTTCCCCATGAATCGCAATTCACTCACATTTCTCTCAGATCAGAGCAATGTGTACATAGGATTTAAGTAATTCTCATTGTCTTGAGAACAAAATCTAGACCAAGGGAACAATATAGCTGAACTCTAATGGTGCATATCGCTTCAATTTGAGTGGTATCTGACTAGCAGCCTTATCCTAACAAGAAGATGCCCTAGATATATCATTACAGAATATCTCAAGCAGCAACAAACAGAATAGAAAATAAGGAACAAAACAGTAAGAGATAGAAGGCAAGATTACATACATCTTTAGGCCATTCATATACAAGCGAGAAAAAGTTAAAATCATGTGTTGTATCAATTCCATCCACTATGTCACCAATTGCCGCAATGTAGAGGATAAAGGCAGACAGATATGTAGAAGGCTTGGAACTTATGGGACCAAGTAACCTTTTCCCAGTTTCTTTTACATCATATACAGCAAGCTCCACACTGCTTTCTCCACCAGCTGAACTAAAGGGTGGTGGTCTGCCAACTTTTAATCCAAGCCCAAGGAAGCCATCCTTTTCAGAACTCCAAGACACTTTTTTATTGGAATTCAACCAATCCCCTTTAGTAAAACTACCATCAGCTTCCTCATCAGCAACAGCTCTTGCAACATTATGAAGCTTCCCTGAAATTTTTCATAAAGCATGGTAAACAGTTAAATAAGAGATCTACAACAGAACATAAGCAATTACACACCAAATAGAATCCCAAAATTCACCACTAAGAAACTGTCGCTTTCCCTTGTGAGCATCTTCAATCATTTGGTGGAGGATAGCAAGCGCACGTTGCCTTTGTCCTTGTCTGTTAGGCTCCGTCAAAGGAGAAATAATCAACTCTCCAGCTAGAATAGCCTGAAGACTTGGAGGATTTTCCTAAAGATATAGACAACACACCCATGAATCATTAATTACCGAAACCATAATGAATTGATAAGGCTAATATGAAGAAGATAATGATAAGCATGAATCTGCTAGCACGAGATGAGATAAGGCATTGATGAATGGCAATGATGATGCCACATAACAAGCGAAAAATATGTAAGAGAAGTCAGTATACACGTTCCAAAGATGAATTTTTAAATTTCTGGTTACAGAAAAGTAAATTATAATTTGTACAAATAGACATGCCCTTACTAAAGTCCTGGTTCAAAAAGACTTGAGCTCTAAAGCAACCAAAAGTCGATTCATAAACTATGTTAGCTTTGTTTTATTAACAGAGGATTGATGTTCTACATTAAGCACTGAGCCACAGTATATAGCTAATACTATTTAAAAAAATTATTTTTTCAAACAAGTGGAACCATATTCAACCCATCAGGCAAAACGATGAACATGTGCCACATCAAAAACTTAAAAGTTCTGGCTTTAATATTAATTCGTAAAACACCAACCTGTTCCACTTCCAAAAAATAGTGTAGACGTTGAAGAACACGCTTTGTAACAGAAATTATGCTTACTTCTCGAATTTGATCCCAATATGTTGGACCTCTTTTTGGAGGATCTCCTGGATATATCTCAGATAACATAACCCTAGCCTGCATATTCAACAACTCAGAAGCCAATCACACACTATCTTACATATTAGCCTTGAGATGCAGAAGACTATCAGTAATTGAAAGAAGCCACAGGTGAAACAGCATTAAATAGTCTGCTCATGAAAGCAGATAAGCAGAAGCAATTTTTTCAAAAACGACGAAAAATGAAAGATAAAAGGCTTCCATTAAATAGAAGCACAAATTCAAATTTATCTTCATGACCATTGGCAGTGTTTTTACTTGCCTGCTGTAGAAGTTCTATACACGTATCCACAGATCTAGCAGTAGTCGCAGCAACATCAATACAAAGAAGAATCTGCAATGAAGTACATATACGTCAGGATATAATTAAGACGACAAATCAAACGGATGGAAAACCATTGAAACACTTACTGTAGCTAGTGGACCTAACTGAGAACGGAAGGACGACAAATCTAATTCCTGTACAGAACTTGGAGTTCCCTCCGCAACACGAGAAACCGCATCTTCCACCTGGAAAAGAATTGAAAGATGTTTCTGACCTTGCAACACGAACCATGAAAAAAATTATATTGCCATGACAATAGCCATCTAATTAAAAATGTGTAAGGGGTTTGCTAATTCCACATGGACATGGAAGCCTCAGTGTAAGGATAATCTAGTTATGATCAGCTGCATGGTGCCACATCAGCACATACAGCCATGTCGCAGCAAACACGAAACCTATGCAAGGATGCATAGCAGGAAAGAAGCTAATCTGCAAAAGCCGAAAAAAATAATGCAACTAGATGCAACAATAAGGTGTGCTTTTGATAAAATCTTCAAAGATAGTAATTATCAGAGAAGTAGGATATATAGAAAACCAAATCCATGACATGGACATGTAAAGATGCAAGGTTCTATCTAACAGATCCAGAGAGCAGAATCAGAGAGAAGATGTCAAGGTAAAGGACAGAATATGATTCAAAGGAAATAATATGATGCACAAGATCCAAAGAATAGTACTAAAGAAAAATAACAAAACCAATAATTTTATGTGCAACCACGACTGTTGGATGGCATAACATATGCTACACAGAATCACAGGAAGCATGAATGGCAAATGCTTCCACACAGGTAGAGTAGAAAAGATGATGAGAATGAGAAAGACATGAAATAGCAGACCTAGAAAAATTATTGTAAGCATGCATGCACATAAAGGCATTTTTCAAATTTAAGTAGGTGAATGATCTCTAAATGGTTATACAGGATAGAATCACCATGTCTCTTACAGAGTTGGGAATTTTTCAGGCAATTCAATCCATAGCAAATATGATCAAAACACGATAGGTCTGGGCCATTCCTAATCTTCCCCATCCTTGGTTGGCATGCACCAAGGTTTGCCACCTCAATACTGCTAACACAATTAGGCTTAGGCTATGCAATACAATTCAAAAGTCATATCACAATTCTAAAAGAAAATTTTTACAATTTCCCTCGACGGTTCTTCATGTTTTGAATGCATTGCATGATTTTGTCACCATCAATGCTATTAAATACGTCCTTTTCAATATAAAGAATCAAACAATCATTCATCCAATCACTTGGCATTCGATTGCACAATCGATTTTTCACAATGCTCATAGCTGAAAATGCCCTTTCAACAGGAGCAATGGCAACTGGTATGGTTAGCACCAATTATTGTGGTTTGATTGCTAATTGATGTGCCGATTTCTTGAGTCTAATTTGATTTTCATCCCACTTATTAGAATAAAAAAAACTGAACTCTTGAGAATCGGGTACTATAGTTAAAAAGCTCATGTAGGAATTGGGTGTTAGTTGTAGGATTTCTTACCAAAAAAAATATATCAAGAACCATGTCTTTAAACCACGTTAAATGTGGAGATTACTCGTTGGTGTGCTTTTGATGGAATTAACTTTATCTTTGTATCAGATTTGAAAAATTATTACAAAAGAAAACGAACTGCTGATCTATCATCTCCAACACTAGAGAATGATAAAATGATCAAGTGTTGTCACCCTCAAAGAAAAGTTGTGTAGAGGTTATCCTAGCAGTATATCACATTAACCTAGGGTTACAGAATCCAATTGCAAACTATCATCCTAAGGAACAGGAACAAATCTGAAGAGCATATCTACAAAAGGGTCCTTGTCAACGTCGTGACCATATCTTTCCTTATTCGTAGTTTGGCCAAGTGAAGAGACGATTTAACCATGCTTGGTTCAAGGAGTTTGGTAGTTAATTGGAGTATAGCATAGAAAATTGCATTTTACCTATGTTGTTACCTTTTTGGAAAGCAGGCACGTTATGATGTTTTTGTAACTAAAGGATATATAAATTGGAAGAAAAAGGAAAGAATTGCATGTGGGAGGCCCTAATAGTGCTCCCAATCAAGCATGTGAGAAGTGCCAGAATTTAATAAATCAGAAACAACACATTGAGACAGTCATTATTACACAATCGGATCAAGCTCGAATAGAATATCGAATCCATTTGAAGGCAACACTTGATTGTATTCGCTTACTTCTACACCAAGGGTTTCCTATTCGTGGTCATGATGAATCTGAGAAGTCTAACAAAATGGGTAACTTTCTTGAATTTTTTAAAGTAATTGTCGATCAAAATGAGTCTATTAAAAAAGTTGTATTGGATAATGCTCCTGAAAACCTGCAATTAACTTCTCCAAAAATTCAAAGACATTGTGAGTGTGGCTGCATTAGAAACAACACGGGCTATCATTTCTAAGCTTGGAAATGCGCCATTTGCCCTTTTGGTGGATGAGTCTCGTGATATCTCTACAAAAGAGGAAATGGTCATTGTTATATGCTATGTGGACATGCAGGGATGTGTGATTGAGCATTTTCTAGCCATAGAACATGTTACAAATACTAATGCTCAATCACTTAAGGCGGTAGTCAAAGCGATATTGTCCAGGCACGGATTGAGTTTAACACGTTTGCGTGGACAAGGTAATGATGTGCTAGTAATATGCGGGGTGAGCTTAATGGCCTAAAAACCTGTCCACTCTTTTCAAGGCCATGTTTCAATCATTTTAATATTGAATTAAAATTCATTAAATTTTTTCTGAATACTCTCATAGCAGTAAGCTTTCAGTAAGATTCTGCTTCAAATGATTTCAACTTTTCTGAAAATTATTCAAAAATCGGACAATGGGCATGTTTCATGGACCAAATTCTGCAATGCAGAAATTTCAACATGTTTGTTTGGATTTGTGTGCCTATTCCATAAACTTCCAATGATCACCAAATTCCAGAATTAAATATGGGATTTTATCATCATAACAAATTAATTCCTATAAAACTTGAGACCAATCAGAGTTGCAGAAAAATTATGAAAAAGCAGGTAGCATAATGCCGCAACCCATAACAATTCAGGATTGTGTTACGTATTTCATTCTTTGATCTCTTTTTGTGTTTTTGTTTCTTTTTCTCCTCTCCTCATGCATGGAATCTAATCTCTTTCGTTCATCTCAAAACACTTTAAGATGGATCAACCCCCCATTAAATGACCCAACCCGTCACTCATTGGTGGTGGGGTTGTGATGAGTGGAAACCATAATCTCCCACATGGAGGCGATCAAACGGAATCATGGCTGCTCACCATGACTGGCGATCAAACTTTTTCCCGTTCCGAGGATTAATTGGGAATCGTTGGAATCAGTTGGTACTTTCTTTATTTCTTCTTATTCCTTTTTTACGTCAGATGCACTGAGCAGCAGCAGCATATTTGGCTGCTGCCGCTTCCTCTTCTTCTTCTTGTTCTTTGCCGATGCAGCAAATCGTCATGGCAGCCATCTTCGTTCTTTTTCACTTCATCGAAGCAAAGGGTTAAAGGGCTTTAGGCTAGGGTTATTACTTTTACCTTTAAGTTAGAAAAATTATGTTTACCACCTTCATGTTTTATTTTTTCTATTTTTAAGGCACTTTACAGAATTTGGATGAATTTCTGAAATTCACCCAATTTGGCTGAATTAATCCATCTCATTCTGAATTTCAGAAATTCACCCAAATTGATCTGAATTCTGGAACGAATTTTTTCCAAAGGGGTATTCAGCTCAGTAGAGGGATCAAACCAAAATTATTTGGAAAATTCGGACAAACCGAACCAAATTTCGTAACACTGGTTTCTACCCCTTTTTTGGGTTCGGAAATCATGTCCGACACCCCCGTATCCTCTCTTTTTCTTTCTTTCTTCCATAAGGCTTAAAAGGGATTTTTCAAAGGAGAAGAATAAGAAGGTGAAGTTGTAAACTTCGATTATTCTATGGACGAAGAATTTCAATAAAAGGCGTGCTGCTTTATGTTTGTTAATTTATTTTCATTATCCAAGTTACCTAGGATTTTATGTTTTTTCCGGATATATAAATGCCTTGAGACCTCTAGAATCTAGATATACAAAAACATGGTTGGTGCCCTGAGTCATGTGAAATCCCTCATTGATTAACAATCTAGACCATATATCTTGGCTCATCCTTATGGAAGGGACTGAAATACACCATACGTATTTTTAATACTTAGGAGCAATGGAACTGGACTCTTGAATTACAATTTCCACAATCTGATTTTTTATTTATTTCTGATTTTTATTTTAGTTTATGCAATTGGTTGTTTTTACTCTTTTTATGGTGATGCAGTTTACTAGTTTAGGGTTTTTAGCTTAGGTTTTTCTAGTTCGGACTTTTTAATTGATTGTAAAGATTTGTAATCTAATTAATTTTTCAGATTCATAGATTGGGTTTGTATAGATTTTGTTAGGCTGGTTTTAGATTTTTCATAGGACATGCACAAGTTGATTGCATCCTAGATCCATGTGGATCTACCTCGGACTTCACCGAGTACTATTCCTATATCGTGGCCTTGCAATTGGGGTAAGCGTTGATCAAGCAACTAATTCTTCTTGGCCAATATACAGTCAGATGTTAAAAAATGCTTTCATTGTGGTGACATGCAGAAGTGTACATGGATCCACCACCTCGATTTATACCAAAAGGAAAAGAAGGAACAGTATGCAAGTTAAAGAAGGCATTGTATGGGTTAAAGAAGTCAGTCAAATAGTATTTTGAAAAGGGACAAGAGGCTATTTAGCCATTCTCAATTTTTACACAGAACTAAAAATCGATGATGATGACAACCTTTTAAAAGAAAACGATGCCCTTTAAAAAAATGCATGGCACTATACTTATGGAGACCGGCAATGCAGAAAATGACTCCAAAAAATAAAAATTATGAAATACAATGCAAATAATCTAATGAAGTCAAGATTAAAACATGTATTTACCAAGAGAAATTCAAACATACCGACGCCCTTTTAAAAGCTCCATCAACCCATTCAACAAGTTCAAGAGATGCTTTATCTTCTGGAGGTAATGAAAATCGATGTACAGCCTCTTCTCCAATATCATACTTTGCCCTTTGCATGCAACTGCCCAATGATTAAGACATCAAACCAGTTTAGAAAAGGCAATATTCAATGATGGAGGATTTCAACAAAACAACACAAACTAAAATGCCAGGCATACAGATGAAGATTATCACAAACTTCATGATCATGACACATGGAATCAATGTGCATCCAACCAATTAAATAACAAACAAAAAAAGTTAGATTGTAGGATACTATGGAGGGTAAAGGGGAAAAAAGGAAAAGGTTAAATAGAAAAGCTTCAAATCAATGGGAGGTACAAGAAGTTGAACTCCTAGCAGATGGTCAGTGGGCCAAGAGCAGTGCAACCAGTTAAATTTTAATATGATTTCCTCTTATAGATGGGAATAGCAAAATTGAGCAGAGTTTTTTTTTTTTTTTTTCGGTATCACGAAAAATCCAAACACCCCACAACCACCAACACACATGAATAAAAAAAACCAAGAAAACATTTCTTTCATCAAAGAAGAAACATTCATACTGACAAACCGCTTCTTGTCCATCCCTGACAAATAAAATTTATACCCTTTTTACATACTTGGACCCCCCCAAAAATATAATCGAATGCTTTGGATCCAATTTATCCCGTTAATGTTTTGGAATATTGACGCAAGAACGGAAGGTCCAAGCATAATGATTGTGTCTTCATAAGAGCCCAATTTGAAAGGAACCATGCACTGCTTGTCAACCGGAATAGTTGAATTATTTACCATGCTATTTTGTATGGCCTTGGATGCTTTGTTGTAGGGAGCTTCAGCTTTTCCATGGCTTCTTTAGAAATAACGTTCATAGCACTGCCTCCATCGACTATCATATTGCAAATCTTACCCATGCAGCGAACTCAAGAGCAAAAGATGGGTGCATGATTAGAGCATTGCTCATCCTGCTGATCTTCTTTAATCAGAAGATCACGCTCAAGATATACAAGTGGTACGCCACCATCGTCAAGAAATTCATCATTGACGAGGCTTTGAGTGTTTGCAGGTTTTTCCATCTCAATGTGCTCATCATGCTCTCCGTTAGTCCTCGCTTCATCGTCTACATAAAGATTCATGTGAGGACATTCCCTAGCATAATGCCCTTTCTGCTAGCAGGTATGGCAGATCACTTCCCTTTTGCCAGAACGTTCTCGTGCACAAGGATCATTTTGTTGTTGATGCAAGCCCTAGGGCTAGGGCTTGCGTAGAAAGTGCTAAAAGCACAATGGGTGCCGAAGCACATGTATGAAGACACAATCAATCTCCGAAGAGACAATAAACGAGGACTCACCTCAATGGGAAACCCAATTTCATTAATCAACTCTAAAAATAATCTTGTACAATGCCATATAAATAGTAAAAGAAGACTTAAGCCCTAAGAAACCTAATTAAACTAGGAAACTAAATAAATTGGAAACCTAATCATAAATAAAATTCTTTAAATAAAATCAGAAACTAATGACATAATTAGTTAATAAAATATCCTAAATCTAAGTGGGCCCTACACATGGCCATGAGGTCTACATTGCATCAGTTGTGCCTGATGTCTCTAATTTTGAGAAGGAAGCGACCTTTGTTGCGCCTCTTGGGGCTGCATTTGCTGTGCAGGTGGAGGTCTTGGTTGAATAATTGACTACTAGGAGTTATTGGGGTTAGTATACGATACCCCACGATTGGAAAACTCCCCAGCCTGATACCTTTCCCTCCTCCGTAACTAGATTTCATGTTGTGCTTTACGAGCTTTACAATAGGCTTCGTTGATATCATTGAAATCAAATATAGAAATCCGTTGCCGAATATCAGGGCGTAAGCCTTCTTTGTATTTGTTGACGATGAGCCCATCATTAGCCCGTAAGTTGCAGCACACTATATACTCTCGAAACAAATTGGTATACGCATCCAGAGAATAGGCACCATGTTGCAGACTAAAGTATCCTTTATGCAAGTAATCAATATAGTCGGAAGGAAGAAAATTTTGCTTGAGTCACTGCTTCATTTCTTCCCACTGCATGATAGGATGCCCAAAGGCAAGTTCATTGTTTTCAATACTTTGCCACCAAATGCGTACAGAACCCTTGAGCTTAACTTTTGTGAAGGCTATCTTCTGGGCATCATTCATGTTGTACCATGCAAAATAGTCGTTGAGAGAATTGAGCCAGTCGGCGAAGGCCTTGGGATTGAGATCCCCTAAAAAATCACTGATCTTCAGTCTCACCTTTTTGGCAATGTCATCTGTAGGTGGTGCAATATGCGGCTCGTCATCACCATTTTTTATTAGATAACGTTGTACCATGTCATACATGGTCTCACGATGCTGACGCTGGCGACCAGGTGTGGCTAGATTCACTTGGGCCCTTGTTCCAAATGTTTAGGGAGCGGAGGTTACTAGCATGGTCTGGGTTCTGGTTCCAGTCGTTTGTGGATCTAGATCTGTGACAGCAGATTCTGTTCCTCCTGTAGTCCGAGTTCCTTGTAATTCAACAATGGCAACTTCAACAATTTCAAGTCGCTGAACCACATCATCTATGTCATGGCCCAGTTTGGTCATTCGCTCATCATGCCGGTAATTGGTGAAGTACCCGTGGTATTGACGTCCGTGGGTGGCCATGAGAGTTCAATTGCATTTTTTTTTTTTTTTTACTATTACTCTACTGGGTCGGGTTTGGGTTCAGGTCAGGCCTTAACTTAAGCCCAATACATGTGGCTGCGAGAAAATAACATGTATGGAATGGACTTTTTCTTAGTGTTTTGGGTTCTGTGCAAGCAAAGATAAAAGGGCTTGAGATGAATTCCTTATACTTGCAGAGATGAAGGGGAGACGAAAGAAACTGTTACGATGGGGCCAGGTGCTTGCAGGCAAAGTGGTTGTTGGACAGCCCTGTTGATGATGGCTTGCGACAGTGGCGCTGATGGAGTTGGGTGTCTGAATATGGTGGTGGGCTAGCTGGTGAAGATTTCTACGACGGTGGGGACCTCGCTGATTGTCGCAATCTCCCTTTTTTCTTTTTTTTTTTTTTGGGTGTGGGTCTCATTGAAGCAGGATTCTAGGAGGGGTACTGTGCTGTTTTCTGTTAATGGATTTGTGGGTAAAGATTTTGGGTGATGGGCACTGCAACTGTATTTTGGGGACTGTATTTCTGTTAAGTAGCGTTTGGAGTTGGCAGGGGTTTGGGGTTTCAGTCGATTAGGTTGGATCTGTTGGGTTTTTTTTTTTTTGTTTGGGCCACTCGGATGTGGGGTTCTTTGTTGGAGGTTTTGGGTGGTGGTGACAATGGAGATGGGTTCAGACAGGTAGGGATGGCATCGGCTGGGTTAGGGAAGGGCTGGTATGGTCGATTTGGGTGTTTTTGAGGTGGGGGTGGGTTCTCAGTTAAATGTGGTGGTGACAATGGAGATGGGTTCAGACAGGTAGGGATGGCATCGGCTGGGTTAGGGAAGGGCTGGTATGGTCGATTTGGGTGTTTTTGAGGTGGGGGTGGGTTCTCAGTTAAAGGGGGTAGGGTTGATGGTTTTGGGTTTGCGGGCAGTAGTGGATGGGGTGCGGTGTGATGGATGATGATGAATGACAATAATGGATGATGGCAGTAGGTGGTGGTGGATGATAACAGACAATGGATGATTGGAAATGCAAGGAGATCAAGATTCACGGGTTACCTCAAATCGATGATCGGGACGGCGATCCAAGATTAGATCTTCGCTCTAAAATACCAATTTGATGCAACCCAGTCACAATCACGGTGAAGATCTACACCTCTGACGGTGAGATCGAGTCTTCCGACCCAAGCCCTAAGGCCAATTAGGAGAAAATACCCAAAAGGAACTCACGAGGACACTTCTCAAATTTTATTATGAATATAACATGCCCCACAATCAAACATCCCTCTTCATTTTTATAATAGAGGAACGGTCTAATAAGGAAACTATAATTATTCAGTGATTCCTAAAATCACTCCCTAAAATATCTAATTAAATCAAATCACTAAAATCTCTTTGATTAAGTCAAATCAGAGATGACATCAAATTACTAAAATTACTGAACTACTTAAAGAAAGCAAATCATTGTAGGGTCCCTTGGTGGGGTCCATTAGTGGGGCCTCTTTTTCTTGGATCGCACTGCATCAGTTTTGGATCTAATTATGACCATTTTGACAGGAGGTATCTCCATTTTCTACAATTGCTACATGTTCTCTCCCCACTTCTATTTCATGTAACCCCCCACTTATGCCACACCCACCTAGCTCACTTCTAACAAATATGCAACAGCTCGTGGAGGAAGGTAGAAATCTAGAAATATGCAACCTTCTCAACCCTCTGCCTTTTTGGAGTCACCACCATTGGCAGCCCGTGGAGTCATCACTTGTGGAGGGAGAATGCTTAATGAGATGCACTATATTTGAGTGAGAAAAGACAAATCTTCATCGAATGCATCAATGAGAGAATACAAGGGACTTAATAGAGGACGGGATGACAATCCTGCCTATTAGGGATCCACATCTAGAAAACCTTGCGGAAGATTTGCTAAACTAAGAATGTAGACCAAGGAAATCTTCTTGGAAATTTGCTTGCTAAAAAATAGATACAGTTGTACTACACAGGACCATGGGCTAGGTCCCATGAGCTACTCATCTATGGCTTGGCCAATGGGCTAGGCTGGCCTACTACAGCATAGGCCTTTATTTGATAAATAGAATCCTCTTTCATCTCTCTTATTTATTATATGTAAATCAACTTCAACTATCTCGCTAGATCTAGGACATAAGTATTTTCTAAACTAGGAATGCAAATTGAGAAAATCTTCTTGAAGTTTGCTACTCTAGGACTATCTGTGAGAGTTTTTTGAAAATTTGCTACTAAGAAAGTAGATATTTTACAGTTAGCTGACCAAGGGCCATGGGCTAGGTCCAATGAGCCAGTCATCAATGGGTTTGGCCCACTATGGTTAGGCCTCCTTTTGTAGCCATTTAGTCTCATGATGCACTTAAGATACATCAATTGTTGTTCAACATTTCTATATTGTTATAACTGATATAATGGAAAAGTATCACAAACTCACAGGTTTAACAATTTAGAAGGGGCAGCACGCAGAATGGCCAATGCCTCCTTCCAACTCCACTGACGTTCAGATAATGGTAGAAGACACTGCAAAATAGATAAGCGCCATTCCCAATCTTCAATAAAATGTTTAGCATTCAAAATTCTCCACTCCAAGGCCTGTTTTCCAGCAGTTGCTAAATCACTGTTCAACATCTGCTCCAGTTCAAGCCCCACAGATGGTAAATTGTGACGCAATATGTCCAACAGTAGTCCAGTAAACGAAACTACCATTCTATTTCCCCCTTCACATGAACTAAAACGATCCGGTTGTTCCCAAGCAGAAGAAATGCATGCTAACTCAGAATAGCTGCTATATGAGGTACAATGATCCATATTTGCAGAGATGTCATCCATATGCAAAAGTGAGATGATGATGCTCACAATAAATATCTGCATCATTGAAACAGTTCATTGCTAAGTGAATTGAAAACAGACAGTTGTTAGAGAACAAAAGATTTTAGAACCTCAGCAGCAAAATATTGAGGTCACATGAAGAAGATTGCTAGAAGGCTTCTTTTTAAATAAAGTGATAAACTGGGGCCATGGGAGAGAAAAGAATGATGAATCAAAATACTACCAACAAGCAAAACAGCCTTCCCGGCTCGAAACAAGAATTTTAACCCCACTATAGACACAATCAAAAAGGGGGTGAAAAGTAGTAGTTAGGAACATCAGACTTGAAATTCATGTGACATGTAACACAGGATAAGGTATCACTATCCACCAATACTTCATACAATGGCCAGCATCCCACTATGACTATCGTAGTTCTACAAAGAAATAGAACTGCTAAGGATAAGGAATATGAACCTTTTTTGCCGATCACAAAGAAAAGTGTAATACATGGAGCATAACTTACATAATCTCTAGAGATAAATAACAAATACCAAATGACAATTGATCAGCCAATCTACCACTTCCTTGGCGAAGATAATTCACCTAAAAAGATTCAAATAAGGGAAACTAAAAGAAGTGACTGCTTTTTCATTAACAGTTTGATTCCATTATGAATCTACCACTGGTAATGACGTCCACCTACCATGGCCTATGACGTTCTAACTATTAGTCATTGTTGGGAGGATAATCTCCACGTACCGCCTTGAAGATTCAGACCTCCTTGTGATGTGTACAAAGTTTGTTAATGGTACTCCTTGTTCTGTCTTGCACCCTTTGGGGCAGAAACCATGTTGGCCCGTGCTAAGCAGTTAGGCAGTTGTCCATGGGAAAAGAGCAATTTAACCTTACCTAAATAAATCTTTCAGATTCAATGTAAATATGTAAAACTCATATGTTACTTATCTCTTTATGCTATTTTGTTTATTTATGATGAAATACTATACATGTGCTTAAATAGATTTGCAAATCCATTCACTCAGTTTGTCCTGATTTGTGAATTTGCACCAATCCAGGTAACCAGAATGTTGAATTGCAAGAAAATTATAATGAACAAGACATAGGCTTTGGCATGCATTCTTGAGCGACAGGTTCACTTAAAGGTTTGGAGAGGATTAGTTCTTTTATTTCATTTGGAAATTGTAGATTTTTTTTTTTTTTTTTTTTGTGGACTTGTTTAGTTGTTTCAAATTGATTAAAACTTTAAATTATTATTCAAAGAACTATTAAGATAGCCCTACAATATTATTGTTGCTCATTTAATTTGATTTATGATGATGCTGATTGTGATACATTATTGGTCACACCATGGAATCCGACAGGCCCCGGGTTCCAGGCCGTGACACTCAGAGAATTCAAAACAATCGATGAAGTATGAGCCATGTCACCATGCATGCTACCGTCTTCACCAAATAGGGATTCACTGCCAGCAATTGGAAAAAAAATCAGTAGAACCGATTATTTACAAAGAAAAAAATGATGACTGATCTACAGTTGAGGCTTCCTGTTACACCTTTATGAAGAACAGACACCATTATGGAATGGATTTGGGTGAACAAGAAGAGTTATCACAGAAAATCATAACCCTAGCATACTCCACCATGTCCAAGTTTTCAGATTTCTCGTCAATATCCAAGACAGAAACCCCAGTTACCCAAGAACTAATCAAGATATATTTCTGAATGGATCCAATGACTTCAGACCCACAATCTGTTATCCATACTATGTTGTTTGTAAACCTAATCCATCATTAAGGAGTCAAGGACCTTCGTCAACACTGCCCCCGAAGATGGTACAATCCAAGTAAGAACTCCACTGAACTTTTTTTTATGATAACGTGATTCGATCTCGCAACCTTGTGGTTGCAACACTTGTGGTTGCAACACTGAGCACCTTACGATAGATTAAAGAAGTATTTATTTTACCATAGTTCCGACACCCAATCCCCACTGCTGTAAAAAAAAAAAACACACTCCTGAAGAGTACCCTCTAGAAATATCAACCCTTGACAGCAAACCTAGAAAATAATGGGAAAAAACCCTCTCACGCAGAGTTTCAAACCATCCAAATGAAGGTTCTAGGTAATTAAAAGTCTAAGCATGCTCTGAGTGCCGACAAAAACAACCCAAGTATCACTAGAAATAAAATCAGTCAACCCTATCATTACCAGCTAAAGCAATTTGTCGTTGCTTGACCATCATCTGAGACTTGTTGACCCCCTCAAAGAACGACCAGACCTATACCAAAATTTACCCGAATCTCATACAGTGGCTAATGCTTCCACTTCATTTGAGTCTATGTTGATGCCAGACTCCAAAAGGCTAACCTCAACTCGGCTTTTCATTCCTCCACATACATCACCAGTAAGAGTTCACCTCTAGTAGCCCTATCTATGCTGAATTTCGAGTACACTTTGCGGAGACTTGATCCTCTTTTTTCTTAAATGTTCACTGAGACCAGACATAACAGTGCTACTTTCAGAAACAGGAACACTATACCTTCTGTTCATTGGAGTCATAATTTTTTCTGCAGTTAAGATCATTAAAAGTATTTACTAGGATTTCATGAGTAGAAAGATTAAGCAATCCAGAAAGTGCAGTCAACGATTCAAGAGAATGAACAATCAACAAACAGGCAAAAGCCTAAAATATGAAGAAAGAATAGTGGTTCATAACAACATTAAAACCAAAGAGAAATTCTAATACCACCAACCTTACGTGGGGCATTGTTGATGGACTCTAAATGATTTTGCAGATCTTTCAAATACAAAACCGCCATTTGGTGAAGTTTATCGTTCTCATCAGTTACACTCCTTTCCATGGATCCTAAAGCAAGAACAGCTGATTCTAGAGCATATCGCATATGCATAAGCTCAATGTCCTGCATTCTATCGAGATAAATGGGATATAGACATCAGATGTGACAATATGATGAGAGAAAAACCAGTTTATAACAAATATCAGTGAACAGAACAGTATAAATGCGGAATATTAAAGCTCATCTGTGCTTCTTATGTTAGAAGACACATCATAATAGGTACCATCTCCAGGTCTTAGCAGTTCAAGCATGCCATACTATGAAATATGAAGATACAACCTACAAATGCCAATAACAATAAAAATAACAAATAAAAAGATATGAATTATATTATAAACTAATATGAAAAACCCATACTGTTTGTGAAATAGCCGTTTGGAATGTAAAATATTGACAGGTTTAAATGCAAATCCGTTCATCTAAATCCTCAAATATGTAACTAGTTAACGGTGCAAATTTGAATCTGCAAAGTACTTTCTTGTTGACCCAAATATGCAGACCTGTGTGCACCACAACTAAAGTTCTATATAAGAGAAGCATGGAAAATATGACACAGCAGACCAATTCATAACACAGAAAACACAGCTGAATACTGTTTTGCAGCCAGTAAGCAGAGGATTAGAACAGCTGTAACAACAAAAAATGTTTCACTGTGTTCAGGAATCCCATTAATTTAACCCGCAGCCTTGGTTGTAAGTAATATTCTGAACCCTATGGGGCCCCTGGATTTGCATAGTCCAATTGTTTCACAATGTGCGGACTTATGTATGAATTATGTTGGATTATGAGACATGAAGATTGAAGAAACGGAAGTGAGATGAGTCTTAAAAAAGCCATGGTGCTCTGAACTACGAGCGCAATGCGAGGTGACGACCTCGTACTTAGGGTCGTGCTGTGGATATGTGATTATGGACCTGGGGTCAGACTGTGACATGTATTGATGAAGGACAGACCCATGGGTCGACCCGCCAATGGGCCCAGTCCATCTATCTCGACCCAGTCTTTTGAGCCCAGGCCACCTATTAATTAGATATTCTATTTTATTGCATCAAAAATGAATTGGAAGAAGGAAACTGAGGATCATCTGAGAAAGAAGACCACATCTTACATTTTTATTTTCCTTTTTTTTTTCAGTACCACATTTCCAATTCTTACATGACAACAAAAGTGGCATTGAAGGAGGAGATACTGAAGGCATTTGAATTCGCACCTTTTCCAAGCCATTGCAGTAGATGGAAGGGGCTGCATACTAATCAGCTCAATAGCATCTTGAAATTTTATCCCAGGAACAACATCAAATAACACCTGCAAGATTTCATACCCTTGCTAAAAATCAATAAACGGCAAAAAAAAAAAAAGAGAGAGAGAGAGACTAGCATAAGATTCCATGAATAAAAATAGATTACATGATCTCCAAGTTCCAACCAACGCTAATGATATGCAGGCACGGCAACAAGATAAAACAAACAAAACTTCATACTAGCGAACGCTAAAAAGCATATACATCGTATACAGGTTCAGAACATGAAAACGAAAAATAGAAAAGGAAACAAAGGAACTCCATGAGTGACACTCATATTGCCTTTATATAAGCCATAACCCGTTGCAGACCTTCACTGAACTCAGCTCTTGCACCCCCTATGTTCCACAACAAAAGTTTTAAACATCTAGTGTCAATGATCACGGATTAGATCACTTGGATCAGTTATATTTTCAGAAGAGATCGACATTCATTAAGGATCAGCTTACAATTAATTTCAGCCAAAATAATCCAATAGCAATACTATTATAAAAAAGGGACTACCAAGTAAGAGTGCAACCTCAATGCACCAAGACCAGTTTTCTGTGTCCAGATATTGATAACTAAAATAACTGCAACAATAACAATCAAATCCAACAAAATCATCCATTGAAGAACTCATGTAGTTTTACTATGTAGGATTTGAGAAAGTATATGAAATATGAATTAAGAGTTTCAAATAGGGTAAAACCTAACAGATCCCCAATTTCAATCATTCAAGCAACACTATGAATCAATTCACTCTCACTTCTTTCTATAAAAATATCCCCATCTTTTGATAAAACAAAAATTACATAAGATTCATTCCTGCTTGTACCATTCAACAAAAAAAATTTAAAAAGATAAAAATAAAAATTAAACCTTTAGCCATGGAGAATTTAAAAAGAGAAGGTACTGAATTTTCAACTCTAAAGAAGCGTATTGGATCATTTCTAGGTGGTATGAAAGTGCAACTTGGGAAATGGATTTCATTAATCACTTGGGACATCTCAAGCTATCTAATGATGTGTTGAAGTAGAATGTTCGTATCAATTTTTGGAGGAGCTGAAAAAACTAGTAGTATCCTCTGGCAAGTCTGCTTAAGTTTAATACAGATGGGGCAGCAAGATGTAAGCGAAGAGCGCTTATTGTTTTCTCTTGCCCAACTAGAGTCAACAAAGGAAATCCTAGCTATTAAAGAAGCATGAGATGATTCAATTTTGCACTCCTAACTCTGTAAGACTTGTCTTAGAGTGTGGTTCTTCTAATACCAAGGAAGTTGTTAAGGATTAGAGACAAACCACATGGAAACATCAGTTTATATTGAACGAAATTGTTGGAGCTCTTCTCTAGAGGTAGATCTTTTGTCATGTCCTTAAGGAACCCAAGGGGTAAACGATGCTTTAGCTAGACACAGTATTGACAAAGAGGTGCTATTCATGTGTCTCTCAATGTGATTCTGTTCCACATTTTGTTGTTGATGTTTGGTTGGTATAGCTCTCATATACTTTTTGTCAGTGATGACAGAACTTGAACCTGGAATCTTGTGGTTGCCACACAGAGCACCTTTTAACTGTGCTATGGGCTTCACTTCTACGTTATCGTTGTGCTTACGTTTTGTAATAAAACTTCTACCTTCAAACCTATCAGAAATATAAATAACAATAATAATAAGGCATCTGCATTACAGTAACCTACGTCATGGAATGACTACGAAACCAAGACATGTAAGAAAGGTATTTTTTAGTCCCACTTGATTATAACTGCCAAAGAAGTTTGCACCTTACATACATTACCATTAGAAATTAGAAATGCTTACTCACCCGCAAAGGAGTTTGAACAGCAAGCCGTTCAAGCACTAAGTTTTCAACAAAAGGATCTGAATGCCATTCCACGTTTCCATCTCCCTTGTGTTCTTTTCCAGAGAATAATAATGAAGTTTTAGAATTCCATGGCCGACCAGAATTGACAGACGCAACAAATGAAGCAAGATCCAGTTGATAGCATAAAAGATCACAAAGATGCTCCACACAAGACATCTGTTAAAAATAGATGTCAATTACATAATCATTATATCGACTACAAACATGACAAAAGCAATGCAGTCAAAATAAAATAAAGTTACCTCATCTGATTGTTTCCCATAAAGAGAAAACTCTTCCAGCCTCAGTACTTGCGACTTGCTTGTCCACAAAAGCTGCATCAATTTTCTCCTAGTTGCTGTCTTACCAGATAATAGATCCCATCCCATGACAGCTACCAGAGGTTGAAGAAGGGGAAATAGTTGAAGGACCTATTGCATTCCATCATTCACCATAATTAATTCAATAGAATGATAGAAACATCACCCATTATCAAATAAATAGTACCAATACTTGCTCATTCAATTGCTAGAAATCAGTGCACACATACATTGCTAGCTTCTTGAAGCTGTTCTCTCCTGACAGCAGACAGGGCGGTATCCATAACACATTCAAGAGTATGAAATCCACAAACACGAGCATAGTGGTACATGTCTCTCATGCAGGATCTGATTGCCATGCTTTGGGCGGTACTCTCATCTACATCTGTAGCACTTTCCAAATCTGATGCACCAAAATGCTTCTGCAGTTGTTGAAGTGGAGGTGGGGTAAAGTTGGCATCAGAAGCTCGGTGTTGCTCAATTTCTTCGGAAAGCAACTCATCTTGAATGATCTGATGAGGAGTAAATATCAATGACCTCTATAGTATAAGATGATTGTTAAACCACCCCCCCCCCCACCCACCCCCCCCCCGGGCAAAAAAAAAAGACCACACGCACACAAGGCAAAACAGAACTGTTGAAATAAATTAGGCTGATAGAAAAATTCATATTCCATGAAACAAGTTAATCCAATCAATTTTAAACAAAGAAACCAGGCAGTTCGCTTGAGTTTTTGCCAGAAAGTTTGTATAGAGTTGTATTATTCAATGGGAGCCTACTGCTTGCAACTTCAGCAGGTAGCAAACCAGATTAAGCAAGCCCGGGCTATAGCATGAAGACCGTCTCTTCTATTTACACGTTCTTCCGATCACTAAATGGGCAAACCATTCAACCTTGTCGAATAATTTTTTATTTTCTATTTTCTTTATAAAGAGATCTTTCTTCTTTTTAAATAAAATCACTACAGCCATTAAGAAAAGACAAAAAAAAATGGAGACTATCATAGGGGGTCTTCCTATGACCTACTTGTCTGCCCAACAAAAAGGGGGGGACCATCCAATCAGGAAGATACGGTTTCAACAGCTTCAAAATTGTTCAAATCCTAACCACTAGAGAAAGTGAGGTGGGTGCTTGTTATCAAAAAAAAAAAAATGAAAAGGCTTCCATAATTTTGAACGATCAATTTAAGGACCTACACATCTCCAACGAGCATGGAACAAAATATCAGCCACTGTGTAGCGCAGTGAATGAAATATCAGGCATGGCGACCATGGCCGCTACACTAAATAGAAAATATTGCTGCTATGACTCGGCTGTTATAAAACCTAGTCAAGCCGAGCAATTTTCATTTAAAATATTGTTTTCCCTATCTCTTCTACCCAATGCCTTTCCTAAAGTATTATATACTCTTACATGGTTCCAAATCACTAAAAAAACACAAGATTGGTCAGTACACAAGATTTAAATTTTGTTGACCACTTTAAACATCCACACTGCTACACTGACGTATCGCCGCAATGGATACGTATTGCCAGCTAAACAGTGATTTGGCCACCCGCCACAACTGCTATTTTGATCCTTGCCGATGAGTGTCAATTTTGGATCAATGCTAATTCAAGGGGAATTAAGGTGTGAAAAGGTTTATATTAACCCTAAGGGGAGCCAAGTGGGCACAAGCCAGGCTGTTCAAATCTTAAAAGCAGGCCTGGCCATTCTTGAAAAATTATATACATTGCATGACTCTACAAAAAATTGCAGTAGTGACTATCCCTCAAAACACCAAGCTTTGGGAGTGTCACTCTCATGTTGTCATGACTCATGACTCCTCCAAACATTACGGTGATGAGAGCAACATAATTGATGACATCATCCACACATATCAATCCAAAGTGAATATCACTCAATCAAAGGGTTTTTTTTTTTTTTTTTTTTTTTTTTTTACCAAAGAATCCACCCTATACTTTGCTTGAAATTGGAACAAACTTAGTTTGTGTCAACAGTATATAATCATCTATATACTACAAGTAATTGTAGTATCACCCCAGTATTCCATTAATCATGTCATTCCTGCTAATTTTATTCAATGGTTCCCCTGTAGATTTTGCTTGATGCTAATCTCACATATACTAGATGGCATAGCATTCTTAAATCACAGCTATGAGTGTGACATTAATTGTGTTCCAATCATATAAATTAAGATTTAATACATAATTGGTTCCAATCATAAAAACTACGATTTAAAACAATAGTTCCTTCATAATGATCTCACGTATGTTAGATGGCTTATCAATCTTGAATCGCAGTTGAGTGAGATATTTTTCTTAATGCTCAATGAATACTTTGAAATGGATACCACCACAAACGCAAGGGTATATTATTCCATGGCACTGCAGTCTGTTTCAATTCAACCTATATTTTAAGAGGCTTTTCTAAATGCGTGATAAAAGGCACAGCATCAAACCATCAAGCATGAAGCAACAGAAATGAGTTCAACATATATTAATGCTTATGCATATCAATTGGTTCCAATCATATAAATTAGCGGTTGATCAAGATTTGTACCACCTGAATCATTTGCGCAAGTTCTGTACAACTAGATGAAAGAGCTTCTCCATACATTGACAGCATTTTGTGTCGAAATGCATGCCAGGTGTCTCCAAAACCATTTCTTTGTGACCAGGCCCTCCTAATGATATCATGTAAAACCATCCTGGGAGAAACACAATAGATATATAATTATGGAAAACAAGGGTAATGAAATTCTGGCATGCCAACTAGTCTGAATCAGCAAGCTCTTAAAAGATACTTTGACACAGAGAAAAGAACCATTTATGATAAAGAGCTCATTTATGTTTGGTATTAGTGAAGGAGAGCAATCGCTCATGGTATTAGTTCAGGAGCGCCCCACTACAACCAAACCAATCTAGGATAGAATTCCACAACAATTGGGCACAGATGCAGTTAAGAAGCAAGTGATCAACTGATTCCGCCACCACTAAACACATAGAACAAGCATTCACAACGATCTTACGATGCCTATGAAGGTTGCCAAAGGTTAAAATGCCTCAAAGAAGCATCGTCCAACCAAATGCTATCAATCTAGGAGGGGCCTTCATTATCCATAGGCTGGGTATGCTACTCTGAGGGTACGTTTGTGTAGCCCATTTCCGCAGAAAATGAGGTGTTTTTCTATGGAAAACTCATTTTTCACGTGTTTGGTGCGGCAATTTTCTGTAAAACTGTTTTTCGCCACGTCAGCTCTTTCCTTCCTAGGCCTGGAAATAGACTTCCTCTTGGGGGTATGGGAAGTCCACTTCCACATCAAACTGACCCCCCATTTCCTCACTCCCACCCCCACTCCACCTAGCCACCCTCCTTTTCCCCCTCCCCTCCCAACCCCACTACCCACCCACCTAGGAGTTTTCACTAAGAAATCCGCAAATGCACCAAACAACATTAGCACCAATTCATCGAGGAAAAACTTTTTACACCAAACATGAATTTCTAACTTCCTTGGAAAATTTTCGAGGTATTTAAAAACCATAGAATTTGCTGATGTGGCAATTTCATCTTTCCATGGAAGTTGCCTTAACACAAACATGCCTTGAGAGATTATACCATCTCTTGTCATGACAATGAATCGAGGGGGGGGAAATCCCATCAACGGAAGCCATCCATATTCCTCTATCTTTGCCATCCAAGGGGACATAGACAGTCCCAATGAGGGTCATCAAAGCCCGAAACTGAGCATCTTTGTTGTTGGTCAGATTTCTTCTAAAAATGGGACCCCAAGCGACCTGATTGCCTGTTCTCTCTATATATAGTCTTGCACTTGCACCAAAGCTTTTTAATTCTGAGCACAACAGAAAATATCAGCAAACTGAGAAGCCAGAGGATGCCTCTCCACAAGCCAGGGTGTTGTTTCTACCCCCGATCCAGAATCTGATGTTTCTATGGAAAGCATCTTTGACAGAGAGAATGCCTCTCCACAAGCTGGGGTGTTGTGGCACAGCTGCACAGCGTCCTGAACAAACCATCCCTCTCTAGAAATCTCATACTTGTGGAAGTTGGAAGGACGGACCTGCTTCCAAAGACCAAACGAACCATCCCCCAACCTCCATAGCCACTTCCCAAGGAGGGGAGAGCAGCATTCATCTCCTTAAGAGGTCTAATCCCAAGGCCTTCCTCTTCTTTAAAAATACAACACAGGGAAACTTTAAAAAAAAGTTTTCTATGTAGGTTTATGGGCCCTTAAAAACAAGGTAGGACAAATATTTCATGGATGGAAGTAGTAAGGATGGATCTGAAGAAGTGCAGCCTATCTAAGGATTTGGCCTATGATTGATTGGATGGCAAAACAAAATTCATGTAGCTGATGATCAAATATAGTTTTTTTTTTATAGGTAAATTTGAAAATGCATTAGAAAGAAAAAGAGAACATAGTATAAAAGAAACAAGACCACAATATAGTGTTCCGGTATAAGATTATGGACAAGGCTTTGATGATGACAATGATAGTGCCGACTAAATGCAAACTCATGCACCCTTACTCCCTACGCGATGCCCCTAACCAATTGAGCCACAACTGGGGGACAATCTTATGCATTACCATTTGTATGCATTAAGCACATTAACAACAATTGCTCAATCTTACGGTTGACCAACTCTTATTTAAGTAAAATTTGGAAAGATCCGACCGAAGGGGAGAGCATTCACGTTGAAAGTTCGGATTTTTGATAGGTGAGTCTCAATGTGTACTTAGGCAATGATGGTGGTGGTGGAAACCATCACAATCTTGGTTTGGCATTTTGTTGGGTGAAACAAGGAAGACCAAATTCATTACGTGGTGCAGTGAAACAGTCGAGGACATGAACAGCTGTGGTTTTCATTTCACAGTGAAAACATAAAGCATGAACTATCCTGATTTAGCATGAAATTCTACAAAAAGGTAAATTCCAACAGCATAACCATTAATGAGTACGTAAATGAATTTACCTGTACTCAGACTCCTCTACTCCATAATCTAGATGAAGGAAACGAAGATGAGAAATAGCACTCACATCATCACCTTCTTTCATGCAATCCTTCAAACCATCCAAATGTGCTATCTGGACATTCTGCTGTATCCAAGTAAGAGCTTTCGAATCCTCTTCAGAGGGCAGTACAGATGCTGAGCTCTCCGTAACTTCCGCTCTCATGCTAATCGCCAAACCAGAATCAAAAGGATCGGACCAACTCAACTGCTTTTGAATATTCAAACACAGCGCATCCAAAATCTCCTGTTGATCTAAGAAAACCTTTCTCAAGCACTTCAATTCCGCATCCGTGAACGAAAAAACAGTGTCTGAATGCGCAACATCATCAGCAATATCTTCCTTCAAGCGCCTGAAGCCCAAGTCCGAGATTCGATCCAGAAGGTTCACAGAATCAAGGCCAGCGCCCCCACTCGTCTCGGCCAAATTCGTTCCATCTGCCAAATCCTCCGGCCGGGACTCGAAATCTTCATCGAAGCCTTTTTCTTTCTCGATGCTTTCCAGTTCTAGGAACCTTTGGAGGTCTTCGGAAACCCTAGAAGAGACGATTTGGACCAGGAGAAGAAATTCTACCTTCAGGCGCAAGATCTCGGGGTCGAGATTCCAGGTCGCGGAGACATCGTCGAAGCGGAGGAGCTCGAGGGCGGATAGCCAGGCGAGATGGGAAGGAGAGGGGCAGGAGTCCGACCAGAGGATGCCGTGGAAGCGGTCGGCGCCGGCGACGACGGTCCGGAGGATGGAGAGGGCGAGGCTGGGGTTCCGCTTGTAGAGGCTGAGGAGGGAGGCTCGGAAGGCTTCGAATTGGGAGAGGAAGAGGTGGTTTACGACCACGCGCGAGAGGAGTTGGATGTCTTTGTCCATCGATGGGGCGTTAGAGAATTTGGGTTTTAGGGTCGAGAGGGATCGAAGGCAAAGGGGCTTTGGTGTCGAGCGGGATCGAAGGCATATGGATTGTGAGGCTTTTGGAATGATTGTGTTTTTAGTGTTTTAACTTCGAAGTGGAGAGCCAGTACTTTATAGTCGTGAACAGTTTCAGCCGAAAATTTCACCAAAATGCCACCTGCTGTGCTAACCGTCCATTTATGTCGGTCCCATGTTTGATTGATCCAGATGCGCCCCTCAAATTGCAGAAAGGTGCTAAATTAAGACATTGGATGGATCTTATGTTAAAACCATTATAACATACCATTATAACATATTAAGCTGGAAGGTTTTGAATCTTATTTTAACCATGTTTATTAATTTTGATCGAAAGTTATTTTCGATTTCTACAACTATTAAAGATACATAAAACCTCAACATACCAGTGATTAGCACGGGTTTTTGAGCTAGTTTGAGCGAACCTCCATGTAGAAGTGAATCACTCCATGTTGTGGGGATTTTTTTTTTTTTTTTTTTTGTTGGGGTTGGATTTTATCTTGACATATTCATCCTCTTTAAATTCAATTTTACTAATCCGATACTAATTTTACGATAATATAATGTCACTAAAGCCCTTAATGATAGATCCTGAGAAATGTTGACTAAATATTTATTTATTATTTTCATAAAATATGATTTTTCGTGTTCTGTAAAAAAAATTGAATTCGCTCCCGCCTCCCGCCTCCAAAATTATAGGCCATAATGGATAATTGGATGGGCAATCGACTAAAAATATATCGAACAGCATCCTTATTTAAACATTTATAGCTATTTAATCTCAAGTGAGACTGCATTTATCCTAAAATCAACTGGCCTCAATAATCTTCATCTTGCTAGACCTGTACCAACACAAGGGTCCAATTTTTCAGCTTTAATTGGACCTGACCGTAGAACCCCGGCCTCCAGACACCCCGGTCCAATGTTCAGCCCAAAGTCTCCTTTTTCACATTAAAAGAGAACTCACTACCAAAGAAAAAAATTAACTCCCTACAGCAAAGAACTGCTTCTCATCATTCAATATCTTGCATTCTTTACAATGTAGGCACTAGTTACAGATACAGAAATGCTGTTCTTTCCAACATCCCAAAAAAGATACAGCCTCCTAACCATTTTAGAGCTTCCTAATAGCTCGTTTTAGTGTCTTTATACTCATTTGATACAACGCTAATCTTTTCTCTTGTGTGACCTGTAAAAGCTCTTAAGCTCATGCCATAAGAGAAGCAGCGTATCCGAAGCATCCTCATCCAAATCACAATCACTGATTTTTGAAACAGCCAATAGGGTCCTCAGCCATCCTTCGTGGAGTGTGGAAAATTCTGACCTCACTTCGCTCGACCTGAAATTTTCTCCAACCAACTTCTTCATCCTTTGACTGGCATTTGATGCAGATTCTACAGCACTTTTTGGGATCCCTGCCATGAGTGCCACTTGCAGTCCGTAGCTCTCAGGGCATGATCCTGAAGTGAGCCTGTAGAGGAAAACCAACTCCTGCTCACCTATAACAGAGCTTCCACTTTTCGCCTTAAAAGCACAGGCCATGTGTTGCAAGGTCACATGGGGATGAGAAGCAAATTCTTTTGTGAGAGGGTGATAGTGAGTGGCAAACAGCAAGCGGCAGTGCACTTTCTCAACAAGATGCCGGAATACCTGGACATTTATTCAAAAAATAAGACAGACACAAAGCATACAAGGAATGATACTTTCATTTTTATTTGATTTATTGAAATACAGTTGTATGATACATCAAGAGCATGTTTGGTAACAGGCAACAAATCCATAGATCCGATGATTCTTCACTACCACCGGAACAAGGATTTATCGTTGAGGATTTCACATTGATATTGGTGTGTATCAATCATATAACTGAGACAAATAAAGTTTGGTGTGCAAATCCATTTTAAGTGAGGATTTTCAAATCTTATAGGGGTGGTCAGATCTGAAAATCCTAACAAGTGAAGATTTTCATTCGTCCAAATCCTCATGAATTTACACCAAACATGGATTTATCACAAGTTTATGGAAACCGAAAATCTTTTCCGTAAAGATTTGATTGCCAAATGTGACCCAAAGGAAATCTTTTAGTGCACAATTATTTAGGTGGGACATGTCATAAAATGACACTTCATGTCAGACTCCCCAAAACCACTTGAAAGTCAACACATCTATCTTTTTTCGATCGGTATAAGGGAAAAAGTTGACTTTTACACTTCCAAAATACAACATCATGGGGGATAGCTAAGTTTAAACTACTTGAACGATGCCTGGTAGCAAGTGTATTGAAATCATACTATCGGAGATTTTGGAGTCAGGAGGCAAATCTTGACAATGTGGAGTTAAAAAATGGCAAAAGAAGACTAACATTCCAAATCCTGGTATAAGGAGGGTATAGTGTGTCTGTCTTTTCCTTTCGGCTTCCCCCATTTCACATGCAAATATTCGATGATAAATTTTGGAATCAACTTGCAGCATGTAATAATAGTAAATGAAATACCTGACAGGACCCTAAATATCCAAAAATTCTCATCATCAGGACACTAGGTGGACTGCATAAGTCCATCACTTTGAAAGGCAGGAAGCAAAAGAGAATTTCAGTACAAAAATAGGTGTGAAAATGGTGTAAATGAAGCCATTTTAGTATGAAAATTTTACACACCTGAAGAGGTGTGAAAATGTAACACGCTTCACTGGCTAAGAGAGCTCTAGTACAAGTGACTGTCCGACAGGTCATGGACCCATGCTTTTAAAACTCATCAGTCCTTTTTTTTTTGCAACTCCTGTGGGCCCCAAGATTTTAATCTGAACTGTTAAAAATTTTTTACCCATAAAATTCCAAACCGTGTATTTTCATCTCTTAAATATTCATGGATCTTGAGATAATGGAAGTTTTTGATATGCAATATGAACTGTTCAATGATTACTCGTGAAATGGTGCTTGCAAACAAACATGGTAATGTTTCACATTTGTAGATCCCATTTTCATATCCCATGCATAAAGAAAAAAAACCCTTCAAGGTGTTGGAAGAAGGGGGGAAAATAAAAGACAGCAAGTTCAAAGACAACTAGACAAGCCTGTTTCTCTCACTTCAAGGTTCCATGCATTTATGAGCCTTATAAAGGGAAAGAGAGCAAGAACATGGAAAACAAACAATAGAGAAAACAAGAGTACTCACAGCATATGCTATGGCATATCCGTCAAATGTGCTTGTTCCGCGACCTAGTTCGTCAAGAATAACTAGAGAATCTTGAGTGGCATGCTGAAGAATTGATGCTGTCTCTGTGCATTCAACAAAAAAGGTACCTATGCAAAGAAACTCATTCTTCAATGATCAACTAGCTACATTTGACAAAATATTTTTGTTATAGTTGGGACAAGGCTTTGATGATGATGATGATGATGATGATGATGATGATTTGACAAAATATATTTGTTATAGATTGCCACAAAAGAATCAAAACATGGCACCAGTAGGCAAATCAGCTGGCACAAATATCAAGTTGACTTGTGCAGTTCTGACTGTGGAAATGAAGTCATGGAGGTAGTGGAGTTATATTACTTCCAAGTTCCAACAAAAGCGGAATCCAAAAGAATTTCAGCTGAAGTAACTTTGCCATGTGACTCAAAAACATGCATGAAATTGCATGAGATCCATGCATGCACAGGTCATGTTAAAGAAAATATATCCACAGTATAGTTGTATCAAGTGCTTCATGAGATCCACAAAAGCACACTACTGAATACTGTGCAACATGAAATTTACTTCCATTCAACGAAGAATCTGGCAAAGGCATGAACTGATCACATTAAATAAGCAATATGCTAATGAAATAACATCGACCAAATATCATTAATGTATAAACAGAAAACATATGTTGGGAAGTTGGCAAATTTTTGGGATGTAAAGTTAAAAAACCCAGGGTCCCCATGTTAAAGTAAATAGTTTAAACAACACAAAGCACTAAAGAAATGCAATGAATCAATGTCATAAGAAGAGAAAACTCACTCTCGCCTGACATGATTCGATCAGTGGCACCGAGCCTTGTAAAGATAATATCCACAGGCGATAGAACACACATTTCACAAGGCACATAGCACCCCAACTACAACCAAAAAGCACATAAACAAAACAGAGATTCAAATTCAAAGATCCGAAAACTTCCCATCTTCAGCTATTATGTGTTAGACATATAACTATCCATTTGTTAATATTGAACAAACCTGGGATAGCAAAACAGCTAGACAAGTAGCACGCAGAAGAGTTGATTTTCCACCCATGTTTGGTCCAGTCAACAATAATGTACGAGGGCAATTCCCTGTTGTGTCTTTACCAAGATATACGTCATTGGGGACAAGTTCGCCCCCATTCTCTCCAACAGCATATGGATGCCATAGTCCCTTAATCATAAGAAGAGGCCCCCTAGTTTCTTGGAAGGAAAATGTGGAACTGGAATTAGCAGGCACAACTAGAGGTCTACACATGGACCCACGAGAAGAATTTGCAGTGACTGCAAAGGATCGTAGAACATCAACACGGTTGAGGGCATCAATGATTCGCGACCACTGAACAACTTTTTCAGCAAACAGCTTAATAAGAACAGACAGTGTTTCGGCATCTGAATCTTTTACATCGTGGTCCTGGTTTGCAGAAACAGATCAATAACATGTTCTAATTGGGTCACCAGCTATTTTTACATAAGTAATACACAAGATGTAGTAATGTGAGAGTCCATTTCAAGGACCATAATCGTTTTGAGAAATTAAATTAAATTCAACCATTGTCATGAACCTAAAGCAATATTTTTTTTAGTTACTACCTCCAGGCTACCGAATATAAGAAAAACATTCAAACACCAAGAAGAGGACAAGGCTTTCCATGAGAGTGGGGCAAGTCGATGTACAGTGTTCTCAAGTAAAAAGAAAATGCTGCAGCGGAACTCTCTTTCATTTCCATCAATTTTTCTAGGGTAATAAAAAAAAAATTTAAGGAGAAAGAGGGTTATCCAATATGCAGCTTGGAAAGATAAACAGATTTTGTAAATGTGCTGACAGGAACGGTATGGTGGTCGATAGTGCAAACCTGGTAATGGGGGAAGTCATCGTCAACGGCAGCTTCAAACTGAGTTAGCAGCACATCAAGTCCATTGTTTCCATAGGGCAATGGTAAATTTAGAACTGTAGATAATGACAAAATCCCATGATCTTCCTTCTGGAAAATTGTTAATAAGTCTAGTCCAATACACAGTCCTTTAATAAGAGAGCCAAATGCTTTCACCTGAAATATACCAACAAGTTGTACAATCAATCAATGGTGTATGTGTGATCTGAAGAGTTTTCATATCATGCATCCAAATGAAGAAGTCTTTTTTTTTTTTATGTCTATAAAAAAAATAACTGGTAACATCACTTGGCCCCACAACCTCAAGGTTACAATAGTGAGCACCAAAGTCTTCAATTATCACACCTTAATCACTAACATAACCATGATATTTCTGATGTGTCGATTGGAGATGATAATACATAAAGGTATGCTGCAGTCTCCATGTTTAGGGAACATGGGTATGAAAAAGAAAGATGATGTCATTGAAATTTGAAAATGAATATATTACAAAAAATTTGCGCGCAGAATATGTACAAATGCACTGCAGAAAGTAAGTACTCATGCAGGTTCGAGGTCTTAGGTCATATGTCTTAGGATCTATAGATCCATATATTGATAATAAGAAAAGAGAGAGGAAGAAGAAGAGGTGATTTTGTGAATGTCTGTCGTGCCCAAAGATGGGAATCGACTTGTGTTTATATACACTTCACTGGTATCAATTTACAATGATGATGATATCTTTACATCCTATGATTAGGCTATGATTACAAGCAAACATAGAAATGTCTACACAACCTTCCAAGAAAGGGATATTTGACCAATCTACAAAATCCCACTAAGATTCAACACGTAAGATATGTTTGGATATGGGCTTATGGTTATGGGCTTTTCAGGTTGGGTCAGTTGACCTGTTTATGTCTCTACAATATGAACTCTTCGATAAATTTTAGCAATGAGTAAAATAGAACATACATGTTGTTTCAGTATCTTTTCTCCAACCACGGGCAACAAAAGTGCTGCTGAGGACCCAACACTGGCCTTAACCCGTCCCAGTAGTCTTTCAAGATCCGGAAGCCTGCGTAGATACTGTGCAATGACAAGTGTGATCTCTGGGTGCTTCACTAGTCCTTCTACCACATTAAGCCTATCGTTGATTTCTCCAATACTAATTAAAGGGTGACAGATCCAGTTTCTCAAAAGCCGTTTCCCAGATGATGTGATACAGTTATCAAGATGTTTGTATAGCGTGCCTGAAATTTAACAACATACAAAGAATAGCAACTATAAAGGCCCACAAGAATGTGAATAGAATAACTTGGAGTTATGTGGATGTGCATATAAGAGCTGTTGCTGCTTGCCTTCTGGGGAACCATCAACATTATTGCTGAAGATCTCAAGGTTTAGAAGAGTCTGCCCATCCATCCTTAGGCATCTTTTGTAAACTTCATAAGGTGATATATCACCATTATGTAAAGCATCATCCAGCTGGATTTTAAAACAGAGAAGGATCAATCACAAGTGCAGAAATGAGACTTCTTTTTTATAAATATAAAGGAAAAAACCTACCTTCAGCCTAGATAAGTGACTGATAAGTCCACCAAGCGCACATAAGGCAAGATCATTGTCCATCACATCCTCAAGTGCAGAAGTACAAGAACTAGAAAACCTTTGAAAATATCCATTGGACTGTATTAATTTTCTAACTTCAGAGGCATCAATAAATACTGTGCCTGGCAGTGCAGGACTCAATTGCATTGCAGAAGAACCTGCAACATTGTCAAATGATTCATCTAGCTGCCTAGGTGATCTTATCTTTCATAATAACATAAAAGCAAAATAGATATGAAGCATCCCAAGAGTTACTCAATCCTCATGATACATGCACCAACTAGCAACTTCATGTGACTGGGTGCGGCATTGGGGTAGCACTACCTGAAAGTACAATATAAAGAAACTTCTCTTCTTTTTTCTCCCTTTTTATTGGCAATCTAAATTCAAATTGTTACAGTAAGAAATTGGTAAAAACTATTCTTTAGGAAAATTCTATTTAGTTAACTAGATTGTGAGACACCTGCATCAGCCATCTATCCACATGACGCAGGTAAGAGCAAAACAGATTGGAAACCCATGTAAAAGCACATCTAAGAGCTTGCATAAGTCTTGACCAACCTTGAGTGGAATATAAAAATTTTGATCATGTAGAACTTGGTACGCACAAGTTCAATGCCATCTTTTTTCCCTTTCTGCTCGGCTCAGCGCTTGATTGACCATTGGACCCTTAGGCTGATGCAGCAAGGGAGAGGAAGAGTTATTGATTACTCTCCAAGTGGAAGGAGGTTGATCAATTCCCACTTGAAGTCTTGAACACACAAGGGATATATGTCGATTCCTCATTGGACCAACATAGGAAACATATAGTGGGAAGGGTGAAATTTCGGGGTTTATGTACTCATCCATAAAATTTTGTTTGAGCTGGCCGCCCAAGAAACTGGTTCCAACAAATAGTGTGATAGAATTCGACAGATGTCCTCAAAAAATGTTGAATTACCCAGCTCCATGACATCTAGCTACTTTATCCACAGCCACTTGAAATTCAGAATAAAGACATAAGCAAATGCATGCAAAGAAACCATTCATCATATGGTACCGAGTACCAATAAAAAAATGTTCATCTCTATTACCACCTGTTGAAGTGTACTTCTTGAGTGCCTTGTGAGCTTCATTTGAGAGACCTGTAACAGTGAAATTGCTTAGTTGCATACTGTAAATTTGTAAGATTAGCAGCACAAATGGAAGTTTCATGGTGAAAATGTTGACCTTGGCTTTCATAAATGACTTCTTTTGGTGACACCTGTAAAACAAATTTAAATAAGAATTGATAGAGGTCCAAGGACTTGAAATCAGAAGATGGAAGTAGAGCACTTACTTGCATCAATAATGCTCCCAAAGCCGCACAAGAAGCATCATCACGTATATAACCGACCCAAAATTTTAAAGTAGCATAATCCAAGAAAGCAAATCCATACAGGGTTGAACCATTCTCCAAACTGCAGTTCTCCTAAACAAAGATTCAATGTGTCACGAGAAAATGTTGTAACTAACAAGATTTCTATGTCATGTTAATGGACTAACATACATTTTTATACAGAATGCACAACATGACCATGAAGAATGAAGGATTCATTAGTTTGATTGGTTCACATATGTATAAAATAACAAAGGATAAAACATACACCCAAAAAAAGAAAAAAAAAAAAAAAAAACCTGGGCACAGAAGTGTCTGGAAATGGAATTTACTGACTTCTGTGGAATTCTGGCACAGAGGGTTTTGTGTTTGGGTGAGGGGATTGGGTGTGTCTGTTGAGAGGGGGGTAGAAGGTGGTGGCTCAACTGTAGATGATGCGTGGCTCATATTCTCGCCGGAAAACTCATTCTCGCCAGATGTCCTGATTTGAAATGTTAATGGAAATCTTAAGCCCTATTTTGAAATGTCAGGGTTTTTTGTCTTGATTTGAGATCAGGGCACAACTTGAGCCCTGTTTTGAAATTTTCCCTTAATTTTATGTAGATTGTAGAAACCTTTTGGTTGAAAATCAAAACTCAGATATATTATATTGTTTGGATTAAATTTAAAAAATAATAATAATAATAATTTAAAAAAAAAAAAAAAAACATCTTTGAAGCACTTCTCAGTATATTTAGGTTTCTTCTACATGATTTCCATGTTGACATACTTGGACATGGACATAGGTGATGGTATCAAAAACAGCTATCAGGCCACCCTATTCACGTACGAGATGGGATACACATCAAGAACAAATTACATGTGCAGTTAAAATTTGAAGTGTCAGAGCGGCATGACATCCCTCTTTTTAAGAGCATAGGTACCATAGAGACAGGATGTCAGATACAGCAACTTAAATTTATAGAAAAATATTCAAGTCTTGAGAGAATATGTATTTTAATACTATGGCCCAGGATAGACTCGAATGGAGAAGCAGAATGCATGTAGCTGACCTTAACATAGTTAGGATAAGGCTCTGAGAATTCCATGATTAAGGGTTGATGCATCAAAGCTAAAGCAGCCATGGAGCTGACCAAAAACCGATGGTCCACATCATCCAATATTTGCACCATTGGAGAAGCTCTTTTTCCTTTTTAGTAGATAATACTATAATCCATCTGTCAAATGATAGCCAATGGCATGAAATTGGTTCGGTTTTATTGGTCATCCGCCAAATCACCTTTTTGACACCCAAAGTTGAGAAATTCTGAGAAAGTGCACAATATGGATCATTTTCTGATAAAGGAATCTGCAGTCATGAATTGACGATATTATGATTATTGCTTTTAATTGGTGATAAGCGTCTTATGCTTTGATGGATGGTTTATACCTGTTTTACGGCAGGATGATGGTGGGTGTCTTAGAAATATGATTCTAAGAGAATTAGGGACATTTTTCACTCATTATTTTATTATTGATAGCTTGAGGCGTAAATACAAAAAATTCATAGGAAATATTTGGATTTCCTTCTCCAGTTCCTAACTTCACATTCTAGAGATTCTGTTTGACAGATTCTAAAACCCTAATTTTCTGTTTCGTTAAATTGGTGCCAAAGAGTTCCAGGTTGCATTAATTGTAACCAGGACTGAGTTAAAAATAGCCACAAAGTACAACTAAAAGCAAGATTAAATTCTCAGGTCCAGAAATATAGGCCTACAAAGAGACAAACACAACATCCCTGAAATGACCACGAATGGTGCTCATGCACAATGGGTAAAACTGCACTCATATGGATGTGAAGTACGTGTCGACAGCTACAAATATACCGTCTACAAATGGTAATCATCTCAACACAATAACCATTTAAATTCACTATCCCAACTAACCCCCAGCTATGAGCACTTCATGTATGTGCTGTACCAAAAAGCAAATCCTCACAATGAGATAATTGTGATTGTCCATTTAATCCTTATCGTGGTGCTACTTCTACATGCATTGTCACATCCAATGAAATCTAGATATAAACCAAAATATATTAAATGAAACCAAACCTGTAAAAGACAATAAGTAAACTACCAAAATCTAAATGAGCGGCTTATCAGAGAAAGTGTTAACAGAGGTGAACCATGGACAAAGATATAGAACTCTAAAAAACAAGTAAATAAGTAAGCTAATAAAATAACGTATTTCAGAGAGGCTGAATCAAGATAGAAGTTCAAACCTCTTTCAAAGCAAGAAGATGGACAGCGTTAGGTCCCATATTTCCATCAACTGTAGTTGATGGAGTATATACATTTACTAATTTCCTTTGAATCACCTGGAAAGAAAAGGTTAGAACTTAAGAATGCCCTGCTGACACAAATATGGACTCTATTTAACATGCATTCTCTCTTGCTCTGCACTTGGTCTCAAAGATTAGGTGTTTTCTCCTAAATCTGAAAGTATTATCCAACTAGAGCAATTTTCATTATAAAAAAATAAAAAATAAAAAAAGGACATACAGATAAACAGACCAAATCTCTTAAATGAGTACTTGTAATGGAAGAAAAGTATCTTCCTAACGGTGATATGTATTAGAGAATGAGTGCTTGATAATACTTAAGTTGATAAGTATTTACATTTTAACACCAGGTACTACTCATCTTTTCCAGCTTACAGACACCACTACATTCTAAAATCAGCTCAACAGCAAAACGGATGATGATTAGAACTGTCATCAGGCGGCCACAGTAGAAGTCCATTGTAAACATAATGTGATATATATTGATGATTGAGACAGTTATTTAAAACAGTGCTGCCAATGAGAGCATCTATAACAATCTGATTGAATAATAAAGCACAAAGACATGCATAAGCATAACAAGGTCATTGCTTTGATGCAATGGTAAAAGTCTTGGGTGCCATGCATGATAATGCAAGTTCGAGACCTGCAAGTTGCCACTTTGTGCAAAATTGCCAAAGGTTAGGTCCGTCTCCCATTTGGACCCTACTTCCGTGGGACCAGTGATGACATGCATGAGCATAGCCATCAAAAGGACTTTGGAGCCAGGACTAAGAAAAGATTTTCCTTCAACTTTCAGCACGAATTTCAAAGATAGCTTACGTGAAAACATGATTAAAAATCAGGATAAAGAGCCCAGTCATGGTAATTGGTAACAAGGAATGATTATTGATTAAAATAAAATAAATTTGAGCTGCTTCATATAAATTCCAGAGTGCCTAAAGCACATCTGATGTGGGAATAATTGAAAATTATGTGTCTCATATGGAAAGATATCAGATGAAAGATGTGCATAATAGGACTGAAAGTTCAGCTTTACACCATACTTACTGCATTGGCTCCTCTAGCTTTGGCTTGATCAGATGTCTCGATCTGTTCAATTCGTCCCACTTTATACCTTCCAATATAAGATTGATAGGAAATTAATAGAATATAAAAAAATGGGACACTCAACAAGTTCAATAACTGGAACTCAAAAGAAATTAATTATGATCAAGGAACATGTTCCCAAACTTCACCAACAATATGGACCCAAAAGGCTCCTATGTTTAGAGAAATATGTTGATAATGAAACACTGGAATTTCTTCGTTCAAAAAGCTGACTATTGACAAAAGAATGCTGATTCGGGTACTTGAAATAGATAGTAGTTAGACCTCCACATAAAGAAAGACTCCTTTTTCAAGTCATGAGTTACTACTAGAGAAAGGTTATTACCATCAGGGGGACTCTCTTCAAGGCCTAGACTCCAAATTCACAGGACTACTTCTAAGTTACAACTTACAACTAAGATCATCTATAGTACTGACATCAAAGAGGGAAGCCTGACTCATGCATAACTCATGATCTTACCCACGGGCAATTAGCTTCTGAATAGCATCATCAATTCCACACTCAGAAATCCCAACCTGGCCAAATAAAAGACAATTTAGTTGAAAAAGATATGTTATATTCGCTAAACAATCAAATCAAAAAAGAAAAGCCAACTGACATCAGACTTGATACGTCAACAGAAATCCAATTTAAGAAACTCAATTGTTTTAATGAGTTAACTAGAAAAGACTTGAGATAATCATAGATTATAACAATACCAAATTTTTTCAGGAAAAATGAATGCTCAGATTACAAACTGCCCTTCCTCTTTCTTAAAAGCAAGATGTATTAATGCAACATACACTAAAGTATTGAATTCAGGTGCAGGTCCTCATTACAGCAAAGACAGGACAAGTCAGTGCCATGTGCAAGTCTTAAAAACTGACAAAAAAATTTAAAAAAATAAAAGGAAAATAAATTGGCAATAAAAAATGCTAAAACCGTGTAACGTTGGTGATTTAAATTCTATATTAAATCAATTAAAGAGCTATTTACTTTTTCTTGAGGCTAGCACAATGTGTATCGTTTCTTGTATCTAATGGAAGGATCACTTAACACACCAAATTACCAATAAACAAATCAAAAAAAATCAAAAACTTACCAATATAGTAACATTAAAATAACAAACCATAAGCTGTAATATCAAATGAGGGGGAGTGGGCCAGGCTAAGGGCAACAAGGGCAGTTAGTTCTTAAGTTACACAATGAGTTTCAAGTTTGATCAAGCCTATCTTTGTGAACATTACCATTAATTATGAACAAATGAATAGAATACCTAAAATTTTCAAACAACTCCAGCTTCATCGTCATACTCGAAAATCCCATGTATGACATCACGCACTATCCACCACCATAGCAATACTACTTGCAGGCCCCATTATCCATATTATTGAGTATCAAGTTTTTATTTGGGTACACTATTACTTGCCCCTTTTAACTCAAAGTCTTCAAGGAAAAATGAAATTTTGAGTTCCATTTTCATGTTTTTGGTTGAGTTATTGTGACTCAATTCATGCCAGTTTCATGCCATTCCCACACCAATATTATTAGTCTTGAGGTGATCTGTGCCAGTCTAGTGTCAGTTAAATTCGACCTAGTCGATGCCAACACTTGGTCGATTTAGGCCTTTTTGGGACCCCGATCTTAGACTCATACTTGTACAACTCAACTGAGTCAGTTCAGTGCCATAAGAAATTTGAAACCATGGCACACACCTTTGGTTGTGGCCTTGTGGGTTATTATTTAGCTATTATCTAGTCTATTTGGAAGGAAAGGAATGGGGAAAAAATAAAGGCATGTTTTATCTTTGGAAAGTTAATTCGTGTTGTGGCTATAAAATTAGTGAAGCGGGTCACAAGAAGTAAGGAGTTCAAGTATGAAGTTAGATAATATCCTATTTAATTGGAATGTGTGTCTGAATTCAAGATCTTCAGAGTTAAAGAAGTCAGATCTTTGGACTCCTCCATTTGGATTTTTGAATTCAATGTCAAAAGGGCAGGCAGAGGCAAGCCTAACCTGACAATGGTTGGTGGCGTTCTCGGCAACAAAAGGGGGAGGTGCTTTTTCTAGGTGTCAGAGACTCACTCCAATGAGGCAAAGATGCTAGCTATTTTGGAAGCTGTTCACTCCTTGCTTCCAAGAAGGCTCAACATGGTGAGTGTCTGAGTGACTCATTCAAAGGCAGTTTTTGGATGAATTCTACGGATGGGTGCCCTTTGAGACTCTTTTATCATTTTTCAAGAGATTAAAGTCACTTTCTTTACCACTCAAAGTGACTGTTCAGCATGTGGGTTAGACAGGAACTGGGATGGCAGATGTTCGACCAAGCAAGGGGTGGACCGCAATATCCCTTTTTGTTCTTTAACTTAGTAGTTAGTTGTTTTTTTGGATTTGTAATAATGCCCATATACCTTCAAATTTGCTCTTGCTTGTATGCCTGTTTGTTTTGATTACTCTCCTTGGTATTCTAACACAATTTACACTATAACAAAAGATATAGAATTTATCCAACACCAAAACACAAATGATCTAAACTACTTAGTTCATAAAGGATAATAATCATCGCCACCATCAAAGCCTTGTCCCAACTATGTGGGGGCCGGATGCATGAATTTTCCAAACTATCTTGAGCCAAATCCTCAGATGGGTTGCACTATCAGATCTATTGTTACTACTTTCATCCACATCCTCTTCTGCCTACCCTTCCCCTTGATGGCCATCAACCTGCATAGAAAAACTTTTTACGACTGACAGTGCTCAATGGCAATGGCATCTTAGTTTCACATGACCGCTCAGGGATTGATCCCCAGTCAGGTAGTTTTCTCTCCATCTCACTAGCCAGTTGTACCGACCTTGCAATATTTATATTTATATATAATGCGTTCTTAGGATTATGAAATTCCATTTTCAATTTTCTAGGATTTTTATATGATTTCTTGATGTATTTCTAATTCCTTATCTAGGAATTTGCTAAGACTCGGTTACACTCAATTAAGTCAACTTGTAATTAATTGGCAAGTCAACATGGACTCAAGGTTGACCAAGTTGCATCTCAAAAACAAGTTTTGAATCCACGATATCTAAATTGCATCAAAATTGCTATCCAACCATCAAGATTGATTTTAGGGTTTTCACTGTAGGCCACCTTCCTAAGTTCCTTCAATGAGCTTTGGCGCAATTTTGAGCCAAGGACTACACTCTATTTCACATTATGTTCATGAAGCTATATATCACCATCAACCATGCACCAAGTTGAACAAATAAAATCAAGTGATGCAAAAAAACAATTCGAGAATACAAATCTAAAAGAATCGTACCTGTCTACATTTCCCCACACCTTTGTTCGTGACTTTCCAATCAAGCTCTTTATGTCCAATCTCAGCATCTAATTCGTAGAGCTCGTAAAATTTACCCTGTTTTTTTCAATGTTAAAAATACTGATTAGAAATTCTAACACTCAGTTTTACTACAGGTATTTCCAATTTGGCATAGAAATTATACATATTGTGACATGAATATGTATGCACGTGTCTGTTTCCTTAGTACCACAACCAACATATACGATCATATGTCAAAAGTAAGACCAGCTCTTTTTTTATGGAGTGACAAGTTTAAAGAAAATATTAACTCTTTTTTTTTTTTTTTTTTTTTTTTTTTGCATTACTAGAGAGTCGAACTCAATCACCCATGCACGCTAGATAGTGTCCCAAACCAGCTAAGCAACAGCCAGGGACAGATACATACTTCTTTGAATAGATACTGACCTCCAAGGAAATATGAAGCATATATATATATATATATAATTTTATTTAATTTGTTCTTTTCTTCAGTCAGTTGATTGTTTCATTGAAGAAATGATAAGTTAATAGCTCAAATCAAGATATTGCTTTTGTCATATAACTAAAATTCCATCACTGCAAACATCAATAGCATCATAGAGGAAAAGAAATAGGCTTCTATAAACTGCTAATAATTAATAAAAATTATCGTCATTTATGGAACCAAATAAAAGATCAGAAGGTAACATGTATTTTTTTGTTTTGGATGGTGGCTTAATTTTATAAAAAAGGCACTAACCAGTTCAAGAGAAATGTACTAAAAGCAGCACAAGAAGACAACCAGAATCACCATCAAGCACAATACCTTCTACGACTTTCCTAGAACTAAAGGCAACACAAAATCAAAACAAACAGTAAAGTGCTTAAAAAACGAGTATTTCATATTTAAAACAAAATAGCAACAGAATACTGGAAAAAATGCATAACCTCAGAAATTTACCACTTTAAAGAAAAGGATAACATCCATATAGTGGCATTTTACATCCCAATACTGCTTTTGTGATGCTGACATTTTCTTCAAAACAGTGGGTGGTATATAAAGTGTCCTCTTGTCATAAAGCGCATCACATGGCCTCCTTCCATCAGCATCTCTTATCAAAGAAGGGTCTAGCCATTCATATTTACTGCTTGCAGTTTCAGACGCTTTGCTGGCTGTCTTCTTTTCTGTTCCGGAGCCTTGAGCTGACTTTATTTTTTTGCTGGAATCTAGAAAAAGAGAATCATGCTTATTACCAAAGTTATAACATTCCTCCTGAATCCGCTTCAAACGGGGAACATGAGGACGCGTAGCAGGTGTCTCTGGTCCTGAAATTTCTGGGATGCTTTCAAAATGTAAAGAACCTTGATCACAACTATTATTCAGCTTAGAAGAATTGTCCTCTAAGGGACATTGAAAGAGTGCTCCCTGCTTTGGTGGTCCTTGGGTATGGTCAAGTTTATTTCGGTTTGAGTAGATAAACAAAGAATCATTGTCCTGGTTCCTGCAGTGGTTCAAAAAGATATAGGATGTCATCATTATGAACATATGCATATACACGAGAAAATATAGATTCCAACTGCATGATAGTATGGAAGCTTTAATTTATGGGGTCAAAAACAAAAATGATGAATAGCAAACGTCCGCAAGCCCCCCAGCACGTCTGATTGCTAAATTGGAAATAACACTCAAAAAATAATTTCCTTACAAAAAAAGGAAACCTTTCCCTTCACTTTCTCTAATAGAGCCTCCAACAAATACAATCAAACTGCTGAGATCCAATAAACACACAAAACACCACAAGATCTCATAATGACCTGATAGATGGGAAGAGGAGGGACATAAGGGGGTTCAATCCGTAATAATTTTTTTCCTGGCACTCCTGGACAAAGTACCCTTCATTGACATCTTTGACCTCTGCATTCCACCACAGCTTTCCTGATACACACAGCTCTTTCCTTTTTTATTCTGTTATATCTTCTAAGTACAACCTATCTGCAGACCATAATTCAACAAAATCCATACTCCAATTCTACTCTTTTAGTTCAACTGTCTTCCTCGAAATTGTATTTTGCCCTTTTGCATTCCTGCACCTTGTTCTTAGAACAAACTATGCCTTTTTGATCAGTGATTTGATTCTTACATCTTAATACCAGTTTCTAAAATCACCAATCTATGATTAACCCTTGAATGTTATAAGGTATTTCCATTCTTGCTGTACTAGTTAACACTGCTAGAATAAATTTCACTAAAATTAGAGGATAGCTTCCCCAGGTAATAGATGTCTGTCTGTGCACAAAAATGATCCTACAATAGACATTGCATCATATAACCCTGAGAAGTTCTCACAGCAGTAACAACAATCACTGACTTAGTGAATCTCAGCTATTCCAAACCTTCAAAAACAATTGACAGCCATATCAAAATAAAACCTATGAAAGAGAAAACATACCTCTCATGCGATGATTCCGATCCAGGACCCTTGACGAGCTTCTGCAGTATAGCGGAGGACGGCCGAGCCGCTGCCTCATTGTCCGAGAAGAATCTCGACAGGAAGACCGGACGACGAACCTTCTCCGGCGGAGTATCCGTTCCGGTAACTTCTGGAAGAGGATCTTTGGAGATCGGAGCGGCAGAGTCGGCTGCCGGATGAGGATTTGGCCTCGGTTGCTTTGGCGGGAACTGCCTCAGACGGCTGCGGTGGAGCATTTCGGTGTAGGAAGAAGCGTTTCGGTCTTCTTCTGGAGAGGATTTTTTGAAGAAGGAGTGTATGGATTTCTGACGCTGCATTTTCTCTTGTAAAGAAGAGGGATTGAAGCTGAGAGTGAGGGGGGAATGAAACGGCTGACGAGGGAAGATTTTATGGTGGAGACGAAAGGGTGGGCTTTGGCGCCATTTTTCACTTTCTGGGTTGTATCAACGACACCCTTTTTGCCTTGGGATCTGGACCTTGCGCGGATGGTCCCCCGATGGGTGGGACGCGTTCAAGCCTGGGCTAATATCCATCTCCTGGTTCCTGCTGCTGTGTAGAGGGTTCGATGGGGTGTGGGAACGGATTCCCTGTTTGACCCAAACAGGAGTTCCCGCCTGTTTGGGCCAAACGGGGGTGACACGTAAGGGGGGCCGATGAGGGGGCGGAGGAAAGAGAACACGTTGCCTGTTTTAACCAAACGGGAGTGACGCGTAAGGGGGGCGGATGAGGGGGCGGAGGAAAGAGAACATGTAAGGTGTGACGGGGCGGATTTCCTTGTTTGTCCAAGCATGGAATCCCTATTTCTCTTTTCTCCGCCCGTCATCTGCCCCCTTACCTGTCTTTCTCGGACCATACAGGGATCCTGTTCCACGTGGGTGGCCTTTTTTTCTTTTTTTTTGTTCCGAGTACGGATCCGGCTGTGTGGATCCTGCATAGCTTTTTTTCCTTTTATGACACAGGTTCGAACTAAGGATGAATGTGGGTCGGGTCGAGTTGGGCTTTGACAGGCTCTAAGCTCGGCCCTATTATTTTTTAGTAGGCCCTAGTCCTGCCCGAGCTTGAGAGGGCCTAAAAAATCATGGTTCGGGCTCAACTCTTATTAAGTAGGGCCGGCCCCTTTGAGTCCGGCTTGATTGAGGCCCTAGGCTCGGTTTGTGAGCTTGGCCCGTTTTATAATGATATAGTTTAATGTTAATGTAGATGAGCATTATCAAACACTCCAATGTTAAGGGAGCCCAGTTCCAACACTCCATAATAGTTCATTGTTAATGTAGATGAGCATTGTCAAACTCCAACAATAATACAAATCAAATTAAACTCCAATAGCATCATAGAATAAAATAAAATATTCGGCTAGCATCATAAAATAAAGGTTTAGGGTTTAGGGTTTATGGATTATTTAGTGCTTAGATTTAGGGTTTATGATTCATGGATTATTTAGTGCTTAGGGTTTAAGGATTATTTATATTGGATTAAAATTAGGGTTTAAGGTTTAGCGCTTAGGTTTAGAGTTTATGGATTATTTAGTGCTTGGGGTTTAGTGTTTAGGGTTTAGGGATTATTTATATTGGATTAAAATTGAGGTTTATAATTTATGGATTATGTTATATCATATATGTATTATCTACTGTACAGTGTACATATATATAATATATGTATTAATATATGTAGGCCCTAGGGCTTACGAGCCGAACTTCATTAAGCCCGAGCTCGGCCCTTTTAAGCAAACGGGCCTCCTCGTAGGCCCTAGCTCGGCTCTTTTGTCTTTTGAGCCGAGCTCGGGCCGAGCCTATAATGGGCCATCCGTAGGCAGCCCGCGGACGGCCGGACCCACTTTCACCCCTAGTTCGAACCTTTTGCTCATAATAATTCCTATGTGCCCAAAATAGAAGGCGGGATAAAATTTGCACGTGGCTCGGTGTGGGCATAGTACAGTTTTAAACCCACGACTTTTAAATATAAACTATGATCTTAAGTCAATTGAGCTACCCATCGGAAAGATCCTACATAGTTCCATTTGTAGGGGCTCATATATTGATAATTTCATTCCAATATATTTAAATTTTACTTAAATCGTGGTCGGTACCACGCGCAGTCAAGCTTGTGAGTTATGCATATATTAATAATGTATAAGCACATTATCAGGTGAAATACAAGGGACCAACCTACTCTGAAGTAAAACTTGGAGCGGTCGGTACAAATTATCAACAGTTGATGTTAGGGAGACAGCGTACTTTTGTCCCTTAAGAACGTTACAATGGAATAATTATTATACTGAAAAGATACTGATTTCAAATTGAAATAACTCCTAATGGTAACTCAGTTGGCCTAGGCCACAATTTGTTCTCGTAGGTTGAGGGTTCGAAAATGTGCTACTGTATTAGAGCCACAGGGTATTTACCTGCCGGCCCAAAGGGCTGGAACACCCTCCATTATCATAAGAAAAAAAATTAAAATCACCTCCTATTGATTTTGACCATCCCTACAATTTTGAATTCTCTTCTAATATTAATTAATCTAATTCAATTCAATAAAATGTCATTTATTACTCGCTCCCCACATCCCCCTCTTTCCAAACTACTCTTGCTCGCTCCCCACGTCTCCCTCTTTCCGAACTACTCTTACCTACCCACCCCATACGACATCGCCTAGGAACACCTCTCTATCTCTCTTTGTCTGGTCCTCGTCTGAGCTTGGTCTCCCTAATCACTTTTTTTTTCTTTCTCTGTTGTCTTGATATGAGTTTTAGATAAAGATAAGTGGAAATAATTTTATCAGTGGAAAGGCAAGTCAAACAAACCAAAACCTAAGCATGTGCAAACCCGACTTAGGTCTAAAAACTTCTATATCTACCATAAACCCAACCAACTCACTACCGAACTTGCCTCTAATTAGAAAAATCTCATATTTTAAATTTCATATAAATTCTTCCATCTCTGTATTTCACATCTCATTTTCTACTAAAATTATTAAATTTCTATATTTATTATTAATTTAAAATTTCAATTGTGTGATTTTAAGAAAGCCTATTACTACGTGTGAGAAAAATTTTTATTTTTTGTTTTATAAAATATATACATATGAAGTCAAAATTAAATTTTGTATTTATGTTATTAAATTAAATGATATATTTTGTGTGACTTCTAATGCTCGTGTGTGTGTGTGTGTGTGTATATATATATATATATATATGTATGTGAAAGAGACTGATTTCAATTGAAATCAATCTCTCTAGTTGTTTTTTACTCCCATTATAGATTTTGACAATTTGCTAATTACTCTATTTATTGTCATTATAATTGTAGACCTAGATAGTCATGGAGCAATTATTAATATACAACATTCTTAATCCCCTCACAGTCAATACAGTTTCTTCTGGTCTTTTTTAAAATTTTAAACAACCTACAATTAAGTTTATGTCCAACAAATATACAAATATATTAGAAAGTCACTAAAAGTAGGTTGAGTCAGCAAGTCGGATCATGAAACCTATTTTAAAAATGGGTAGAATAAAGGTTATATAATCTTAGGTTTTTTTTTTTTTTGTATGAACTTTGAAGATAGTTTTGAAATTCGTAAATATATTATTTATTTTATTTTATTTTTATAATTTGATTTCTTTCATTTTAAATGTGAGGCCCCACCCCTTGTGGGCCCTCCGATTGAATTTGAATAATATATATTAGCCTAAGTATATTAATTATATTAATTATGGGGCTTAGTGAGGGTAGTTATGTATTTCCCTAGGTTCTAATTAGATTAGTCTAATTGTGTGATTAGTATAATTATAGGAGGGGTTTTCACTATAGTACCTTCTAGAACCTCACCTAAAGACCAATATACCCTTTACCCTAACCCTAATCCCATTTTAACCCCAAGGGCACTCTTGTCCTTAGCCTAAAACCTCTAACTATTTAAACTAAACCCTCCCCTACTCAAATGAAAACACTGTTCACTTCATTCTCTCATTCCCATCTCTCTTTTCTCTCTTCTTCTTCCCCATCCCTCTCAACCGAGGCCTGCTGCTGGATTTCCCTATTATAGCTTGGTTCTGCATCTTCCCTCTGTTTCTTCCTTCTTTCTGTAATTGATCAGGTAAGTACCCTGGGTAACTTAGAATGCATGCTTCTTCTTCTTGATTCTGCAATTCCAATTCAGATATATATATGTGTAGATCTGTCTTTGAGCTTGTCTTTTGGTTTTTCTTGGGCCATTGATGGATGAGGTTCCCTCATTTGGAAGATCAATGGATGGTTGGGAACTGGAGTAGTTTATTGGTTCTGTTTGTTGGAATGGATGGAAAATGGGTTGAGGAGGAGAATTCCATAGGAGTGGGTGATCTGTATCAGTTTCTGGAGACGAACAGTGAAAACCCATTTCATTTACGTTGAGGCCGGGACCCAGGTGGGCCACCCGATGATAAATCCGAACCGTGGATCTGATAGAGGACCCACGGGCGACCCTAGAGGGGCTGGTCCCATGGTGTGTGGACACCCCCTGGCCCATTATCCAGTGTATGATCATAGGAAGAGTGGACTGTTTGTAGAAAAACCAATTTTGGCTTGACTAATTGCGGGACCCACGGATTGATCTGATCACAGATCTAGTCTGTCCATCAGGCCGATATGGTGGGGCGACCATGGGGGTGGAGTCTGATCTAGTCCTTGATCCATGTAGGGCCATGTTCCATGCAATGGATACCCAAATGTTTTAACCCAAAACGTGGATGGAATTATTCTGTTTTTTTGGAACCGTGGGGCCCACGTGGTCCACCTTGGGAAATCAGGACCCCACATCTGATAGAGGGGCCCTGGGCGACCTTCAGGGGAAAGTCTAATCAAAGTTTTGATCAGAGGTGGGCCACCATCCTGTGAGTAATGAACCTGGGCGTCGTTGGGTTCTGTAACAGAACATGTTACAGAAACAAAAAAAGGAAGATGGTGTATGGGGTTTGGTAGTCCGTGGGTGCATGGGAAAAGAGTTGATGGTGAGGGTGCATGGGAAAGTGTAGTCCTGCAGCTTGTGGGGCCCAAGTGGGTCCCTGATTTCAGATCAGGTCCGGACATAGGATTAGGGGCTGCTTAGTGACCTTAATGATGAAGACTGATCTGGGACTAGGACCAGTGGGGCCCACTGATCTGTTAACCTTCTAGTTTTATTAATTAAACATTTAGTTTCTAATGGAATCAAATGAGACCCTTTGACCTAGTTACCTGGGACCATATGATTAGAAATTACTTTAATCATGGGTTTAGTATATTAATTGTGGATTAATTACCAGGACCCATTAGATTTTTGAATTAAAATAAGCCCTGAGTATCTTATTAAACCCAATTGGAATTCTTGTGTATAATCTGGAATTTTCCTCCGACCCAGAGTTCATATGCACGGTTGACCGAGCCCAGTGCTTAACCGAGCTCAGTACTTGACCGAGCTTAGAGCCAGAAGACCAAGATCTAGTGACCGAGATCAGAATTTTTAGAGAAAGAAGCTAAAACCTGGGACACCCCCTTAGCCAGAATTTGCAGTGTACGCGGTCGACCGACCAGGCCAGGAGGTCGATCGAGCACACTGGAAATTCCAATAATTCAGGACTTTACCTGAAAGGTGAATACTCTCTGATCCCAGTGTGCCGGGTTGACCCCCAGGCCAGGAGGTCGACCGAGCACACTGTGTGCAGTAAGTTTTCCAGATTTTGGTTTCTCATGTTGTGATTGATTGTGGGGCCCATTGACCATCCAAATAGACTTCCATCACTGTGCCAACCACGAGTCAATGGCGTGGCTCAACCTTGACTCGTGGGGTCCACTAATTAAGGTCCAGGTTATGTAATCTAAGATGATTCGACCTTCATACGTTACCAATGATGCTCATAACTTCTAAGCACCAAACACAATATTCCTTAGCATCTATGGTTTCACTTAAAGATCGAATTACCCGAGATAGACCTGAATCTGAAAGTGGATCATTTACTTAGGTTGGACTGTTGTTATCTTTCATTGATCATTGTACTTGGAGATTCATCTCCCCTATATTATTATTGTCACTCTATTGTCCTTATTTTGCCTATACCTGTTAATTAAATGTAAAACGAAGGACCCGAACCTAGGACTACTTAGAGGTGACCCGTTGGTATGATTGGGTAACATTAACCCGTGTCTGTGGCTAGGCGGGCCCTTTTATGGCCTAAGTTTGGATATGGATTACCCTAGACTGGAGAGGTTGAATTATTTGGACTGTATATTATTGGACATGGATTTGTTATCTCATTGGACTGTTGTAGACCAGGCCATGTATTTGGTGGGCCTTGGTATGGATCCAATGTTGGGCTTAGGTACTTGGACCTCTTAGGGACTTTGTTAGAACCTTGTTCACGCAAGGCAAAGCCTAGACAGACACAGACCTTTATTGTTTCCTGAGTCGGCATAAACATTCACTCAGCTGATCTAAGCTCAGCCAGTTGGACTGATCATTACTGGTAGGAGCTATTGAGAGTGTTGTGTGGCTATCATGATGAGCATTATTTGGAGACGGACGGTGCGATACCGGGTCCGGTCTCAGGGTGTGTTGTTGATGTTATTTGCGGGGCTAGATAATCCCCAGCACTGGTGAGATTTCCCCGCCGCGACTGTGTTCAGTATCGGAGGGCCGCGGCATAATATCCCGCGGTATCCAGCTTGTGTGAGTGTGCCATTTTGTATAGGTTTATTATTATGTTTATCCTGATTCTACTTGCTTATCTTGCTCAACTGCCTAGTATCTACATTCTTGTTATTCTCCTGACTTTATTACTGTCTCTACTCATTTGATGCATACATCCTATATTACATGCATATTGTGACTTGCCAGATCTTTAGATCTGATCCACTCTTGGTGCTTAAGTCTTGACCCCGAGTTCGAGGGCGATGCGTTCGCACTAGTCGAGGCGCCCGTAGCTGGTGACTATGGATGGGGACAGGCCGACCCAGAGGTCGAGCCGGAGATTGGAGAGCCGGCACGGGGGGTTGAGTGATCATCTTTGTTTGGTTTTTGAGCGACTTTTGTTGTGAGCAGGGTTTTAGTATAAATTGTAATAAACTTCTTTTCTTATCACTTGACACTTATAGGCTGGACTTCAGCCAGATATATTTGATATATGTTTTGTGATACCTATTGCTTCCGCTATCTTTTATAAATGCTTCCGCAATTTAACCGTTGTTATAATATTGTTCAAAAAGTTTTAAATTGGACCTCACTGCGAACCTACGATCTTGGAAGTTCTCGGATTTTCCGGGAAGTAGCGCGCCAATTTCGATACTTCGACGGTTTTCTCGGTATTCGGAATTGGGGCGTTACATTAAATATATTTTCATTTGTAGTTATGTAAGTTAGATATACTTTTTTTTTCCTTTTAAATAAATTATGATATACATAATTTTAAAAATGCTTAAAATTCAGGCTATCATAGATTGGTGGGCATACGATATCTGGACATTTTCAAAGTTGGACACATTAAAAGTCCTCTCATTTAAATTCAGCTTTTTAATTTGTACTTTATGTGAGTTAGCTGTACTTTATTTCTTTTTAGATAAATTTGACACGTATATTTCATTTTAAAAATAAGTAAAACTTAAGATACCAAATTGTATAGGACCCACAAGACTTAAATTTCTACATTTAAATATGACATTATCGGGATTTATATTTCTTTAATTTAAATTAATTATATTCATTTTGCATTTAAGTAGAGGCATCTTTTTTTTTTTAATAATATAGCAACACATATCGGAATTTATAAAATCTTAAGAAATATAGCAATTATATATATTTGAAATTTAGTTTTATGATTTTACATTTTAGTTTCTTATTGAGAGATGAGATGAATACTATTTTAACTTACCGTGTTTTTTTTTTTCCGACTGTATCTACCTTAAAGTTTATTCAAATATAATTGCAGCTTATATGATTTACAGCATTACTTACATTATAAATAAGTTCTCAGGTATATAATTTTTTTAATACTAAATACAATATATAATATTTTAGATAAATACTATCTTTATTTGTTTTAGATTTATTTATTTTCCTTAATATTGTGAAGAAGTATATACATCTTAATATGTTTTCTGTTTTTTATTTTAAGCCCGGGCTTTTGTTGCTTGTTGGAACGAATGATGCTTGAGTGGCATAAGGTGTGGGTGTACTCCCAATGTCATGTGTTGGGTACCAAACCAATTTGCTCGGTGTATATTTTGTTGGTTTAGTGGGCGCCGCCTTTGTTGGAAACACCTCCGAGTTGATTATCAACTCTCCTGCATCATCTTGTTTTGACAAATAGCTGAGTAAAATATAGAGGAGACTTGGCCGAGTCATCGCGTTTTCATAAGTTGTTTGAATTTCAAACCATTTAATAAGCATATATATTAAAGTTCATTTTATAAGTAATTATGAATGAGGTTCGGAGTCGGTAACTTAAAAATGATGCCTTGAATGTAATTTGAAATTTATGTTTGATCGTCTACATTCGATATGTAGACTAACAAATTATGTAATATGAAGTATTTTTTCTTTTAATTTCCTTATCACAATACTTTTCTTGTATATATAAATTTATTAATTTAAATTGATTATCATGAATGTATGTAAATAAACGTGTTGTATATTTTATAAGTAGTGAGTTATTTCTTAAATAATTTTAAAAAAATAAATATGACTCTTCCAAGTCTCGGTGTTGACTTAATCTGAGTGAATTTTTTTTTGCATTGGACAAGTCTAGTCCAAGTCATGAGTTTTCCAACCTTGCGTCAAATAAAAAAACTTAGGGATACCCACATCATCGAAAGAAAAAAGAGGAAAAAAAGGCAAGTGGAAGTAATTTATTTGAAAAAAAAAAAAAAAGGAATTGGCGTGGAAATGGTTTCCTATGAACAAATTGCATACTTCTCATATGAAGTTCAGCTCGTGTGCCTACCAATTAGTGCCAGGGGGAGGGCAGGCGTTGAAAGGTCTCATAATGGATGAAAACAAACTGAGAAATTAGCCCAATCATATCATCTTAGCCCTTGATTTAGTAGTTGTAGAATCTAAGGGAATTTTAACCATAGAGTTCTCAGAGAGTCAGCGGTAGATAAAAGTTTGATGAGTGTGAAATTGGATCTACTACTAAATCACGGGGGAATAAAATGTGAGCCCAATCGAGCTTGACTGCATATTAGATTGTAGATTGGAGAATATTTATCGAATTGGCAGACACGTTAGATGACAATAGGCCCCTGATAAGAAGCCTCATGTTTTGTTAAAATTTGACCCGTGGTGATTTTGACTCCCTGCATCGATGAGGCCTCAGCGCTGTACTTTTTAATATGAAAAATGCACCCTTCAAAAAAAATAAATAAAAACTTTAATTCCATAAAAACCCAATCACTAGATCTCACGACTCACGCTATACAAAACTCGATAAGACTTTTGCCAAGACACCCATGTTGAGCAGTGTAGGCACCTTGGCACGGAGCACATGTCTTGGTTCATGTATCTCCAAATTGATAGTATCACTCTCGGTCAATAGCCTAATTTAAAAAAAAAGAAAAGAAAAAAAGAAAAGAAACATACCAGACAGCACAACACTATAAAAATCTTGATAATAATTATGATAAAAACAATAATGACATTATAAATATCAATTGCTGTTATAATGCCAATTCATTCGTAGGTCAACGGTGAGGCCTTTCAACTTCACCAAAAACATAAAATCCTTATCTATAGCACTAATGGTGCGGCACCCGCGAAGAGTGTGTGTATTCACAGGAGAAAAAAGAAATCACTTGCCCTTACAACCAATCTAGTGGAAGGAATTTCTAATGAGAATTTCAAGTGTTGAAGTTTTATCCCCAGCAAAAAAAAAAAAAGAAATTTTATAGAAATAACGTCAATTCATAGAGCGTATGGAATTATTTAATTGAATGCGAATATTCTAAAAACCAACCTTTATTGTGAGGCTCACTCACGGGCCCACACGTCTGTTTTTCCCCCTTCAGGGGACACCCAACACCTGTGCAAGGCAAGATCTTTAATCACTGCCATCCAAGCAACGGGACCTCCCTGCATGAAAAGCAGGTATTAAAAATCTAGTACCCCATAAGATACTCAGGTAATCTTAAATTTACATTTTAGTGTAACTTCTTCATTCCTTTTTGGGTTTTACTTTTATTTATATTGCCAATATGTTCGATTTTTTTTTTTATTTTTTATTAATCTGTTGACAGATTGTTTTTTACGTTCAAAGACACTTTTACTTTTGCCATAAAATGTCGAATCTTGGCTCACTAATATTTCAATTATATTTAAGCGATCGATCTTTTAACCTCTCATTTAGTTTCCACAAGGCCTTTTTGTTTTCCTTCAAAGCACTTAAAAGAGGTATTGTAGCTTCTACAGAAAAGAAGGAAAAAAATAAAAAAAAAAGCCCTCGCGTCCTCGTCTCCACTGTCATTGCAGAAAATCAAGCAAATTTTCGTTATCCATGTTATTGGTTTTGTTTCTGGCATTGAGGCTTGACGTATTATACTGCCATGATTCCAGGCTTCCAGCTATGCTGTTATCACTGTGTGTGACTCATGGCAGGTTAGAAAATAATGCCAAATGTAATTCTGGAAAACAAATTGAACCTATTTCAATGAAGTAATCATAGACCTACCACAAGTGGTGGCAAGCGGCAAACCTCTTAAAACAGGACCACCGATTGAGTGGAACCTCTTAAACATGCAAACCAATGTAGAATTAAGCAAATTACCCAAACGACAAAAAGAAGATACAGTACAGCACACAAATCTCGCCTAGCGAAAACTATTTGGCTGGTCTACTTTTGAAATGTTACCGATCACACAGACAACGAGCACACCACACCCAACTTGAAATCTCACCTGCCAAAAACTAGTTGGCTGCACCCTTTTGAAATGTTAACAAAGTACAGCCAAGCTGCGAAGAGACTCAAGTAAATCTGTCAACGCCCATATTGCTCAGGCAGGGAGAAAATTCATAGACAAATCTTTGCGCATGGACTTCTATTAATTTGTTACCTTCAAAGTTCAAAGGATGCTATTCATTTCAGTTATCAGAATACCTATTACTCAGGAAAAATACCAACACTACACAAAATGAAATCCCAACGCTAAATGAACTGCAACATCAGCTAGGAGAATTGTCAAGCGATGCATGCCCAAGGAAAGAGAAGACAATTGTAGTAAGAGTCGTTCAAATTAAAAGTTTCCATTAAAAGGAGAGAGGATAAGACCATCAAACAGTATATCTTTTTTTTTTTTCTCTTGAAACCATCTGAAAACAGGATTCTAGAGACGCCTAATATAAATGAGACAGCCGACTACAATGCAGCAACCTCTATGTTTCAGAGTCTTGAAAAGAAATTCCCATAACACTCAATAGCCCCCTCTAATCAGAGGAGGCTAGAACTCGACATGATAATACAGGAGATGACCTTGGCTTAAATGACCAGGAAAACAAACAAAATATAACATAATTAAGCAGGATTCACAGAACTCTCAGACTTGTCTGTTTCCATTGGCTCAGGTTGAGCTGGTTGTGCATCTACATTTCCATCCTGTGGGTCCTCAGCACCCTTGCCATGGCTTTCAGGTTGAGCCTCCTCGGTGGGTTGCTGTGGAGGTGGCGGGGTCTCAGTCGGTGATGGAGGCTTGGGTGGTGCTGGCCTCGGTTTTGTCATTATCGGCCTGCAAAACCTGTTCATGGAAATTTCTTTTCAACATCTTGAACCATTCAACAAAAAAAAAAAGATCTACATCCACAGCACTCAAATCCATCCCCAAAACATCCCAATAAAAATATATGAAACATAGGCGCCACAAAGACAGCAGCACATCTATAAATGCAATAACATGATGGAAGCTTCTGTAAACTAGTGCAAAATTTTGAAGTAAAATATTTATTTATACCTGTCCAGTGTCTCAGCCTTCCTCTTAACATCAGCTGTTAAGAGAACTGGAGGGGCATACTTGGGTAGTGAGTCCTGCTGCTGTTTTTTCTCCATCAGCCATGCTTCCGCACTCCCACACTCATTCACAACCTACACATGCAAGGATTTTCAGTGGAGAAGTTAACAAAGTGGCATGACTTCAATTCCAGGGAAAAAAAAAATAGTAGTACAACAACTATCAGCAGGGAATGCACAAATCTTGAACGCATACATGACATAGTTGTCAATATAAAAAGTTTAGGCCGATTCAGAATTTTGGCGAAACTTTTTAGAATTACGTTTTGAAGAAATATAAAAATAATATATACATATATATATTTGTAGAAAAATACGAAATAAAACAATAAATACGGATTTAATCCATTCTAGTAAAACTTTTTGGAATTACATTTTATAGAAATATAAAAAATACAATATATAGAGTAAAAATAATAATTATGTAAAATACTATTTCAGCCGAAATTGGCTGAGATTTAAAACAAAAAGTTTTAAATGAAACTTCATTTCAGCCATATGGCAGAAATGAAAATTTTCGGTATTTCGGCCGAAACAGTCCGAAAATTATAACTATGATTACAAAACAAAACAAACACCATAGAACTCTAATTTCAGACAATTTATCCTAGTCAACATTGAAGAGAAATTCCAAAGGACATTCTTCGGAAAATTGCATGTATCTTCGAATACCTCTATTATTTTTTTCCCAAATTATACAAAGGATTCTAATCTAGATAGGACATTTTTTTTGAAAAGCCAATTGGAGATATTTTTACTGATTGTATGGCTGCTCAATTAGACTGTTCACGAACCAGTAACTGCAACTCTAGAATATACAAAAAATCTGTACCTTCTGCTTCTCGGCAATGTCGATGTGCTCAAATTTAGGATCTTTGGACATAGCTGCATCTCTGTAGCTATTGAAGCAGTGTATGAGATGGTTAATCATTGGAACCCTCTCAGAATTCTCCCTGAACCGTTCCTCAATTGGATCACCTTGCTACAAGTCACAATTGCCATTGTCATATATGGCCCAATACAAATTAAAAAAAAAAAAAAAAAAAAACACACATAAGCAATGATGATGATAGATACCTTCTTCAGCTCTTCAAGCTTGGCAACATAAACCCCCTTAGTTTCATCCTCACCATCTTCATATAACCAATCTTCCACTTCCTGAAGCTTTGCAGAAAATTCATCCCTCTCCGAAGCAGTAACAAAATCCTGATACTTGTCATGAAGCTGGACAATGACGCAAAATTAAGAATTTAGACATTATATACAGCCAAAATTTTGGCAGTAGAATGATCATTTATAAAACAAAGATCATCTACCTTGTTTCTCATGTCATAAACGTATGCTTCCACTGCATTCTTCTTGTCCTTGGTATCTTCCATGACTCTGTCTTGAAGTGCCATCTCAAATTCTTTCTCCACTGCTTTCTGCACATCTGAAGCTTCCATTGCACCATAAACCAACCCCACAACTGGGATGTTAACTTTCTTTACCTTCTTCTTTGCAACTTCAACCTGCAGGCCAAAAATGTTTAAACTTGGAGAAATGTATGCTGCTATCAGAACAGTAGTCCTCTTCACTATTAGAAACACAGACCATAAGAGCAAGCATTGACCAAAGAAAAAAAAAATGCAAGCGAAGTGTAGACAATATGCTTGCATTGAGGGTTTTATGTGGATCTAACATGTGGCAAGCCAAAGAATATAAATGCAAACTTCGTTACAAGGCTTCAATGACAAAATGATCCAGAAAATGGTGAGCCAATTACAAACTAAACCTAAGACAAAAACAAGTCTACAGGAGCTTCGCCCAATTGAAACTCTACGGTCATTTCTCTTCTGCACCTTCATTCTCAAGTGTTTGAATAATGAACATCCTGTCCACTCAAGGGTAACCACATTTGACATTTTGTTTGTGTGCCTTCAATATCTACTGGAATCATAATGAACACCATTACCCAAAGGATGATTAGGTTTTGTACAGGGACACCCCCTTATTTCCTTCGTTAAAATGGATCATGGATCATATGAGAAACTCAGTGCAACATATGCCAGATGAGGCTATAACTTAAATGTGATGCCGTGAGAAGGGTAAATGAAACAAAGTATGGTTACCAGATTACCCATTCTCCTTTACAGATAAGCAAACGGTCATTGACTACTGCTACAAATGATGACAATGGTCCCCAAGCTAAACACAAAGCAGCAATACTATGCTCTCACGAACTCAGACACCAACCAGCCAACCAGCCGGGACCAGAGCACACAACCAAGAATTGTATTGCTACACCAAAATAAGTGTCTTAATATGTTACATATTAAAAAAGGCCTATGCACACGGCTCATGCCACGTGTTAAAAAAGGCAAGACCCAGGCTTCTGTCTACATATGACCGATGCGACTTCAACCAACTCCAGCCTCTATAAATCCCTCACATTATGGAGAGAATGTGCATATGCCAATGTTAGATCATCTGCATATGCCAATGCTAGATCATCCGATGGCCCTGTAAACATATCATTGTTGCCGAACATATCTATATGCATAGAGCAAAATTTGTTCTACTGTGGATCAAAGGAGTAAAAAAATTTAACTTGCAAATGAAAGCAAGAAAGTGTAAATATGGACAGACATCTGCTAGAAGAAAACATATGCAAAATAAAGAAATTGGTTTGGAAACATATTGTGATGACCCATTTAGTCATTCTAAACAATAAGATGTGATGTAACGGTTAGAAATGTAAACCTTGGTATCTGTTTCCATCTGCACAGGCTTGTCTCCCAAATCAGGAACACCATTTTCTGCCCCAGAAGCAGAAGCATCAGCAGTAGCTTTGGCATCTTGCATATTAGTGTCACTGTTGCCTGTGTTTGTCGAAAAAGCTGGAACACTATCATTCGGAACCTCATCTGTGTCCATTTTTATTTCTTCTTTTGTTGGCTCCTTCACAGTTGATACAGGAACCTCAATTTCTTCTTCTTCCAACAGCTGAAATAAACACAAAGAAAAAGGTTCAGAGACAGAGAAGATATATATAAATATATATAGAGAGAGAGTTTTGAGCAATTCATCAGGATCTCACACCAAACAGTTCCCAAACTTACAGTTGCTGATTCAATAGATACAATGCCATGAAGATTCAGACGAACTTTCACTTTCACCTTGGCACGTTCACCTTTGGCAGTTTGAAATGGACCAATCTACATAAAAGCCACAATAGCACAATAGAATTTTATCAATGCAACATGCAAATGACAGAAACCATAAATGGTGCATAATATAGAATGTCAACAATGAAACTAGACATTAAAAGCTAGTCACATACCGTATATGAGCTAATCTTTGATGGTACTTGCAATTCGCTCACATCAGCATGATGGACATCAACAGAAAAAGTGCAAGACCTGTAAAATGTTGAGGCCTTGGCACATGGTATAGGGCTTCCCTTAGGGAATACAACAGTGCTCTGCTGATGATCACCAGCTCCATCCTGTGTTTCAGGGGCAGAGCCTTTCCAGGACAAGGCAATTGGGAACGGAAAGTACTCATTGACCTTTTGACAAAAAAAATTCAAGACACAAATAATTAGAAAACGAGTAGCCACTAATCATCTAAAAATTTGCACTAAACTTCACAAGTTTCCAATTACAAATTTAATATAAAAAAACAAGTCCCATAGCAGATGAAGTGTAAACAGTTGAACTCAAGGTAACAGTTTTGATGATTAACATCAGATGAAGTATAATTCACAAAAGAGGGAATTACATCTGAAGGTAGGAGGATTTTAAAAAAGAAAGTAAAGAAAAAGAAAATCATCATTACAACTTGTATTCCAAGATGATGGTGATTTAAAATAATAATAATAAACATGTTGGACTTGTGAAAAGTTTTCAGCCAGCTGTAAACCTACTTGATTTAAATATTTATAAAACAATAATATTAAATTTTTATAACAAAACAATAATATTATTACATCATAATAAATTGAAGATTCATTTTAAGAATAATATAAGAAGATCAAGGCCCGTCCTAATCACATGCACACAAGGACACAGGAACATGCACATGCACGCATGTACATGCGCGATGCAAAAGCACCCACCTGCATGCACAAGGTGTACCCCGCACAGTCCAAATTGTACTTTGGTGGTTGGTTTGTTTTTGAGTTTGTTTCCAGTTGGTGCAAAAGATTGCAAACGGCATACAGATGATACTCATAGGGAATTAAGGTACAAATAGGTGCTCTTTGATCGGCATATGCCAATAAGATTGAAAGGAAAACTTCGAAGGCCACCAATCAGATCAACCATAATCTAAGCAAAATGTTGGCCATTCCAAATGCAACACATGCACAAAATGAGTGTAGAATAGATGAGAATGTTGAGACAAATACGTGATGAAATTGGAAAAAATAAAATCATAAATGAGCACATTTGAGAGCATCAATAAATAATGCATTCAGACTCAAGAGATCCGCTCGAAATAGTTTGGAAATAGCAAAAGCATGCAGGCAATGATGCCAGTGGGGAAAAGTTTTTCCGTGCAAGTTGATGGCCCACCAAGGAGAAGTGGTAGGCTAAAGATAACACGAATGAAAATAACAAGTTTAGATCTAAAAAAGTGCAACCTATCCAAGATTTGGCTCTCGATAGACCGGAATAAATAAAGAATAATCCTTGTAGCAAACCCCAACATATAGTTGGGAAAAGCATTTAAAGATGATGTAAGCCCTGTTCATTCTCTCCTCCATCTCGTGGGAAGATTTAGCTGATTGATTTGTTAAAGATGGTGTCAACTGATTTCTTGTTTTCACACTTTAGGTTAGCCTGCATCTTAGCAATCTACGACAATAAAGTTTCACATCACCTCTAACCATGTGAGGTTTGATCACTACAAGACTATATTATATTCCCCACCTACACAAGCAAATTGTTGATAAAACTCCAAAATGGAATTTTCCCTTTTCTTCCCTCATCATTCAAGAAAGACGCTTGAATTTCTCTTAGATTTGAACCCATACCCAATCATGGGACTAGGATAGATATATATATTTTTATTTCCTACTCACATATGCCCATATCTTTGCTTTTCTATCAATCTCTAATTCTGATCTATAAAATATAAATTATGGGCCCGTCCTTCCCTGTACCATCACATTGTCCTAAAGGACGAACTAGCACATTGGGATCTAGTGTTTGAGGGCACAGGGAAGAGAGAGAGTCATCACCGATAACAGAGGTAAGGAAAGCGACTAAGTCAGTTCTACTAGAGTTGTGTTGGTAAAGAACCTGCCTTCCCTCCCGTGTCATGCCGCTCTAGTTGTGTTGGTAAAGAACCTTCCCTCTCTATGGTCGGTCGGTTAGTAATTCAATCTTTGTTGACGCCCTACTCTGTGTGTATTTTATTTTATTTTTTTTAAATGAGTCTAGTCTGTGTGTATGTTTACAGTAAAATAGGAGTTTTTGTGCTAGCTTATTTCCTAATTTGAGTATAAAAGAGCCACATAACATAGTAATAGGTACTAAATGATTGTGATGACATTTTCCACAGCAGCCTTTGGTTCACAGTTTCTCAACAGCAGCCATAACTAAGAAAGACTTGAGAATTAAAGAAAAAAAAGGCACATACATAAAAAAGAAGACCTTACCTGAAACTCGCGGACTTTGAACGTGGGGCTCAGCATTGCACATTGCAGAGCACAACCTCTTGCAACACACTCACTTGCATTCATAGTGCGCCTTGGCTCCTTCCCAAAGAACTCAGTCAATATCCGAATTATAGCAGGAACACGCGAGCCTGACCCAACAACCTCGACAGAATGGACATTCTCCAAACCAATCCCAGCATCCGAAAGAGCCTTCTCCAACGGCCCCTTCACCCGCTCCAGGATCGGAACACTAATCATCTCAAACTCCTCCCTTTTGATGAATCCTCTAACATCCTTCTCATCCATCAAGCACTCAATATTAAGCGGGGCCTCAGGATTCGCGCTCAGCACCTTCTTCAGCTTCTCGCAGGCAGCCCTAAGCCTCTGGCAGGCCCGCGCATTCTGGTAAACATCGATCTTGTACTCTTCCTTGAACTTCGCGGCAAAATGCCTGAACAGAACCTCATCAAAATCCCGCCCTCCAAGTGATCGATCGAATGCATGGGCCAAAATCTTCAATTGCCCCCTCTTGAACCCCACAATGCAGACCTGCATGCTCGCGTGCCCGACATCGACAAACGCCACATTCAACTGGTCATTCTCAGGCAAATCGGTCTTGTAGATCCCATACGCAAGAGCAGTTGCAGTTGTCTCGTGAAACAAACGCAGAGGATGCAAGCCAGCGATCGTGGCCGCATCCAATACCAATCGCCTCTGCAGATCAGTGAAATAAACAGGGATCCCAATGCAGCAATCGACAACAGCTGCACTCAGATTCTTCTCCGCAATGCTCTTCAGACCCGATAAAACCATCCCCAAAAGCTGCGTAGGCGTGAAAACGCGCTCTTCCCCAAGGTACCGCGCGTGGATCAGCGGGAATCCATCGGGGCCTTCGGTCACCTTAAAGGGAAGAGATTGGAGATCGAGTCGGAGCTCTGGATCCGAGAATGGGCGACCGATTAGACGCTTGATCTGAGAGATGGCGTTTTTAGGGTTCATAAGAGAGGAAGCAGCACCAGCTGTGCCTATAAATCTCTGCTTTTCGCCAAAACAGACGACTGCAGGAGTCTCTCGCTTCGACTCGTCGTTCAGGACAACATCAATGCCTCGCTGTCGCGCGACTGCAACGATGCAGCTCTCGTTGCCGAGATCGAAACCTACTACGCTCATCTTCTTCGATAGTATATCAATCAATCTTCACTGCCAAACGAATAAAGAAGAAAAAAAAATCTCAAAGTTTCAGAATCGAGATTTAAGATGATGGGATGAAAGAGAAGAATCAGAGTAATAGATCAAGGAGAGAAACTTAAATTAAATAGGGTTTTAGGCATACAAGATACCAGATCTTAGGACTAGGTTTAAGAAGTCGGGGCTCTTCGATACGAACCTTTAGATAGTGAAAGCTTCTCTGGCTTTCAGAGAAAACTGAAAGATTTGGAGTCGAGCGTTTCTCACGAGAAGTATGGAAAAGGAGAAATGGTGGTAATAGGTAATAAAGCGTGCTAGTGAGGGTCCTTTTTTTTTTCTTTTTCGTTCTTTCTTTCTTCTAGAACCGTCTATTTGAGAAAAAAAAAAGTAAGAAAGGCTGAGAATAAGAAAGAATGGAACGTGGAAACCCTAAAATGGGACACGTACGGTGTGTTTTTTAATGGTGGAGTAGAGCGGGCCGAGAGGGGTAGACGAGCCAGGAAGCGTCTGGACTCTAGACTCTGGAGGTTGTTCTAGAAAGATCTACTACCTAGGGCGGGAGGTCGTAAATCATGGGTTTTCTAATGTCCATTAGTCTAGGTTTGAACTTTGAATGTTCTGGTTATTTCGGTTGAATTCTAGTAACAACGGCGTGTGGACGCTGTTGTTTCTGTATTTCTGATTTGGGTAAAAGTAGGATGGCCTCAATCTCATTCTTATCCCGCTAGGCAATTGTGTCAGCTGGAATCGAGCTGGAGCTAGTTTCAGTAAGAGTACCAACCATGCTCTCATGGGCTCGGCCTCGTGCATCTCAGCAGCGGTGCCCGACCTCACGCACGCCCGACCTCAGCGCCTTCACCAATTTGGTTGGGTTGACCGAGGTGAGCATTGAGTGACTAATTTTCATTATGTGATAGGACGATTACGTTGCAGAACGTATTATCGTAGAGAGCGGCCGCCGGATATCGATAAGAGGTTATCCCTATCCGACGGTCAGATCCACATTTATGTGGGAGATTTGAGGAAATATCCGATGGAACGGTACTCTCACCTATCCCCATTGAGGATCCGAGGTATAAGCTGATGGGACTGTGCTCTCACCTACCTCTACTCAGGGAGCTTGTGATGGGACACTTGTCTATATATGCATGGGTAAGATCCATAAAATGTATGCATTATGCAACACACATCCCTTGAGTTTACTCCCGGAACTCTCTTCTTCCCAACTCACTCTTCCTTTGTTCAGTGACCGCACTAACTTGGGTATCAAAGTGCCTTCGACTGGCTGTAGCCAAGGGCTTTGACCTTTGTTCATTTTCTCCCTTTCAGGTCTCAGGCATTCAGTCTCCCCAAATGAGCTTAACAACAATATTAAGAGTTTCATACTCACCTAATCAAGTCCGTAATTTTTAGGCACTTACAGTTTCATTTTTTGGCCTGTTTGGATGTATATTGAATTGAAATATGGTGCGATAAAGCATCAAATTAAGAGAAAATAAAATATAAGATATTTTAATACTTTTTTTTTTAGTTATTTGGTATGGAATTTTTTTAACTTTTTTTATATAAAAGTGGATTTTTTTTGTCTTTTAGTTGATAAAGGAGATTTCTTCTCTTTTTTTTCAAAAATTCGGAGGGAATTTTGAAATCGTATACCTTTGATATGATCCCTTGTCATTTCTTTTCAGGATTCACTTTACTTTACTCTAATTAGTTAATTGCCACACACACCTAAATTGGTAAGAAGTTTTTGTAGATTTTTTATGTGTAAAAAGTTTGTCTTTCAATGATTTGAAAGTGTTTTTTTTTTTAATGTATGTAGTTTTGATATAACAGGTCTTTTCATGTTTAAGAAATAAAGGCTTTACTTTGCCTTTATTTTACAAGGGCTTGGCGTCTGAGACGAATCGTGACTCTGCCTTACTTGCCAGATAATGGGATGATGCATATTTTATAAGTCTGCAGTAGAGAAATTGGATGGAGTGTTGAAATACAAAATTTAGTTTTTCCCACTTTTAAAATAAATTATTGTGCTAGTTTGAGTTGAGTTTGGCAAAAATGAAAGAAAATTGCACTTTCTTTTAAGTCTTCGAAGACATTTGTTTGGCAAATTTTGAGGATGTAGAGCAATGAAGCCTTTTCTTTTTTTTTTTTTAGGTCCAATCTTCAATTATGAAATTTTCAAGGGATTTTTACCAAATAATTAAGCTTATACTGCAAATAATCGATTTTATGAAGAATAATAACAGAATTACCATTTAGTTGTTCGTACATCTTTTTTTGACGAAATTACCCTAGTTGACGATATCGCCAACTGATTTGAAGATATCGCCAACTCAGTTGGCGATATCGTCAACTGAGCTGGAGATATCGTCAACTTCATGTATAAGAATCCACGAATTTTCTTCTTCTTTTTTGTGAAATAGTCTTTTCTCTTTCTCCCATTCATCCGTTTTATGGGTTCCCTACTGCCATTTCTTATAGATCTTTCATAAAAACTAGTTTATTAAATTAATCTTCAACAATAGGTATGTTCATTTTCATATTTTTCATATTTTTTGTACTTTCCCCTTATTCTTATTAGATAAAGGAGGGATTCTCAGGCAACAAGTTGAATTTATTCTACTTCATTTATTCTTCTAAAATATTACTAGTGCATTGTTACTGATGCCCACTAGAACGGTGGCAAGTGCCATGTTAATTCAATGCAGAGGGCAGCCTTTGTTGAGGAATCCAATTGTTGAGCACTTAGGATTCTTATACATTAGTGCACTTATCTTGATCTATTCATTTAGCAAGTGATCTTAGATGGAGAAGGCTAGAGGAGACTTGGAGTTGGGAGTTTATGAAATAGTGCTACTGTGCATAATTTTTTTATTTTTTATTTTTGTAAATGTACATGCTGCATTGCAGTTAAATGAATTTAAATTATTCTAATGTACATCCATGAACATACTATTCAAATATGTAGGAAGATGAAAGACCATTCTACATCCTAATCTTATTTCTTTCTATCTACAACTACCACCTTTGAAACCCTAATAAACATAAAAATAGAAAACCATAAAAGAAAAAAAACCATAAAATTTAGAACTGTAATACGCAAATGGTAAAAAACTTTAGGGGAACTAGAAGTCTAGTAGTTTAAGCAAGGAAAAATACAAAAATGAACTAAAACGTGCATCCAATTTATATACATGAAGCGAACTAAATCCAATTGAGAAATAAAAATAATTGGATCCAATTGTTGGAAATGAACCCATTTTTTGGGCTGTTATAATATTTAATAGTACAACTCATTAGTTGGTTGCTTATGTGATACATATGCACACAATGACACTTGTATGTTTTGTTTATATGGTCATATGGATTAGTTGTCCATATGGGAATATATTGGCTCTTTGCTATGGATTTAGAGCTACATTTTGTTGTTCAATTAATAGGTTATAGACTGCTATAGTTCGGGATTTTTTTTTAAAGATACTTCGAGATTTTTGGGTTGTATGATTGGATTTTTGAAATATATCTGGAGTATTGATTCTTGATTGGACTTATTTTCCTCTAAAGCTTCCAACATTCAACTTCTATATCATCAACTTAACTCATTGACAATTAGTATCAATTTTCTCATTGTTTTAATTGTCTATCAAAGAAAAATCCAAGCCCTTAACCAAACCGTTGCTTGACTTAGGTTCAGCCTGCCTTCAAGCATTGGACATGTCAATTGAAAAACAACTTTTATTAGAAATTACAAGACAATTGTACAGAGAACCGTGAGTACTAACAAGCAAATAAAAGGTCTAAAACCCACCCCATTCAGAGCATATGTCACTATTCATGGATGCCTATTGTAGCATGGAATAAGTGGTGGTTTATGGCAACACAAAACTTAGGAAATTCAAGGAAAAAAGGTGTGGCAACTATTCAAACTTCCAAAATATAGTGCATTCCAAATTCACAATAAGCCCATTAGTATGAGCAATGATACCATCCAACTTATTGACTAAAGATACTTTGTTAGGCTAAATTAGCAACAAAAGGAAATTATAGTCATTCTTTCCTACACAACTATTTTAGAAGCTTGAAAAGTGCACAAACACTTAAAAAAAAAAAAAACACCTTGGCAAAGCTAGAGATGGAGATGAAGAGAGCCAATATGTGGCAATTAGCATTTGTTTTCTAAGGAAAAGAAGAACTGATAATTAACTGCAATGCAGCACGTACATTTAAAACAAAAATCAAATACAGTAGCACCATTTCATAAACTCCCAACTCCAAGTCTCCTCTAACCTTCTCCATCTAAGATCACTTGCTAAATGAATAGATCATGATAAGTGCACTAATGTACAAGAATCCTAAGTGCTCAACAATTGGATTCCTCAACAAAGGCCGTCCTCTACATTGAAGTAACATGGCACTATGCCAACGTTCTAGTGGCCATCAGTAACAATGCACTAGTAATATTTTAGAAGAATAAATGAAGTAGAAAAAATTCACGTTGTTGCCTGAGAATCCTCCTTTATCTAATAAGAATGAGGGGAAAGTACAAAAAATAAGAAAAATATGAAAACGAACATACCTGTTGTTGAAAATTAATTTCATAAACTAGTTTTACGAAAGATCTATGAGAAATGGTAGTAGGGAACCCATAAAACGGATGAATGGGAGAAAGAGAAAAGACTGTTTCACAAAAAAAAAGAAGAAAATTCGTAGATTCTTATACAGGAAGTTGACGATATCGCCAACTCAATTGACGATATCGCAGTTGGCGATATCGTCAATTGAGTTGGCGATATCGTCAACTAGGGTAATTTCGTCAAAAAAAGAGGTACGAACAACTAAATAGTGATTTTGTTATTATTCTTCATAAAATCGATTTTTTGCTGTATAAGGTTAATTATTTGGTAAAAATCCCAATTTTCAAATACTCACTTCATAGATCTACAGGCTATAACCGATTCTTCTCAATTATTATATAATATAGAGGTAGGATTTGATTTCGAAATTGAGTTCTAATGTTGCAATTGATTGCAAAATTGTAGCTCAATTTCGATTTCAATTTTGATTTAATGAGAGATTTTAAGGATTTGGGAGAATTTTTTTATCTTAGTCATCTAAATATCGAGTCAAACACATTCAACACTTCTATCTACACATTAGACTTTTAGATAAAGATGCTTGTAATCTCAAAATATTTTTTCTTACCTATAAGGATACGAGTTACATAGATCTATTGTCATAAATTATAAATCTATGGTTATAGATCTATGATTAAATAATTAATATTAAATTAATTATTTAAAATTATTAATTATTTTTTAATACTATAAATTATATTGCCCGCAATAAGCGAAGGCCTGTTTTGTTAGTTGTCAATTATACGCACCAATTTGCATTGAAATTAGTAAAAAGAATATTTCTTTTTTTATGAACTGGGATTTTTTATTCATCTCCTTTTATCATCTATTGATTTAACCATTATGTTAAACTAATTGTACAAGTAAATTACCAAAAAGCCCAACAGTGGATCATTTGTTGTACTTTCCAAGTATGGGACCCATGTACCGTAATTCTAAAAAGGCATATTTTTTATTTTTTAAAAGTGGACCTACATTATAATTCATAAATGTAGGCCCATGTATAGTGAGATTTTGAAAAGGTGGCCCCACGTAGTGATTCCTAGAGATGGGTCCTATATTGTGACTTCTAAAGACATGCCCTGTGAACCACAATCATTAATGGGGACATGTTGAAGTTCCCCATGTGAGCCCATGTTATAACGACTAAAGGCCCAGGTGTATATTTTAAGGGGGTGTCTCTTTGTCAGAATTAAGGAATTCCTCTCCGAGGAGTTTTTATATTGGGGCATTTAGCAACAGGTCCCTTGACATTGCATTTTATAGCCTAGGTCCATCATACTTTCTTGTAGCGACGGCAGTCCACATTTAAAACTGAAACAGACAAAAAGACAAAAACGTCCCTCTATACGTCAGCAAAAGCGCTACGCTCAAAACCGATTCAAAACATACAGAGCGTCATTCAATCCGCAAATAATTCAGTTAAATTTATTTCAAAACACACAAATAAATTTGAATAGATACAAATAAATTTCAAAATACACAAATAAAATAAAAAAACAAAAATAGATTTTATAAAATGCAAAGAAATTTGCCAAACAACTTAGACAGATTTATTCAAAAACTCAAATAAAATTTTCAAAACGGACATAAATTTGTCATAACCTTAGAGTAATTTTTCAGAAACTCAAATAAAGATAAATTTGCCAAAAATCAGATAAAGATAAATTTGCCAAAAACTCAGATAAATTATCTGAGTTTTTGACAAATTTATCTGAGTTTTTATCCAGTTTATCATAATTTATGTGAAATTTGTCTGAGTTATTGGCAAATTTATTTGAGTTTATAGACAAATCTACTCATATATAGCCATTGAATTTTGAGTCATGAGATTAAAGGCCATTATCATTTGATTGGTACTGAAATGGGACATGGATATAATCCAAATCCAAATCTATTCATCTCTTACACATTTTAATAAGAAGGAACAAAACTATTGCTTGATCTCATCTATCTTTCACGCTGATCTTGTAACTTTTACATGGCCCTGCAGTTAGTTGCCTATTTCTAGTATATAATTCATTACAAAAATGCAGACTTTCCTTTCTACTTTGCAACTACCACTTGGTATATCTCACCTTTTTTGTGGGCATGTAGCTGATCATTAATCATCAGATGGCCCCACAGACATACGAGGTAGTTAGACAGCTATTAGAAAACCAAACAAAATCAATGGTTCTGATTAAACCTACATATTCAATTCATCTACAAATTGTAGCCCATTATTTGTGGGATTTGGATTTGGTAGTGATGAAACTCTGTGCCAAGACCAGTCGCTGAATATAGCAAGAGTAGTTTTCGGTTTCCCTCAATCCTCACCATTCACTTACCAAAACTCAGATAAAGATAAATTTGCCAAAACTCATATAAAGATAAAATTGCAAAAAACTGAGATAATTTATCTAAGTTTTTGGCAAATTTATTTGAGCATTTGTCTAGTTTATCAAAGTTTATGTGAAATTTGTCTGAGTTCTTGGCAGATTCATCTGAGTTTTTTATAAACTTTGATAAATTATATAAACTCATATAACTTTTTAGAAGAATAAGACTGTTGCTATGTGTAGGCTTATGATGACAAGCATAACAAAACAACCCATAAAACGAAACAGAAAAATCTCCTTCAAAACTACTTATTTTCAAAACTTAGATAAATTTTTAAAAACTCAAATAGCAACAGTTTTCTTGAAAGAAAGAGACAGAGACCCCTTTTTTATTGCTATGATTGCAAGAGATAGACTTACACGAAACAGAAAAAGCAAAGAAAAGGCAAGACAGCAATGTGTTTTTGTGTTATGTAGAACTCGTCGCCGGAGAAGGCTGGGACTGGTCGCGTTTCCATCGCCGGGCCGTTGCCATCGTAGCTGGTGTAGTCGGAGATGACCGACTTCCATTTGCAGAGCTCTCTACTGAAGTCCTTCATTCCTAGAGAAGAAGACGGAATGAGTTATTCGGGAAACAGAGAATGAGAGATAACTTGGTTGATGAACGCGGGATAATGGAATATTTGAACTTTTAAAATTCAAAGTTTATGCTCAAACTGTTGAAAGAGGCAAATTAGTTGTAAAAATATATGATGCGGCATATTAGGAACCTCTCACCAAAATATCTTCAGTTGTATGGACTATAGACACTAGAGAAAAAGTTATTGAACCGGATGCCTTAAAAGACCGTGCTCAAGGACTGTTGGCTAATTTACCCTTTTAAATTTCCAATCATAGCAGAATTCATGGAGGCACACTTGTACTTGGACATTAAAAAATTCCAACAAAATTTGGTGCTGAATTCTCAATGGTCATTAATTTAAGACCTTTCATGTGACTTGAATTTTAAAATGGTTGTGAAGAAATATGGGATTTGCAGATACCGAGGGACATGATGTCACATAATATCCAAAAAAACCCAACACGTAGAATTCCCATAAGAAATTATAGGAAAGAAGTGGGCATTAAAGGTGGGGCCCGAGACATAAGTCCTAGATGTGAATATGGACAATCGCAAATGGTTTGCCCATAAAAGTGCATAGAATCAGATATATGGGTCTGGACTTTTTTTAAAGTCCATGGAGATTTATTTAAGATGTGAGTGCGCTCATGGCCAAAGCCAACCCGGGCTTGATCTAGGCTCAATTTGCTTTGGGTTAGGTTTGGATATGTAATATGGGCCCATTTTGTATCTTGGTCGGCTTGAGTTAAGTGATATATAATGCCCGAATTAAAGATTGACCCCTACCAAATTTAATAATGAGTGCTTGTAATTCAATGATAATTTTTCAAAATAATTGTTAGAAAGCCCCGTTTGCTTGGTGGCCCCGACCTAAAAGAGCCCAGCCTGGACCTAGCATCTACGGGAGTGTTTGACCAACTCGGATGCATGTTTATAAATGGGAGGAGGACAAATGGAAAGATTTATTTAGGGATAAGAGGGTCCAAAAAAGAGGTGACATCAGATCATCTTAGCCATTGACTAACATCCTTGAAACTTAATTTTATCTTTTTTTAAGATTTGATCAAATGGTGAGGGAAGGTTGAGGGAGTGCAAATTTAGGCTCAATACCAAATTAAGGGATGCAAAGAGTAGCAAGTGGGTGGCACTATTGAGAGTTGGGACCAAGTGGGCTCCATGTCCAATGGACTGCACTTGCTTGCGCTTGTAGGAGAACATTTCCCATGTTTTAAGTTAATAGATTTTTTTTTTTCGCCCAAGGTATCCCATGCCAACCAGCCTTATGGCCCAGGTATATGACCCGTATTAGCATGCACAAGGATTGGGAGTCACTCACATGGCCCCACACAAGTCACCATTTAGAGAATAGATGTTCATATAAAAATGCCTGCAAACAAACAGGTTTCAAAATTCCGTCCACTATGTTGGATTAGATGCCCAATGTAATGCCAAGTGAAAAATATCCCTAGGGTTCTGAGGGAAAATGCTTCTCGCGCTTGTTTTCATTTTGAAGCCAAGGAAGGTGATAATGACGTGGAGTCCTGATATTCTGTTGCAAGTTCACGGCCATTGCTTGTGACCATGCAACACATGTACATAACTCCATCACGAAATACACATGGAGATAATTTGGACTGTTCAAGATGAATCTTATCCTCTGTATTGACATACACTCCAGTTTTACTTTAAAATGGACTTTGTCTCACTGTGTGATTAAGCACCATGACGTAAAATTGACGGGCAATAACGCAAGATCTTTCCTTTATGACCTTTAACCGTGTAATATAATCCACTTATTCTGAACTAAAACTTAAGAATACTAGCGTTTCAGGACCCACGCCCAACGTGAGCCTTTAATTCATTGAAGGAAAACCAATTTAAATTGAAAGTAGACACCGAGTAATAAAAAATTACATTTAATACAATTATATAGGTAATTCAAGATTGGTCACTATATTTTGGAGAACCCCATATACCTTTTGCCTTCTTATTCATGGGACGTGGATATTTGATAGAGAGAGAGATTAGTTGAAAGTAAATTAAAATATAAATAGGAAGTAATTGTTGGTCAAATGCATATGGGATGCATGAGTTTTTATTTATTTATTTATTTTTATTTTTTTATAAAGGCATATATTTTTAACGAAGCTTATATATAAATCTAAAACAATCGTCAAAAGCAAAAAAATCGAATCAAATTCGAGTTAAACTTACCGTGTTCTTTATGGTATCAGTGGCGGTGATGCCAGGATAATAAGTGTAAAGCAAGTTTATAGATGTTAAAGGATAAACTAACTACAGCTCCAGTTTTAACCCTCCCCTCTAACAACGGAGGTTTTGTGATATTCTATGATGCATCATTGCATGGTTTAGGATGCGTGCTTATGCAGCATGGCAAGGTGATCGCCTATGCATCAAGACAGTTGAAGTCACATGAACAGAATTATGCCACACATGATCTAGAACTGGTTGCAGTAGTCTTTGCACTCAAAATGTGGCGGCACTATTTGTATGGCGAAAAATTTGAGGTTATACAGATCATAAGAGTTTGAAATATGTGTTCTCTAAAAAAGATTTGAATATCCGACAAAGGAGATGGATGGAATTCGGAGATGGATGGAATTCTTGAAATGCTGTGACTTCTCTACCATCCGGGTAAAGCAAATGTTGTTGCTTATGCTCTAAGCATAAATTTGCGCAGATGGCTTCGTTATCAGCTGAGAAGAGATCGATGGAATAAGTCGAATATTTGAATGTACACCCAAGGTCAATGACACTAAGGTATTGTTGGGGAGTTTCAGGGTCCAGCCTGAGTTAATTCAAAGGGTCAAAGATCGCCAGAGAAATGATCCAGCATTAATGGAAATATTCAATAGAAAGGATAACAAGCCAGATTTTTCTATCACCAACGGTACACTCTATTTCAAGAATAGGCTTTGTGTTCCAAATATCCAGGAAATCAAGGATGAAATTATGAAGGAAGCACATTGCATACGTTACACCATCCATCCGGGGAGCACAAAAATGTACCAAAATTTGAATATAAGGTTTTGGTGGGTCAGCATGAAGAATGACGTTGCTGAATTCGTAGGTAGGTGCTTTACATGTTAGCAAGTAAAGGCAGATCACAGGAAGCCTGGAGGGCTGCTATAGCCATTACCGATACTGGAATGGAAATGAGAACATATCTCAATGGACTTTGTGTCAGGTTTTCCAAAGACTGTTCAAAACAATGAAGTTATTTGGGTAATTGTAGACCAGTTGACAAAATCGGCACACTTTCTTCCCATTAAAAACAAAACAACTATAGAGTACTTGGCACAGAGGTATGTAAAAGAGATTGTGAGATTGCATGGTGTACCTGTATCTATTGTTTATGACCGGGATACGAGATTCTTATTGATTTTTTGGAAGAAACTTCAAACTGCGATGGGTAGAAGGTTGAGATTCAGAACTGCGTATCATCTGCAAACAAATGGGCAAACAGAAAGGACGAATCAAACCCTTGAAGATATGTTGAGGGCTTGTGCTTTGGTCTTTAAAGATAGTTCGGACGAACAGTTATCACTTATTGAGTTCGCGTATAACAACAGCTTTCATTCAAGTATCAAAATTGCACCGTTCGAAGCACTTTATGGTTGAAACCGTCGATCTCCAATTTGCTAGGAAGAGGTCAGTGATGGAAGAATACTCAGTCCTGATTGGGTTCAAACTTCTACTATCAATATCAAGAAGATCAGAAACAGAACGAGAGCCGCTCAAAGTCAACAGAAAAGTTATGCGGACAATCGTTGGAGGGAACTGGGATTTGCTATGGGTGATTATGTATTTCTTAAGGTTTCTCCGACTAAGGGAGTTATGCGGTTTGGTAAGAAAGGCAAACTGAGCCCCCGATATGTTGGACCATTTGAAATCATTGGGCGTGTCAGCGATGGCAACGCTTATGCCCTTGGACTGCCGTCCCGACTAGCTGGAGTACATAATGTGTTTCACGTGTCCATGCTAAAAAAAATCAGCCCGACCCTTCTCATATAATAAACTATGAATCGATTTAGTTGTAGCCAGATTTGTCTTATGAGGAACGACCGGTGCGGATTCTAGAAACTAAGGAGAGAACTATGCGGAGCAGGACAGTAAAACTAGTCAAAATTCTGTGGGAACATTATAAGCAGCTTGAATCTACTTGGGATGCAGAAGAGGAAGTCCAGACGAAGTACCCCCCCCCCCCCCCCCCCCCCCCCCTTTTCCACCAGGCATGTACTAAATTTGCAGGACCAAATTTCCTAAGGGGGGAGTATGTAATAACCTGGGCCAGATTAGGCCTAGATTTGTCTAGCCCATAAGATACTAGGTTGGGTTGGGTTGTATTCATTAGTTTTCTTAACCTGTTTCTAACCCATTAAAGACTTTTGTTATTGTTAAGTGGTTGGAACGATACTCTTTTGAAGGGGGGATTTCCTTCGTAGAACCCGAGGGGTGACTTCAACGACTGGTGATCGGACCCCAGGTATAGGGTGCAATTGTAGTAATAATCTGGTAAGTCCAGGTCGATCCACATGGAGCAATGTTTTTTAAGAAACTTTCCAACTTTAACCTGTCCTAAATAAATACTGAATCTCGCCTAAATGGAAACTAATAAAATTACAAAAACTTTCCAAAAAATAAAAATGAAAACATTAATTTAAACAAAGAAACCTAATATGGGCAATACTAATTAAACTAAAACAAAAACATGCAAAAGAATACACAAATCAAACTACCAGTTTAATATAAAATAAATCAAAGCAAAATTTCCTAAATTAGATCCTAATTACCAAAATCACTTTTTTATGAAAATATGAATGATCTATAATGCCTAAAATACTAACAATGCAATTTTATGCAAGTTTCTATAAATCTAATTCATGTTATAAAAAATTTTAAGTATGGAAACTCTTGCACAGGCCCAATTTTGCTGGACTGTACGACTAATCTAAGCTGATATGAAGCTAAATCTAATGGCTGGAATCAAAACTCTGATGATTCATGAACACAACAAAAAAAAGAAGAATGGAAAAAGGATTTAAAATGAAAAAGCTATGGTCACCTAAATATGCCTACTTGAACCAGTTATGCTGCTGAAATCTGAACGCATGCTTTCCAACTACCCCCTTTTGAACCTCTGGTTGACACGGTTCCCGAGGTTATTTTTTGCTAAAATTCTGGGGTTTCAAAGTCCTATTACCATAATTTAAATCTGCTATTTTTAGGACCAAAACATTCACGTTTAACTGGTTTTTAAATCGCACACTGTTGCAACTTAGTTAAGTCAATTCTGCTGAGATTGTGCAGAATTTTTCACTATTCACATACCAGGTCCGAATTTAATCTTTCTAATCAGTTCATAATCTTGTGATTTCAGCAACAAAAACTTGTTCTAATGCAATTTTTAAATATGATGCATGTACAAAGACACTTTACAACCATGGATTATGCAAGTAGCAAAAATAGGAAGTTTCTACTACACATAGAAAGATGCAAGTTGGGTTTTTTAATCTAGAATTTGTACAAAAGAAATCAGAATATTAACTTAAAATAAAAATAAAAGAGGTGGAAAAATAAAAAGCAGAAAAGATGTACCAAAGATTTAGAAACAAGACGATCCTACAAATATTGAAAATGTGATGATGGTGTCCTCTATTCTCATAGTAGGAAAAATTAATGCAAGTGGTTACTTGTTGTCTCTCGACTTTTAATCCTTTCTACACTTACATAAAGAATACGCATCATCAATCCAAGCAGTGTCTTTATTCCTTGATATTGAAGTACATAAAATTAAGATTCTTCTCTCTTCATCATTCTCTCAACATGATCTCTCAACCTATGTCTAAAGAATTAAAATGGAGAAGAAGAAGAAAGGGATTAGAGAGAAAGGGTGGATGGGAGAGTGGAAAGGGAGAGAAAACCTCCAAGATTTCTCAACTACCAAGCATTGGACGTCCATCCCTTTGTTGGCTTCCTTTTTATAATTTTTTTAATATTCCTTGTTTGGTAAGACTCTTCTTCCATCTTGGCTTGAACTCCAAGCAATCCTTCTCTTGGCAACTTTTCTTGATAATGATAAAGTCTTGTGGTCCCATTCTTTCCATCTTTGGACTCCTCAAAAGGTCTTTAAGATTGCACATGAGAATGATTCCAAAAAAATCAAATTTTGTGCTTTTTCTTGTGCAACCCATATGTGGGACGTCCAACACATCTTGGGTTTCTCTACTTGTTTCTTGACTTACTTTCCATCTTTGGTTGGATTCCTTCTTGGATTAGATTTCTTCTTTTGCAAGTTTGACTCCTCTAAGCTTCTTTAAATCTTCTTTCCATTCTTGAACAAATCTCTTTCTTTATCATGTGGGCCCATAAAAATATGAATTCTCATGCTAGCAAAGTGGGGCTCCTCCCACTCAATTGCTTTTCAATGCGGGTCCCATTTCTTGTTTTCTCCTACAAATGAAAGAGGCAATTTTAACATTAATCATATGTAATAAAATAATTATGAACCATGTATGGGACCCTACATGCCTAGTGATGCACCAAAATGACCAACTTTCCAAAAATAGCACATGGTGCCAAAAATAGCAAGATATGCATTGATAAAACCAAAAGCCTAATTTTGACCATTTCTCCAAAAATAAACTCAAATGCATGTAATCATGAAATTAAATGCAATTTTATGCAATTAAGCCTAATTAACTCCACAAATGCTAATGAAATGATGACTTAATGACCTAGTTTTGTGGACTTATCAACTAGAATCTGGGGTTATCCCCAAATCTCTTTAATTCCTCTTATTAGTTCTTTTGTTAACTTCCGATGCTTTCATTTGGTCAAAGAATAAGAGAGAACCAGAGTGGAGAGGAATTTCCCTTAAAGATCAACAGAGACCTGCAGGACTCGTGGGAAGAAAGAAGGAACCAGAAGGTCTAGTGGATGCAGTATTCGAGATCTTATAGCAACCGTGCCACAATCTGTTACACTAGGAGGGTGAGTAATATTTTCAAGTAGATAGAGAAATATGTTGGCCTGTCAATGAGACAGGTTGAAACGGGTAAAAAGCCCGGCAGGGCCTTTCCCAAGCCCGAAATACAGGGCTTTTAAAAAAATTTTGAGCCCAGTGGGTTGGGTTTGGTCAATAATTTTAAAGCCCGACCAAAATGGGATTGGGACTGGGTAGAGGAAGCCCTGCCCGTTCAGGCCCGGCCCGGCCCGCTCCAAACTAATTTATATAAAAATTTATATTACCTAAACTGCCCCTCACTAACAGTGAAAAACGGCTAGTTAGGAGGGGCATTCTTGTAACTGCGCCGTCCCATATAAACTAAGAGTAACAGGAAAAGTCGAAACCCTAACTCAAACACATCGCTCAGACGATTGCTCTGCCTCTCTCGCCTCTCTGCTGCTCAGTGCTCTCCTCTCTGCTGCTAAAAAATCACACACATCGCTCGCTCTGCTGCTCAAAAATCACACACATCGTTCAGTTGCTCTGCCTCTCTCCTGCTCGCTCTCTGCTGCTCGCCCCTCTACTGCTCAGTGCTCTCCTCTCTGCTGCTCAAAAATCACACACATCTCTCAGTTGCTCTACCTCCTTGCTGCTCTCCTTTGTGCTGCTCAAAAATCACACACATCGCCCAGCTGCTCACCTCTCTGCTCTTGGTTCTCTACTCTCGTCGTCACGGCGAGCCCTCCCTTTCTGCTGCTCTCCTCTCTGCTGCGCCCTCTTTTTTTCCTCTCGCTCGCCCTCTGCCCTCTCTCGCTGCCACCCTCCCCTACATCTCCCCCATTCTCTATTTCTATCTTGCTTCTTCTCCCTCTTCCTTTCTCTATCTCTCAGTCTATGCTCAGGATTTCTACTCACGGGCTAAAGTCTCATAGATACTGGCATACTGCTCAAGGTAAATTTTCCCTATCAGATTTTCTATTTCTTTTGTTTCTTTGTTTTCCTTTTCTATTGAACGTGTTTTTATTTATTCCTCAATCCTTAAAAAATGGCACCAATCTGACTTGGCCTAGATCAGGGTTCATGTTTTTGGATGACCTAATCTGACTTGGCACCAATGTGCTCACTCCCAATTTAGCTTGAAATGGAAATGGAAATGGCACTTTTCTTTTTCCTGAGAGTAATTGCAGGAGAACCAATCTACAATTAGTCAGAGTTATTTGAGCTGTGTTATTGCTCGGAGTAATTGCGCAGAGCTAAATTAGGTCAGAGTCTTAAAACACTTGGAACACAGTTGATTTCTCATTGGACCATTGTTAATTGAATATGATCTGTTTTTTTAATGTGTTTTTTGGATATGATCCCAATAGGAATTCAGTGCTTTCTATCAATCCCAGATATGTTCACTTGGTTTGGTTTTTGGGTGAACTAATCCATGGTCAAGTTGACCAAATCCGATAAATGAATTCAATCTTCTAGTTTTGTTTACTTTCATCCAATTCATATGGCTTCAACCAATGTTACTAATTCATAGGAATATTAGAGGCATGCCCTCTTCAAATATATAGTTTATAGCTCCAAATAATTCCATAGGAGCTTCTAAAATTAAAAGTACTAATGTATGGATTTTAATTTCTTCATATGATAAGTTTTAGATTCTGAATGCAAAGCCCTTCTTAAAGAAGGGTACTCTGGAATATTTTAAATAAGAAGACTCTTGTATGATGAGAATACATTTCGACGATTGCCCTTTGCACATGCTTTAACCTCCATAGGAGCTACCTGTTGTTAGTTTCTTTTAAAGCATTAGAAGCTTTGAATATTACAGCAATGAAAGCTACCTGTTGTTAGTTTCTTTGAATATTGTTATTTATGGACTTTGTTCTGGCATTTTAAACTTCTTTATATTGTGTATTTTTTAGATCAACTAATTCAAATAATTTCATTTGTTTGAGGCATATGAAAGAAGAAAAAAAATGAGTTTAGTTTTTTTAAGGCATCGTTTGTGGATAGAACCCATGGAATATTTATCTGTCTAAACCATCTTATGCTCGCCAACTTAATTATATATGTTCTTTTGTTAGGTTTTTTATTCTTAAGGAAATTTTGGAGTCAATCGAGTGGCTGGCATCCATAAGTTCGAGATTGCGGGATACTAAGATACGTCTCTTGACTCTTCCTAAAACATCAATTTGTTTACTTGTTTAGTTGTGGATAGTAGAAACTTGTTTAGTTGTTGATAGTAGACACTGCTTTACTTGTTTAGTTGTGGATTGTAGCTGATTGATAACTGCTTAGTTGTGGATAGTAGACACTGCCTTACTTGTTTACTTATGGATAACTGCTTTACTTATTTAGTGGCTTATTTTTTGTTTGAATAGTTAAATATGTCTTCCGATACGCCTTCTAGTACTGTTGGTAGCATTCTCATTCCTCCACATGTCCCCATCCCCATTGATGATGAGATGGTTAGTGGTGGTAATGAGCAAGTGCCTCCCATCCCCTCTCCCAATAATGAAGTAATTTCAAATGAGGCCAATGCAAGAAGGCTTAAATCAGTGGTTTGAAAACACTTTAAAAAAACGGAAATGATTGTGAAAGTTAATGGGAAGGATGTCCATAAAGTTAAAGCGGTGTGCAAATATTGTAAGAAATCTCTAGTCAGTAAATCTGAGGATGGAACTTCACACTTGCATAGACACTTGAAATCGTGTCTTTTGAAACCAAGCACTGATAAGTAAAAAAAACAACTTTTAAAGATTGATGCTCAACCAAAAACCGATGTTGGTGTTTTTAAATTTGAACAGAAAAAGAGTCGAGAAGCCCTTGCAAAAATGCTGGTGTTACATGATTTTCCTTTTAATGTTGTTGAACTACGAGGTTTTAAAGAGTTTTGTGCGACTTTACGACCCGAATTCAAGATTGTATCACGTAACACTGTGAAAGCAGATTGTATGGAAATGTACAGTGGAAAAAAGAATGAGATCTTTACAGAACTCAAGGATCTCACTAGCAGGATTGCTCTTACAGCAGATATGTGGACATCCAACCAGCATTTAGGTTATATGGCTATTACAGCACATTATATTGACTCTAATTGGGTTCTTAAATCGCGTATAATTAACTTTCATAATGTTGATCCTCCCCACACTGGCCAAATGCTTGCTGACAATATTACTCAAAGTATATTTAATTGAAATATTGAGAATAAATTATCATGTTTGACATTAGATAATTGTTCTACAAATGATTGTATTGTAAGGACACTTAGAAATCAACTTATGAAAACCAATGCTCTCATCTTAAATGGTAGATTTTTTCATATGCGCTGTGCTACACATATTCTTAACCTTATAGTGAAAGATGGACTTAAAGATATTAGCCCAATTATTGATAACATCAGGGAGGTAGTTAAATACATTAAGAATAGCTCAAATCGTATACATCAGTTTCGTGATATTGTAAGTGCGAAAGGGCTAAGTTCTACGAGGGGATTGCCTCTTGATGTTCAAACTAGATGGAACTCCACATATCTTATTGTATCTTCAGCTTTGTATTTTCGAGATGTTTTTTCTTATCTATCTCTAACAGATGACTTACATTATAAGACTTTGATTCCTTCGGATGAGGAATGGGACAAGATTGCTATTCTTAATGATTTTTTGAAAATGTTCTATGAAGCTACAAATAGATTATCTGCTAGAAAGTATCCAACTATACATACCTTTTTACCCGAAGTTTGTACAATACATAATGAGTTGATTCAAAAATTAGGTGATTTTGATTTTGTTTATGCATGAATGGCTAAAGTGATGATGGAAAAATTTGATAAATATTGGAAGAATTATAATCAAATATCTGAAATAGCCATATTGCTTGATCCCTCCTCTAAGATAGTGTGTTTGGAATGGGTTTTTAAGATATTATATGAAACAACAGAATATAGAAATAATCGTATGATTGAAGCTCGTAATCTATTTAAAAAGATTTATGAGGAGTATCGTGCGAGATTTGGTGCTAAAGAATGTGATCAGATAGTAGATAAAAATGATGCAACTAGTAGGCCATTTAAAAGAAAGGCTGGTGATGATGAACATGGAAAGGCTCGTTCTCTTTTTTTGAAGTATCGAAATGAAATCACCAATAAGGCAATTATGGAAGAAAAAACAGAATTAGATCGTTATTTTGATGACAAGTATGCAGAAGAAGATGACACGATAGATATATTACAATGGTGGAAATTAAATTCAACTAAGTATCATATTTTATCTCAAATGGCTCGTGATATTTTAGCTATCCCAGTTTCTACCGTTGCTTCAGAATCAGCATTTAGCACAGGAGGGAGGGTACTTGAACCACATAAGACTTCTTTGAAACCAGATACAGTAGAAGCATTAGTTTGTGCCCAATATTGGTTTAGTCATGGCCCAACTAGTGATGGTGATTTAGACAATGATGGGAATACACTAAATGATGTTTTAGACATATTAAAAGAAAAATAATTTCTGTTGATTTCTTTTTTATATTACTTGACCTATATAGGATACTAATTCTCATTTATTTTATTGATTTTCTGATTTTCTACTTTAAAAAAAAAACAGTTTTTAACCGATTCTACATTACTTTAACTTGACTCATATAGGATACTCAATCTCATTCATTTCTATTGATTTTCTGATTTTTTACTTTTACCGGAAAAAAAAGGTTTTAATCCTTATTCATTTAGGTCTACTGTCACTAGCAAAAAAAAAAAAAAGTTTTTAACTCTGCCATATTGCTTGTTGCATTGCATTGCCGGTCCCAAGCCCGGAAAAAGGAGGAGGGTTTAAAGTCCAGTTCACACCGGGGTGTCTAGTGACAGTAGGAATAATTAGAGAACGTTTTGCTTATCTCCAAGATCGGGCTAATCCCAGGCCCGGCCTTGTCCCAGTCCGAGCCCGTATGGGACGGGATTAAATGTAGGCCCGTTCAATTTAGGGCCGGGATTGGGCAACACCTGGCAGGCCCGTCCTATTTTCAGGACGGTATTGGACAACCCAAGCCCAGGCCTGGCCCGTCCCATTGACAGGCCTAGAAATATGGGCTATCTGGATTATTGTGTTTCCGTTGATCATGGATATGACCCAAAGGGGAAATCAGGGAATGAAGATCTGATTACTGACAAGTCTTGAAATTTCCTTCTCTATATGAGGATTTGGGTCTGACCAAGATCTGTGATCTCCATATCAAAATAGTAATAGATTATGATTATTTTGGATATTGTAATTAGATTTTTATTCTATCTCAATCATGGAAGTAGAGATCAGATGAAACCCATGGCAGCGGTTTGGTTGTCAACCAAATCGACAGCTACAAGATTTGTCGATTAGGATACTATGATCGGGTGGGCCACATGATCAAATATCTGACCCCGAGATTTGGGAGCCAGCTCTTGGGCGACCACACTATAGATGGAGCCTTTTGGGATTGGGCCCCGTTAGGCCCTCATCTAAAACAAAAATTGTCCTGCATCGGTAATTTGGAAATTTGTGGGTTTTTGGTAGATTGGGTAGTGGGACCAGGTGGGCCACTTGATAAAACATCTGACCCAAGGATTTGATAGCAGACCCCTGGGCGACCCCAGTGTAGGTGGATCCATTTGGAAATGAGTACCATCTGGCCCCTTCTGTAGTTAAAAAGTCTCTGCATCGTGGTTTTGGCAAAATGTTGGATTGCGGGGTCCACTGGCCCACCTGATCAAAGAACAGGGTCAGCCTTCTGGTCAGCCCTTGATGGGCGACCAAGGTGGGCCTGGTCCCAGACAATTTGGACCATGGGGGGGCCACCGTCTGGATCTTCCCTATATTCTGGTTATGAATACACATTCATGGTCATTGGAAACATAACTGTTATGGTTTTAAATTGTTAAAAAAAAAAAAAAAAAAAACTACTACCATGTGTGATATAATATGATGAAATGAGAAGATCCATGTGGCTGTAGACTCCATCTCCTGAAAACAGAGTGTGAAGGATGATTTAACAGATAAGAAGAAAAGTTGCAGACAACAGTATTTACTTCATACTGTTTAAGAAATGCGTGGGGCCCACCAGTTGATCTGATGGAAGATCGGAACTAGCCATTTGACAGGTCCTTGGTGGGCGACCAGGATGGTCCTGGGCCCATGATGAGTGGACCACTAGGGACCCACTATCTTTTGTCCTCCAAAGATTTTGGCGTGAGACCCATTATGCTAAAGTTACGAAATGTACTCCATTGTTATAAGATACGGTGGCGAACACCGTTGATGTGAATCGAATATTTTTCCTGAACCTTCTAAAGGTTCCTTTTACAATTGTTTATGTGTAGAAATGTCTTTCTCAGCCATAGATGATTATAGAAGTTATAAACTATCTATTTACATCATGGGTTTGTTTTTAGCGTGGGCCCTGGTTAAATTGTATAACTCAAAGTTATATATATTGTTGACGTACATTTGGTAGTTCAGAAGCATGTTGTTGACTTATGAAATGAATTTCCAAGTCAATGGGGAAAATCTTAGTTTTAATAGCAATTCTTATTTATATGATGGGACATGTAGTGAGAATATAGGATCTGATGTTATAAGAGTAGTACCATAGAGGTGGGTACCAAATGTTGAATTTAAGTGGGGCATATATAAACCCGATTATGTGGAATTAGTCTTATAATAATATAATTAGTGTGTATAATTCTATGATAGTGCTACCGTATGCATAATGGATATAAAGGAACTAAAGAACTTTGTAATGAGAACACTTTGAGATGAACATTATATGAAATGTCAGTAAGGATCTCTACTTTTGGATATTGGATTGATTAGTGAACCCCTTGTGGGCCAGGAGGAATAAGGTTGGATAGGGACTGAAATACTGCTTATGAAATTAATCTCCTTACAAAGAGTTTTGAATGAATTATAGAAAAGACTTCCTTTTGAAAGGGATTGAAACTCTGAAAACTCTTACGGTAGAATTCCATTATATGATAAGAACCCATAATTGGGATTACCGAACTTACCAAAGTTAAGGACTGAATATGAAACCTCGTTAAATAATAAGAAAACTCTATATGTAATCCATTATCACCTTGTGGATTCTTCTGCACTTCTGTTAATGAATTATATTAGTAATGACCTGTGTATCTGAAAGTATTAATCACCAGTTTTCTGATAAGTGGTTTGCCCCACTTCAAGTGCGCAACGTCTGGGGGAGCTTGGCAACGATGGAAATCAGCCATTGGACTTCAATTTGCGTGGCTGATGAGAGAGCGTTACAATTGATCTGGATAATGATGTTTGGGATTTAGTAACTTATTGTTCCTTAAAAAATATTGAATTTTGTTCCCTTTTGATTTAAGATTTGTTTTGTCAGCAGACTTTATATTATTTATCTCTTATTAACGATTCTTTTAAATAAATTAGAAGCATTGCTCAATTATTTGTCATAACTTGATTTATGTGGTGATCTTAATTTTCTTATAGTAAGGCCCTGGTTCCTGATGAGCTCTGGAATTCGGGGTGTTACAGTGTTGCATAGACTAATAGGCCTTAGGACGTTCGTGGATTGTGGATGGGATTGTTTTAGATCATATCTTATTGATTTTGTGAGTGGGGTGCATTTAAAAAAAAAATTCTTGGACTATCCTGCAGATGACAGATCCAACTATATCCCACATCTATTGGTAGATTCTACCCATTCGTTATTGGAATTATGAGTTGAAAGTTAGCTCCTTCACTTCTCTACAGGAGTTGAAAGAAGGCTCCAAGTAATTGATGGAGATTATTGGAATTATGAGTTCTTTGACCACACTTAAATCTCTAAATCCATTTGATGTCATGATTTATTTTAAAAGGTTTTAGAATATTTCATTTCCAATATCCACCCTTGTTGTCAACAATGTGCCCTTTTTTTTTTATTTCTTTTCCCATAAGTCATACTATTTTTTCCTTCTATTTAGTATTTATAGTGTTACAATGGGAAGATTTTGTATTTTTGTCACTTTCTTTAGGTAAAGCTGTCTAGATTTTTTATCCACAATTCTTTTAGTTTGTCTTTCAACTTGAATTCTCAATTTCTGTTCTAATTTTCCTTGTGATTGCTTCAACCTTGCCAGAGTTATGTTTGTTCCACCCTCACAAATTATTGCATATCATAGGTATAGGATTCAATTTCTAATTCTTTTTTATTTTTAGCCTAAAGATCTAAAGTGTGACCCACTGATGTGATTTTCTATTAATTTAAAGACATAAAAAAGGTTTTTATGGGGTCTACCTCTATAAATTACACGCCTTAAAAATTTTCTTGTGGGAATTGGCTTTTACTTACTACCCACTCAGTGTTGATTATATGGGGCCAAAACTTTAAAGTGGTGAGAGGTGATCGACTGGTAGAAAAACAGTATTGTGATTGATGATAGACGGCAGAGAAGAAGCAGTTCCAGCGACAATTGATCTGGACTAGCTCCCAGCCCAGGCCGGGAAACTTGTAGATGCTTGTGGGGCGTTGGGGTGCTTCTGTGTGGTCAATCACAAGAACCCGTTACAGCTCATGTCTGAAATGAAATATCGAGACGAAACGCCGGAACACCAACATGATTGTAAGTAGCGGATATGCGGAACCCACACTGACATACTTAGACATCCTCTAATTACTCAGTATTATATTAAACCCCCCATCCTCTTGTGGACCCAGTAAGAAATTTTTTTAGACTTGAAATTGATAGAGAATAACATTAGTGGGCCCACTAATCTCATAATGCCGAATATAAACCAAAATGTTTTACTCTAGGCTGTTTGATTGTAGGCCCATGATTTTGTTCGTGTGGTGTGTAATGCCTGGTGGGGCCCACTATTGATGGGTGGATCCAGACATGCTGCTTTAATATATATAATTTGATAAGTGATTATAGATCATCTCAATTCAAACTAACAATCCACATCAAATTGAGGGCAACCATCAAGATCGTCTATCCTTTCTCCTCGTTCCAACCATCCTTTCTAAAATCCAAGACCCCTTTGATGCAAAGACACCACACATAGCTTATCTTTTGGGTCATAAATCCTACAAAATAGGATCTAAGAAGGTCGACTTTCTTTCTCTCTAATTTGGAGATAAGAGTCATTGGGCGTTTCACCAGCCATATCGTTTATCACTCAAATAATTCAAATTATTAAAAATGGAAATCAATTTCTCTCCATCTTGGTGACCCACCCATTGGACGGCCTAGGATGCATTTTCTAGGGCATTACTCCCTTGTTTAGAAAGACTTCAATTTATGCATGTGTTGGATGCTATTGTTTTGGATTTCACAGATGGGTAGGCCCACTGATGTATTTTTTTTTATAATTTATGTTAGTTCTACATGTCCTTATTTTCCCACCATGTGTCATTGTGTTGGACTTGGATAGAACAATTCCATCAGTGGGCCCCACTGGTGGGAGGCCTATGGCAAAATATTACTTCCTCTTTTATATAGTTGTTTCACATTCCAATAATCCTTTTAGCAACCTGCGTTGGATAAATCCCAAGTCTTTTTTTGCAAGCTTGCATTGGATAAATCCAAACTATCTCAAATGTGTTGGAAAAATAGACGAAGAGTTGGTAATAGTGATCTCATTGAGAGATGTTTTAGGGTAATTCAAATGAATTAATTTCCTGCTATCACGTGTTCTCCTCTCGGGAAGTCCCCTGCCGCCACATGTCGCTCCCTTGTGAAGAGGGCTGCTGTCTTTATATATACATAATATAATATAATATAGGGGCATTCGGCGACGGGTCCCTGAACATTTCATTTTATGGCCTTAGATCCACAATCTTTTTTCATAATGTGATAGGTCATTTTTTCAAATATGAATACATAAAATGTCTAATTTACCCTTTTTTCAAAATCATATCCCATGATTAGTGGGATATGCTATTAATAATGGTCAACTACCATTTAATTGGCCATGATTAATTAAATCCCAATAATTAAATTTTCAAATAAATTCTAAAAAACACAAAAAAGTCTCAAAAAATACAAATAAATTCGAAAAAATGCAAATAAATTTTAAAAGCGCAATAATTTCAAAAAACGCAATAAATTTCAAAAGAACACAGAGAAATTGATGCAAATAAATTTAAAATTATCCAAATAAATTTCAAAAAATAAAAATAAATTTCAAAACACGCAAATAAATTTAAAAAAATATAAATAAATTCGGATGAATCAAATAAATTTAAAAAAATGCAATAATTCCAAAAAAAGCAAAAAATTTCAAAAGAACACAACTATCAAAATACAAATAAATTAAAAAAAATGCAAATAAATTTTAAAAGCGCAATAATTTCAAAAACGCTATAAATTTCAAAAGAATACAAAGAAATTTACGCAAATAAATTTCAAAAGATCCAAATAAATTTCAAAAAATATAAATAATTTCAAAAAATGAAAATCAATTTCAGAAGATCCAAATAAATTTCAAAAGATCCAAATAAGTTTAAAAAACTGTAAATAAATTTCAAAAGACGCAAATAAATTTCAAAAGATGTAAATAAAATTAAAAAATACAAATAAATTTAAAAAATCGTAAATACATTTGCCAAAACTAAGATAAACCAATTTTTCAAATTTCAAAAATTTGTGTAAAAAATTGAAGTATTTTTGTCAAAACTCATTTAAATTTATTTCAAAAACTACAAAAATAATTTCAAAAGACACAAATAAAATTCAAAGACAAAAATAAATGTCAAAAAATACAAATAAATTTGCTAAAAACACAAAAAGATTCGTTCAAAAACTTAGTTTAAATTTTCAAAATGGAGATAAATTTGTCAGAAACTTAATTATATTTTTCAAAAATTCAAATAAATTTGTCATAAACTCAGATAAATTTGTTCAAAACTCAGATAAATATCTAAAAAACTCAAGTAGATTTATCCAGAACACAGATGAATTTGTTTCAGTACTCAGATAAATTTTCCAAAAGATAAAGAGAAATATGACAGAAGACAGATAAATTTGACAAAAACTCAGATAAATTTTACAAAAACTCAAATAAATTTGACAAAAACTCATATAAACGTGACAGAAACTTAGATCCCCACAAAACTCAAACAAATTTCACAAAAACTTAGATAAATGTGACAAAAACTCATGTAAACTTTTCAAAAATTTCCCACCATCTTCCTCCTCTTTCTCCACGGATTTGATCTGGAAAAACTCATTGTAAGGAAGAATCGGATCTGGGCCACTAGTCATCACAAAAAAGACGAACAAAGGAACATGTTTTGTTCCCAGAGACGCACCGAGGATCCGGATTTTCCCAGCCGGAAAAGGACCCCAGCCTCACTCCCAGAGAAGATCAATCGTCTTAGTTTGCGAGGAAACTTGTACAGTTGAACGACAAAGACAGCGTGTGATGTGCTCTCGGTCTCGATTTGCAGAACTCGGAATTGCCTAAAGCATGCTGCAGTTCCGTTCCCAAATTATAGAGGATCCGAATCACTCGTAACCGGAGAAGATTCAGACTGCTCCGCCCGTCGCGGGAGCCCAGGCAGCGATTGCTCTTTGATTCTGAGTTTTGCCATAGGAATTGTAAGGCCGCCCTGCTGCCTTTCTTTTCCGACGGAGGTGGCCGCCCGAACTGCTGTCCGGCGACGTACGAAGCAGTCCGGCCCTAGTCTTCCTTCTCCGATTCCGGCAGCGAACGGAGAGAAATCTGGCGCGGCGAGGCCTCTGTTTCCATCTGAAACAAGTGCTTTCGACTCTTTTGCCTGCATTTTCTCTTTGACAGGGCGTGAGGAGAGAGAGAAGGCGGATTCGTTAATGCAATGTGTCGACGGTTGAGGAAGCTTCTTCTTCGGCCGTTCGATCCAAACGCATCGGATGGTTTTAAAGTTGTCAGCGTGGATAAGTTTGAATCATCATGATAAGGAGAGCGTGGGCTTTTCGCAGGCGTCAGATTAAAAAAAAAAAAAAAAAACAGTGAGAAATCGGCGAAGCGAAGGTTGGATTGGGAAGCCGATGAAGAGATAAGGTTTGAAATTTTAAATCTCAAAATGTTATGTTTAAAATAGTTGAAAGGGCAAATCAGTCCTGAAATATGAATGTAGGGACCTTTGGCTGCAAAGTGTCTAGTTGCATGGACCAGAGCCCTTAAACAAAATTTGCCTGGACTGGAGGCTGGATACATTCCAATTGAGGGACCTTTCGCTAATTACCTCTATAATATAATATGAGCGGAGGGGATGAGATTTAGCTTAACGGTTCTGGATTATTTATATGTGGGCCCTAAGATGGAGTTACAGATAGAGGTGGGATAAAAAAAAAAAAAAAAACACTTTGGAGGGGCCACTATGTAAAAAGGGTTATGCGTTGGGGTCAACTCTATCACACTTTCTTGTGACTCAATCCACATAGGAATTATCCAGACCATTCAAGATTACTCTCATCCTGTCAACTGATCTATCCTCGTATTTATGGATCCCAGAATCCGATTGAGCACATGATGGATGCAGTGTTAATTATATTTCCATCATGGTATTCAATCTTATGGTGGGACCCATTTATTTTTGAGCTGAAACTTAAGGACGTATGGTTAGATTGGATTAAATTCGCTTTGAATGGCCTCGTTGATCATTATACGAAGCCCGCATTGGAGTCCAATAAGGGTACATTTGTGTACAATTCGTTTTTCAAGGAATGAATACATTGCTACATCAGCAAAATTCTTTGGTAAATGGACACTAAAAAAAGAGAGGTTCGATTGAAAGTTAAAAACCACGTTTGGCGAAATTTTCCTTTTTTCCTCAATGAATTGGTCTTCGCTGTGACCTATGGAGCATAATATTAGCCTAATCAAAAGATAACATATGTACAAAATTGATGTAACATGAATAAAAATGTTGAGGTGGATGTTTGGCAAAATTAAAAAAGATAAAATCGAAATGAGCGCTTTCAACAGCATTTAGGGGTCGCAACAATAGGGGATAAAATATCAGATAAATCCATTTAAACATGTCCAACGTAGGCTAGTAATAGTGCCGGTAATGAAAAGCTTCGTTATGAAGATTAATGACCCACCAAATGAAAAACACGAGCCGAATAAGATGTTAATTGAAGCAGTGAAAATAAATATAAAATTATGTAACTTATTTCAAGATTTGACCCAAAATATATTAAAATGGTGAAAAGGAATTTATCTATCCAACCCCAACATACTCAAAACAAGGCTACGACTATGATAATCACGACCGTGACCATCAACTATGTCTCGAAAGTTATGAAGGAGAATATCGAAATTCAGAAGCCTCTCCTTCATGAATTCCTTGAATTGTAACAACGAATGGGCCTTCTAGAAGCGAAAGAGGACCCGCACTCGATGGTGTAGTCCCAAAATCACAAAACAAAGACCTCAAAGATTTAAATTGGTACCTGGATAAACGGCGGATCGTACATTGACAAAGCATGCCCCACTTTGATCTCCTCGAGACAAGCGCACGATGTGGCCATCAAATCAATGAAACGCGGCCCTCGCGCCCGTACACAGAAATCATTTTTACCGTACAAAATTCACCGCGGGCAAAAGTGAAAATTTCAGGCGGGAGAGCGAGAGAGCCTTTCGTTTTCATATCTCACTCAGACCTCCCTGCGATTAGACTCACTCACATAGTCACATGACATCTCCTTCCCACCTCTGAAACCTTCTTCTTATTCCTCGCTGAGATTTTTAACCTTTTCATCTCCACATGTCCGCAAATCAGAAGAGCGGGAGAGGAAGGCCGAAACATCCCACGACCGTCGAAGGAAAAGCGGAATCCGTAATGGTAGATCCGATCGAAGAAGATGTATCGACCGTTCCGATTTCCTCTTCCGAATCGCAGCTTGCTCGGTCTCGCCTTCGAGAGCGATGGGAGTTAGCTTCTGTTCTAAATTTCTTGCATGTAGAGATCACTTACCCTTTCCTCATATGGATTCAACTACGATTTTCTCTTTTTCTAAGATCGTTTGATCATTCCTTTCCTCAGGTATTTCAGCCGATAATACACAGCGGATTGGGGATTTCAGCGGAGGAGATCGAAATGGCTCTCATTACGCCAAATGATGCCTTGGCTCAGTTGCACATTGCTCTCCTGAAGGTGTGTTCTATCTGTGCATCCTTTTCGCCCCTTTAACATGTTTTTTTGTACTTTGGAATCTGTTCTCCGATTGTAATGCTGTTTAGGCCTGACTCTGTTGTTTCTGCTGATGGGTTGTGATGGAGAGAGAGAGAGAACGGATGCTTATCTATAGATTTATTGACGTTGCAAACAGAGGTGGATGGGTAGGTTTTCGTTCCAGAAGGACATCCAAACTGACAGTGGATTTTGGAGACTGGGTTTGGTGTGATTTTCGGGTTGGTCCGTTTTTGCATGATCATTTGCTATATATGGATCCGGGAGAAGTAGTGATGGTATCGAGATTTTTGGCTGGGTTAGGTTATTTTCTTTTAGTTAGATTTAGGGTTGAATTTACATTTATGGAGGGGTGTAAGTCCTACACAAGATGTTCTTTTGGAAGCAATGGCTGACATGATGCCTGAGTGAAGAGTTTAGATGGTAATACTGGTACCTGTGGGAAACATGTGGAAATCAGGTGGAAAGATTTGGAGGAAGACTGTGATGGCCTTGGGTGGTCTGCAAATCTCTCTCTCACGAGTAGTAAGAAGAAGAATGAGTTTGCATAGTGGGTTGTTTCAACTTGTGAGTGTTGGCACCATGCATGCCCAAGAATTGATCCCTGGGTCTCTAAGTTTAAAGTGTCACTAGTAACCAGTAGCCCAACATAGGGAAAAACTAATTGTTAGTTCTCCTATGTCAACTTTGTAAATGTTGTTAAAGCTGCTTTTTTTTTTTTTTCCCGCGTTGTGTTGATTATACTCTGAAGTTGTACCACTTTATGCCAGGGGATACCGCCTGTAAGCAAAAACTTGAAAAGCTCTGATGCATGGGTGACGATACTCTGTAAAAAGCTTGCTATGTGGTGGCCCTGGGTATGCCATTCTGATATTTCTCAAGCTTATGGCGAAAAATATGCTTGCTTGCTCATTAAACATTTTTAACCACAGGTGGCTGAAGGCAAGGTTCCACTTGTTGCAGATCGTGGGTAAGCACAAACCATCTCCTTGATCAAAATGTATTTGGTGATATATTTTTGGCTCCTACGTAATTCTAGAATGCATCTGTAGGTTATAATAGCTTTCAATTATCTTTGCTTGTGCAGCGCTGAGATATCAAGATACAAAGAACTTGATCCAACAGTTCGTTTACTGATCCTCAAAGCACTTTGTGAAATTCGCATTGAGGTTAATAAACTCTTCCTGAATTCTTTGTTAAAAAATTCCTGAATTGTTTGTTGTGTAATAACAATGGGTGATTAACCTGCCTTCGCCTTTATTGACTTAATTATTTTGCATTGCTTCAGTATCTTTGTTTATGTTAAATGCTTTCTGGCCTTTCTGCTTTTTATCAACTATTGACACTGGATGAAGTGGATAATTCTGCCATTTTATTCCTCCCTGTTCATCTATTATTTCGTTTAACCTTGAGACAAGTTTTTCATTTCCCAGCAAGACGATACATGGAGGTATATTGATGAGACACTGAAACAAGGGGCCGAACTTTCTACCTTCCGCAAAGACAGAATAGGCAGGGGGGGAAATGGAGCTTCCTACTGGTACTTTCTCATTTGTGAATCTATAGTTTGTAGGGCAATGAGTTGAGCCAAGCCAAGTGCTCTAGCTCGACTCAGACATATGTCAAACTCAGGTTCAGCTCAAGCTTGTTTTGAGCTTTAAAATTCGAGCAAGCTCGACTGAAAAGCATTTAGTTGAGCTAGGCTTGGCTAAACAATATCGGAGCAGAGCTTAAATTAGTTAAGCTCTTCTCATTTTAGAAATGTAATATCATTGAAACATAGATTGAGCTCAAACTAGTTTGAGCCTGAAGCCGAACTTGTGTTGATGGTTAATTAAACTTGCTCAATTTCACTTTAACGTGTTGTGATATCAATTGGTACTTGAATGGACAAAATGCTGAATTTCTTACTAATAAGATCTAATATCGAGCTCTAACAATCTCAATTCATATATAAATTGATAAAAGAACATCAATCTCCAAATTAACTAGATTTATCTTTTCTCAATATATATACCAGTTTGATCTACCGAGTGATGTCATTGGGGCCCACTTTTGAGCCCCCTTGTGATATGTTCCCTTTTCCCTTTTTGATGAAAGATCTTTCCATGTATGGTTGGGGTGCCCCACTTTGCGCCCCTTCTTGATGGGGCCAACCTTGAATTTGAGATTAAGGGGTTTCTAACTGTTGATTCTTTTGTGCCCCATCTATTGACCATAAACAGATCTATTTTGGATCTGAATATCCACACTTGCCCATATATAAAATGGCACCAATTTGTGGTATTTGTCATGACATTCGGTCATCCTTGGATCTCTTTCTCATGACATTTAAATTCTCATAGGAGTTTTATCTCTGCTTATCTCCAATGAAGTCACAATTTATATATTTTTAGTATGAATTTTTTTTTTTAAATCCTTGGATTCTAAAGCCCCACGTCGTCTCTCAATTTATGCATTCATACCATCTCTTGATTCATCCACTAACACTTTATCATCAACAAGCACATCATCAATGCACCTCCTCTTGAATATGAGCAGTTAACTGGTCCATAATAGTGTAAAAAGATAAGGTAATTAGTGACCTAAGCTGCCAATCCTAACGCCACTTCCTGTTCTTGAAAGGTATGATGGAGATTCAGTAATTGGTCACAGGTTATATAAGGAAACAAATAAGATTGAACACAGGCAGAGGTTAAAGGGCGACAGTTGCTTAACCCAACCGACAATTAACTCTCAGTGGGAGACGCTTGCAACTAACCTTGAGGAATTTATGGAAATATCGGTATGGTCATCATCTGTGTTTTTATGTATGGTATTTATCCTTCATTAACTCTTTTTTTTTTCCCGCCTTCTTCTGACAATGGCAGGATGGACTTTCTTCTAGCAAAATTTCGGTTGAATCTGCAGTAGGGGAGATAATTAACAATGAGATCATTCCTATTCTTGAGAAACTTCAAAAGGTTAATTTTCTGCTTGTTCATTCTTTAGTCTCTGTGGAACCCTGGACAATTCTGTTCAGAATATTGAGTTGTGATTAAGTTCTTTTCGCTCTGGCCTGAGTTGGTTAGTACTTAATATTGTTGAAGTATTTATGTGCTGGTAACTGTTCATGCTTTCTACTCTTACTGTTCATTTTTGTGTACTCATTTTTTGAAATAATTCCCAGAAGAAAGAGAGGGCACTAAAACGACAACAGAGGCGGGCAATGCTGCTGGAAGGTTTTCATAATGCTGTACGAATTGAGAATGGTCGATCTCGTCGTGACCGCAAACCTGTCAATTATACATTTGGTATGTGCCATTTGTTCATTTACTTGATTCAATACCCGTTATGGGATGCAATGAACTGTTTGCTAAATAACATGTAATTTTTTATCCCTTTCTGTACTATTGATATGATGTTTACAATGAATTCATGATGATATTGTTGCTTCCATGGCGTGTTTAAATATAATAGATTCTGATTGGGTGGCATTGGACAGAAAATGTTTTAGGTAGGAAACTGCTTTATGTAATAAGGTGGTGCCTTTGCTTGCAGCTGCACAACCCTTTACATGGTGCATGATGCATCTATCGTTTGTGTACATGTGGATCATTTGGTCATAAAAGCAATGCAAATTTCAAACGGCAACAATTGTTCCCATTCTCTTAGACTGAACAACAATTCATCTTTCATTAAATTTTCATCCATTGTTGTTTCCTATCTCATGCTTGGGCCATTTTGTCCCTATCCATGGTTGTCATCATCGGTCATTTTTTTTTAAAATAATTTTCTTTGCCTTCTCTCTTCTTAGAAGGAAAATGACTTGTTTAATTGAACTTTCTATTTTTACAGATGAATATGACCGCTCTATTGATGAGGCTATACAAATGGCAAAGTAAGTTTGGCACTGACTTTTCTTGCCTGCCTTTCTTTTACATTTTTTGCATACGATCTCTGTGGTTAAAGTTTTGAGCAGTTTACTATCCTTTTAAGTATATAGGCATCCCAAGAAGTTCTTAAAGAAATTCAAGATTCTTTTAGAAGTTGATTGAAAAGATCAAAACATCCCTAGTTCACTAAATATGGCGATGTTCTCAAGTCAACATTCTTTTAGAAGATTGATTGAAAAATATCAAAACAGCCTTAGTTCACTAAATATGCTGACCTTCTCATGATTTTACGAAAAATTGTGAATGAATGTTTTCCTTTTCTCTATATAGACAGCAGAGGTCCTGATTTGTTGTAGGGTTGTGTTATTTACGTCAGGCTTACTGCTCTTAAGAGTTGGGACTACAGTGTGACACTGGAATATGAAACCTGTGTAAAGTCTTTGATGGGAGAACCTGGAAAGGCGCAGTAGACTTGATCATTTGGAAATATGGAAGGCCATTTTTTCATGGAGTTCCAAATTCCTTTTAATAGCAAAATGAGATGCCTTTATTTCTCTGAATATGATTTAAGCGCTACATGAATGTGCTATCAAATTTCTAAGTTGTCTATATCATGATAAAAGAGAAACCGTCCAGCACTTTGTGCAATGTTACAGACCCTCCCATAGGAAGGGCAGGGTATGTGTCCAGACCTGTGTAGGTCTAGCTTGCAATCTGTATATGCAGTCCCCATTGCCAGTTCTAACACACACCCTTACAGGAGCAAGTGGACCTTACCTTGAAATCTTAAGAAGGTAGAGTGATGGATGCTCACACCAGGTCTTCATCTCCTTTCAAAAATGTGTATAATTGTTTATTTTTCATTTTTATGAAAAACATGAAATCTTAAATCAACTAAATACCAAGATTCTTTCTCCAGAACCAACAACATATTTTCTTATTACTCCTTTTTTTCCCCTGTGGATCATGAAACATACCCTGATAGTTGCAGAAGACAATCTAGTGCAGTTTGAGATGTGATTCCACTTTCTTTGTAATCTTATCTGATAAAGCTATCAACAAATAATAACTGGCTTGGGTGCAAACCATGTACTAGGAAAGCGAAGACAAGTGATGATAAAAATGATGAAGATGGCCAAGGGGAGCATGCTTCTGGTAAGAATGGCATTTCATCTAATGGGACTTTGCCTAATGTTGACAACAGTAGCAACCACAGAGGAGGTGCCAGTGATGACAGCGATGGTGATTATGATGATAAAAATGATGTTGACAATGTTGGTGATGAAGATACTGAATTGGGCACTTCTGACGATGATAATGATGATCATGGTGATCAGAAGCGGTCAAAACATACTCACGAACAAAAGGACCGGCAACTCATAGAGGTTCTTGGGTTGCGCCGAAGCAAGAGAACAGCAGCAAGCAGTGACCACCAGAAGCATGATGCACCCATTGTGGAGACTAAAATTTGTGCTAATACGAAGGAAGGACCCATGCCAAGAGAAGGTCTAAATATGAACTATGACATCATTGTTTCTGACTCCGAGGATGACAAGCTGTCAGAATCTAAGAATGCTGATTCCTTGAATGATGTCAATGAGAAGGTCTTGGGTTCTGAAAAGGAGTCAATTGTTGCTACTAAATGGATCACAAACTGATGTAGAAGAATAGAAAGATGCAATGTCCTTTTGACTTGACAACCATAGATGTCTAATTGTTATGTGGCCTTACTCCCTTGGGTGTTTTTTTTTTTTTTTTGGTTGTAAAAAAAAAATGGCAAAAGCATGACTGTCTTGGGGAGAGCATGTAGGCTTCATAGTCTCTTGTGATAGTCCCCCATTGCAATTTTGTTTTGGCATTGAAATTCAAGATGTATCGCGGAATGAACGTCTCTGCTATGCATGTTTTTATTGCTCCAGGTGGCTAAAAATAGTAAAATTGATGGTTTTCATTTTTGTTTCTTGGTTCGATGCCTAATTGGTTTCCTCGTGCAAAAGACCTGGAGTAGTTGTAGACCAAACTTCTTGTTCAATACTTGTATTCTAATTTCTAATTTTATTTGTGGAATGAATGAATATCTGTTGATCCTTTCTGTCTTGAGTTATGGGGTCCATTTTCAAGATTTTTGTGACATGCTGAGAAAGTTTTGGCCTTGAAATCCTCTTAAATGGACTACATTTCATGAATGCCCTCGAAACCGGCAGGGGCATGAGCTTGAAGATTGCCTTCAATTAACACTGGTTACATTTTTCAACAAGAATTCTCATAACTCATGCACACAAATAGCTCAAAGCCGCATGTCTGTGTAACTTTAACAAAATTTATGCAAAAAAGGGTCACATAAATGGATTCATTTTTCACGCTTTGTTCCTATTCTAACTTTGTGGGCATCAATTTTGTAATAAAAATAAAAAAAAGGGCATCATATTTTCTGCAATGCTGAAGAAAACCATTTCATATGGTGAGAGTTAAAATCTTTTTTTTTTTCCCCGATAGAGAAAAGCGTAATTAGTGAAAGTATTGTCACATTGATGGAGTTAGTTTATAGCTCCTTTGACATTCAAGTAAGATTAAAATAATAATGTCCCATTTCATGTGGTGAGAGTTAAAATCATTTTTTTTTTCCCCGATGGAGAAAAACGCAATTAGTGAAAGTACTGTCACATTGATGGAGTTAGCGCTTGGTTGGCATCTCTACTCTTTTTTATTATAGATCCATCTAAAATAGAGCCATTAAAAAAAGTCATAAAAAAAAGAGGCTATAATAAAAAAAAACGCTTTTAGTAACGCACGAATCTATTTTAAATACCTTGCCTCTATATTTTAAGACTCAAAAGCTCTATTTCTCATCTGTCCATTTTTGTAGCATTTGGATTTTAGAGGATTTGCCTTTAAATGTCTAACAGAGTCTAAAATCTTGTGCCAAACGCTTTAATTATTTAAACTTCTGTCCGATTTAGACATTTAGAGAAATAGAGATGCCAAACATGGGCTTAGTTTATAACTCTTTTGACATTCAAATAAGATTAAAATAATACTGTCACACTGGGGACTTTGCTTAGATATCCAAACACCGTAAAATAACTTAGCGGGCCACATCGCATCTTCAATGCTCCTTTACTTCAATGCAAACAAACATTATATAGGGATATCGGAAAACTAGGGTTGTGAATAGGTTTTTAGGTTCCATTTATAAATGGGTATGGGTTTGGAATCCAATTTAGGTTTGGATTGATAAGTGGATCTGGTTCTGGGTCCATATAGGTTCCATCACGTGGATCCTATATATATTAGTCTTGTTATTGCAAATTGTACCTGAAATTACTTTTTTTGGACATTGTTTTATATGACATTGGAGGTAGACTTGATTCACTGTTATAAGTTGAATGATATGTTTAGTTTAAAAAAATAAATAAAAAATGAAGAGAAATACTAATTTTTGAATTAGATTTCAGTCTTTTAGGTGGACTTGGTTTCAGAACCGGATCTGGAACCAATAAAATAGGTTTCGATTTTAAATCAAACCCGGAATCATTATCTAGAAAATGGGATCGAGTCCAGGTACTTTATGGCCCCGACCCAAAACCATTCGATTTGCAACCCTAGCAAAAACCGCATATGCTAGCATCCAAAGAATTTGGAATTCAGCAGGTAAATTAGGCTTTCGAAATCCATTAATTGAAGCCTTTGATATCAGTCTTTCCTTCTACTTGCGAAAATGTGGGAAACGTAGTTAGCCTGGTGGAGGGGACTTGATGGTAGGTAATTCATTTTCTAAATACATGATACACCTTTGGCCGAGTATCCAAAGTCTTTTGACTCCCAATGAAATGGATAGACAACTTATTTTGGATCTAAGAAAAAATTGGATATGGATCCCGATCCAAACATCTAGGATCCCATCCATATCTTTATATGTTTCGACTCAAATATCACAATCCAAAATGAACTACATTCATATATTAAAAATACATAGCTTGTAAAGGCCTAAATAGGTTGAGTTACGTTCATATTTAAGAGTCTACTCAGTCTTTAATTGCATGTAATTTGATAGTTCCATGTGTAAATTTTAAAGAAAATTTAAGCACTTTTATTCAGTTTGGATCTTATTTCAGATCCAAGGGCCAAAAAACCCGAACTCAAATCCGAAATTGATATATAGAGATAGACCTAAGTCAGTGAGTCCACGTCCACAATGGTTCCGCCCCACATCCGACCCGTTTGCATCCCTATTTGGCATACAAGCCCAACCCAACTCTATTATCATCCATCCGGCTGACTGTGATCCATCCCACGCAGTGCGTTTGATCATGTCACATGCTCATCTAAGTGAAGCCGATATTTGGGATGGACGGCCCAGATTGGCGTGCATGCACGCCAACAAGACGCTCTCCGAAAGTTTAAAAAAAAATGGATTTTTACCAAATAATTAAACTTATATTGCAAATAATTGATTTTATGAAGAATAATAACAAAATCACCATTTAGTTGTTCGTACCTTTTTTTTTTACGAAATTACCCTAGTTGACGATATCGTCAACTGAGTTGGCAATATCGTCAACTTCCTGTATAAAAACCTACGAATTTTCTTCTTCTTTTTTGTGAAACAGTATTTTCTCTTTCTCCCATTTATCCGTTTTATGAGTTCTCTACTACCATTTCTCGTAGATCTTTCTTAAAACTAGTTTATGAAATTAATCTTCAACAAGAAGTATGTTCATTTTCATATTTTTCTTATTTTTTATACTTTCCCCTCATTCTTATTAGATAAATGAGGGATTATCAAGCAACAATGTGAATTTGTTATACTTCATTTATTCTTCTAAAATATTACTAGTGCATTGTTACTGATGCCTACTGAAACGTTGGTATAGTGCCATGTTAATTCAATGCAAAGGGCAACCTTTATTGAGGAATCCAATTGTCGAGCACTTTGGATTCTTGTACATTAGTGCATTTATCGTGATCTATTCATTTAACAAGTGATCTTAGATGGAGAAGGCTAGAGCAAACTTGGAGTTGGGAGTTTATGAAATGGTGCTACTATGCGTGATTTTTTTATTTTTTATTTTTGTAAATGTACATGCTGCATTGCAGTTAAAGGAATTTGAATAATTATAATATACATCGATAGACATACTATTCCAATACGTAGGAAGATGAAAGACCATTCTACATCCTAATCTTATTTATTTCCATCCACAACTACCACCTTTGAAGACCTAATAAGCATAATAATAGAAAATCATAAAAAAAAAAAACCCATAAAGTTTAGAACTGTAATACATAAATGGTAAAAAACTTTAGGGGGACTAGAGGTCTAGAAGTTTAAGCAAGTCAAAATACGAAAATGAACTTGAAGTCTAGAAGTTTGAGCAAAGTCAAAATACGAAAATGAACTAAAACATGCATCAAATTTATATACATGAAGCGAACTAAATCCAATTGAGAAATAAAAAAAAAAATGAATCCAATTGGTGGAAATGAACCCATTTTTTGGGTTGTTATAATATTTAATAGTGTAACTCCTTAGTTGGTTGCTTATGTGATACATATGCACACAATGACACTTGTATATTTTGTTTATATGGTCATATGGATTAGTTGTCCATATGTGAATATATTGGCTACTTGCTATGGATTTAGAGCTGCATTTTTTTTTTCAATTAATAGGTTATATAGACTGCTATAGTTCGGGATTTTTTTTTAAAGATAGTTCAAGATTTATGGGTTGTATGATTGGATTTTTGAAATATATGGAGTATTGATTATTGATTGGACTTGTTTTCCTCTAAAGCTTTCAACATTCAACTTATGTATTATCAACTTAACTAAATTCATTGACAATTAGTATCAATTTTCTCATTGTTTTAACTGTCTATCAAGTGAAAATCTAGGCCTATAACCAAACAATCGCTTGACTTGGGTTCAGCTTGCCTTCAAGCATAGGACATGTCAATTGAAAAACAACTTTTATTAGAAATTACAAGATAATTGTACAGAGAACCGTGAGCACTAACAAGCAAATAAAAAGTTTAAAACCCACTCCATTCAGAGCATATGTCACTATTTATGGACGCCTTTTGTAGCACGGAACAAGTGGTGGTTTATGGCAATACAAAACTTAGGAAATTCAAGGAAAAAATGTGTGGCAACTATTCAAACTTCCAAAATATAATGCATTCCAAATTCACAATAAGCCTATCAGTATGAGCAATGATACCATTCAACCTATTGACTAAAGATACTTTATCAGGCTAAATTTGCATAAAAAAGAAATTATAGTCATTATTTCATACACAACTATTTTAGAGGCTTGAAAAGTGCACAAACACTTAAAAAAAAAAAACACATTGGCAAAGCTAAAAATGGAGATGAAAAGAGCCAATATGTGACAATTAGCATTTGTTTTCTAAGGAAAAGGAGAACTGGTAATTAACTACAATGCAGCATGTACATTTAAAAAAATAAAAAATAAAAAAATCACGCATAGTAGCACTATTTCATAAACTCCCAACTCCAAGTTTCCTTTAGCTTTCTCCATATAAGATCACTTGCTAAATGAATAGATCATGATAAGTGTACCAATGTACAAGAATCCCAAGTGCTGATCAACAATTGGATTCCTCGACAAAGGCTGCCATCTGCATTGAATTAACATGGCACTATTCTGTATTGAATTAACATGGCACTATGCCAACGTTCTAGTGGGCATCAGTAACAATGCACTAGTAATATTTTAGAAGAATAAATGAAGTAGAACAAATTAACCTTGTTGCCTGAGAATCCCTCTTTTATCTAATAAGAATGAGGGAAAAATATGAAAATGAACATATCCGTTGTTGAAGATTAATTTTATAAACTAGTTTTAAGAAAGATCTATGAAAAATGGTAGCAGGGAACCCATAAAATAGATGAATGGGAGAAAAAGAAAAGACTGTTTCACAAAAAAAAAAGAAGAAAATTCGTGGGTTCTTATACAGGAAGTTGATGATATCGTCAACTAAGGTAATTTTTTCAAAAAAAGAGGTACGAACAACTAAATTTTAAATTTTTATTATTCTTCATAAAATTGATTATTTGCAATATAAGCTTAATTATTTGGTAAAAACCCAAAAAAAAAAAAAAACCCTTCAAGCGCTTGTGCACGTGCGAAAAATTGCACGCGTGTTCCAGCTCAATTACAACAAACACCCTCCAGTGGCGGGAACGGTCACCTTAGTAAAAGGGTTTCTTCTTAAACACACTCTTTCTCTCCCGTTCCATTCTCAGTCGCGCGCTCTTGAAAACCTAATCATATCCTTCGGAGAAGGAAACCGAAGAATCGATTTAGCACTAGGTTTGTTTTTCTTCTGTCGTTGTTGAGAGAAAATGCCTGTCTACAAGATCAGAGGGATCGATGTAGATTTCCCATTCGAAGCTTACGACTGCCAGGTCGTTTACATGGAGAAAGTCATCAGGTCCTTACAAGAGGTCTGATGTTGTTTCGCATTTTTTTTTTTTTTTTGTATGGAATCTATCTGAAATGGATTTTGGTTTTCTGTTTGATTTAGGACTTGGTTTTGTCATTTGTGTCTTTCTAAGGGGATGGAACATTTGGGCTGGGTAGGGTTTGGAACTGCAGTAAAGACAATGATGATGATGATCATCAGAACCTTATTCCATCGACCTTGGTCGGTTGGTTTTGTGGGTTCTTTTTTTCTACTAATCTTTTTCAGTAATAGCAGAATCCATTCATGTTTTTCCTCACTAAAGTTGAAGTCTTTTTACTCATTGACATAGTTTCCTAGTTACTTGAAAAATAGAGGGGCTGTTTCTGGTCTTCTGTTAAGTGCACAGATCATTTCACATGACATTGTGGATGTAAAACGCTATATGAGGACTAGTTCTTAGATTTCTCATATGAAGTTTTTTCAAAGACACTTGGAGACTTCACAAATACTTTTTTTTTCCATTTAATTCGATTCCCATTAAGCATTTAGATCTAGATACGCCAATGAATTGTCGTCTCGTATTATATCTAATATGTTTTGGCTTATTGCCATAGTTTTTTTTTTTTTTAGTATAACTTCTTTGTCTGATGTCCTTATAACAAAAAAATGATATATATATTTTTTAATGTTCTATGGTGTTAGAGATGTAATGCTTTATTGGAGAGTCCTACTGGGACAGGGAAGACTCTGTGTCTGCTTTGTGCCACATTGGCCTGGAGAAAGAGTTTAGGCGATTTCTCAACTGGGTCAAGTCAAGGGAAGGGACGGGATCTCGGAAGTGAAAATCTCGAAATGTCTCAAGAAGAGGGTGCAGGGAGAAGTCTCCCTACCATTATATACACATCACGCACTCACAGCCAGTTACAGCAAGTAATAAAAGAACTGAAAGCAAGCAATTACAGGTTAGAGCTTATTACTTCATTTTCTGTTATTTAGACGCAGAACAGTGACTATTTAGATAAGAAAGTGCAAATAACACTGAAAACTTGCAAGGAAACATTGGCCCTTTGAGTCTTTTGACTAAATAAACAGTTGGGGATATAGCCACACGATGAAAGTGCTATAACCTCGAATATCGCTTATACACCTGCCGTTCCTCATCACTTGGAATAAGATTTCTTTAATCATGCTAGATATATCTGTATATTTAAATGAAAGGAGTATTTGGATAATGAGTTGCTTGTAATATACTTTAATCAGATGTGTCTTGGCATGCAATGCAGACGCTAGAATTACTCGTTTTTCTTGAAGTATGATTATCCAGTGGAGCACTTGGTCTAGCTCTCAAGTTTCCAAAGAAATACAATGTGGATAAGGCTACTTTATCTTATCCTCTCTTGTCCCTCTTATTTTTGGTCTCCATTGTTTGAAGAAAGTTGCAGTTTCAAGCTGAAAGAATGAGAGAAGGAGAGAAAGAGGGAAAAATTAGAAGGAAGAAGAAGAAAAGGGAATAGGAGAGAGAAAAAAAGAGAATTATCTGGAAATTTGGGGCTGATCTTCCAATATAGTGGTGGACGACTGGACTTGTGTATCATTATCATCATTAAAGCCTTGTCTCAACTATGTTGGGGTCGGCTACATGAATTCTATCTCTCTATTCCAATCTATTGCAAATCAAATCCTCAGATAAGTTGCACTTTTTCAAATCTATTTTTATTACCTCCATCCACGTTCTCTTCAGCCTTCCCCTTTTCCTTGGTAGGCCATCAACCGGCGTAGCCTAATTTTTTCTTACCGGCACCGTTGCCGGCCTTCGTTAGACATGCCCGAACCATCTCAAACGGGTTTCTCTAATTTTATTCCCCTATTGATGCTAATCCTAAATGCTCTTAAAACTTAAAAGTGCTCATTTTAAATTTTATCCTTCCTAGTTTTACCACACATCCACCTCAATATTTTGATATCTGCTACATCATTTTGTGCATATGTTGCTTCTTGATTGGCCAACATTTTGCTCCATTGGTCATAGCTGGTCAAATCGTTGTCCTTTAAAAATTTCCCTTCAATCTTGTTGGTGTTTGTCGGTCACAAAGTGCTCAAGAAGCAAGTCTTAACTTCAACCAACCCGCTTTTATCCTTTGTTCAAATCTTTATCAATCTCCCCATCCTTACTAATTATCGAGCTGAGGTAACGGAAATAATCTCTTTGTGGTATCTCATGGGCTTCAATTCCTAGAGTAGTTTCAATTCTTGTACATGCCCACTGAAGTTGCAATCCTAATTCTGTCTTTGTAAGAATTATTTTAAATTCTTTTGATTTTAATGTCTCTCGCCATTTCTCGAGTTTTGCATTCACACCGTCTCTTAATCAATATGACAGTGACCCATCCTCATTGCAGTGAAATTTGGCCAAGGCGAAATTATGGGCATTTATTCTAAGGGACTTAGATCTCAAATATGTGGGCCCCATTGCGAATACTAGAAAAATTCCCACTTTTTTAATTTTTAACTGTACCCTCCCGTAACCATTCAAACAAAGAAAAAGAAATGTACCCTCCTGCAAGAGGCCACTTATAAAAAAAAAGACCTCAAAATTAATGCACATCATTGAATTGCTCTTAACAGATTTTCCTATAGTAGGATATGATCCCACTTTCAGATTGATCACTAGAATATTAGGAAAATTCAAGTGGTTTATATTAATCAACCTAACAATGAACCTAAGGTTTTGGAATATTTGAACTTTTCTAAATTATTTTTTAACTTGTACCTCTGTACTAAGTGCTCGCTTATGAAAATTTTAAACCACCCAAATAAATTCCCCATCTTGAATGGGGGTCCTCAAAGAAATTTACTCATTTTGAAGCCAGCCTACTAACCGATGATCACTTAATAAAATATTAAGAAAAACACTGTAGTGGTCAATCTGACTTTGGCCCCATGTCCTTGGAGTGCGGACTTCTATTTTACTTGTATCCTTATTATAGCACCCACTTATAAAAAAATTAACCACTCAAAATAAATTAACCGCAAGCCGAATCAATTCTACTCTAAGTAGGAGTTGGGTCCACTGTCACATCACTTGTAAGTTGTGAATAAATATTGAGAAAAAAATCAATTGTTTCATAGTTGCTAATCCAAAAGTGGGCACATTCCTATTAGAATGAAATGGACTCGTGTCAACTATCCATCAATGTCATTAGATGGATAGCAAGCACAATGTATCTAATAGGCCAATGATTCTAATCGCGTGGCATGGTCAATTTGATTGAGGGTGCTACTCTGATTGGAGTGAATTTTTTCACAAAGGCTGATATTAATGGCGAATGTTTTGTAATTGTTGGTCCCAAGCCTAGATAAAGGAGGGAGGGTTGTGTTAGGTAGGTTGACAGCCAACATAAAACTTTTGTCACAACTTTAACATGAATCTTGAGAAAGTAGGAATGAAGAAATAGAATTCATATAGCTGACCCGAACATAGTTAGGACAAGGCTTTGATGATGATGCTAATGAGTTACTTTGAGTCATTGATTTTAGGTTTTTTTTTTTTCCCTTTCACCGTAGTAATTGTGAATACGAGTGCAGTTTTTGTCCAGATCCAGATTGTGTTTAAGCTGCTGGAATCTAATTTATTACATCACTCTACATCTGAGTTGCTTACTTTATGGTTTCACCTTTCTAATGTAATTAGATGTGGATCCCAGTCAATCATTCTTTCTATGGTATGTTTATTTGTGGAGCACTAATTGAAAATTGACGATTGGTGACTTATTATTATTGCGCTTTTTGCTGAATCTATTTGTTTAATTTTGAGTACTGTTTCTATAATTTGCAGGCCCAAGATGGTAATATTAGGTTCTCGTGAACAGATGTGCATTCATGATGAAGTACGGATTCTTCGTGGAAGTACACAAAACAATGCTTGCAATTTCGTTCGCAGGAAGCGCTCTTGCATCCATCATACTCGTGTTTCTGGTATCTGACTGCTGTTGTTGCTTGATGTGATCAGCTTACTTTATTTTTCATACAAATCTCCTTTCTGATTAGGAAAACTGTAGTTTATGCTGCTTAAAATTGGTGAATATTTCAAAGGTAGCAGTCAACTTCAACCGCAGCAATTTGCAATGTATCTTGTTTTATTTAGACCTGTTTATATAGGCCATTCTCAAAGGGCAATGTTGGGCATATTTAGATTTTGTTTTACTTGTTGAATGTGGACAGATGCCCTTGTCTGAAGGGTTTTGATGCCTCGATTGCTTTAGGAAATATTTGGTAAATCTTATCACTGAGTCTGGTTGGATGATTAATTGTTTATACCAATATGTCGTATGATGTGTTGGAGAATGTGTTTAGCCTTCCTACTTATCTAGATTTACTAAGGAAGTAGAGGCATGAATGGATATGACCAAGGTTAGAAGTAGAATATTCGAAGATATGGAAGTGGAAGTCATTAGGGTGGATGCAAGTCATACAACCCTAGTTTAGCGTGAAGGTATGAGAAAGAAGCTAACAGCTTGAGAAATGATTCATGGGGTCATGGTAAAGTTTCTATGAGAGAAAGACTTGGGTCTCATTGGATGAAGGTAGTAATATAAAAAGTGCAAGAATGGTTAATGTCATGGTGGATTGTCTTGCAAAGGAAGAAGTTTTTTGTTCTTCAACTTTTGACGTACAGTTTCCATTTTGTTTTTAGCCCTTTTTTGTAAAGGAGTTTGTTCTTCTTGGGCTTGGATGTTTTTGGCTAAGTCCTTCTTTGGGGTTTTCTTGTTGGGTAATAAAATTTACCGTTATAAAAAAAAAGAAAGATGTATAGTGATAGGAGGGTGGTACCAAATGAGGCATCCATAGGAGAGATGAATGGTCATAACATTGTTAAAGTATTTGAATAAAACTTCCTCGTCATAATCTATTGCATCCTTTTCTCCTTTACCTTAATTAGATTTTTATAACTGTTTTATATATTAAAAAATAAGGAAGTGTTAATGAGTTTTGACCTTTCATTGTTAGTTTTGGTTCATGGAGGTTGAATGGGCCGAAACTGTTCGACGTAGTCCATTGATCGAACCTAACAGCTGAGTCTAAAATTTGATAAAGATTTTGTACCTGTAGGCTGTCCATTCTTGTTTGGCCAAATGGGCCGAAGCAGTTAGATTTAAACCAGAAAGGAAAATAATGCAGTCTTTGTTTTCCAATATGTATATCTATATATATATATATATTTTAATGAAAAGGCTCTTTGTTTTTATGTTGGTGTACTAATTTGCCTCTTTCTAGTGTAATGAGTATGTGAATGTGTTTATTTTATGTTATTCTAGGCTATGACATTGATTGTGGGAGATGGGAACTGAGAATGGATGTCATAAATTTCACATTTTCATACAGAAACATGGCTTATAAATTATTTATTACCACATAGAAATAAAATATTTTATTTCAGATTTAATATATTGAATTACAAGTATATAATGTGTTAAATTTCATTTTTTTTACTATTTTCATATTTTTTTTATATAGATATTCAGAATCTTTAAACTTTACCAAAAATGGAACTCCAAAATGAAACACCATAATGCTGAACTGGTAAAATGTTTCAGTTCATAGTGAAACCGAAATGGGAGAGAGATGAAATGTAATATCGTGACAACTAACATCTTAACAGAGCAGACAGATTTCTGAACTTGTGATTTAGTCATATTATTTTGTTGCTCTAGAACAAATGGTGTTTTGACTGATAAAAAAAATTGTGTCTTTGTTTTATACTTGTGTTGATCTAGAGAGCTCAAGTTTTGGTGGCATAATTATACTAATTTAGAACCACGGTATGTAAATGTTATAGGTTATAGATTGGTTTCAACGATCTCCTATGTGAGGTTAGTTGTTGCACCTATCAACCTACCTATTGTAACCTCCTGTTTCGTCTTGAGAATCAGTAGTTACATTGGCGGAATTGAGAGATGCCATAAGTGCAAAAATTGAGAGATGGCGAGAGGCTTTAGAATCCAAGGTATGAAGAGAGTATATGAATTACAATTTACAACTTAGTGGGGATGTGCAAAGAGATTTAACTCCTATGAGAATTGAAGATCAAGAGACACCACAAAGAGATCCTCTCGATACCTTGGTTTTATAATTAGCAAGGATGGAGAGATTGAGGGGGTTGTTGTACGCAAGATAAGAGTTGGATGGTTGAAATTGAGATTAGCTTTTGGAGTGCTTATGATAATGCTGAGATGGATGTGTGGTAAAACTAGGAAAGATAATATAAGATTTGAGCTTATTTGTTGCATTTAGGGTTAACATTAATGGGTGATAAATCAAGAGAGACATCATTTCAGATGGTTTGGAGCTTAGTACCTGGAACTGCCACTCAGCCTTCTCAATCCCGCTCCGAAAACACAGATTGGCGTTTTCGGAGCAGAACTATCCTCGGAGCGCAGTTATCATCTTCCTAGTGTGCTTTGTATGAAAAAGAAAGTCTCAAAATGGGTTGATGTCATGTGTTGGGTTACCTTGTAGGTCTTTTGTCGGAAGCTAACAGTTCTCACTTACATGAATTTTTTGTAATTCTGGAACATCTCTTTAGACTGAGTTTAAAAAAAATTGCATTTTATTCTGTATAAACCTAAAATCTTTTTGGATGCCCTATGATTTGTTGTGTGTGCATATTTTTTTGGCAGATTACATAAAGAAGAATCCTGAACTTGGAAATGAACCTTTTGACATAGAAGACTTGGTCGATATTGGAAGAAAGAAGGGCCCGTATGTTTCTTGATACCTCCTTCTCTTTATTATAAGTTCATAGAAAGGCTAGGTTGCTCCTACAAGTGCACTTTTGGCTTCTATACTCCATAGCCATTTTGACTTCTTTAATTTTTTTCTTTATTTTCATTTTTTCTTAAAGATCCTTGGAGGAACTTTTACTGAAAATGAACATGTGTTGCAGATGCCCGTATTATGTATCACGCGAACTTCACAAGTTGGTTGACATTTTATTTGCTCCATACAACTATCTTATTGATCCAGGGAACCGGCGATCTCTTACTGGTATTCAGTGGGATAACACTGTATTTATATTTGATGAAGCTCACAACTTGGTAAATGAACAAGGGATGCCTCTTGTTGTTTGCATTTATTGGTGTTTACATTTGAGTGTATTATATTTGATGAAGCTCACAACTTGCTATCCTTTTTCTTTCTCTCTCTTTTTTTTTGTGGGGGGGGGGGGCGGGCGGGGCGGAGTTTATGATTTATAATTCTATGTGTATTTTTCAAATTTATTTATCCTACATGATTCACATTGGTTGATATGAATAATTATGGGAATAATGACTGAAGCCTGTGTTTTGATTCACATGTTTTTATTTATTTACGATTTAGATAAAAAAAAGTAGTTGTAGTTTTTGTTTTTGCTACCTTTTGCTATTTCTCTCGTTGCCTTTCTTTGTTCTTGAGTGCATTAGTATTCAGATTTTATTCTAAGGTATTACTTCTCTCTGTACCTCTTGTTGTGTATCTTCGCTTTTATATAGTGTTTAGGAGTATATCCTTTCCCTCGATTATGAGATTGCAAAAGTGACCCTTAATTGTCCTAATTACATGCTAGTCAAATATATCACTGGCTATAGAGAGCATGCATGATATCATAGAGGTTTAGTGTCACGACCCAAATTTTGGGGCCTTGTCGGATTCCAGATTGTGATTATTTAGTAATATTCCTCACGCATTCATCAAATAATTTCCACAAAGAATCGGGCGTTTAGTTCAAAATATAATTCTAATTAAATTGTAAATATCAAACAATATCAATAATCTCCGAGTAATCAAAATTCCATATTCTAACTCAGTTCAAAGATAACCTAAAACATTTAATAAAATTCCCTAAACAAGGGCTAATCCCCTTATCAATTAATTGAACTTTTCTCGTTCTCTCCTTTCAGCCACGCATGTGAAATTTACGTGTTGAACATCGTTCTGCTGTGTCCCACCCGCAACATGATTACTTGAAGGGGGCAACACAACATCAGTATTACTGGTGAATGAATTTTCCTAATTACACAAACAGTATAAAACATAATATCACATGATCAACAAATCCGAATCAATAGATCCATTACCATTAAAAGTACATCCATATACATATTCGTGTCTATGCACATTACCACGCCTCCAAGGCTTATCGTATACATGTATACGGGTCACCATGACCCTATCTCAGCAGACATGTCCACCAAGGACCAGCCACTATAGCGGCCACGATGGCCAGAAGCCATCAATCATCCGGACACTAAGTCCAACATCCCAAATCTGGGATCCAGTGCACATCTTATAATCATATAACAACCATGATATGAATAGTAAATAATATAATTTGAACACATATGTACAACAATGTGGGCCCAACCCTAACACCATCCAGATTCATCTTTGCCCCCTCATTTAGACATAATTGATAGTTAACGGCTATGATGCACAGATACGGCATGGATACGGCAAGGATACGGCAAGGACACGCCATAGACACTGCTGGGACACGGATTTTACACATAAAAAATGAAGTATCGGATACGATACAACACGATACGTTGCCTATTTTGAAGTATCCGTACATCATAGGTTAACGATGTAGAGGTGGTCCCACCTGTTCATCATTAGCCCTCTTCAAACTACTAATAAACAAAGCATTCAGGATTCCATAATATTTTATATAAAACAATAGGATCATGAACAAATTCAGGATAATTTCATAATTAAATTAAAAGTCCTGACGTGATCCCTAAACCAGCAGGGTCTTAGTGTATTTAATCTCAGAAATCAGACCCCTTTCTTTTACACAGAACTCCTCTAAAGGAGAGTAGTAATCATCCTGATTCAGGGTACACCAAACAGTGGGCCCCACGGCCCTGTCACATGTCAAATCTGGTCCTTAGGGTCACCCAGGGGTGTGTTTTCATGGCAGGGGATCTGATTCATCATCAGATGGTTTCCTGAAGTCCACAGTACCAAAACAACCTTAGCTAACACATAAAAGTGTTCTCAGTTCTCACGCATGTAACCCTATGGCTGTTGGATGGTGGGCTAGATGGGGCCCACTCCTCATGGGTCCATCACTACTAAGGTCGTCCATGGGTCCTTTCCAGGATGTGTGGTCCTGATCTCTGATCAGGTCTGCTGATGGGTCCCACAACCCATGTCGACAATCTGCCCTGTTTCCCTCATCTTCTCGCCTGGGACTCTTTGAGTCTATTGGACAGTGGGTCCCTTTGATCCGAATCCCAGATGTCCCATATCTCTATGATCGCCCAGGGGCCCCACACCTGATGACTGGATCTGATTTCAAATCCTATGGCCAGATAGTTCTCAGTAGGCCCCGACAACGCATAGTCACATTATACTGTAACAGACGCCTCTCCTGCACCATGGTGGTTGGATGAAGGTCCAAGTGGGGTCCACTTTCCAGGGGTCCTCCACCCTAAAGGTCGCCCATGGCTCCTCTCATGGGTCCTTGGAACAGATTTCCCATCTAGTGGGCCACGGGGTCCCCCAAACCCCTTCTTATCAAACTCTGTCATTGACGACAGGCCTCTGTATTCTGAATATTGCCTAGTATTCAGCAGTTCAAGGAGACCCATGTATTAACAATTCCCTAGAAGTTACACTCTTCACAATCAAGATGTAAAAGATTCTCAAAAGAGTTTCTATATAATCCTTAGATACAGGCATCATTACTGTAACTGCAGTAATTCAATTTCCAATAGGATCACACACCATCATCAATCCCCAGATTAAAACATCTTAATAATTGGGAAGATCCACTCACCTTTGATAAGCGATCATTGCCTTTGCGATGTGCGGATGCGAATAGGACATCCGATGATCGTCTTCCCACTGATTGGCTTCCTCCTCTTCCCTTGGATTTTGGTCACAAACTCTCCTTCTCAGATTTTCTCTCAAAAGTTAGAAGATAATTCCATACCAAGGGCTCGTCGATGGTTGCCTATATATACCAAGAGGAATTAGAGTCCTAGTCCTTCTCTCCTACTTCTAATTAGGGTTGTTACACAACTCCTTTCCTTTTTCCAATCACCACATACATGAGACTTTCCTAATCCATAAAATAAGTAAACAACTAAGGGTCTTACTTGGGCCAACTAATCCTGGGCCCATGTAACTCGGGATATTACATTCAGTCTCTTGCATGATGTTCCAATATTTCTCCTTTATTATCATGGTAATTCTCAGGACTATGATGCTTTCAAAAATGGGTATTAAATGGGTGAATTATCAATATATTTTAGTATTTCTAATTGATTCTTCTAATCATTTTACAAACATTAGAAAATTCATACCAATTTTTTATTTGATTTGGTTAAGCCCTGTTACAATTTAATATCTGTTTTTTATATATGGAATAATAGAACTATAGGTCAGTATTGCTGATGTTATTTTTCTGCTTTTCAAATTCAATTCGAGTTTATTTGTAACTGGTGTATGGAAATCTCCCTTTGTAAAAGTGGTGGAGCTATTTCACTTATGGAAAAAATGATAGTTCTGTTTCTTGACATTTTTCATTGAAACTGATACGAACTGTACCCTTTATTTTCTCTTACTGATGGCCTCCCCATGATTGCCGTTTTAATATGTTTAATCAATGTTTTACTGTCAATGAGTAATTTTGTGGTGGCATACATTTCTTTATAGAATTCAGGGGAGTTGTTTTTTTGTTTTTCATTTTTTTGCTATGTTAAGTATTTCTAAAGGAATATTGTGAATGTTATTCATGCAGGAAAGCATGTGTGCAGATGCAGCATCATTTGACTTGCTTTCTGGTCATCTGAGTGCCTGCATTTCTGAAGCAAAACAATGTGTTGACCTTTCTCTTGAAAGAAGGGCAATTGAAAAATCAGATGATAAATCCCTTGACCCAGACAATTTTGCAATTCTTAGAGGTACTCGGATTGATATAGACTATCCTTCTTTGGTAGTAAATACTTTCCTTGGATTTTGTTTGGAGATTTTCAAAATTTATGATATTCTTTGGGTATCTTTGGCAATTCTTTGAGGAGAAAACACAATTGACATAGCAATAGGAAGGACATGGTATCCTGGGTGGGATGTTTTTTCTCCTGTTTTTTAAGAGAAATTGCACCATTGCGAGAACATACCATGATTTTCATTTCATGATATTATGAGAATAGTGTCAACGAAGCAACGGATGAGCTAACTGAGCAAGGGTTGGTGATAGATAATGTGCATGTTGGTTATTTGGTTTCTCTTTTCTCTTTGATATATTTATTTATTTCTATTTCTTGGGTATTGATATATTTATTTATTTTTATTTCTTGGGTAAGCGTGAGGTCCATGCGCACCTTGCTGTGGGGCCCACATGGGGTTGGATCTGGGGAGATTTGAATATCTGGGTGGGGCCTACCGGTGTATGGTGTCGAAGGCTCATGTGATCATTCTAACCCCTTGATCAAAGGCCCACAATTTTTGTCCGTCTAGAATGGGTTCACAGTCGATCCAATGGTCTAGTCCATTTGGATGGGTGTAAACCCAGGGGTCTAGTGACTATTGGGGCAAGTGTGTATGTGTTGTGACCATTTAGATGGACCATCAGGTGGGTCCCATTATGAGGTGGGCATGGGCATGGACCAAAAAATGGTCCTCACTTGATAACTCACCTATATATACAGTGCTTTGTGTGCACACATATATATTTTTCTGGATCGGTAACAGTAAATTTTATTTAAAAAAGAAAAAAGCACAACTCAGCTTAAAAAGACAAAATGGCCATTTATAGTGGAACTGGTACAATAGAAATGAACCGGCCACACTACGTTATAGAAGCGCTTAAATTACAAGATCGATGAACCCCTTGCTTAGCTACAGAGTTTGCCATCCTGTTTGCTAATCTACTAATGTGTTGAAACGTAATCTGCAAGTCAGAAATCAGATGACTAATTTCATTGAAGAGAAATTGCATTTTCCATGGCCCATTCAAAGATTTCACCTAAGAAATAGTGGTAGTGGAATCACTCTCCACAATGAGATAATGATGAAATGAGGTATGAAAAATGCGAAGAGCTTCTGGAATTGCCAGAACTTCCGCTTCATTAGATTCTTTGATCCCCACATGTTTGGAGAATATAAACAAAACTTCCCCCTTAGGGCCTGTTTGTCGATCTACTTGTAAAATAAAGGCAAAGTAAAGCCTCCATTTCCCAAGACATGAAAAGACCCATGGGTCATATCAAAAGTACACAAATTCAAAAATCTCCCCTACTTTTTTAAAAAAAGTCAAAATGCAACTCTTCAAACCACCATTAACATTGAATTGTAAGACTCCGCATGGTGGAGAACACCAAGATACTATCTTCTTCTTCTTTAATGCATCTGTCTTTAAACAAGCTCCCCAATTTTGCAAAATGTCGTCTATCTTAATTTCTGTAAGTTTTTTTTTTTTTTTTTGTAGCGCAGGCGCATTTAGCGATCTTCAATAGCACAACTGGAATTAGATCCTCCTGAGACGATTATTTCCTGTTGAAAATTCTATCATTGCTTTGTGTCCAAATTGACTAAAGAATGGAAAAAAAGGAATAATCCTCCATAAGATTGTTCCATTTCCACCCATTGGGGCCCTCCCATCTTCAAACACCATCGGTAATGAACCTGGAAAACACCGAGTCACTTCACATTGTTTGATAAAAAAAAACCCCAAATAGACGAAGCGACCCCACAATGAATGAAGAAATGATCTACCGGCTCCATCTCCCTCCCACAAAGGCAACACATATAAGAAATAGTATCAGACACCAGCCCCCTTCTTCTTAGAACATCTGCTGTCAAGATTTTGCCCAACATTGCCAACCAGAAAAATGCCTCCACTCTAGGTGGAACAAGGCCCGACCACACTGCTGCACAAGGAGATGATATTGCATCAAAAGGATCAATCACTTTAGCCCTGTTCGCTTTGTGTGCTTATTCACAGTACCCATCTCATAAGTTGTATTGGTTTTCTGTATTCTTTCTGAATTTTAGTTACTGTTAAAAGGATATTATGGAGATATCACAATATCTATTTAATTTATTTTGAGACTCGTGAAATCTAATATTATTTTTAAAATGACAGTGGGATGTTTTTTTTCCTGTGGATAAAAGAGTACAAATATAAGTGCGAGAAGTTCTGCAACAAATTATAGAAGCAATATTTGAAATGCTTATTGGTTTTATCAAATTTGCGGAGTTCTTATATAAAACTCATGGTCATAGACTCAGAATCACTTTATATGTGTGTATGGATTATTTTCGTGAATTGAAGATTCAGGTCGTTCTTTCTTGGAGATTTTCCATTAATAAATTGATATGTATATTTCTTTAGTAATATTGCAATCATGCAGCTCTTCTGCTGAAACTTGAGAAGCGGATTGCTGATGTGCCCATCGAATCAAAAGAATTAGGCTTTACGCAACCAGGACCTTATATTTACGAACTACTTGCTGACCTAAACATTACGCACGCCACAGCAAAAATGCTTATTGATACGATTGACCAAGCTGCATTGCTTCTCGAGGATGGTATGCTTCAAACTGCTACTGCCTTGTAGATCTTTTTTACTTATACACTCTGGGGTTTACTCAGGTGTAACTTCATCATCTTATTAAACATGTGAGCAGGTTCAATCATGTCATGTATGCCTGCCTCAAATAAAACAGGAGTCTTACCAAACATAAATTGATTATATAACTACGACTCTGGTAGAGTCATAACCATGAATTGATTAAGAGGAATGATGCAGAATATTGACTAGAATTTCTTGTTTTGTTAACCACAGTCGAGGCTGGAAATAGGTCAAGCAAGATTAAAGGCACTGTATGCAGGCTGGAAAGTGTGAAGGACATTCTTAAGATTATCTTCAAAGATGGTGATAAATCTCATTCTAAATTCTATCGTGTAAGTTTGGGGATCCTTTTAGTCGATTAATTAATGAAGCTATTGGTGAGGTTGCTTGAGAGTTTGGATTTTGTTGTAGGTGGTATGGTGCAGCGCCTTGGTTATACACATGGGTGGGGACCACATTTCAAAAATTCAAATGGACTCATCCCTAACTTCTATTGTGGTGGTCAGATATAAAATATTATTCAAATCAATAAAATGGACACTGTTGGATGGACTAAACATTGCACATGTGATTCAACGTGCTTTACTTATTCTCTGTTTCCCGGATGGAAAGGGAAGATGCCTCATTTGAAAAATCCAGTGGTCAATCTAAGGGTTGGCCCCCTGAGATGAACTTTGAATATTTGCATAGAAAGGATATAATGAGTGTTAGGAATGATAATCGGTTTGGATTTTTGAAATGTGGGCCCCACCCATTTGTATAACCAGGGTGCTGCACCATACCACAATGCAGCGACACTGCATTGTAGATCTGCCCTTGTTGTAATCTGTTTTGCCTCCTTACTGCATATGAATGCCTGATTCTATTACTGATGAACTGTTTATTTAGGTTCATGTGCAAGAATCCCAAGGGAATTCCACTGGAGTTTTGAAAGGTACTGGGGGCCATTAATGTAATATTAGGTTCTGTATTTTACACTATATCTACTTGTGATGCAATTGCTATGGACAATGATGTTTAGTGTATGAGATTCCCAATATTTTACATCATGTGTTTGTATGTTTAATTTCATATATCATGTCTCTGTTGCATTTTGATGTAACTATAAAAGAGATCAAACGTACCATTTTATTTTTAATTTTTAGTTTTATCATGTGTAATATTATCCTTGTTCCTTTATTTTTGAATGGTAACACAATTTTATCGGAAGTAAACTAGCATAAGAGACATGTTTAGAAGCTACAAAAGGAAAGGGAAAGCAAGGAAAAGTAAACAAACAATAAAAAAAAAAAACAAGACAGCCACCCACTCCTGAGAAGAGAAAGTCTCAATAATCAAGTTATGTTTCCCCACACCACATATTATCCTTATTCTGGATGAATCAGACTGAGGGTGTCATGGTTTCATTCTTTCTGGAATCTGGATGCAATATGTTAAATTGGTGTGAGTTATTTTTAATAAATCAGACTTAGAGTTATTTGTGCTCGTTTTTGGTAATTTGGATTAAGAGTCAGTACTTGTGTAGATGATCCTTGATAGATGGGATAAGGCTTCAATGATGATGATGAAGATGACAAAGATGGTTGCAATCAACTTGTGCAGATGATGTTTGGTATTCCAAACAGAAACTATGGTGTTACCACTCGTGCTTGTAGCAGGTTGCAGTGCAAATAAGATTCTTTCATCAGATTTGTCAAGTCATAGGGGAAATTGATTGTCTGACAATCTTCTATAGGGTAAATATATACCACAATTAGAGATTGATGACACGCAGTTACCATTTTTTATTAATTATCTCAAAATAATTGCCTTGAATATTAGATGCAAAAATTTGATTTCTTTTTTTAACTTTCTGCTGCTGTAGTGGGTTATTCTTTTATCCTGGTGACCTTTGTTTGCTAATATGCTAAATTCACAAGTAACTTCCATAGGGCGATGGATCACAGAATCAATTAATAAATAGATATTTGATTTTGAGTGATGCAGGTATTTCAGATTTCTTGGAAATCACACTTTGTGCAATGTGTTTTCCAACTGCTTAACAGAATCAAGCTGTTTGCATTTCTATGATTGGTGCTCCGAAATTGTTATTATGCTTTGTTAATATGAATTCCAGGATAGCAAGTTTATGCTTGCAACTTGGGACACATGACTACAGTTAACTACTCTAGAAATTATAGCAATATTTCTTATGAGAGCATTTACATCTTATTTTCATTATTATTGATGAATTTCTTGGAAAGTGAGGAATGTCTTTGATTTTTGTAGGTAAGGCGTCAAGAACACTCAGCTGGTGGTGTTTCAACCCAGGAATTGCAATGGAAGAATTTGCCAAATTGGGTGTCAGATCTATCATTTTGACGTCTGGAACATTATCCCCCCTTGACTCGTTTGCTCTGGAACTGAAATTGTACATAAAACCTTTTCCTTCCTGCTATTTGTTCATTGTTTTTGTTAACAGCTTTAATCTTTGCTGATTAGGAATTTGTTACTTGTCACCTCAGAGAGTTTCCAGTTCGGTTAGAAAATCCCCATGTTATATCATCTAATCAAGTCTGGGTTGGAGTGGTACCTACTGGTCCCTCTGGTTGCTCTTTCAATTCCTCCTATCGGAATCGTGATTCTCATGAATACAAGCAAGAGCTTGGTAATGCTATTGGTATGTATAATTGCTTGCGAAGGGCTTATTTTTAAGAAGCTTATTTCTTTCAATGAGCTAATTGCCGCTGAAATTGTGATGGTGCAGTAAACTTTGCTCGAATTGTACCAGATGGGCTACTTGTTTTCTTTCCATCTTACTACCTTATGGACCAGTGTATTGATAGCTGGAAGAATATGGTAGGTTAATCATCTTAAAAAAAAGACTCACAAATTTGTTATCATCTTTGAGCAAATTACTCAGCATCTTTTATAGGGCAACTCAAGCTCAACAAATCCGAGCACCATCTGGGAGAGAATTTGCAAGCACAAGCAACCTGTTGTGGAGCCCAAACAGTCTGCACTTTTCTCATATGCAATTGAGGTGAATAAAATTCATTAAGATTCTTCCTTGTTTCTTTGAAGTTTGCTTTTTTCATTGTGCTCTGGCCATAATTTGTTTCTTTTGCAGGACTTCAAGACAAAATTGAATGATACATCTGCTTCTGGTGCAATTTTTTTGGCTGTGTGTCGGGGGAAGGTACGATTTTATTTTAGAAATTCTCAGCATTCTTAACTGACCTTATTGTCATTTTCATTTGAAATGTGATCGAAGAGAACTATCTGTGTTGAGGTTATTGCAAACAATACACACATTTTTGAAATTAGATGCCTGATGCAGTACTAGCGAATCACACTGTAATAAGGTGCAGTTCTCTTTGTGGACCTAGTTGGGACCATGACCAATCACGGTGGGGTAAGGGATGATAAAGTCTTGTTGTGGATAAGTTTTGGCTCTAATTGGACGATAATATTGTTCAGGTGCCTTGAATATATATATATATATATATATATATTCATATACATATATTTGGTTTATACTTTGGATTCTTAATTCAATTAAATATTATTCTGATCAGGGTCAATTTTGGTCCAGCGCTATTACACAAGGCATGTGATATCAATTTATATATTTATTTGTTTGGGGGGTTGGAACTTACAGTGTGATTTCCTGAATCATGATGCCCTTTTTTTTGCAAAAAAGAAAACCATTTTTTTAAAATGCCATATATTCAAAACATATGTAGGCCATTGCCATTATGAAAAGATGCGGTTGCTAATTATTTAACATAATCAAAATTTACTATTCCATTTTTTGAATGGTTTACTGTTCCTGTTATGATGGCCATTTTGACATTCATAGATTGAAATTGAAGTTTGAACCATGCTTTTATTCCTTAAAAGTTACAATTCTTATATCATATTGCTTTTCTGGACTTATATTGCATTTACTACTGTTTAATTCCTTTGAAGTTCTCAGGTGAGTGAGGGTCTGGATTTTGCTGACCAAGCTGGCAGAGCTGTCATAATCACCGGTATGCCATTTGCTATGAGGACTGATCCTAAGGTTTGATTTCTTGCTTGGGATGGTTCTTCCTCCCTGCGAAATTGGATGTTTTCATGATTAATAGATGGTCTGTTGACAAGAGCCCCAGCCCTGTTGGAAGGTGCTCACCATTTCAACCACAAGGTTGCGGGTTCGAGTCATGTTATCATTCAAGAAAGTAAAAAAGGCTAATACTCTATTTTTTTTCAAGAAAAGCTAGTCTATTTTTTCAGCTTTAATGGAATAATTTAATAATATCTGCTCGATGAAATCGAGAAAGCAAATTTTTTTTTATGCATTCATCGAATGCATGTTTTCCTTCATTTTTGTGGCCTGAATTTACCAAGACGTCATTGGATGACCCATCAATTGATATAAATATTTTTGGCAGGCTAATGATTTAATAATCAGAAAAGAATGAGACTCTGTACAGTATATGACAACTATAAGCCAAGGACAATAGGGAGAAGGTGGGCAAGGCTTGACATAGCCCATAGCACAGTTGAAAGATGCTCTTTCATTGCCCAACCACGTGGTTGCGGGTTCACGTCATGTTGCCACTTCGAAAAAAGGGAAAAAAAGTGGTGGGTGGGGCCAATAAAAGTAACCCTCAGGCCGCTAGTGTCCTGAAACAAAATGAACGAAGTGTACAGCCCAAAGGCAATTGTGGCAGGCCGCTGGGCTTGCCTGAGGAATTACATTACTAATTACCATGCCATTCGTTTAGCCAAAATATCACTGCTTCCTCCTTGACACTATTGAGCACGTGGTGCAAGGAGACATGGGATGGGGCATGCAAGGTTTAACACCCCCTCCACCACAACCGCTTACGATCAAGAAAGCTGTGCATGAACCTAACATTTGACATTGATTATAGGAACTTTTATATGCACTTGATTCTCTTAAGCATTCTTATTCGACATTGGAAGCATTGGAGAAAGTAATAAGGAAACTTGCTAGATTGATTTAATAAGTGCAAAACAAAACATTGGAAAAAGTAATTAGGAAACTTGCTAGATTGATTTAATGAGTGCAAAACAAAACACATCCTTCATGTGACAATTCACTCATGTAGAGAGCTTCCTCTTGAAATGTGATGTTTGGTTCCCATAAAGCCTTCCTAGGCTGTCCTATGCACCAAGGAAAACCCAGACATGTAGAAGGAAACGGCCCAACATGACATACAAAAATGGCAACATATTTGACAGCCCAATCTGGATCTAACCAGAATTGTAGCATGTCACTATGAAAAATTTATTTTTCATACATGATATATCCCCAAACTATTGTAGCAATTAGCTTAAGATTAATTCTCTGACCATCACTTGCAGCGCTACAGACAATAGTGCTGTCACCAAATTGTACATTATTAACCTCAATATCAGAATGCTAGATGCTGAGTCACCAAAGCAGCCCCTCACATTCAGCTCTCTCGAATACCATGTTATTACATAAGCTTTCATTGGAAAGATGCTTTTAATTTGTGCCCTGCCATTCATCAAAGGCCGAATACATCTGCATTCTATCATGACCACCATTATGCTTTGTTTTTAATTTTACCTTCTCTCTGATTTTCTTGAAGCAATTTGTAATGTTAGCATCTTATCTTATTGTTTCTTTGTCTTCCTTTTATTTTCTTGCTTGCCTATATGTTGTGCTGCAGATTCGTCTCAAACGTGAATACTTGGATCAGCAGGCTCTGTCGCAAAAGAAAGAATGTGTGGTATGTGAGGGTTCCTAAGCACAAGAACTAGAGCAGCAGCAACTTATGATTGTCTTGTTTTGTTTGCTTTCTTATATATAACAAAGAAGAGGAAAAAAAAAAAAAAAAACTGTGCCTCACACTCTAATAAGATTTAGGGGGCATTTGGTAACTCTAAAAAAAGCTCTTATTTTGTGATTTAGAGCTTATTCACATATTAGAGTGTGTTTGGTAAACCTTTGATTGTATTTTCTAATTTTTGAGCTAATTTACAAATTAGAACTTTTGCCTCTAAAAATAAAATAAGTTTTGGAGAGAGAGAGAGAGAGAGAGAGGGTAGTACCCATGTGTTTTATTTATTTACATGAACCCCCTCATATTTACTACGTATTTATTAAAACACACAAAGCACATGAAATAAAATGTTATTTCATGTTTGGCTATTCTAAAATTATTTCATTTATTTATTTTCTGATTTATTTGATTAAATGACCATCTTAAGCAATTAATTATTTCATTTCATCATTTAAACATTTTAAGTATAAATTCCCATTTTATTTGCACCGAATTAAATTTTATGTTATCTTATGCATTGATTTATTAAAATAATTTCTCTTGATTATTTCTACCATTGAATTGTTCAGTTAGACTGCATGATCAGATCCCACTTTTTTAAAATTTTTTAATTGAACTTCTGTTTATTTACCCAAAAAAACCCTGCAGTTTTAAGAAATTATGAAAAGTCCCTGTAGTTTTATAAAACTACAATGCAGTCCATGTGCAGTAGATATAGATTATAAATGTAGGAAGGTTGGATGAACATAGCTTTTTCTTCGTTTTTTATGGTCTGCTCAATTCTGTCTTTCTAGAGTTGTACTTTTGACTTTCTGGTTCGGTGTGTGATCATAACATATTGGTGTGGTGCTTTTACATTTTTGGCTTGCATTTTTTGTGCTATTGTTTTTTTTTTTTTTTTTTAGGTATAGAGTGTTGAATAGCCCATTAAACTCATCCACGTTCATGTCCTTCTAACATTGTTTCACACATGATATGGCTAACTTGCTCAAGCAATGGGTTCTTTGCAAGGTCTGTGCTTGCATCAATCTGTTTGTGCACTGAAACATGTTGGCCCTGCTTAAATTATTGAAGCACAATCGGTCATGCCTAAATGATATGAATCATGGTGGGGCTTACCTACTAATGGAAAGTGTTCAAATTTTAGAAACATGGCGTGGATTGTCTAAATGATGGAGATGCATGAAAACATAGTGGGGCCACCAATGATATATAGTATGGATGGGTCCATCAAATGATGGAAACATGATGGGGCCACTCAATGATAGGAAAGTAGTGGGGCTCATCTAAATGATAGAAAGTGCAGTGGGCCCTAATGAATGAGGGTTTCACTATCAATGCTTTAAGGACTCGTTCTGGTTACAAACCTTCACAGAGTCAACAAATAAGGGATGTGGGTTTAGATCGGGGCATAACCTATCTCTATGGTATAGATTATCTTAGATCTAACAAAACATTCATTCAAGCATCATTATATGACTAGTATTTGAATCTACAAGATTAAAATACTAAAAATAGATATTGCATTAATAAAGAAAATCCAATCAATAGATAACATTCATGTCATATAACCAAAAGAGTTCAAAGTAAGACCCTAGAACCTATACATCACCAAAATACAAGATTAGGGCTTCATCACAGCAGTTACTCATGGAGAGAGATTGAAGAAGAATTCTTGACGAAATCCCCATTTTTTTTTTATAAAAAGAATATAGCAGTCATTCTGTTACAAAATAACAGACAAGTTTCAAAAAATCCCAATTTTTTCTCAAAGAAAGAAGACGACAAAATAAAACTCGTTTGCAGCTGCAATTTTGTAGCAATGGATGAAGAAAAGAGCTACTGCATCCCTAATTTGGTCAGAAGGAATTAGAGAATATTCCTGTAGTCTGTGAATTTCCAAACGTGTTTCCAAAAGAAGTGTCAGGTCTGCCTCCAGCAAGGGAAGTAGACTTTACTATAGAGCTTGTGCCGGGTACCACACCTATATCTCGGGCACCATATAGAATGGCACCGTCAGAGTTACATTAATTGATGAAACAAGTACAAGATTTGCTCGACAAAGGTTTTATTAAACCTAGTGTCTCACCTTGGGGAGCACCTGTATTGTTTTTGAAGAAGAAAGATGGCACCCTACGTATGTATATTGATTATAGGCAACTAATTGACGAATAGATCAATCTCCCAAAGGTTTGATCGAATCCAAGGATGGATTCAGCCACTAGGGCACACTCATGATGAGGAGAAATACCATAACTGAGAGAAAATCTCAGAACTCAGAAAAAATCAGATTTAATTAATAATAAGAATTCCATTACAACTGAGCCATAATCATCCCTATATAATGTAGGATCACTTGGACGCGAAGACTTTCCTAATCAATAAAGGAAACTAAACCACTAATCTTGGTTAACAATCCAACTAAAATAAAAATCCCAATTTAAAGATTTCTAAATAAATAAAAAAACTTCCTAAAACAAATTACAATGTAAATATGAATGATTTATGAGATCTTACATGAAAAAGAATGCAATTCTAGACAAGTTCCTAAAAATCTGATGCATGTTGAAAAATTCTAAGTGTGGAAACTATTGCATTGGCCCAATTTTGCTGGACCGTACGACTAGCCTAAGATGATATGAACCTAAATCTAATGGCTGGAATCAATACTCTGATGATGCATGAGAACAAAAAAAAAAAAAAAAAAAAAAAAAAGAAAAGAATGGGAAAAGGACCAAAAAGGAAAAGATATGATCTCCTCAAGGTTAAAGGAAAGTATTATAAGGTGGCAGTAAGGCCAGCGTTGTTATACGGATCAGAGTGTTGGGCAGTAAAGCATAATCATGTTAAGAAGATGGAAGTTGCGGAGATGAGAATGTTAAGATGGATGTGTGGGATCACAAGGAGAGATAGAATTAGGAATGAGGAGATTAAGGGCAAAGTAGGAATAGCACTGATTGAAGATAAAATGAGAGAAAATCGACTAAGATGGTTCGGCCATGTTAGAAGGCGTCCAACGGAGGCACCTGTTAAAAGGTGTGAAAGCATGGAGATTGCCAGGAGTAGGAGAGGGAGAGGGAGACCCAAGAGAAGTTGGAAAGAAACTATTAAACATGACATTGCCTACATGGGTCTAACGGAGGACATGGCTCTAAACAGATTTGATTGGCGTCGTCAAATCCATATAGCCGACCCCAACTAGTGGGAAAAGGCATGGTTTGGTTTGGTTTAGTTGGGTTGGGTGCTCTTCTCAATCCTCCAAAATCAGCCTTAAGTTCTTCTTTCAAGATGTGAATGTCCTACAAACGAGTTTGGCTCACTTTTTATAGGTTTTGCTCCAAAAATTACTTCAAAACACGGAGGGGGACGGAGTCCATCCATTTGGAGCAAAACCTATAAAAAGAGCGAGCCAAACTCGCTTTTAGGTTGTCATGACCCAAATTCCGGGGCTTTGTCGGATATCTGGATTGTGATTATTTAGCAATATTCACCATGCATTCATCAAATAATTTCCACAAGAAATCAGGCATTTAGTTCAAAATATAATTCCAATTATAAATATCAATAATTTCTGAGTAATCAAACTTCTTACGTCCCGACTCAAATCATTAATGTTCTTAAAGCATTAAATAAATTTCCTAAACAAGGACTAATCTCTCTAACAATTATTTGAATATTTCTCGTTCTCTCCCTTAAGCCACGCATGCCGAAATCTACGTGTTGAACGTCATTCTGCTCTGGCCCACCCGCAATAAAATTACCTGGAGGAGGCAACACAACATCAGTTTTACCGGTGAATGAATTTTCCTAATTACACAAACAACATTCAACATAATATCACACAATCAATAAATCTGAATCAATAGATCAATTACCATTAAAAGTACATCCATATACATATCCGTGCCCATGCACATTACCACGCTTCCAAGGCTTATCGTACACCTGTATACCGGTCACCATGACCCTGTCTCATCAGACACGTCCACCAAGGACCAACCAATATAATGGCCATTCACGTCCACTAAGGACAGCGGCCTCCATGGCCCACATGGTTTAAACACCATGCCTAACACAATGAATTTGCATACCAATCATCTTTTCACGTGTACTAATAATTCCAAGTACACCAGTAATCATCCCATATATGTCACATTATAATATTAACATTTAGTAGTGGGAACCAGCCCCATATAATTCCCCTTTAGATTGATGCCCCACTTCTAATCATAACAGGTAAGGGATGATGTAGGAGTGGCCCACCTTCACAGAATATTACACAAGATGACATAATCATGCTAACATTCCCAAATAGTCCATACAAACTGTTATAAATCACATAAAAACCTTAATTAATTTAGATGGAATGGTCATATGGTAAATACATACGAAGTCTAGGGTTATTCCTTAATTATCCAGCACATCTGTCCACACAAGAACCATCAGAGAACATAGTTCACACCTGCAACACTCCAATTATAGAATCTAGTGGGTCCCACTCAGCTAAACCAAGATCATACCTCAAGGTCATGGTCGCCCAAGGGTAAACCCTCAACCCATTGGATCTGATCCATCATCAAATCATATTCTGGGGCCCATAAATCAGTACTAAGTTTTGATAATTTCTGCACTAAGTCATGCCTGGGTTTCCTTGCATCTATTGGACAGTGGGTCCCACTGTTCCCAAACCCTAGATGTCCCTGATTCCTATGGTCGCCCAGGGGTTCCCCACATGATGGCTGGAATTGATTTCCAATCCAATGGCCAGATGGGTCCCACAAAGGCTTGACGACATGAAGACACCAACCTGGTATCTATCGCCTCTTTTGCATTATAACAATTGGATGAGGGCCCAGATGGAGCCCACTCCTTATGGGTCCAGGTCCCCTTGGGTCAACCATGGGTCTACTACAGGATCTGTGGACCAGATCTATCATCCAGTGGGCCATGGGGTCCCATAATCCTCAATCGACAATTCCGCACATTCACGCTCAGGTTCTGGCATATCATGATCTCTCTATACATCAGCCAAACTTTGAGGGATTACTGATGAACAAACACCTTATTATTTGTATAAATCTTACAATGAAGATTAACATGGTTTCTGTGACTCAAACATAAGAATTACATCCAATTGATGGTTCCAGTTGTTAGCACAGCAGCCATACAGAATAGTTGGGAAAATCTAGCCCTATCAGTCATCTTATGCATTGATTGGGAGCAACTAGGAAGATTCACTGACCTTTGATATGCGATCGTTGGTTTTGCGATGTGCGGACGTGAGAAGGACATCCAACGATTGTCTTCAAACCGATTGGCTTCTTCCTTTTCTTCCCCTAGATTTCCAGTCACCAACTTTCTCTCTTAGATTTCTCTCAAAACAAAGAAGGAGAAGTATATACTATAGAGAAGGTCTCGTTGGTTGTCTATATATAAAGAGGAGATAGAGTCCTAGTTCTCTCATACTTCCTAATTAGCAACTCCTTCCCTTTCCAAAACCTTTCATGCGAGACACTTCTGATTCAAAAATAAGTTAAACAACTAAGGGTCCTACCTGGGCCAAACTAATCTTGGGCTCAGGTAACTCAGGATATAACATAGGTCATTCACATCTTTAGAGAAAAACTGAAGGCTGATTTTGGAGGATTGGGAAGAGCGCCAATGGGGATTTCGTCAAGGATTCTTCTTCAACTTCTCTCCATGAGTAATTAATTCTTCATCTTAGGATTGCGATGAAGCCCTAATCTTGTATTTTGGTGATGTATAGGTTCTAGGGTTTTACTTTGAACACTTTTGGTTATATGACATGAATGTTATTTGGATTTTCTTTATTAATGCAATATCTATTTTTAGTATTTTAATCTTGTAGATTCAAATACTAGTCATATAATGATGCTTGAATGAATGTGTTGTTAGATCGAAGATAATCTATGCCATAGAGATGGGTTATGCCCCGATCTAAACCCGCATCTCTTATTTGTTGACTCTGTGAAGGTTTGTAACCAGAATTAGTCCTTAACGCGTTGATAGTGAAACCCTAGGTCTATACTCGCCATTCTACGAGGGTACATGAATTGTTCATCAAGTTGTAAAAACTAAACATGGCATATGTCCTAGTCAATACATACATGATGCATAAAAACAATGGGAATGATAAATGCGTGAGTCTAAGCATGTCATATACCTAGATTATTCATGGTTCTAAACCTTAGATGCTTAACATCAAGATCAATTAAAGATAAGTTAGCTAATCTTAAATTTAATTGAACATGGCATGGTTGGCATGGCATATACACAACTCATCAAATAAAAAACATGGTTTAGAAACTCAACCAACAAAACTGAAATCTTAATTAAAGCATGCCAAAAGGGCTACATAAAATTAGGCTAGGGTTTCAATTACACACTAGCCCTAAAATGTTTAGCTACTCATGTTTGTAATAGAAAATAACATAGAAAAGAGGTTCATAATAAAAACTCTAAAAGACTGATGAAGAAGAAGGCACGGCCAGCAGCAACTTCTCTAATTCTTTTGCTCCAGAAAGCTCCAAATTAGGGTTGTACGGCTGCTAGGGCTTGTGGTATTAAGTGCTGGTCGTCCATGCCTTGTGGTCCCTTTTATGCTTTTTGAAAATGCAATCTTTAGCAAGGAGTTTCCTTCTTTTTAGGCTTTGTTTCCTTTTTTGATTTGATGTCTTGCTTGCTTTACAAGTAGGTTTCCTAATTAGATGAGAATAAAATTCTTCTTTTCTTGATGTGCAAGACTTTCTAATTTTGGTCCCACTTATAGCTCCTTGAAAGTTCTTCACTTGGACCCACAAATCTGAGATTTATTTTCAAGGGACTAAATCTGAATCTTTGACATGAGAGTGGGCCCATATGGGGCGTGCAACATGGTGTGTGGGACCCCCTTCGTGGACTTCTAAGCTTAGCTTGGACTCTTTCTTGGGAACTTCGTTCTTTTTCTCCCTTTTCTTCTCTTTTCTTGGGTGCCACTTGGATTTGAGAAAGAGTTTCCAAATTCTGAAATTCTAACTATTGCAATAGATGTGGGACCCCCTTTGGGTGTGTAACACATAGTTAGGTTTTTTTCTTCATTCTTTCTTTGTTTCACTTTCCCTTTTTGGTTTATGATATGAGTCTCCAACACTTTCCTTCTAGGGCTCCACTTTAATTTCGAATTTCAAATCCCCAAAAAGAATAGGGAGGGCCCACCTGGCTCTCTCAATTAATCAATTGCTGAAATTTCTTCTCTTTTGGCTCCTTTTGACCTTTTCATAAAAAAATAAAAAGACAAGGTAAAAACAAATAAAATAACTATGAACTAGCACAAGATAAACCAATTATTAGGGCTCAAATTATAAACAATGAAGCCCTTATCAACCACCAATGATATATAGTATGGATGGGCCCATCAAATGATGGAAACATGATGGGGCCACTCAATGATAGGAAAGTAGTGGGGCTCATCCAAATGATAGAAAGTGCAGTGGGCCCTAATGAATGAGGGGTTAAAAGATATGAAGATCTAGGTATTTTGGCCCTTCACTGAAGTCCTATATGAACGTTTAGTTGATAGGTAAATGCGAGGGTGTTTTTGACTTTTCACTGATGAAAATGAGGTAGTTTTGACCTATGATACCTGGATTGTGGATGGAGGATATGGCAGAGGGACACACCATGGATATTACAGGAGTTGCCTCAAATTAAATTGTTATGATATTCCCTGTCTAACATCTAGTGGCCATATGGATTGTCAGTTCAATGGGGTATTTACATAACACATTTAAAATATCAAGGGATAATCCATACTTATTGAGACCTGGGACACACACACAGACATGTAGAAATATTCAAGTGCTCACCTTTTCCTTGGGTCTTACTGTGCATGGCTCTTATTGGGGCCTTCCTGATCATCAATCTGAATAGATCCCGATCTTATTTCTTTTTTACACTGATCTGATTTGACTGGATCGTTGGATCGGCTGTCCAAATTCTTCTTAATATGTTTTTTATTATAGAAAATCGTTGAACTTGTGGGACACAGATGAAGGAGTTAGGATGATCTGATGGGCGTTTAATTTTATATGATGTGGCCCCCACAATGAGGTGCGAATGGGTGCGAAGCATATATATATATATATATATATAGAGTTGTCCCTCACCTGAGCTCATGGCTTCACTTTATGGACCACCTAGTGGGACTCACCTTATGATCCATCAGAACTGACCATAAAAACAAGAACCCTTCTTTTAGTCATGACTCCAGGGGTTTGGAACCCATCTGAATGGATTGGATTGATTTTGCACTTGTTTTGGATGGTGAAAATTTGTTAGCCATTGATTAAGTGGCTGAGATCATCATTTGAGCCTCCGTCACCGTACACAAGTGGGTGGGGGGGGGGGGGGGGGGGGGGGAGAGGGGAGATGTTTCAATCCCTGCCTGTCCCATCCCAAGATGGGCTCTAGGTGGGCCCTACATGGTTGTGTGTTCATTGTTAGGTGAGGTCATGTGCGGAGGGGGGCCATAATATATGCAAAAAATATCCGATGTACACCCCTTTCCTATGCACACCTGTGCAACCTCATATTGGGGCCCACATGATGGTCCATCTGAATGGACCACGCGTAGGGACCGATCTTGATAGTCATTAGACCCATCTGATGATCCGAATGGACTGGACCGTTGGATTGATCGTGCACCCATTTTTAACAGTGAAAATTTGTGGGCCGTTGATGAAGTGGTTAGGATGATCATGCGAGCCCCTGTTACCATACACTGGTAGGGGCCACCAACTTGGTTAAGGAGGAAGTGGACAGGCCCTCCATGTTTGGGCGTTTCCATCTTTAGATTGCTCTTCCATAGTTTGCTCATTTACTTTAAGTTTTGTTTCTTTTGTTTTTAGTTAGTATAGCCCTCATGTACTGCTTTATTTTTTTAGCTAAATAATTTCTTTGTAATTTTTCAACATAGGTTATATAAAATCTAATGGAATATCATGACAGGTTGACTCTTACAGTATAATTAAATCCAAGTTGGATAGGCATAAACATTTAGAAATCTCTTAAAGTAACTTGCAATCTAGTTAATAATTCAAAATATACTTGTAAGCCTAAACATCCTAATCATCTGGGACTATCAAATATCAAATTGGAAGGAGATTTTGTCCCTAATCTACACATTTAACATTCAAAAGCTCACACTCAATCGACCATTTAAAAAAAAAAAAAACCTTACATGTATTTGGAATTTGGATGCTGTTGCATTTTTTTTTTTTAAATCTCATGAAGGACATAAATTACACAATCTATGTCACAAGCAAAGACACCCGTGACCCAAGTCTTAGACGTAAAATTGTTCTTGATTAATTCTACAGTTAACCGCTGATTATGATATTTAGTAAAAATTTGCAGGTTCTGACTGGAGAGGAGTGGTACAGCCAACAAGCAGCACGGGCTGTGAATCAGGCTGTTGGGCGTGTCATACGACACCGCCATGACTATGGAGCGATAATTTTCTGTGATGAAAGGTACATTTAAAAAATCTTTGTCAATTCTTTGTTTTTTCAATGACATAATATTTATGCTGAAATCTTCAATAGAAAGCATCTATATTTTAGAACCAAGTGGCATGCCAAGGGAAGTAGGTGGTGAAAAACTGAAAATACAGTGGTTCAGAGGTTTTCACTTAATTGTTACCAGGGTGCCTTTAGGTGACCACTTAACCTCCCCTCTGTTAGCATAGAATTGAATAATAATGTTTGTTGGTATGATGATATTTGCTACCATTTTAGATCTGGATTAAGATTTTAAATTAGGATGATTTTTATCTTGATTGCCTTGTTGTACTATATATATGAGTGTTATTCCAATGCAAATACATCAAGCAGTGAATTCACCAAATGATCAATCTGAGCCCCTTGATCGCCTCTTTATTGAGGCCCATCCTTGCTGCCGGTCTCCACATACAACATCATCTTTCGTGCGTCCTGTCAACAGCCACTGCCGCCCCAAACAATCTGTTGCTCAACTCTGCCTGCCAAATGAAGTAGCACCAGTACCTTGTTCCTGAATGACCTATTGGCATAATTCCAACTGATTTCTGTTAAGTAGTTAATTTGCCACACCTTTGATGCCTAGGCAGTTTGGGTGTATTGGTTAGCAACTTGAGATGATATCAAAGCCAGCATGTCCCGGGTTTGGATCCGCACAGGGTAAGAAGGCCCCATACCGCGTTGAGTGTGTGGGCGCATGTGCGTAGGGCAAAACGGCTCCATGCCACGTCTTGTGCAGGCAGTGTCCCTCTAAAAGAGGTTTTGGGGGGGCGGGGGGGGGGTTCGTTAATTTGCCGCAGCTTCAACGCTCACATGCATTTTGAGTATATTGTTAGTAACTTAGAACCATTTCTAGGGAAGAATCGAATCATATGTTCTATAGGAGAATCAGTAGGGAAGAAGTTATAGAAGTATTGAAAAGGATGAAGAAATGGAAAGCGGTTGGGCCAGATGGTATCCCTATTGAGGTCTGGAGGTGCTTGGGGGAGAATGGCATAAGTTGGTTGACAAAACTTTTTAATGTAGTGCTAAAGAGCAAGAAGATGCCTGATGCATGGAGGAAAAGTATTCTTATACCCATATACAAGAACAAAGGAGATATTCAGAACTGTGCGAACTACCGCGGGATTAAATTGATGAGCCATATGATGAAATTATGGGAGAGAGTTATTGAGAGAAGACTAAGAAGAACAACAAACGTTTCAGAGAATCAATTTGGTTTCATGCCTGGGAAATCAACCATGGAGGCTATCTTTCTCTTAAGGAGGTTAATGGAACAGTATAGAGAAGGTCAGAGAGATTTACATATGGTGTTCATTGACTTGGAGAAGGCCTATGACCGGGTTCCTAGGGAGATTCTATTGGGAGTACTGGAAAAGAAAAGAGTGTGTGTCGCATATATTGAGGCGATAAAGGATATGTATGATAGAGCTGTGACATCTATAAAGACGACTGGCGGAGAGACTAAGGAGTTTCTTATCATGATTGGTCTACATCAAGGCTCAGCGTTAAGCCCGTACTTGTTTGCCCTAGTTATCGATGAGATTATAAGACATATTTAGGATGAGGTGCCGTGATGTATGCTATTTGCAGATGACATTGTTTTAGTAGATGTGACGAGAGAAGGAGTGAATGCTAAGCTAGAAGTGTAGTGGAAAACATTAGAGACAAAAGGGTTTAAGCTAAGTCGATGCAAGACGGAATATATGGAATGCAAGTTTAGCCAAAGTAGGACACTTGGTAACATAGAAGTAAGTTTGGGCACACAAAAGATTGTAGAGAAAGAAAACTTTAGGTACCTTGGATCGATGGTGTAACGGGATGGAGGGATTGATACTGATGTAAGTCACAGGATTCAGGTTGGGTGGACCAAATGAAGGAGTGCTTCGGGGGTTTTGTGTGATCGGAAAGTCCCCTTCAGGGTTAAAGAAAAGTATTATAAGGTGGTGGTAAGACCAGCATTGTTATACGGATCGGAGTGTTGGGCAGTAAAGCATAATCATGTTAAGAAGATGGAAGTTGCGGAGATGAGAATGCTAAGATGGATGTGCGGGATCACAAGGAGAGATAGGATTAGGAATGAGGAGATTAGGGGCAAAGAAGGAATAGCATCGATTGGAGATAAAATGAGAGAAAATCGACTAAGATGGTTTGGCCATGTTATAAGGCGTCCAATGGAGGCACCTGTTAAAAGGTGTGAAGGCATGGAGATTGCCAGGAGTAGGAGAGGGGAGGGAGACCCAAGAGAAGTTGGAAATAAACTATTAAACATGACCTTGCCTACATGGATCTAACGGAGGACATGGCCCTAAACAGATTTGATTGGCGTCGTCAAATCCATATAGCCGACCCCACCTAGTGGGAAAAGGCTTGGTTTGGTTTGTTAGTAACTTGGAAATTTCAACCGATGTTAAACTTGTCATAGATCCGTATTCATAACTTGCCGTCGTCAGATCTCGGCACTGTTTGCAAGACCCTGTTCTGCTCAGAATCTCAGGTTTGCTGAATCTGTTTTAGGCTCTTGCTTCTGCTTTAGGGCTGTTTAAATCAAATCCCATTGCTTTCATCTTCGCTACTAAGCATTTACCTAGATCTTGCCAGAGACTATTATCTTCTGTTGAATCTGTCCACCCATCTGTATAAGCTGTAAGAATGCAATGCTGCCAATTACAAGGTTTCAACAATTAGCTGTGATCTCAGACAAGCATTGCCTTTTGGATCGGATGAGTTCCTCAAGACCTGCTACAATCTATTTTTCTTGCAGCTGCAACTTGATTGCAGAATCTTTGTTTGAGCTGTCTTTTCTGCTATTGAATCAACTCTTGTAACCTTCTCCAGTTGGTTATGCTTTGTCTGACATCCATTGCTACAGTACTGTTGTAGAAATTGCCATGCTGATTGCTAATACCCATCTGGTGATGTTGGCTACCTAGTCCCCATCTGATTTATGCCTGTGCTAATCCCATCCTGATTCCTTGCAACATGAATTACTGGCTTCACTGCATCAATTTGCTTTCATTCTCAAGTCTCAAAAGTATAACCTTTTGATTATATGAATGTGCTAGATAATTATGGATAATGTGAGTTTGCAGATCTGTGCCCCACTTGATCTGATTTTGTTTCTGTTCTAAAAATGGAGCATCTTATTCTGCCCTCGTCTCTTTTCTTTTGGTTTCTTTGCATTCAATAAGTCCCTTTCTTATCTTCTTTTGTTTGTTTGCTATAGTTTCATTCAGTTGCTATTATATGTGCTTCTGTTTCATCTATCTTCTTATTGCAGCCTTTTCTTGGCCTCCAATTCTGAATTCGTTCAGAGTCTTCTACTACTCTATTCTTCAGATTCCGTCTCCAAACTTGTTTAACCACAAATCTCCGATTACTGACCCTTTTCTCCTGTTTACTGACAATATGTCTGGTGACTAAGGCTCTGATCGCCATCCCAACCACTTGATCAACGACCTATAGGTTTTCCCCATCTAAAACAAGTGCACAATTGATCCAATGGTCCAGTCCATTCGGATGGGTTCCAAACCCCGGGTTCGGTGACTATCAGGGGGTTGGTTCTTTTAGAGCCTCATATAATTAGTGTGTGGGCTATGGAGGTATAGTAATGTAGTTTCTTGTCGTTTGGATTGTTTTATTAGAGGTGTTAATGTAGTGCTGTTATATGGATCCTTTTACTGTAGATCTTTTGATGTTTAATAATCTTTAGTATTAATAAAAAATAAATCTTCTGGAGATCTGCACCGCATGTTGATTTTTTACTGTTTCTACCTAAGGAGAACCGATTGCTATCGGGACTAGTAGGCACAGATGTAGAGATGTGGCCAAACTGTACCAGATTAATCTGGGACTTCTCATTTCTCCCAATGACTTCATGCTTTTCCTCAGGCATGAGTTGTTAACTCTATTTAAGAATAATACTCTTCTTTTATTTAAAAAAAAAAAACATCCAATGCTCAAACTCTTAATGACTTAACAAGCTTCTAGTTTTGTGAATTGACAATGCTCAAGCTCTGTGAATTCACAAGCTTCTGCGTTCTACCCGAACTCCCCAATTCAGAACTCATGTAGATCCTTCTTACAACAAGAAGGGGAAAGTTAGCAACAGTGTTAGAATTTTTCCACTGTTTGGAACTGTCTCCTGGTGTCTTCTCTTCACCATCGATATTATAGAAAATGTCGCCCACTCCCCTCACAAAGGAGCTGAATGAACAGAGAATTTTTTAAGTTGATAATGTGGAACTGCTCTCAAGTCACCATAAGAGTGAATCAACTCAAACATGCATATTTAAATAGTTCTGAGATTTAATAATAATAATAGAGACGCATATTTTTGGGTCAGTAACCAAATTTTATTAAAAATAACTTGATTTACATAAATACTCTGAAGTGTAAGAGATAAAATGTGCAGCAAGTCTAATTATAAATCTTACGCTCAAATACATGAAACAACCAATTAAACATCCACAGCTCAGAAAAACCCCTTAGAATGCAAGAAGAGAATGGATGAAACTCACAGGTTAAAACCAACGCTTGTATCTTTTATTTGACAGTCAAATCATTCAAATGGATGAGACCCACTATAGCATGAATGAGTCAGTTGTGTGCTATGCCATTTCTTGAGCATTGTACTGGGAGCCTGGGACTTATATCGTTGGGACTGTCCGTGACGACTTTTTTTTTTTTCCCGCCTGAGAATTGATTACCTGTGATGGATTTATAAGATATATAGTTGTTTAAAGCTTGATGGTGCCTTCTATTTTTTTTTTTTGGTGATGTAAAATATTATGCATTTATTAATGTATCACTCTTAATTTCACTACATATATTCCTAGCTATGATACCCGGATATGGCACTTGACCTACAGTACCATTACTGACATGGTACGATACGGACACGGGATACGGCAAGATACGTCTGGGATATGTGCAAAATTTCAGGATACCCCCAAACCACAAAACCTTCTTTGAGGAAAAAAGAAACAAACAACTGTTCTCTTTTTCTTCCTTTTTTTTCTTTTTTTTTTTTCTTGTGAGGTGGAGGAAAAAAAAAAAACAGATGAGGAAGAGGAGGAGGAGGAGGAGGAGGAAGAAGAGAAGGGAGTACCTTTCACCGGCGACAATACAATGATTGCAGACGGCTGGCGACGACCCGACGAAGGGAGACAATGATTCTTCATCGCAACTAGGGATTGCTCTTCCTATTTGTGGTCCCCACAGTGGATCCAAACCATTTATTAGAAAGGGACTGGGGCTCATTTATAAAAGGACGTAATGACACTATTATATATATAAAAAATGGTTTGGGCTTATTACTGGAAATGTCCAGAATAGATTCTTCTATTATTTATATTTTTGCACTTTGCCCCTACTACTTTCTTTAAATCTCATTGAAAGTTAGATCCACTCATTGGGCCTTACCACATTTGAGCCATAAGTTGAAATAAGATAAATGTTCTTCTTTAAAAAATTCCTAATTAAATATCTACATGTATATATTTCTAAAAATGCCGTACCTATATCCTTATCCTAAAATTTTGAAGATGGCATATCGAACCCTTGTTCTTTGTATCCGTGTCCATACCCATGTCCGTATCTGGGCATCATAGGTTCCTAGGCATGGTTTTTTAATTTTGTTTTACATGGTATATCCATTCATAGCCACAATTGTTCTTATTGATTAATCTATGGGAAAGATATGCAGCGACTAATCTTTTGGTAACTTCTCTCATCTTGTATTTGTATACAGGTTTTCACAACAAAATCGCCAAAGCCAAATGTCACTCTGGCTTCGTCCTCATGTCAAGGTCATTTGTGGATTTTGGCTTGCCATTTTTAGATGGAAAGATCTTTACTAACTAAAGTATTGTTCTTGCAGTGCTACCACAAATTTGGGGATGCCGTATTTACATTAACCAAGTTTTTCCGAGAAAGAGTCACGTCTAGTTCTGTGGAGCCAAAATCGATAGAAAGGCTAGACACTGGTTAAGTATCTTTCAGATGGAATGTTTATTGATAATTTTTTTTCGTTTCGAAAGCTTTTATTGAGTTTGTTTTATATTGTGGTTGGTCAATCATCATTTCTTTTAAATATTGTTTTGTAAATTATTATGGACCTTGCATATAGGAATTAGGGGTTATGTTTTCTCATGTAAATTCTTAAATATTACTTCTATAAATAATTAAATACCGATAAAAAAATCACATCTATAAAAACAAAAAAAAGATTTTAAATTTGGTCTTTATGTAGTGCTATGGTTAAAAAAATTCCTTTAAGTGTAGTATGCTGTGTATATTTTGGTTTAAATATATAATAGTTGTTGTTGTCTCCACTTCATGTGCACGCGTGCATGCAGACCATGGGATTTGTAGTTTCTTCTTCCACATTACTTGCAGACTATGCTGTCCGGAATGATGTTACTAGAAGTTCCTTGCTTGAGAATTTTTGTATCTTGTCATGTTCTACAGCCAGAGATTTGCAGCTACCTTGTGGGGCAGTTTTAGCAGTTGTTCAATAATTGCAAAATTTGCAGCTATTGCACTCTGTTCAGAAGAGGAAAAAAAATGCTGATGCTGTTGTCGTTCTGTCATGATAGACTGCTTAGTTTTATCCTTAAATAACTTCTGGTTTCCTTAGGAATTTTGTATCAGCAAAAATCTGAAAATATCAGTAGAGGACCAGCTATAGTCATAAAATTTATGTAATGCATACTTTGATTAAATGTGATGATTTCCCACTTGGCATTTTCTGATAACCGAATAATTTTTTGGGTACTTTATTGATCAGACATACATAGATATTATGTAAACATATTTAGAATGCACACTATAAATGGTTCTACATGTTATTATTTAGTATTTAAGTCTTCTTATTAGTTGCTTATCGAATGGTCTAAGGTGTCCTGGGTGGATTTAGTTTATTATCAGTCATTTGATATTTGTTTGTTAAAGGTGTTGGAAACTTTTTTGGTGGAGGTATGACATTTTCATATCATCTACATATAAAAGTGGATTGGTTGGATTGGGGTGAAAGGTGGAAAATGTACGATGGACAAAGGTACATGCATCAAATTTTCTACATGTGGAATTTACTAATGGAAGTGTGAAAATTGGATTGTCCTCTCTTGGCCTTACACATTTTCTTATTATCATCCACCTTTCACTCATCTCCGACCTATTTGCTTTTATTTGTAGATGATATGAAAATGTCCAACCTTCCCTTGGGAAATTAGAGATTTGACATACCGAAAAGCATTGGTGTAGTAAACATATCTACTTCCACATGTAAATGATATGAAAATGTCAAACCTCCATTAATTTTTATTTTATTTTAAGCTACCTTATGCACACATTCTGTAATCTCACATTGAGATCACATCTCCTCCCTCCCTCCCTCCTCTCTCTCTCTCTCTCTCTCTCTCTCTCTCTCTCTCTCTCTCTCTCTCTCTCTCATCAAAGCATACATGTGATGCTAAGTTGAAACAAAATGAGCATATGCATTTAAGTTGTCATGCTTTGGTTGCAAGTGCAAGACTCTTCTGACTTACATTATATGCTTGTAGTTGTTGTGGGATAACTCCTTTTTTTTTTTTGTTTATTTATACATTTATTCTTTTGTTTTTTTGGATGATTTCAGTGCGCTCAGACCCCATAAGTTCTTTGAAGCCATTACTCGAGGAGCGGATCTGTGGACCTCCAAAGTTGGGTATGCCATCCATATTTCAAAACTAGTCTGTGGTATGGTGTGTGTGTGTGTGTGTGTGTGTGTGTGTATATATATATATATATAGTCATATTATTTAGCATCTTTGAAACAAATTTTTTCATCAGGCTGCTGTTTCCTGTTTGTATGCATTCAGTTTAGTGCGATTGGTTGTTTTGTTTTAATCTAAAACTTTCGATTCATATCTACATTTATAATTCTATGCTGATACAAAATGCTGCTTATTTTATACAATGGGTTTTATCAACCCACCTCTTGTATAATTTTATGTACGCAAGATGTGTTGTTTTCCCTTTTATGTTGGTAGGTCCATGTTAGCTTCTGTCGACCTGCATCTCTTCAACTGTCATTGCAATAATGCTGTAGCAGTACAGGGCTGGACATGCTTTAGTTCCTTCAGTGCCTGACTTTGTTTAGATTGGGTGTTTAGACTTTAGATTACTTTTAAGTTGTATTAGGAGATAGATGGGTGGGATCTAGCCCGGGATTGGTAGGGTTTGTAGCTCTTTTATATTATAGAGCAAGAGATGGTAAAAGGTATAAAAAGTTCTTACATTTGTCAATTGAAACTTAGTGTGCGAGAGTTTCTTCCCCCCTCTTCTATTTTCCTTGTTTGTTGAACTCTGGAATTTTGATCTCAGTATATGGTCACTGAGATTTAAGCTCAGCTTTCTGGCTTTCTTGTTTCTGCTATGTAAGATTGTCATTTGCATATGGGGGCATTGAGGGGAACATCATTTTGATCTTTAAACCTGCTTTCTTCCTAAAATTGAAAATTGGGCTTTACATGAAGATGACTGGATCAACTAGCCTGCTACGGATATTTCTGACTACACTCATCTACACAAACTTAATCAGCAAGTTAAGCTCAGACTTAATTAGATCTAGTTGGGACTTTTGTAGGGAGAGGCTTGTTTCTAAACGTTCAAATTTTATAGGAAACCTGAACTGGGAATAGAGAATTGGGAGGGACATTGGTTTCATTTCAGGATTCTGCCACAACAGGTTTGGGTTTGTTTTTTGAGCCCTAGATTAGTATTTGAACCAGTGGATTTTGAACCTGATTGGATTTTCATCTAAATTTTGCTATTAGTCTATAAAATGGTTCAGATTTTGTGAGCAATTTGAATTCTAATTAATACAAATCATGGTATCAATCTGCACAAATTAGTACTTTGGTTGGGTAAGCTTTGTTAGTACTTTTGGTTTGGAGTCTAGCTTCTGAGAACAGCTTGGAATTTTCTTATGTAAGATTACAGTAAATTTGGTATCCGACATTTTGTTCCACGTTGCATGAGTGGTAACCAGGATTGTGTCAGTGTCAGTTTCCAATATAGAATACAGAGCTTGACTATCTGTGTGTACCACAAATAGCTAACCCTTTAGTAGTTGCATAGTGGCATTATTTATCTACTGTGCATTTGGGACACAGATACAGCTTTGACTTCACCCTCATAAGTCATAATATGGATGATGGTTGTAGCTGCTTTTTCTCTCTATGAAGAAAAATTTCCATATTGTTGAGTGATATTTTTTCAGATTCCCTCTGCCTGCAAAAATCATGCTTAAGAAATTGATTTCCTTGTATCACTTGTAATCGAAGTAGAACTTGAATCCATAAATTAGTAGCTTTGTTGTTAAGGTTGATTGGCCAAGTAAATTCAGGCTGCTCAACAGTACTTTCTCTTCTTTTGACCATTAACATTGATGCAGTATACCTCTTACCTTGATCACGAGAAAGCTTTGAAGCTCCATAAAATGAGGGACAGTCTTCTTAAAGCACAGCTTGGATGCCCTCTATGAAAAGGAGCAGCTGAAAGTTTATGGAGGACATAAAATTTCTGCACTAGCCACTAAGTGATACTGGCTAACTGCAACTGACCATAATAGACGCATACACAACATCATCCAGAAATGCATGCACACACAATATCATGCAGAAATGGTACTATAGGCAATAGAATATTTTACTTGACTAGAAGGTCTGATTCCGATGCTGAAATGGTTTGTACGTTTAATTCTTTAACAGGAAGCGTGGGGATAGCAATGACGCTAAGCTGGGCTTATCGAAACAGGCCCATAATTAAGACTGATTCCAGCCAGGTCCAATAGTGAGCTATCAGCACAATTGACATTAATTGTGTTATTATTGGTTTTTAGCCTCAGGACATTGTACTTTTCTTCATCCACAATCTCTACATGTGAAGCCTTTAGTAGCGATCAAATAGTTGAATACGGTAAAGCTAAATGGGGACGACCATTCCTCAACAGATCTGTAGGAGTGGAAGAGAATAAATAATCCTTTGTTCATAAACATCATTATCCTAGCCTGATCCCATGGGTAGTAATCCTTGGACTGGTGGCCTAAATGAAGACAGTTAAAAGGTTAGACAAATGCGGTCCATAAAAAAATGTTAGAAAATAAAAATAATATGTATCAATAATTTCTGTTTGCTCATGCCTTTGGGGCCCACTTGAGCACAGGTGAGGGAGCTCTAGGGGATATTCATGTGCATCCATCTCTCACTATATGGTGAAGGAAAAACTTGACAGGGCCTACATAGAGCCCTATTGATCATGGGACTCGTGGGGATGGAAAGAGACATCTTATATGGGCCCATACCCATATATCAAGTTGGGGGTCAATCCCATGCCTCTAACCCTGTCATCTGTGTCCTACAAATTTGATGACTTTATATTAAATAAAAGAATTTGACCCTCGATCCAACGGTTCAATCCATTTGGATTAGCGAAATTCAATAGATCTAGTATAAATTAGGGGATCCCATGTGTGTGGATGGTTTGGATGGATCATAAAGTTGGCTTCATTATGTTGTCCCTCACCGTAATATGGTGAGGGATAGATGCACATGAATATTTCCATATATATATATATATATATATATATATATATATATATGGAAAATATTCAAGTGAGAACTAGTTCTCACCTATTATATGAGAACGTTTTTGTAGGGCCAACTGGCAACCCATCCAAACCCAGCAACCAATAGGGAACCCCTTGATAGTCACTAATCCCAAGAATTGGCACACATCCGAATGGATTGAACCGTTGGATCGAGGGTTGAATATTTTTTTGAATATGAAGCCATTAAACTTGTGGGCCACAGATGAAGGGGTTAGGGGCATGGGTTTGGGGTCACACTTGATACTTGGTGTGGTCTCACATAGATCTTTCCATCCCCCCTGGTCCCATTCCCAAATGGGGCCCAATTGTGGGCCCCATAAAAAAGTTCTCATATAATATGTGAGAACTAGTTCTTACCTGAATATTACCGTATATATATCACCTCTTGGATCAGTGAACATGAGCACACATAGTTGATTTTTCCATATGTATCGATGCCCTAGGTAATTGTAGAATTCTTGAATCTGACTCAATAGTGTCTAAATTAAGTTGGGCAGGAACTTTGACCTTTGGGGAGGGGATATGACAGTTTTGTTCTGCTGAACTGTTGGTTTTAGAAACCTCAGGGATTGGCCCAGCCCTTTACGCCTATTGACTTGGCCAAATCCTAAATGGAGTCAGTGTGGATGACGTTGGGCCGAACAACTACATACTTTGTCATATTTATGAAGTTGATGCAACAGCAGCAGCTTGTTATTATACATGCAAACAACTAAGAATACGTAATTTACAATTATGACTCTCACAATCACCGCAACTGCCACACTAGTACCACTACCACCATTATTATGTCTCCCCTCCCATCAATGTGGGATGGACTACAAGAACTCATAGAGTTCTACCATTAAATTCTAGACTAGGCTACTGATCTAATCATTGGTCTCCATGTGCAAGGCCATCAATTTTGTAGTTTTACCCGGTGAGTCGGGATCGTATCCACAGGGAGATATTACTTGAACCTGTCCTAATAAAAACTAAAACTAGCCTAAATAAAACCTATACATCAATTGAACTGATTAAATAAAAAGTCTGAAAATAAAATTAATTACATCCCATCAAATAATTACAACTTTAAATAAAAAGACCTAATCTAAAAATAACCTAGACTATACTAATACTAAAAACTGCAAAAGAGTAGATTGATTAGACCATCAATATCATAAAAAAGAATAAAAAATCAGATTTAATAAAAATAAAATAAAAAAGAAAATTTGGATTCAGATTTCCAATTTCCAACACTCAAACTCCATGCTTAGGGCCAAGAAATTAAATTAAAACCACAACATCAAGCATAACTGTTACTTTATACAAACACGCTGTGTTGATCCATTAATAATCATTAATGCGACTTATAAATTTTATTTATTCCATGAGCATCTCTAAGAAAACATGAACAAGAGCTTGAAAATCATAAAATCTAAATAAACTACTCACTTATTACTCTAGCTACGCGAAATACCAGGTCAAGGGAGCATCCGGCATGGAATACATCATCTCTTGAATTCTTGACCGGCACTAACTGGATGCGAGGAGAGAGGTAGCTTGGATGTTGTAGCCCGACTTGCACTCCAAGTTTTGTCTCTTATCCTTAGCATTGATTTGAATTTCAAAGAGACTTGGATTGAGAAAGAACTTCATCTTATCTTGGTCTTCTCAAAATAACTTCTAGATGCTAAAGAGACAATTCTTCAAAAATATGCATGAAATAAGAAAGAGAGAGAACTCTCTTAATGTGGGTGTGTGGGACGTCCAAGGCACATGTGGGCCCCCTTGGACGTCCACTCCTTGTTAGCTTCATTTCTTAGTTCTCTTCTTTATCTTCTTTCCTTAGTCTTCATCTCCTAGTTGGCTTAGGTTTCATCTTCTCATAATTCAAATCATCTTCAAACTCCTCTTCGTTTTTCTCTTGTAATCAAACACATCTCCTTCTTTAATTTGAATTTGAATCATGATAGAGGAGAGTCTCAAAACTTTATCACACAAGGAGAGGATAATTCTTCAAACTTTGGAATTTTGCAACAAGTGGGAAGTGGGGCCTTTCCCTTGGGCGTGCATAGGGATTCACGCCCAAGGATTGGGTGGTCCCTACTCCTTTTGCATTTCTTTTCTTTTTTCACAATTCCTTCAAAGTGTGGGCCCCCCTTAGGTGATAGTCTCCTACAAAATATTGAAAACAATGTAAATAATTAATTTTGTGAGACTTAATGAAAATCATGCATGGGACCCAACTAATTTTTCAATGTGCCCAATGAAATTATGATGCAACAGATTAATGTAAGTTTGAAATTCAAAAAGTCCACTTTGTGGAGTGATCATGTGGCCCAAAACCTTAATTTCATGAAAATCATGCAATTGAACCAATTTTGACTCATTTTGACCTAATTTCCAATTTAATGCAGAAATGCATGAAATCATGGAATTTTATGAAATTGAATGTGAATGGACCTAATTAAGCCCACTAATGTTCATGAAATGATGACTTTAAGTGCTAATTTTGTGAACTTATGTACAAACTTTTGTTATCTTTCTTTGGAGCAAAAAAGTGAGGTTTCTCTCCGATGACTAATGGTAGTTATTCTTGATTAGTGAATGCTAATGAGGTGAAGATTGGTTGGCTGCCAACCAATACATTTTCAGCTAAAACCCCCTCATGTGTGGTATGCAGCCTAAGTAAATTCTCTCACTTCAGTGTTTTCTTCTAAATAAATGCTTTTAATTGAAGCAGCTTCTCTTATTATTCTGTGTTTGTCAGGCTACAGTGGCTGAAGACTCTAAGATGCCATTGTCTTATTTTCTTGCGTCTGGTAGACGCAACTCCTGTAATCAGTTGGGTGGATTTGTTCCTGCCAATCGTGCAACCCTTAATTCAAATGGACAAAATGGCCTCTTGACATTAAAAAACTCCAGGGACTCAGAGAACAAATTGCGAGCTGTTGGTTTAAAGAAAAAGGACCCCCTATGTCAAGACTGTGAAGTGGTTGACTTGACTGCTGATCTTCCTTCGCGTGAACATCCAAGAACAGAAGATATGATAAGTTCTTCAAAAAAGTCCAAAACTTTGAAATTAGATCATAAGCATTGTAAACAAGTATCTCAATCGTCCTCACTCATGCAAGTGGAATTTGGTATCAGCAACAGCAATGGAGGCATGCAACATGCCCAAGTCAGTTCAGGTGTCATCACACAAAGGACTGTCTCCCTGATCGAAAACAACAGGGACCTTCCTACTTTCGTGCCATGTGGTGATGAGGAGACAAGAGGATCTACTTTTTTGAATCAGGTGAGGCATTTTGATTCTGTAATGATAACAATAAAATCCGATATCTTTCTTTTTTAAAAATCTTGTTGCTTCATGTATTTAAGATTATTTTTCCTTGAATGCTCTGAATTAAAGATATCTTGCTCCTTTCTAACTGCTGTGTTTTTGGGTGTTATGTTATTATTATTATTTATTGTTTTTGCTTTGTAATTGTTGTTATTAGGTTGAATATAACTCATTTTTTTTTTCTTTTTGACAATTACAAATAGTCAATGGCATTTTAATATTTACAAATGACTGTGTGTTATTCTCAAATCTCAGTGGACAACCTTGATTTGCAACGAACGGCCAGTTTGACCCGTTGTTGAAATCCTGATGTATTTTACTGTGGAAGGATGAAAATCTTAGATCTAAAATTATTAAAATTAAAATGAGGCATTAATGATTTTATTGATTTGGATTTTATGTTCTTTTCTGTGTATTACCCGAAGTTTTTTCTTAGGGACAGCCTAGCTGTTCCTGAAAATGGCTCTAGTCAATCTCTATTTATGTTTTTACAACATTGTATGGACTGTCCACCAGCGTCAATGAATCTTATTTCATTGTTTCTTTTAGTATCACTTTCTTCTCATGGTCAATGATCAACTGTATATTAAAATTATTAATGAACTGTCATTTTTTTTTTATTATTGGTATCAGGAAATAATAGGAACAAGTCTTAATGTACTGTCATTAGCCTTTAGGTTTGACAATTCATTCTGTTTTTGCTTTATGCATATCCTTGTGGTCCATTGTTGTGAGTTGTGACATCCCTTTAGAGCTTCAGTTTTTTTCACTTATCTTGTTGCATGATGCCTCCATTTATATTTGGAAATATGTGATTGATTAGTGATTCTAATATTTTGGGCTGACGAAATCAAACCTGTGAGATCCCACAATCCCACATCGCTTATGAGGCTACCCAGATACTGGGCTAATATATGGAGGACACCATGTGACTTAGTATGAGGCCTTTTGAAGCTTAATGGGCTCCGAAAACAAAACCTTAAGACAAGATTGGGCCAGAGCCCATGGGGCTAGAGCTTCATGAGCCAAAGAGGACAATATCATACTGGGAGATCTGGGTCGTTAAATAACCAAGCGATGTGGGATTGTGGGATCCTATAAGACCCAAAACAGACGGCTCTGATACCAAATGTAACCACCTAGATCTCCCAATGTGATATTGTCCTCTTTGGCTCATGAGGCTCGGGCCCCATGGGCTCTGGCCCAATCTTGCCTTAAGGTTTTGTTTTCAGAGCCCGTTAAACTCCAAAAAGGCCTCATACTAAGTCACATGGTGTCCTCCATATATTAGCCCAGTATCTGGGTAGCCTCATAAGCAATGTGGGATTGTGGGATCTTACAAAACCTCTAACCAAAAATTCAGATCCAAAAGAAGAGTATTTACAAGAATTTTATCACCACAGCATGCTAGAAATTAAAAAAAGTTTCTTAAAATGAAAATATCTGAAATTAAAATAAGTTTCGTAAAATGAAAATTTCTTACATTACTCTGAGCTTTTATGCATTAAATCTTATTTTCTTTTTGCACAATGCCAAGATGATAGCACCTCCTTGATCTCTGATTTGCCCTTTATACCCCAAATCTCTCAGAATGGAGTGGGTTCTGACTTGAGTGGTGTTTTACAAAGAGTACACATATCATGGTGGTTGAAAGAAGATCAATCTTGTTTTCATCACTGTGTTATCTTCTGTGGTTCTATGCTTCTTCTTGGGTTATTATGCAAAGCCCATATTATTTTGAATATTGGAGCCATATAATAGGAAATCTTGACATCTTTCTGATTTAAATTTATAGGTGTGATTTTCTATTAAAATTGATGTCAGTTATTGATTTTTGTTAGATGAGTGGAATTGGATGGTGGAACTTCCTTTTGATTTTCTTTACGCTAGAACCTATTTGAGTGCTTGTAAGCACATTTTCCAGGCCTTTATATAAATTTCTTAGAAGTCTAGATCGGTTGCATCTTATCTTTCTATTTCTTTTGAACCTTTTTTTTTTGGTTTTTCAATATTTTGTGGTTCATTGTGAGATATCATGGCTTCATTGGACAAATCTGGTTACTCATTGAAGTTTGATTGGCATGTTTTGAAATATGGGATTCCTAATTTTTTAGGTGTTTTGTTGAATGCCAATCAGTTGGCCAAGTGTTTGGACCTTGTCGATGGGCATGAACACTTATCTGTTGACATATCGGTGCCATATTTACTTGATATCCTGCATCTGTCTTCTATGTTGGTACCCTATCACAAGCCCCCATTTCAGGGAGGGGGGTTGACTGGGAGAGTAATTTTGCTTTCTGTAACTCTCTTTAGATTTTGAGTTGGGTTTCAAATCATCATGCTTTTTATTGCTGTCTGATTATATCTTTGTTTCAATCTGTATTTTCTCCGCACCAGTGGATCTAAAACGACCTTTTGTAATACTAAGAGTGAAGTGCTTCAACTGATGAAACTAACTGTAAACCTATATTTTCATATGTGTATCTTACAGGTTCAAGAAAAGCTTACTACCGAAGAATACAGTGAATTTGTGGGTTTCATGAAGGCATTGAAGTCTAAAACTATGAAAATAATTCCTGTGCTAGAGGCAATTGCAAGATTGTTCTCTTTACCAGGAAGGCTTGTTCTTCTTAGAAGGTATTCAATTTTATTGAAGTCTGTTCAGAATTTTTTTAACCCATCTAAGTGGCTTCACAGTTATTGTACTGCATGACATGTGCTGTGACATTGTGTGGTGTCGATGCTGTGTATTTGTTTATTTTGAAATATTTATGATGGCACAACTCACAATTGTTGTTTCTTTATTGTTTCTTTTTTTGAATGGTAAAGAATTTTTATCTAGATATATGAACTCTATACAATAGCAGGCATAATCTATTATGTATGGTAGCATATTGAAAAGGAAAAAGGATATCTTAGCATTCATGGAGGAATTCCACAAAGTGTTGCATTAAGGAGGAACCTGAAGGACAAGGATAAGGAAACTAAGGTCAATTCATATATGGCAAGAATTGGTGGTCAGGTGGTATGGACTATGGAGTCCTCCTTTAAGGAGGAACTTGAAGGACAATGAAGTGTCTCAGTTCATCTCGCTCCTCAACCTCCTGAATGGTATGTTCATCCCGGAAAGAGAGGATAGTAGGATGTGGACTGCCTCAAAAGATGGGACCTTCTCTGTCTCCTCTTTATTCTCGGCCATATCTAACAGATCGAGGGAGAGGAGTGTGGTGCGAAGAATATGGAAATTGAAGGCTGTCCCCCCCTCCGCCCCCCCCCCCCCCCCCCCCACACACACACACACACACACACACACACACAAAGGGTGGTTATCGTCGGGTGGTTGGCTATCAGAAAAAGAATTCTTACTATGGATAATCTTAGGAGAAGGTGGATGATAGGTGTTAATAGCTGCCCCATGTGATTAAGAGATGAGGAATCAGTGGACCATCTTATGCCGAACTGTAAAACCGCTCAGTCTTTATGGAGGGCCGTGGTTGGGTGGTTTGATTATTGTTGGGTCTTCCCAAAGTCACTCCTAGAGCTCTTCCAAGCTTGGAAGGACCCAATCGGGGTCCCAGAGGTAAAGAACTGTGGAGATTGACATTTCTAGCGGTGAGAGGATACTCAATAGATCAAATAATGTTACATTGGAAGGAGTTAGCCTTTTCTTTTGCAAGGACTTAGGTTTACTGTACTTTGGCTCCGCCCTTTCTCTTTCTTCCGTTCCTGTTTTCCTGTTCTCGTGTGTTAGCTTGTCGGTACTCATCTCTTGTACTGCTTGCTTTTATTAATAAAAGTAGCCATTTAAAAAAAAAAACACTTTATGGTGTTCTGAAACCAAGCCATCGAAATTCCACATACATACAATCCAATCTAGACCATTCAAAGTGTGGGTCCCATAGTTGGAGCAACACCCATGCACTCGGTGCCTAGTTGGTCTTATTTTTTATGCCACAATAATAAGAAGCCTCTGAGCACCATCTCAATTAAATTTCTCTTTCATGTTATTCATAGTTACATTTTTTAAGAAAACATGTAAATGTTCTTTTATAAAAGAACTCAAAACAATATTTATACTAAAACTCTAATTTTAGATGTGTGGGGCCATTTTATTTACATACATGGTTTCTGCGTATAGTGTGATTATTTTATAAAGATTTATATAAAGTATTCCGTTATTATATGCTAAGATTATATCTTTATATCTCTAACTAAACAAGCTTATTCAGTTAGTATATGCTAAGATTATATCTTTATATGTCTAACTAAACAAGCTTGGATGCTTTTGCTGTTAAAAAGAAAGTGTAAAATTTGTGATAACCAAACAGTAGTTTTTTGAGATAAAGCTACCATTAAGAAGTAGCTTTCTAACAGCTATTTTAAAAAAGCACTTTAAAAAGCTGAACCAAACACAGCCTTAGACTCTTGCTAAGAGATCTGTTATTTTGAGGCGGAAGTTCATTGCTATAAATGTTTGTGCTTATGGCTATTTTTGTCATATTTGTACAATTTTGAGGATGTAAGTTGCTAAGGATGCTCATATTCTGCACTCTCCCTTGTTTTGGGTTTAGTATATCTTGCTAGTTATTTTGATTTGCCAAAGAAATGCATTAATGCAAAGATCTGCTCATCATTACATTATCTAGCTGATATCATGAATTTACTGTTAACAGATTCAAGGATTATGTCCCTGCAAAATATCAACTGATGTATGAGCAGCTTATCAAAGCTCATGATGCAACAGTAGCCAGTGGAGGTAAAATATCATTTATTTTCGTTGCTACTATTGATTTGTTTAATACTGTGATATCTCTGATGGTTGATGATCCTTGCTAATTATCTTGAGGTCTTTTGTGGTAGCGTTACTGTTAAGACTTTGACATGTATATGATCTGCCATCTGGGATTTGACTGAACTGTGACTTCAACAATATAAACTGGAATTAACTTATTTGAATGGAAAATGGAGAAGTGATATTCAGACTCACAGAAGCACGAATGAAGTAACTTGTCATACCATTCAATGAAAGTGTAACTTTTTTCATCCTTATTCCAAAAGGTTATAGCAAGAACCAGGCATTTTCAGGGAAGTGACCAAGCAGTAAAGATCAAAGGTCAAAAGGGGTTCAAAATTTTTCAATGCCAATTCTAACAAGTGGATTTGGCAATAATGAGGCTCCGGCTCCAATTCTTCTTCCTCCTTTTTTAGCATCTTGCCCGTTTTAGTCCTATTGGAGACGTGTGTAAATGTCGTTGTTCACGGTCACGACCCAGGATCCGGGGCCCACGGATCCCATGTCGTGTGCAAATAGCATCATATTCACAAACATAGGTCAAATCATAGCTGCATAATAAATTGAGTATTTTATCTAAACAATTCAACTTTAATTAATAAAGATGTCCAAATAATAACAAGTCAAACTAATGAACCTTTACGATTGGATAGACAATCTCAATGTTGACATGAAAGAAATAAAATGTTCTAATGAATCTGGCGAGTCACGTGGATGATCCTCCATAGATGTTGAATCCTATGACTTTGTTGTCAGGATACTACTGCATCTCTAGGTTTTGATTACCTGGATTCGGGCGGAAAACAACAATAAGTAATACCGAGTGAATAGATTCCTAAATATACAAGTATGCGTGCAAGCAACAATATAATAAATGAAAATGTTCAACATGGCATGTGACAATGATGGGGTTTATTTGTTAAGTCCAGTTAAGGTTTCTAATTCTAACCTTTGGAACACCACCTAACACCATATGCATAGGCTTTCAAAATTATACACCTCAAGGGTGATTTTTGTAATAAAAAAAAGGGTGAATTATAGTAAGTTGAACGGCTGACCTATAGCAAATAAAACAACGCAACCGACCTAGAAGTAAGAGAAATTATGTGGATGACCTAAAAGCCACGTAAAAAGGTCCTGGGCTCAAATTCACGAGGGCTGGTTTGCTTTTATGTTGGAAGTAAAAAAGGGTTTTATAGGTCTCATGGGCAAACGTGTGATTGTCAGTTTTCTGATTAAAGGACCAAAAGAAGTGAAATTTCTAAATAATCTATCCCATATGTTTGAAAATTGTACACACACTTTATGATCTTCATGTATTTTTTTCATAACTATGCTCGATTCTCCTTCAATTCAAACCAGAATGACCCTTTCAGTGATTAAAGCAGCAGAAGCGAGAAATGAAATTAAAATTGTTCACATAATGGTTTACCTTTTTTTTTCTGTTCTTCTTGAAGTTTAACCTGCAATGTTTGTTTAGTTATATTATTCAGGTGTTTAACTTTTGTGCAGATGGATGAAATAGAAAGCATAATGTCCACACGTGCTCCTAGGTTCCTGTTACACCCCAACCCGAACTAATCATGATTAAGGCTAATTAAGTGAGATTAATGCTAGTTAAGCATGGGTAATTGGGTTAATGAAGGTTAATGACTAAAGAGAGACAAATTAGTCTCGAAAGATGCATTAAGCATAATGGAGTGAATTTGATTGAAATTGAGTCGGCTAAGATGAGTTTAGATGCAAACAAGGTAGGCTAAGGACTTTTTCATAAATACGGGTTTTCACGTATTTTGTCGAATGCAGAAATTCTTGATACCAACGTGTGTATCTCGAATAGTACGTTAACTTTTATAATAGACATGATTCCGTTTGACCTTAAACGGACCAAATGATGCTTCATTTGACTCAAAATGTAATAAGATGAGGCATATATTAGAATGAGATGAGGCAATGAACTCATTTCACCCAAACCCTAGGCATCTCCTTCATCTTCTCCTTTTCTCTTCCATCCTTCTTCATCAAATGAGAGACTAGGTGTGATTCAAGTGATGTTGAGAAAGGGGTTCCAGCTTCATCTTCTTCCTCAAATCATTCCTCCATTTTTGAAGTGTTAAAGCTTGAAAGAGAACTCAAGATCTCTTTGCTTGGAACTACAAGTAGTTGGTCTTATCTTAGGATTTCCAAGTTCTATTAATAGTTTGAAGAAGTGTGTAGCACAAATGACTTATGGGTAGTGTTTTTATGTTTCCATGGGATTAGGGTTTGGAATTTGGGGATTTTAAGCTCAAACCAAGCTAAGTAAAAGAGGGCTTTGAGTTGATTATCTTCAAGAGGCAAGTATAAGCATTTACTTGTGATTAGTGTTAATCATGGTAGAAGTTCATAGAATTTCCATGGATTTTGTGCATTTTACATTGAGCTTTGATATTGTTTATGGATTGATTGAGATGGTTAATGGATGATTAGAATATTGAATTGCGAATGAATGATGTTTGAGGAGGGAACAGGAGGTTCCAATGTTTAATGTAGGTTGTAGAAATGTGAGGGAGAAAGAAGAGTAGAAGAAGAGAGAGCATTAGAATTTCGGATTGGAATTCAGATGGATTTGCTCGAGTGAACAGTGAGTCTGCTCGAGCGAGCCACTTTCTGTTTGGTTCGCTCGAGCGAACCTGAAACTGACCAACACATTAATTGTGAGTGAAAATTTGGCCATGGATTTTGGATTTTTTCATGGACTTGGAGTAATCCTTGTGAGTATAAATGCTCCCTAAATTAGTTTTAAGACTAATCATGGGGTAAAGTGAGACTGTTAAGAATTATGGATAATGAAGGAAGAATCTCATAGTTAATTAATTGTGGAATAAATTTCCATGGATGTTAATTACGGGGACTATAATGCACACATTAAATATATAAATGTGATGCTCATCGAGAATAACACGTGCATTTGGTAACCGTTGGTTATACCTAAATGGTTGTTTAGATTTGAAATAGAATTGGGTAGAACCATAAGTGATTAGTAATCCCCTCATTGTATCGATATGTTCCAATCTAATGAGATTGGTATTACTATTATTCCCTTTGTTATGAAGGGAATTATAGAGTTAAATTGAATCCAGAAATGGATTGTTTATTGGAAAGTATTGACCCTTGAGTCTGGCACTACCTAGCTATTGTATTAAAACTCTAAATGAGTTCAATGAATTAATAAATGAAACAAATGACTATTCCTACTGCAGTAGATGGATTTGGGGGCTTTTCGGAGCTCCGTGGTGATGCCAATTGTCCCTGGCCCGGATACTGGTAAGTCCCACAATTCCGATCATACCTATGGGTATTGATTGATGCCTTCCATTTGGAGGATGAATCCTTCCTTTGAGGGAAGATGGTAAATGAAAGGAATTGCAATCCAATGAAATGAATGCTATGGTAGTGACCATCTTGTACATGTCCATTAATTGACTTTTGATGTTTACCTATTGTCATTATAGAAATCATCTAGACTTATCTAGAATTTGAATTGTTACTAAATAGATTGAATGAACTCAGTCTACATATTAACATGTGCTAGTACAAGATTTGTTTATACATTGTTGAACCGTCGTATTCACTAGTGTTATTGATGGCATTATAGGCTCGATTGCCCTTGCCGGTCCAGCAGCGACCCCAGCGGCAGCGGAGGAGACCGCTCCGGTTCCTCGAGAAGGACTAATCGAATGGAATGGACGGGATGCCATTTGATATGAGTATCCGAGTGCGAGAAAGAATTATCACATTTTGAGAAAATGTTTTGAGAATTTATTTTGTGTAATCATTTTGAAATGTAACTAATTGTCTTTTGTGTAGTGTTTTGGATGTGTAGTAATTGACAAGCAATGATGAGAATGATACATGTATGAAGGACATTATTTTGTATACATGTAAATCGTAAATTGATATTGTCAAATAAAAATGTTTCTACAAAATTGTGCTTTTGCCAGGAAATTGAGAGTGATATCTATTGTGGATTCCGTTTTAACTTCGGTTAATTCGGGGTTTACGGGAGTAAGTATGGGCTCATGGCCCGGGATTATCGGACCTCGGGCCCGGGTCGTGACAGTTCCACTCTAATTCATCTCATTCTTGGAGAAGGTCACACATTGCCTTTCTGTAGCAGCCGAATGGATGCTGTAGAAAAGCATGAAATCTTCCATGATTTAAAAGCGCATCATGTAATACCGAGTTCGTTGATTTGGGAACTTTTTTTAACATTTTCTTCACTTTGTATCAGGTCATTTTGTACATTATATATATATTTTTTGTAGAAAGTACATTATAGTTAATTTAATGCTAATCGTTGTTCTATCAATCATCCTTTACTAATAGGGTTTTATTCTCCTTTTTCTTTCAGTGTGTGTGTGTTTTTTTTTTTTTTTTTCACACGTTCATTTCTGGTGACAAGAATTTCACTGGGCTTTGGGAATATGATACGGTAAGTGGGGATATGGCCTCGATTTGACTCTCTGGTGTTAAGATGAACTTGAGTAGTTGGGTGGATGATAAAGATGATATTTTTGTGTGTACTTCTGGAATTGATATCTTCTACAGTTCTTGGTATAGGTTTTGGAAGATAATATCATCTAGTTCTTATGTGCATGTATACCATTCTAGAAACAGGGCTTAAGTCCGAAGGCCTATTTGGATCCATCATAGACTGAAGTGCAGTTAACTTGGTTTGCATTTAGATTAAGGGTCATTTGTTTGGATAACCTAAGCTACTTTTTGAATGAGTTGTGTTCTTTCTCAGACTACATACAGGTAATAAACTTACGGGTAAAGTGGTTGCAGGGCAACTGAGTTTTGAGGATCCAAACAAGGCCTTGGATCATGGGACACTCTCAAATGAATTTTTAAGGCCTTTCAATGTAAAAACATAAATTCCTCTTTTTTCATGCCACTTTATGTGGAAAATGCTCTTTGAACTTTTCATAGAAAATGATTGAATCCTCCGTTGCGAGCTATTCTTTTGATGGAATCTTTATTTCCCCTTTCATCATTTCCTTGAATGCTCTTTAGCCTTTTGATTGAAGAGTAGAAAGAAAGCCCCCATTCCTTTTCTTTATTTATTTAAAAAGGTTCCTACAGAAAATATGTCTCTATAAGGTTGCCCTAATATTAAAAAGTAGTTTTAACTAGATCCCTTAAGCTTTGCCTTTTGTAGTCTCAAGACTCAACCGCTTCAGCAAGTCAACAATCTTGGTGGTTTGAGAGGAACAACACTACTGTTAGCCATTGAAGTTGATTGGCAGGTCCATGTATTGCTATCCTTTTCACCCACTGGTAGTTTGTGACAAGTTTATTATTTTTATTAAGGAAGAAACTAAAGAGGAGGATTGGTGAGGGAAAGAAAGAAAAGCTGTTCTTTCTCTAGAATACAAAGTAATGATGCATCTCAAGTTGTCTTGCTCCTTGGTTAGCATCCTTAAACTGCATGGTTAGCTGCTTTTGGTGCAAGCAGAGAAGTCATGCTTAGAAACTTGGCTACCTCCATTTTCCCACCCAAAGTGTGTTCACGTGTTTGTATTTGTTTCAACTACCTTACAAACACACTATGGAGGAACAAGTTTCTGGTGATATGAACCCATGAACGGTGGGAAGATCATGATAGCACTGAGCTTCTCAACGCAACTAGCATCTTTTCCAGTTCATCCATGGTTTCTATTGTGTTTTTTCTGTCTCTCTCTCTTTTCCATGAAGGTGGATCATATTCATGATGCATTACGGCCATTATCCAGTCAAGTACAAGGCTACAGTTAGAGTTGCTTAAGAAAGCTAATTGTAATAATGTATTAGTGGAGATCAAACACAGGCATTATGTAGTCAACCGAAACGGGCGCCCCTCTTTTGTCTATACACATAAACCCACCTATGTATGTTAAATTTACCTGGCTGAGGACTAATAATTTCATGAGTTACATGGTTGATTAATTATTTCTAAAAGGCTACACTATTTGAAAGTTCTAATATTCTCTAATTTATAACCTCAAAAGAATAGAAAAAAATGAAATTATAGACAAAATAAAATAATGGTGCGTGATTATTAAAAAAAAGTTAATCCAGAAAGCAATTCACCTAACTATCAATAACGCTAAATTAACGGTTGATTTGATTAAAAACCAAGAAAATATAAGCGTTAAAAATCATACAGACACCACTAAATACTTTTTTTGGTAGATACATTTCATCAAATACTTGAACCCTTTGCTGGCCAGCAAAAGAGATACTGATTTGGCGTCATTCATAAAATCTTCATAAGAAATGATGATAATCCAATTAGTGAGATTTCTTCTGTGGTTCTTGCATAAATGGGCGGTAGGGCCTAGTTTGAATTAAAAAAGAAAAGAAAAAAAAGATTTTATACAGATGGCAAATCTTGATTTGATGAAACAACATCTTTCTGTCTCAACGAAACAAGGGAGCCGGATTCTTATTTCATGTGTCATACATGCAATAAATGGGTCTGGATCATCTTTTCAACTTGGAGTACCTTGAGGCCTAGGGATTAGGGGTTGTGAGAGATTAAAAGGTTCATTACTTCACCTCTAGAATGTTTATCATGACTTTAAAGACACGTCTATGGGTTCTACAAACGTTTTCTATCCTGCCGGAACAAAAACTATTTTTCAACCCCTCCATCGAAAACACTAAAACACGGTTCAGCGTAATGACAGAAACTTGGTAAAAAATTTAGATTGTTTTTACCATTTTGCTCTCGGAAAACCAGCTGCACCAGATGTAAAAAAATCTTCGTCCTGTAAAAGTAACCAATTTTTCCTAGCCTTTTATGCGGAAACATTGCTGCACAAATGTGCCTAAATGGGAGCAATAATTTATGGTTTTTTAGGCACAAAACTTTTAGTGAAAATTATCAGATTCGGGCGTATATAATTGTAGAACTTCACTCGCTTAAAGACCTATGTCCAAGTAAATAACCTTCCATGAAAAAAAAAAAAGATAAGACAGTTCCCAGTTTTGTTTTATAAAGTACTGCTAATTTCATGAAAAATTAAGTTACGCACATTCGTTCCATCCTACAAATCAGACTTAAACCTTTTTTTGTGCCCAAATCCTGGGTGCCCATTCTATTAACACTTGATTAGGATAAACATCATATGATTATGATCTTGATGATGATTGATGAGCCCTCTCAAGCCCAAACTGGTTTCACATGTTGAGTTTAGGGGTGCACAAAAAAACCGCTAAACCACTAAACTGATTCGGACTGATCCGAACCGGGCGGTTCGGATCGGTTTTGTAGTAGATTAATTGGTTCGGTCATGGTTCAGATTTCCTTCAAACCGTTCAGTTCGGTTCGATTTTCGGTTTGAAGTTATGATTAAACCGCTCAAACTGAACCGAACCAATTATATAAATATATATTTTTATAAAAAAATATAAAAAAATCTAAAAAAGTACTTAAAGAAGACTCAAACCCTCACTCCGTTACTTGAAATCCAATGTCTTTCACCAATTGAACTACCATTTCTTTGTAAAAAAAAGTAAAACATAACGTAACCGAACCGAACCGGTTTCTTTTGGTTCGGTTTGAACACATGGGCGGTTTGGTTTGGTTCGGTTTGGACAAATAGAAAACCGATGGGTTTGGTTTGGTTGATGGTTCCCCTCTAAACTGATTCGAACTGCCCATGCCCCTAGTTGAGTTGCAATCAAGAATATAAACTATAGGGGTGTTTGGAAATAATATATTTTTAAAGTTTTTTCTATATTATTTTTTAGTTTAGAATATAATCTATACACATAAAAAGTAGCTGTTTGAATAACTTAGAAGGTATCATGCAATATCTCACTTTTTGACAAAATTCTTCATATTAAAATATTAAAATATATGATGTATAAAATAATCTTTCATTAATAAAATTACCCAAAATAAGGGTCAAAGTTTTTACAAACACCCAAAATAAGGATCTCTTTTATAAGAGTCCTAATATGACTCTCAATATTAGATGGGCCATTCGGTTTTTATAAATTTTATATGAGTCCCATAGCCCTCTCATAATCACAAAGTTCCCTTATTGAATAATAATATTGGTGGGTTCTATAAATGTCACATTAGGTGACTTCTATCACGGTTGCCAACATTAAGTTGGGCCTTGTACTACCAACCCTAGGCGTGTCTCATACTAATTTCCAAAATTGGATTGCATAATTGCTTATTAGTTTGTTGTCATTAAATAAGTGTCATTAGTGATTACTATAATTAGCTTGGCTAATATGACTATTAACATCAAATGGATCTCACATTGATTTTTTTATTGATGGATTTCTCATTAACGTACAACACTCGATAGGGCCCTTTGTCATAATCACCACTGGATGTATAACATTGTGGTTACCAAAATTTGATGGATCCAACATTGATTAAATTATAACATTGCTCGTGGTTTTTAACATTTAGTCTAATGATTTTCTAATTAGACGTGCCCTACTATGGTTATCAATAGTAAATCACTGTAATGTGACTACTAGTTAGTGGATTCCCATTGGGTTAATCATCCTTCTTTCTCTCTTCATTTCTTGTTTGGATGTACTACTGAAGATTTTATAGATTGCAAAACACTTTAATGGTACATTGAAATTATAGAAATTGTCAAACACCATAAGTGACAATATCATATAATATGACACACTATTTCATTTTATGATAATGAAATCTTACAATACTCAAATTTAGTAATGTTATATTTACCTTTGTCCAAACAACCCCTCTTCACAAGACACTCCTCTTCTCAGGATTATATTGGCTATGCAAAAATACACTGAAAAAGGCCGACGCAAGTCAGGCAAGTCTCTGACTCTCTTCTATTAATCTTTTCTCGTTTCTCTAAGTACCGGATTCCCACGCGGGTCTGGAAATCTGTTTCATGAGATCGAAAAAGGCATCGATAATGTACTCATGTAACTTGTTCTCATTCAACTTCAAGTAATACAACAAAAGCTCATGCATGAAATCCCAATCCAACGGCTGGAAACTATCCACGCGGTGTGCGCCCATCATCTCCTGCATGGATCGCCAAAACTCCACGTACGGATCCATCGTATAAATGGCCAGGGCGATGGCCCCACTCCTACCATTATCTGACACATGCACTTCCTCCTCGACCAACGACGTGCCGGCCGACACGTCGAAACGTTGCGAAGGCCGGATATCGGGTCTGGTGTCGCATGTCGACCGACTCCTTGGTTCGGAGCCGAAAACTACGCTCTTGCTTGGTCTATTTCCTAATACAAAAATGTCCGAGTCGGTTGATGTAACGGTCTGGTTGGACTCGTTCGACTCGTTACGACAGCAGGCAAAGGAAGGAGTACTGGGCTTCTTGCAAGCTGCAAATAGGCAGTTTTGGGAACGAGTACTGGGCTTCTTGGAAGTTGAAAACAGGCAGTTTTGGAGTTGTGGGGTGGTCTGTTTTTCTGGCTTGGAGAAGAGATATTGAAGAAAGTTTGTCATTTTGCTTCTTTTTTGACGTTTGGTGATGGACAATATTCTACTGGGACTGGGGACTCTGATTTGTGTTGTAGTGGCAAAGGGCAAGGATTTGAAGGGCTTGGTGAAACATGCTATAATGCTATAGTGTAACAAGACGGCATGATGGATGTTTTGTTTGCTGATTTTTGATGGTAAGCCTCGTGGCTCTCTCTCTTATAGGGCTAATTACAGTAAGTGTACATGATTTTGGAGGATTTTAATTTTTGGATCTCAGTGCATGAATCTGAATAAGAATATATGGTCCAGCTTTGTTGTGATTTGAATGAATTGTTTGAGAAACCATTGCCAGGTCTCAAATTGGATGTCATAAGTTCAAGAGCTGAATAAGCGGTAAGAAAATCTGTACATCTGGATTTAATCTTCAAATCAGGTGATTTGGATGTCATAAGTTCAAGAGCTGAATAAGCGGTAAGAAAATCTGTACATCTGGATTTAATCTTCAAATCAGGTGATTGCAGTATATCTCTGCCTTAATAACAAATAAAGACTTTGTGTCCCCCAGGAGCTCTTCATGTGGTGTCCATCTGAAAACAAGTCTAGATGTAGACCAGGTCCAACACAATGTGATCTTAGCGTTTGATTTTAGGATCAATGTAAGACAGCATCAACAGCCAGTTTAGCATGGGGTAGTGAGTGTGAATTAGGGTTGTAAACGGGTTCGTTCCGGTCCGGATCCATAGTGGACCCCGAACTGGAACCGTTAAGGAGAACGTGAAACCAAATCTGGACTCGGAACCGTTTCGGAACTAATTTCTTGGCTCCGGAACTGGAATGAAAATCATATATGAGATTGGTCTGAATCGGAGTTCGGATCTAGGTAGAGAATGCTAAAAAAATATGGTTTTTAAGAGAGATTTTTGAAAATTGAGATAATATGTCATGTCTTGAGTCCACGGGTCTAAACCAATGTGAAATCGAATTTAGGCCCATTTATTTATCGGGGCCAAAATATAGATTCAGATCCAATTTTTAACCAGTCGAAGCCCATGTTTGTCATCTCTATTTCATGCCTCTATTTCTCTAAATGTCTAAATCGTACAGAGGTTTGAACAATTAGAGCGTTTGGCATAAAATTTTAGACTCTGTCCGCTTTAGACATTTAGAGGTAAATCCTCTAGAATCCAAATGTTCAAAAAGTAGGCAGATGAAAAATATAGCTTTTGAGTCTTAATTATAGAGGCAATGTATTTAAAATAGATTTGTGCCTTACCAAATATGTTTTTTTTTATTCTAGCATCTTTTTTTATGGTTTTTTTTAAATGACTCTATTTTAGATGTGTCTATAAAAAATAAGAGTAGAGATACCAAACAAGCCTTGAAATATTAGAGAATCGTTGACCATTTACTTTCCCAGTGTGAATGAATTACATGGAGTTAATTCATCGTCGGGCTGACCCCATTATCTTAAACAGTGTATGTTTTTGTCGACCTCTTCCACCAATGCCTGTAGCAGGTCCAACTTCATAAATGCAAGATTCAGAATTTACACTGCTCCTGACATTGCGTCCACTAGGAGATGTATCTGAAACTTTACCCACCGACCGAGTGCACCGTACCGTATTAAATGCCTGAGTATGACCAACCGGCTGAGGTTAATTCAGAGGCGACGTTACGTCTCAATTTTTAGACACATGGGGCTTCCGTTTGGTAATTTTATTTTTAAAATAAAGTGAACTCAAGTGAAATAAAATAAAGATAGAAAATAAAATATAAGTGTGTTATAATTATATTTTATTTTTAGTTGTTTGGTATAAAATATTTTTAACCTTTTATATGGAGAAATGAAGTTTTTTTTTGTCTTTTAGTGAATAAAAATAGTTGCTTTTTTATTTTTTTTTGAAGTAGACGGAAGGAGTTTTGAATTAAAGTACTTTTGATTTGATGCTTAATTTTACTTGACTTTACTATACTTTAAAAGTAAAATTACCAAATGAGCAAAGGCTTTATAAATGAGTAGAACTCCACACTGGAACCCATTTATAAATTTCGTTTGAGTTATGCCGTTTGGATGTTTACAGAATAAAATATTTACAGATTTAGATATTGCAAGAATAAAATAGTATAGAATAGAATAATGCAATATTATAATATTGTTACTATTTGGTAATTTTTTAATAATATTACAGATTTTAAATTGAGTTGTTTGGAAAGTACTATAATTAAAGTAAATTACATTATTAGAATATTTTTTATTAAATATCTTAACTTATATGTGATTTATCACGTTTGGATAAAAAAGTAGTGTGATAAAGTAATGTTCAAGTGTCATGTTTTACCATAAGTTACTTTTCTTTTATAACATAAAATCATGGTAAAGTATATAAAGAAACTACTTTATAACTCTCTCTCTCTCACTTTACTTTACCACATACTTTATTTCACCTTACTTTACCTTACTTTTTACCATGATATGACATCAATTTTTATTTTAGTTTACTACACCTGTAAATAAATAACTTTTTATTTATCATAAAAAACTATGATAAAATATGATAAAGTAAAGTAAAAAAATAATATACTTTTCCATTCATTCCCACTTTTACTTCACTATATACTTTATCCCACCTTTACCATCCCGTGACATTTACTTTACCCCACCTTTACTTTACTTTTACTTTTATTTTACTCTACAACTTTGTAATCGTCATTTCGAAAAATTCTTATCATGTAGAAAGTTTTCTACATTGGAAAGTTGCAGGAGAAAATATTGATTTTTTTGAAAAAAAAGAATTTTTTCTTCAAAATTTGCTTGTGTTACCAGAAAATGAAAGATCATAGATTACTTTAAGAAGTCAATGGCCCATTGGTACAAAGTACAAAATCGATTTTGATTCAGAGACATGTTGACCGGAAACCCTCTTATAGAAAGACATGACTGAACGTTGGGTGAATGGAGCCGCACCAGGATGTCTAAAGCTTGGCTTACTTTGGGCTGGAAGTAGGCATTATTCTTAGGTCCGTGCGCGCTGTTTGCCGGAGCTTGTTTCCCTTAAATGAGTCAAGTCTCAGCCTATATGCGCTTGAAGTCTCATTTCCCCTGCATGAAGGAAGAATTGGTAGCGTTTCTGCTCTACAACTCCACGTAGGGATCGATTCCTGGGTGCGTAGATTTAATTGACAACTCCTGGCACGAGGACAACTATCCAAGAAAAAAAAAAGGAAGAGAGAATTTATTTTGCAAATGGGCCAGGCTTGCTGAGTCTCATGCCCATGGGCTAAGTCTAGGCCAGGGTTGGAACTGCATTTCCCCAGCAGATGCTGGGCCACGAGCACCCCTCTTTCTAGTTGGTCACGGTCTATAAGCCTTTACTTCACGAGAGAGAGAGAGAGAGAGAGAGAGAGAGAGAGAGAGAGCCTATGTGCAACCCAAATACCCCTTAAATTCAGAGAGAGAGAGAGAGAGAGAGAGAGAGAGAGAGAGTAGGTGTAACCCAAATACCCTTTAATTCTTTTTAAAACCAAACGTCACACACCGCGCTTATGATTAGAAAACAAGAGAAGGAAGTTTAATACAGTGACTAGCATAAATACTGAGGACGGTTATGGTGAACATTGTAATTTATATATTCATGTATAAAAAAAAAGGGTAAATTAGCCAAAAGTCTTTGAGCACAGTCTTCTAAGGCATTAAGGACAACTACTTTTTCTCTAATGTCTACAGTCCAGACAGCTGGAGATACTTTAGTGAGAGGTCCCTAATATGCCACGTCATGTATTTTCATGACTAATTTGCCCATTTCAACTGTGCCAGGGAACACTTTCATTCTTCTTCTCTCATTTTCCATTCCTTTCCATTGTTGCAGAGTATCGTTGCAGAGCACCTTCCGTCGCCACCATGACTTCCGATTCTCTCTCTTTCATTTCTTCAAAGATAGACACAATTTTACTTTATCTTGCTCTTTCATCTGAAGTCTCTTCCAAATCTTTATTTCTCTACAACTGATTTGAAAGAGAGCATTTTGCACTTTTTCTTGTTTCCCCCCTCTCTTTTCTCGATTGGATTGTGGTCATCAAGTGTTTATGTTTTGGATTTCGATTTTTATTAGAATCTGACTTTTCCATATTCTGATTTTTGGTGTCACCGAGCTCAGATAAATTTCCCAGAATCTCTGATAAACTGGACAGAAACTCAGATAAATTTGTCGAAGTTCTGCCAAAAACTCAGATAAATTTATCTGAGTTTCTGGAACTCAGATAAATTTATCTGAGTTTTTGGCAAATTTATCTGAGTTTATGGCACAACTCAGATAAATTTATCTGAGTTTTTGATAAATTTATCTGAGTTTCTTGCACAACTCAGATAAATTTATCTGAGTTTCTGGCATAACTCAGACAAATTTATCTAAGTTTTGAATAACTTAGCTATGTGAAGTGGTGCCATCCGACGACCCACATCCATCTCTCCTTTCTTATTGCAGTGGTTGTGATTCATGATTCGAGTTTTCTTTCTCAGCCAGCTGAGAGAAGGAGAAGAAGGAGCAAGAGCAGGGAACTATGGGAGAAACCAAACATGTCCTGGTTTTGTGGAAGTGATAAAGTAGAGATTATCAGGTTTAAGCATTAGATAACACTGATTTTGATTTTCAAACTGATTCATAAATGCACGTGTATGTCTTTGGAAGCCAATGGCAGAAGAGATGTACAAAGAAGAGATCGGTGATGCCGACATGGATTCAAATTCTTCGTCAGATAATGCCACCAAAGTAAGGAGTGAAGCCAAGGCATCTGAGGATAGGGAAGAGTTACAAAGCGTGAAATCTCCCGACCAGCTCATATGATGGAAATATGAAATCTGATCACATTTTTGACATAGACATGGATGGGACGATACCTGGGTTCCAAAATGGTGTGAACTTGGACGACCCAAACTATGGGAATATGAAATTAAGGGACCAGGGATCCAATTCCAATGATTGTAGTCTTCTTCAAGATGCACTCATTCAACCTGATGGGAATGGAAGGCTTATGGCCTACCAGATGACAGAGTTGGGAAGGTTTGGGAATGGAGGTAAGAGCGTTTTTGTCTTTTTTAGTTACAAGAGGACTGCTATCAATATGATAAAGTATTGTGGACCGTTTGCAATAAAAATCACCGACGAGGGACCTCCGCCCAAATGCCCCTTAAAACAATCATAGTTTCTTAGAAAGAAATCAAAAGAAAGAAAGGTTATGGATATGTATTTATGTAATCCAAGACCTAGCGGCATATAAAAAGGAGAGGAGAATTGGAGTAAGAAGGGAATGGTAGAGTGTGAATAGAAACTTTTTTTTTTTTTGGAAAAAAAGAGCGAGAAAAGAAAAGTGAAAAATAGATATGAATGGTAATGATAAAGAGATAAAGCAGCTAGTTGATGTAACTTTCAGTCAAAATTATAACCAACAATCAAAACTAAAGCCAAAAGCTCCTCTTTAATATATTATAATGGGCATACTTCTAAAAAATACCCAGCGAGAGAGGGAATCAGAGCCAAGGTGAATCATAGAGAGGTGTGACGACGGACTTGATCTGCAAATACTTATCAAGGGCATGCAATCCATTGTCCCTCCCAAATCCACTCATCTTGTACCCTCCAAAAGGGCAGTCCTTGTCAAATGCGAAGTAGCAGTTCACCCAAATTATCCCAGCTTTAATCGATCTTGACACCCTATTCGCCAAGTTCAAGTCCTTGGTCACTATCCCTGCTGCCAGCCCATACCTTGTCTTGTTTGCCCTTTCAATCGCCTCCTCTACAGTCCTACAGCCATTGGAGAAAGAGAGATATTATAAACAACTTTGTACAATAAACATAAAGCTAATATTTATAATTTACAAGAGGAGAAGAATCTATGCATACTTGAATTTCATGAGAGACATTACAGGTCCAAATATCTCATCTTGTGCTATCAACATGTCGTCCTGCTCAATCCACATGCATTACAAATTTATATTACATGGGATTGGATGAATATGCATGTATATTCATGTATGTATGCATGCAAGTAAAGATATCATTCATGTATTCTATGGAAAACACTTGCCTTAACATCTGTGAAGATTGTGGGTTCTATGTAGTAGCCTTTTTCACCACAGGATTTACCCCCTGTTAGAAGAGTGGCTCCCTCACTTTTACCATGCTCGATGTACTTGAGGACCTTTTCAAACTGTTTCTTATCCACCTGCGTAACAAGAAAAAAAAAATGTAGTGGGTGGTAGGAAATTATAGTTTATTTAGCAATCACTTGATTTTTAGTAAGAGTAACTATCAAGTTGCAGGGCTAATTTATACTTGTTGGTGGAATGGATCATGATCCACCTACAAATGTTTGTGATCCCATTGGCCAGAATATGAAACATTCATGATCTTCTCAGGGAATGTGATGCGTTGACTGTATATATATTTGGGTCGTATGATTTAAACCCATAGGAAAAATAGGATGCTCTATAGGCCATTTGGTTGGTCCAACAGAATATTCTGTAACCAAAATCTTTCACATGGTTGGGCTATCAATATGATCAAATTGGTCAGAGTTACATTCACCATCTGATTGAGTAATCTTAATCAGAGCAACTGTCCAAATTCAAGAAAATGTATAACTACCTGAGGGCCCTGTTGAACAGTAGGATCAAACGGGTCTCCCACCACCCAACTTTTTGCTTTTTCAGCCGATTTCTTCACAAATTCATCATAAATTCCTTCCTGGACATACACGCGAGATCCTGCCACGCATATCTCACCCTGAAAATTCAATCCGTGATGACATGAGCATTATAATCATTATCATTACCATCATCATCATCATCATTATTTGAAAGATCAGTGTTTCTGCTATACTAGAAATTTTCAGAAAGAGTGATATTGGCAATGCCTTGTTAAAGAAGATGGCAAGGCGCGCAAGATCAACCGCCATATCAACGTCCGCGTCGTCGAAAATTATAAGAGGGGACTTGCCACCCAATTCAAGAGAAACTGGCTTCAAATTGCTTTTGGCTGCGGCCTCCATTACCAGCCGGCCCACTTCGGTAGATCCTGTGAAAGCAACCTGAAACAAACGAACATGAATTTCAGAAACGACAATAACATGTACTTAGGATGGAGATGGGCAGCAGGTCGGTTGAGGAAGAAAGTTAGGTAGTGTTTCGTTCGTGTGAATGGATGTCGGAATGGAATGGTCATTCCTACAGAATGACTATTCCAGCGTTTGGTTCGCTAAAAAGGGGCGGAATGGACATTACCTCCGGAATCCCATTCCTTTATGTGAGGGAATCACCATTCTATTGGGAAATGGAAGAAATCACTATTCCATTCATTTCTGATTTTTTGTTGAGACCAAAATACCCTCGCTTCTAATATTATTATTATATCATAATAATAATAATATAATATCTTTTTCACCCAACTATTGTAGGGCCCACCCAAAATATTATAATAATATATAATAATATATTATTATATCATAATAATAATATAATATCTTTTTCACCCAACCATTGTGGGGCCCACCCAAAATATTATAATAAAATATTATATAATAATAATAATAATAATAATATAATATCATTTTCACCCAACCATTGTGGGGCCCACACAAAATATTATAATAAAATATAATAATATATTATATAATAATAATAATAATAATAATAATAATAATATCTTTTTCACCCAACCATTGTGGGGCCCACCCAAAATATTATAATAAAATATAATAATATATCATTATATCATAATAATAATAATATAATATCTTTTACACCCAACCATTGTGGGGCCCACCCAAAATATTATATCTATCTATCTATCAACTATTATAAAAGAGGCTATGTTGCATGGTTTTTTCAACCAACTATTGTGGGGCCCATCCCCAAATATTATAATATAATATAAGAATATATTATTTTGAGAAATTGTAAAATTTTTCACTACACTTTTGTAGGGCCCACCCCAAAATATTATAATGCAAACTTTTTCACTACACATTGTGGGGCCCACCCCCAAATAGTATAATATAATATAATAATATATTATTATTATGAGAAATTACAAACTTTTTCAGTACACCTTTATGGGGCCCACCCCCAAATCATCCACCACAAACAATGCAAATGTGACAGTAGAATCTAACAAGGGTATTTTGGTCAATCTTATGTAAATTTGATTCCATTCCAGGCAGCATTCCAGCATACCGAACGCAGGAATAGGAATCAGAATTTCATTACTGGGTTGATTCCTCAGCGTACCAAACGCTGGAATGAAATTGACTATTTCTGCCTCATTCCATTCCATTGACATTCCGGTCTCCATTCCATTCATGCCTACAACCATTCCAGCGAACCAAACACTACCCTAGTGGTAGTTGTGAAGAATTATAAGGCTCCCATATGCGTCCTGACTCCTGATGCTAGCCAATGGTTCTCAGAAGCCTAGAAAATTCCGCATCTGGCCTTATGATTTAACGAGTGGGGTCATGCTCTGAAATCTAACCAGATCAAAAAAATGATGGCCCATATCTCATTCCAATTAGATCTGAGCTCATCATCGAATTGATTGTGTGAAAACACATGATTTCACGCCCATTTGCCTTTTTATGCTTTATTAGTTAACATTCAGTTGTGGACCAAAACGATTGGAGTAAAAAATATAGCCATAGGCAAATATAGCCATAGGCCACAAAGGGACCACAATTTTTTAACACTTTGGATTTCAGAGGTGAGCCCCAATTATGGGTTTATCAGGCTGGCCCTTGGAGATGAAAAGATTCGGACGCGCGTGTGAGAGAGAGAGAGAGAGAGAGAGAGAGAGAGATCTTACCATATCAATATCCATGTGAGAGGCCATTGCTGCACCAGCAGTGGACCCAAAACCGGTAACGACATTGATTACTCCATCAGGTATGCCGGCCTAAGATAAAACAAACAAAAGATCCATGACAAAACCTACAAAAGCTCCATGATGAAAATGCATTATAGAATCTTAAATTACATAATTTAATAAACCAACAAATAATTTGGAAATTTTGTAACATATGATAAAGCAGGATCATTATCTTGTTCTATACTAAAAAGACATGGTCCAGATCGTGAATCCGAAGATACTTGGATTCCCTTGGGAATCTGTCGTCCACATGAACACGTGATGGTGAAAGATAAAGTTGGGACCATAGAAAGAAAAATTAGTTTAAAACAATTTTCACTGAATTCAAATTGAAGTCGAGACCAAAGTTATAATAGGCCGTCAACCTACCTAATGCAACCCTTCTCTTTTCATCAGGACTTGGGACCGTCAGTAATCGGGCAGAGTGAACTTATTATTAATCCTTAGAAGAAGGGTGTGAAGGTGAAACTTGGACAGTGCAAATAGATGGGATTTAATATTTGTAAAAGATTTGAATTCAAAAATGTGGCTTCCTCCCATTTGATGATAGGGTGCCAGGCAGGCATGCACATATAATACATTGGTCGACACACCACATGGAAAAGAGATATACCAGCTTGGCAAGATGGGCGTAATAGAGTGCTGAAAGTGGAGTCTGCTCCGCAGGCTTGATGACCATGGTGCACCCTGCAGCCAGGGCAGGGCTAACCTTGATGAAGAACATTGTGGTCGGGAAGTTCCAAGGGATGATGATTCCGGCGACTCCGATTGGCTCTCGCAATGTGTAACCATGCAGGGCCCTCGACATCTTCAATGTCTCACCATGAATTTTATCGGCGGCACCAGCATAGTAACGGAGGGTATTGGCTGCTTCTGGAATGTCAATTGCCTTGCCCAAGGTTAACAACTTTCCCCCATCGAGACTGTCCAAGGCAGCCAGTTCTTCCAAATTTTCTTCTATCAAGTCCGCGAATTTCATCATGATCTTCATCCTATTCTGAGCATCACCCAAAACAAAGAATTCGTTAGCTACCTACAATGACACTATAGAAAAAGAAAAAAAAAAAAACAAGATGATGATGATGATGATCATGAACTGGTCTTGGGCCAACTATTTTAGAATAAAGATTATGAGCTCTAGATGACAATCGAGCTATTTGACCAGCTACTTATTCCCACCCATGAAAATCAGGTATGTGCCATTTGTTCCTGATTCACCGTTGAATCAGGGCTCGAGTCAAAGAAATTTTGATCGGATTAGTTAGAGTCGGATTTAAAGTAACCGAGTTAACTGAGTTGAAGAAGCCCGCTTCTCAGTTGAGGAAACTGTCTCGACCATATGAAAAAGGCCAACTATGTTGGAAAATTGAATAATTTACTGCAGCTGACGGCGCTAACGTGGAAGTTCTGACTGTGTCACCAGTGCGCAAGCCAGATCAGTGTCAAATTGAAATTCACATGGAATTAGATGTGTGGAAGGGTGCGAACCCAGGATTTTTTTTTTTTTTTTTTATGGGTGCGAACCCTAATCGGTAATTTGATTTTGGGGGCAAATTGAGGATTTTTACATGGATTTTGAGGATGGATTCATAATTTTTATTGAGTTTTTTAAAGCATACTATTTTTATTAACGGGTGCAGCCGCATCCGCGTGGCTGTACCTAAGTCCGCCCCTCGTGTCAAGTAAATCGTAAATTTAACACAGTGGAGAGAACTTGACTCCAACAAAAGAGCCATTGTTAATTTGTTATTAGAGTGGTTCCATTAAACTGCACACAATTACTTGGAAGTGAGCTTGAGATTCCTATATTGTTCTCTCTCCAGCAGTGAAATGCTGAAAATAGGGTCCACGAGATGCTTGACGTAATCAGTGTCATTTTGAGAGATGGTCCCATTGTATGTGACTCTTGTTTGTGGTTTTCAGGACAAAACAAGTGGGGACCTACTAGCAGAAGGACGTATTAAACAAGGTATAAAACAAGTGGGTGAAGATGACGAAGATGACGACGGCCAATAAAATGAAGTACAGAGACAATGACAGAGGAAAGATAGTTCTAAGAAATGAATGAACGGCCAGCTTTGGATTGAAATAAATGCGAAGGCTAAAAGGACAAACGATGGTGGAAGAAAAACAAAGTTCCATGACGGAAATATCTATCCAATTCCGGAAGGGCCTCGTGTTGTCCTCGATCCCATACGTGTGCAAATAACAAAGATAGAAGAAGATTGGACCATTCCTTCACAGTTTAAGGAACATCCATTAAATCGGTCTCTTTCTTAATCCACACAAGGGTTTGCGTCCACACGCAAAAAGACAGCTCATTCAAGTGGGGAAGGATTCCTCACATATAAATAAAAAAGCATACAAGTGAAAAAGTAAACCCAAATGCACGGAAAGAGGTGGCGTACTAAGACTGTCCAGGTGAGAACTCCTACTGCTTGCCAGTCACCACTAAGATGGGGGGGGGGGGTGGTTCTCAAATCATTTAACAGAGCTATCAGGGATCATCATTCATGGATCAATCTTTGCCTCATGATCCTTTTTATTAAAGGCAGACACACTAGCTGCACAATTGTCCTCCATTGAGGTGAGTACAGATCCAATCATGTGGTCCTTGTTATAGCTGTCAAGCCCAGGGACATTAGTACCGGATATCCAAAATTTCTGACTTCAAAAGAAAATGGCAGGGGATGGAACACGTCCTTCAATCTGGTAGAAATTTTGATCTGATGCACCTAAAGATTTAGACTCTTTTTTTCCTATATATATATATATATGGTTTTACAGACAAACTAGTCCCTACAGCCTCTAATAAATAGCCCAAAAACCATTGGAGCAGGTAAGTTGGGGGCAAGAGTCGAACTTGGGACCTCCGGATTGACGGAAAGATTCAGACTCAAAACCGGAAAAACAATGTGCTCAAAGAAAAATTAATTTTTTCCTTCTAATAGAATTGCCTTTCTACCAAAGAGATCAAGTGGAAACTCTTGGGGGGTTTCCTTCTAACGTAGCTATCACACCCACGTGAAGAACGACAATTTTATTTTATTTTTTGGGGGGTTTGACCATATCAAATATCAACATTAAGCTCAAATTACTTTACAAAGTTGTACAAACTTTACTCTTATGCAGGGCTCAAATTACTTTACAAAGTTGTACAAAGTTTATCAAATATCATATGATGTTAGTCAAAGATTGGTCCAAATAGGTTTGTCATTACTTATTTTGGCAAAACTAGAGGATATAAGATATGAAGAGAGGGCATCCATTTTAAGCGGCTCAAGTTTTTAATTAATGGATCCCGAATCGAGTTCCATCCCATCTAATTAATCACAATAAGCATGAGGGAGACACTCAAAGTGGTCCCATTGCAATCCTACACTTAGAGTTGCAATTAGAGTTATAAATGGAACAATTCCGGATCGGAACCATAGTGGACCCGAACCCGGACCCGTTTTAAAAAACGGTTCCGGATCCGGTTTTGACTCGGAACCTGTTTTGTTGGTTCCAAATTGGGTTCTGAGAGGAAAACTCGCATCTAATTCCGGAATCGGGTCCACCTAGAGGACTGGAATTTAATTCAAAAATTAATTCTAATTTCTCTTTATTGCTCATTTTTCTTAAAATAAACATATCATTCAGTTTATAACAATGCATCGAAGTCTACTACCTCTAATATTATACATAAAAATGTCCAAAAAAGTTGATTTTGAAGTACAATTTACAATATTAAAGGCTTATATGCTGGGTCAGGGTCCACAGGTCGGAACCTATATGGACATGAACCCGTTTATCAATCGGAATCTAAATTAGGTTCCGGACCCAGACCCATTTATGAATCGGAACCTAAAATACGTTATAGGCCCTGTTTTTTACGGGTCAGAATTTTCGTGTAATCGAAGAATTGGATACCCATTTGCGACCCTAGTTGCAATCCTACACTTTGAGTTGAAAACTCTTATTAATTGATTTGGTTTAAGTATTTTACAAATACAAAATATGACACAGTTTCCTGCCTACTATCCTTATCAAATAAAAAATATCTAGTTATTAAAGTTCCCTTAGCTCAGGCTTTAGTGGAAAGAGTTTAGACTTTTCAACACTTTCCCCTTATATCAACGTTTCAAGTTGCCCTTAAATTATCACGTGGCTAGATCTCAAAACGCAGGACCCAACACTGCAACACTGCAACACTGCCGCATGTTAAATGGTCCGGATCAAATCTCCCCCACACAAAAGATTTTCTCGACACTATATTAACCGTGGCATTAAAGTCAACTTCTTTATGTAGTAGTGATCTAATCTTTTGATCTTTTACTCCAATAAAGAAGTTGACCTAAATCCAGTCTTGAGTCTTTAATTTCTGATCTTAACTTTATCCATCCTACCGTTGATTATTCATTTCCTGATAAAAAAAAAGAAGTATATGAAAGAAGGGGCAATTGGGGTCAAACAAGAAAAAGAAAACAGAGAAAGGAGAGATAACTTACAAAGCCAGACATCCTGGGCCATTTTCCATGGTCGAATGCATCACGGGCGGCCTTGACTGCCAAATCAACGTCGTCTTTATCTCCTGCTGCTACTTTCGCTATAACGTCCCCACTACGTGGATCCATTGTCTCGAACGTCTTTCCTGCAATTTACGGCAAAAAAAAGGGGGAGAAATAAGAAAAGTGGCTTCTAAACATTTTCAAGGAAAGAGTTTTGGGTGATGGAGACTGATTCAGAAGAGCAAACACTGGATTCTTTATTTTCAATGAAACATAGAAAAAGCTAAATGAATGACCAGATTAACCTTGGGAAATAAGGAGGAAATAAAAATATCAAGAACTAAAATGAATGCGGAGCAAGTTGATGATATCGTCAATTGGTGTATTTTTGTTTTAAAAAAAAGTACGAACTAGTGACAAATTGTGTTTCTTTATAAAAATATTTAATCAGATTCTAAGTTTAGTAATTTCATATAAATCGCTATTTTTTTTCAAAAAAGAGTTTTGATAAGACTGAAAGCTTAATTATTTCATAAAAATCTCTATTTCTTTCCTGGGGAAGAACTTTCGTATCAGTCAGTTCCCAGAGGGGTCTTGATATGGCACATAAAATCCAAACTATTGCAGAAAAGAAGAAGATTGTGTGGACACAAAAGCATCTGAAGATGAAAACAAAACAAGGCATCCATTATCTTAACCTAACCAATAACAACAAATAAAGCCGCTTCAAATAATCAAAGTAAGCCCAGAGATTCTGAAAAAAACTCACAAAAGCATTGTAAACTCACAAAATCCCCAAAAGAGAAAATCATGAGATGAAAATGAAAAGGCAGAGCTTTTGGGCCCTTCATGAAACACGAAACACAAGTGTAGAAAGAGAGGAAAAACTTCAAAAAGGAGGAAAAGGCAGACCAGAAATGGCATCCACGAATTCTCCATTGATGAAGAGCTTCGTGAACTTGATTTCTGGAAGCTTGAATTGTTTTCCTGAGCTTCCATTGCATTGAGTTTCTGCCATATTGCTCTCTTTCTCTGTTTCTTTGTGACAAAAGGAGAGAAGTCTTTGGTCGTCCTATGTTGGTGATTTGGGAGATGCCCAGCTCAAGGCGTTTGATATATATAGAGAAGTCCGTGTACGAAAAGTTCGTCGCACTTGTCGGTGTTGCGAGTTGCGACGGCTCTCTTGGCGACGAACGCAAAGCACGCCTTGGCATATTTTCTTACCATTTGAATATAAATATCTTGGGACCATGGCATCATCCATAAAAAGAACTCGCCTTCCGTTACGGGCTGTGAAGCTATTATGTCGTGGCCCAACAACGACCCGTTTATTGATCCATTGAACCTTCCAACGTTTGTGTGTTTTTCTTTTTTTTCTTAGTTGGCCCAGTGGTAGGGTTGCAAACCAAATGGATCCGGCTCGGTACCATACTAGGCCCGGACCCATTTCTAAAATAACGATTCCGGTTTTTACTCAAAACTTATTTTGTTAGTTCCAGACTCAATTCCGATAGGGAAACCCGGATCTAGTTCTGGAAACGGGTCTACCTTGAGGACTGGAATTTAGTTCCAAATGTGGTTCTAATTTCTCTTTATTTTTTAATATTTTCTTAAAATAAGTATATCGTTCAACTTATAGCAGTGCATCAAGTCTATTATCTTAAATATAATAAATAAAAATGCCCCCAAAAAAGTTAATTTTGAGATATAGTTAGCAATATCGAAGATTCATATGTCGGTTCTCTGGTTGGAACCTAGATGGACCTAGAACCGGACCTATTTATTAATCGAAACCTAAATTGGGTTTCGGACCGGACCCTTTTATTAATCAGATCCTAAAATAGATTAAAACTTCCGAGTAATCGGAGAATCGAACATCCCTTTACAATCCTACCTAGTGGTGAAGAGAGGGAGGTTTAAACCACCCTGTCAGGGATCCATTCCTGGCAGGGACTATGAGATAGCAGCACCTTGTGATTCCCAAATTAGAACCATCCAACTTAAGAGCAAAAGATGCGTTTGGAACTGATATCAGGCCCCATCTTTCATACTTGTTTAAGTCTCCATCAATTGTCCTGCATCCGGTGGGCATTTTGGGGGTGAATAATGGTGCATTTTTTCTTTGGAATATTTCATGGATTTTTATATATGGTCACTCCAAAATTTTTGAGATTTCCTTTTTTTTCTTTACAAAATTTTATAATTTGTTACATGTGGACCCCCAAAATTCTAAAAAAAAAAAAAAAAAACCACTGTATATTTTGAAAACTACATGCATTTTACATATGTGGGCCCCCATTCTTGCCCTTATGACATCTGTAGTTTGCCTTAGTTTAAAATGGAGGGTGATAGGAATATATCTAGAACCTGAATTACACAATTGGATTGAAATGCGCCCATGGTGAATGCAAAATGGAGTTTCATAACATGTTCCTATGATTGAAATGTAACCATGGAGAAAGCAGTGGACTAGGAAGATTTTCTCCCGCATATAGCATCATGCATCAGTGATCATTTGGACCATTCCAAAAGTAGAAATTTCTCTAAATCTTTCCAGCCCACCCATGATAATCAGCACAAATGTAAATGGACTGCAGAGCAAGGAGAAAATCATCCGATTAGACTATACTTGGAGTCATACTAACCATTGCATTAACTTTGTGGACAACATAATTAAGTACTCATAAATGCAAGGGTGGACCCACATTGTAAGTACCTGGGGCGACCGCCCAAGGTCCGATCTGCATCATCTCATAACCTCAATGGATATCTTCAATATTTGATGAGGCAGATTAGAAAATGCCCGGGGTATATCCAATCCAATCTTCTCAATTCTCTTTCATCTTATCAATCTTCTCCTAAAATCTCTCTCGTCTTACCAATCTAATCTTCTCCTAAAACTTCTCTCATCTTACCTCTTCCTACAATTTCTCTCTAAATTTTTATCACATTCCATTCTACAATCCCAATTAATACAAAATACCTATTAAGGTCAGAATGAAACTAATGCAAGTGCAACCATTCACTATTTTGGAGGACTATTTATATAAATTGTTTTGCAAATCCACCCATATAAATAAGCATTTTGTGGGACCCAATTGATGAAGATCATATCACTTTGCATTACCTTAAATTAAGGATATACAGTCATTGCTTCATCTTTGAGGTAGTTAAAAAGCTTTTATGAGAATTGAGTTCTTTATCCTTAATTTGCTATAAAATTAAAAAAATAAAAATTATGTCTTCGAACCATACAATCATTGGAGATTATTTGTCGTCGGCGTCGACGATTGGTAGTTGTGATGATTTTAACTTTTATAATTGAACATCCTCTACCCCACCCAAACGAAAATCCTGGGTCCGCCATTGCATAAATGCATAGATGGCAAACCTATCCTGTCGGGGGTAAGTCCAATGGTTTTGCATTTGATCAAATTTGTCTCAAAACGGAGACATGGAAATATGGAAAGAGTCTAGATGCATGCGAGGTCTGTCTGTCATCTCACAAGTTATTTTAAACGAGATGGCATGTGAGCTGGTGATGGTCCACGGAAATTGATAGAACATGGGAAAAAATTCATACCAATCCACTCGGATCATTGGACACTTTTCATCAATAGCGTGGGCCTCGTAAATTCTGTAGCAATGTGTTTGCCAAAATCTGGGTTGTCTCACCAATAATGCCTGTCTATCTCATTGTTTAAAATATAAAATACTCCCTTTCTTTTGAGTCATTTTAACTTGACCAAGTGGGCAGGAAATTTCGCAGGGAGAGTCGAATTTGCCTGAGTTCTTTGACTCGTTGACCTTCTTTTTCAAGTCCAGTCCACTTAGAAAAAAAAGGAAGAATCTTTGCTTCATGGGCCCTTTTGCAAAACAAACGAATGAAGAGTCCTAGTCCTAGTCTTTGTTTCATGGAGTCCTAGTCCTAGTCTTTGTTTCATGGGCCCTTTCAAAATAAACGAATGAAGAGTACTAGTCCTAGTGGGTTTGTACTTTGTATATTTACACAAAAGGAGAGATTTTTCTATAAAGCTTGGTGAAAAAGTGAACCTTTATAAAAGTCTTTAACTTTCAAATGCTTATTTTCTATCTTATGAGATGCGATTAGATTTTACTTCAAGAGTTGGTCACACAGAAGGATTGAGCTTATATAAAAATGTGAAAAAAGAAATTTTTGGGCTCCACAATTTCAATGCTTTATATTGAGATGGATTATACGATCTATTTACATATCTAAGAGAGTGGGCCCTCATATAAAAATGGTACTACCAAAGAAAACTATATAAAAATGGAAAAGGGCTAAAGAGAATGTCAATTATTCGATATGGGAATCCCTTTTTTTTCTCCCCAAAAGATAAGGCCCATAATAACTCTCTCTTGAGAAGATCCTACCAAGATGTTCACGGGTGGCCTATTATATTTCCAATCCAAATCTGCCCCTTATATTTCTATTGCTAGGATTACAATTGATTTTATAACTCTCAATCATTAATTCAGTGATGAACTTGCTTCACGAGCCTTTTTCATTATTTTTGTATATCCTAGGTCAAATGGGGCAATTAAGATTTGACCCATGATGGGGTTGTAATAGATCCATAGCTTGTGATTTCAGCCCTAATAATAGATTTTAAAATCTAAGATAAACAATGGACCCTTGCCGGAATTTATTCACTTGCCCACACTGCATACGGGGCATACCTCTGAAGTCCATCTTGGATTTTTGTTTAGGTGGTTGGATTTTGTGATCCAGGATTTCCACATGAGTTTTGGGGATGGGCCCAAAACTTTCATGTGGGCTTTAGAGATGGACTTAAGAAATGTTAGATAAGCTTTGAATATAAAATTTTAATTAGTAATTTTGTATTATAAAAAAATTAAAAAATAAATTTTAAATAAACTATTTATAATAATATTAAAACATAGAAAATGCCTCATTTATGATTGTCGCTTTAAGCCTCGAATTGTCTCAAGCCGACCCTGTCTCTCACACAAATAAAGGAAGAAAAGAAGAGGAGCACGTCGAAATTGAGTTTATAAAATCATTGGTGTAAATCGCTGTTATCAGTGTCCCCACGACTCTATTGAATTATAGGATAGCCCATGGTCCCCGAAGCCCTTGGACCAAATTACTGACGTATGAGCTAGTTTTATTTCCACTAGTTTTATTTGGAACCCAACTGTATTAAAACATTATTCTCACCATATTTTCATAATCTATTTTGTAATATTTTTTTAAAACTTTTAAAACACCCTAAATGCAATTAAAGATGAAGATTCACAATAATTTTGATTTTGAATATTTCTCAAAAATTCTCTTTTCAATAAAAAAAAAGGCTGAAACTGTCATAGCTACTAGTTCGATCAAGACCATATATCAGCATGCATGTAAACATTTTAACTGATCGAAACAATATCCTACTATGCATGATAAAATCATGAGCAAAAGCATCATTTTATGCATCTTGAGGGCTAGGAGCTTAAATTATTTTAAGATCAAATAGAATTTTCTTAATCTCATGTGCAGCCAAAAAAACTAATTATGTGAACGACTAAGGGCTGTAGAGCATGCGGTACATGTTGATAAGAGGCCCTCGATCCAAAATTTGGGGCAATCACTTTACATGTTTCTTCTTAGGGATGAATACAGGTAGGTCGGTCCATATTAACATGGGTTACCAATACTAATTATATGACACATATTGAGACACAGACAAACAATCGCCTAGGTTATAGAATTTATACTTGTACCTGAATTCATACTCAAAAGTGAACCGGTTTTAAGCTATTTAGATTGAATGGCCTACGTGATTACATAATACACATAGGAATTCATGGTTAAATGAGCTTCATCTTTTAAGATTATTGAAGAAGTGAGGTGTAAACGATATGATGTACCAATGCAGATGAGACATTGAATTTTCTAGGATTTAAATTACTAGGGTGATGACTAAGTTTTCATTCCCCCATCTTTCCTTAATTCTATTTCCATCAAAGGAAAGGTCTTTTTATATACGACTTTGGTCTTCATCTTAATTTAGCCACTAAGTGCATGAATAGGCCCTAAAAGTTGGGCCCTACTGACAGATTTCTAGGGATGGCCTCAGAAGATATAGTCTATTGGAATAGGCATTTTGTGTTGGAGATTTTCAAAAATACAGAAACTCAATGTCATGGCTTTTGGATTCATGCATGGTGAGTCTATTAAAAAATTAAAATTGAGATAATTAGCGAAAGGTCCCTCATATCGGACTTGTAAGGCCTCTAGTCCATCAACTTTTTCTTTAAGGCCCGAAGTCTATGCAACTGGACATATTTCGGCGAGAGATCCCTGGATACAATTTTGATGACTGATTTACCCTTTCAACCATTTTAGGCATAAAATTTTAAAATTTAAAATTTCAAATCTTTTATCATCCCTCTTCTTCTTCAACCCAGACATGTTGGATCTGTGCTTAGTACAAAAAAGAAACAGAGGAAGAAATGAGAGAGAAGAAAGGAGAGAGGAGATGGGCCGGAGCCAAGTTGGCTGACGAGAACTTCATCAAGAAGCACACCGGGCCCGGAGTCCTGTCGATCGTGAACGCTGGGCCAGGGATAAACGGTCGCAGTTCTTCGTCTACACCGCCAAGAGGCAGTGGCTGGACGGGAAGCACGTGGTGTTTGGACAAATCTTGCCGGTGAGATCCAACGATATTAACATGTTTGGTTTAAATGACGTTGCTTCGTTTACACCGCCATTTGGTTTAAATGATTGTGGTGTAAATGGTGATCTTGGCGAGTAAATGACGAAGCACGTGGTGACTACACCGCCATTTGGTTTAAATGATCGTGGTGTAAATGGTGATCTTGGCTAGTAAATGACGAAGCACGTGGTGTCTACACCGCCAAGACCATGTTTCATCAGAGGATGGAAGTAGCGTCGGAAGTTGGTTCTCGGCATAGGAAGCGATGAGGATTTGATCGAAAGAAGGGGGAATTTGGGTTCGAGCAGAACAGAGAATGAAATAAGAAGAAAGCATGCGCTAATGGGTTTGATTAGGTTTTGATGAGGGTTGGATCAATTAAGAAGGAAGAAGGCCTGTCGGGCTCATTATAGAAGTGAAGTTTTCTGATTGTTTGCCGAACGTAGTCGACGGTGCTACGCCATTGCTAGAGAAGGAAGGCAGCAGGGCTGTTATATCGTTTTTGACAAATCTATGAGTTTTTATGAAATTTATCTGAGTTTTTTGTGAAATTTATCTAAGTTTTTGTCAAGTTTATCAAGTTTTAACAAATTTATATCAGTTTCTGTCAAATTTATCTTAGTTTTTCATTTTTTGTCAAATTTATTTTAGTTTTCGCAAATTTATCTGAGTTTTGGACAAATCTATCTGAGTTCTGGAACAAATTTATCTGAGTTTTGGACAAATCTATCTGAGTTCTGGAACAAATTTATCTGAGTTTTGGACAAATCTATCTGAGATTTTGGCAAATTTATCTGAGTTTTTGAAAAATATAGCTGAGTTCCTGACAAATTTATCTCCATTTGGAAAATTTTAACTGAGTTTTTGAACTAAATTCAGGCTGTTCTTTTGAAATTTATTTGCATTTTTTAAAATAAATTTAACTGATTTTTGGCAAAAATATTTTAGTTTTTGGAAAAATTTTCTGAAAATTGGAAATTTGGTTTATCTTAGTTTTGGCAAATGTATTTGCGTTTTTTTAAATTTTATTTACGTCTTTTGAAATTTATTTGTGTCCTTTGAAATTTATTTGCGTTTTTTGGAATTTATTTACATTTTTTAAAATTTATTTGGATCTTTTGAAATTTACTTGGATCTTTTGAATTTTATTTTCATGTTTTGAAATTTATTTATATTTTTTGAAATTTATTTGAATATTTTGAAATTTATTTGCGTCTTTTTATATTGACTTTCATCTTTTGCAATTTATTTATATTTTTTGAAATTTATTTGGATTTTTTGAAATTTATTACCATCTTTTTAAATTTCTCCGCATTCTTTTGAAATTTATTGCGTTTTTTGAAATTATTACATTTTTTTAAAATTTATTTGCTTTCTTTCGAATTTATTAGTATTTTTTGAAAGTTGTTTTTGTTTTTTTTAGAATTTATTTGTATTTTTTTAATTTTATTGCGTCTTTTGGAATTTATTTTCGTCTTTTGAAATTTATTTACATTTGTTGAAATTTATTTGGATCTTTTGAAATTTATTTTTATATTTTTAAATTTATTTACATTTTTTTAAATTTATTTGGTTATTTTGAAATTTATTTGGCCAATTAAATAATAGTTGACTATCATTAATGGCATATCCCACTAATCGTGGGATATGATTTTGAAGAAAGGGTAATTTAAAAAAGGACCTATCACACTATGAAAAGATATTGTGGATCTAAGGCAATAAAGTGACATGTTAAGGAATCCGTCGCCGAATGCCCCTAAAAAATTTGTATACACGGAAGAGAGTTTTGGTTGAAAAGACCATGAAAATTGCCTTTGCAAGAGCCCATTTTCACTGTGCATCTAGAGTCCTATAGGAAAGTTTTAACAAAGGAAGGCATTTATAAGGACTTTCCCAACTATCATATCTAGTTATCTTTGCATGGACCCTAACCGGTTCAATTCCATCAATATAAAAGTCCTAGAGAAGCGTTTGAATGACAATGTCTCAAAGAAAGCATTGGCCACCTTAACCTTTCATTGCCATCAACTTGAATTTGAAGTTTAGGACAAGACGTGGGAATGAATCCGTGGAAAAGGGGACACAAGACTTTTTCTCAGAACAATCATATGCATTGGATTGCAAGTTTTAGATCTCTCTTTTCACTATTTTCTTAGCTCTGCTAGCTGTCCAAAGAATCGATTTTTTTGGTAAACAACCAAGACACAAAACCACCCTAGCATGTAAAGCAGTTTTATACTTTTTTTTCCTCAGATAGCTATAATTGCGAAGCACCTCTATAAAATTCAAATCTTCTGCTTTTATACATTAGTCATGGAGTCTAATTATTAAAGCTAAATCATCCAAAATAAATGTCCTATCATTTTGTTATAATGTGATCTAATTCTAGTCCAAACAAACTGTGCCCTTCGTCAGGTCATCACATGAAGGGTCTTATAACAAACAAAAAAGATGATTTGTTAGATTAACTATATATATTCTTTCTCTTTAAAGTTGCATTCTAGTTGGAAAAAAAAAAAAAAAATTCAATTCTGGCTTAAGGAGAAGCCACATCAACATTTTGGGGCCCACTTGTGAATGTGTCTCAAAAGGTACTTAAAACTTGAATGTGTCTTTTCATCTATTTTAAGTTTTATATCTTTTCAAAAATACATTTGTGCCTTTTCATTTGTGCCATTTCGATAAGATGTATCTTTTGGCCCCATTTGTGTGGATGTGACCCAATTCTAATGGATGCATTCCAACTCTATAAATTAATGTGATTTTCAGGTTTTTATATAGTAATTAAAATGAGCATAAATGCAGCATATTCAGAAGTACATTGTCTAAGAGCATTCTCTTTTCATTGATTTTTACTTTAATTTTAAGGGAAATTTCATATTTCTAAATTCTCTTGAAAGTGTTGTAAAAGATAAAAGAATCTGATTTGGCCTTTTCATATGGTTTTTGGTTAATGTTGTGTATATGCTCTTCTATTATTATGACATTACGGTGTTGGTTAGTTTGGTGTATGTGACTTGTGATATAGCCATAGAACTAGAATAGGAATTTTATTAAAACTCAAACTTTAACCTCTTTTTTATTTATGGATGCACGTATAGGTTAATACTTCTAGTAATTTAATTGGGCGTGTGCCTTTTGGGTTATTGAATAAAATTAGTATTTGACATGGAAAAAAATAATTTTAGGTGTCCCTTAACCTTTTTATTAATTATTTTTATTTTTTATATTAGTTTTAACTTATAAATATATTTGTGTGGGACTTAACCGTGTGTCGCGCAGGGCTTTCTCGTTTTTATTGAATATTAATTGAATTATTTTTATCCCCTTTTTTCTGAGTTGATAATTAATTTAAATATCAACAGTAATTAAAATTATATGCAGGGTCTTTCATGCTAGTGTGTGTGCATATATATAAATCCAATGTGATCATCACACATTGTTAGCTATTCATTCAAAAGAAATGAAGGTAAAAAGTCTGTCTGGAAAGGTACCATTCAATTTCTGTTTGATTGGACAGCCAATTCTTCAAACATAAATAATTCATCAAACTCTTTCTCTTTATTATGACCCGGCCTTAATATGATTTTTCTCTGTCATGTAGCCTATCTTGTATGATTCTATCCCCATCATGGCAATAGATATCACCTTCAAGTGAGCATTTTTCTTCCACCAATGGACCCCTGATTTTTCTTCCACCAGGCAATGACCGGATCATTTGCTATAGTTTCTTCTTCTCAGTTCTCAGCTGCCTTTGGCCCTTTACCAACAATGTAATTGCCGTGAGCCACAAGGTGAATGTCACCATACATAGTGCCATAGTGGGGAGTTGCCCATGGACAAAGTTTGAACATCTTTTCATGGAAGGTCGAATGCCATCCAACTTTGACCAAAAGGAGAATGCCATGTTCAAAGACAACTAGTACAAATGACTAATAGTAAAACAGAGATAACACACTAGCAATGGGCCCATTCGGGTCAGATTTGGCATAGAATGAACACTACTCATAACATGTAATAGGCCCAATGTAAATTAACTTCAGTCTTATTAATCAGGTTGAACTTATCAACTCAAACACAGTAAGTAAAAAAACACAATTGCTAGTTGCTAGAAGGCAGTCTTTGTTCAGTCAATCTACGCCCAATCAGTTCCCAACATCTGAAAGGGGTGATCTATTTATGATGCCCAGATACATCCCTACAGGATGGATGTGGCAGAAACTGGAATGGCCTGAACATGGTGGAGAAATGGATTTTACAATTAAAATAAGGCTCACCTGGTGCAAGTATGTTGCTGGGTCATGCGTGCACTAGAGGAATACTCCTGTTAGATAAAAATACCACGGGGATACATTCGTAATAAATAAATAATAAAAAAAAAACGATGATAAAGTATCAAATAGTCAGCTTATTTTGAATTATCATGGTCCTACAGGAGTCGTCGACCTTTCATGCTAGAAAGTGGCCAAGTCGCTTCCACTACTAGCAGTTGAGTGGGTAAAATCAAAACCAAATATCACGACGCATTAGTTGTTTGAAAGTGTTATATAGGACCTATGAATGATGAACAAGGGTCGTTCAACCACGCCAAATTTCTCAATAAAAACAAACTTTCCAACATAGAGCAATATACACCGTTAAATTGATCTAGCAAAACTTGCCTGATTAAAATCCGATATTCATGGCCCCTCAAATTGATGGTTATTATCATCATTAAACAAGGGCGAGTTTTGGACCAATCCTAATATGCACCAACACATTTAACACAAATGAATGATACAAGCATCTTTGTGTGTCCATTCTTGCCTTAGGTAAATCTAAACAAATTCACATGAAGCCCTCCGGGAGAAGGAATAGTTTTGGGATTCAAGCATCTTTATGTGTTGTGCTATGAATCCAGCAAAACATGCTTCTTCGATTTTATCATTTCAATCTTCAATTAGATTAGACTAGTTTTTTTGGAGCAATTAAAAACCTAAGCCATGATACAAAATAAATTGTCCAATCCCATTTCATGGATAGACATGCCCGTTCAATAGTCTATCAATTCTGAAGGAATTAGATTTTTCTGAATTTTAACAAGACATCTGAGACACATTTCTCCCCCCGAACAGAGCACATGGCAACTGCCCTTGACTTCATGAGTCAAAATGGGAGTTGATAGATCTAAACATTATTAATCTTTCTTTAATCCAAAAGATCAATCAACCTCAATTTCAGGGACAAAATTACTTCCCCCTACTTGTCTCTATTGATATGTCCGAGTCTTTCCTTTTTTTGTTTTTTTAATTTTAATGTCTAATTCACCGTATTATGAGATTATTTTGTCTATTTCTATCATATCCAAGATTCTCTCGGCCAAGCAATTCTTTTTCACTTCCTGATTATGACTCTTTTACTAGAATGTTCTGTTTTTTCAGATGATATGCCAATATCCCTTTTTTCTATTTACATTGGTGTCCCTTTGAAAGTTTTGTAAGACCCAATAGAATGGATGTTTGTCTAATTAATCAAATCAATGAAGCGAATATAACCAGTCAAATAAGATAAAACTAGAAAATAAATCTACCAAGCAATCACCACAAAGAGCAAGATGCAAATTTAACTTGAAAACCCTTTACAGGGAGAAAAATTACAATATAGAAATCAAGTACTCACGAACAGTTACAAAATATACTCACAGTTCCTTTACCTTAGTGTATACCTCAACTTAAAGACTAGTTGTTCTTGTACAATTTTTATTGACACGACTTCTACTGTGCACCGTTCTCATTAATTGATCTCCTCGCACATTGTCAACCGATATGAACTATATTTTACAAGAGAATATAAGCAACAAATTAAACCTTCTAAAACAGCCCTTGAGAACAATCTCTCAATGGATCTAGAAAAACAAGGAAATCTCTCTTTGGGTAGTTTAACCTCAGATAAAGAGAAAGAATTAATTTCTTGTGTATTTCTTTGGATTGAAAGAAATAACTTCTTGTGTATTTCTTTGGATTGAGAGAAGCATCTAATATATAGCCTCAAATGCATCCAAAAGTATTTTAATCAAACTCCAATCACAATAACACTCATCCTCAAATTTTATTACAGAGTCCATACGAAATTGGACATCTGCGCCACGCTCGCTATAGCAAGCATGAAGCTCGTTATAGTGAGACATCATTATGCTCTTTGGCCTTCTTTTGGCTCTGACAGACCCTGTCACGTGAATTTGACTTTCGGCCTTACACCCTTTACATTAAAATTCTAATGAAATAATGTGATCGAAGGTGGTGATGAGTGATGACTTCATTCCATCGTTTTATTACTTCTCTTTCTTTCTCATTCATGAGTAGACGGCATTTTAGCTGTGGCTAGTAGTGATTATTTTAGAAGCTTAGACTGTTGAGAAACCTTTTGGTGAGGGCTATAGAAGCTCAACCTGCCTTGTTATAATGGGGCAAATTCAAAGAACTTCACCATCTCTCCTCTAATCAGACGCAGAAAAAAGTTCCTGTCATTGCCTTCTTTTTCTTTTTCTTTTTTTATGATTTTGTTCATGCTAAGAGAAAATGGGACTTGCCACTTGGAGAGCCCGGCTTCAAAACTTCGAAGTGGACAGAAAACAAAAAAAATTAAAATGAAAAATGGCTTCAAACCGGCCATAATTAACAACAAGAGGTAGTGTCTATTGGGTCAATTTCAGAACCGGCCACGTGAACAATAGCCAATGAGTAAGATCTGAACATCTACTGCTTACTTTATATGGACGCTAGCCAATTGTCCAAGTTGCATACACTCAAAAAAAAATCATGGTTGGCTTTCAGTTTCATTGATGGATATGTGAAGCTTGTGTCATATGACATCCAAGCTACATCATGAAAATGTGGGACCCCTTGTAACAGATATTCACACCTACGCCTTGCTTGGATTCTAAGAAGAATGTTGCAATTGGTCATGTGAAAGAAAAAAACAACTTGATCTTCCTGAAAAATAATAAAAAAAAAACTACTCTATTTGAAATTACATGTTAAAAACCTATTTTTGCAACTTGCCTCCCAAGACCACTCAAGAGTCCTATTAAAGTTTTGAAATCAACCACTTGATTTGCAAATTGAACCTGAAAACTTCAGCTGAGAAAATTGTAATTGCAAATTCTCTCTTTCATTATGTACTAGTAAAATGCCACCATGCTTAGCATGGGCATTGAAAGTCAAACAGAGAATAACATTTAATTTTATGACATAAATAAAAAATTTAATTCTAATTTTAATTTTATATATTTATATTTTTTAAAATATAAAATAGAAGTGTTAATTTCTCACACAAATTTATAGGTTTCTTAAAAGTTACACAATTAAAATTTAAAATAATTAATAAATATAGAAATTTAAAATCTTTAGTAGAAACATGAAATAAGAAATATTGAGACGGGTGAAATTATAAGAAATTTAAAAATATGAGATTCTCCAATTAGAGACGAGCTTGGTAGTGAGTTGACTACTTTACATCAACCAAGAGAAAATAATATATCTATTTCCATTATCACATATAGGTGCTGCGATTCATAAAAAGAAACTAAAATTACAAAAAAATGAGTAAAAAACATGCAAATACTTTAGTTTCTTGTGGAGAAGAGAAGACCCAATGAGACTTGCGACCATTCACACGGAGGAAAAGAAAAAATGCTACATAGAAAGAGACTCGTGGTGAGAAGACTCTGTATGGAGAATGTTACAACTCATTTTCTCAATTACTTACTTCAATTACAGAGAAGAGGTCTCCATATATGCCAATTTCAGTTACAAATCTCCATAACAATTTTAAGAGTTAATAATAGGTTTAGGTGAATATTAAGAGGAATTTAAACAAGCATTAAAGAGTGTCAAATTGGTATCAAAATGGTCAAAATAAAATTAAAATGAAGCGGCTGATTTCTCAATTGGAATCAATTTGCTTTATTATTATATATAATAGATGACTTTAGCTGCAGACATTTGATATGTGACTTCTCAAACAAACCCGCAATATCGCAAGATGATCTTAGACATTCGTGATAGGGCGCTCATATTCGCACCACAATATTTAGTTGTGCCACCCCTATACAATGGGACTTCAATAGGCCTCGTTATTATTATAAGGAAAACAGGGCACCAAGAAGTCCTTTCAATGCAGAAAACAATGAATGTAAGGAAAGAAGAAGAACCCGAGAATTTCTCTCTCACCTCAACGGTCACACCACTCACTCACTCACTCGTCACTTTGTTCCTGTTTTGTTCCTCCTTGGGATGTGTGTGTCTGGCGTTCCACGCAATCTTTTGGTGGTCTGTGCTGATTCCCTTCCACGTCGGAGTCTCGTGGGCTAAAAAGAGTAAGGGCGCTCATTTTCGCTTTTTTCTCTCTCTGATACAGACTCATACAATGAGACTACCCAGATGGGAAGGGATGGCCACGTGCATCAAGTCCAAGGAACCATATGGGATGGCCACATGCATCAGGTCCAAGAACTCATATGGGATGGCCACGTGCGTTCGACTGTCTATGCCTCTATGGCCATAGGCATGATATACTACTATAGGTGATTTTGCCATACCAGCTGTCTGGTCATCGTAAATAAATTCAGAAGAAAGAGAGAAGTAGAGAAGTAGAACAAGAAAAAAATCCAGAAGAAAGAGAGAAGTAGAACAAGAAGAAGAAGAAGGGGGAGAGAGAATAAGAGATGGGAGGAGGAGTGGATGGCGGCAGCAAGGCGTCAACGAGTCGGCCACTGAGCACAGTTCTCTCGCCTCTTCCTTTCTTTGTTTTTTTCTAGCAACTGAAGTATTGAATACTCTCCATCTCCTTTTCTCCTCCTCGCTCTTCTTTTCTTTCTTTTTTCCTATTTTTTTTTTACTGCCGGGACTAGATTTCTCTGTGAAAAAGTGAAACGAAAAACCAGATTTTAGATTCCGCATTAATATGAGTCATCGGAAACTTTGGGGTGAAGATCTAAGATTGTCAAATGATTCTGACATTATCTTAGATGAAATAAAACAAGAAGAGGAATTTCTTGATGCGAGCGGAGAGAATATTGAAGTTGATGTTACGAATGAATTTTCCACTGACATGGTATGCTACATAACTAAATTCATATATGTTATATTTTGTTAATTCATATATATATTATATTTTGTTAATTCATATCTAAATTATTATTTTCAGGTATTCAATTCACACCAATCGTTAATTGAATGGGTTCAAAATACTGGACGCAATTCGGGATTTGTCATAATTACGAGAAGGTCAGAGATTGGAGGATTTGGGAGGAGACTCAAATTATTGTTACAATGTGAACGTGGTGGCACCTACAAAAGTAAGAAAATCTCAACACGGTTTACTGGCACAAAAAAAATAGAATGTCCATTTAGAGTTAAAGGGTTGAAATTGAACACAGATGATGATTGGATGGTAAGTGTGGTATGTGGAACGCATAACCATTCTCAGGCATTATATATGGAGGGTCATGCATACGTGGGTAGGCTTTCTGCTACTGAAAAAGATATATTGATGGATTTGTCTAAGAATTTGGTTAAGCCACGAAACATCTTGTATACGTTGAAGTACAGGGATCCAAACAATATGTCCACTATTAACACTATATACAATGCACGTCAGAAGTTTCGGACTGCAGAGAAAGCTGGTAAATCCCAAATGCAACAACTCATGTCATTACTACACCAGTACGGGTACGTTTTCTTTAATCGAAGCAATGCTCAAACTAATTTCGAGAATTACAGGGTTTTGTTTCAATTGACACATTTAATCTGATTTTGTTGGAATTTGAGCGGTCTAAAGTTGTCGAAGAAGACGTCTATTCTTGTAGATGTAAACTTCGTACGAGTAATGGACTGCCATGTGCGCACGAGCTTGCAATATACACAAATGAAGGTCGTCCTATACCACTTGGTTGCATTGATAAATTTTGGAAGAAACTTGATTTATTACCATGTGTTTCTCCTGGAGACGATGATGTCGATTGTAGTGTCGATCTACAAATGTTCGCAGAACAGTTTCAGCATCAGTCAAGGCGTGGTAAAGTCAGCTGGTTATGGAAGTTAAGGGAGATAATTAATCCATCAATAACAGCACTTCTTCAACCGGTTGTTAAGACAAATATTCGCGGACGCCCCTCATCAAAAAAGAAAGTAGGTAGATCTACTCATGGCAATTTGTCTGCATCTGACTTCGTTCAGCATGAATTGAACATTTCTCAGGAACCAGGTAGACACAGTTGTTCATCTATCTACAATACTCCACCAGTCCCTACACAAAGGATTTCAAGATCGAGATAAGTTAACCATGAGCATGTATATCTTAGTCAATTTCCACCTACATTGCATCCTTACATTATGTTCGTAAAAGATGTAAGAGCTGATGGAAATTGTGGCTTTCGAGCTATTGCTGGGTTACTTGGTTTTGGTGAGGATGCATGGATGCACGTCCGTCGGAACTTGATTGACGAGTTGAGAACATTTTGGGCAGAGTATGTCGATCTATTTGGCAGTTATGATCGAGCATGTTCCATTTACGACTCACTGAACTTTTGGGAATCAGATAGACCAGCACCGATTCAGAACTGGATGACAATGCCTAACATGGGTCACTTGATTGCTTCAAGTTACAATGTCATATTACATCTTCTTAGTTCTGACCAGTGTTTGACATTTTTGCCACTGCGATCAGTGCCTCCACTGTCGCATGAACATGTTACTATCACTATCGGGTTCGTTAATAATAATCACTTTGTCCAAGTTGCCTTGGTAGAGGGTTACCCGATGCCTTCCATTATGATTCAATGGTTTACATACAGGTACGATTGCGCAGCTGCATGGGTTACACCGTATACAGAATAACTTGCATCATACATTCAGTGTACTCGTTCTGTATTTCCTTCTGAAACCATTGTATTAGATGAATCATAATTTGTATTAATAGTGGAAGATTTATTGTTGTTACTAATGGAAAAAATATTATTTTCCAGCATTTTCTAATATTCTGGATCTTTTTGATATTTTTGCAAATTTTTTTAGATTAAAAAAAATTTACACCGCTACGACCACGACAGACCGATATCTGCGACCGATACCGATATCATATCGGTTTTTCGGCCCCGCTGATACCGCGACCGAGACCGAGATTTTAAACCATGCTCCCCAAAGAAGAAAAGGGGAAAACCATTGTGCCTCTGCACCTGCTTACGCTGCTCTCTTTTTATTTAATTTTTTGCAGCTGTAGCCCTGCACCTTCTGAGTGTACTGTGGACCATGTAGATATAATGGGTCACTCTTAGTATGGCCCTCCTATATTCAGTCTGATAAGAAAAAGTTGTCATGCATACTCAAATTGAAAGAGAGTGAAAAAAAAAAATTGAATGGCTAGGATGAGAATCTTGAGCATAGTATGTCCCATGATCCAGAAAGGTACAGCTGTTTATACACCTCCCACATCAAATTAGTTAAGTTTTCATTTTTTTTATTGACTAGAAATGATTTGTTTCCATCATCATGCATGCGTCCATCTGTCCATCCATCACCATCGATTTTGACGCATCATGCTCAGTTTTTAAGAAGGAGAAAATCCAGCTTCACATCAAATCATATCAACGCCCACATTTTTATCTTCGTCTCTCATCTTTTTTAATAAGGGCACGCATTCTGTCAATGAACACCTGATAGAATGTGGTGCCCTTATTAAAAAGGGGGGTGCGAAAATTGGCCTTCTTCGTGATATCACACGATACCTGATTTCTCAATTGGAATCAGTTCGCCTTATTGTTATATATAAGGGATGACTTTACCTGCAGACATTTGACTGTGACTTCTTAAACAAACCCGCAATGGCGCAATGTCGCAAGATGATCTTAGACATTCGTGATATCACACGATATGAGGAGGAGAAAAAAAAGATTTCTACGGGGCGGCGGCGGCCGTCTAAGGCATATTTTCCAGTTAAAATATCAGCCCCATTGAAGGAGCCTAGTAAATTCTGATTTCTGAGCGGTAGGATTCACTTGGATTTATAAAAATCCAGCCGGATCCATGGAAATACTGTGGGAAGAAAACATTAATTGAAAGAAGAGTAAACTAAAAACAGATTGGAATTGGGTCCCGTTATCAAATCTTTGACCCGTTCAAAGGTCAAGAAGGCAAAAGAGTCCACATTGATAATATATAATTAGTATCAAAGCTGTTGCCGGGAATGACATGTGGATTGTGAATTTTAGTTAGAATGTGGTCATCACTGTTCTCTAGATATGGACTGAAAAGATGGTGAGAGCACTGAGATTTTCGTTGACCATAATTAATTTTAGTTAATAAACGTTTTGGTAACATGGCTGCTACTTGCTTCACACGGGTGAGGAATAAATGGATATAGAAGTTGAACATGTTCATTCCATTTTATTTATTTATTATGGTGAAGTTGAACACATTCATTCCGTTAGTATGATGCAGCGACGCTGCACCCGAATCTTGAATCTTACTCCATTACAGAAATGCTCAAGATATGGATATTAATTGGATACAATCCATGTGCTGACTGTTATGTTGAATATATAATAAGAAATGGTTCTTTTAACATTAATTTGGTGCTTGGGGCATCAGCGCAGCCTTCTCCTGTATCACTTGCCGACTTTAATGTTGAAAATGAAATAAGAACTGTTTTTTTTTTTTTTTTCCTGTTGATATTTATTTGAGATTTTTAATTTTTTATGAAAGAATAATCCTTAAATTCTTCTTGTAAAGGATAGAGGAGACCAAATATCTAATATTGACCTCCTCTTTTTTTTTTTTTTCTTTTGCTAATCCTCCCGGAGCCAGAGGGAAGCCAGGTAAATCCCCTAGTGCCCCAGAGAGAAAGCACCGGTAGACTTAATCTTCGGTTTCTGAAGAGGGGGCACCAATGGTCAATATTAAGACCTCTAGCTCTGGAAGAGAAAATAACCGTAGTTCTAATTACTCGGCCAACCCTTCGGTGTTATTTAATATTGACCTTGGAGGGCCTCCTCCACTTTTTTTTATACATTTTTTTGGCCTTTATCCCGGGATATATACCTCCATCTTGTTCCATATATTTGTTCGTTCAAGAATGGCCCCTTACCACAAAAGGGTTCACTAGGGCATGCCCTTCCCTCACCCGGGGGACATCTTACCTCACCCAAGGTTAAAAAATTCCTTCAGTTTCGTTGTTATTATAAGAAAATGTACAGGATGGAGGTGAGGCCCACTTGGTTCATCTTCGGATAAGGAAGTGAGATCAGGTGAGGCTTCTTTCAAACTTTTAGATCTTGATCATGGTCATAGCGCGTTGCAATATGTTGAATGGAGTACCCAGAAAACCAAGGAGTTCTTGTGTGATGCAACCATGATTTAAGGCTATTCAACAATTGATACCGTGTGAAACAAATTTCTATATAAAATTCTACTCCCCACTCAGTGCGAAAAATGCATAGAACATTGTTTCCAAAATTCTAGAGCGACATACTTTCCAGCAGCACTGATTCAACAATGTGCTTGTTGTGCACGTTCACAATTTAAATGAGACAAAACTAAATCGGATTAAACTGTGGATTGACAATATCAATGATAAGGTTATTTATTTCTACTTAATTTTATAGCTCTGCATCATCATAGAAATACCAAGGTCGAGGAATCTTCTCTTTTCCCATCCAATTTTGGGTAGCGTGGAAATTCAGAGGTGTTGTGACCCTCGCCTGTTTTAACACATGGATTCAATATTTCAGTGTCAATGATCACGAAATGGCATACCATTCTATTGGATATCATGTTATATTTTATTGATTTTTCATTATTATTTATTGTTGCAACGGCCATGACAATGCCCATATTTTCCAGGCAAGCAAAACTACCCACGTGAATGGCAGGTGTTCCCTGGTGGTGACGTGATTGGACCATTCACGGTTACCGTTGGAGAAAAGCATTGGAAGACACAGATTTCAAATGAAAATAAGCTCTTTTAGCCTACCAATCAAGCTGCTGAGAGGATTCGGAAATCCCACCAATCCAGGTGCTATTTGCTGATCCACGGAAGAGGATATGGTAGGGAGATAAAATCGAAGAGTAGTTTTTATAAGGTTTTGTCGATAAGAGTTACATCCATGGAAAATAACAGTAGACGACGACCAGATTTATTTTCTCCTTATAAAGTACTTGAAATTAAAAGGTCAAAATGAATATATAATAATATAGCACAGTAACTTGGAAATTTCCTTTTTGGTAGAAAGACAAGTATGTTGTAATGTGTGAATCTGTAAATCACAAGCTCACACCTAAACTAAACAAAAAATAAAACTATAGTTAAATTAGTTTTTCCTTAAAAGAAGCAATGAAAATTTTTATAGGAACACAGTACTCATAATTGGAAAACCCATTTATATTGGTGGGCATTTCCTAAAACACTTTTATCCTTCCTGTTGTTCATTCAGATGAGGAGAGAAGATGACAAAAACAAGTGCTAAAAATCCTTCCTGGGTTTTATCGATTGTTAGAGTCAATCACCTTCCACTACATAGTTGGACTGCAACTTCTCCACGAGCCCATTACACATATCACCTAAGAGATTGTACACTGCACCATGGCCCAACTTCCCTTACCCTTTTTATAATCCGCTTGCTGATCCATTCCTGTTCTCAGGTACAATCCCTTTTAATTGGATCAGGAACAACCCCCTTTGAATTGGATCCTTTTAACGTTCCCATCTTTATCGTCAAATTGAGGGCTGGAGGCAAAACTAGAGCAACTGATTACTTGATCTGAATGATTCAGTCCAGTCCCAATAAAGTGGGAGTTTCTTGAGTCATCCGTGCCTCCATTTTGGTAGGGTACGGGCAGGGCTTTCAGGTTCAACCACTGCACACGAGTCCTACATTACATGCCCGGGCCCGGGCCCGAGCCAACCGCCTTCCCAAACCAATGGAGATGGTGGTCGTCGGCATTTCTTCAGGGTATTTCAACCTGGAAATGGTTGCAAAATCGAATAAAATTTGGAAAATATCCCAATTAGTGTAAAGATATTAACCCCATCTGGCATTTTCCTGATAACATTGCAGTACAAACATATTCAAAATTTAAGATAATGCAACGAGAATTCCTTAGTGATGGATAAAAAATACAAAAATCTATGGAGATGACTTTGACTGTTGCTTCACATTAATACTTATTTATTGAAAGCTAATTTATTTTCTGCAACTCCTGAGAAAACCCCAAAATTTCCCTGAGACTAAACAGCCAGCCAGTCAAGTCATTCAAGAGGGATGGATGGATGACCTATTAACTTGGTGGTGATAAATATATCCCAGTATGGGTAAATTCGATGTTGCCATCCTCGTTAAGAGCACGGACACCAAGCATTCCAAAGAGCCAGAAATTATACATCACTTTCACTTTAAAACCATAATGTAACAATTTGCAACCGACAGAGCATCATCTGCCATTGATAACCCACAAAGTACCCTCGACTGTGGTCACTTCTGCACCCACTTTGCTTCTTGCCAGTGCTGCGGCAGCAGCTACCTCATGTTGATACTTCTAAAGAAGGGGTGGTTCAGAGCTTCTCGGGCAGTAAGACGTTCTGATGGGTCAAACCTTAGCAGACCTTGCAATAAATCAGTCAGGAAGTTTTTTGATTGATCCACATGCTGAGAAACCAGATCCTGCAGTGCCAATGAAATGCGAATAAGCAGTCGTGAAAGTGGAAGAACAAAAGTGCAATTCAGCAGTCTGGGATGGGTGAGAAACAATGATATGGAGAGAGATTGGGGGGAAAAAACGATGCGGAGCGTGAGATTAGGAGGAGGGGGGGGGGGGGGGGGGGGTACAAACAGCCACCACACCTTCAGTCGATCAAGTTTTTTTACAGCCCGGATGCTCTCTCTTGACACAGCTCCTCCTGGCCAATTCAACCGCCCTTGCCTGAAATATTTCTCTGTACCACGACTGTAAAATACAAAGAAATAGGAAATAGATCAAACATAATGCACCATAGAATATCATTAACCCTTTTTTGTATGAATGTAAAGTTCTTTACACGTCTGTACACCATGAATTCTGAAACACGGTGAAGTTCTTTAAACACAATATTTAGCACCTGTTACAAAAATTATATCTAAAACATCCAGCACTGCTACAATTAAATATTTACATGTGCATGATCTACGGAGTTATCAAACAGTGAGTAGAATCCAAAGAAATGGGGATTCACATCGAACACACTGAATGATAAAATAACACTCCTTCATTAAGTATTTTTGTAAATTTAAAGTCGTTTACACAGACCACTGATCTTTAGCACCCACCACAACAATTAATAGATGGGTCTTAATTCATAAAACATCAAGCAATACTACTACTATATATTTAGATGAGCATGTTTTGTGAAGTTACATCAAACACCTACAAAAACAACTTACAAAGCAATTTTTTTTAAAACCAAAACAAGTTGAACAATAGAACTTGATTTTGGGAAACATATATACCCATTTTTTACGTGAAACATATATACCCATGATTCTAGAAAACACTGCAATCATCAGGATTATCATAGCCACCCACTCAAAAATCTGCTGGTTGATAAGAATCCAGATGCCATACACGTGGGTGGGCATGCACACACACAAACGAGCACAAGCATACGCATATGCACACATGCACAGAGGATGGAAGGTTCTGAAAATGGAGTTAAGAGGGGCAAGAGAACGAGAGAACTCAGGAACTCAGGAATGACAGAAGGATTTCTTAGTTTTTTCTTCTACATCATGGGAGGGGTAGGCCTTAAGCATCACACCGGGTCTATTCATAAAACCCAAACTCAAATACTGAGTTGGGTTTCCCAACCCATGACCAACTCATACATGTTGTGGGATGGATTTAGGTTAGGTTAGGTGGACCAAATCCAGGTCAGGTCAAATTTTGCCACCCAAACAACAAACCAGCCCCACCTTCACTTTTTTTTATGACGCGGGTATCAATGTGGTATTTTTACCCAACAAGAATATTCCACCATGCGCACGCACGACCCCGCAACACGTGCACCAGGAAGTCGGTGGTGGGACTGCAACACAAGATGTGGGGAGATAATCCACTCATTATGCCAGTGAACCATCACCCAGACAGGTAGGTACGCGCCACCTTCACATGCAGTTCCACACCTGCTTGAGAGGTCATTCATAGTAAGAAACAATAATAAGTGCCACGGTTTTAAGAAATGGCAACCTGAGTCAATACAGACTCGACAAGCGATTTGGATCACCCTCGGATTCACATATATGACCCTCTCCTTTAGATTTATGGGTCTTCCCCATTTTCTAGGAGGGTGTCAAAGGTCTCTAACAAGGTTTTGGAATGAGTTTTGAAGATCAAAACAAACTTTTTTCAACGTCCAATGATGCAAAGGTCAAAGTTACTGCCATCCAACAATAAATAATGGACTTCAGAACCAAATGTGACAATCGGCAACTACTGCAATTAATTAAAAACAATTAACATATAAAGTGATTCCTTAAATTAAATATTAATAAAGATATAAATATTTTTTTAGACTTTTAAATGTATTTTCACATTTTGATTAATTTCATGGGTTCTGGTGTGACTTGGTCAACTCGACCCAAGGACGACCAAATTGCACCCTCCCCAGTTAGAGTTTTAAAACCTTGATATGTGGCCAAGGCCTTCGGGAACTTTCCTTGTAACTTGGCAGTGATTTTTATCATTATGTCAGCTGAGATTAATATGTACAAAAAGTGTGAGACCACCTAACTCAGCTTTCTTAATATCAAAAGAATACATGAGGGTCTGTACCTTCTCAAAATCTGAACTCAAGCTGAGGGGCCCAACCATTTTACCTGTAGCATGATTCAACTCTTCCAAAGGAAGTGAAATGAATTGTTTCAACTCTTCCAAAGGAAGTGAAATGAATTGTTGGATTAAAGAAAAAGTGATTAAAGCACTAATTGAAAAATGATTTACTAATAAAGTTATGTTCTACTCACAATTCTAATGGTAATCCGACTCTACATTAGATGTGCAATTTCCTCCCTCGTAAATATATAAAATCTCAGTCCAATTAGAATTATATTCACACCATTCGATTGGACAAACACAATTTTACCATGTTGTCCACATCTCTGGCCTAATGGTTAATATTTTTCCAATAAACCCAAGATTTGGATCATGGACTTATCATTGCACTGATGATTCGGATCCAATTTATGTTGAGCTCACTGCATCAAAATTTTGATTAATATGTGATTGAACCATATTCTTTGAGATTCGTACAAAATAACTGTGATGATTGCCGCTCACATATGGGTACACATGGGTGGGCACAAATTTTGAATGGTTGGGATCTTCACCAAGTAGACCAAAAATGTAAAGATTTAATTCAATCTTACTTGACCACATGGTATAGTCAGCCTCGTGTAATCATTCCCCACAACAAGAAGAAGAACAACAACAATAATCATGATAATAATAAGAAACAAAGTAGATGTGCAAATCGCTGTTCAAGTTTATGCTTTACATTGAACTCTCTTATACTTGTGAGATTTTCATTGTACAATTTCTATGTTGGAATCAGTTTGAGGAAGATGTGATTTCTCTACCGTGCCACTCACATATCATGCACTATGATGCCCAAATACAGATATGGGAATTGAGGATAATAAGGACACAGGTGTCTTACTATTTTTTTTTTCCTTAGATCACTTTTGATTACTGAAAATTATCATTTGTTTACGTTCCTTCTTTTCTTTTTTTCTTTTTTTGTTGAGAAGTAAGAAAACTAGAAGAACCATATGACATAATGAACTTGGTAATTAGGATGTGCTAAACATGTGCCCTAGACGTATCGGTGTAGTATTGGGTACCAATACGAGTATCGTATTGGTCCGATGCAGATACATTGGGCTTACACAAGTATCCGGTTCTGGGTCTTGAAGGACTATTTTGTATGTATTGCATTGCATCCATGTTGTTCCAAAAGAATATTAACACTGCATAAAAATGAAATAAATTTCCATAGCAATAATATCCCCAACACAAGATGAAAAGGCTTGCCTGGCTGTTCGAATCATATGCTCTGGCAAAGGTCCCAAAACCCTCTCCATCATTGCCAAGTGCTCCAAATTTTCATGCGTTTGAAATAATGCTTCCCCCTGACATGTCCATTCATGATGTAAGTGATCAACATCATAACCCAACTTCATCAGACAAGATGTCTAGAAGATGAATCTTCGTAGCAAACTAACCGAACATAGCTCAACTAAAATGCAGCCAACACTCCACATATCACAAGGATAACTCCATCCCAAGCCTGTAGAAAATCACAGCATAATATAGGTAGGGTTCAGAAATGAACATTCAACATCATTACAAAAGCACAAACAAAGATGACTACAGAGCATGGATTAAAACATCAGCCAATACATCTGTTAATAAAAAAAACTGATGCAGTATCAGTGCGATACCCAATTCAAACCCGCAGCACCGATACAGCCAATAAGCATGACATATATGGGATAATACAGGTCAAGTTGGGCCATAATTTCACTTTCTAGTTCAAAATAAAATTGCCCCAATATGGAGGAATGGGATAAACCTATCCGCATCACCTATTAAGGTTGATCAGTTCTAAACATATAGGAACCATGTTGGTCCCAGCCTTCCTGAAGTTCATACCATTTATCCCACATTGGAATATTTGACACAAAGTTTCCTTTGCACTATTCCAATGCAAAATATTAGGATTACCCATTCAGATGATCCCTCCTTTACAGTTGGTTCTTCACCTCCATGGTACCGAAGTCATCCTGCCACTTTTCACAAAAAACGAAAAGTACAGTTCCGTAGTCCAGTTGCAGACTACCTAATGCTATTATCCAGCAGAACCAAAGTGGACATGATATCCAAACCACTATCTTGCGGGATACCTTGTCATCCAGCTTAAACCAGCCAGAGAAGAGATCAGTTTGTTTTAAAAATCTCAAGACAGTTGGTGTCTATAAGAGAATAGACATATTTAAGCAGAGAGCCCTAAACATAGAGGCCATTTGTGTCTTCCTCCGCACTGAAGGAAGAGAATGGTACACCCTGTACTATTCCCCCGGCCTCCTCATACAGGCATTAGAGGTTATCGGATCAGGAACAGTTGAAAGAACCAAGCCTGACCATGCCCCATTACAGGTCACCTTACCCTGTACTCTTGAAGAAGCTACCTCAAGAAGTGATGCCAACTAATCAACCTTCTTTGGGTAAAATTCTTCAGCTGGGCATGCTTAAAAAACTGAACAAATTTAGAATCAGTTTCAATAAGGAATTTCTTGGGTCTTAAAAATAAAATATATTTCTCAATTCCAAGAATGACAGCTAGAAGCTCTTTCTCATGAGCATGGTAATTGACTTGAGCAGGAGTAAAGGTTCCTGATTTGTAGCAACAGATATGTTCACTAAAACTGAACTCCTTGTAGCAGACAGTATATGGCATACAAAAAATGAGCGCCATATAATTGAGTTCAAGCAGGCTATCATAGCTGCAATTAGAGCAATGAGGGATCAACGGATCCTTATTTCAGAAAAAGGAAACACTGTTACTCAGTATGCAAAAGAACTGATTAACAATACAGGGATCATGTCTTATTCCGAAGCAGCTGGAATAACTGAAGATTTCAAATACAGGAGATATAGATTCAAAGTATCTCTTGCTGTACCAACAGCCTTTGAGCAAGATGATCCAGAAGTACGACAAATGTACATTGAAGCAACGACGCTCATGACCCAAAGGACCAGCGTCAACATAAAGAATGGAATGGAACTAATCTGTTCCAACATCCAGCCCACACTATGGCTTACTGGAAACGCCATCTATGAGATAGAGGAAGAACGAAGAAAAAATCTCTTCAATACAGGTTTCACCAGGTATATTGATATCCTGGAAGAAAAGAATGCATTAAGAAATCTACCTAATGCTATTATCCAGCAGAACCAAAGTGGACATGATATCCAAACCAGTTGGATATCATGTCCACTTTGGTTCTGCTGGATAATAGCATTAGGTAGATTTCTTAATGCATGAATCTCATTCAAGATTTCAGCATAAGTATCTTCTACAAGTTTGATTCTCTGATCAAAGGTTCTTATAACATCTTCCTTGATGTTCTCAACCATGTTACAAAGCAGGTCGCCTTGGTGGCTGTAAGCATTAATTTGAAGGCTGTTGTTGCCAAAGGCAGCAGCAGATTCTTCTTGGCTAAGGTTGATGGTTCCATCAACTTCTGGATCAGAGTCTATGGGCTCTGGAGGTTGGAGAATAGGCTTATTGGGCAGTGGCAAGATCAGATCTTAACTGCTCAATGTCTTTCAGGATTCTAGAATCAGATTCTATATCCTCCGGGATATTGCAGAGAAGATTACTCTCCAAGAAATATTATAGGAGGAGTATATCTTAGAAATTGTCCGTATCAGGAACAATTTCCTATAGGAATCATGAGAAAAGAGTTCAGTTTTGCAGCTCTAGCATCGAGGCTCGGTCAAAAGAAAACAACGAATGACCCCGAGTTCGCGGCTAGATGCTGACTTTTATGGTTATGATATTCTATATCATTATGAGATTAGAGATATCGACGAAAGCGATGTCTATTCAGTAACCACAGATGAAGACAATGATGAGGAACCTTCTTCCTCATCTGATACAGAAGGACAGGTTGAGGATACATTCATATTTATCCTTTTCCCAATTAGCAATAGGATCTTTTCCTAGAATAGGCTTGGTCAGCCTTTCCAAGGTCTCCTTGATGCTACTCTTAGTCTTGATGGAGGAAGGTTTTATCTCCTTCCGAGGTTTATCAAAAGAGGACTTTTTTCTTTTGATATTAGTTTCTGCATTGTGTATGAGAAACTCTGTAAGATAGAGGTCTATCTGGTGGTTGCAGCAGATTGTGCAAGTGTGACTTTTGCACGAACATTGTACCCTCAAACCCTAAATCCTAAACCACAATGTTCGTGCAAAAGTCACACTTGCACAATCTGCTGCAACCACCAGATAGACCTCTATCTTACAGAGTTTCTCATACACAATGCAGAAACTAATATCAAAAGAAAAAAGTCCTCTTTTGATAAACCTCGGAAGGAGATAAAACCTTCCTCCATCAAGACTAAGAGTAGCATCAAGGAGACCTTGGAAAGGCTGACCAAGCCTATTCTAGGAAAAGATCCTATTGCTAATTGGGAAAAGGATAAATATGAATGTATCCTCAACCTAAAGGATCCTGAAAGGATCATCAATGGAAAAGCTTTCCCGGCCAGTGCCCAGGAAATTAAAGACTTCTCCATACAGATCAAAGAGCTTCTTGCACAGAAACTCATCAGACCATCCAATAGCCCCCATAACAGCCCTGCCTTTTTTGTGAATAAACATTCTGAACAAAAAAGAGGAAAGGCCAGAATGGTCATTGATTACAGAGCATTGAACAATAATCTTGTTCCTGATGCTTATAAAATACCTGATAAGAATAATCTTATCCAGCTTATAGACAAGCGAACTTGGTTCAGTAAGTTCGATTGTAAGTCCGGATTTTGGCAAATCCGCATGAATGAAGAATCTGTCCCATGGACGGCTTTCAGCATACCCAGAGGCAAATATGAATGGCTTGTTATGCCCTTCGGCCTCAGCATTGCCCCTCAAGTCTTCCAGAGAAGAATGGACGACATCTTCAGAGATCATCTTGACTATTGTATGGTCTATATAGATGATATACTTGTTGCTTCCCACACAGAAGCAGAACACCTAAAGCATGTCAAAAACATACTCGGTGAATTTAGCAGACATGGTATAATCATATCTGATACCAAATATGAGCTCTGCAAAACAGAGATTGACTTCTTAGGAGTCCATATCAAACAAGGAAATGTGACCCTACAGGATCACATAGTCAAAAAGATTAGTGAGTTTCCTGATATCATCACCTCAAGGAAGCAACTCCAGAGCTATCTGGGGATTCTCAATTGTGCTAATGATTTTATTAAAGATCTAGCCAAATATAGAGGAAGTCTGTCTTGCAAATTAAAGAAGACAGAACAAACCAATCCCTTCACCTGGACCCCCAGGGATAAAGAGATTGTTTCAGAAGTTAGAGAAATAGTAAAAACTATTCCTCCTCTAGCTCTCCCTAGCACAGAAGATTCCTTCATCCTTAAAACGGATGCTTCAGAAAAACAATGGGGTGTAGTATATATGACTACTAAACCTGATGATAAGGAAAGGAAAAGACATATCTGTTGCTACAAATCAGGAACCTTTACTCCTGCTCAAGTCAATTACCATGCTCATGAGAAAGAGCTTCTAGCTGTCATTCTTGGAATTGAGAAATATATTTTATTTTTAAGACCCAAGAAATTCCTTATTGAAACTGATTCTAAATTTGTTCAGTTTTTTAAGCATGCCCAGCTGAAGAATTTTACCCAAAGAAGGTTGATTAGTTGGCATCACTTCTTGAGTGAATTTGACTACGAAGTCAAACATATATCTGGAAAAAGCAACGAGCTTGCTGATATCATTTCCAGAGAAAAGATTTTTAGTAATCTTAACTCCTCTTTTTGTCTTCTATTTCAGGAAATGAGCAGAGGACGAGGATCTAGAGGCAAAGGAAAAACCCCTTACCAGGGTCATTTCAGCTATGAAGAATTCCAAAAATTTATGGAATATGAAAGAATTGGCCAGTTGGCCATTAAGGATCACTCCGATGGAGAATCCAGTGAAGGAGGAAATCCTCCTCTAAAGGTTACTAAAGTTGGTGCCAATACAGAAGAAACCTGGACACAGGTTATAAAGAAAAGGCCCACTAATTCAGAACCTGAAAATCCTAGAAGGATTATTGAGAATATCAATCAGATTCTATATCCTCCGGGATATTGCAGAGAAGATTACTCTCCAAGAAATATTATAGGAGGAGTATATCTTAGAAATTGTCCGTATCAGGAACAATTTCCTATAGGAATCATGAGAAAAGAGTTCACTAAAACTGAACTCCTTGTAGCAGACAGTATATGGCATACAAAAAATGAGCGCCATATAATTGAGTTCAAGCAGGCTATCATAGCTGCAATTAGAGCAATGAGGGATCAACGGATCCTTATTTCAGAAAAAGGAAACACTGTTACTCAGTATGCAAAAGAACTGATTAACAATACAGGGATCATGTCTTATTCCGAAGCAGCTGGAATAACTGAAGATTTCAAATACAGGAGATATAGATTCAAAGTATCTCTTGCTGTACCAACAGCCTTTGAGCAAGATGATCCAGAAGTACGACAAATGTACATTGAAGCAACGACGCTCATGACCCAAAGGACCAGCGTCAACATAAAGAATGGAATGGAACTAATCTGTTCCAACATCCAGCCCACACTATGGCTTACTGGAAACGCCATCTATGAGATAGAGGAAGAACGAAGAAAAAATCTCTTCAATACAGGTTTCACCAGGTATATTGATATCCTGGAAGAAAAGACCCTAAGCATCCTCCCTGCAGAAGCCTCAAGGGTCCTCAAGAAGGTGATAAAGGAATATCCTTATTCCTTGGAAACCCTGGTCCTAGCTCCAGGAAATTTTGTTTATCTAAGGGTCTATCCTCACATCCAAGACCTTTATTCAGTTTGTTTTGAAAATCTCAAGACAGTTGGTGTCTATAAGAGAATAGACATATTTAAGCAGAGAGCCCTAAACATAGAGGCCATTTGTGTCTTCCTCCGCACTGAAGGAAGAGAATGGTACACCCTGTACTATTCCCCCGGCCTCCTCATACAGGCATTAGAGGTTATCGGATCAGGAACAGTTGAAAGAACCAAGCCTGACCATGCCCCATTACAGGTCACCTTACCCTGTACTCTTGAAGAAGCTACTGCTCTTGGAATAGCAAGCCCCAAGGCATCTGAATTGGCAGAAGAAATTGCTACTGCCCTATTGATGGATAACATTAGTGAGCCCGTCATCCTGTCCAGGCAGCCCAGCTCGGCTACCGACGGATCCGAAGCCCACACATCCACTTGCAGCTCTAGCATCGAGGCTCGGTCAAAAGAAAACAACGAATGACCCCGAGTTCGCGGCTCGAGACAGTCAGCATTCTCGAAATGCTCTAAAGATAAAAGCACCTAGTGTTTGGTGTAATTATGAATAGTATTTTATCTTTTATTCTGTTGTTTTAAATTTTGTTTTGAAGTCCGGCACCTTGTTTGCCTATATAAGGACTTAGTTTGTACTTAGTTCTCCAAGGAATCTGGGGATAGGAAGTTAAGAGTTTTTGAAAGCTTGCAGGTATGCCTAGCTAAGGCCCTACCAGGATAGCTGGAGGGCGTCTCTCTAAGATGTACTGGTTTGTTTTAAACCATTGTTATTGCTGGTCTGGATAGATTCTACCTTAGAATGAATATCCCGCAAGATAGTGGTTTGGATATCATGTCCACTTTGGTTCTGCTGGATAATAGCATTAGGTAGATTTCTTAATGCATGAATCTCATTCAAGATTTCAGCATAAGTATCTTCTACAAGTTTGATTCTCTGATCAAAGGTTCTTATAACATCTTCCTTGATGTTCTCAACCATGTTATAGATGCTTCTTTCGACAGCAGCTATAGCATCCTTAATCCCTTGGTGAGGATAAGAATATTGGGCAGTGGCAAGATCAGATCTTAACTGCTCAATGTCTTTCAGGATTCTAGATGTTTCCATCTTTACCCTGTTGTCTACACTAGTCAGATGGGAATAGAGAGTAGTGATATTTTGGCTATTCTCTTCTCTGGCTGGTTTAAGCTGGATGACAAGGTCACTTAAGGCCTTGCTTAGGTTAGATTGGTATTTATTAAATACCTCAAAGAATCTTTCGAGTCCTTGCATAAGGATCCTTTTATTTGCTCCAAGGGTTCTCTCATGAGTAACCATTTCTTCTCTAAACTGAATTAAGCCTGAAACTAGGACATTTTGGGAATTCCCAATGGCCTGGCTTAGTTTAACACTAGACATATTTTCCATCTGGTGTTTGTTTAGGAGGAAGCTACATCCTTCTCTCTTGATCATGTTCTGAATTTTTTCTAGGAAATCGTCCATGGGAGATGGGGGTATCTCATGGGCGATGATCGGATTTCCATATGGAACAATATTCATGATGAACTTGTTCTATCCGCTCCAATAGCCTCTTCAATGGCTTTCAACCTTAGGGAAATAGTTTTTATTTCCTTATTAAGGTTTCCTAAGCTTTCAGTAATTCTTTCTAGACTCTCAACAACCTTTTCATCGGGTTGTTTCTCTAGGCAAGAATCAGCATACATTTGCTTGAAAGCTTCTCCAAAATTCTCAGGAATCTCTTTCCCGATTTCCTCTAAATTGTGGGATATCAGGTCTATTTTAAGAATAGACTCACTGGCTATTTCAGCCTGGATAACTCCAATTTTCCCTATGACCTCAAATAACCAATTTATCCTATCACTTTGGTAATTGGCCATGCCAACTAGATCAGAGATCTCTGGATTGGTTTTGTGGATATGAGGATAGTGTTGACAATTCCTCATTTCTGTATACCAGCATTCGCTAGTAGGTCTGAATTCATTATTGAGCAAAACATAATTGTTTTCTCTGAAATCATTATTCCCGTATATCCAGGAATAGATTCTAGACATGAGAGAAGGTCTCTGGCCTCTATTGAAAGGGTTTCTTTCAGTCATGGCTAACTGTAAGGTTTTTCTCTGCTGGGTGTTCACCTTTTGCCTTAGCAATCTGTAAGACACCTTGTCTTATAGCACTCTCATATTCTGCTTCGTGCTGTCTAAATCTGTTGAATGGTTCAACAAAATAGGTTTGGGCTGTCATCCCAAAGACATCTGTAAATTGTTTCCACAAGAAATACCTATAATGGCTTTGTATGGTAGTCATACATCTTAATAATTCTAGAAGCATATTTCTATGCACTAGCATTACTGAATAGGTATCCAATTTTCTCTGAAATTCCTCCATATCATAGTGGTTAACCATAATCATAAGGTGCAATAATAAGTGGGTTATGGTCCACCTATGCTTCCGGTAATCCTAGTTCCTTCTAAGGTAGAACCGAAGTTCTCAGAATAAACAGTTGGTTTACTGTTTGGAGATAGTGTAAACAGGACTCGTCTTCAACCACCTGCAGTACTCGGACAAGAACGGACTTGAGCCTAAACGCCTCCACGGCTGACGGCAACGTCCCGAGTGTCCATACAGAGGTATCGGTCTCACTACGGCCTTCTACAGAATCGTCTCAGGTGTTTATCAGGAAATGGAAAACAGAAACATAATAGTGAAAGATAACACAAATATTATTACAAAATATAACAATGGTTTAAAACAAACCAGTACATCTTAGAGAGACGCCCTCCAGCTATCCTGGTAGGGCCTTAGCTAGGCATACCTGCAAGCTTTCAAAAACTCTTAACTTCCTATCCCCAGATTCCTTGGAGAACTAAGTACAAACTAAGTCCTTATATAGGCAAACAAGGATGCCGGACTTCAAAACAAAATTTAAAACAACAGAATAAAAGATAAAATACTATTCATAATTACACCAAACACTAGGTGCTTTTATCTTTAGAGCATTTCGAGAATGCTGACTGTCTCGAGCCGCGAACTCGGGGTCATTCGTTGTTTTCTTTTGACCGAGCCTCGATGCTAGAGCTGCAAGTGGATGTGTGGGCTTCGGATCCGTCGGTAGCCGAGCTGGGCTGCCTGGACAGGATGACGGGCTCACTAATGTTATCCATCAATAGGGCAGTAGCAATTTCTTCTGCCAATTCAGATGCCTTGGGGCTTGCTATTCCAAGAGCAGTAGCTTCTTCAAGAGTACAGGGTAAGGTGACCTGTAATGGGGCATGGTCAGGCTTGGTTCTTTCAACTGTTCCTGATCCGATAACCTCTAATGCCTGTATGAGGAGGCCGGGGGAATAGTACAGGGTGTACCATTCTCTTCCTTCAGTGCGGAGGAAGACACAAATGGCCTCTATGTTTAGGGCTCTCTGCTTAAATATGTCTATTCTCTTATAGACACCAACTGTCTTGAGATTTTCAAAACAAACTGAATAAAGGTCTTGGATGTGAGGATAGACCCTTAGATAAACAAAATTTCCTGGAGCTAGGACCAGGGTTTCCAAGGAATAAGGATATTCCTTTATCACCTTCTTGAGGACCCTTGAGGCTTCTGCAGGGAGGATGCTTAGGGTCTTTTCTTCCAGGATATCAATATACCTGGTGAAACCTGTATTGAAGAGATTTTTTCTTCGTTCTTCCTCTATCTCATAGATGGCGTTTCCAGTAAGCCATAGTGTGGGCTGGATGTTGGAACAGATTAGTTCCATTCCATTCTTTATGTTGACGCTGGTCCTTTGGGTCATGAGCGTCGTTGCTTCAATGTACATTTGTCGTACTTCTGGATCATCTTGCTCAAAGGCTGTTGGTACAGCAAGAGATACTTTGAATCTATATCTCCTGTATTTGAAATCTTCAGTTATTCCAGCTGCTTCGGAATAAGACATGATCCCTGTATTGTTAATCAGTTCTTTTGCATACTGAGTAACAGTGTTTCCTTTTTCTGAAATAAGGATCCGTTGATCCCTCATTGCTCTAATTGCAGCTATGATAGCCTGCTTGAACTCAATTATATGGCGCTCATTTTTTGTATGCCATATACTGTCTGCTACAAGGAGTTCAGTTTTAGTGAACTCTTTTCTCATGATTCCTATAGGAAATTGTTCCTGATACGGACAATTTCTAAGATATACTCCTCCTATAATATTTCTTGGAGAGTAATCTTCTCTGCAATATCCCGGAGGATATAGAATCTGATTGATATTCTCAATAATCCTTCTAGGATTTTCAGGTTCTGAATTAGTGGGCCTTTTCTTTATAACCTGTGTCCAGGTTTCTTCTGTATTGGCACCAACTTTAGTAACCTTTAGAGGAGGATTTCCTCCTTCACTGGATTCTCCATCGGAGTGATCCTTAATGGCCAACTGGCCAATTCTTTCATATTCCATAAATTTTTGGAATTCTTCATAGCTGAAATGACCCTGGTAAGGGGTTTTTCCTTTGCCTCTAGATCCTCGTCCTCTGCTCATTTCCTGAAATAGAAGACAAAAAGAGGAGTTAAGATTACTAAAAATCTTTTCTCTGGAAATGATATCAGCAAGCTCGTTGCTTTTTCCAGATATATGTTTGACTTCGTAGTCAAATTCACTCAAGAAGTGATGCCAACTAATCAACCTTCTTTGGGTAAAATTCTTCAGCTGGGCATGCTTAAAAAACTGAACAAATTTAGAATCAGTTTCAATAAGGAATTTCTTGGGTCTTAAAATATATTTCTCAATTCCAAGAATGACAGCTAGAAGCTCTTTCTCATGAGCATGGTAATTGACTTGAGCAGGAGTAAAGGTTCCTGATTTGTAGCAACAGATATGTCTTTTCCTTTCCTTATCATCAGGTTTAGTAGTCATATATACTACACCCCATTGTTTTTCTGAAGCATCCGTTTTAAGGATGAAGGAATCTTCTGTGCTAGGAAGAGCTAGAGGAGGAATAGCTTCTTTCGACAGCAGCTATAGCATCCTTAATCCCTTGGTGAGGATAAGAATTTTTTCTAGGAAATCGTCCATGGGAGATGGGGGTATCTCATGGGCGATGATCGGATTTCACCTATGCTTCCGGTAATCCTAGTTCCTTCTAAGGTAGAACCGAAGTTCTCAGAATAAACAGTTGGTTTACTGTTTGGAGATAGTGTAAACAGGACTCGTCTTCAACCACCTGCAGTACTCGGACAAGAACGGACTTGAGCCTAAACGCCTCCACGGCTGACGGCAACGTCCCGAGTGTCCATACAGAGGTATCGGTCTCACTACGGCCTTCTACAGAATCGTCTCAGGTGTTTATCAGGAAATGGAAAACAGAAACATAATAGTGAAAGATAACACAAATATTATTACAAAATATAACAATGGTTTAAAACAAACCAGTACATCTTAGAGAGACGCCCTCCAGCTATCCTGGTAGGGCCTTAGCTAGGCATACCTGCAAGCTTTCAAAAACTCATAAGACTTGTTTTCTGGTTGTACTCCAGGAAAATAGAGGCAAGCCTGCAGTCCAGATTGTCATTGACACCCTAGGACTATATTGGAAGGATGTGGAAGAAGCAAGACTTCTCCAATACCTCCATAGGAGTTCCCCTCCCATTAAGCCTATTCTCCACATATTTAAGCAGAGAGCCCTAAACATAGAGGCCATTTGTGTCTTCCTCCGCACTGAAGGAAGAGAATACATAATAATTAGAAGTGGTAAGAAGTCAATTGGTGCCATTCCCAAGATCGTCTTGAAGTCTTGGGGCCAAATCCCAACATAAAGGATACATTCACAGAATTTGAAATGCTGGGCAACAAAATATAAAATCTGGGTTCCAAGTTCTACCATAAGAACTAATCAAAATATTAAGTTGTTCCCAAAAGGTGACACGCTGACTTAAGTATAGGTTGAAGAGGAAAAGTAAATTCCGACAGCACCAAGTGGGTGTAATAACTAACAAGGCTTCAATGATGATGACAATAATAAAGTTAACGCACATGATAATCTTGCTTGGACCAAACATTAATTCAGAAATAGGTAGAATTTGTGTCTTACGTTACTAGGTACGGGGCGGGTAGAGGCGGAGAGACGAGAGATGGATGGTGGAAGGGATATGTTAGACTTTTGTCTGAAAATTGGCCTCACGCCAAACTCCCCATCGTGGGCGAGGAAGAAGAGACAACTTGGGAAAACTCAAAATGACTCGTTAGAAATTTCATTAATCAATAACTAAAGCCAAATGAGGCATTACAATGCTTAAATAGATAAAAAAAACTAACCCTAAAACTAATCTGGACCATTCAAATGCAATGATGGCCAAGATTAAAACATCCACGTAAATACAACTTAAGACATAAATAAATAAATAAATAAATAAAACTCTAAGTAGGCTAAGATAGGTGGGCTAGGCCCAAAGAACTGGTCGAGACGGATGGGATGGGCCCATTGGCGGGTCAACCCATGGGGGCCATGGGTCTGTCCTGCATCAAAGTGGCTAAAAGAAAATTAGCAAACAGATTAGCTAGCCCAATTCAAGGAAAAACATATTACACCTACACCCAGCCATAGCCGAAAAACATTGTAACCTATGCATTAAGAGTAAAGATACAAGTAGGCAAGGGGTACACGGAGAATCCCTTAATTTATCCTCTCTTCTTTTTGTGAATCTTTTTCAGTGCTTTTTATAGACCATCTACCCAATTCGAAGTCTTTAACATTTCTTTTATTTAGCTACACCTTTCCTGTCATGGACATTGATAAATAAACATCTACATCTAGTGCTTCCCTTGCCTCTCGAGAAAGGGTTAAAAAAATAAAGGCACACTAAAATTAACACGGGACACAGAATCAGATGGAAGGAGGAGGCTAGACAGGAAAGCAACAAGATGAAATTAAGTTTTTCCAGCCGCGCTTGGTGAAGAACAGTCCAAGGTCGTGTAATAACCACCGTTTAATAGATCAAAAAAACAAAAGCAGTCCAAGGTCATCTTTGTGCAGCTATTCATGGAGAACAGAAGTTTCCACCGATATGGCTAATCCAACTTTTGGAGCAAAAAATTTCTAAAGAGAAAATTTGGCAAAAATGCACTGACTTAAAAGGATTTTAAGGTCCAAGGGGTACGTACGGTCGGACTAGTACTTTTCTAGGACTTTGTGCAATTTCTCCCTCCTCTCTCCATCAGTACACCAAACAAAAATTGCAGAATCCATGGATGTAGAATCTACACCTAAAGATGTCGATGGGAAAGGTGCATCATGGATACAGCAAGCCATCAAATCCATAACTATTTCCAATGCGTCCCAAACGGAATCCTATAAATAGAACCACCAAAACCTTTTTCAGCTTTTTACAAAGCCTTCACAAATTACTCTAGGTTTTAATTGGGAAAACTGTTATTTTAGTTGAGATCATTTCTATGCAAGGACCAGCAACCCAGAACTCAGAGAAGCTTCATTCAAATCTAACAACACAAAAAGACCAAGTTGTAAATAAGTATTTATAGACAACCATAATCACCAGACAGCTTTCACCACACTAAGAGACTTGCCAGTTGCTACCTTCTTTGCAACACACACAGGCTCTAACATATTACGAAAATAGGAAACCAAGCTTAAAATCAAATGATTCATCATTTTGTTCTAATAGACATTGTAATCTCAAAAAAGATGCATATGCATGAAAAAAACACCATTTTTTACCCAAAATAAGCAACCATTTTACCTAAAATAATCTCAGGTGCTCGGTAGTGCCTTGTGGAAACAATGGAGCTATGATCTCGATTATCAAATGCAGTACTACCAAAATCAATCAGCTTTATGGCACTTGACTTTGGCAAGCACCTGAAGCGCATTTCATCCTGTGAACCCCTCTGTAGCATCCCATTAAAGACAAAGTAACTGAGACTAAATGCCCATTACCGGGTATGGTATAATGTGCTAACAATTACAGGAGACAAAATACCTTGCTGCCTGGAACCTTTACATATTCAGAAGATACAAGAAGTATGTTTTCCGGCTTCAAGTCAGTGTGTATTAGGCGTAAATCATGCATATCTGCCGTGTATGATAAAAGCACAACCACTATGTTAAACAGACAAAAAACAGAGAGCGAAGAAGAAAGAGCACAACTATCAGGTCCCTTGACAGTCAAATACAAGCCAAGAAGCCAGACAATTTGATTGTTCAACCGGAAAGAAGGAATCAAAATTGGCCAGAGAATAATCCACACACATGCTACAGCTTCCAAAAGCTGACGTCCGAACTCGCGGACAAGATCCACAGGGAATGGGCAGTAATTATTTCTCCGTAGAAAATCAAATAAGCTCGGTCCAAGCTTCTCAAATACCTGGTAACACCATTGAAGTCCATTTAAAGAAACATTTCAATATTTAGTTCTTCAGCACCATAAATGAACCCATAGTGACAAATCAATTTGAACAATTAATTACAGCTGTTTTATTTGCCATTTCTAAAACAATATCTACCTGGAATTTGGCCTGAATCATCTATCTACATATCATCTTAATAAAAAGATTTAAGTTCATCCAATACAGGCACCATTCACCATAGCAACTGGCACTATGTTGGATACCATGTATGTTGGTTGAGAATTACTTGATGATGAGCATAAATAGTATGACAAACAAATCAAAGATTCAAAACACATGGGCTACCACATTTCAGCAGCTTCTCATGCAGCGTCAATTCTTTCAGGCCTAGAAAGTAGAAAATTATAGGAGTCACTATGCAAAATGTTTAAAATCATATTGGATAACATTTATTTTAGTATTTCTATTATGCACAGGGAACAGGGCCAAAGGAGGAGTTTAAAAAAACAAAAAATCCACAGATCAGGTCTGGTTTTCACATGATAATCTCATCTAAAGAAATGGAAATGTTACCAAATGAAACCAGCTCCCTATGGCATGGAGCTGGCAGTCACCATGATCCACAAAATCAGGCACAGGCAATTCAACATTCTCAATTCATAACGATACACTACGCTACAAAGAGGACAATCACACAAGCCCCGTTACAAGCAAGGAAACAAATATCAAAAGCAACAGCACGAATAAAGTCCATTGGAATACTTACAATGCAGATATGATTGCGGTAGTCAAACCAGTTCCGGATTTGCACACATCTGTCCACAAGAATTAATAAAAATTAAAACAAAATTGCACAACACGCAAAAAATAGAGTAGTTAGAGTATATTCGAAACTCTAGAATAAATTTTCACACTTTTGTCCTACAATCACATACCGTGAACCACCTCTATCATTCTTGGCAATAAGATTAAGAATATCAATTTCAATCATTGCAGCATCACGATACTTGCGTATGCTTCGAACAACCTTAATTGCCACAAACTCGCGCATCTCACGATCCCAGCATTGCAAAACACGACCAAATGTACCTACGCTACTAGCAAGTTGCAGATGGATGCAAGCATAATCGAATTCTAAGAAACAATAGAACATTCAACATACCTTCACCCATCTTGCTAAGTATTTTATCTGAAAATTCACCACAAACAGATGGAGAGAGAGTAAATAGCAGTAAACAGTCATCACACCATATAACCAATGTTTTTTTTTTTAGTTTTAAATTCATGGTACTCAAATGAGCTCCAAACGAAGGCTTGTTAAAGAGGTGAGGTGTGAATGATATTTTATCTGAAAATTCACCACAAACAGATGGAGAGAGAGTAAATAGCAGTAAACAGTCATCACACCATATAACCAATGTTTTTTTTTTTTTAGTTTTAAATTCATGGTACTCAAATGAGCTCCAAACGAAGGCTTGTTAAAGAGGTGAGGTGTGAATGATATGAGGTGAGAGGTGCAGTATAGAAGGTAGCAATGTAGATGGGACCTTGACTTTCATAGATATTGAATCAGTAAGACCATGGCTGCGTATTCATTACCCATATTCACTTTCAATTAACAGGGAGGTTATTTGATGGTCATATTTGTATATTCATTTTCTATCTTCATTCTCGACCACTTACGGCATGAATACATATCCTATGTATTCAGCTCCTCTATATTTTTATGCAAACAAACAGGCCGTTAAGAGTTCTTGCATCTTCTTGCAGTCCCTCCATCCAAATTTGAAGGAGGAGCACCGACACAGCGGACCCTACCGTGTTAATTCACATGAATATACATACAATGCTAAGTTTTCCAAGAACCCGAAGGTTTGCATTACACAAAATCATAAGAAACAAACAACCCATTCTAAAAGTTTGAAGCTTTAAACCATTTACCAAAAAGATTGTAGTTTTGGAGAATTGTAAACTAACATCCTCAATTCCTTTATCTAAATGGGAAGAACTAGAACAAAGCATGAATCCCTACATAAAGCACAAAACTTTCAAATCAACTTATTTAAACAAGAGAAAACTCGAAGAAGAGGCACTTACATCTTGGAGTCAGATTCTCTCCAAGACCATAGACGTAGTGTCCTTCGTGATCATCGTCCCTCCAGGGCGGAGAAGCAAGCCGAGCTGCAGCCTCATGCCGAATCAGAGAGGAAGAAGAAGAAGCGGGTGCCTACAAATATCCACCCATCATCCCATAGTTCCAACGTCTTCAAAAAAAATCCACTACAGAAAACCCTAAATCTACTATTTCTCCTCCCAATACTCAGCATTTCCAATCAGACGATGCCCATGTCATCCTTTCAAAACCCTAACCCTAGAAAATCCTCCCAATACTGGATGGGAATAGAAATACATGTACACAGACAGACAGAGAGAGAGAGAGAGGGGAATGAGAGCGACCGACCTCTGCTGGTTGAAAGGGCGCGGAATCCCAACCTAGACGAGGGCGTTTCCTCGCGCGTGGTTTCACTCTCTCTTCCGTGATGTCGACCGTCGCCACCATCTAAGTTTAGATGATGTTTGGATTTTTGGAGACGCTTCTTGAGATTTATCTTTTCTTTCCTCTGTTTGGCTATTGATGTTTCCTCTGCAACAAAGATGCCCTGCAAAACCTTGGAAAATCTTTCGAGTTTGGAAAGTCAGGATGGGAATTTTCGGATACAGAGTGGAATGGAGTCGGATAAACTAGGGTACTAATATGTATGATTCCTCGCAACGGGACATGAATCGGGTTCGGGTTCGGGTTCGGGTTCGGGTTCGGGTTCGGGTTTAGGCCAACAAGAATCGGGTGATCTCACCGTCACCGTGGATCCCAGTAAACTCTGCCTTGGCGACGTTGGGCCACTAGATCGGTTTTGGGTTCGGGTTTAGGTCGACAAGAATAGGGACGACGACCGTAAACCCAAGCTCCACATTGTATTAAATTTGTTTCATTCAAACCCGACCCAACCTATGATAGGTTACTTACACGTGATACCAAACCCACTCCATTTGGTCAATTTAAAGCTTAGAAATTTTGTAATTATATAGATTGATGGAAATGAGAGTGTTAGAGGTCAAACCCACAACCTCCCAGCCTTATCTTCTCACATGCATTTGGTTAATGCCCCAACACCGCTGGATGAGATTCTTTTTTTATATTTTTAGTAATAAATAAATGAGGCTTTTATTGGAAAAATTTTCTTAAAGTGGGCAAAGACTAAAAAGGCCCTTAAATTTCAATATAGACCACAAAGGCCCTCCCCCACCTTTTTTTTTTTTCTTTAATTCTGTTAAGGATTGATATCACTGCTAGTGTACAACGTGAGCATCAATATTGCTACCCGTGTCATCGTCTTCTTTGCCCGCTTTCGAGGCTGTTGCAAGGCTTCGATGAGATTGATTTACCCTTAGGGCTTCGCTAGACAAAATGATGGTTCGCTCGAGCGAACCATATGCCTGCTCGAGCGAAAGAGGCGATGTTCATGCGTGATTAGAATTTTCAGTTTCCTATTTTGGAACATATTGCTATTCACAATCCTATCCAAAGTGATACTAGTTCCCACGACTTTTAGACTATATATTGAGGTTTCTTGCAACCTTAAAGTGTGCCTCTTACATCTCTCTCATATTTTAAGCTCCATAATCAAGTTGAGAGATCTTCTTCTCCAAGGCTTCAACAAATTGTTGTGCTAGAGTTTTTGCTTTGGAGTTTATTTCTTCTATTCATCTAAAGTAGATACACCTTGAGGAGGCTATCAAGGTGGTTAACTCAAGCACAGTAAAGGTGAATAGCGAGTAGTCGGTAAGATCAAAGCAGTCCTTAGGTTGAGTTATAACTGGAAAAGGGTTGTGAGTTTTCTTGTAACTTTTAATTTTATTAGTGCTTGGTTTGTTTATTGGCCTAGATGATAAGGCTCGTGGTTTTTCCCCGAGTAGGATTTTCCACGTATATATCATTTCTCCTTCTCTTTGTGGTTATTGCTTTTAATTGGAATTAGGGTTAATTGGCTAGATTGATTAATTGGGTTGAAATCTAATAGAGAAACTGATAAAAGGGACCTTAGCCCATATTAAGGCTCGTTTTTTCAGCTTATATTTAAATGGTCGTTAACATGGGGTCCAACGGAGGATTAGACCATACCTTATATGTAAATGGTCCTTAACTTTTTAAATGTTGGTGGTGTCCTTTGTAACAATAAAGGTGAGGTTTTGTTAATGTTTTCTAAGCATGTTGGGATTCGTGATTCTAATGAAACAGAAGTGTTAGCTGTTTTAGAAACTCTGCAGTGTTTTTCAAAAATGTTTCAGGGCAGCCTTTTTGTAGAGAGCGACTCTTCCAATGCCATTGCTTGGGTGTCAAATCGGAAAGCAGGTCCATGGAAATTTCAATTCCGCTTCAATAAAATTTGAGCTTTATCATCTTCCATTAATGTTGTCTTTCTTCATGAGCTTAGATCGGCTAACCATGTGGCAAATGCGCTTGTCAAACAAATGATTGATAGGACTTCTCCTTGGCAGGGTATGGTTTTGTAATTGAGGTGTGAGAAGGGGTACAATGCTCTTGTACCTTGTTATTTTTTCTTGTTTTTCCTCTTTGTATTATTGTTTTCTCCTTTTAATGAATTAGTTTGTTACTGATAAAAAAGAACTTATTCAAATGTCGTTAGAATCATCCAATCTTGGTCTCATTGGATGTGTAAATGATAACCCAGAAAGCACGCTAGATTTTATGTTATTTTCACACTTGACTCACGAAGCTACCCCATTTCTGAAGAAACATGAGATTTTGACTCTCACATGACAGTTGGAAACGAAACTATTCTAATCTGCTAGCTGGCTTGTAACTTAAATGAGCAATCAAGCATGTTTTAGTTTGAAATTTAAGCGACATGAATGGGGCCCCAACTGCAGTCTAGCTCTTTCAATTTTTTGCTGTCAAAACCTGACTTCTTATCTGATGCAGAAATGCAGGGGGCATAAAGAGGCTTCTTTTTCATGTGGCTGCAAATGGGGTTGAATATCCATGGCCATCAGATTGAAGGTGAGGAAATGTCAATGGAAAAAAAAAGAAGAAGGTTCTTGTTTACTCATGCGTTGCTAAAGAGTGCCAACAACACTAATTTTTGATATACCTTTAACCCACCACTCACATATGCATCTAATGAGGCTGTTTAAACCCACTATATAATGTGCCATGATCAGCTGGCTACTCATCTGCAAGATGAAAAGGCATAATTTTTCTGACAAGAGGAAATGCAAGCGCAGGATTAGATTAAGTGACCATTGGGGAACCTACTTAGAAGTGGCTGAATCAGCGGAAGTATGCTTCTCGCAGCAGACTCAGAAGTTGAGCTCTGCTGTATATGCCAAGTAAGCAAAACCACATTGCAGGCACTCTTTTACTACTTGGCCTGTTTACGACCCAAAATGAACTGATTATTATTTTTTTTTTTTTGGGGTGTAACAGGAGGAATATAGAAGAACTCGACTTGTTGAACATTAAAATTGGCTTCGGGATTTTATTTTATTTTATTTTTTATGACGTGAGTATCTCTGAGGTTTTTGACCTAATAGGACTCGTCCCTCGGGTGATGCCCGCCAAACCCACACAAACCCACATAAAACAAATCTAGGGAGATTTTATCTTGAAATGCTAAAGGTGTGTATCTCATCCTTTTCTGATAACTTATCTTGTTCCCAGTGAATTACTTTATAAAAAACTTAATCTATCCTTTAGAAATAACACTGTTGTAACTAGATTGCTGTTAGCTACTTTAACAAGAAATCTTCTTTCATCAAGCTCTTTCAGTTAAAGGTGGTCACTCCCAATTGGAGTCTGCCCTTCTGTCACAATATTGGTTTCCTCACCAATATAATATAGAAAAACTGCTTGAGTGGTAGTTGGACCTATTGGACTTAATGGACTGTCACAAAATTGGTGATATTTTGAGAACACAAAAATATTATACCATTTACCTGGAATAATATTCTCTTGATAATATTGTAAGGTTTTCAACTTATTAAATATTATAAGAAAACCAAGATAATATGAAAATAAAGATGGAAAAAACTCTACAAAAATAATCTTTAACAGTGTTTTATTTAAATTTTGCATCAATTACTGTTTTAATTATTTAGAATTTGGTATTTGTCACGGTATTTATAGATACTATTCTCCCAAAACTTCAGGCCAATTATCCACATTTGGCGATTGTATTTAGAAGAAATAAAATGAACCTACTTCATGTAACTAACTCAAATTTCACTCCCTAGGGCTAGGGTCTACCATAAGATTGGGTATATGATTAATAATAGATCTTTCTCCTATAAATGGAGGATAAGTCTAGCTCCTAGGGCTCACTGGCCCACCTTTGATAGGTGCAACTCCTTTATAATCTTATCATCTTATAATCTAGCATTGGGCCTAATTTTTACACTGATTGAACTTTCGTTAGCCATTGGATTGAATCTAAAAGAAAATTTATTATTAAGGCCCTTAAATTAAGGGCTAAGATAATGTGGTGGGGTTGATATTTTGGCTAACCTTTTACCCAAAAATACATTTTCATTGATGACCCTCCTCCTATTGATAGAAATGCATCTAAGTGGGCCCCGGCCATGGCCTTGACTGCATTTTCCTATCAAACAATACGCTTGTAGGAGAGCATTCTACATAATTAAGAATGTAGTTCTAGTATAATTGTATTTTTAATTATATATTTAATATTATTGTGGGACCAACTCTTATTTAGATAAAAATTAAGGACATCCAGTACCAAAAAATATATTAATTTTGAGTAGATCGGATTTTCAAGAGGTGGGCCAATTATGGAAGTCCACTCCTTCCACTCAAGGAACATGGTGGGGATCAAGCCCTGCGTGAGTATTTTAACCGAAAAAAAAAAAGGAGAAGAAAGACTTGCTTGAGTATTCACACAGGCAGCCTTGATCCCTCCAGATGGGTGGCTTGGAACTCGCGGCTCTAGGCTGGCAATGAGTTAGCATACTTTGTTCCCTGGGGTACCTTTATTTGGACGAATGGAGTGAGGGGATAAACATGAACTGCTCTTAAAAAACTTCAGGCCTGATTCTCCAGTCATTAAAAGCGGTGCCCCCCACTTTCTTTCCCATTTGATGAAATCCGCGTACATTTCACGTGTCTAGATCCTCTAATTCCGGGAAAATCAGATAAAACCGTGTTCTAATAAGGCCTACAAATCCATACTTAGTGCTCAGTTATTATATATTAGAATAGAAGTCCAAACCGTCCATCCAATATGTGAATTTCTCACTTTGCATTTTCCTCCTGGCTGTATTATTCCTTTTCAAAATAGTTTGTCCCATTGTCATCTCACTCCCTTTGTTTCACACCAGACAAATCTGATCATGGTCTCAGCTCTTAATGGAGTGTAATTTGACCTAGCTACTGGGAAAGTTTCAAGGAAGACGGCTAAAGCATCTCGATTAAAAATCTAAATCTCTCTACCAAAATCTCTAATCTAATTCACAGTCCCCTCCTTTTCAGCTAATAACTCTAATCTACTTGTTTTGTCCGATAACCCAGAAGAAGAAAGAAATTAATTAGTATAAAGTAAGTAGCAAATGCAACCATTTCTTGGATACAAAGAAAATTAATGCCAATCTAGAACTTCTTGCATATGAAAAAAAACCAATCTCCCTTTTGAAATTTCTAATCTGTTCTCCTCCCAGAGACCCCATGAGGAGAAGAAAGAACAGATTAGTAGAAAACAAGTACACAGACCAGCGGATGCGCCCATATTTCCTGTTTTGAAATGGATTGTACACTAATATCTAGCTACACCCATTTTTTCACTTTCTAATCCCATAACATGGAAGGGTGACCAAATCAGTCTAATATAGTATCAGGTATCTGTCAAGACTCATTGATGGGGCATTACCAAATCAGTCTAATATAGTATCAGCTATCTGTCAAGATTCATGGATATATGGGGCATTACCAGATCAGTCTAATATAGTATCAGGTATCTGTCTAGATTCATGGATATATGGGGCATTACCAAATCAGTCTAATATAGTATCAGGTATCTGTCAATATTCATGGATACATGGGGCATTACCAAATCAGTCCGATTTAGTATCAGATGTCTGTCAAGATTTATGATATGGGGTCATATCATTTGCTTTGAGTTTAGACGTCTTGTTTTGGAAAGCGTTCCCTGACAAACTCAGATGTGTCTGGTGCTTTGGCTCCAAAACTCCACCTGAGGTCCTAAGATATATGAACACAAAATCGCTGAACAGAGAGAACACAAGCAGTTTTAATTGGCTTGTAATGCATGAACAGATCAAAATACATGAACACAACACTTAAAAAAGTATTACATGTTGTAACATCAATCCACCCTCCGAAGGATCGACGAGGGATCGGCATACCTTGCAGAGAAGGATCGAGAGACGTTCTCAGGGTCGAGCGAGGCTGACCCATGATCGAAATTCTGCGAATATGTGAAAGGATCATATGGGATATGAAATGGAGATGTAGAAGCAAAGATCCTTCTCTTTCCTTTCTTCAGCCTTCTCCATAACACTAACCATTTGGGTGTCTTTGAGGGCTTCATAGGGGAATTCAAGGACTCGAATTCGTCTTCATTGCTTCTTGTCAGATTGAGGCAGTATCTGAAGCTTCTTCGGCCGGAGTTACACCAGATTCCGGCGTCGACGGCAATGAGATTACAAGGTGTCTGGCGGTTGAGGTCGGGACTCCATTCCATTCTCCTGGGGAGGTTGTGAATGGGTGTGAATGGGTTTCCTTTTTCTTTAATACAAATTATGGGAGTGAGGTGGATATTCAACGGTCTAGATTAGCTCGGTAAGTTTGGTTGGAGCCACGGCTCGACTATGTTTTGGAAGGAATAGACTTCATGATCCTCTTGGCATTAGAAGAAAAAAGAAGGAAAAGAAGAGAGTCTAGACTCATCCGTTCTAGGGACAGCAAACGAGGGTTGATGGGGTGCGTAAAAAGTTGCCGGCCGTAAAAAGTTCACATCATTCACCGTAAAAAGTTTACATCATTCAAATCCGACTTGTCTCGTCACTAATATGTGATACCAAACCCACCTCTCAGGCGTAAAATGTTGCCGGGCTGGGGGGGCGTAAAAAGTTGCCGGCCGTAAAAAGTTTACATCATCCAAATCCGACTTGTCTTGTCACTAATATGTGATATCAAACCCGCCTCTTAGGAGATTAAATTTAATGCTTAAAAGTTTTAAAATATATAAATGTGTGGGATTAACACCACTTTGTATCACAAGAGGTGGGGTGGGGCAGGGTAGGACAACAAAACCCAAAGCTGCCTCAAACCAAAAACACATTTACCAAATTCGTCCATAAAAGGAGTGGGTCAGGGCAGGTCCCATTTAAATCCAACCCGTTGTCCTTCCTAATCCATAATCCTTTCTTTGTGGAGCTCATGTGGGCGGCTATGATCCAGGTTTTAAAAAGCCTTCACTAGATGGGATCCTCTATGAATTGACTGCTAGGAACTCTGGATCCCCACCATTGGTCTCCACTGGAAGTGGGATGAGTGGAACTCCACCGTAGGACCCACCTAGATAATTTGATCCGTCCAAACTCCAAAATGAATGTCAATATTAATCCTTAGTAATGACATATCCATAAGCTTATAACTTCAGTAGGACTTGGTCCCTCACATCAAATTCAATCATCATATACATCAATTACAGTATTAATCTCGTTCTCAATTTTACAGTGGGAGCAACTCCAATTGACGTAAAATTTAAAAATATATCAGTTGGAGTGGTTGAAATTGATGAGATTTGTCTTCAACAGGCCGAATTATCAAATAGATTGGTCCTACAGTGGAGTTCTATGTATCCAACTCACAAAAGCATGTGTGAGGAGAACTACTCAGGCGATCCGCACTGGTAGGAAAGGTTGATAGGGAATCCACTGAAAGGAAATGGCCACTAGTTCATTTTTCCTCTCTTTTGCTTTCGCTTGAATTTGAAGTGTTCTTTGAAGTGTGCAGGGTCACTCCGGGCCGTTGCCATCCAAACAGGTACCTGTCACTGCCGAAACAGCGATGGATATCTCCATATCGGTTATCGACCATGTTTTAAAACAGTGGTGCACATGGTGTGGAGTGATGATGGCCAAGAATTTCCAACCACTCCATTGCATCTTGCATAATGTGGCCCACTAAGTGATCCAGCTGTTAGCCTTCACTTTCGGTCCAGACCATATGAAAGATTGGGATTGGCAGCTTGGATTCTACCCATAGATGTCACCTTGGCAGAAGTTTGGACCTCTGGCTCGTTAAAATGGTGGATTATTGTTCCCTTGCAGGGGGCATCCAGGCCCCCAAGGAAAGAGAGGGGGAGGTATCAATTTGTCATAATCTTGTGGATGTAATTTTTATTTTTCTAATTCACATTTCACACCCTATGCAAGTCCCTGACAGGAGGCGCCTCACCTTGAGCTACTTGTAGCTAGATTGGTGTGGATGTTTCACTGAAAAATATTCATGCACCTGCACATGTATGCTATCCAAATTCCTAACCAATGGAGCTACAACTAGTGATTAGCTTTGGTTGTTTATGTAGAGAGGTAGATTCTCACCACTCCGGTTTCGCTGAGAAATTATTATCCATGAAATCTTGTTGGAATATTTTAATTTTAGTTTTGGGAGTCTTCTTGTGATCACGAAAAGAAAATTAACTTTTCAATAGAATTTTTGTTTGTTTTTCCTCTTTTATTTTTATTCTAATATCATCTTGATTTCCACTTGATCATATTTTTTTTTTGATTTTTTTTTTCAAAAAGCAGATCATGGTACAGATAAATACAACAAAATATTGTCGCCTATAGAATAATGAGAAAATCTCAAAATACTCGAGTTTTTTAACTGAATGAGAGAATCAAAATACTTTTTATCTTTTCTCCAATATAAAGAAAAGGTTGGTAAATCAACAATACTATAAAACAGCTTTTAAGCTTCAAGTTGACTTTTAAAATTTACTCTTTCTGTTGAAAGGATGATTTAATCATACAGAAAAGGAAATAAAAGCAAGATTATGGAACTTATTAAACATAAAAAAACAATCATCAATAGATAGAAAAGAACGGATGAAAGTGTGAGATTGCAGGTCATTTTTATCTGGACAGTCTCTACATCAATATCTTAAGGACTTCTTTTGATTCTTGCTTCACCATTTAGGAATTATTTGTATAGAATTGAACATGAGTCCGTTAAACGGTTTGATTTGAAGTAGACCGATCTTATATAAATAGGTTCCACACTTGCTTTGCCCATTATGAGCTAGCTGGCTAAGCCGAGCCATTTATACATGGACTATTATGGTGGCAAAATTTGGCTGACTGGGATGTGGCTAGCATCAGTGAAGCTCATTGTCAAACTAAGACAGTATCATAAGCCTATCATCGGCCCCCCACTTTTCTCTAGTTTTTGCATCATCCTGTCCATGGATTTTTCATACATGAGCTCATTTTTTGTGGTGGCCGTCACAGAAATTTAAGATTCTGCCTAACAGGACTCACCTTTGACAATTACAAGCCATTCATGCTAATCTAGACATCTAATGTATTGTCATTTACCAATTTGACATCGACATGACCACTAAACCAGGGGCGGAAGCAAGACAGATATCTCGAGGGGTTATTATGGGATAAAAATGTCCAATTCAATGACAAAAATAGGTCTTAATTCCCTGATAAAGAGGATTTCAATTTCCTATGGAAAGGGAAGGAATGCAGGATTTCTCTCTCATATGAAAACGTAAATATGTAGAAGGAAAACCCTCTCATTGCACAAACAAGCCCAGTTGAAGTTGTAAAATCAGGCATTTGACAAGTAATTGCATAGCCCCGTATCATCAATGTATCCCTCTAATACAATCTGCCTCCATGAATTAGATGCGTCTCAGGTGACCCCACACAAGAGAGAAACTTTGTAGAAAGTGCAATCAGGTTGAGAAGAACCATCTGCATGTACTGTGTAGCTCATTGATAGCAATTATGTGGCAAATGAAATGAATTTGAACAAATTAAGGCTGACCTGATAGTGGGCTCCACTGTGATGATTCGCACCCAAATCTCACATCTACTTGAATCATGCATTAAGTTGATTACCATTAAATGTTGAACTGAGAGAGAAAAAATCAGTAGTTAGATGATGATGTAGTGGTGCTAAATGGTAATGATGATGACAATGGTGAATGGATTAGCATCAAATAGATAGTACAAAGGATAATGGTCAGCACTCAAGATACAAGTGCAAAATTCAATAGCTGAGATAATCAAATCGATAGTTTTCCTACTGTATGTTCACATTTTACATCCAAATGCATTAAAAGTAGCGCTTTACAGAAGACTAAAAACAACCAAAAGGACTTCAAATTATTCTTGATGCATTCATCTTGACTTTTATTTTAATCTAGAACACACAAAAATCACTGCAGAAAAAAAAGTTATCTTCAAGTTTGTGATCTGGATCATCTTCATTTGTTACCACAAAAATTGTGTTTTTTTTTTCTCCTCCAAAAATGACACACATGTCAGGTTCTTTGGATCCATTGGCTTGGCAACGTGCAAGAGGCTTTCTGAATTAATGTCATTTATGAAAACTCAAGTCTAAGGGCTATGGATTAGCGTACAATTTAAGGCCAAAAAATAGATAGTAAAAAAAGAACTTCATTTGTCAACCACCCATTTCATAGCATTGGTTGCGGTTTAATGGGCGAATAAAGAAATAGTTGAAAAATTAAGACTTTGGGGCCTATAGAGGCTGCGAAAAATAAAAAGTGATAATGAGATTTGGTACCACAACTTGTCTGATCAGATGGACACTGTGCGCTAGCACTGTGAACATTTCAAACCTTTTGAAGATGAAAATTCTCATATGAAAATGCCCCCCTTTAGAAACCATTTTGACACATTATCTAGACAGGTGAAGCATTAATGAATGTTAACAATTGGCTCAGGATAGAGGAATCGAAATTCATGATCCAACCCCAACCTAGTTGGTACAAAGATTTTATGATGATGATTTAAATGCATATAAAGCATAAATGAATGCGAACAAACATGTGTGTACATGAATGTTACACATATGTAAGTGGGTGCAAAAAAAAAAAAAAAAAATACTTTGGTGCAAGTTATCCAACACTTTCGTGCATCTACTGGGTTTTGTGAGTGCATGAATAAAATAATAAAAAAAGTGGAAGTGGCCCAGAGAGTTCTCCAGAGAGAGAACTCTCTGTGCAATTGCTATTCCAGTAGTGGGGCTTACATTTGAAACACAACCTTTCCAAAATCATTATCGCACCTTCTTTTAGCCAGCACTAAATTTTGATACAATCACAAATGCCCACTATCTAGTTGATTAGATGGAACACACATGACTAACATCACTTTTTTCATTGTGACTATTTTATGGTGGATAACTCCAATTTGACTGAAATTCGGCCTGAACTAAAGATTATCATTTGTTTTTTATTGATTTCAATTTTGAGGAGTAAGCCCCCTGTTAAACTCATATAGATAGATAGATTACATAATTCCTTAAGGCCTGCTCTTTCCAGTCTCTTACATGTTTGAATCCTCTGGTAGCTTCACTCACACTAAAGTGGAACTCTATACTGAAACACATTTATTGAAAAAATCTGAATGCTCAAAATGAACACCCAACTTTGTATGATACGCCGGCTATTTTTTTTATTTCAAGAGTCAGTTCCGCCATAAGATTGAACATACGACTAACACAATCTTATTCACTATTAATTATATACAGTAATAATATTATTAATCATGTGCTAAATCTTATAATGGATCCAACTTCTACTGGAAAAAGCTTTGTAAATGTATTATATAATTAAAGTTATACCAAAGGCATGCATTTTGAGCCATTTCGATTTTTACTATTTGGGCTCTATTATGGAGTTAAAATAAGATCACCACCACAAGTAAGTACTACACAGAAGAGTGGAAGTTAAACATATGTAAATAACCAAGAAAAATATGAAAATATTGTATTCAGGGTAAAAAAGAAGAAACCAGACTAGAAACTCTCCTGTAAAGGAAGGAAATAAGGAGAAACTTCCCTATTCCTATTCATATATCCAAGAGAAAACTTATATATTGGTCAAAATAGAGGAGAATCTATAGCACACTTCAATTCAATGCCACATTTCTAGAAACATAAAACACCTACTAAAATTCAAAATAAAATAATGATAGAAGTCTCGATGTAAACGATTTTTTGGAAAATTGTGTCGTTTTGAATTGGTAAATACTAATAATGATTGAACATTTGTATATAGAGTCATAACTGTTCTGACCTTCTTTCTCCTTTTGTTCATTTATTAATGTCCTGATGTTTCTTGCCTGTTTATATTAATAATGGAAAATATGAAGGCAAGCACAAGATGGTTAAACTTGTCCAAATTGAGAACAACATTTAGAAGAAACACACAATATGCAATTCCTCTTGCACATATGCTTCTAGAATCTACTGGAGAGTAAGTTTGCTACTCTCTACACGAGATATGTGAAGTGCAAATGGTAGTTAACCCCAAGGGGTAGTTCAGTTGACATAAGATCACGGTTTGCACCCGGAGGTTGTGGATTCAAAACTTACAGGGGATTTTACCCGGCTTCCTTCTGGCCCGGAGGGATTAGTCCAGTTCAAAGGATCAAGAACCCTCCGATAGCAAACAAAAAACAAAAAAAAAAAAAAAATGCAAATGGTAGTTGGCTCTGTTTCCTGAAAATAATTTAGTACGAATATGTGATTTTCAATAGATGTGGAGAAATGGAATTTGGCTCTCTTTCTTTTCCTGATGAGGGTATTCCCGTGGTATTTGACCTGACAACACTAATCTCCCGGGCAAAAACTCAACCCCACACCACATGTGGTAAATATATATGGGGGTTTTGAACACATGACATAGGGAGCATGATATTTCCTAATAATAGGATTTTCTTAATAATATCATTATTATTGAGGAGCATGATATTTCCTAATAATAGGATTTTCCTAATAATATCATTATTATTGTGGAGCATGGGGAGATAATATAACTATATTATGTTGTTATATTTCAAAACATCACCATAAATAAAAATATCACAAGAAGTTCAAGGAAACATCAGAATAACAGTGGGGAAGATAGGGAGAAAATCTTAAAAAGAAAGACTTTGTAGGATCTTTTACCCCATTGAGCTAACACTATCCCCAAATCAATTGGTGATGAGAAACAGAACATCAATGGTTTTATAGTATGGGTTCGGGCTCGACTACAATTATGATTGCTCAGGAGTGAGGGTGGACGTTGACCTCAACAGACTTAATGTTTTATGCATAAACTTATTTTTAGTTATTTAAGAGAAATATTTTGCAACATTTTCCTGAAAACAGCCCAAGAAAAACTACAGGTTCGATAATATCCTGACATTTTCTTGAGGTGTGATTTATTTTGACACCCTACAAATACTTGAAAGTAGGTTGGCCATTGGTGCAAGCATTTAGAATGTATAAAAAAAAAAATCTTACAAGTAGTTGCAGAAATTATCAAGCGAACTGTATATGCGAGGATAAAAGATGAACAAAGACCTAGTTTGAATAGTTTCTACAAAAAAAAAAAAAACTAAATCAATTTTTATAGCAACGATCATATCAACTTAATTGGTAGGTTAGCTTTAGTATAGAAACAGGGAAAACTCTATAGCTAGCCCCATTGTTTAGGCATGTTTGTTTGCAGCAATTTAGGCATCTAAACTGATTACATATGTAACATTTACATATCTAGACCTATTATGGTCCTTTTGAAAAAAAAAATAAAGTTTAACCTTTAGGACCTCAATAAATAACATGATGTTTTGTTGATTTCTCGCATGATTTGGTTTTGTTTCTACAAGAGAGCCCAAACACAAGTACACGACTCGCATGAAAAAAAATGCGGGTATGATAAACACTGAATTTAAACACGCATAAACAAAACCAAATAAATCATGCGAGCAATCAACAAAACATAACAAATACATTTTGAGGTCCTTAAAATTTACAATAGAAGTTAAGATCTACAAACTACCATCAAATAATCTCTTTAGTGGAAAACAATAATGCAGGCATCATCCTATCTAAGTCAAATTATGATTGGAAATATGCCCAAGCAATGTACAACAGGCCATCAAACAAGCTCTCTTGTAAAAAAAAATGACAAATAATTCGTAACCTCATAAATTAATCATAGGAAAGTGATGGTCTCATTTGGATTTGAGTGGCAGCCCCCTTAATTATCATCTCTTTAATTAGTGGTGGAGCTAGGAAACTGGCCTGGGGCCACTATGTAAAAATGAAAATTTCTTGTGGGGCAATGTTAAAAAACCATTAAATTTTTTATTCTATTTAAGGGTTTTCAAAATATCATGGCCCCTACCCTCCCTCACCAGTTCCGACCATCTTTAATTCTCCTTCCATAAATACTCTTTTACCATGATTTTTTTTCATAGAGATTCAATTTGCAAACAAATGGGGCCTTTACTAGAATTCCTTACAGGAATTTGGGATGTTGGGGTATTTTGGACATGATGTAACATTTTGTCCCTTTGCATTTGCAAATACCTTGTTTATTTCCAAGCATTTTAGAATTCCAGTCACTTCGAAGATCTCAAATTACCTTTTGGGAATTCAAAAATTCCAGCTCCTTTGCATTTTAGTGGAATTTTTAGTTGATCAAGTACAAGAGAGCATCAAGGAATTTCACCTTGCCTAGGAATTCAAAAATCCCCTAGACATTAATGCCTTGAATTCTCGCAAAGAAACAGCAAAATGTTAATAGACTCCCGCATTTATAATGGTTGTTTTGTGCATGCAGGGACAATCCAGGGCCCACATGTCTCTTCCCCCAAAAAGGAAGAAGAAACAAGGGCAATCCTCCTTATATTGTCAAAGTTGAGGACATGGGGCTTTCCAAAAGTCCATTTGCTTTCTGATGTGCTTAAAGTGGTACTGGTTGTTAATGGAAAATCAGATTGGGCCATTAAGCCTATTTTGGTAACTTTAGATCCCTGTTTGCTTATTTCACTGTTTAGTGTTTTCTCATGTTCCTAGGAGATTTTGATATGGCTGCCCATTATCTGGCCAGGATGGTTTCTGACCATATGTGGGGTTGAGACTTGGGTCTCTCTTGTTTTGAGTTGATTCAGGCTCTTCTGTAGTGGGGGTCTTTTGGTGTGCTGTTGTTCTTTTGTTTTTCTATTTTGTAATTTTTGGAAAGGTTGGGCTTGGGCCTCACACCAGGCTCTTGTATCGCCAGCCCAGATTAAATGTAGCCTAAATAATAAAATGGCTGGGGCTTGGGTTAGCATTAACCCTAAAAAAGCTAGTCCTTTGGACACCCTAACCAACAATTCAACCAGAGCAAACACCCAGGTGGGCAGGTTCCTGTTTTGATGTACTAGTTTGGCCTGCCTTGGGTGATATGAATTGGCAAACTTATAACATTGCCTCTACATTCAAAACAACACAATGTGATTGTGAGTATATATTTCCACAAGATTTTTTAGCACATCATGAAAATGTAAGAAATCGCAATAATTAGCGGGATTATTGTCATCGATAGCAATTCCCGACCTGATCAGCCAACCTGATCTGAACCCAGCTTAGTAATTTTTTAGTTTTGACATTTCCATTCTAAGTTATAACTGGGTTCGGTTTGGGGTGAGTCCACAAATGCTAATCAACCTGCAAAGCAATCCTCGATCCAGCTTATCAACCCGCCAACCCAACCCATGACTCGTCAATTCTTAATCCTACCTGATTAATAGATGGGTACGTTGTGGTACCAACCCGACCCAACACTCATTGCTGCTCCAAATTATTGTTTGGTCTTACCTTGAAATCTCAATATTTAAGGTATAAAGCTTAAGCATTTTTAACTAGCTTGCAGTTTTGATTTTCCCAAATGTATGTATATTATTTTTGCGAGATCATGATTCGGATTATATTTTCATTAGAAATACCAAGATTTTGAAAATTTCCAAACTCATTTTCACAATGGGAGAAGGCTGAGGCTTATCCAAGATAATTACTGCTGTCATTGGGCCGGGCTGACCCGGGCATTTGAAGATTTATATTGCCTGGGCTCAACAGGGATAAACTGGTCAGGTCAATCCTGGGCCTCAAGCAACTTAGGCCCGCTCATTGATTGCCCTAAGCCCAAATTTTTATGTTTCCTCACTTCATATTGAAGCACATAACTGGTCTCATGGCCTCAAAATCATGCACATGCCAAGTCTACTTCCAAATTAAGAGATTTCTTTGTGCTAGACAGTTTACCAGCATCTGGTCATCTAGTCAGTCTTTCATGAGTACCGTCTAAGGCTTGACCCATTTGCATACTTTGGAAAAGCCCAAGATTGAGCTTGAATCAAACCCAAGGGTGTAACTTTTCCCTATTACCAACTTACTGGGCTTTCTCTGATGCTATTGCCCATGGGTCCAATGAAAAAGGCCCAGATGGTACAAGCTTATATCAGGGTCCAACCATTTGCAACTCCTGGTGAGGCTTGCATTAGACCATACTGATCATTTTGCGCCCCACTTTGTAGTTTTTACTATCCATGGTGGGGCCCACCAGATGAATGGTCAATACCAGAGCAAGACTTAGATCACAGAAGTAGTAGGCATAGGCACCATGAATTTCTAAAACAGCCAGGATTTTGACCAGTGATTAAATACAAAGAAACAAGAATCTAGAAGAGAAACTGATAAAAGATCACTCCATTTGATTTTGTATGAAGACTAGGAATACAATGTATAGGAATGCCCTCCGATCTAGTAACAGGAAGTACATAAAAGAATCCAATTAATTTGCTAATGAAATGGAGCCCTGAAGCAAAATCAGTGGACGAGGTATGTAATAGCAAGGGCTACCAGTAGAAGAACATAAGCAATCCCTTGATCAATGCTTGCAGCTGCACAGAGAAAACAGAAGAAATTTATGGTCAGTCTCCAAAATCAACTCCTTTTTCCCACACACAGCTTAGAAGGAAAAAAAAAATAATTACAGGCCCCCTTATGACTCAGTTTGACAAGTAACCCAGTTAGACTCGGCCGAGTTACTTGTGTTGAGTCCTAATTTTGGATTCTAGAGTAAGAAGATTGTCATACATCTAATTTTTAGATTCAAGATAAGAAAATTGGAATTGAATCATGAACATATAATTTCATTAAAGAAGAAAGATAACTTCAAAACACAAAAGACTTACCATCACTCATTGGAGCATCTGCAAGAGGTGAAGGAGCCATAGATTGGGCATGACCCATGTGGAGAAGGGCCAAGAAGAAGAAACCCATGAGGCAGAAAGCATGCACTGTGATGGAACTCATTTCCAGATCAAAGAAAAAAAAAGACCCCAGACAAAAAGAAGTTGCAAGAAGTTTATTGTTAGAAACTGGAATGTATTGGGCCAAACAGAAAAAGAATTACAAGGAAAAGAGATGAAAGCAGAGGGGAGAGGCCCTTGTAATTTATATGAGAAGGTATGAAAGAGGCCTCAGATTCCAAAAAGAGGCTTCCAGGAAGGAAGAGAGGGTTGAATCTTGAAAATGGGCGTAGGAGAGTTGAAAACACGTTTTGTGGTTCGTGCTTTATTGAATAATACAGGGGCAGTCGTCGGCCAACTTAGAAAGATAGGGAGGGAGTATGTGACATGTGGCAGAATATCGCAAGTGAACGAAATTGAAAAGTCAGTCGTTCTGGTCAATACGACCGCGTTGTCTTCATCAAGATAATGTTCTCGAGGTCTAGTCATTTTAGTTAATTAAAAAGAGTAAGGAACGAGTTTTGATAGCTTAACAAAGGGTTTAGATCAAGTGAATGAAGGTTTTAGATGGCACATGGAGCTAGGTTTATTGTCACATAATGATTCTTCCAGTGTGTTTCATGTAATTGATTGATTACATCTGAACTATAATACTTTCTTTTTTAATGACCCAGCATATCCTCCAATCTAACGAGCAACAACTATAATACTTCTATTTAAAAGATGAATAAAATTGAAGGAACTAGTGTGGTTTTAAAAATTGACCATTTACATCTAATGTAAAATTGAATGAAGGAGATGTGAGAAATGAAAACCGGCTGCTTCCCTACCAATTTAAATCCAACAAAAGTGAGGATTGCATCTACACGTACTTATATCCTACATCACTCAACTCTTTAGTAATCCTTGGCGTGTTTGGCACTTTATTAGTAAAGTTAAAGTGAAGTAAGACCTCCATTATCCAGACAAAAAAAAAACAAGGGAGTCATATCAAAAGTATATAAATTAAAAAATCCCTGCTTCTTTTTATAAAAAAGTTAAAAAAAAAAACTCATTTCTCCACTAAATAACAAAAAAAATGTCATCTTTTTACAAAAAAAGAGCCAAAAAGATTTCCTATTAAACAACTAAAAACAAAAGACCATCATAACCCCATATATTTTATTCTCTCTTGATTTGATGTTTTCCCTCACTTTACTTTAAATTCCTATGTAATATATGCAAACAAATAGGCAGTTTTAAAAAAATTTTATTTTCTCCATATATTCTCTAATTTTCCATTTTGCTTGGAAATTATAGAGAAAATGTTGCAGAAAATAAATTGATTTTAGTAAAAAGTTAAAGATCTGGAAAAAGGACAAGTTTCTGTGAATTAATTCCAAATCTTGATCTGATTTCTTATAGTTTCTCATAGCACTTTCTAGTTATGATGATATTTTAGAAGATATGTAATTATCAAGAGATTATCACTTTATAGTAATGTGGTGAAATTGGGAAAAAAAATGAGAACATTCTTTACATTGAGTGGGACTACTAGAAAAATCTAGAGAGCCTCCAACGTCATTGGTCTTGAATCAAAGGCAATGACCTTAAGATGACAATTTGGCTACAAATTGATTGCAGATTTTCAAAATGAAGTAATTTTTTTTGGGGGCTGCCTCGCTGACATATAAGATGACTTAATATGGAAAAGGGTGGGTTTGTAACCATCTATTCAACGGCTCAAAACTTTTGGGCCCTTGGAATTACATTAGGAGGAGCATCTAATCTCACTATAACCTAAGCATTGACATGCATCATCAAGAGTCCCCACCCACAAAACTCACAAATTATAAATAAATAGTGTTAAAAAACTACCTGAAGGCAGAAAACTCTTTTTCACATTGTAGGACTAATGTCCCAACTTATATGCCACATCCAAAGACTTTGATCTAAAAGAAACGCATAAGTAATTTTGGTCTAATCGAAGTATTAAAAGCTTGATTTTGTCCTTTTGCTATGTAAGGCGAAGATGGGATTTTGGATTGTAAACGGGTTGGTTCCGGTCCGGGTCCATGGTGGATATGGAACCGGAACCGTTAAGGAGAAGGTGGAACCGGATCTAGACCCAGAACCAATTTTTTTTGCTCTGGAACTAGAACCAGAACCATATATTGGATAAGTCTGGATCTGGGTCCGGGTCCGGATCTATGGAGAGAATGATATTGAAAGAACATGGCTTTCAGGAGAGGTTTTCGAAAATTGATGTAATATGTCGGGTCTTAGGTCCACGGGTCCGACCCAAGGTGGAATCGGACCCGAATCTATTTACTTATCGGGGCCTAAATAAGGACTTAGACTCAATTTTTAACGGGTCGGAACCTTTGAGTAATCAGAGACCCATTTACATCCCTAGATGGGACGGTTTAGACCATGAGGGTTGCCAACCAAGCAAGCCCTTGTTCGAACAAAGTGATATGAACTAATTGATAATACATGAAACTTCCTAACATCAATAAAATATAAAGCATTATGCGAATATGGATTTATATTTGAGCCCTGCTACTTGTCCCGGGATTAACTCGACAAGTAGACTTTTTGTTTATATTTTCTGTTGTTACTAGGGATGGCAACGACCTGGGAGGGGTCTCAAATCTGACAAGACTAATATATATTTTTAACCTGAATTTGATCCGACTCATGACCCGTTTACTTTTTCTAATACCAAATTTGACCCACAGGATTAGGTCAAAATTCGTACATTCGATTTTTTGTTCTAAAAATAAAAAAAAAATAGTTTCAATAACATGGAGGACGAAGCTCAAACCTATGACCTACCTCTCCTATAAACTATAGGCTACCAATTGAACTACAATAATATAAATCAGGACCAAGCCCACATGTCTTTGCTAGCATGGAAACTCAAATCTGGCTGCATTCATGCGTAGCTAATGCCCTGGTCTAAGTTTTGAAACCCAAGTGAATCACATGTATAAACAATGCTAAGATATAAATATGTACCGTATCACTTGGAATTGGGCTACAGCTATCACTCGAACCTGGCACAGGCTTGGAAATTTCACTAAAGACTCAGTCTCATGCTTGGGCCTAGGCTTACATTCATGCAACTTGGACTATTTATTTGTTGGATAAAAGAATTGGTATGGACTGAACTTGTTATTAAGCCTTGGATGAGGATAACAGAAATAGAGCTTAGGAGTTGGGTCAAAATCAAGTGGGGTTGCATGCAAATGGGTATTAGATTATCCGAATATTGAAGTCCTAAGGTAAGGAATGCATGAGGATAGGGGTTGGAGTGGATATGACTCAACTCGGCCGATGAAAAACCCTTACTTACAATGCGAAGAAAATAGATATATAAAATATTTTTGGACCCATAAAATATTCTATATCTTGATCTGAATCCATGTATATAAGGTCTAGGGCATTCGGATGGGGATAACAGAAATAGAGCTTAGGAGTTGAGTCTGGATCAAGTGGGGTTGCATGCAAATGGGTATTCGGTTATCCAATTATTGATGCCCTAAGGTAAGGAATGCTCGAGGATAGGGGTTGGATTGAACTTGTTATTAAGCCTTGGATGGGGATAACAGAAATAGAGCTTAGGAGTTGGGTCTGGATCAAGTGGGGTTGCATGCAAATGGTTATTAGATTATCCGAATATTGAAGTCCTAAGGTAAGGAATGCTTGAGGATAGGGGTTGGAGTGGATATGACTCAACTCGGCCTATGAAAAACCTTACTTACGATGCGAAGAAAACGGATATATAACATATTTTTGGACCCATAAAATATTTTATATTTGGATCTGAATCCATGTATATAAGGTCTAGGGGATTCGGATATGGAACTGGGTCCTTGTATCCTTCGAACGGGTCCTACTTGATCATCAATCCAATTGGAACATCCAACTTTCAATACTCCCCCCAACCCCCAAGCCAATATGTCATGGATCCTTAAGAACTGGGTTGACAATTCTTATTTTCATTTTTAATTTTGAGCCCCAGATCAATGTTTTCTTTTTCAATACTTGATCAAGGGATTAGAATGCTTTGGATAGGTTCTCGCCTTGGGTTTTCGAACTAGGGCCAGACATTGATCTTATTTTTTTGGCATGTGTAGTATATGGACCAGGGCATGGATTAAGTGATAGGAAATCCAAAGTTCGAGCCATCCAAAGAAAGTACTGCACGTAGTTTAGTGAGTAATTTATACACCGAAAGCTTGCACCCGACCACATACACATATAATAACTATCATGTGGGCACACTTAGATGCATGACAACCATTAGAGTTTATTTATAAGGAGAAATATGGAAACATCAGTGAGGCCTGGGGATGTGCAAAAAATGAGCCCATCTCATCATTTTAACTCCATGATCTGTGAATCTCATTTTTGTGATTTTAAAGGCATCCTTTTATGAATTATCAATCTAATGGTGAATAACAATGGCCAATGTTAAACTAAGGTGGACCCTGATTCATAGAAGGGGGAGGATAGTTGCTATATGAAGGGAGCCTTCCTCATAATTGGTCAGGGTAGTTTATGATTGGTCGTTCTTATCCTACATACATGGATAAATGGGTCTTTGGGATGGACTTAACAGCTCATGGATCTGCCCCATTACCAATTGGGCCAAAAATGGAGTATTCCCCCCTTTTTTTAATTTGTTCCGATCCTTGATTTAATTTGGTACGATTACATTTGCAGCCTCAAGCACTAAACCACCAAACTCACCCCACCTCCCATGTAGGGCAATGTGGACCCAGGAATTCTCCCTGAGGGGGGCCACAATGTACTCTCTCTCTCTCTCTCTCTCTCTCTCTCACACACACACACACACACACACACACACACAAAAAAAAAAAAAAACCCCTTAGGTGGGCACATGCAACAAAAGGGGGGCTGGGGCTTAGTGAATAAAATGGTTAGAATATGTAGCAAAAAATTAAAGTTGTAGTTCAGAATGACAGCCAACCAATCTATGAACATGACAATTTTTTTCAATCCTTGAGACGATTTTGAATGGAAATCAAAGAGCAAAAGAGACCAAGATTCACAAGTGTAAATGATGAATTTATTCATATGAATGCTAAATATACAATGTATGGAGTATCCTTCAATCAAATATACATATGCATAACCAAAGCAGTGTACATAGAGGATCCAACTAATTTTTGTTGATGTGGAGAAAATCAATGGATGAGATAAGTGATAGTGAGGGCGATTAGAAGAAGTGCATAAGCAATCCCTTGGTCGATATCCTTGGCTGCATAGGGGAAAAAAAAAAGAACAATTATAGTCAGTACATAACATTAAGTAACTCCTTCATGCATCCAAAGTCCAAACATTTACAAATAAAAACCACCTGCTAAAGAACTTTATGCTAGTTAGTTACTTCAAAATGCTCCAAGTATTTCCCACTAACCACATTTATTTTTGAGCCACATTCGAATTTCGGACGAAAGATTATGAGATCATTAAGTTGAATACATAATTATAAGTAAATTAAACAGAGATACTTTGTAGAAGACAGTAGTCTAAGATCACAAGCATTTACCATCACTGATTGGAGCATCTGGGGCGGGCGAAGGAGTCATGGATTGAGCATGACCCAGGTGAGGAAGAGCCAACAAGAAGGAACCCATAAGCCAGAAGGCTTGCACTCTAATGCAATTCATTTCCGAAAACAGATCAACAGAAAATTTAGTTACAAGAAACTGAAATGCCAATGTGTTTTGCCTGTTTGTATATAACAAAGAGAACCGTGAGAGAAGCTGAAAGCAGAAGAAGAGGGTGGTTGCTACTTATACAAAAAGGTCAGTAGCTGTAGCAACAGAAAGGCCTCAAATTTAGAGGGCTTCTTGGAAGAGGAGAGGGGGTTGGTTGACAGTAATGTGAGTAGAAAATTCGTGTGGTACTTTGTGGAATGGGAGAGGGATTGCTTGGACGAATGAGAAAGTCTAGTCTTGCGTGGTAGAGGACAAAGAGAATTTCCAGAAGCAATCCGATTTCGGACTCATTTGAGTCATTGATGGCGACACTATACGATTACATAACCAACAAGGTATCGGTCAAAACTCAAAACACTAGAAGTATGTTGACGCAATGAGTGGCTTGATCTTGTGAAACTGATACTTCCAGATTAATTGCTATTCCACACACACACAGTTGTTTATAACGTAAAATAGCAGCAGAAAGGGAACATGTCAAATTCAACTTCTAGTTATGCATTGACAGAAAACTAAAATATATATATTTAACTACTTTTCTACAGCTAACAATATTTTGTTATTTTTCATTGAATGGTTCTGCACCCTTTTATTTACAAACTGGGCCGGCTATGGATCTCTGCAAATTCTATTTTAAGTCCTACCTAACACAAGGGTCTGTCAGGATCTCAAATTACAATCTGAACACAGATGCTAGTTGAAGGTGTGAAAAATGACAACCTGAAATCTGGATTATGGGGGGGGGGGGGGGGGGGGGGGGGGGGTGAAGTCTAGGTCTAGCAGGGTTGGGTTCATATTGAGCTGGTAGGTTGTGTAGAAGGTATGGAGTCAGATACTGTCACATCCCGGTCCCGAATCACCCTGGCCTAGGGTAATCCCCGAGGTGGAACACACGTACTCCCGTGTGATTGTACCTGTCGCGAGTCAAACACAAGCACACGAAGGAGAAGACTATTCCACTCGTGAGTCGAACTCACTGATAACTATCAATCAACAGTTCATATAGCGGAAGCTTATAACAAATGATCATCATAACCCTGTACAATCCCATAAATAACATTCAAGTTTAAAATCAAAAGAAGTTATACATTGATACAAAATGTTTGTCCAAAAGAAAGTTCTATACATCGTTATCAAAATACATAACAAAATGAATTGAATTTGGTGTGACTTCACAAAACATTAGTCACACATCTACTATGCTCTCAAAATGTCCTGACGCTCTCCGAACTGAGGAGTCTCTACATGGGCCCGACCCCAGGCCACTCCTCTAGTCCCGAAGGTACCTCCTGGGTACCCTTATCTCCCTCCGCGGTCTCTGTTGGACCGGGAGCTGCGTCTGCGCCTGTGACACCAAGAATAGTATCTCAATACAACTATTTAGCAAGCATAAACAGTAAACAGGGATACAATGAAGTTTTTAAGGACAATAACAATTTGGGAATAATAAGACGAGTAAGAGAGAAATCAAATAATCTATTTTCATGAATAAATCCTATATGTAATTCCTTTTAAAACCATTAAAGAAACTATAATACAAATTTTGGCAACTACATAGAGCTCATCCTCTCATTGAGAGCAAATCGTGTTGGGATGTCACTAGGGGTCCGGCCAAAGATCCTCCTAGCTACCCGGGTCCTGGAGTTCCGGTGCTCCAGTCTGTCAACTGCGCAGCGACGTTCAATAATAAACCAGGACTTAACCCCGTCGAGTACCGTCCGGTCGAAGCTAAGTAGTGCCGACTTATTCAAATCAATTTCGTTTGCAATTCAAATCGAGTGACTATTCAAATATTTGGATACACCCAATGGCATTATCCATATCAATATCACATAATGTATAACAATTGGAGAGCAATATATATAACCATTTTATCGAAAATTGGTGTAAATACAATTCTCGTTTTCAATACTTAAAGCAATTATTTAACGACTATAACAACTGATAATAAATTATTATTCATATAATCTATTGTCATCCAATACAAGATTAATTTATAAAATCAACATGTTATTGTTTTCTTAGTGTCACTTATGATGATCTCATGTTGGATTTCTAAATTAATCCTCATGGCTTAACAATAGGTTAATGATTTCATTTGGGCTTAATTAGAAGGATTAGGGTCCCAATACTAAGACATAATGAAACCTAAGTTCCTATGGTAAGGGGGTGTACATCCTCATTATCCATTTGGGATTGATTAGGATGGTTAATTATGGACTAAGAGTAATAATACACCTTCATTGAACCAAAAAGAGGCTCTCCAGACTGGTTTAGGCAGTTCTACCGGTAGAAATTCCGGTAGAAGAAGTTCTACCGGTAGAACTACCGGTTTAGGCTTCTCTACCGGTAGAACTTCCGGTAGAGACAGCTCTACCGGTAGAACTACCGGTTTAAGCATCTGGATTTCCTTCTCCAGGCTCTCTGCCAGATTTTTTACTGTTTCTACCGGTAGAACTTCCGGTAGAACAGGGGTTCACAGTTTTCTTCAACTTTCTGTGTGATTTCGAGCCGTTTCTACCGGTAGAACTTCCGGTAGAACGTCTCGAGTTCAATTTTTCTTCTTCTTTCTATTTTAATCTCTTCCAAATGAGCCTCCTTGCTCTCCAAACACATACACAAGAATTCTATACTTCCCAAAACAATTACAAGAAGAAATCCAACTCATTTACCTTCTTTAAACATAAAAACCCAATTTTATGGAAAGAGAAAGAGAATACTTGAATCAATTGAAAATGTACAAAATGCAACCCAATTTATGTTTATACTTGCCTCTAAGAAGAGCTTTTCAACTTCACACACACTTGTCTTGAGGAAAAACCCAAAAGCCCCAATGTTCAAACCCTAATCATCATAGATACATGAAAACTTGATGAGGATGCAATGCATGTATGGGAATGGGTTGCTTTTCCTCTAAGATGCTCAAAATCATGGTCAAAGGCTTTGCTACTCACCTTTAGTAGGGATTTCGAAATTGAGAGGGACTGGAGAGAGTTGGAAGATGTCTCTTGTCCCAAAATGGAGGAATTGGAGAGATGAGGAAGATGATGATGTACCCTCCACTCTTAAAGCACATGCATAGCTCTCTTGATGATTGAATAAGGAGAGAAATGAAGAAGAGAAGGTTGGGGAGAGTTGCAGAGAATGGGGGAATGAAATGAATGAAAGCATAAAGGGTTTATGTCTTATATATGCAATGAGAATGAGCTTTTTGCAAATGAACCCATTGTTTAAGAACATTTCCAAATCAAGTCAATTGAGGGTCCACTTTCTCAATAAATGGTCAAATGAAATCAAGCCTATTATGAAAGTTGATAGGGTCGACAAAATACACGTGTTAGTGGCAAAATGACGTGCAAATGATGCAATTTGTGAAAATCAAGAATTACGAAAAAAAGCTCTTAATTGCATTAAACCGAGTCAATCGGAGTCAACTCATCTATTTAGGGTTCAAAACTCACCCAACTCAATCAAATGCATTAATCAAAACTAATTCATCATAATTAGGAGTCAAGCATAATTAATTTGACTAAAACATCAATTAATTAGCAATAATCAAGGTTCATTAGGCTTGGGGTGTAACAGATACCAACCAAAGCTTTTACTAATTAATTAGTAGGATTCCTAACCTGATTGGGTTAGGAATTGCTAGTCCCAACTCTCAACTCGCAACTGGGACTGTAGAATATCAAATTTTGTAACAAAACAAACCCGAATGAAGAAGAACAAATCTGGTCCTCTGGACGCAGAATGCTTTAGTGAAATCTGACGACGACATCCTTCCGGCCAATGATTTCAACCACTAGCACCATTAGCCGGAGGAAAATTTCCTCAAGCATGGCAGCACTTACAGCGCACATCCGGACCTACATAGTTGGCCATTGTGGATTGGATGAAACAGTCTACGAAAGAAGGAATCCAGACTCTCCCCCAAAGGAGTACACCTCTGAATTTCACGGTCCTGCCGTAACAATAGCACTACATATACAAACAGTCCATACCGAGTGCAGGGGAAAATCGTCCTCATTCAAACAGTTCAAACATGGTAAACCCAGGAGTAGAGCCTGTATGTATTATGATTTCTGTAGCACGATCATGCAGTCGTGTCATTAGTATATCGTTGTTATTTGAATGACTTAGAGTCATGGTTTAAAATCGCAATATCTCTCGCGGTATTGGCAGACCCCAAAATACGATATGGTATTGCTGTCTGTCACAGTTGTCGCTGCGTGAAATTTTTTTTTCAAGAATCTTTTAAGATTTTCCAAACAATCTAAAATATTATAAAATGGTAGGAAATAATATTTTTTTCATGAGTAACAACTATAAATCAAAACATCGGTCCCCCTAAGTCATAACATCTAATATTGTTGTCTTATCTGAAATTGTATAAATTTTACTTACAATTAAATATATTTACATATATATACTAAAATAAGTTAAAATATCACAAATTCTCTGAAATGTAATCATAATTGTGACTAATGACCTATCTATTAGCGTTAAATTTAAGAAACTAAAGCTTTTGCTCAGTTTTTAATAGATATATGCAAAACTAAGAAGTCACAAGCATTTTTAACACATTCCAAACAAATTTCAATAACTACTTTGTAAATATCTATAAGATTTCAACTAAAATCCCAATTTTCAAAACCTCAATTAGTAGATCTAGCCTTAAAATGTGTAAATAAAAGAGAATGAAATGTATTCACAACAAAAAGCGCATGAAATACTCATTTCTAAGCTATTTCTAAATAAATATTTAGGAAAGGTTTATAAAAAATCATAATCCTCACCTTGGTAGAGTTATATGTGATTTTTCCAAATGAAATACGTAAAAAAGTATAATATTTTAATGGCTTGAAAGTGATATCGGTGTTGGAAAAGAACAAGGGTAGCATCTAATATGTTTGGAAGGAGAAAAAAATGAAAGAAAAAGGCCTTTAAACATTATTGGCAGATATTTTCAAAATATTGGTCGATATATCGGTCAAGACCGATATTTTGAAATATCAGCCAATAAACTTCGATAATTTAGAGATTTTTTGCCTATGTTGAGTCTTGTATTTAATGAATCAGCCAATGAAAATGGGTATGATCCATCTTATCGCGTGGCAATGTCCCATTCGAGGTTAGAATTACCTCTTTGAGCAGTGTTATCTTGTAACACCATAAGGTCGAGGTCAGAGAAAATTACATATCATATTAATGTCCTAAAGAATCTCCTAATGATTACCAACAAGCTTCTTAGTGAACCTAAACCGCAAATCAGCCTCAGAATCAACTTCTTTTGCAATAAAATAACACCGACAAATCAAACAGCAAATACATCAAAGCACCCTTTATTGATTACATGCCCATGTACAGCAATCTCTACACTAGATGGAGCAAAACAAGACCAAACCATAAAGAAAGAGATCATTAACTTCAAGTCGTCCAGTTTGGAAATGCCAGATAAAAGCAACACGGTTCAACACCAATCAGAAAACCAAAAACACTAGAAAATGCAAACATTTGGAATGCAATCAGAGATGGCCGTTGCATTTCATATAGAACGACAAAAACAATCCCACCCGCAGCTCCACGAATTGACAGGAGGATTTGGTTGTTACCATGTTGGATGCTCCACGAGAACACACTAGTTCTTGTACTTCTTCTTTTGTAAACTATACCAAGGCAATTCACTTGCTTATTTCCATAAATAGCAACTTTTTGTATCTCACTTTTGGACCGGAGTTGCAAGGAAAACAATATAAAGGACTTGTGCTCTCGAGTCTATACCCAACAGACTGAAGGCAGCCAGCCAGCACTTCTTCTAATTGCCCGCTATTATCAGTATGACTCGTGAGGGGGGCTTTCTTCATGCATATCCATGGAGGAATCGTTGGAATTGCAGTGATTGGAATCCCTGTTTTGATGAGGAAAGTTTGTTTCTTGATTCCGTGCTGTTGCATTTCCAGTAGCCAAAACATTATTTTGATAATAACCACCCTGAGCTAAGTGAAAAGGCTGCAGGCTCCGTCGAACAGGACTAGATAGAGCATTAGAGAAAACTGAATTCTTCGATTGATCAGAATGCCAAGACTGTGGACCCTGTCCGACCGTCGCCTGCCCAAATGAACCAGAGGACACCTGGGTGCTTGGATTTGTGAAGTGGGCAGTGGGTTGAGAATGCTGATGTTGCAATCTTGGAGACATTGTTGCATCCTCCCCACTATAATCAAGCTCATTCTGCAAAATCATAAACAGTTCTAGTATGGACTTATCAGATATTTTGCTAGGAGCTCAAGTAAATCCAGCAAAAACAACATCAACCTGAAATGAGAGAAACCTGCTACATGTAACTTGAAGGCAGTGTGTCCAATAAAACTTTCGCCCATAAATAGATTTACAAGTTCAGATATTACACTTAAAATTATTTTTTTCCCCTTTCCTGGAAGGTAACAAATTTCAATTAAAAGTACACGTGGAGATTCGTGTTTACTTGGCCCGTCCACATGTACATCTGCCTCCTTGGAAGAATGAGATTGCCATCCTCAAAAACAACTTATCCTTAAATTTAAATAATCAGAGTTCAAAAGGAAATGCACTGGATAATGATGAAATAAATAGGAGCAGCAGATCACATTCGTCATAGTAAGTTCTTTTGTAATACAATAAGCATACTGGACATTCTCATTCTAATTAACTTCTCTCTAGAAAAAAAAAAAGTGTCATTATTTTTGAGCATTCTAGAAAACAACAGATGGTGAATGATTTGTTGTATTTACTAGCAATCCTTGTGATACACAGTACGATTCATCAAATCTGCACTGTGTGTACTGTAGTGTACAGTTGGAGCAATGCCTTTCTAATCCAAGCATGTGAATGGCAAACTGAGAAAGGGCCTCAGGAAAAACGAGAACTTTCTGAAAGGACAATGCTCCTAGGATCTGCATATCTAAATCATCCAACCCACCTTGTGATTCCAAAAGCTACATTTGTGATACAGTTATCAAATCTGCACTTGTTATACTCCAGTGCCACACATACATATTACTCAAAATGATTACAGGGGGTTGAGAGTTGTGGGGGTGGGGGGACGAACTTGTTGCCAGTTTTCTAGAAGGATTTGATACTAACTCATCTCACTATGTGGAGGTGAGGAAGAGCTCCCTAGCCTCGCTAGCAGAATTGGATGCAAGAATGTGAGTTGAGGTTGGTAACTAATGGTGTTTCCCCCAATAGGTGAAATCTCTTCAGAGGTCAGCAGTAGCGGCTATATTTTGTTCTATCTGGAGAAAGTAGGAAGATGGAATATTTGGGGGAAAAGAAGACTGGAGAAACTTAATGACATTATGAGATCAAGAGTCAGGAAATGAGTCACAATGAGAAAAGAATTTTATGACCTGAAAGTGAAAGACTTCTTCGTGCTCTATGAAACAGTATACCAGCTTATACCATATGGTTGTCATGTTCCCTTTTTTTTTATTGGAATGAAATTATCAGTTACCAACAAAAAAAATTGTGTAGAAGTTATTTCCAATTCTTATATAGGAACAGAGCAACTCAAGTGACTGGAATAAACACTTCATACAAAACAAGTTTTATCATGGTTCCAAATCTGAGAGCTATGCAACATTGCAATGTTCATTGCCAAGCTCCCCAGAGGACAGTTGGATTAAAAGGATGGAGACGTCTCATACATGGCCACAGACTACAGAGTGGTTAAAAGGTGGAATGTTAATAACCAATATCCCCAGATGATAGTTGGGTTCAATTGGTTCAACTCTAACTCAATAATGATTATAGACTGGTTCTTTGTCTCATCCATTTGCAGCCAAAAATTCAAGAATCTGCAAATGTTGCACTCACACTCTTTTTTAATTTTTGAAAATGGCAACTGAATTTTATTAAGCAATCCAAAAAAATCTGATTGCCCCACCTTAAGTCTCCCAATGTCAAACATGAGACCCATGCCTTATTCCATGGCAAACATATTGGGAATAAAAGTATTCCACACTGAAACAACTCCAAAATCCCTAAAGATGAGGGAACACCTCATGAAGGAACCAACCATTATGAGTAACAATGTCCTTTCTTATAAGAACAGACTTCCACAAATAATCTTCACTAGATCCAATAAACTGCAACATTTCTGAATAGAGCAAGAGCCCTAACCGACCTCCATACAAGGGTGACAAACCTTTCCCCAACCCACTAAATGTAATTTCCAATGATATTCATTTTCATTCCACAAAAAACTACGCTGAATTGCTTGATGATGATCGAGAAGAAATAACCAGGCAAACTTGCTAATGCCCATTTAATCAAGGTAATTCTACCTCCAAAGAAAAATATCTGCTCTAACCGGAAAACTTCCGATCAAAATGCTAAAGAACTAGTACCCACAGGACTTTGCAGGCTTACAACTACACAGGAGCAAACCCAAATAAGAAGATCAAAGACTACCTGCTTAGCAACCGAAACATGCAGCAAAAGATTCACCAGAGATTGATCCATCATGATATAATCTCGCACTTGAGTAGTTATATGTGATCCTGACACGCTCTCAAACCAAAAAAATCTTGACATATTCAAATCTTCCACTTGCTCCACATCCGCATTCGCAAAAAAATGATTGTATTATTCGAGTACGGTAAATACGTGATATCAATGTCTGAAATCTCAATGTGAAACCTTGAAAGGAGGCATAATACTTAATGCTTTAACCACAAAAACAGACAGCAGTGGAGAAAAAGGGTCTCCCAACCAGAATCCACAAAAAAAACCTATTGGAGAACCAATCATAACAGAAAAATAAGCTGAAGAAACACACTTCCTGACCAATTCCTCCAACATGCTCCAAAGTCCAAACCCCACCATCTGCAGAAGAGAATAATCACAAAATCCCCAAATCAACCATATCACAAACCTTCTCAAAATCAAGCTTACAAATAACTCCTGGTCTAATATAAATTACCAGTTACTGATTGAATAAATAAAAAAACAACCATCTTGTCCTCACCTTATGCCTAGAATCAATATATCTGCACAGATAAAAAATTTGTCTCCCTCCCACAAAAGCACCTTGATCTTTCAAAGTGATAAAAGGCATACATCTCTTCAAACAATTAGCAAGAACCTCCACCAGTATTTCATAGACACTCCCAGGAAGGTTAACCAGACATAACTATTAACTGCAACCACACCATCCTTCTTAGGAATCAAAACTTCAAAACTATAAAAGTAGAATATATCTCCTTACAAAGATGGCCTCAAGAATAAAATTCTAGCAAATAAGACATCACATCATCTCACACCATGCCCCAAAAATTTGTTAAATAAATATAATAGGGAAACCATCAAGGCCCGGAGCCCCATCACCTCGCAAGTCAAATACTGCTAGCTTAACCTTATCTTCAGTAAAAGGGCCTTCAATTGAATAAGCGACAAATGAATAAAGAGAAGGAAATTCCAACCCAACCAACCGCAGCCCAATAACATTCAGCTCTTACATACAAACTATTCAAAAATAAGGCGAAGATGATCTCTGCTCCAAAAAGGTCAAGAACCAAAAGCAGCCTCTTAGAGCTTGCATCACCAATGAGACCACATTGCATAAATGTCCTACCTGATAGGAAGAGAACCATTGCTTGTATCTAAGATGATGACTACACTAGCTTGAACTGCCTATCAATTTGTAAACTGCCAATCCTAGAGAACAACTAAGTTGTGGCCACAGATGTATGTTTCAGAAAAAAAATTGACTGAACAAAAATCCCAGGGCTAAAGATGGCCCACAGCATTTTGTGGCCTGTAGCACAATTGGAAGGTGCTCAGTTTTACATCCACAAGGTTGAGGATCCAAGTCATGTTACCATTTGGGAGGGGGGTAATAGAACAAAAAGAAAAAAAAAAATTTCATAGGCAAAAAAATCGCAGAAAATAATCATTAGTTAATTGCATCTGAAAAAAACTTTCCTAATATATATATTTTTAATAGAGACCAAGAAGGAAGGTAATCCAAGAGCTTGACTCGAGGATAAGCAATGGGGATATGAGTTTTTAACAGCAGCTATTCAGACTCGAAAGCCTATTCAGTATTCACCAGCACTATCAACCAAGTGACAATAACAATCCACATGCATATAGAGTGGCTCATTTCTTGCCCAAACTACTCTAAATGCTTCCGGGCAAGCCATCATCCAATGAGAGAGGTGCCAATACCCTACAAAAGAAAGTACACTAAAAAAAAAAGGTTAACTGAAGAAACCTGTAAGTAGGCAACTATATCAGCTGCTGCCACTCTTGATCCTTCCTCATGTTGTCTCAAGATCCACTGGTACATTTTTTCCTGCATAAAACATGCACCCGAGCAAAAATCTTCATGCTCATAAAACACCAGATTATTTTATTGACAAGGATTCCCGGACAGCAGCCATAAAAGCTGGGAGATAAACCAGTGGCAAACAAACTTAAGTCCACGAATATAAGGGTGTCATCACAAAGTCAAAGTGGCTCAAAGCATATTGCAAATAGCCAAATAACAAGAGTGTTTCAATCAATCTTAAACACCAAGCAGTACAAACAAGGGTTCTTTAAAAAATAAAAACAGTTCTATCTTTTAAAAATAAAACAGTTCTAAGGCATATATAAATAGTTCAAAACTTCAAATCCCACTACCCATCCAAGCGGTGGCTCACTGTCTACTAGTATAAAATATAAGCAAAAGAGAAATGTAAGGTAAAAAGGCATGATAGATTCTATACAGGAGATAGACAAATACAGGATGGTAAAAAAATAAAGGTTCAGATAGATGTAGGAGAAAAAAGGTGAAACGACCCCACAGATTAAAAGTTACAGGTCAAAGAGAAGTTCAATAACACAAGTAAAAGAAGATTGTAAGGCAAAAGCATTTTAGGAGATGCTACACTTTTTTTAAATTGGCATATGAATTGGGAGATACTAGACTGCAGGAATGCAAGTACAGATTGGCCGACAAATCACGGCTCAGCCGGATGCGCCTAGTCCTATGGATGTGCTCAAACAATCCCAAATGGAATTCTTTAATTTTTCTCTTCTACATCGAACCCAACCATAGTCTGCAGATTTACTCTCGTGTACTATTTCCTAATTATATCCTTCTTATTCCCCTGGAAGTTGGAAATATCTTACCACACATGTTTCAGTCAGATGCACCTAGTCCTTATACCATTTCTTCATTGCTAGAAATTAAGCTCCATACAACCATTCAAGTCTAACTAGCATCTACAGAAATGTCCGTCTAAGAACAATATCATTTGATACTGACATAAAGCTCCACTTTGCGCATCTTGCATCAATCCTACTTCTAGATAACCATTTCAAGCCCTCTGTTTTGGTCTATAGTTGATCTTGGACAAATATTGAACCGAAGTGGCTCCGAGCAGCATTACTTCCTTGGGATGCACAATTCCATGTAGTCCCAAACATATACATGCAGGATCAGTAAAATGTTGTTTGTTGAAATGATGGGCCCCAATAACAAGAGCAACACCCAAAACCTCACAGTTGTGACGAAAAGAACCTCCCCATTGTGCTACCGGCTCTCAGGTTAAAAAATGCATATCATGCATCCCTTATGCCTCTTTATATAGGCCATCCATTTAGAGGCCACTATTTAAGGAGTTGGGATCTTACCACCTATAAAACTTAAGTACATCAACTGCATTAAGGCACATTGCATCAACATTATCAAGCCACATTTCCTGAGTGCATGGACTCGAGGCGCCTCAAAACTAAACTTTCAATCAGTGAAGGAATCTGCTATTCCTCCGGCACTAGGTTCCTTCCCAAGGCATTCCCTAACAGATTAAGATAATTTTTTAGTAAATTCAATGGTTCAAGAAAGCTTTCTGCTTGTTACAATCCATCAAAGCTTTCCGTGAGTTACCCTCCATCTCACCAAGATTTGGATCAAGGATGATTTCCTTATAGGGAATTGAATGATTTTAGAAAGATTCCCTATTCTCGCTGTGCATCGCACCTGTCTCAACAAATTTACCAACCAACTGCAGCCACAAACTCAGGCAGAATTCATGATCACAAGAAAAACAATTATTTCAAGGGCTGATTCATAAGAAAGTATAAAACTTGTAACAACTGATAAGGTCACTTTGATCATAAACCTTGAGTACAACCAGTCCCCCCTTCTGGGTGCCACAGCCCCTTGTTTACTTTTAGGTCAGTGTACTTTCACTTGCTAAATCAATAGAACAGATAATCACATAATCACTAGAAGAAAAATCTATGCCCACCAAAGAGCAACCCATCAATTGGAAACTATCATATGCTTGCTTTGAGATTAAAAAAGAAAATCTGAACCCCAATTCCACAACACTGAACTCACAGAACAAAGAAGGAGAAAACCAGTAACTGAATAACAATAAACGATATACACATCAGAACTAGACTAGAACCCAAAAGATAAGAAAAGAAAAGGAAAGAACTTTTTTGATTTGGGAAAACAACAGCAGGAGCAATTCACATCTCCAAAAGAGAAAGGAAGGGAAACAAACAAACAACACTAAATCGCAGTGAGAAGAAAAGAAGAGGAAATAATAAGAGCAACCCATGTTAGATAATCCAAAACAAGGAACACCCACCAAATCAAATCAAATCAAATCTAATCAAATAAAAAAAAAAAAAAAGATCGATCGAAGCATAGAAAGGAAGAGAGCAAACCATTCCATGGCGCTCTCCTGCTTGGAACGCGAGCTTCTGCTGGTTCATGGCCTGCGTGTAGAGCTGCGAGAGAGAATTCGCGGCGCTGCAGAAGGTCGAATAGATGGTCCGATCGACTTCATCAAGGCGAGTTGCGTCGGATTTCCTCTTCTTCGCCATGGAATCTGCCCTCAAAAACCCTAGAAAAAGCCTAAGCCTCTTCTGCCCCCAAATTCGGTGGTTGCAGAAGCTTCAAGGAATAGAAAGAAAGATGAAGAGGTGGGACAAATCGATAGCGCTATCACGCTTCTTGTAAAGAAACGCATGTGTGTAAGCCTTCTTTTTTTTTTTAGTAAATATAATTACCACTTACTATGCTTGGGATAGTTTCCTTTCTTTCCAATCTGTACCGATCAAATTGTGGGGCCCATACGGATCTATCGTGATGATCGGTTGATCGTGACCTTTGATCTGAAGGATACCAAAACTTTAGAAAGTTTGTGGGCCGGAAGGAATTGAGCTTTTCATAATGATTTTGATGAAATTAGGGCATCCGCAAAGGAGATGTAGAATTTTCAATCTCCGTCGTCCACAAAGGAGAGGTCATAAATTAAAGGGAATATAAAAAATTCTTCATTGTGGCCTCTCTTATGAGAACAATACCCCGGCGGGTATTAGTCTTGAGATTTATTAATTAGGCATTATAGAAAAAACATTTTTTTATTTAAATGCTAGATATTATTTTAATTCTGATGATATGTATGCCAGTCCTTTGCCAACACACTCACAATTAAGCGGCGTTAGCACATTGGCATCACGTACATGCCCGATTTCTGGGTGTTTAGGTTGATAGTAACACTCCTGTCATAGGCCAATCTAGAAAAAAATGGTGGCATACCCTTCATGAGTTGGGATAGTTGTGAGTTGTAGCTGGTGTAGGCTTGCCTAAAAGTCCAAATCCCATGTTTCGATGAAATAAGAAAATACCATTTCGATCTATTTCCGAGCACCACCTATTCAAGATTCCATCTTTGCTTTTTTCATTCCAAGAAATCAATTGAGAGTGTGCAATTAGCTGACATCACATTTTGTATAAGTGGCGTTTGAGAATAGGTCGGTACTTCCCCAACTCCTTGTATAAATAGGTGATTTCAGATAAAATACATGTACAGTTGCTGTGCGGGCATCTTAGATTGCCATTCTAATTTAGGGGGTCTTACTTTTTGCGGACAACATGGATTGGAAATCGTGCACCTTTCCGCTCATGACTCTTGAATGTCATAGCTATCATAGGCCAACCTAGAAAAAAATGGTGACCTAACCCTTCATGAGTTGGGATCGATGTGAATTGTGGCTAGTATTGACTTGTCTAGGAGTCTGGATCCCTTGTTTCAACGAAGTAGGAAAAACATTATTTCGGCCTATCCCTGAGCGCGGCCTATACAAAATTCCATATTTGTCATTTTCATTCCAAGGAAGCAATTGAGAGTGTACAATTAGCTAACATCACATTTTGTATAGGTGGCGCTCACTATTTCCCTATTTCATCGAATTAGGGGATCTTGACTCCTTGTCTAAATAGGTGATTTCATATATAGGACATTCATGGGTCTTAGATTGCCCTTCGAATTTAGGGTGCCTTGCTTTTTGTGGACAACATGGATTGGAAATCGTGCACCTCTGCGCTCTTGACTTTGTATGTGAAAAAAAATGCTTGTCCCAATCCATTGTGTCATTTCCTATTGGACCTCGCATCTACACCTGATCTAATTAATTATAAACTTGTTGTTTAGGCTTAAAACCAACCAATTTGCCACTAGTGGAACTAGGGGGGTTGGCAAGGGGCCATGCCCCCCAAAATTTTCAAAAAAGTCCTATATATTTTAAGTTTTATATGTACTTTTTATACATAGCCCGCCCAAGATTTTGTTTTTTTTTTTTTATAGTGGCCCCCAAGGAAGAATTCCTAGGTCCACCCCTACAATTCACGAGCTTCTTTATTTATTTCTATCATTCGCATTAATATATATATATATATATTGTGGCAAGTTCAAGATCCAAATGAGTGTAATTTTCTTCATTTATTGAGAAATTTAATCGAAAAGGCACCTTAGATGTCCACTAACCAAAAGAAGTACCTATAGTTTTGATGCAACAGGACCGGTATTCTTGCCAGAATTTTTTTATTTTTATTTTTTGCCTTTTTTCCACAAGCGTCGTCGCTTAATATCGAGAGTTAGTGTTGACATCATCGCTAATTCGTTAAATATGTCTTTTCTCCGACCTTTATCATCTGCGATTGCTGGTTTCTGTACCAAAATGAAACAGAACATAACTCTCCCCCAACATTGAATAATCATTGTAGAGGTTGTTGATCTATATTAACGAGGTAGGCATAGCATAGCTTGACCTTTTTTCATGCGTTATTTACTATAGAGCCTGAGTTTCATGTTTACTTTTTGAGAAAAGTTCATTTGGGTTTTAATATATAGTTTATTCATTTCATTATTTTTGTTGTATGATTATTTTTGGGTGGCTAAATCATTAAGGTAAGGACCTTTTGAAGAATGAGGAAATGAAACTGCCAGAGAAAGGGGAAAAACGATGGGAGGAAGAAGGGAAAAAATGGGGAAAATGGGTTTGAATGTGACGACACACGTTTAAATCTTTAATAAAAAAAACATGGAAGAATTGGTATCAAAGCTTTTGGTTTATGCATTCAACATTATTTTTATTGGATATTATTTATAAGACCAGCGTCTCAAATAAATACAGATCTATAGTGGACGATGTCCTTGAGCATGGTCGCGTTGCACGATTTATTTTTGGGTGTCATGATCACTGCATCACGTGTGTTTACCTACAGAATTGTAGTTCTCTTCAGCTAGAGTGGTTTTATGGGTCTTGAAGCATCAGGATGCAGTTTAAGTTTATCCTTAATGCACCTATTCTGTATAAGTGGGTCTTGTGGGTTTAATAATCAAGACTGTTTGCTTGATGACCTCTATTGTTGGCGGGGTCCCTGCCATATTAACTAGTGGCGTGTTTTTCCGTTAGTGGCCATCTAAGATCATTTTTTGGGTAGTTTTCTCTTATTTATTACTTTCTCTATTTTCTTTATAATCAATCTTTCTTTTCAAACTAGCCACTGGAAATGGAAATATTTAAAGTTTTGATAATCTCTTCGATCAGAGCCAGTTTTGAAAGGCGAAAAAAAATATCTCAACTATCAATGCCATGCAAATTATGGAGGTTGGAAATTCAAATTTTCAACTTGAAGAATTAAGAATGAAGAGGCAAAACCATGTTTGAGTTATATAGATACCCATATTGCCAGATTAAAGATCTCCAAACTCTCACAAAATAGGGGAAACATAGGCGAGGATAGAAAGGCTTCTGGTTTATATGGTGAGTTCTACAAGATTTTTATTCATTATCATATATGAAGGTGCTGACTTTGACCTATCAAAATTCAAATTTTGACACTCCCTATTTTCGACTTTGACTGCATCCTTTGATCAATCGTATAATAACATATCAGAATAGAGTCGACCCTATGAAAGATCCTACAACCTACATCGATTTAGAAATTAATTCAGGACACATCTTGTCCTTCGATTATAGAGTTGCATAAGAAAAATCACAAAACAATCAACTCAATCAAACAAATCGAGTCAAATTATAAACTAATCAAGGGCTCATCCAATATTGATTTTAAATTTGCAAAAGCATTAGATAAGGAGGGTTCTATACTGTGATCTCGTTCCTTACTCCTTAATCCAAACAATAGACTGAGACATGAAAACCAGCTTTTCCTTCAGAAAGCCATTCCATTTCATCTTGCATCTATCATAGGAAGTTTAAAAGTAAGAGGATCTCTAAATAAACTCACTTGAGAATTTTTCTTTTATGGTCTTTTTTTTATTTCTTGATTTTAATTTTCAGTTTTTAGGCATTGGATTTCCATGAGTTTATTTGTTTCTATTAAGTTGTTTTTATTATTGGATGTCTATGAACTCTTATTTTTATGCTGTATTTTTGTGGTGCTTTTATCAATTTTATTTTTTTATTGTAATTTATTTTTCTTATTTCAAAAGAATGTTTGAAATAAATTTCTCAACTAATTTTGAAATTAACCAACTATATTTTTTATTATTATTATAGATTTTAGTTTTGATTGTGATTTTTACGGTCTCAATATAATTTAAACTTAATATTATTTAAAAACTATATTCTTATTAATATTTTAAATTATATTGCTCCTGTTAATTAAGCTCGGACATATTTTGCTAGTAAACTTGACTTGAAAACCAGTTTCTTGTTCAAAATGTCATCCCGTTAAGCATCTATATCATAGGAAGTTTGAAGTAAGAAGATCCGTAAATAAACTCACTTGAGTATTTATTATCAGGTCTTTTCTCATCAATCGTACAGATTGAGATATCTTTTATTGTCGTTGTGTTCTTTTCACGGTAACGTCCAATCTCCACTCCTCCTTCCAAACTCCTTATTTTTATACGTTTCAACACGTTAGTTTGTGTTTCCTTATGAATTTTCTCCAATTTGATTATTTTTTTAATCCTTTCGTCTGTTTATTTGTTATAATTATTTATTCAGGGATGTAGATCTGATTATCTCAAATAGCTACCAAAGTTCATTTAAATCAAGTAGAATCTTGTATGAAATTAGATGTTCTTCTAATAGATTTTGATTGAGGAAAAAAAAATGTGAGTTAATTGATCTCGTGTTGGGAGATGGTTAGGTTTTATCTTAATAGATCTTAATCTAGGAAATTATTTAGATTGTATGAAAGTGAGCATATATAAAGGATTGCGATAAATGATTAGATAAGATTGTAATGTACGCTGATCACGGTTGTATTTTGCTAGATTTCTTCTTATTAATATGGGTGTTTTTTTTTTTTTTGGTAGAAAGAAAAACTATAAATTTGCATTTAATAGGAGTTTTACATAAAATAAATAAGTCCCACTAGATTATCTTAGCCCTTGATTTAACAATCTTAAATTGTAATGACATCTCAAATATAGATTCTCTTGAGATTGAATCTAGCATTGAGTGAAGGTTTCATGTGTGTAAATTTGAGCTTAATGCCAAATCATGGAATGAAAAGGAGTATCAACGGGCGTGCATTAATGAAATGTAGGCCCAACTAGGCCCTACAGTACTGATGGACTGCGTCACAATTTTTTGTAGAACATTACCCTTCAATTGCTTACAATTTGTTGATCTACTGGATATTATGCGCCTCCTAAGGTTGCTTCCAATATTCTTGGACAGAGGGGTGCAATCTGGTCTAAGATGACCCCTTTTATTTATTGGGCCTATAACTTAGGCCTAGATCCATACTGTAATCCTAAAACTAAAGTGCGGACGAAGCCCTTTATTTGTCTCAATTTTTCTGATATTGTTGGTCTAGGTAAAGCCATCTACTCGACCAATCTTCTTTGTCTCACTGGTTGCATGATTAGGAGTACATGCAAGAGGTCCCGGGTTCAGAGATTGGTGCCATCCTCTCTTTGTCTTAAAGCCATCTACTTGGACATTTTAAGTAAATAAAGGCTAGGGCCCAATCTGTACTATCGGGTTGGTTCACTTTTAGGCCCAGGCCCAACCAATTATCACAAAAGATTGCCCCATACCAGCCCTAATGCAGGCATATATATAGCTCAAGTCAGTATTTCTATATATGTAGATCTTTAATACAGTTAGTTCTATCAAATTCATAAAGCCTCCACTTGCACAGTTGCATGAATAAAGTTGTCATTTCATTATCAAAAGAAACCCACAAGTAGGCCCCAAGCACAACACTAACGCGTGCATAAATTTAGTGCAGTAGCAGGGCTCCGTCAACACATAAGCTTATCATGCAAATACCACGTGTCTGCCCCTACAAACAGTACGAAAGACGCGTATCAAAAAGCCCAAACGAAGCTGCCACGAAGAGCGCATGCGTCTCGGTCCCAACAAACCCACAAAACTCCCTGCTAGTTGGTTAAGCATGAAATGTTTCTTTTGATATCTGATCTTATAAGTTAAAAGTCCGTCTTAATTAAATACATGACCTGGTAAAAGCCCTTTAAAACTATATTATTCGAAGCCGTAAGTAATTCAGAATTAAGCGTGCTTGTGCGAGAGCAATACTAAAATGGAAAAATTCTACAAACAGACAATTTTATGCTGAGTGGGCGGGACTGTGACACCACGTCTTAACAATATTTAAGGATACACAGTTGATTTTGCTACATCTTAAATTCTCTTTCTTAATCGCCTCAACTTCACTGCCCTCAGATGAGTGGGACTTTGAGCGAATGTTAATCTTGTAAAGTAGAAAGGATACTGACGTTGAAGAGGAGGAAACCATGTCGAGTTCTAATGTTGAACCACACGATAAGATGAGAGCGAGAGACGTGGGGCGCGTGGCTCGGGGCGAGCAGGCCCCTCGACCTGCTCACGAGCCTGGTTCAATCTCTGAAGCCCCACCACATCCTGAGGACGACGCCCCATTCAAGGTCTCTCTCTTTTTCTCTCTCTCTTGACCGGTGATGTAATGGGCCTCAATGATCTGTGATATGAACAGGTGCTGGAGATACGGACGGCTCCTGCTGATATACGTTTCCCAACCACAAACCAGACTCGTCACTGCTACACCCGCTACATCGAGTACCACAAGTAGGTTTTTGCCTCAACTTGCGACTACTGGGCCTGAATGCCTAAAGGGCCCAGATATTATATATACAGACATAGGTATGCCCCATGTGTTTGACCCAACCGGACTAATCTCACGGGCCGTATCGGCTAAACCCACACAAATGCACATTGAGTAAATCCGGAGTGCAAATATAATGCGCAAACTCATGGGATATTATATAGAGTTTGGTTGAATTTTTTCTATCCACTTTCAGGTGTGTTAGAGCCAAAGGAGAAAATGAACCTGAGTGCGACAAGTTCGCTCGCTACTACCGCTCGCTCTGTCCTACTGAGTGGGTGAGTAGACCTCTTTCTGCAACTTGGGCCGAGACAAGTCATAGCCCACGTGAACACAGATGGGCTGGATAGCTGGGCCTGGACCAAGGCCCCGGCCTGAATTTAAAGTCCAAGTAAAATTTGGGCAGGACTCTCTGTCCCCGAGCCTCTATGTCCCCAAATCAATCTCTCTCTCACGACTCATTGCCCTCGCTCTTTTTGGTGGTGTCTTTATGCAGGTTGTGCAATGGAATGAACAAAGGGAGCTTGGAATTTTCCCGGGTCCTCTCTAAATTCTAGGTAAGTCTTCTCAAAATGATCAGGGCCTTTTGGTTTACAGAGATGCAAAATCTGGGCCACTCTCATTGTCTGGTCTCCAAATGTAGCAGTATGTAGTAGTAGCACAGAAATTAGTGGTAGGTTCATAGATAAGGTATGTAAAGTATGCTGAAAGATGTTAAAGATTTCAAATACCAAGTAGGCTCCAGAAAGGTGGTTTGATACACAGCTCAGTAAGCTGAAACAATGTGTTTTTTTAACTGAAAATGGATACTAATGGACGTAGGTTATGATACTTTTGAGGGGGTATAGTATAGAGACAAAATCACCAATATCATTTTTTGTCCTCCTTTATATGTACAAGGCCAGAAGTTCCAACGTCACCCATTTTTGGTTTGCCCCAACTGATGTTGATCAAACAACAATTTGGGGGATGTGCCTTCCCAGGTCCCACACAAGTTTAATAGGTATCAGTTCTGTAATTTTAACTGATTGGCTGAGTTCTGGAGACCTAAAGCTTTGATTCTTCAACTCATGCCTGGATCATTAACATCACTGCCTGAAGTCATGATAATACTCCTTTTGGCTCGATCATTAACTCTCCGGGCTGTTTATGTTCTGGGTTGAGCCGGGCAAGGATTGTCAGAGTCTAGCCTGTTGAAGGTACTAGGCCCTTCAATGGACTTGAAAATTAGGATCAGACCCACCCCATTTGTAAGGTGTTAATAGCTTCTTTTGCTAAATATATTAGGACCACTTCAGGCCACTTAAGCATACATTGGCGCAGGCACTGCTTGTTTAATAATTGGGTAAGAAAATTAGGCCCGAGTATGGCCTACAAGCCCCAAAACACAGTCCAAATATGCCCAATGCGTGCCAGGCTTGAATTGGGCCTTTGATGGGATGGCCTGTGGGCATCTTCTACACTCGCTAGAGAGTCTCTTTTCAAGTGGGCCATCATTGTTCTAGGCTGGCACTACAGGCAAGATCTGGGTTGTTATAGATTGGGCCATGCCTAATTTCAGGGCCAATGAAAAACAAATTTTCTTTTAGCCTTCTACATTGATGTCTGGCCGCTAAAACCAAAGTGACTAGTGTCAAAATGACTTCATGTGGCATGCTGATTTGACCCCTTAACCATTCAAATTCTGAGTGGGGCATTAATTGTTGTCCACCTTAGATCCAAGGGTTTAAAATAGATGATGGCCACAACAAAATTTAGTGTTCATAATAAATTTCACCTTAGATGTGATTGAAGGCTAGATACATAGTATAAAGCTTGAAGAAATTATATGGAGATGATATAGGTCGGCTAACCCCCTCTTTCAATCCAGCCCCATTCCCCACTCTCTTAGTTTTGAGTGGCCAGTGGGCCCATCAACATGTGGGATTCTGATCCCAGCTAAAACTCTAGCGGGCTAACCTTTAAAAAGGCCATACCTGTCTGTGCCTTGGCCCATCCAAAGTTCACACACCTACTGACATGCCTTGGTCTGGCAGAAAAGGAACAGTTTGACCTTTTAGACAATTGGCTGGAAAAAAAAAAAAGTGTGACTACCACTAATCAAGAAGATGGACCGGGTGGGCTAGGGTGGAGAAACATATGCATTAGGAGGGGTGCTGCGGTTGGGCCCAACCTATTTATGGCCGAGTCAAGGTCTGATAAGGATTGAACGGTCTGAATCTAGGGTTGTAAGCGGGTCGGTTCTAGTCCAGGTCCATAGTGGACCTGGAACCGGAACCATTAAAGAAAGGTGGAACCAGATCCGGACCCGGAAACCGTTTAAGAGCTGGTTTCTTGGCTCCGAAACCAGAACCATATATGAAACAGGTCCGAATCTGGGTCTGGATCTAAGTAAAGAATGATATTTAAAAAAATATGGTTTTTTAGGAGAGATTTTTGAAAGCTTAGGTAATATGTCAGGTCTCGGGTCCACGAGTCCAAACTAAGGTTGAATCGAACCAGGACCTAATTACTTATCGGGGCTTAAAAAAGGGCCCGGACTTGGTTTTTAACGGGTCAGAACTTTCGGGTAATCAGAGGATCGGGGACCAATTTACATCCCTATTTGAATCCCCCCGGACACAGACCCTATACCTCGGTACAAGGGCATCTGAAGATAAATATAGGAGGCCAAAGCCTTGCCCCATAAAGGGCCGAGCCCAAATAACCAGATTGTTGAAGTTCCATTTTCAGTCCAGATAACCAGATTAAACAAAAATAAATAAGAGACCTGCTATTGGGTCCGCACTATAGGACCTGCATCGATAACTGAATTACAATTAATACTATTATTTAAACATATAGAAAGAACCCAAACCTGTTCTTTTAATATAAACCCACAATCTCATAGTTATAATAGTGAGCACCTTTCACTGTAGCATTAGCTCTAGTTACTCCTACCTTCCCTTTAGAAATCATCTTTCCAGCAAGAACAAGAGAAAAATGGGTGGTTGGATTGAAGAAGATAATTTCTTTCGAAATCCAGAATCCTCCATTTGGCTGGAGCACGTAGAAATGAATAAAAGGGATGGAATTTGGAAATTCTAAAAGAAGAAAAGTAACTTTTGAGGAGGTTGAAATTTAGAATTCTTACAAACAAACAATAAAACTTAAGAATGCGAAGGAGACAACTATCACATCATTCCCTAGAGATCTCCAACATCTTCAATTCCCTATAGTAAGAAATTTTACTGAAGACCCTCGGATTAAAATAACTATAAGTATTGCTAGTGAAAGATAATAATGAAATGTGGAGCCGTATGTCTGTAGCATGCTATGGGCTCCCTCTAGTGACGAAGCATCCACTACCCAAAACACTAGTGGTATAAGAATATTGGTTACAGCTTTTGATTTTATTTCATATGCTGAAACAATTGCATTGGGGGCTGTTCAAGTTGCCAGCTGGGTTGGCAATTGGCATTCATGCCAATCTAAGATATCCAAGATTACCAAAGTCATATCCTTTCCATTATACTCATAAGAGAAATTTCAAAAGACTCATAATTTCGGACGACAAAATAAGCGTAATAAAACTCACATACACAAAGGGAGGAGGCAGGTTCGAACCCAAAACCTCCCAATAAAAACTAGGACTCTGGTAAGGAGCGGTTCTCAACCATAAGTCTATTAGATATCTTAGAAAACCACATCATACAACAGGATAAAATGGGACAGACTGAAGTTACCCACTTTTTTATAGTATTTAATATTTGTATAAAAGGTTTCTTTGTGCTTAGAGGTATCTCTCGTGTATTTTGTGGACCTCCCTCATATTCACTAATCCCTTATGATATGGCACTCACCATAATTTGACGCTAATCTTGATTATATTCCAAGTTGGTTCTACTTTATAAAAATATAAGTTAAGAAACCATGAAACTTTGAGGCCTCTCTATATGAGTGGTTATGGTGGTCATATTGATTTTCCAAAGTCATATTCACAATGAACCCTTGCTTCACACTATTCTCTCGTGATTTGCATATGTCAAAGGAGTCTCACAAGGAGTCTCACATTTTTAATTCTCATGAAAGTACGAGAGGTACCTCTTACTGAAAGATAACCATATTCCAGCACTCATGGTTGAGTGATGTTAACACTTTAACATCATCACAGACAAGCCTAAAATACCATACGATCCGTTAACATGACACGAACTCATACTATATTAACGGGTTCGGGTGGCCTCTTAACGGGTTCGTGTCGTTAATAGGTTGGACCCGTTAGGCCGTTAAATTAGCGGGTCGTTAACGAATAAAATTAGTAACCCATTAACAACCTAATACAACCACTAAATGATAAATGCCAAATTATAAAATGCATTAGGGGTATTTTAGTAAGTTTAAAATGCTAAAGTGAAACCCTAAAACTCACATATAAAATATCATTTTCCAACTCCTTCACTCTTGTTTCATTAGCAAAAGAGAGTGTGTTAATTGATATGGTCCAAATTGGACAAAATTATTTAATGGGTCATATTCGTATTTGATTTTTGGACCCATTTATTTAATAGGTCGTGTACGGGTCGTGTACGTGTTGAGGTGATTATAACCCAAATTTGCGAACACGACATGATTGACGGCTCTACTTCAGATAACATTCTAACTTTGAGAGAAGAAAAAGAAGAAGAAAGAAGGAAGATAACTTGCGTACGTATACTATTTACCAAGTCTCGAAGCCGAGTCCTCTACTACTTTAAAATGTTTTAGCTGCCTATTTGGGCTCAAAGTTGAGTCCGAAGTCCCGATCCCCCATGAGCCCATACGAAACCGGACCCAACCCTTTCGAACCCCACCTATAATCATTCCTTCAAACCATATGGATGTATGCATGTGCACAAGACTATCATATATAATTCATGGGACTTAGCTTTTTGGAAACGAAATGATGGCAGAAGAGGGACGAAGATGCGACCAACAGAAGATTGGCTCCATTCTCATCCCAAATGAAAAAATGCAGTGAAATGAAATGATGGGGTTGAACAAGGAAAAATATATCTATATAAACAAGAAGACTCGTGTGCATATTCAAATGCCCATCATTTGGACATTCTAAAGCTAAAATCCCTTGGTCTCTGTGTGGGGGTATTTCCCAAGGCGACCGACCTCAGGTCCCGGCCTCGACAAGAGCATGAATACCGACCTCAGCCCTCGGCCAGGCGCTCCATTTCGGTAACATGCCCCTTGGCTTCGGCCTCGGTACAAGCATGAGACCAGGAGTTCAGCCTCGGCCATGCTCCATCTCGGTCTCGGTCAGACTGCTGATCGGGATGACCATGGACAGCTGTCATGCCACGGCAACAGGATAAGGGCACCGCCCAAAATCCCTGACACAGCTGCACCGCCCATCCATCAGGGTATGGCCCGATGGGACAGAGTGAGCTACGATGGGACAGCCTCTCAAGTGCTTACCCCAAAGTCCACTCTCCTTCTCTATAAATACAGCCTTCAACAGGTAACATGAGGAGCTATCCACATGCTGCTGGTACGCCGCCTCCTCCCACACTTTATCTCCTACCTCTGTTTAGTCCTGCACTTGCAACTAACAAAGGCATCGGAGAGCCCTGCGCTGCCCAAGCCAGGGTCCTCTGACCTTCTTCTTCCTCCCCTTTCAGGCTCGAGGCATCGGTTTTTCTATCATCTACAAGGAGCTCCAGCCTCCGTCCTCTTCCAGTCGCCAGCAAAATCACCCCCCCGGGTCTGTGATTTTTTGTGCACTTACAATTGGCGCCGTCTGTGGGGAATCAGATCAAAAAGCCATCTTTCCCAAACACCATGCCTCGAAAAGCCAGAGAGGGACGATTTCAGCAGCAGCTTCATCAGCCCCAGCTCGGCATCGTCTTCCACGACGCATGGAAGGTTGTCGACGATCCTAGAGATCCTGATCAAGCGGCTCATGGCGAAGCAGATGAAGAACGGGGACGCCCGGGGAGGCGCCCATCTCGGCGACGCCCGACGCCCTCCATGGCGCGGCGACGCCCAAGTTCGCGACGCCCGACGCCTTCCCAGGCTCGGCGACGCCCGATGTCCGCGACGCCCATCTCGGCGACGCCCGACGCCCTCCATGGCGCGGCGACGCCCAAGTTCGCGACGCCCGACGCCCCTCCCAGGCTCGGCGACGCCCATGTCGGCGACGCCCGATGTCCGCGACGCCCATCTCGGCGACGCCCGACGCCCTCCATGGCGCGGCGACGCCCGACGCCCTCCATGGCGCGGCGACGCCCAAGTTCGCGACGCCCGACGCCTTCCCAGGCTCGGCAACGCCCGACGCCCTCCATGGCGCGGCGACGCCCAAGTTCGCGACGCCCGACGCCTTCCCAGGCGCGGCGACGCGCGACGCCCAATGTCGGCGACGCCCCTCTCAGGCTCGGCGACGCCCGACGCCCCTCTCAGGCTCGGCGACGCCCGACGCCCTCCCAGGCTCGGCGACGCCCATGTCGGCGACGCCCGATGTCCGCGACGCCCATCTCGGCGACGCCCGACGCCCTCCATGGCGCGGCGACGCCCAAGTTCGCGACGCCCGACGCCCCTCCCAGGCTCGGCGACGCCCATGTCGGCGACGCCCGATGTCCGCGACGCCCATCTCGGCGACGCCCGACGCCCTCCATGGCGCGGCGACGCCCGACGCCCTCCATGGCGCGGCGACGCCCGACGCCCTCCATGGCGCGGCGACGCCCAAGTTCGCGACGCCCGACGCCTTCCCAGGCTCGGCGACGCCCGACGCCCTCCATGGCGCGGCGACGCCCAAGTTCGCGACGCCCGACGCCTTCCCAGGCGCGGCGACGCGCGACGCCCAATGTCGGCGACGCCCCTCTCAGGCTCGGCGACGCCCGACGCCCCTCTCAGGCTCGGCGACGCCCGACGCCCTCCCAGGCTCGGCGACGCCCATGTCGGCGACGCCCGATGTCCGCGACGCCCTCCATGGCGCGGCGACGCCCGACGCCCTCCATGGCGCGGCGACGCCCAAGTTCGCGACGCCCGACGCCTTCCCAGGCTCGGCGACGCCCGACGCCCTCCATGGCGCGGCGACGCCCAAGTTCGCGACGCCCGACGCCTTCCCAGGCGCGGCGACGCGCGACGCCCAATGTCGGCGACGCCCCTCTCAGGCTCGGCGACGCCCGACGCCCCTCTCAGGCTCGGCGACGCCCGACGCCTTCCCAGGCTCGGCGACGCCCATGTCGGCGACGCCCGATGTCCGCGACGCCCATCTCGGCGACGCCCGACGCCCTCCATGGCGCGGCGACGCCCAAGTTCGCGACGCCCGACGCCTTCCCAGGCTCGGCGACGCCCGACGCCCTCCATGGCGCGGCGACGCCCAAGTTCGCGACGCCCGACGCCTTCCCAGGCGCGGCGACGCGCGACGCCCAATGTCGGCGACGCCCCTCTCAGGCTCGGCGACGCCCGACGCCCCTCTCAGGCTCGGCGACGCCCGATGTCCGCGACGCCCATCTCGGCGCGCGACGCCCATCTCGGCGACGCCCGAAGTCCCTCGCGGCCCTCGCTTCAGCGGCACGATCCTTAGCCGTCAGCTTCGATCGCACGATCCTCTACCGCCATTGGCGGCACGGTCCTCTACTATCAGCTTTGATGGCATTATCCTTTACCGCTGGGATACTTCATCATCAACCTTGGCTGCAATGCTACTCTCCAGCTCGGCAGAAGTAGACTCTCCAGCTCGGCAGCAGTAACATTCACCCCTTCAGATGAAATCGAAAAAAGCAGGCTCGGTGATGCCACCAGCCTCGAGAAACAAAATTACACTGGCCCCGGTAAAAGTACCAGCCAGTTACGTCCCGATTTCGGAAAAAATCAAGCTCGGTGGTGGCACCAGCTTAAAAAAAAAAAAAAAAAAAAAAAAAAAAAAAAAAAAAAAAAGGGCTCGGTGATGCCACCAGCCTCGAGAAAAAGATTACACTGGCCCCGGTAAGAGTACCAGCCAGTTAAGTCCCAATCTCGGCATACAGCATCTCGGTCCTGCACCAGATCGCTGCCCGACAGCTTACACTGGCTCCGGTATAAGGACCAGCCAGTCGAGTCCCGAATTAAGCATACAGCATCTCGGTCCTGCACCAGATTGCTGCCCGACAACTTACACCGGCCCCGGTAAGAGTACCAGCCAGTTAAGTCCCGCTCTCGGCATAAAGCATCTCGGTCCTGCACCAGATCGCTGCCCGAAAGATACACTGGCCCCGGTAAGAGTACCAGCCAGTCTTCCGAATAATCAAGCTCGGTGCTGGCACCAGCTTTGAAACACCATTAGGCTATTCAGCTTTTAACCTCAAAGAGTTTGGAACTCTAAGAGGTCAAAAGCTGGGGGGCTTTGTGTGGGGGTATTTCCCAAGGCGACCGACCTCAGGTCCCGGCCTCGACAAGAGCATGAATACCGACCTCAGCCCTCGGCCAGGCGCTCCATTTCGGTAACATGCCCCTTGGCTTCGGCCTCGGTACAAGCATGAGACCAGGAGTTCAGCCTCGGCCATGCTCCATCTCGGTCTCGGTCAGACTGCTGATCGGGATGACCATGGACAGCTGTCATGCCACGGCAACAGGATAAGGGCACCGCCCAAAATCCCTGACACAGCTGCACCGCCCATCCATCAGGGTATGGCCCGATGGGACAGAGTGAGCTACGATGGGACAGCCTCTCAAGTGCTTACCCCAAAGTCCACTCTCCTTCTCTATAAATACAGCCTTCAACAGGTAACATGAGGAGCTATCCACATGCTGCTGGTACGCCGCCTCCTCCCACACTTTATCTCCTACCTCTGTTTAGTCCTGCACTTGCAACTAACAAAGGCATCGGAGAGCCCTGCGCTGCCCAAGCCAGGGTCCTCTGACCTTCTTCTTCCTCCCCTTTCAGGCTCGAGGCATCGGTTTTTCTATCATCTACAAGGAGCTCCAGCCTCCGTCCTCTTCCAGTCGCCAGCAAAATCACCCCCCCGGGTCTGTGATTTTTTGTGCACTTACAGTCTCTTTTGTACTTGATAAGACGAAAAGAACAGATGGGGCCCATCTCTCACATCCAATACAGATCAAATTTTGTAAGTGTTATGAGTGCTGAGTATCTTATCCTACACCCCCTTGCACCCACCCTTCCATCTTAACTTGGGCCCCACACTCTTGATGGCTCTCTGTCTCTGTCTTCCGTCTCCACTACCAAATCAGTTGATATAACCACCTCACAGCTTAAAAAAGAGGATGGGACTCACCTTCTCTCTGTCTCTTCTCTTGGCAATAATTGTGTTAGCTGCCGCACGTGTGGGCCTTCTCAACTCAAGCTTGGTTTAATCAATGTATCTGAGGAAAGGTAGGAAACTCGCACGAGTGCCACATAAATTGCAGCTGGAAGGATGCCCCACGTGTGTCGGGCTCACTCATGTCTGGTTGGAGCCACTTATTTAGCTGGGTCCATGTTGATGGCCTACATTGCATGAATGAAGGTAATTTGTATTTCTCTTTCGCAGGTCAATCACTATCAACAAAGGGAGATAAATGTTCATGGGTGTCCAATGTAACCAGGGATTGTTCGATGAGTGACTTGATCAACGTTGGTGAGAGTTGTGTACTATTGTGGTCCTGTGGAGTGTGGACCCTCTTTCATTCATGATGAAATTTAACAAAATGAGTTTCTTGAGAATGTTTCTAGTGTAGGGAAAGTAAGGAATCTTAGGGGAGAGGGGTTCTTTTATGAATTTCTCAAATGTTGTCTCCCACTGGAGTTTCACAAATGCACAAGTATAATTTGGCATTACAGAAATTGAAATTCTGAAAATCCTACAGGCAAGAGTGACATTTCATATAGTTGATTATATGATCTATCATCTTGGCTCTAAAAGATATTCGACACAAGAATTTTCCATCAGCAATACATCCACACAATGGTACATTTGTGTGGTGCTGCAAAAAATCAGAGTTGCTGAGAAGCTTTTTCTACGTTCCATGGAAAATCAAGTTAAAAAAGGATCTTCCATGAAATTATGAAGAGTCAGATGATTTTTTCACTTTTCCTTGAGAAAAAACGGCCGTAATAATAGATTCTATTGTAGCATGAAAAAACATTTCCACGTCCCACGCTTTTTTGGTGGAAAATCAATCGCACAAACTTGTCATGAAAGGTGAATTGGCCAAAATTGACTCGTCTGGTCCAATGCAGGTTAGTTTGGCACTTTACTAGCAAAGTAAAAGTCAAGTAAAGCCTCCATTTTTTAAATAAGATGTCACATCAAAAGCACTTTAAATCAAAACTCCCTCCATCTTAAAAAATAAAAATAAAAAAGCAACCACTTTTATTCACTAAAAAAGAAAGAAAAAAAAAACCCTCTACTTTCCCATACAAAAAATCAAAAAGGCTCCATAAAAAATAACTAAAAATAAAATACCATCGTAACCCACTTATATTGTATTCTTTCTTAAAACACAACTTTACTTCACTTGACTCTAGTAGTAGAGTTGCCAAACTGGCTCTCTCATGACATACATTGATTTTATAGATTCAGCTTATAATATATACACTTTTAAAGGAAATATTCAAGTGAGAATATATGAGAGCTTTTTTATGGGGCTCACCTAGCAACCCATCTAAACCATGCACAAATAGGGATCCCCTTGATAGCCACTTATTCTAAGGATTGGCATACATCCGAACGAACTGAACCGTTGGATTGAGAGCTGAATCTTTTTTTTTTTAATATAAAGCCATTAAACTTGTGGACCACGGATGAAGGGTTAGGGGCATGAATCTGAGGTCAAACTTCATATATTTGGGGTGGTCTCACATAGATCTTTCCATCTCCCTGGTCCCATCCCCAAATGGGACCCACATTTGAGGCACTTTAAAAAAATTTGAAGCTTTTCAATAAACAAAAATGTTAGAATGTGCACGTCTCTTTGCAGAAATGGGTGGAAAGTTATCTAAAATATATATTTTATGGTAAAATATATAAAAGCATATTTTGACTGAAGAGCGTGCGTGTTCCAATTAGAGGCCACAGCTTAGTTGAAATGCTTGGGATTAGAGATTGAACTCTACATCAATGACAATGATTAGCAAAATTTGAGTGGATGTTAAATTGATATATAATATGTGTGGAAGCACTCAATGAGCAATAAATTGGGAAGATATGTGAACATCATATGTACAGTTCTAATCATGAAGGGACTTCTATGGTTACATGAGACCTTCCGTTTCATTGTCATTGATTGGATAATTGGAATTGCCCGATCCATGTAATCCTCAAGTGAGATGGGCAATCGATTACTGGGCAATGACAGATAGTTGAGGTGAATCATTGGAGCGTTTCTAATCATAGGTTTGGATTGTCTACTTGTATTGACTACTGATTGGATGGGTTTACTGTTGGATGAAAAACAATGTTTAAGAGGCGCAATGATCTAATGCAAGGATCATATTATATATGGATAGTCTTCCACTGGATCCTTCCTGTTGAGATCCATTAGGACCTTTTAATCCCTCTGAGTTAGGATCAATCAAACTGACAATTGAGGTACAAATTGAAATAGGGGTCTGGTGTATTCTTAACTATCTTGGAGAGGAATATATGTGCTGTGGAAGGGAAAGAAAATAACAGAAACACAAGAGAGGAGGACCGAAAAACCAATATGGGAAGAAGAGAGATATGGTCATAAAAAGGGAGCTCTACGGAGGGAGAATTATACTAGTATAAAGGAAAATATAACTAACTAGTGGCATGCCATTATCATCTTCAAAGGCTCATCCCTATCCACCAGAATGAATGTTTCTGTTGCAGTTTCTAGTCATCCTTATTCGGTCATACAGTAGTATAAATTAGTGTAGAGGTCTGGAAAAGTTTTACACTAAGTACCTATTTGAGATGGGCCATCATCTCTTACGTGCCCTTTGGATTGACACATTACCGATGGCCAAGTTAGATGAGATCTTGATACCAGGAAACTTCATTGTAGGCAACATATCCTGTCATTAGCTTCCAGTAATTTTTTTTTTTTTTTTTTGGGTAAAATCTATGTCGTTTTATATCTATCACGTCCTTGCGATTTGGTATCTGGGCGTCATGGATCATAATGATCCTTGATGAAGACTCCTAAGCAGATAAAATGTGCATATACACTGCACAAACACATGCAGAGAGAGAGAGAGAGGACAATGACTCACATTTAAGAACAATGGTCACAATCGGGCATAGTAATCTGCAATTGTCAGATCGCAATTTATGCTTTGCTGGTTGAGAGTCAACTCATGTAAATGATCACAAATTCTTTTACCAAAAAAAAAATGATCACAATTCATCAAGAGTAGGTTCAGATAATCCATAAGGTTTTATCACATGCGTAGATATATAAAACTATTCTTTATAATTACTAAAAGGAGCTGAGTTTTAGATCTAAGATCTCAAACTAGTGATAAATTGGGTTTATCTTATTTTCATCATGACCTATTTGTGAATCAGATTTTCAATTTTGAAAAGACTAGCCACAATTCCAGAGGTCCAAGATTTCACTAGTTGAGTGTTGAAACAAAGCATATAGTTTGGGTATCTTTTTTCGAAGATTGGTGGAATTTCATGAGTCAGTACCACAAATCTTGAATGTTGCAGGCGATGTTTGGTGAGATATTTTCCAAGATCTTTATATGTGGATGATGGAAGGAATGAAAAGTCAGAGATAGAAAGACTAGGTATATTTGGTAGAAATCGGCACAAAAAGATCTACTGCCTTGCCCTCAATGTTACAGTAACTCTAGACAGCTATGTTTGCATATTCCAAATAGCGCGACAACTGCAGCTTACAGGGATTTTGAGAAAAGTAATTTTAAAAGTGATTGAGATTTAAAACACAAAGGTGAAGATCAAAGGTGGAGATCCATAAATCACCGTCAAATATTTTTCCTCGAATGAAAAATAGATAAATCAGAAATGGTAATTGAATACAGAGCCATCACATGCGTAAATAAAATTCTAGTAGTCGAGTCCATTTACGTCTCCATTTTATATTCATCATGCTTTACGTCCTTATTAATCCCTTCTTGCAAGTCCAATGGTGGGTCCAGAACTTTCCTTTGAGCGGGGCAGACCCAAATAGGTATTTGGGTTTTGGGGCCAAACCCCCGATTTTAACGCTAGTTTTGGAGTGGAATTGACCCACATTTTTTATGTGGATTCTGAAAGCGGACCCAAAATTCTTACATGAGTTTTAGAAGTGGGCCCACATCTGGCGGGGCAACTATGACCCTTCTTAGGTCCGCTAATGAATGTAATGGGTTTATCGAATTAAATTCCATGCAAATAAATAAACTCTTTTAAGTTTTTGAAGACCAATGAGCCTATTGGTGCATCGGACGTTTGTCACGGTATTCCACTTCATCTGGGGTTCTTGACAACTAGATGGCACTGACCATCAATTAAAACCAGGCGGTTGTTGAGTGGTTTTTTTTTTTTTTTGTAAAAATGTGAATGCTATTCTCTAGTGATCTATAGACTATTTCCTCACAAATTCACGAAGCACAAGAAAACTTTCAAACTGATGGACTTTTATTTTTCATACTTAGATCAACAGGCATTCGAATGATGGGCCTTTCTGGTTATTATTGTTTGTAGCTTTTTCCTGAGCACCCGGTTCGTGCTACTTTTAGGGCACAACCGGCAATTGATTGTATTTTGAGATCCAGTATTATGTTCAAGATCATAATATGAAAAAGACTGTATCCTGCATGGGTGGCATTAGCAAAAGATAGTGGCCCACCTAAGAAATGATGTAGCATGATATGTTGCTTGGGACTTTTAGTGGCTGCTTGTTCAGCAAGCAACGTACGACTTGCATGGCCCTAATGCATCAGGTAAGATGTAGTTCCACAAGTATCCATATATACTACCTTGCGAGTGGGGCATGGTTAGGTGTGGTTGACCGTTGATCTTGTCGATTCGGCAATAGATGGATGCCTGCAAAAGTTTTAGATTGTGGGACCTTGTGGGGCAATTTGTTGAGCCCCACAATCAGAGAAATATGAGATAAAGATAAGGGATAAACCAAAAGGCTTTGGGATTTCATTATCACATGAAATGAAAAGGGATTGTAGACTTGATAAGAAGAGAGACATGCAGAATAGACAACTACAAAATCAGAGTCCAACCATCCATTTTCTACACCTTAGATTTGATGAGAGATCGTGTGAGGGTAATGCGACTTGGGGATGCTCAATTCATGGTGAAAGGTTTGTGTGAGACTGAAAAATGATGTAGATCTTGATTTGATGCATGCCAAATTGAATAGACAACTACAAAATCAGAGTCCAACCATCCATTTTCTACACCTTAGATTTGACATGAGAGATCATGTGAGGGGAATGAACGTTGGGGATGCTCAGTTCATGGTTAATTTGGAGGGTTTGTGTGAGACTGAAAAATGATGTAGAGCTTGTTTTGATGCATGCCAAATTGATATTAATTAAAGGGTGAATGGGACTGAGAAGGGATTGAGTAGACTCCTCAAGATTCATCCTTCTTTAATAATGGCTTGGGTGGGGTCGGGCTCAAGTTAGGATGAGCACTAAGGGTAATATCTAAGGCTCAAGTTGAATCCTATCAATTTATTAATTGAGATTAAAATGTCAAATCGAAATTCAACTCAAAAGTTAAGAGGTCAACCTAAACTCCTAAATACAATGTCACTGTTTAAGTAAAAATTTTGATTGAGTTGATAGGTTAAATAGCAAGAATGAACTTATCTATTTGTGTTTATTTTTTTTTTTTTTCTTTTTTGGAAAGTTAGGTCCCATCTATGTCTCCACCATTCTTTACCTATGACTTCTTTATTTATCCATATTTTGATTTTACCATGGTCCTAGAAATCCCATTCCATGCAAGCAGAAGATCCTCTCATTAATGAGTGTCAAGCTTATTATCTGGATACAAAAATGTCAACCCAAATGTTGAACTATAAGGCCGGAATTGTGTTACGTTTACCTACCTAACCTACTCAAGCTAACCTACTCATGCTCAAGCTAACTATTTCAACTTTAAGAAAACAATGGGTCAAAATAGAGTCCATTCTGGCTAATTCTGCAACCTATCTACAACCTAACTCAACCTACCTCATTGAACTTAGATCAGGCGACTTTAAATTTGAAGGACATTTTCAATCTGCTCATGCTAACTTAAATGGACTTGCCTTTTACAAAGATCTATTGGATTCATAATAGAAACATCCCTACTCATTGTCAATTTTATTTCAACCTTTCAGATCTTAGTGTGCATGTAAAGTGTGGAAAACCCTCAATACTCATTCAAGGCAACAGTCAATATGAATCTCATCCCGATCAGTTTTAAGCCTGTACCAGCAAACTTGTGTGTGTAAACATGTGTGAAGGGTCTGAATTTTTTTCTTAGATGCTCTCAACACATCATAAAAAAGGGGGGCCTATTTAAGATGCCACCTTGAAGAGAAGTACATATCCATGCCAAAATGAAGTGACCATACAACTCTAGATTCCACCCTTTGTTGACTCTCTCCTCATAGGAGTGTAGTAGCATTAAAAATATTAATTTCCCCTTGAAAGCAATAACCAAGAAACCTAACCTACCCCAAAGTTTCTACTCTGCCCCAATTAGTGCCTTGGTTAAGGCTAATGTCGATCCTGCACCAATCCAAGCAGGCAGCTATTTTCGTGCAGTGTTTGTGTGGCTCGACGTCTAGATGCTCGTGCGCCCATGGCGCAGTCCTTGTGAATCCAACGGTGGAGATAACAGGTTGCATCCCCACGGCCAGTGCGCACGTTAGACGCGCAGGGCACAATATTGTAGCACCGTACCTTCGTATTTCGCATGGGCATTGATTGATTCCTGTGACAGCTTGGAATCTTGTCGGTGCCGATTGGTCAAAAACGCAAGACTGCACCAATGGGATCCATCTACGTGTGCAACTCGTCCACCTCAGCGCGTCAGGCAGCAGCAAGTGTCCATCCAGGTGCGGGCCCCACGGATCCTTGTCATGTTCTCTCCTTAGCTACCCTTGGGAAGGGGGTAAAACGGGAGAGGAAAGAAAAGAGGGAAAAATGGAAGAAAAGTGGAAATTTTGAGGGTGTTTGGGACGGGGAAAGGGAAAGTTGGGGAGGGAAAAGTGAGTGTGGGGCCTACTCCAAAATTTTTCCCTCAAAAGTAGGGGAAAATTGAGGGGCAAAGGGGGAAAAGTCATGAAATTACTAAACTGTTCTTTTGTCCTATTAAAATTTTTACAAAAACAAGAATAAAATGATAAGTGTCTCTTTACCTTACAAACAAATAAAGTCATACTTTTTCACTTTTCTTCCCCCCAATTTTTGACTATCCAAACGAGAGAAGATAAAATTAATTTTTCCTTCTCCCTCCTCCTTTCATTTTCCTTCCCCATCAAATTTTCCCTCTCCTTCCTGCCCCCCCTTCCTAAACAGAGCATTAGTTCCCACATCGAGGTGAGAAGGGGTACAGGGAAGTTGAGGTAATTTTGTCTCTCCAGGCCTGTATGTGGTACAGAGAGGTCAGTTTACATTGGTAGTCCTGTAGGCTCATGGGTCACAACTCACAACACTTCCTTCTGATCTGAAACAGCAACGGCAGTAAAACACCTGGTTTTAATGGAAACAAGAGTACCGTTTGCTTGAAAGCACCCTGTGTGAATTGCATGGTCTTGGTTGGAAGTACCAAGTAAATAAATTGACTAGATGTTTGCACTGAAATAGCGAAATTTACAGCAAGACATTAAAGCCATCTGGGTTCTTGCCTTTATTTCCTCGCTAACTTACAATTGCACTTGGTCTGTTTCATATCTATGTCTCAGTTTGAGGACAACTGTAGTGATAAGATGGTAAGATAGATGATGATGGGCAAAGTTTTGGACAACTTCTATCAAATGCCAACAACTATCTCTTGTCCTTTTTCTAGTTTTAATAGCAACAACCCTTGGCTTTGATCAATCTAATCTTTTTACACGCCTAACTAGGTGAACTATTCAAATTTGCTAGGTTTAGACACATTAAAAGGGCCAATTGTTTGCATCGAATTACGAATACATAAAAATTAAATGCATAGGAATTATTGTTCTAAGCGTTAAAATTGAATATTTAGGATGAATATACAAAAATTACTATCAAAATAACCTCCCATTTAATGGAAAGTGGATAAGAGTACCCAATCATCACCCTCAACATTCAAATATACAAAAGGATAGGAAGTCATCATCTAATCAACATTATTATCTTCTTTCTTTCAAGTCTCACCTCATATCATTCACACTTTTCCTCTTAAACAATCTATAAGTGGAACTCATTTGACTAGAAATTCTTTTATATTTTGATGCAAACAAGCACACCCTTATCCATGCCTTTCTTTCTTCATCTTCTTCTTCTTTTTTTTTTTTTTTTTTTCTTTTTATTACTGTCCATCCAAGCGGGCCTATATTTGCTTGGTTTTTCCAAATAAATCCAAGAGTGTTAGAATTATGTAGCAACAATGTTTAAATGGCACGAGCGTAACTATCATGTTTTTAGGAATACAGCTCAGCCATAGAAAGTTGTCCTCATGGTGCTAAAGTCTAGTTTCGTTCAAGAGCAAATTACCTCAAGATTGAGGTTTCTTCTCCTATTGGAGCAGCTTGGGACCTATCTATACACTCAAACCACATATTTATTAAACCTATCCTATATCTTTACAAATTGAAATCTTCTTTTCTCTTAAGATAATTTTACAGTGGGCTTCTTCAGAAGAAAAACAAATTCCCATTTTAACAAAAAAAAAAGCTTTTGTTTGGTTTTGATTTGCAGCTCATCTAAGAAACCACAATTGGATCATCAATAGCCCCACCTAATGTTTTGTAGGTTTGTTATTTTAACCAGTTACAGGCTTCCTATTATTTTTTTTTTCTTTGTTTTCTGGTGCTGTGGGTGGTGTTGTGCTCACATTATCTCAAAATAAATTTCCTTTTGTGTATTTTTGTCTATTTTTAATATACCAATCTTAACTTGCAGAGAAAAAAACAATGTTTATATGAAATTTTTGGGTTCATAGATTGACTATTAGCTTTTGAAATTCTACTACTTTGCGTTTTAAAAGGATGTCATAAATTCATCACAACTGAGGAATCAGGCAAATGCCAAGTATGCGATGGAGAGGGAGAGAGAGAAAGGGATGGGACAGTGAGTCCATCTATTCCCTTTCTTGGAAGTCTCTTTTTACGTTGGCTCTCCTTCGTGAAAGTCTCTCTCTCTCCCTTTTTTTATCCCTGTGAGGACGAAAGGTGGATGGTGTTTCTATGGATGGTGCTTGCTTCCTTCCAATCTAGAAAGAACATACGACAGATAAAATAAAAATGACGAAATGCCCTTCCGCTCCAAGCGTGCGCTTCGTACTGGAACGGGATCTTTCGAGATTTGAAAATTTTCGCACACCAAGTGCGTCTTTCGTCATCATCTGCGTTTGACGTTTATGCCCCTCGGGAGCGCTTAGCTCGCTAAAACAAGACAAAGCCAGCTCAGAGCTATCCGTTTTAAATCAGGGCCTTTTCCGTAAACTTTATCTTAGCCGAATTTCAACTGCTTTTTCATTGTCCATGTTAGTCTTCTACTACTTGAGTACGTCTCAATTTGTGTAGTGTCGTGTTTATATGCAATTATATAGCAAATCTTAGGGTAGGTAAGTTGGTGTTAGGATCATAATTTGCACCTGAATATTGAGGGATTAAAACTGCACTATCACATTGGGCCATAGATAAAAAAATACATACATATATTTAAAGATATATGTAATTATATAGCAGCATAGCTTACATGATATTAATACATGCAGGTTAACCTGGAATAAGTGATGGAAAACATATATACCTATGTGGTGTAAGATGAGAGAAAAAACTTAGGTCTAGACTCTAGACCATCATCTAAACCTTTACTTTTGAGTGATCCTCCTTACTGGGGCCCAGTTTGAAAAGCTTGAGTTTTTAAAAATCAAATCTCTCTTTTTGTATAGGCACGGGAGGATTTCTCTCTAATATTAAAATTAATGTGTTTTTTACATGTGTTGCTTTGTTGGTGAGCATTTCTTATGAGTCTGGATCCTCAACCGGAGCTATTGCACGAGAACTGTATAACAAAGTCCAAAAATTCCTTTGTTGGGCACACATAGGGATGATATGAACTAATCAAGATGAATTTCACACCCCCCTTGCAATGATATATTGTCAACTTTCAGATCATAATAAGTAGCCCCATCGTCCGAATGAACATTTGACGGAAACATGATTGGGTATTGATGTAGAATAGGTATTGACATGATGTTAGTCACGTTTCTTTCATGGGATCAATCGTACGGTGAGACTCACACCGTTAGAACTAAGATTTAATGATATTTGATTTTAGGGTCTGAAATTCATATTGAACGTTCCAGATCATCTCTATGCATCATCTCTATGCGGCCTGAAGATGAAATTCTAGGAACTTTTTATCCGATTTGACAAAATATCTACAACATATGTAAGAACCCAACCCTCCTTATTTTGAACCTATAAGTAAATCCAAGAGCCACCAAATTCCCCTATCATTCAAGAGCCAAGGATAGGAAACTGTACTTGCTCCGAATATGTGAAATTGATGAATAGAGGCCCTACATGACAAGATCCACCTATATGCTCCAATTTTTCTTGATTGTAATCCTGCTTGGTCAAAATGCATCCCTTTCATATCGGCCAAAGTTCTTTGTCATTTTTAGAAGAAGAAGACTAACATGAAGAAAGAAAGTGCCCCTCCCTTTCTCACTCCCCCATTCTCACATGATAAAAATGTTCAGATCCGTAATCACGTACTCCGTTTTGAGGAGAACGGGGCAAGACACAAACATGGTCAGTCACATGCCATGTGATCCCCAACTATGCACCCCACCTCAGATATATATATATATATACCCTTAATTCCTCTTCCTCCCGTCTTTTGGCTCTCCCTTTCTTCCTCCTCCTCTTCTCTTCTGCTCCATTCTCTCTCTCATGGCGGCATCAAAATCGTCATAAAACCATCCCATGTGAACTGCTACTTTCTCCATGATGGCTTTATCATCTCAGCTGCTTCTGCTTGTGCTTCTACCTTTCTTCTTCATTTTCTCTTGTTTTACTGTTAGTTTCTCAACGGCTGCGATTGCAGGGGGAGCTTGGAATGACGGTCAGCAGCTTCTCTCCTTCAAAGCTAAGCTTCAGAATCCCCAAATCCTTCAGAGCTGGAATCCAAACCAAAACCCTTGCAGTTTTCATGGCGTCTCTTGCGTGGACTCTCGAGTCTCTGCTCTCGATCTCAGCTTTCTCCGGCTCAATGTCGATTTCCGCTTCGTCTCTTCTTACCTCTTGAATCTCGACAGTCTCCAGCGGCTCTCGCTCAGGTACGTCAACCTGACCGGAAGTCTGCTCTCCGCCGCCGGAGCTCGCTGCGGCGAGCTGCTCTCCGAGCTCGATTTCGCCGGAAACAGCCTCTCCGGCTCGGTTTACGACATCTCGAGCTTCAGCTCTTGCACTTCCATCAAATCGCTCAACCTCTCCGGCAACGCATTCGCATTTCCCGGCGACGGAGGGAATCCCTCCGCCCCCGCGCCGCCCTGCCTGCAAGTGCTGGATCTCTCTTTCAACAAGATCACCGGCCGTGGCGTCCTCCCGTGGATCTTCTCCGGCCACTGCGCCGACCTGCAGTTCTTGGACTTGGCCGGAAATAGACTCTCAGGTAGCATTCCGTCATTCGGCGGCGTAGGGAAATCCCTCTGGCATCTCAACCTCTCGTCGAACGCGCTCTCCGGCGAGATCCCGTCCCTGTTCGTGAAAGATGCCTGCGGCTCGGTTTCTCTCGTCGTTCTCGATCTCTCCTTCAACCACTTCTCCGGTATTCTGCCTCCTGATTTCGCTTCGTGTTCTTCTCTGCAGTCTTTGAATGTATCGAACAACAAACTCTCCGGTGAATTCCCCGCCGAAACCCTAGCTTCCATGTCGTCGAATTTGAAGAAATTGGTCATGTCTTACAACAATCTCACTGGCATGTTGCCCGGTTCCGTTTCCAAGTTAGGGAATCTGGAGTTGTTTGATTTGAGCTCCAACAGCATTATCGGATCGATACCTAAAGAGCTCTGTCAAGATCCCAAGAACAGCTTGAAGGAGCTCTATCTTCAGAACAATCAGTTCACTGGGGCGATTCCGGCCTCTTTGAGCAACTGCTCGCAGTTGGTCTCTCTCGATCTCAGCTTCAATTACCTCTCTGGAGCCATCCCTTCCAGCTTGGGATCCCTGTCTCAGCTCCGAGATCTGATCATGTGGTTGAATCAGCTCGAGGGAGACATACCATCCGAGCTCGCCAACATAAAAAACTTGGAGAATCTCATTTTAGATAACAATGGGCTTACTGGGACGATCCCCACGGGTTTGAGAAACTGCTCTAGTCTCAATTGGATCTCCCTGTCGAGCAATCGGTTGAGCGGCGAGATCCCGGCGTGGATTGGAGAGCTTGGGAATCTTGCAATTTTGAAGCTCGGGAACAACTCGTTCTCGGGTAGGATTCCGGCGGAGCTCGGCGACTGCCGGAGCTTGATTTGGTTGGATCTCAACAGCAATCACTTGAGTGGTGAAATTCCTCCTTCGCTTGCAATGCAATCGGGTAACATTGCGATTGGATTAGTTACAGGGAAGAGGTATGTTTATCTGAAGAATGATGGGAGCACTGATTGCCGTGGGGCTGGTAATCTGCTGGAGTTTGCAGGAATAAGGCCTGATCAGCTCAACAGAGTACCCACGCGGAGGTCTTGCAATTTCACCAGAATCTACATGGGTAATACTCAGTACACCTTCAACAATAATGGGTCAATGATTTTTCTTGATCTGTCATATAATCAGTTGGGGGGCAGTATTCCAAAGGAGATTGGGAACATGTACTATCTCTCAATTTTGAATCTGGGTCACAATTTGCTCTCTGGTGAGATCCCTGGGCAGTTGGGAGGATTGAAGAGTGTTGGGGTTCTTGATCTCTCTCACAATAGCCTTGAAGGCCCGATCCCCAACTCTTTTTCTTTCCTTTCAATGCTTTCGGAGATTGATCTTTCCAACAACAGACTTAATGGATCAATTCCTGATCTGGGTCAGCTGGCCACATTTCCGGCTAACAGATATGTGAACAATTCTGGCCTTTGTGGGTTCCCTCTTCCTAAGTGTGGAGGGGATTTGAATTCGAAATCAGCAAGTCTTCCGCATCAGAAATCACACAGGAAGCAAGCCTCGCTAGCTGGGAGTGTGGCGATGGGCTTGCTGTTCTCCCTCTTCTGCATTTTCGGTTTGATAATTGTCGCTGTGGAGAGCAAGAAGAGGAAGAAGAACAAGGACAGTAGCACTCCGGATTTGGGCATCACCAATTTCCACTGGAACCTTTCAGGTGCAAGAGAGGCTTTAAGCATCCAACTTTCGACCTTCGAAACGAACTTCGAAAAGCCCCTTAAGAAGATCACACTCGGTGACCTGGTTGAAGCCACCAATGAGTTCCACAATGACAACCTCATTGGCTCGGGTGGGTTCGGTCACGTCTACAAAGCAGAGCTTAAGGATGGAAGTGTTGTAGCCATCAAGAAACTGATTCACATAAGCGGGCAAGGGGACCGGGAATTCACTGCTGAAATGGAAACCATTGGAAAGATAAAACACAGGAACCTCGTCCCTCTCCTGGGCTACTGCAAGGTGGGAGAAGAACGCCTTTTGGTTTACGAGTACATGAAGTTTGGTAGCCTGGAAGATGTTTTACACGATCGGCAGAAGAAAGGGATCAAGCTGAATTGGGCGGCGAGGAGGAAGATTGCAGTTGGCGCTGCGAGGGGACTGGCATTCCTTCACCACAACTGCAACCCTCACATAATTCACAGGGACATGAAGTCCAGCAATGTGCTGATTGATGAGAATTTGGAAGCGCGAGTGTCCGATTTTGGCATGGCAAGGCTGATGAGTGCCATGGACACGCATTTGAGCGTCAGCACTTTGGCCGGTACCCCTGGCTATGTCCCTCCAGAGTACTACCAGAGCTTCCGGTGCTCGACGAGAGGCGATGTCTATAGCTATGGGGTTGTTCTGCTCGAACTGCTCACCGGCAAGCAGCCGACCGACTCACCAGATTTTGGCGACAACAACTTGGTAGGGTGGGTCAAGCAGCACGCAAAGCTAAAAATAAGCGATGTGTTCGACCCCGAGCTCATGAAGGAGGACCCCAGCTTGGAAATGGAGCTGTTGCAGCATCTAAGGGTCGCGTGTGCATGCTTGGACGACAAGCCATGGCGGCGCCCAACAATGATACAAGTCATGTTAATGTTCAAGGAGATCCAATCAGGAATTGGCATCGATTCATCTTCCACTACCAACAGCAATTTTGGGGTGGTAGAAGTGGTGGAAGTGAGCTTGAAGGAAGGCCCTGAAGTAATCCAAGAATAGAGGAACAAGAACATTCAGGGATTTCAAAATTCGTTGAGGAAGGTGTGAGACGATTTGAATTGTGTTCCCCCATTTTTTCCCCTTTCACCACTTTTGTGGCATAAACGCCTGTTGCTTAATGTATGTATTAATATTATAAATCCCACATATCTTGTTATTTATACATGCATAAGGATTTTGTTTCTTGTCTGTGTATATATATGTTTTGTAAAGGGTTTTGATTGCTTTTCTTTATGACTTGGTTCTTTTTTTGTGGGGTGTGATCTGTTTTAGGACGTTCTCGACCTTATGTGTTATCAATCATCTCCTCCTTAAAAGAGGTGGGGTGGGGTCTGTGTATGTGACCTGAGGATGGTGACTGGTGATGGTGTTTAAGTGGGTGATCTTTGAGCCCTTTCTCAAGGTGCTTTTGTGCTTCCCTTTTTTTTTACTATTTTCTTCCCCAACTGTCTCCAAATACATCTCTACCCACATAAAAATCTTAGGAATCTAAGTGGATAATCAGTTTCTCTCTCAAAGTAGCAAAGGAAACATGCTCCATGTTTCTTGCAAGAGCCCTGAGTGGAAGAGGTCACCCTCACTGCCTCACATGACTCGAACGCTTCGAGCGTCGGACTCGGAGAGATTTGTATCGCCCTCCAGTGATGCTTGCCCTCAAATGGGCTAGACTCCACTCTTGTAAGAGCTGAGTCACATGTTGAATATGAAACTTGCCTAATATGTTTGCTCACAAATTCTTCTGCCTAGTGTTCTTCAGCTGCCGCTCAGCTGGTTCGGGATGTCAAATGTGGCTGCTTGAATTCGAATCTCTGATTTAGTAGAAAAAAAAAATCCTTCTGCCAAGTAAATCAACTTGCACAAATGAAATTCTGGATCGTTATGGGCCATGGATGGGTCACGGCCTATAACAAAGTGAAGTGGCCTGAACGCCCATTCGGTCATCTTTACTTTACCACTTTCTAATATGTGGATTCTGCTGAAGTCCTCATCAGACAGCTGGGGCCACCCAATCAATGAAAGACTTTTGGACTAAACCCCCATCCTTCCTGGGTCCCATGTATTTTTTTTTCTTGGACTGGCTGACGTAAATGTATTATGCCACTTTAAATCAACGCGTGCGTTAGTGCAAGAATATGATATAGTTTCTCCTTTGGATTTATCTGTACGATGTGTTTTTTTTTTTTTTTTTTCTTTCTTTCCCCTTCATATTTCCTAGTTCCTAGTTCCCACCCAAATTTGCCGCATTTGAACCTTCATAGCTAGCCTGGCTCAACTGATGGGCAAAAATTCTAATGGGACAGTGAGTCTCATCAGAAGCAGGAGTTCCATCATCTGGGTGTTCTGGATTGATGATTAGGCCTTTTTTTTGGGTAGACAACAAAAAGGGCTGTTTGCCTACTTACTATAGTAAATCTCAATTTTCAAGTCCAATTAAGGAGTATCTAAGGGAGAGGAGAGAAAGATGATAAGGACTAGAGTTGAATCTGGCCTTCACTATCGTAATCCAAGATGGGGCCCAAGCAAATATTTATGGCCCAGACGAGCATATGTTAGGTCTCATTTAAAGATAAATAATGTGCAATTAGATCATGTTTCCAATGAATGTGACTAGTGATCTGTATTTAGTAGAGTGACTGAAAAAAACATCCTGTACAACGAAAAGGTTAAATTTCTGACAAACAATTGCACATGACCAGATAGGAAGAATTGCAAAGAATGGGAAGAATCCAATTCCCTTGCTCTGAACGAAGTAGGGATTTCTTCTTTAAGAAAAAAAAAAAATTGGACCACCTAACATTTTGTGGATCCGTCAGATTCAATCAAGACAAAGGGATAGTGTCAACTCATCTCAAATTCAAGACTACATACTGAGAATACCTAATTCATAAACCCTTTCATTATCTAAGGAGATAGATGAGCTGAACACAAGCGCCATCGACTTAAACAGGTAGGTGGTCATTTTCTATGGTGGACAGAGTTCCTACTTTGCTCAATACATAGCTTTTTACTCTGTTGGGAGGGGCAAAATGAGATATCCTACCATGATAATATTTTGTTATGAACTCATGCACTTTACTCATCTGCCCATGTCCTTATACCCCAATCCTATATAAGGTTGCTTAATTACATTTTAAATGGACACATGCATGTCCAACTTAATAATTAATAACTTATTTAATACACGTTTAGACCTCATCTAAAATCATGTTTTAGATTGCTAATACATTTCTGCATGTATGGATAGAGACTTCCATCTTGGTTAATAAATAATGTCATTATCTTAAGGATTTAAGCACTGATAGATACATGGAGGACAAGGTGGCACATGGACAAGTACGTTTATGGGGCAATCCGTAGAGTTGTGGCGAACACATACACAGGCAAACCTTTCAGCAAACCCCAGTGTTGGGCGACACATGGGCCTTTTGGCTCCTAGGTCCTAAACAGTGCCTGGGGGGCCACCCTGCAAGGTCGTCTTCATCTGATGAACTATCAATTCCATCCAATTTACTGGGTCCGTCCAAAAAGATATCAACCATGTCGATTTATTTTGCATGTAACTATCAATTAGAGTGGGTGACAGTTCAAAGGAAACAGGGAGTGCCCAAAAGTGGGGTCCATCTATTGGTTGATACTGGACACACTGTTCATATGAAGGGCGTACCTTGGATTGTAGGCACATCACTGGCTTGTTTGTTCTGATGACACGAAAGTCCTTCTTCTTACATTATATCTCTTGAGGAATAAATGGATAGTGGGACTGGCTATGAAATCCAAATCAATGCAAACCATTGACCATCCAATATATTGGTGCCAGCCAGGGCAAGATTCTACTTCAACCAGAATGGACTCACCTATTGGTCATGGCATGGCTAAAATTTAAAATAATTGAGGGAATGAAACAAGGGTGGCTATCTGGATTGATGGTTCAGGAAGAAAAAGAGGTAAATTAAATAGGGCTTGAATGGAAGTCGTAAAAATAGATACGAAAATATATATATAACTTAATACAAAGGTCAGGGCTCATTTCAATTCATCCCTGTTCCTGGTCGCCATTCACGTCAGCATTAGCAATTACTCAGTTGAATGAGACGTGCTTCTAATTTTTCAATTAAGAGCATGAGTCAGGACCAAGCTGGCCATGCCCGCACGTGCAAACAACCCCAACACCAAGCCAATGCCCAGCTGACCGGATAAGTTTACGGGCAGCCCCATGTGGGTCCCAGGAGGGCAAAATACAGCCCTAGCCAGCTCAGCCACCTCTGCCCGTCACTCCCCCACGTGCGCCCGTCAGATTCCGGGCCCACGTGCCGGACATCCTCCCCCAGATAATGACGAAACAAACCTACAAACAGATGCCAATGTGGGACCCACAATACCGTAAGAGAAGAGAAAACTTATTTACAACAATACAACCGCTCGATTGCATTATCATTTTCTCAAGGGACCTTCTAAAATACGGTGTCCCGCGGTACCATTTTTTTCAAACGTGTACACACGCACATATTAAAAGGCAGTGGTGGTGCAGTGAGATAAGGATGACCCGCATTTCGATGCTCCGTCACGCTTGTGATTTGTATAATGTTTTTGATTGATGATAGACCCTTGAAATTAGGGCATTGAACGTTCCGATCACGTGGGGGCCACGTGCTGGTGGTTAACATATGTGATTTGATTAGTACTTGTTTAAAATAAGTAGGGAAGGGGTTTTGTATGTATATATAGGGCATGAGTAGGTGTCACGAGGGTGGGGCACTTGGGAGGAACTAGGAAGGATCCTGCTCTCAAGTTCATCTTGGTCAACATTAATGAAAGTGCAAGTTGATAGATCATTTAAAAGGTTTGGGGGTGTGGGGGAGATGCTATGGTTATCTTAATTAAATGGAGTAGACTAGTCCTTTTGGTTGGATTGGGTACAAGGGCCCCTACACATTTGAGTGTATGGGAGGCACTTTTTGTTTTCTTGGGGACATGTGAACAGTTCAAAGTTATTGAATTGTTAATTGCATCAATTATGGGACTCTTTTGAGGTATGGTTATATGTGAGGACAGTTTGTAAGTTATTGTAGTTTTCCTTCTTTTGAAACAAAATAAATATTAATTAATTAGTGAATTTTGTCAATTTTTCTAAGCTACATGCATCAAAATGCACTGTTATCAATTTGAAATCCTTATTGAGGAATCCATGTTCGAGGGGAAATAGAAATGCTTAAATTTATAGATTTCTTGTGGATATTTTATTAGTTAAACAAGGCCTATGGTTCCTTAGAAATTAACCCCCAAAATGTTGGAATCCTCAACTATTGGACTCTTTATCTCACGCTAGGGATGTAAATGGGTCTCCAATTCTACAACTATCTGTAGGACCCAAATTGTAAAACAACGGACTTTGAATTTCTTTTAAGTTCCGACATATAGGTTCCGATAACTCATTGATTAGAGACTTTACATATTAAGTATTTAATTTTGTAAATCGTAGTTTAAAATCAACTTTCGTTGGTTACTTTTATGTTTAATCCAAAAAGTGATAGACTTGATGCATGATTATAAGTTGAATAATACTTATAATTTTTAAGAAAAAAGAATTAGAACCGATTTCGAAGGTAGAACTTGTCATATAGTTATAATTCGGATTTAGGTCCTCTTTTCAATGGAACCAAAAAAGTATGTTTTAAAACATAATTAGATCCAAAATCAAAATCGTGATTAAAAAACAGCTTCAGGTCCGAATCAAGTTTAGTTCTGACCAAAGAAAAAGTCTACTTGTCGCGGGACACTTGTCCCGGGACTGGCCCGACTCCACATGGGAGGGCCCTTTGGTCATTTGAAATGACCAAAAAGCCCTCCCATGTGGAAATGACCAAAAGGCCCTCCCATGTGGAGTCTGGCCAGTCCCGGGGAAAGAGTCCCGGGACAAGTAGCAGGACTCCTGACCAAAACCGACTCATTCACATCCTACACACCGATTGCTTCTTATATACTATATATACAACTACAGAAGGAAAAGATACACACGTTTCTCGCCAACAACAGATGCATGGCAAAGCATGCATGAGTCCATGGGAGAATCTCCCTACTGGCAATTCAGATGAATCCTGATATGATGAGGGAAACTTAACCGTTGAATCAAGGGCTTTGCGTTGCTGCTATAAGTGCTAACATACTATTCACAAGCTATCATATAATATTAAATTTTAAGGAGTAGCTCAATTGACTTACGACCATGGTGTGTACCCGAATATTGTAGATTCGAAACTGCACTATCACACTAGGGCTATAGGGGTATTTGCTCGGCTTTTCTCTTAATAGGGGTATTTGCTCGGCTTTTCTCTTACCCGGAAGGATTAATCCATCCCAAAGGGTTGGAAACCCTCCGATAGATATTCGATAGCAAAAAAAAAAAAACACTTTAGGTGACCTGTGGGCCTAAAAAATCATTTTAAACGACCTTGCACCAGATCAGTCATTTTACCTGAAAAGGTGTTTTTTTTTAGCACTTTCAACTAGCATCCTTAGCGACCTTAGTTTTATGACGTTAAGGGTCTCTAAGGACCCGGCGATGTACACAAATTAGAACAAAATAGGCGTTTTTCCTCGTCCTCCTCCTCTTCCTGACTTTGACCCTGACCCGTCTGCTTCACCTCGCCCTCCTCCTCCTTGTAGTTGTTGTTGTTGTTGTTGACATGGAATCCATGGAGTTGGAGTCGAGAGGGAGAGGGGGGATTTCAGAGTCGCCGTGGCGTTTTCAATTGATGACATAGGGATAAAGGGAGATGGAGGAAGGGGAGTAATTTAGGAAGAAAGAAATGAAGATGCGGCAGCAGCAGCTACAGAAGAAAAAGAGAAGGCTTGGCCAAAGAAAATGAGCAGAACATACGAAGGAACAAGGAAGAAGAGTCAAAGTCATCGTTCTCACGGGACAGCTATTTTGTTCTAATCTGTGTACACCGTGGGGTCCCTTAGCATCATTAAACTAAGGTCAATAGGGACGCTAGTTGAAAGTGCTAAAAAAAAAACACCTTATCAGGCAAAATTACTGATCTGGTGCAAGGTCAGTTAAAATGATTTTTTAGGCCCACTAGACACCTAAAGTTTTTTTTTTTTTTTTTTAATAAAATCCTCAAAAAATAATAATATATATAATATTACCTGCATAAGATTAAAGAGGGCCATACCACTCATGCCTCGTTCTGACTTAAGACCAGAACGCGGGGTCCGAGTTAACCAGGTTATGCTGTCATTTCACGTGTCATGATCAGGATCGAAGGCCCCACCTGTCATGATCATCATTCTCGAGCTATGCCATATGGCCCACAAGTTAAAAGGGCCATCATCAATGCCAAGCTAATGTGGAAGCTAGAGCCAAACAGTAAAAAAAGTAATAGGAATTGTCCTGCTTCACCAAATGAAGCTCCTGCCAATTTCCCCTCCACCCCAAGTTCCATCTCTTTAATTTTGGTATTCGACCCACGTGAAAATCTGGACACCTTCAGGCTTCTGTTGAAGTTTGATCCATCCATCTTATTCTTACCATGAGAAGGAGGGTACCAAATGTAAGATGTTACATAGAAACTTTTCGCTCTTGGTAGAAACTTTTGGCTCTTGGTTCTTATCCTTCTTCTTTCTCCAAAATCTTTCATTGTGACAAGATTTGTGCCTTTGAATTAAAACTCCGGAGTGCCTTGCGTGGCCCACCATGTTTTCTTAAAAGAACCAATCTGTTTGTCAACGGAATAGATTAGGTTTCAACTTCCTTTGGAAAAGTGAGGGCGCACGCACGAGCAGGAAAAAACAGAAAAAGGGCTCTTTTTTCTAATCACCCTTTCATAAGGTAAAAGGGTGTAAACCGCTAATTTCCAAGGATCCCTCTCCTCTCCCTTCACATGATCTCATCAAAAGGCCCTTGATGATATTCCTATCCCCTTGGGGATGGCCCACCGTGATTTCATCCAATCCAAGACCAAAGCGATTGAATGGGACTCGTATATTGAAAATCCGAGCTACTCAAAATAAACGCCCTCTATATGGAATATCTCCTCACTCTTTACCTCATTAGGTATAGATTCTACCGTAGGATTGATGGTTTGATGAGATAAAATTATGACACAATCTTATACATTATTTATTAATCACATACTTCATCAACATTCAATGCTGCTGTGGGACCGACAACTATTGGGTATAATTTCAGGATACCCCATACACTTAAGAGTGTTTATTTTAAAAGGAACCGGCTCAATGATTTCTTTCATTTTTTTTAATTTATATATATATATATATATATATATTTTTTTTTTGCTGAGTTGGCCCAGTGGCCGGGAGAGTAAACTTTAAACCCCCATCCTGACAGGGAATATGGGAGCGAGAGTTGCTATCCATGTAAGGTGCTATATAGTTCTTTCGCTCAAGACTTACCCGAGTGACGAGAATCAGCATTGAGTCGAGTAATTCAATTCTGCTTGGTAAGAAAATCTCAAATAAGGCCTTAAATCTTTGTTTTATTTTTAAAAAGAACACAAGTTTTAAGACTTGTTCTAAACTAGTCCCTAAATTTTGTTTGGAAGTTTTCAATTCGGCAAAAACATAAGGCCTTACTGGATTGCTTAATGAGTTGAATTCCAAGTCAGCACGAGTCGAGCCAGATTTTAAACAATGGTTGTTGTATTCGTCCTAAAACAAGTGGTAAGACAAAGTGATGAGGTTGAAAGTGCCTGTTGATTCATTCACCTGGAGCTGAAAAGCACTAGAAGTAGCTTAATTAGATATTTATTAATGCTAATAGTCATCATCAAGTACTCTTCAAAATGGGTAAAGAAATAGAGGAGCACATGAGCTTAATGGAGCATTCAGCGATTAAAATATAAATTAAACATATCTTAACCATCATAAAGCATCTAATCTTGTTCGCTACTGCAAGTGCTTGCATGCTTAATGACACCTACAAGAAGTCGGTGCCAATGTTTTTTTTTTCCTTTGAGAGGCAACAAGGCAAGGCATCTTGATTTAGTAAAAAATATCTAAGTGAAAGCTGCATATAATGTGAGTGTCCTATGACCGTACACATGACAGAACTAGTTGGCTTGCTCTTTTCCACCATCTCATCCAATAAGTTTACTAGTAATATAACCCAAACAACTAGACAAACAAAAGAGGGAGCAAGAGAGGGAACTGGTTTTTTTATTTTTAAAAACACAGAAACATCAAAGTCCGAGATCTTGTTATGTACATGAGGTATTGACTAGAATGTGAGGGCACATTTGTTTGTGCGCCAATGGATTCTGCATTTCTTTTCTGTATGCTTATTGTTTATCTTTCTCACAAAAAATAAAAATGAACTAATTTTTCTAAAGAATATCAATTTCCCCCACCTGTTGGAGATTATATATATATTTTTTCTTTTTATCTAGGGAGCCCTCGGGTGAAGTTGTGTGACCAAGCTCTAACCCTAGACAAGTAGGTAAGAAGTGACACTTCTTACTAATAGGGTCTTCCCATTCTTGCACTATACTTTCCTCTAAACTTGGTATTGTGTGACATGTAGAGCCATTGAAGGGCCGGGCACCGCCCATACCCTAACCTAACATATGTGGGTCGCCAAAGCTTTCGGTGCGCCTTCAAATGGCCCATTCCTTTGCATGGAATCGCAGCTTATGTATTCAAATGTGCCTATTGAGCCTAACTTTTTGCATGATATTAGAATATACAGAGATTCATTGATATCAAATGAGCCTTGAAATTAATTACATATATATATATAGATGAAAAACATTTATATGTAATTAATATAATTATAAAAAATAATTTCACATAATAGGCAAAGGGCATAGGCACACATATATTTACGTAATATTATATTATATAACCTTAATGGACAAAGGGCCAGATCAGGCCGGGTCTTTTCCTAGCACGTCCCTCAAGGTGAGGTTAGGTGACGAGCTTTTCAAAATGGGTCCCTATCCTACCTTGGGGCTTTTGGACAAGAGAAAAGCCATCATTTTTGCGAGCTTGTGTGCCAGACAGGCCTGCTTGTTAAAGGGCCAGACCGACGGGCATGGAGGCCATGTGGTTCTCATTACTGTAGCCCGATCATTCATCTGTTGGGCCTCACTGCTCAAAAGCAGTGGTCATACGAAGGCGAGGCATCCATATATACCAAAGTACTTATGGGTCCACCCAGTTCACGGCAGGGCCACATGCTCACTCACAACAGAGCACAATCTTCCTTCGTTTTTGTGCATTGGCGACGTCTTTATCGTTCTTGGTTTTACTGGCTCAAAAGTGCATTATTTTTTTTAAGCACATCTTAAATCCCAAGTGAACCAGGCTCAAAGGCCAAGAAAGGCCAGAAGCTCTTCCCATCGCTAGGCCTGCTCCCGATATCGTTCGTATGTTTACAGTTAATTACGAATTTGTAGCGAGAACTAAAATTTCATGCCTGCATTGGAATAATCACAGTTTGCTGGATAGATCCCATTGTCAATTAAATATACATCACCTGTTCCTGTACTGCTATACATCTTCGGTAAATGCAATTTTGTTTTTCTTTCTACCCAAAGTCAGCAGGGGGGTCGATCCCTATTTGTTACTGTGAAGAGGGAGACTCTGGCACCATAACAATAATGCTCTTTATACATGCCCAACTTGCTTGCATTAATGGAGTGGTTACCTTCGTTCTTCCTTCAAATAACAAGCACGCATTTTCAACAAAAAAACCATTTACGATGGATTTGCTAGAAACGTCTAACGAGATTTTATTGTTTTCAGACCATCCAAACAACTACAATTAAGCATCTCATAAAAGAAAAGCCCCTTAAATGAAAAGAAAAAATCATTTAGGCTGGATTGCTAAAAATGACCGACGAGATCTCTGTTTTGACAAATGTCTCAACTATAATGGGGTGATACTATGTAAAAAGGGCTGCCTTGACTTGGCAAAATCCAGGGTCCACCAATTAACTTGTCCAATGCAAACAAATGAAGTAGCTCAACATGAAGAAGAACATTCCTCTAGCTGATTATCTGATAGTCATATGATGGAAATATAATGATCTAGTAGCTGTAAAGTTGTATTTTTGTCTCTTTTTTGTATTTGATGTAAAGTTGTCTAACCCCAAGGGTTAGCTCAGTTGGCCTAAGACCACGGTTTGCACCCGGAGGTTATGGGTTCGAAACTGCACTACCACACTAGAGCTACAGGGGAATGTACCCGGCTTCCCTCTGAACCCGGAGGGATTAGTCCAGCCCAAAGGGTTGGGAACCCTCCGATAGCAAAAAAAAAAAAAATGTAAAGCTGTCTAACATATGTGTGCAGGCTGTAATGAGTCTATACATGTGTATGTACTGGGTTCCTTCCACATCATGGCATCTAAAGTATTCATCACCCATTATGCAAATATGCTCACTTTGGCAGTCCTTGTCCATTTCCATCACAAGCAATTTTGGCATTAAGCAATCGGAATCATTCCTTTTATTTTTAAGGGAAATTTTCAAAACAGGGCTTAAGTTTTTTACAGATTTCAAAAATTAAAATGTGATTCAAAATAAGCCTTAAGTTTTCCATAAGCATCTCAATTGAAGACATCAGGTGATTTTGATGATATTCCGGCCATTTCTTCCTCATTTTTTTTTTCCAAAACTCCCAAAATGCCCTTAGTTCCATCATTTCCCATTGCATTCTCCTTGGTTCCTTTTCCATTTTCCATTCCATTCTTCTAGGTTCCTTCACCATTTTAGATCCAGCGAGCATGTTGTCTTCTCCGGTGAGCACCAAAGAGAGACTTCAGTTATTGCATCTCGCTCTCATTGATGAGGCTCATCCAGCAGGATTATGGTGAGATAAGCAAAGGGTATTCCGACAAAAGGAATGGGAAATCTGCTTTAAATATTTTCTATGGTTTGGCCCTGGCAGGAGAAAACTTATTGGGAATAGAAGGTCAGCTACTGTAAATTGCTAGAAGAGGTGAACAATCAAATTCTGGGATAGTTTCAATCAAGCGATTCTTCTATGATGCCTACTCAAGATGTGTTAATGGAAGCGTCTTTGATGGCTTAAGAGCGGACCTCGTTTCTTTTGCTGTAGAGCTGTTGGGATCAGATTCCAGTAATAAGCAACTCACTGGAGTTAGCATTCTTCGAAAGTTTGCAGACAACAAGCAGTTCTCAAATGACACGCTCAGAAAGAATGGGACTTCAATCCCTGTTATGTAAAGATTGGTAGTGATGCTGAATAGGAAAAACACATCAGAAAAAGAAATTAGGAAATCCGCAGCAGAGATTATATCAAAACTCGCAGGGAAGAAACAAAATTCCCCTCGTGTGGCTGCAATTCCAAGTGCGATGGAGTCAATATCACCATTGCTTCACATAGGAAGAAACTCTAGCTGTACACACGACGGAATCTACGAGAAAACCGACACCACTGACCATGTACTTGACTTTTAATCTCTTGGGTCTCCTGATTCTAAAAAAGCTTGCACATGATCATGATAACTGTGGAAAGATAGGAAATATCAGCAGCTAATATCAGTGGCTTGTTGCCAAAAATCATTGATTTTACACATGTAGGAGAAAGGTTGTTGAAGGACAATTTTGCATCAACGTCTCATATTATGTTAGTCAAAAGATCATTGCAACTGGTGAAGATTTTTGCAAGCACATCAGGTAAGACCGGAGAGCTTCTCAGGCATGAAATTTCAGATAATGTTTTCACAAACAGTTGCTTTAAGGAAGTTATGCAATATGGAGAGAACCGCCAGAGAAGATAGCATGCTCACTGGATCTGAAATGGTGAAGGAACCGGGAAGAATGGAATGGAAAATGGGAAGAATGGAATGGAAAATGGAGGAGGAGCAAATGAGAGGGGAATGGGAAAGGATGGAGATAAGGGCATTTTAGGGAATTTGGAAAAAATAAGGAAGAAACGGCCGGAATATCATCAAAATAGCCGGATGTCCTTAACTGAAATGCTTTTGGAAAGCTTAAGGCCTATTTTGAAATCACATTCTAATTTTGTCCTGTTTTGAAATCTACAAAAAACTTAAGCCCTGCTTTGAAATTTTCCCTATTTTTAATAGGCAACCAAGTTTAGAACTAATCATTCAATAATCTTGTAATTTCGCCAACCACGGTTCACTTCCATGTTCAAGCAACAAAAATGGAAAAAGGCAATTTTCACTTGAAATCTCTATTATTCTCAAGCAGCTTCCTAATAGAAGTAGCTCAAAATAACAATTAAAACACAAGTTAAATGGTCTCAAAACTCAAAAGAACACTCACCAATCATCTATCCATCATAACTGTCTTGAAAAGAAAAATAAGCAGAACTCAGCGTTTCTTAGAGACACCGACAGTCTTTCCTCTGCGTCCTGTTGTCTTGGTATGCTGTCCACGGACACGAAGACCCCAATAGTGCCTCAAACCACGGTGGTTCCTGTACAAATATGACAGATAAGATCATCATTTCAAGAATTGAAAAATATAGCAATTTCCATGAAATAACTTGGCACTAAAACCACATATACAGTGCAGGCACATAGCCAAAAATAATGTTGGGCTAAAGCATCAAATCCTTCAGAACCCACTAACCATCAATGTTTTAGATGGTGAACATTTTTTTTTTGGGTAGCAAAAAACATAGATTAAGAAACATAGAAAAAGACACAAGGCCAGCAAAACACACAACCACCACAACCTGATTTCTCCTTGAGAATCTAGGCCCACCCCAAGATATGGTCCGAACCCATAAAGGATGACAATCTGGAAGGTGAACGTATGTTGGTGGCTCAAGACCTGACACTTGTACAACATCTCTACTCACTAATGCTAGCATCAGCTGAGCCACAGTGAGACCGCAATGTTTACTTTTGTAAGAATAACTAACCACGATTTCTTTACTAAGTGATCAAAAGAAAACCAATATAGTTAGGACAAGCCTTTGATGATGACGATGAAAGTGATTAATAGAACATCAAAGTGTGCAATCCATACGCTACAACTTATCACGGCTGGAGCATCTTATAGCAATAAAATAAATTGAAGAAACCACTACAAAAAGAACATTTATGATCTGCTGGTTTACCAAATAAACAGGGCCTAAGCCCTAACTGAGATCTACATAATAAAAAATTATATTATCTAATTCGTATGCCCCAATTGTCTCCAAGTCGCGAACCATCTTCTGAACATGAGAGAGAGAGAGAGAGAGAGAGAGAGAGAGAGAGCAAAGAATAACAGAAGCCCTGTGGAATCGTTAGAGGACCTCAGGATACAGCCCCACAAGATCATTAGAGAACCTAAGGATACAAGCTGGCACGCACAATAGACTAGGGATGGAAATCTAATTTTGATGCAGGCCGATCAAAGGCCAAGATCAAAGGCCAAGGCCCGCAAGCCCTTATGGGGTCCACATGATCTCTAATTTTGAGATCCATATCATTAGTTTAGATAGTTTCTAAACTAGTAGAGTTGCTTAGTATATTTACTTCCTAAATTCTATTTTGATTAAGATTAGGTAGTTTCTTATTTTAGAATGTCTTAGTTATTAAGAAAGAGTACTACTCTATATATAGAGGAATTCCCTATTGTAATGTTCATGCCATAATTTTTAATAAAAATTCAGTTCTTCTTGCACGTGAGGTTTTTCCTAAGGATATTAGGGTTTTTGAGTCCTAGGACTCAATCTCACCGTTGGAGGTGTAGATCTATCACATCAAATTCGTATGCCCCAATTGTCTCCAAGGCGCGAACCATCTTCTGAGAGAGAGAGAGAGAGAGCACGCGCGCAAAGAATAACAGAAGAGTCCCATGGAATCGTTAGAGGACCTCAGGATACAGCCCCACAAGATCATTAGAGAACCTCAGGATACAAGCTGGCACACACAATAGACTAGGGATGGAAACGGGATGGGTTTGATACGGGTTGTGGTAAACCCAAACCCGCCCCATTTTAATTTAAAACTAATCCAAACCCGTCCCACCCCATGACGGGTCACTGGTATGTGATACCAAACCCACCCCATTTGGGTTGGGATCGAGTTGAATTTAAAGGTTAAAAATTTTAAAATATATAAATGCATGGGAATGAATGTGGAAGAGAGACCAAACACACCACCTTTTCTACCTACATGTGTTAAGTTAATGCCCAACACCACTTTGCACCACATTTGTTTTGTTTACAACTGTAATAAGAAATAAATATATATTATATATACAGGAAGGGGTGGGAATAGCAACAAAACCCAAACCCGCCTCAACTAGGAGTGGGGTAGGGCAGGTCCCCATTCAAACCTGACCCATTGTCATCCCCAAAATAGGCGAACTATGACAGCATCAAGTCTACAAATGTGCAGTTTCGTACAAGCTAGCCCAGCTCAGCGACCAGCTTACATGGCTCTAAAAGAGGGCCACTACACTGGTTCATTGATCCATGGGCCATATCAACAGCCCAAAATCTATTTAAAGGATTTATATTTGAGCATTCTTAAAATGTACCACATATTATAATGGACATTGGAGTGCAAAAAGCTATTTGACAGATGCAATTCCATGACAAAAAAACATGCTATGGACTTCACTCCTCCATTAACACTGCATGACCGCAAGATAGGCAATAATGATGTAAGGAGAAAGAAAGCTAGGTGCCTGGATTAACAATATATATATTAAACAGACAGAAAGAAAGAAATAAGAAAGAATGAGAAGTGGGGGAAAGAAAGAGGAAATTAAGAAAATACTTGGAGAGAACAGTGGCATGTGATTTTTTATTTTCTTTTATTTTTTTATTTTTTGTAAAAGGACCAGCAAGTGAAGTGATAAAACTGAAAATGGAAGACTAAAGAGAGGTTTGGATTCAATTGAGTGATCCCCCAGTGTGGTATGATCCTGTATTTATATTCAATTCTTCCTCACTTACAAGATGACCACAATCAATCTAATACTACGCACAATCAATTAGACATTTAGACATCCTAATTACAGTTGATTTGGATGATTAACAATCAGAAAACCATACATCATACCTATTATACACAAAGACATATGTCCTCAATGAATCTGGGCCTGTTTCTATACTGGAATTCAAAGAACTCTTGCATGGACAATTTATAAATTCTCCAACATGTGGAATTTCTGAATCCTCCCCTGTACTTGAGCATTGAGAAATTCCAGCAAAAAGCAAAGAGGTTGGAATTCGAGGAAATACCAAAGGTCATTCGGAATTCTATAAAAGAAACATGACATTTGCAAATGCCTAAGAGACAAGCCATCACATCATGTTCATGAATTCCCAACATACCAAATTCTTGTAAAAACTTTCTGGTGAGAAAACAGGCCCTTAATAGCATCCTCAACTACACTAATTGAAAGGGGGAAAACGCAAAGCATGATTCTATAAATCATTCTCAATCTTGCAATAACACTAATCAATAGTGCCATTCTAGAAGCAAGGGTAGATAACCCAGTCAACCAAAGCTACTTGTCAGTCATCTCACTCAACCATAAAGAACACATTAGCATGCACCAGACAACATTTTATAACATTAAGACGTGTGGTGGGGCATTCCAGTAGTCCACAGTTGTGGGGGTGTAAACTGTAAGGCCTCAAAACATGGAGCTGAAGCCTTATAAACATGCCTGTTTAATAAATAAATGAGTACATTAAAAAAATTAACATAAAAATATAAAATAGTAGTAGCTTGGTTGATTTTAAGTCTTTTAAGGGGTTAACTAGTGTTGAATCAAAATAATCTGGTTACAACAATCTTATATTTAGAAAAGAAAGATATATTCTTAAAATTACAAACCACCCCCCTTTCCTCGAAAAGAGGATATAGTGGGGCACATGCCCCTGATGTGGAGCGTGATTGAAATACACACTTCATTTGGGACATATACCTCAATATGTCTCATCAGGTACAACATTTGCCCTAAATGCAAGCTGCACCTCAAACTTGAGGCACAAGACATGAAGGGTGGGGTGTTTTTGGAAGCCTCAGCAAACCTCAATACATAAGGCCCAAGCACTTCTAAGAACACTGGTCAAACTCCCATGAAAAGCCCATTAGAAAATTGTGTTCAAAAGGTGTCAAATGTCATTTAGTTTTAGCTGGAAAATAGAACTATCAAATCTGTACCTAAATGTAGCTTGATGTTGCGTACACTACTTGGAGACCCTCACTTTTAACACAAGGTCAACAATTGTTTGCAAGGTACCCTCTATTGAATTATTCGAATACTTGCAGGTGATAAGAACTAAACTTTGACCTCATCCAAATGATGAAAAAAAGATGACTCTGACTGGAAAAATTACAGTAAATGCATCGGTGGGCCTTTTTTCTAGGAAGTTTTTCCCTAAGTTAGAACACTCTGAACTCCCAAAGAAATGCCATTAGAGAGCGTGCAAAGGTTCCAGAAGGAATTTAATTAAAGCAGGAGAAGAGAACTATCAAACAAGTACCTGGATAGATGTTGACATTTCCCAGGCTACTTAGAGGCCTAACTTAAAAATCAAGTCATGTTTGCAATGGCATTATTTATCAGATATTTGGATTACTTGACCACGCACCTCACCGGGGATGAGAACAAAATTCATTCAACCTCATTCAAGGGTCGATTAAAAGATGATTGTAACTGGAAAAATTAATCTCCATCGGTACATGAATACTGTGTGAAACTGGAAAAAATAATCTCCATTGGTACATGAATACTGTGTGAAGAGCAAGCTTGCTCACAGTATTTATGAAAGCTATCTCACTCATTTTACATCTAATTTATTATTAAACCTACTTATGCTCCCAGTTTGTGTTGCTTGGAAAACCAATTCAATGCATGGTTAAAGAAAAAAGGCTCCAACAAATCCATAATTCCTTTCATAACTTATGAATCCAAAACTAGATCAACAATATAATCCCAAAAAAGTTAGACAGAACAAGTAAATGGATTAGCATTTAGTGGTACTGACCAATAGTTGGAACTATAAATAAAACAACTTAGGAGCACAATCAATAAAAAAAAAAACCTGATTTTCTTCAACCGTTCCAAATCATCCCTCAGCTTCATGTCCAGTGCATTGGAAACAACCTGAGAATACCTGCCATCCTTGTAATCCTTCTTCCTGTTCAAGAACCAATCTGGGATCTTGAATTGGCGAGGATTGGCCACAATGGTCATCAGACTCTCCAGTTCCGCTGCAGATAATTCACCAGCCCTAGAAGAAGGAAGAAAAACAACCCCAAAAACATGTTTATCAAAAGAAACAACTCGAACAGGCGAATCAATAGAAAAAACCCAGAACATAAAAGGGCAATAGAATCAAACCCAACCACGAAAACCCTCCTACACGCACCTCTTGTTCATGTCGACATCTGCCTTCTTGCAGACGATGTTTGCAAAACGCCTCCCAATACCTTTAATGGAGGTCAGAGCAAACATGATCTTCTGCTTGCCATCAACATTCGTGTTCAGAACACGAAGAATGTGCTGAAATTCCTCGTTCGCTATCAGAGACTGAAGAATCAATCAAACACTAAATCAGATCTAAACTGCTGCAAAAAGAAATTACGATAGCTTGTAAGGTTTGTAACATCGAGTGTTGGAAGAAAATAGAAAGGAATACCATCTTCTCTTCTCTTTCTCTTCTCTTCTCGCAGCAGAAGATGAAGCAACAGATGCGGCTCGAAAATGCTTGCACAGAGCAAAGTGGGGAAACTGGAGAGGAGCAAGGACTAGGGTTTTAAAGTTCATTTATAAAGGGCCAGGTGTGACCCTTTGGTGAAATTAGGGTTGGGGGTGGAGCAATGGGCCCCACCTGTTAAAATTTCTTAAACTGCTCCTATTTCACTCAAACTTAGACTGAACTATTATTTAATCATCATTATTATTATTTGTACTTAGACTTGGGACCCACCTAGGGTGGTGTGGGTGGAAGGGGTAGATGAAAAAATCTTGATAAGCCCTACCTCTATAAAAAAAAAAAAAAATTAAACACCATCAGGTCATCAGAATCCCTTGATCCATGGTACGCAACTTCAATGGTTTTACATATAAGGTATCAGTCAAACAAAACGAATGGTCCAATCCATTCGAGTTGGTGTAAACCCATGGAATTTGGTGACTATTGGGTATGTGGACCACTCTGATGAATGATCAAGTGAGCCCCCCCTTAGGAGGTGCACAAGGTGGCTCTTTCGTCAACATGGAGTTTAATTCGTATGAATCCATTGTCAAATGGACTCCAACATAGGATAATTAAAGAGATGAGCGGTAAAAAAAAAAGAAAAAGAAATAATAAGGTGGAGATCCTTTTACTGTCATGACATTTGAAGAACTCGGATGATATGGCTAATTACTCATCTTTCGTATCTTTCCTTCTAATTCATTTTCATCTTGATTGTCATTTTTGAATATTCACTTTTCTTTTTTTCAATTTTAACCACTTTTACAAATACTAGTCTTAAATTCCTAGGAATTCATAGGCACTGCACTGGCTTAAAACAACCGCTACAAATATGCAAGTGATTTACAGCTTTGGTATCTGAGAATCCATTGGTCGAAATCTCCCCGGTCGGAGTCAATTTTGGGCTAGTTCCTATGCAAAGTAGGGGCTTTTAGGTGCCATGCCATTAGATTGGATCAAGCACAGTTGGGACTTATATAGGTCAAATCATATATTTCATCATCCGGAAACCAAAAACTACACCAGGATCAAGATGTGGTATATTCTGTAGGCTAGGCAGTGGCTTGAAGGGCCTCCAGGATACTAAAATCAAAAGTTGAATAGATGTAACATTGAAAAATGACATGAAAGCAACTATACAAACTGTTGTTTAAAGGTATTGCAACGGACACATGAAAACATTAAAAGAAATACTATATATGCTGCATGATGATCATTTGCTTGAGAACGATCTGTTCTCATAGACGCATGTATAGGCCACAATGCCAGATAAGTCTTCATTTATCATGCTCATACCCAGGTAGCATTCCTCACTGTTGAGGGATTCACACAAGTGTACTACAGAAACAGAGCAGTGTGAAGAAAAAATTATTATTATTATAATAAACAAACAAAAGCAGATTCTCATACAGCCACATCCACATCTCCAGTCTCCGCCAGCATTCCTTCCATCCCCCAGGGTGAAGGGCTAGAACAATGGGAATGAGTGCTTCATCATATCTACAAGAACAGAATTACTCCTGCCTAGCGTTCTTCAAGCTGTTTGTGTTCAATCCATAACAGTTTACAAGTTTCACTACAACAAAAATATAGTATTAGAGACCTAACTTGGCTGTCAAATGCGAACGATCTAGTGACCCATGTGATGAGATCAGCAATAGAGTTGGTGGGAGTGAAAAATGTAAATGATTTCTCACAAGGAAACCTTGCAGCTTAAATCTCTAGCAGCGGCATCAAGAAATGCCAGCGTCATTCCGGTTGCACGCCTGCTGTGAGCTTCCCATGCTAAGCACTTCTCAATGTCTGCATGCCAGTCAATGATGCCGGCATTCAAGTGCCGGTCTGAAGGGCCATCGATTCTCTTAACGTCCTCTTGTTTATCATTGGACTTGATTGACCCAATATGCAAGATATCCCTAAGAAGTGACGTGCTGAGAGCACGCACGTGTGCACTTGGATGAGAAACGCAACGGACAGTAGCTGGTAGGCGACACTGCATGTGGGAGGTGGTAAAATCATGTGAATATATTGGTTCAGGAGGAAGAAATGTTTGAGAAATTACAAGGCAAGTGATAATGCGTAGTTAACCTTCAACAAGTTTAAAAGGCCGTCAGCGACAACTGAACTGGATTCTCCCCAATCAAGCACGAGCTGAACTGCTCTCGCTGTTGCGTCCAAGAGCTGCTCATTTTTGTATAGAGGGGAAACAGAATCTCAGAGATATTAATCAATCAAACATGTAGTCAGCAAGGCATAAAACCACAGGATGCAGGATGTAAACTATATTTAATTTAGTTGACTAGTGAACACTGACATGGAAAGTAAGACACCACCTTGTCATTAATTGAAAAATGGAACTGCTTGTATGCACAGAATCATAGATATCCAAATATCAGTAGGCACCCACCTAGGCCTATTGGGGAAAAAAGGGGTACCCAAGGCATATGCCTCGGAATTTTCTTTGCCCCTGTTTTCTTGCATTTTCTTTATCCTAGGAAATGTGGGCAACACCTTCCACCAAGTTTTTTCTGGTTGTTAGAGAAAGAAAAACCCACTTAAAGGGTAGGGGCAATTTTCTCCAGCTACACATTTTTGCAATGCCGAGGATTCCTCGGTAGCATGGAAAAGTCCATGATTTTCTACACTCGCCATTTTTCTACTGTTTGGTGTACCACTTCTCTCTGTCGGAGGAAAAAACTGAACTATTATTCCTCAAAGTCGGCTGAAAATCAATTTTTTATGGGAGTCGCATTTCTGCAGAGTGGCATGGCGGCATTACAGATTCTAATTCCAGCGCTGCACAAATGCATCCTTAGTGTGTACTCCACTTTTCAATATGAGGATCTCTCTTCTGCATGCAACTTGTTCTTTTTTATTTGGCAGTAGATAGACTAATACTTTCACTTCAAATCCTCTGCCTTCTTTAAGAGCGCTGTGAAGTGTCAGTTTCCCCCACTGCCAAGTTTTCTTTGATTATTCACCTAGTGAGGAATCCTCAGAGGCACTTACCACATCTAAACTTCCCAATAAAGAGGCCTGAAGATTTGAAGCAACCAATAAAAGTGGTAGCGAATGACCAAATATGAAAAACAGAGTAAGTTGAAATCACTTGCATTTGAGAGATCCACACATTAAATCACTGTGAGGCATAATACATCGTGGTTTAAGCAAATAGCCCACTATCAGGGGCAGACCCAGGAATTCTTCCTTGGGGGGGACCACTATGTCGAAAAAAAAAAAAATGGGTCCCACATGAAAAATGCACGTACTTTTTAAAATATTTGGTAGTTTTTTTTGAAAATTTTGGGGGGTCCATATGTAAGAACTCATAAAGTTTTCTAAAGAATCAATGGGTTTTAAGAAATTTTGGAAGGGCCATATGTAAAAACTCATAAAAATCCCTAAAAAGAAAAGAGGGTTTTCAAAAATTATGGGGGGGCTGGTTCCGCCAGTGCCCACTATGTAATAATGATGAAGACCACGGCATTACCAACTTTTGCTGGTCGTGTTTGGAACTAAGGCTCAAAATTTCCTCCATTATATCTAGTATGCTGATATTACATGTCTGGTCTAACACTATAGAAACCCTTAAGAATGAAGCATTCTCAGTTTTGGAGTGGTTACGCAACTGCACTTTGCTTCCAAGTTTAAAAGGGGGAAAACTATTGCATCTCATCTCACTTTTTATTTTCTTTTTTTCTTTTATTGGTTATCCCATCACACTGTTATGACCTAAGTATTGCTTGCAATGTGATATTGGTCAACTGTTAATATCACAAGAACCGTAACTTAAAACCATGCATGTAAAAGAAACTTGACTTCTTAATGCAAAGAACTAGGGTGAAATTCTTTACCTCTAGCTGCGGTAAAGTGCATGCTTCTCCATCAACAAGCATTCCATCTGTGGCACGGAGGAGAAGATCTGAAGCACTTGATAAAATTATCAAGGCTTCTGGTCTGTCATGATTCCTCATCATCTCAACCATCAATTTTACTATTCTCTGGTTGATTCTCCACATCTTTTGACCTTGCTCATCATCTCTAGCAATCCAGGGCTGCAAATCCTTCTCTGCCTGTCCAAGGATAGATGCCACAAAAGTGGCTGAAGAAAATGAAGTGGAAGAAACGGTAGAACAAAAAAAAAAAAAAAAAAATAATGACATTTATGATGAAAATTAACAAGTCAAATGGAGATTGGACCTGAAGAACAACTGCAGTTGATGCTTTGGCTGGTGATGCGAACACAACATTGCAAAGGGCATCAACTACCTGGACATATATAGTTAGAAATTACATTGTCAATATCTTGAATAGGCTAGGTATACACACAGATATCTTGACTTTCTATGTAAAAAGAAGCTGATCTAAACAATGTAAAATTTCTTTAAATTTATGGAAACATTGCAAAGGGCATCAACTACCTGGACATATAAAGTTGGAAATTACATTGTCAATATCTTGAATAGGCTAGGTATACACACAGATATCTTGACTTTCTATGTAAAAAAAAGCTGATGTAAACAATGTAAAATTTCTTTAAATTTAAGGACAATACTCCTGAAGATCATTATCATCATCATAGAAACATTGTTTCTTCTATTTGGCTTAGCTTTGTGAATACTACCTAAACACATCCCTAATTATTTACATTCTCTATCATTCCATCATCTAAAATGTCAAATTTGAATACTCTTTCAATTCTTTATTCGTCTCTCCCTTCTCTTAGCTCTTTGTACTCGAATAAGTAATCAAATCAGAGGAGGATACCAAAGGTGTAGGAAAAATTGAAATTAAATCTTGGAAGCTTAGTTTTGCTGTACTGAGATAAAGGCCTTGGCTTCAAGTCTTTTTTTTTTTTTTTTTTTTTTTCTCCTGTCGCCTTCTCTCATGTGCTTAGATCAGGAAATGGCTGGTGTATATGTTGGCGAAATAGGGGTCACAAGGCTTTCTCCTTGGGGAGGTGTCTTTTACATAATCTTATTGTTTTCTTTCTGTTTTTAGTTCTGTAGGGTTTATATCTTTTATACCCAGATTGTCTTTTGGGCTGCTGTTTGTTTCCCTTCATTGTTGGGTGTATGTTGATATCCATTATCTATAGACACGTTAACTTCCAAAAAGAAATGAAAATTAGATTAAAAGGAAAGAAAATTTAGAAAAGTAGAAGAAAAGAGATGAAGAGAAATCTCCTCCTAACTAGGACGGCAAGAATGTTATTGCTTTTATGCTAAAAAATAATAATAACCTGCATATTTCCAAAGAACCCTAATACTTTGCAATCTTTACAAATCAGTCCCTATAATGGAAAATTTCAAAACAGTCCCCTAATTTCATTTCCAACACTCCCTCACAAGCTGGGTGTATATATATTTACCATACTCAATTTGGATAGAACAAAAGATAACTGCTGCTTTGTGATGGCTCTTGTGAGAAAATCTGCCACATATCAAATTTTAAGTCAATTCCACGCCCCTAACCCATTCATCTATGGCCCACAAGTTTAAATAATGGCTTTATGTAGATAAAAATCAACCCTCGATCCAACAGTCCAATCCATTTCGGTGCAAACCCATGGGATCTGATGCATAGCTCTATGCAAGGTGAATGCATAGGAAAATTTGCCCATATATATCGTGTTGACCAGGTGTGTAACTTGATGGTGCGCCCTGTGCGCACTTTGCTATGAGGCCCACCTAGGGATGGGGACCATTGGATGGAGAAGTCTTGATGAGCCCTACCTCACTACAAAGTTTGAGAGCCATTAGATCATCCTAACCCTTGATCCATGGCCCACAAGTTCAATGACTTTAATAAATAAAAAAAAAAGACTTCAATCGATCCAACAATCTAATCCATTCAGAGTGGTGCAAAACTGAGCTATCCAATGTGGGGGGTTTGTGGAAAGTGGGGGAGAGAAGGGGGGATTTCCCTATGTGTGGTCCACTCGGATGGACCATCAGGTGGGCCCCACTAGGGGGTTCACAAGTGAGTGACTCACGCACCTGATCACTTTTATACATGTATGTATGTATAGGTGAGTTATCCTCTGCACACATGTTTTATGTGCACATCTCATAGTGGGGCCTACTAGGGACACCATTGATGGTCGCCGAACTATTGGGCTTAAACCCACCTAAATGGACTAGACCGTCGGATTGACTATGCGACACCGTTGATGGTCACCGAACTATTGGGCTTAAACCCACCTAAATGGACTAGACCGTCGGATTGACTATGCGCCCATTTCTAACGGTAAAATTTGTGGGCCATTGATCAAGGGGTCAAGATGATCAGGTGAGCTCCATATTTTGAACATAAGTAGTCCCCAACCAGATCTTTCAATTTCCCGAGCCCCAACCCCACGTGGGCCCCATAGAGAGGTGCACATGGAAGTTCTATGCACACCTTGATTACCTGATTACCTGATAACCCCTGTGCGTGTCTACATACATACATACAAACATATAGATTTCCTTGGCTTAGGGCAGATCGCAATAGAGAAACAAAATTCATGTAGCCAACCCCAACATGGTTGGGACAAGGCTTTGATGATGATGATTGGTTTCATTGTGATGACATTATCATTTTTATGGTATTATACCCCCATTGAGTTATTTTTTTTAAAATGATCGGTTTCATTGTGATGACATTATCATTTTTATGTTATTATACCCCCATTGAGTTATTATTTTAAAAGATGAGTTATTTTTTTAAAAGATGTAAATTAAGTTTAATGTGTTACATTTTAAATATGTTTAGTAGTACACCACCCCAATTGTTCCACCATTTTCGAACAATTTCAATGCAAAAAAGTTTTGTCCCCAAAGTTTTAGAATATCATTTACTTGATTTCTGGTTAGATTAATTAGCATCAAAATTGTTTTGCAAACAGCATAATCAAGTAACTTTGACTTGAACATCCATTGTCAACTCACCCATGCAATGCTATGGGGTACTTGACAATAGAATTTCAAGATGGAATTGCTTGGTTATGTTATTGCTTGGTTATGTTAACTTGTCATAGAGCATTCCAGAGATTTTGATATTTATCATGTTTCACTTCTCTGAAGGAAGAGGACCTTAATGGCTGAGGAAACTATTGAGCCATGAGTTATGCACTCAAAAGAGTTTTAATTATTACACTACCAGATCACCGAAGGCACATGTAGAACTCCTATGTCCAGGGAGGTTGTTGTAAAGTTGGCAATTTTCGTCCACATGTGTAACAGGACACGTGTGTGTACAGAGGTCAACCTTGCCTTATCCTGAGGACTGACTTGATTAATTAGATTGATCGCTACACATCATATTTCTGTAATTAGACTGCAAATGTCCTGTAAATTACCTTGATTATAGGTGATTGGATTCCAAAGGCTATATATTTCACAGTCAACCCACTCATTGGGTACACTATCTTCTCCAAATTATCTCTGTTTATTCATGTTTCCAAGTCAAACAATTGTTTAGCTAGATGAAATTTCAATTAAAGCATAAAGGCAGTAACTAAAAAAAATTGTGCATAAAAAAAAGACTATCTAAGAGAAAAAATACTAACAAAACAATAGCATGAGAAAGAATCGCAAGACTACCCGATCTTTGGCAGTATATATTATAGAAGCATAGAAAATATACCTGCCTCCATCCCTGTTGGGCCGATGTACTTTCTTCACTCATTTGTGTTTCCGGGGCAGCAATCAACTTGTGCCAAAGTAATGAAACAACAGAAAAACACAATTCTTGTTTCTCAGCAAGTACAGATCTCAGAAGAGCTTGTGCGCTGCAGTTAAATCCAATGTGTCTGTCCATTGTAAGAAAATTGGCCAAGTCTAATGCATCCACCGGCAAACTAGAAATACCTTTCCCCGTATCATTTTGCACATCTTCTAAAAGTAATGTTCTCTCACATTTTAAGTATCTTCCAGAATTTGCACTATCACGATCACGATCACGATCACGCTGTTGATTTGGAGGTTCTGATTCAAAGCTGTCACTGTTTGAAGAATTGTTTTGTTTTCTACCATTAATACATACGTGGGTATCCTTCCATAGTGGTGCACGTACCAAGTGTGCTTCTAGTGGTTCTGCCTTGTCAACAATGGATGCAACAGCTTTGCCATGAATATCAATGAGGTGATAAAGCGAAGATGCTCTGGTGTGGATCTCGTTATCCCATTTGCACCTCATCAGGATAGAGAGAGCATGCATACATGCTTTTGATCGGCCAAATAGTTCAGACACATGAGCAGCAACCATTGCTGCTGCAACTATCTCATTGGAACTGTAACTCCAAGAGGTACCAACAGAAGATGGTTTCAACGAAAATAGTGCTTCTATAATACCTAAAATCCTACGAGTATGACAAACTGCAGAGGAAATTCCATTTTGCAACTCCTTGGAAGCTCCATTGAGTTTTGCAGCCTTTGCTGTGCTCAGTGAGTGGTTAGCATCTGAACTTTTACTGGTTTTTCCAATTAAAGGGAATAGTTGAAGTTCACAAGCTAAAGCACAGAAAGCTGCAAGAACATAAGAATCAAAAGCAGCCACAGGACCTTGCTTTTTCTTCTTTCCAGTGGTCATGCCTGCTTGGTTTGCATTTACTATCTGCTGTTCATCATCAGGAGCATGTGTGTCAACACCAGTCGGTCTCTTGCTTCCATTGGGAAGAGCTTCATGACTCACACAAACAGTTAGAACAACAAACAAAAGTCGGGAGGCAAGTTCCATGGAGGCACATGATTCCAGAAATAGTGAATGAACCATTGTACGAAGCTCAGCGACAGCAAGGTTCTTAGATGTAGACCACAAACTGCCATGATATCTTGATCTTCTGGTTTGCTCTCTGGAGGAATGCAGTGGGAACGTTCTTCGCAGAATCGCTTCCACAGTAGCCACAAAGATCCTCATCAGGCATGCTTCAGATGGGCTTCCTCTAGGAAGATACTCTAGGACTTTGAGGAGAGGCAGATACAAATTCCACGATAAGACAGGAGGTTGGAGTGGGGTTGCAACAATAATTTCAGGCAAATCAACAGCTGATGAACTGAGAGGAATCAGGCCATAGGCAGCTTCCCAGATGGTGCAAATTCTCCATTCAACCTCAGGGCCATGGGCACATAACAGTGAAGCAATCCCTTGGGCAGTGGCCTCAATGGTGGCTTCATCAGGAGGGACTTCAGTCTGGTCAAATGTTCATTAGCACAGATTGCAGTGAGTAACGAACCAAAATGTCAAGCTTTCAAACAGAGCCAGCAAATATAAGCACCAGACTGCAGGTATGATCTTCTAGCCACTAATATAAATAACATACAGCCAACTCAATCAGCAATATTGTTACTATGAACAAAATGGAAGAGACAATCAGGTCTGAATGCAAACATCAGATTACCTGCTTTCTATAGAATGATATATAGCCTCCTAAAGGCTCATGCTGGACGTCAACTCCTTCAGCATGCCGTAAAGGAGGGAAAAGTAATGTAGGCTGTGAAAGGATACGGAAAAGTAGAGCTGCAGCGGCATCAGCAGCAATTCCTGCCCTCATAGACATCGCAGTCCCAATCGCACGTAAGAAATGTAAATGCATCCAGTTTTTTGGAAGCTATAGTGGTGATTAAGAAATCAAAGAGGAACACGTCAGAAATGTGATGCAATAACAATTTCAACTTGCCAACCTACTTCAAAGCAAAGATTTTAGATGCAGATGTCAATTATGCAAATCGCAGAAAATAAAAGAAATCGAAGGAAAGAAAGTGAAATTAAAAACTGAATACAGCTGCAAGGCTTTTCATAACAAAAGACTACCTTTCAACATTTGCATAAAAAGGTTTTTTTAGACTGCGACATTTAGTAGGGGACGATTACCACATGAGACAAGTTTCATTCAGAGTCATTAAGAAAATATACAAATCATGTATTCAAGCCATACTTTAGCACCCGAAAGAAATGGTTTTGAAAGGACTTATAAGCTTTCATCACCATCATCATTGTCATTATCAACAAAGCCTTATCCCATCTGGGTTTGGCTTTGCGAGTTCTGCTTTTCCAATCAACCCTAGTTCCTTGAACATTTAACACTTCAATATGTCCAACAGGGCTATTTTGGGTCTTCTGTATAAATATATATATGTGTGTGTCCATACCATTTTGAAAGACGTTCCTTCATTTTCTCCTTTGGAGCTACATGTGAGTTCATTTGATGTGCTCGCTGTTAAATGGGTCAGTGGGTCACAGCCCATCTTCTTGGTCAAAACACCTCACGTGTGTACAGCTATGTATATTTATTCCTTGCCTTTTTAGGAGATATGATTAGATTAGATTATGGCTATAATCACTGTGTTTGAGATATGATTAGATTAGATTATGGCTACAAGCACTATAAATTGTATAGCAACAATACATCTCTTTAAAGGAGGATCGAGACCCTCAAAGGGATCATCGAATTCACAACACAATTCATCTTTCTTCTTGCTGTCTTTGACATGGTATCAAAGCCTTGAGCAAACACAACTCTATACAGATTTTTCTGTGTGAATCTTCTCTATCTTCCAAGTATTGGAAGTCGTCGGTATCCTCTCTGCTCAAAAATCTTCCATTCGTAGGTCTGATCAAGTTGTGATCATACGCGGCCCACTTCAGATCAGCATCACTGTACCTGGAGACTACAACCATCTTGGTCGACTGGATATTCTGGTATTTATGGATATTTTTTGAGAATTTTTGGCATCTCAGAGGTAGGCTTTCTACCCTTTGTCGAGAAATTCCAGTTTTTTCAGTATATTTTCATCACAGCCATCCAAGTTTCTGGATCTGGCTCTTATTGGTGAGCAATTTGGTTTTGATAGTGAGCATTTTGATCCTTCATCTATCTATGATGTCTGATTGATCATTCGTTGCAACATATTTCTGCTGTATTCAATCTTCTCTGAAAATCAAGCTCACCTAGGACAAGTTTTTTCTCAAACTTTTTGTTTGAGCAGAAAACTGCTATTATGTTATCTCTAATTGCTTAATTGCTCGGTTGGGAGTTTTCTAATCGCTGATTAACTTTTTTGGTGTAGTACACTTGCTTTCTTCAGTTGGAATTTATTACAGATTGTAACAGATCTACTGAAATGGAAAAGACTAAAATTGCCTTAATAAAATTTAATGGCAAGAACTACACTTCCTGGTCATATCAATTTCAAGTATACCTTGAAGGTAAGGAAATGTGGGGACTTGTTTCAGGATTGGATCCAAGACCTAAAGAAGATGAGGAAAAAATATTATCTTGGAATACAAAGGGTGCCAAGATCAAAACCTAGATTCTTGGTTCTGTTGAACTACAATATATCCTGAATCTCAAACCCTACAAGACCTCTAAGGAGATGTGAGAATATCTGAAACAATTATATCACCAAGGGAACTCTGCCCGACAATACCAACTTGAACTAGAGATTGCTTGGTATTCTCAAGGCACCTCTTCAATCCAGTACTATTATACTGGCTTTCTCAATTTATGGGCTGAATATGACGAAATCAAATACGTCAATGTATCTAAAGCAGCCCTTTCTGAGATTCAAAAATTACAAGAAACTTGTCACAAGGACCAGTTGCTCATGAAATTGAGACCAGAATATGAGATTGTTTGTTCCAACCTGAATGAGTGCCTTAATGAACTCTTAAAGTCAGACTATTGAAGTCAGATCACTCAGCATGTCCTGACATAGCATATGTTGCCACTGCAAATTACACCCTTGGTATATCTCAAGGTCCGGGAGGGATGGTCCATCATACCACTTCTGCTACTAAAGAACAATCTGCTACAAGGGATCTTAGTAAAATCCAATGTTTTGGTTGCAAGAATTATGGACACTATGTCTCGCAGTGTAAGAACAAGTTTTATAATTATTGCAAATCTAATGGTCATGTCCTTACCGACTGCAAACCACAAAATCGCACTCCTCGAGCTTATCATGTCAACACTGCAGCTGCTGCTACTTCTAGCGATATCCCTTCGGCTGCGGTCATGCCTTCACCACCTCCTGCCTCCAACTCTGCTCCTCTAATCAACCTTGAGCTTGTTCGACAAATGATCATGAATACCCTTTCTGCACTTGACATTTCAGGCAACCGCCAACCCCTTTCCTCAGTATGGTTTCTTGATTCTGGAGCTTCAAATCACATGACCTCCTCATCCACTCATCTCTCTAATATGCAACCATACAATGGAAATTTGCAAGTTCATACTGTTGATGGTCAAAAGCTTCCCATTACAGCTCTTGGTGATGTTATTCATTCATTACCTTTGAAAAATATTTTTTTATCTCCTCATCTAACCACAAATCTTATGTCTGTCAGACAACAGATTGATGATAATTGTAATGTCTCTTTTTCTCCGTTTAGTTGTGTTGTGCAGGATCGAGTGTCGGGGACAGTGATCGCGAAGGGGCCTAAGTGTGGACGCATGTTTCCTCTTCTTGTGCCTCCCTCTCAAAATAAACAGGCCTATGTGTTCTCTTGTTTTTCTTCTCAAGATGTTTGGAGGCTCTAGCATAATAGACTAGGCCATCCTCATTCAAAATTGTTGTCTTTGATGTTGAACAATGGTAGTATTAATGAAAATAAAACTACTTTGTCACATTTCTAATGAGTGTTCTGCTTGCAAACTTGGAAAAAGCAAAGTTCTTCCTTTTTCTTCCAAAACTATCATGGCTTCAACCTGTTTTGACATTATTCATAGTGACGTCAGAGGGGTTACTCCTGTAATTTCTCATACAAACGTCAAATATTTTGTTACATTTATTGATGGTCATAGTAGATTCACATGGGTATATTTCTTGCATTCTAAATCTTAAGTCTTTGATGCTTTCCAAAAATTTATGGCTTATGTTGAAAATCAGTTTTTCACTCGCATAAAAGTTCTCCGCTCTAATTCCGGGGGGGGGGGAATATATGTCCCAACAGTTTCAAAATTTTCTGTGCACACGGGATTTTATCACAAAGATCATGCCCTTATACTCCTCAACATAATGGAGTTACTGAACGAAATAACAGACATCTGGTAGATACTGTTCGTTCTCTTCTCTTTAGACTCCTCAGTTCCTGCTAAATTTTGGCTCGAAGTTTTAGCCACTGCAGTTCACTTAATCAATCGCTTACCATCCCCTTGTCTCACCAATCAAACACCATACTTTCGTCTCTTTCATACAGATCCTACTTATACCCACTTGTGTATTTTTGGATGCCTGTGTTTTCATCTTCCTCCTTCCGAACGTACAAAATTAACTGCTCAATCAGCTCAATATGCGTTTCTTGGCTATACTTCCCACAAAAAAGGGTATCAAAGGGTATCTCTACTATGATCCTGTGCTCAACAACATCCACATCTCTCGAAATGTCATCTTCTTCGAAAACCAAAGTTACTTTCCCAACCATCCTAAGCCTTTACCTTCTTTTTCTCATTTACCAGATTTTACTGATGCGATTTCTTCCCCAATCATTGTATATAAACGACGTCGTCATAAGGATGTTCCACTACTGCCTCCCCTTCCAGATCCATTGCCAGCACCTGATCTTGCCCCTACTTCATTACATGATGTTACTATTGCTTCATCTCCAGTTCAACTTCGACGTTCTAGTCGTCTCTCCAAGCCTCCAGAAAAATATGGTTTCACTCACACATCTTTGCTTGCTACTCTCTCTTCCATTGCCATTCCTAACTCTTACTTACAGGCGGTGCAGCATTATTGTTGGCAAAAGGCTATGCAAGAAGAATTAGCTGTACTACAAGATAATCATACCTGGGATCTAGTTCCATGTCCATCTTCTACAAAACCTATCGGCTGCAAATGGATTTTTTCAGTCAAACTTAAGATTCAGTCAAACTTAAGACGTTGGATCGTTATAAGGCACAGTTAGTCACACTGGGCAACCTAGAGAAATATAGTATCGACTATGATGAAAAGTTTGCCCCAGTTGCAAAAATGACAACAGTCCTGGGCTCTTTACCAATGTGATGTCAAGAACGCGTTTCTTCATGGTGATCTTAAAGAAGAAGTTTATATGTGACCTCCCCAAGGAATTACTGGTGTCTCGGCAGGAGATGTTGCTCGCTTCCGACAATCTCTATATGGTCTTAAGCAAGCACCACGCGCTTGGTTTGAAAATTTTTGAGATGCTCTCCTTCATCTTAAATTCTCTCAAAGTGCCTCTGATCCTTCTATGTTCCTGCATCGCTCTCGAATGGAATTATTGTCCTCTTGGTTTATGTGGATGACATCATTATGTCTGGGACTGATTCAGACATGATCCAACATCTACAAACATCCCTACATGAGTCCTTTCATATGAAAGATTTAGGGCCCCACACATTTTTTAGGCCAAGAAAGGTCTCATCCTCGATCAACACAACTCCTGTGGATACACCTGTTGAGGTTAATATCCAGCTCACACACGATACTAGTGATCTTCCTGATCCAGCTCACACACGATACTAGTGATCTTCCTGATGCCACATTATATCGATGTTTAGTCAGCAGCTTGATCTATTGACCATCACTCGGCCGGATATCTCATATGCGGTGAATCTGGTTAGTCAATTCACGACACAACCACGCCATCTCCACCTCGTTGCTGTTCAGCTCATTCTTCGATATGTTCTTAGTACACCATCTCGTGGCCTATTCTTTCCAGTGGGAAATTTGAATTCCTTCACTGCTTACTCAGATTTTGACTGGGTTGGCTATCCTAATAGTCGATGGTCTACCACGGGTTCGTGCAAGTTCTTAGGGGACTCGTTGATTTCCTGGAAGTATAAGAAACAAGATAAAGTTTTCAAATCATCCACAGAAGCATAATATTGTGCTATGTCCACCACAACCTCTGATATTGTCTGGCTTCGTGGTCTCCTTTCTGAGCTTGGAAATTCCACCACAACTTCTGAAATTGTCTGGCTTCATGGTCTCCTTTCTGAGCTTGGATTTCCACAATTGGGTTCTACTCTATATGTTGACAATACTAGTGCCATACGGATTACTGAAAAATCATGTCTTCCATGAATGCACAAAGCATATTGAAGTGGCTTGTCATTACATACGTGATGAATTTGTACGTGAAACCATTACTCTTCCTCATATTCCTACAGGACTTCAAATTGCAGATATCTTTACTAAGGGGCTTCCTCGACCACAGCCTCAATTCTTAGTTAGTAAATTAATGCTGGTTGATTCAACCGCATCAATTTGAGGGGGGGCGTTAAATGGGTCAATGGGTCACAGCCCATGTCAAATAAAGCCCATCTTCTTGGTCAAAACACCTCACGTGTACAGCTATGTAAATTTATTCCTTGCCTTTTTAGGAGATATGATTAGATTAGATGATTATGGCTACAATCACTGTAAATTGTATAGCAACAATACATCAATATAAAGGAGGATTGAGACCCTCAAAGGGACCATCGAATTCACAACACAATTCATCTTTCTTCTTGCTGTCTTTGACACTCGCCTCATCCTAATTCTTCTCCTCTTTTTTTTTTTTTTTTTTTTTGTAACTTCACATATCCCTCTTAGCATGTTCATGTCCACAACTTGTGCTTTCACTTCTTGATTTTTCATTGCCTAACACTTAATAGCATAGCAAGTCTTAACTGCCATTTTGTAAACATGCCACTTTAATCTAAGTGGCACTCTCTTGCCTTTACTCTTAACCAGCACCAATCATACTTGCACTTCAATATACCTCCTTGCTTTGCTAATTCTCAACCCATTTAACTTTAAGTCCTTCTCCAAAGCTTATCATCATCTTGCTTTCTTATCTCACTAGTGAGCACCACATCATTTGTAAACAACATACACCAAAGAACGTCGTGGATATCTGTTGTTAAGGTGTGTATAACTAAGTTGAACAAATTGAGGCTCAAAGTGTACACTTGGTGTAATCCAAGTCCAACTCCAACTAGGAACTCAGGCATCTCCCTAAACAATTCTTGAAATTGTTACGGACCTATCATACATGTTTTGTATAAGTTCTATGTAACTATTAGGTATTCATTTTTTATCAATTATTCCAAATAAATTGTCTCATCACCCTGTCATCAGCTTTCTCTAAATCAATAAAACTCATAGCTAAATTTCTCTTACTCTAAACTTTTCCAAGAGCCGTCTTAATATGAAAATGGTTTTTGTGGTAGATGTACTTGCACAAACCTAAATTGGCTCTCTGTAACATGAAATGGAAAGAAAACAGAGAGAGGAAATAACAGGGAAGGAGAGAGTTCTTATTGATGTGTTTGAATCTGGGGTCAATATGGCACTAGACTTTTAGTGGATATCCTTGATTGAGAGATAGGCATCCTCAATACGCCTTGTACACTCCATTTCTACTTCCTCAAGTTCTTTAAGTTTCAGATGCTTGTAGGTGTGTGTATCTGAAAATTACAGGCTGTTCAAATGCAAATTGGCTCAGTTCTCTAGATGATTGACACTATGTTTGGATACTGCTCATTTATTAGAGGCAACCTAGCTAACTAAAAGAAAAAAGCAGTTAGTTTTGCTCACTCGAATGCTAAGGCTTAGTTGTGGATTGTGGCTCATTACATGAGTTGTGGTTGAAGCAATTTATGGAAGATCTAGACTGACTATTCCAATTGCCTATCTGATGCATGGTGATACTTAGCCACAACTAACATTGCATCAAACCCAGTGTTCCGTGTGAGGACTAAAGTCCAGGCACAAAGAAGTAGATTGCCACTTCATCCATGAAAAAGTCACAGCTGGTATCATTCGTACAATGCTCACATGAGGCCTTCAAGTAATTGGCAAAACGTATTTACAAAGGCTCTTCTAAGGGATCAGATGGAAAATATCCTAATCCTTTCGAGCATGATAGATATCTATACTCCAACTTAAGGAATGTTGGAAGCGAAGGATTCTTTGTAAGTTTCCCAATTATTTTTCCTTCACGTAGTTTTCTAATTTACAAGGGTCTGATTATAATTACATAAAACTTAGGTTTCCAATAATACAGGGTTGAACAGCAGTTGATAAAGTGCTTGCACGTAGTATGCTCGTGTGATGCTGACTTGTGCTTGCTTATATTCTAATTTGGCACAAGGAGGAATTCATATAATTAAACAATTTTAAGGATGAAAGACTCACAATAATGAATACTTCTAATCCTTCATCATATTGCTTTACTCTCAAGTGAATTTTATCATTATAATAAAGAAGATTCTATATGCAACTCGGCTTGGATCAATGACCGGGCCCTTGGTCACATAAGGGAATCGACTTTTCATGCATGGCAATTGGAGAATTGATAAAGTCACTCCTCAAGTGTTGTTTGAAATAGCAGAGGTGATGTGGTGGTTATGTTTTATAAATTCGTGGGAGTGAGATTCAAACAAAGCTGAGGTGTTGTCGATTATAGAAGCCTTGTGGATCTTTTCTGAGTGTTGTCGATTATAGAAGCCCTGTGGATCTTTTCTAACTCGTGAGAAGGTACGTCATGGTGGAGAGTGATTATTTGAATGTAATTACCTAGGTGTCTATTTCTATGCCAAATGAAGCCTTAAAAGTTTCGATTTTCTTTTAAAAAGATCAAGCTTTTGCCTTCCCAGTTACAAGTCGAGCTCCATCATGTTGATAGTTGGCTAAAAGTTTAGCGAGGGGGGGAGGGGGGGCAGGGGGGAATAGAGTTTCTACTTGGGTGGTGTTTTCCTTGTAATGTGGGCTTGGGTATAATGCTCTTATACTTGGGTACCTCTTTCTTTTGCTGTTCCTTGCATGTTTTTGGGTTGTTCTTTTTTAATTGTATGATTTCAGCTTCTTCTAATAAAATTTTTCGTTATAAAAATGCATGACAGCTCTAAGAGATTTTTCCATATAAAAATGCATGACAGCTCTAAGAGATTTTTCCACATTAATCAATCAATCATCAAAGCCTTGTTCGAACTACGTTGGGGTCAGCTACATGAATTATGGTTCTCTATCCCAATCTATCATGGGCCAAATCATCGGATAGGTTGCACTTCTTCAGATCTATCCTTACTACTTTCATCCATTTCCTTTGGCCTACTCATTTTCCTTGAGTGGCCATAAACTTGTGTAGAGAGACTTTTCCTCACCATCGCCATTGTTGGCGTACATTGGACATTCTCCAAACCGTCTCAAATAAGTCTCTTTTAATTTATCACCTACTTATGCCACTCTAAATGCTCCCGAATGTGCTCATTTGTGATTCTATCCTTCTTGGTTTTACCATGCTTCCATCTGAACACACTCATCTTTGTTACACTCATTTTTTACATGTGTTGTTTCTAATTGGAGGACATTCTGCTCCATAGGTCATAGTCGGTCTAATATCTCTGTCTTGTATAACTTTCTCTTCAATCTTGTTGATATGTGTTGATCATGAAGCTCTCCAGAAGAACGTCTCCACGTCAACCATCCATCTCTCATCCTATATTCAACATCCTGCTTAATCTCCCCATCCTTATTAATTATAGAGCCGAAATATCAAAAGGTCTCTCTTTATGGTATCTCTTGAACTGCAATTCTTACAGGAGTTGCATCTCTTTGCACATCCCCACTGAAGTTGCAATCATTTTTAGATATCTACAGCTAAGGTTCTTAATGTCGTTATGGTTATTGGCTATTAAAAATAGCAATAATCACTGTCATCCCAAATTAGTTAGTTTATAATGAAATCCCTCTAATTTCTAATGATACGTATAAAAATTGTAAACTGTCTAATTATATAAATTATCAAAATGTTCTCTAAAAACCCTTTCTACAGGATTTTTTTTTCTCCTTTTTGTTGGTATACAAAATTTACTGTTTGTTTCATTGGCAGTGAAAATGGAAGTTACAGGTTGGCTATTCATTGCATGTCAAGTCAATTGAGTTCGCCACACAACGAATTCTAAGATATATAAACGTATATAACATTTTTCATACAAGAGAAATTGGCAAAACCAAACGTCCTATTTTTCCAACATATTTTTCCAACATAAGTCAAATGTTATTGGAACTCTACTAGTTAAAATCTTGATGAAACATATCTACATATGCTTTTTAAATTTGGTAATTATAAGGTTTTATTAGAAAGTAAGGAAAATGATGGATAAAACATTATAGACTGGTACAGTAGAATCATACAAACAAAAACAAGAAGCCGGCAAAAAGAAAAACTTAAAATTTTCATCATGGGACCCATATGCATAAACTTTCTATCAGTACCCTGTTTTGCTAACAAATCTTTTATTATATTAGCATCCCCTAAACATGATGAAATTCCACCACCATAGAATTGTAGATCTCCTTAATCACATCCAAATAAAATTGAACCCCCTAGGACTATGCTTCTATTGCACCAACTTCCGGAACTAAAATGGTAGAATAAACAGAAACTGAACAAAAACTAGAAGAAACAATATGTTAACAAAACAAGATTGTTAACAAAACAAGTGAGCAAAGGCATTAAATGACTGCCAATATTGAAAGCTTTCTTACCCTCATGCCAGATGCATAATCCTCAGCTGCCCTAAGGAGTTCCACAAGTTGCACAGCAGCATCAAGTGCATCTGGAGCCCATGATGGAGGTGCTTCGAGAAGCCCAAGAAGCAACCTTTGTGTAGCACTTGGAGTAGCAATCGCATAGTAGCTGAAAAAAAAGAAGAATAAAATTAATATACTTCAAAAAATAATCTAGAAGTATCTCAAACAAAACTAAAGATAACCCTAAAATGTTTAAAAAAAGGAATTGATGTTCACCGATGAAACAAACGAGCATATGGCTCAAGAGCTGGCAACCCAGCTACTAGATGCTCATCTAATGCAGTTGTTGGAGGAGGAAGTAGAAGTGCAGGAACTGCTGCTGCTGTTAAATTAGCAGTTTCATAGCGAGCAACTTCTTCATCACAAACACTTAATATGACACCTGCTCCATTTGCCACAGCCCATCTGGGAGTTGATGGCATGAGCTGTGGATGCTTGCCAGATCCACGACCACAAGCTGATAAAAAGACAGATCATGTTAGTAATTCTTAGAATTTCAATCACACGTCTGCCAATCTAAACTAATTTGAATTTTAGGGTTTACAAGCCCTAAAATTCATGTTCCAATCGAACCCTCCGCTTGATATAAATTCCATTGACAATTCTCAACATGGGTAAAACACTTTCATGATAAAATCAGCCCTTCCCTTCAAAAACAATCAATACTCCCTACAAATCACCAATTTGGATGAACACTCATCCAATAAAAAAATACCACCAGTAGAAAGAATACTCATCCAGCAAACGCAACTAGTACTGATTTTACCACAATTTTCAACTACAGCTACCCCTTTCTATGCATTAGCCTTTCTCCAAGGTGCTTACATCAGCTCTAGGTACTTTATACCAAACAAAAAGCTTAAAAAAAAAGAACATTTCTCCTACTTCTTAGTGAAACTTCCAGGTTTCATGAGGCTTTGAACCAAATTGGAAGAATTGAAGTGAAAAATCTAGCCTTTTCTTTCAATAAGGGAAGAATAAGAATATAGGAGGGGGGGTGGGGGGGACAAGCCCTATATTTTACTCAACTTGTTCAGGTGAGGATGTCTCGTACAGAAGAAAACAGTCCCCACTATATTTTACTCAACTTGTTCAGGTGAGGATGTGGACCACCTGATCAATCCAAACCCCCCCCCCACCCCCCCCCCCCCCCCAAAACACCAAAAAAAAAAAAAAAAAAAAGCAAATCCCAACTTTTTACAACAACCAAAATGGACTGGACCTCTGGATCAAGTGTCAAAAAAGCAATTTGATATAGAACTGTTAAATTTGTGGGCCACAAAAATCAAGGGCTCAGGATGCAGGATGATGGGATTGACCGAAATTTTCATATACGGACCCAGCCCACTTAGAACTTTCAATCCCCCACATCATTCTTGATTGGTGGGGCCCACCATGCAAGTCGGCCACACCTGAATACAGCACCATTTGATTGACTTAAATACCGATTACTTCCAAAACCCTCCTGCAGCTTCTGAAAGTTACAAAGAAGCAGTAATATAAAATTACAATCTAGTCCCTGTACAGCAGAAATAAATTATAAAAACAGCCTTACATTAATATTCAACAGGTACATGACATCTAATGTCTATAATAATCAAGGGCAATAGAAATTAAAATAAAGAGTGAAGAAAGACAATGAAAGTGAGCTCAACTTAGAATATAATACAATTTGTAAATCTATTACAAAATATTTAGGATGGAATGCATTCAATTACCAGTTGTTGGTGGCTTGAGCTCTCCACCAGCTGCATATTTACCCATAACCCCACCACACCTAACAAACAAACATAAAGCTCAATGATTATGATGAATCAAACCTTTTTCCACAAAATGCTTTCCAACTTATAAAAATCCATAAAGAAAACATAACGATATAACATACTTATTGCTAAAAAACAATTTCCAATAAAAAAAATACAAACATAATGATGTAACGTACTTCTCACTAAAAACAAATTCCAATAAAGATTACTCACTTATTTACAAATGTGTTGTATATCCCAAATATGGGAGAGCATCACCAAAGGAAAATTGATACACATTTAAAGGATGAATTACATAAAAATTCAAAAGACAATAAAAGGTCGCCATGTACATTTATGGTATTTTTCTTAGCTTTTCAGTATATCCCTTTTGTACTGCTAAGACTTTGATTAATACAAATTACCATTCACAGAGAGATAGAGAGAGAGTTGTGGGAAAGAATGCCTCAAAAATGAGGAAACAGAAAATATCACCACCTTAGTGAAAAGGCATGTGGCCTTAGAAAATATAGAACATAGAACCAGCTCCGAATCATAATTCGTAGTTGTTGTGTAATTATATATCATATATGGTCTTGTCGGAAGTACAAGCTTTGATTTTATATGTCAATAAAGAAAAGTCAGCCTCTGGGCAATGGAGTGTGAATGAAATTGGCAGATGCTTAAGAAAAAAACTTGTATATAGGGAGATCATGTATATAGAGAACTTCTTACTATCTTTTTTTTTTTTTTTTTGAATGATAAAAATTTATTATCATCTTAATTATGTTTATGCAGAACGCGTGGGATATACATCTACATACCAAAAGTATGAACTATGAAGTGTAATTCTACAATCCTGTCATTTACTTTTTTTCTGTAATTTTGTTATATTTTTAGTCACCAATCAGGAAAAACACAGAGTTAATTTTATAACTCTTATTTTCCACCTTTTTTTACTCTACTTGCCTATAAGCCCTAGATTCTTCTTTTCAAATCTCAAACTGGCATCACCCAACATCCCTTGGATCTTACTTAATCTGTGACTTCAACCCTTTCATGGGGACCCCTTATTGTGATCATGGATAAGCATTATGCCTAATGCAACAAGGGAGGCCTTAATGGCCAGCCACACATAAAAAAATAAAAATAAAAATAAAAAATAAAAAAAATAAAAGCGCGCGCGCGCACACAGAGCACCCCATTGACAGCCTTTTTAATATGACATGTCAATAGACTCATTAGAAATTTAGAATCATATCCCAATTCCAAGACCTCAGCGCTTTTTCTTTCAATGTTGTCAAATCACAAATGTTTCTCCTTTTAAATTTTATCACCTTATTATCAACCATTTCCATTCTTTATCTCCTTATTGGTTTAATGCTTTTCTTAAATCTTAACAACAATATCTAAAACCAATAGCATATGCTGTCTTGTTAGACTCTCCTGAAATGACTTTGAAAACCATATATGCCTGACTCCTTGTCACTTAAGGATATGCATACAAGCCTATAGCAAGATCCTGTTCAAGTAAGTCGTCTTGTATATTAATCATTCTCTCCATCTAAATAGAAGCTAATCAAAATGTCTTATTTGGCCACTCTTGAACGTCATAATTTACTTTTCCTTTTTCTCAAAATATATATTAGATACTACAAGATCAAAGGCCACAATGTTATGAGAACAGCTATAAAATGTAGGTAGGAGTCAAGTATGCTTATTGACCTAAGATATTAAGACTAAATCCAACTGCAACAACAATAATTAAAGAATAATAATTGATAGATAAACCCACACTGCCACACACACTATTCTCACTAACTTTTTTTCATTTACACTAGTTTTCTTTTTTTATTTTTCAAGAACCCTTACATAGATCAATCCAGGGACCTGGAGAATAACTTAACCATGTGCATTTTTATACTAGTTATTAAACTATAGTATATTATTATTTATGGTTGAGCCACTTTAAAATTATTACAATATACACACATTATATTTTATGACTGTTGAATCAATTCTGTCGGACAAGTGTCAGAATTAGGATGCTGATACAGCAGGCATGCCCAATAAAAATGCACCAGGGAAGTGCCAGAGTGTTTATGATCTGGGCCAAAAAGCTCAAAAGGTGACCCAAGCATGTACACTGAGTACTGAATTGTTTTCTAAACCTAATGTTTTTTCATGCATGTGGCAACATAAACAATGGGCAACCCTGATTTTTGCCAGCAAGGGCCCATAAGATGCACCACAGCTCGAATGTGACAACATCTGCATATCTGGCTGCGTGCTTAGATATGAAGACAATACATGCCATATGGGTTACAAGTAATAATAACGCTCCATAAGTTAAATCAAATCATCAGATATTTTTCTACAAATTTATAAAACTTACCAGCGGAAATAGTCACTCCTAATACCCAGGGGTGCAGCAAGCAATATATCAGTTATCCAGGGAGATAAAGGCCTTAACGGTTTCTTCTCATGTTCCTGCATAGGTGATTGGTGATCTTTCCCCTCCATGGAGTCACTTGTTGTAGCATGGCTACCACTGCTGCTCCTCTCTATCTCGTTGCTTTGATGCTCAATTTTGAAAATTGGGCGATTGTAGTGAGTTAATATTCTTAAAATCTCACCACATGCCAAAGCCCATTGCTCAGAATATTCTTTCTGCAATGAAACATGACCTATCTCTTTAAATTCATGAGTTTTGTGAAGAATAATTCATGGAAAAGCAAACTACTGCCCTGCCATATAACTCGCATTAATAATAATAATAATACTTAAGATCTGAACTATGTGGTGCTAAGAGAGAGCCGGAAGCCTCATACCTCGCTCCTTGGGCTGACTAAAGATACGAAAGAACTAAAAGGAGGGTCATTTTTATCATAAACCAATGTCCCATCGATTATACATGAAAGAATCGGATGAACAACGGCATGCCCATGCTCTGGATGATGAAGAACAAAGGTCGCTGGAATTAAAAAAACAATATGGATGGTCACTATGCAGTCTTAAAAATCAAAACAAAGAAAACAAATAAATGATAGGATAAGAATTTCAAATATAAGTTGTTAGCACATTTAAGATTTACAAATGATTCAATTACCCAAGACGTCATCTAAGAGGCGCTTTACTTTTGATGGATAACAACTCTGGATAAGCTGCATAAAAAAGGTACAGATATCAACATGAGAAATCATCCAAATCAAGCATTTCTTCATCTGGATTTGAATTGATTCATGTTTAGGAATCAATTTGTCATTGTTCCATTTCAAGCATTATGCAATATAAATAAGTCAATATAAATTACTTACCTCAGCTATATCTTCTGGGAAACGATCTGAAGTGAATTGACCAAAGTATTCAACATAGGCCGTAGTTTGTGCCTTGAAAGAAAGGGTAAAAAATAAGAATCAATTATGTTAAGAGTTTTGTAGAAAAGGATTAAATATATTATGTTAGAAAATGTGGGAAACTGTTTTTTTTTTTTTTTTAATGTTAAGTATGTCAAGAAACTCAAAATAACTTACACAACTGGATAATTATGCTTTCATTTTTAGAACGAAAGTCTAAATGCAATATAGATGTGTGTGGGTGTGGGTGTGGGTTTTAAAGGAAGCCATTAAACTTCAATAGAAGGGACATGTCATAGGCATCAAAATAAACTCTCAATCGTTGGGAAAAATGAAACTATCAGTACTTTCTACATCTGTTACATGTGAAGCAATTACAAGATGAAGATTAAGAACGGGTAGGGGAAAAGTATTATCAACATTAACAAAGAAAAAATAAATTATGGAAACCACGAGCTTTTTGTGTTCGAATCATGTTGCAGATAAATAAAGAAATCATAGAAAGTTAATTCACTGAATAATAGAATGTTCCCCAGAAAACATGTGTTGCAACTGAACCGGTCATAGTGTCGAGGAAGCAGGAGTTAGCTAGTGCATCCACTAGAATCAAGACACTCATTTTGCGGTGGAACATAAGTGAGGGTCCCATAGTTCCACTAAGGCCGCAAAATAAAGAAGTTAGCCCTAAACTACAATTAGGGTGTTGGAATTGCTTACTCTGACAAAGAAGAGCATCAAATTGGTAGATTTCATGGAAAAGAAAAGGGCCAAACAATAGCTTCCTGACAAGAGATTAGGTGGGTGGGTGGGTTGTGGGGTGGGTTGGGGTGGGGTGGAGGGGGGGGGGGGGGGGGGAAGAAGGCTATGGATCTTGGAGAACGGTTTCAGATTTTCTAACATGAGAAAGAGAAATTCAAGAAATAGGGTAGCCATTCTAGTTGATAAAGATCCGCGGAGTTATAGGGCCACTTCACCCATTGCACACGCCAGCCTAAATTACACACGCAGTGGCTGCCTTTTAATCAGATGGAAAACATCGATACCATACACAACAGATATGTGAAGATTGTGCACAAAAAGAAAGATCATCAGCTTCAAGGCATCTCTCCGAATCATCAACCATCAAACTTCATCACATTGTACATCAAACATTTTGATAAGGAAAGAAATAAGCACTTCCCATGTTCCCACATACCTGTCGCTGCTGAGCATCCTGCGGTGGCGGCCAGAACAATGACGTGAATTGCAGGCCATCAATCCACCTTTCACATGAAGCCGACATGGGAATCTAACTGTATGGAATTGGATTTGGAATTGGAAACCCCTCTCCTATTCCCAACTGAAACTGAGAATCTACAAAACCAAACCAATCAAGAATGCTTCAGCATCCCCAGTCAACATGCAGAGTGGCCTTAATTCAAAATCCAAACCACCTCTTTGTTGAATATCAGTATCTTCCCTCTACTAAATCTACTCAAGATCATCTTCCTAACAACAACAAAAAATCCACACTAACAGTAATTTTGGTTCCCACCTTCAAATCTAAAACATTTTAACAATGATTCTCAACAGAAGTACCCCAAAATAATATTAAAAAAATCCATCACAGATATTTTTGTAAAAATCTATAGAGTCTTATTTAACAACCAGAGAAAAAAAATTCTAAAAACTAACTTCACTCCAACAACCACAAAGAAAAAGGAAATTAAGGAGAGACAAAGGAAGCTGAAGATAACTTTCTTCTTTTTTCTTTTTTTCTTCCTCACACAAATCAAATCATCAAAGGAAGAATATGAAACAGATATCAATCGAATCGATCGGAGGCTTTGAGCAGAAATTACAAGATAAAGATTATTTTATTAAAAAAAAAATCAGTTTGTTGAGAAGGTACCGGATGTCGTTTCAGCTAGGGTTTTGAAGCGCTGGATGAAAATCCAAGACCTCTTTGTGGTGTTGTTCGTTTGGGCAAAAGAAAGATTTTAGTGAGTTGGAAGTGGGGATATAAATGTATGTAAGAAGGTTTTCTTTCTTCCTCTTCTCGTTTCTTATTTCTCTTTCCAGATGGAGTGAGTGAATATTAGAGAAAGAGAATGAGATATGAGAGATCCTTCGCCCAAGCTGGCATGCTCCATTCGCCGGGAGTTCTGCCTACGTGGCGATGATATTTTCGAGCTATCATCATGTGGTGTATGTGCATGTGAATGTATGGATGATATATATATTTATATATTTACATGCATGGCTTGCTTTCGAACGCATGTGGGAAAAAATATTAGAAAAAACCAACTCTGCCTCAAAACCGTGGGCTGTGCAAAGACAGTAATGTCCTTTGCAGCACCGCCACCATTTTGGAAGCTACGAGCCTACCATCATACTAGACGACGGAAATTGAGGTTTAACAAAATAAAATCTCTTTGGTGCTGATTGGCTTTTTTTCTCCTCGCTGACTTGAGGATTCTCCAACTATATCTGCTGGACTAATTCTTCGAGGTAAGAGATAAGTCGGGTAAAATTTATGTGAACCCTACGTTGTGACATCAGTAGACTCAATCTTCGATTATTGAAAATAGAGGAACTGGGGATCGATACCAGGATCTTTAATTTCAGAAGAGAGGAGAACCGTGATCCAGACCATTCGGTTACCAAATAAAATATCTTTCCGACTACTCCTGTTTGAGAGGACTTCATTGTTACTTGTTAAATTCTAAGATAATGATATGCTCTAAAATCATTAAGCTTGAGGGTCAAGGATGGAGAAATGAGGATGACCTATTTGATCCCCACTGTAATGCCTCACCCCATATCTATGCATGATATTGTCTGTTTTGGCCCACGGGCCTCACGGTAACTTTACTCTATAGCCAGTCTATGTAGCTTGCCAACCCTCTTGGCCCACCCACATGGAGACTCGCTCACTTGCATCAGACCACGGCGGGACCCACACTTAAACTAGTTGAGAGTTTGCTCTAATATCATTTGTAACGCCCCACCCCATACACATGCATGATGTTGTCCGCTTTGTCTTACGGGCCTCACGGTTTTGCTTCTAATGGGCACCAACCAATCAAAATGTCTTATGCAAGGTAAGGGTGTCAACTCTACATAAAACCCCATTTACTTTCCTATTTATAGTCGATGTGGAACTCCGGGGCGTCACACCCACCTTCCTCGTAAATTAGCGTGGCTCGGATGAGCCATATAAGGGGTACCACATTGCAGGGAATCCACATGAGTGGGTGGTCTATACACATACATATGGTTACATTTTTTTTCTAAAAGATATATCTCACAAATATAATTGAGCATCTTTTGAGATCTCTCATCATCAATCCAACCCCCATCGTAATCACTAAGGACCCCTGTGAATTGGTGTTTGCCCTGATTTAATAATAATATTTGTTAAGAGGGGGTGTATGCGCTTGTGCATGTATATGAGAGAGGGTGGGATTAAGACCCAATGCTTATAATTCATTATTCTTTATTTTTTCTGAGCATTTATGATTTTGATTTATTGGATTTATGGATGTAAACAGGACACCAAATCACTCAGATTATGGGTTTTTTTTTTTTTTCTCCTTTCTATTTATTTTCCTCTCTATCATTTCTGCTTCATCTGTGTGTGTGTGAGTGTCGTGAAATTAGCCAATGCTAAATCTGAACCATTTCAAGAAACCAATATATATATATGGGGGGTATTCTTGTACTTCCTCACTTTTGTACTTCGAAATTCCCCTTTTGGGGTGTCCCTCACCATTTTTGGTGAGGGATGGATGCATATGAACATTTCCCTATATATATATATATATATATATATATATCGGTGTAATATTTAAGTCACACTTGGATTGCATGACTATCACACATGTAGTCCGTACGGGCCAAGGCATATCTTTTTTATGGAAATGAATCCCTGATTGGTCCTGACCAATCGGGGGGTGCTACATGAGGAGAGATGTTGCATGCTATTTTATTTAAAAAAAACTCTAATCTCCTAAAAAAGTTCCTTTTCCCATGTTGCACCCCTTGATTGGACTGAACAGGGAGGTCCAAAGAGGGGATTCGGATCCCTTTTATATGCATGATATACATCAATACAAGCGGATAAATCTATAGAAGTGAAAACTGGGTCGTACCAGGGGCCCAGCCGTGCCGTTCTGTGCCTGGGCCAACTGAAACTCAGCCCAACACGGCCTAAGGCACAGAATTATATGTGTCGTGCTGAGCTATGCTGCCCACGAGCTGGCCCACATGCATTTTCTAATTACTTTTAATTTTTTAAATTATATATATAAATTGAAAGAGACTTTATGGACTTTTAGGAGTTATAAAATTGAAATAAAGCTGAAACAATTAAAATAAATGCACAAATATTAATGTTAATTTACAAATCAAAAGGAAGTCTTTAATTATTTTAAGTTTATATTATATATATTATTAAATTATATATATAAGTCGTGCCATGCCGTGCCTCGGCCTGGGGCGCCGGCCTAGCACGGCCCATCTTTTGGGTCGTGTTGTGCAGGGCCGGCCCAGTCAAATGGTCAATGGGCCGGACACGACCCACATTTCACCTCAAGATATAGGCGGACACAAGTTGTTTTTATAGTTGCATTAAAATTTAAATCACACTAAATGGTATATCTACATCCATCACTAAAATGGACCAGCTTTTCACTAAGAGCATGTTTATTTGTGTCAGAATACATTGGAATTAATAATCAAATGAGATCTACAAGAAGATTATTAAAGAAGTGTGAATGATACGAGATAATGGGCAAAGGATACAAAGTAATATAAATGCTGATGAGATATTTACTTTCTTAAGATTTGAATTACTAAGAGGTGATTGAATACTCATTTTCTATCTTCCCGTAGTTCATTGTCCATAAAAAATTAGGTTATTTAATGTTGGTTTCATACATCCACCTTGGATTTCATTATTAATCACTCATTACATGAATTCTTATACATGCAAACAATCAGGCCCCAAGCAAGATACCGTTATTTAAACCTATGTAGGATCTTACACCCCATTGAATGGTGAGGGCAAGGGTTCGACCACAATTATGACCGCTCAAGAACGATGGTGGACGTTGACCTCAACAATCCCTCCCTCAACGACACACACGCTGCGACTCTTGTTGCACAACTCGCAAAATGTATATCCCGTGACTCGAACACCCGACCTACCAGGCTCTAATACCACTTATAGGATCTTACACCTCATCGAGCTACCACTTATCCCAAAACCAATTGGTGATAGGAAACGAGACAATAATGGTTTTAAGATGAAGGGGAGAGTTCGACCACAATCATGACCGCTCAGAAGCGAGCGTAGACGTTGACCTCAATAACCTATAATTGATTGTCAGTGTACAGTTTTGTGATTCATGAAAATGGAGTGCGCACAACAAATAAAATATAATTTGATAACAAAGTCAAAATTATCGTTCAACGATTGATTCAGTGGACATCTCAATTTGATGGTGTTGACAAAAATAATTTCTTTCACCGTTGACCATGACATCATCATTTTCCACTTTCAACTAAGTTGTAGGTGCGCCAATAATCTCACAAGAGAAAGCTATAAAAAAAGAGAGAGAGAGAAGAAGAAGAACGAGAAAAAAAAGAACACGCACCATTTCCTTCGACCTTCCACTCGTACTTCTGATGATGATGTGAAAGTTGTCTCATTACACCCCTCACTCCACCACCATTTCTCTCCCACTTGTCGTTCTTATCTCTTCATCTGATTCATATCACTCTCATTTTAGGATAAGCACGCAGGAGAATGATAACTTTGGTTTAATAGTTTTTCTCATAATTAGAAATAAGAAAGAGGAATGGAACAGCAAAAATCATATATGTAGTAACAATCAATTGATTGGGATTATATAAAAATTATCAAATATAATTTTAAATCATTTTGATAGGAAAATCACATTTTGAATCCTATAGCATAGATAGTGCTATTTACTCCGGCTCAATACACCTCTGTTGTTTATAAATTCGAATACTTATTAACCATGGTGGTTACTTTTCGAAACAGAAACAGAGCATATACATGGTAAGTTTGTGAGGCCAATTAGCCTACTTGGCACCTGCTAGAGATTGGCCAAATCTCATGGCCTCTAGTATATTGCATGTCCAATAAGTCTACATGGATAGATTTATGTACCAATTGATGGACTGATCTTATGTGGAAACATGGACTGAACTTTCATTATTTATTCTAGAGTTGAAAAGTTGAATGATCGGTCCCTCAATCGGTACATAAAGTCGGTCCATGCATGTAAACTTACTGTTGCATGTCAGTGGGTCATACAAATTATACAGTGTTATATTTTATGAAGTAATAAAGAGCTCCCTGTATTTAAAGTTGTAGGGGATCTAGACCGTTTATTTATTTATAGCATAATTCTTGTTGGTTAGGCTGCTATGCCTTTGGGCATTATTATCTCTCTGACTGCTAAAGTGATGTTTGCTTCTGTTGTGCTGCTTTCTATGATAGTCATGGCTTCCAACCTTGTCCTGTGATGACTACTAAGCTTATACATATCTGCCAACCAGCTCCCAAGTACAAGGTTTGTGAAGAGGTTGGAACATCAACAGTTACCTAATTTAAGCCTATGAAACCAATGGTCAATATATGAAATGAAAATTTATATTTTGAATGTCGATTGATGAACTTAGATTGAAAGCTAAGAGCGATCATCTATTTCAACTTTTGTATTTTATTTTTATGCTGCGGGTATTTCAGAGGTATTTGATCTAACGTAATTAATCTTTTAAGTGGCACCCACATAAATGCACATCAAATAAATTCGAGGCGATTTCGAATGCAAGACGTGTAAGTCTCGTCCCACTCCAACAACTCCAAAGTGGGGAGACTAATCTACAAAATTTTGCAAGTGGATTTGAGGAGTTATATTTCTCTGAACCATGTCCTTACTGTTCTGGTTAACCAACGGTACATGTCGAAGTGCTGACACACGTCTGTTGACATGTTTCTTCGTTGATGCCCATTATGCTAACATGTTAGTGGCCCACCTGGTGTGTGACGGTTCAGCAGCTCTTACACTGCATTTGGACAAGGGAGCTTTTGGGGCTTTCTCCTTCCAAATTAGAAGATTTTGGTAGCCCAAGTAAAAGAACTATTTGATACTATAGAGCATGTCTCTTGATACTCATATAAAACATGAAAATCAGTAGATAATAGATATGCTGCAAAACTACACTGTAAAACACAATTATTGCAACATAAATGTTATAAACAGTGGGGCCTTAAATGTTAAAAGAAAAACAAAGAGAGAGAGAGAGGAAATGGGCCTTAGTGCTTAAAACACGCACTAAGCAAAATGGTCAAAAGTGAAATAATCATTAGTCTAAAGTTTAAGTACTGTGGACCATAGTTGCCAATTGGTTTTTCATGGATTTTGAAAACAAATCCCAAGAATAAAGAATTTAAAGTCATCATAGCTTTTATAATACTCCCCTATCAATTTAACTCTAGTATTTGCACTGATGTTCTAATATGCCAACAAAGGAACAATAAGTATTTGCACTGATGTTCTAATTTACCTAACCAGACTAGGTGGTTGGTTATCTTGGTCGAGTTGGGAATTGGGATTCCCATCGAGCGGAGCCGCGATGAGGGAAATAGAATAGATTTTGGGTAAGACCGGGGCCGGTGCCGTGGTCAAAATAGATAACACGTGGCAGGAACGAGTGGCAGCGATGTCAATGGCAGGTGCCAGGAAGATAGATAGAGAAATATCTGGTGGGAGTCGTACCACTCGGCATCCAGATATTTTCCTTTTCCTTTTAAAAGAGATGACTAGTATGCATGTGTATGTAGCTCTGTATGCTACATCTACCAAAGTAAATATTTCAAAAAAAGGCAACCTCTTCAGTTTGAAGTAAAATATGGAGATTTTACAATGAGAAGCAGAGAGTGCAAAAACTAATACGATAACAAAGAAAAACTACGGGAAAAAGCCCCAAGTGAGCGATCGATAGGTGGATGACCCAGTAGGAGTTTATAGACGAAGGGGGCCTAGTAGGAGTTTATAGACAGAAGGGACCCAGTTTTTTTAGATGTTTATTAGTATTGTCGATATCGATAATAAATGCGGTTATACAAAAACAGCAAGAAACCCCCTTGCATCGTCCTCCTTTTTCCTTTATCCTCTTCCACAGTCTCTATCGACACCTCTCCTTTTCGTGGTCCCAGGAAGTTGATAAGTCCTTAAAAATAAATAATTTCATCATCAGTTTAGAGTAATTAAGGACTTAATCATCAAATCATAGACCATTTTAGTAAAGAAAAATCATGATTTTTATGTTTGTAGGCATCAAAGTCTGAATTCGAGTCAAAATTCATCCAAAAATTGCATTTTCACATCAAATCATGAATTTATCTATTTATTGGCATTGAAAGCCTTTTCTCATAACTTTTGATTCACACATGAAATGGTGAATTTTATTTGCACCATTAATTTAATTGAAGATTTGATAAAATGATGACATTTTATGCATCTATTTAGTGTGAATTGGACCCGCATCTTACATCATTCCTTCCCTATATGAATAGATTATTCTTTGACATTTGTTTTTAATTTTGTAGGAAAATCAATTTCTTGGGACCTGTGGAAGTGATAAATCAATTGAAGAATTAAAGAGGGAAAACCAAGACATTGAAGCTCCACATGGGGTCCACACTACCCTGGTTGGCAGATTCAATTCGAGCAAACAAAGAAGAAGAAAAAAACACAAAAAAAAAAAAAAAAATTCCAACCAAGGTGGAGGACGTCCATGCATGGTGTGGAGTTGAAAACAATGCATATTCTCAAGTGGGGCCTACTTCCTTAGTTGCAATGAAATTAATTTCATATTCGAGGGGATCTTTTCAAGGGAGAAAATGGGCCCATCTAAGGATATTCTTCCAGCCATGAAGAGTTCAAAAAAACTTAGAAGATCTTGATTAGCAATCCAAGTTGGAAACAAATTCAAAGAATCCAATATTTTAGCACTTAAACTCCAAATGGATAAGCCTCGAGTTTTGAAAGTTTGCAGCCCAAGATTCTTCCTAAGAAGCATTCACACGTCCAACAACTCCATCCCATATGCTATCACACATACAAGAAAGGGGCTGCCCATATGGTTTCAAAACTTGAATTAAATCTGAAGTGGGCTCAAGTAGGAAAGTTGCATGAGACATAAAGAATCTTATTTTTAATAGGATTATGTGCCAAGAAATCCAAGAAGATAACAAGATGGAAAACCCCTAGAAACTCTCTCAAAACCCTCCTAATCCCAATCCAAATTGGACTCCACACTGCTAATCCATACCCAAACCAAAATTTTGCAACCCAAGTCATCAAACTTGTATAAAAACGAGCCATAAGGGGCTACACGTTAATTCCCATCTCCCCCTATTCCGTTGGACGATTAGCAACATTATTTTCCACCTTTTCCATTAATTTTTCTCCATCTCTCATCCTTCCATGAATATTTCATCCAAGGCCTTCCCTAAGGCACACCACCACTTGGATTTCTACACCGTCGTGCCGCCGCCGTTACTACCGTCGCTCCACCATTAGACCAACCATTCATCATCTTCCCTTGTTTGAATTTCAGATCGTAAAATGAGAGCCGATTGGATCGTCATTCGAGACCGTGAGTCCCTCTCATCCGCTTAGTGTTTCATGTGTCTAGGGTAAAGTTGGATGCACTTTATTTTAATTAAAAAAAAAATTTATAATGGTTATTTGCTTGTAATGGGTCTTTCATTAATAAATCAAGTTTATGGGGTATCGGTCTTCACCAATGGGTCAACATCGAATTTTTGTGTGTAGTGATAGTGCACACTTGGTGTGGTGGTCTTGATTTTTCTTGATGGCATTTAGCAAAGTAACATTGCAAAGTTCGAAAATTAAAATCCTTTTTTTATGCTCTGATTTTATTTTATTTTATTTTCAATTTTATGCATCTTAATAATTATTGCAATTGGTTGGACTTACAAATCTTATGGTGAATGCAGCAGTGGTCTCAAGCATCGTTTGGCGCCTTCTTTGAAAGCTTATACACAGTTGGCAAGCATATGGAGGTATATATTTTAATCGTTTTCTCCTGTTTGCATTAAGTTTAAACAGAGCTTTCGATGTTTTTCATTGGATCGACACTGCAAGTTCGTTTTCTTCTTCTTTTTTTTTCACTATTCTTAAACATGAAACCTAATCCCTAGATTAAACGAACTTAGAGTGATTTTGTCTGTTTAGGTTTGTTGAATGGGTTTTTTGAAGAAAAAAGGGGTTGTATGGGATTGTTATCCAACTAAGGAGGTTTTTTTTTTTTTTTTTTCAAACCTTCTCAATGCACAGAGACGTTGGTAATGACAAATGTTTGCTAAATCTGTGTTTCACACCTTTATTGGCATAGAGATATTTAGGATCGGTTATACATTTACATACACACATAAAGAGAGGTACTAAAAAGTCCATGTACAGATTGCGGATTAAAAAAGATTTAGAGAGATATTAAAGAGTCCATGTACAGATTGTTGATTAAAAAAGATTTAGATCACAAACTGTTTGTGCATCATATTAGTGTTTATGTTTCTCCATCACATCTTTAATACTGTTTGTGAAACCTATATGACTGAAACAAGAAATTGATACATATATTGACTAGTACCTTACTTGCTTGTAGTGGCAGCAGTTTGGATATTCTGATTGTTTCAAATTGGGAAAAGCCAATTTGGATTTCTGTAGTTTAGGGCTTTTGGTGGGTGCTTATGCTTTAATATTTTTGCATAATGAATTTCATGTTAGTTATAAAACATTTCATACCTTTGTAAGTTGGCATTACTTCCCATACATTTGTTAATCACATGACTATTACTTCAAAGTTCTAACCAAATGCTGGTGCATTTCCTAGACAATTCGGTATGAGGAATAAGGAGGTGCTAATGCAATAGGGCAGTGTCACAAAGTGTTGTACCCTACAACTAATGTTCGTGATTTAGTAATCATCTTATTGGCCCCACAATCAGTAGGGAATTCCTACCAACTTTACAATATCATAGAAATTCAATGTATTGTTGATGTTTTGCTGTCGGCATAGCCCCTTTTCAAGTTGTTTCTTTCTAACTACCAACTCTAACTATGTTGTGGAATACTAATATTGATATTCCATGGCTGTTAAAACTGATATTCTCTAGTCTAATGATACACTACCATGTTGTAACGCAATTCTCAGCTGTGTAATGTTGTCCTTTGGTTATTGTATTTCTGTTACCAGACCTATACTTTCTATTGTTCCCCTCTATCATTAACCATCACTACATTATAATACTGCAAGTAATGCATATAACTCCAATCTTTTTCCATGTAATGTCTCCCTCTAATTCTTTTCAATGCCTCAATACAGATGCCTGGAACCATCCATCCTTTCTCTTAAAATTTAGTAGAAAGTTGGATACAGAGAATTTTGAGTGGTGGGTCAAATCATGTGGTATGTAAGCCAATGAGGTGTGCCACAGAAAACTTTTATATGTTGGGAATATATGCCCATGTGGTGGGTCAAATCATATTGTGTGTAAGTCCTCTCTTTTAGCCACAAAAAGTGGCATTCAAGTTTGTCAATGAAGAGGCATGGCACAATGGCCACACTCTAGATGGTGGGTGCAATGTAGCACAAAGCTAGTGGTGGATGAAGATTGTTGTGAGAATTTGAGAAATTGCAACTTTTGACAAATGTTGTAAGTTACTACTTGTTCAGTTGTGGTGGGGGATTTGTACACCCTCTTCCTCATTTAAACAAAATGATGCCTGCCTAATTAAAACTCTGTGAGAACTTTTAAAGTTTTTAACTTGATTATGAGGCTAGTTGTTAAAAAATGTTTTGTAACATGAAAGTGAGAATATAATTCATACAAGTAAAGTTCATACAAGTTCTTTACTTGCCAGAAACCATAAAAATCATTTAACAGCATAATTCACTTTCCTGTTATTTTTTTGCTAAAGCAATTCACTTTCATGTCATAGAATTTTCATCCGCTAGCGAAAATATTACTACAGTGTTCATGTTCTTAGAACAACTCTAGTACATTTTTACCAAAAAAATAAATTAATTAAAACTTAGTACATTCACTCATTGGCATATACATATATACTAGTTAGATTTTGCGATATATGAGCAAAGTTTATATAGCTTAATTGGATGTGTGCTAATCATTAATGGTAAAGAAAATTGAAAGATCTTAATGGGAAGTAGGTGTGTGCAAAAAATTAACCTCATCCAATCATCTTGACGCCTTCATCTTAACAATCCACATTTGCAATTGTTGAATGAAAGTTATGAAATATATTTTGCAACCTTAGAAATATATTTTTCATCAAATATATTGAATACGATCCTCACCTATGATATATTCTCAAATTTTACAACAAAAACAGTTAGATCTCACTCTAAGATTGAGCACATAATTTACGTGATTATAAAAAGACTTATGCATTATTAATCATATCCATAAATCATTTTATCGTCATGTCTTCAATTTTATGGTGGGACAATTGAAAGTTTATTGCATACGGAGATAAAATTCATCTTGAACGGTTTGGATTATAAATTGGTGGGCTCTTTGGTGGAGTTCCACCCATCCTACTCATGGAAAGTGTGTGGGAGACACTCAGGTGATCTGAACTCCTTTTTATTTTTCAAAGTTTTTCAAATGTTGAGAGAGGGAGAGAAATGCTGTAGCTGCTAAAGATGGGCCATGACAATATTTTACCCATCTTTCTTTTCTTTCATTGTCTCTCTCTTTCCCCTTTTCTCTCTCTCTCCTAAGCTTGCCTTTTACCATCCTTGTTCCCAACCCTACACCATCCCCACATTCCTAAAAGCCAAAAGACCCTCCTCTCTTCCTCTCTTAGCCTCCTTTGAAGGATGCCTTCCCTCAATCTCTTTTCAGGTATGGCATATCTTTGTCTCTCTCTAGTTTATCTGCTAAAAAAATAGAAAATATCATTAAGGGTCTTGTTTTTCTTTGTTCTCGTGCTATTATTATTCATGGTCTGTACTTGTTATGAAAAGAGACATTTGTTAGGGGAAATAAGGAAGTAGAATTTGAGGATCATGGTGTTTTGAATATGCTTTTGTTAATGTTATCTTACTTCAATATCTTGATATGGGTCTTGTTTATTTGATATGATGATTTATTTTGCAGTGGGTATATGTATGTATTTGTGCATCATGGAGATCAGTATGGCCATCATATGTGATTAAGAGTATTCTATTGGTTTTTGGTGGATTATCATTTTCTCTTGTCTACTGTAGAGATTTAGCTTATTTACATTGGCTTTATGCCCTTCTTCGTTTTGAAGTAGAGATAATGATTTCTTGGTTTTTGAGACTATTGGGAACTCTTATCAAGTGTAGCATTGCCAAATATCGGGCAATAAGTTTATAGGCTCCTAAAATAAAGATTATATATTTTTGTAATGGGAAACTACAAGGATCCAATCAGTAGTTGTATACATCAAATCTCATTGCAGCATCTTTCCTATTCTGAAAAATCATCTATGGATCTGGTGTTATTGGTGGTCTTTGTTGTCATTTTTTCTTTGATAGTTAGCATTGCTTGAACCTACAATCTATGGGCGCCTTCTTGCTTTTCTTTTGGCCATTCGATATGTGGTTCTGCTTTAGTGGAAGTTGGAACATCCAAGCGATGGCAGTTTTAACTGCAGTAGATTTGTTGGAATTTAGAAGCTTGAATGACAAAAGGACAGAGTGAGTTCTGTTTTGAAGTTTTTTTTTTTTAATCTTTATATTTATTTAGAAATATGTCATCTGCTTAACCCACAAATTATAGCTGTTAACAGAAAACTATAGCATGGTGTTAGAGTGCGAACTGCAACGTAACTGAGAAATAACCTTTTTTGAATAAATATTTGCTTAGAAATATATTTTGCATCAAATATCTGTCCCTCTTTGTGCTAAGGCACCTATGATTTCCAATGTAATAATAGTTATGTTTGTTAGTTTGCAAACGAAAAAAGAACAACCCGCGGAGGCTCCGAGAGTTCTCCTATATAACCAACAAAACCATATATCAGAAGGAATTCGTCAGGAAGAGGTTTATTGTAACTACATATAGACTTTCACTCTTGACTTTATCAATCAGTAATGTATTTCCTTTGGGTGTATAATTCTCAACTAGCCTTGTAATACTTGATACTAGCAAGAATTCAGTCGCCTCAGGTGCATCCAAACAAATCCGGACGCAGCAATATGGGGGCTTACAAACACCGAGAAGGAATAAGCGAGGTAGGCGGGTCTCCATTATTTGGCAGAGATGAGTCGTATGGTCATAGACCACGCGTTAATCACGGCATTGTTAGAGAGATGGCGTCCTGAAACAAATACGTTCCATTTTCCATCCGGACAAGCAATTATAACGTTGGAGGACGTTGCTTATATATACGGTCTACCCTTTGATGGGGACTGAATAACGGGTCGAACTTTTCCAGGGAGGCTAGTTTAAACAATATGTCAGGAGTTACTCGGTATTACCCCACGAAAGAAAGTTGACTACGTCGGCATGACATTGAAATTTAAGTGGCTTGAGGACAATTTCAAGGTTGAAGAACTGGAGAAGAAGAAGAAGAAATACAAGGACTATAAGATTCAGGCTACACAGGCCTACCTTTTCTTCTTGGTGTCTGGCCAAATCATCTCGCAAACTTCTAGTGCCCGAGGCTTTGCTTATCTGATTGAGTTGTTTAAACATTTTAAACCATACACATGGGCACCGGCTTGTCTTGCGAATCTTTATAGGATGTTGGCAAACTTGCAGTGTTAACTAGATTGACCTCAACACTGTTGTTTTCGACCTTTGCATTTGGGATTCGATGAATCTGTCTGATGGCAGGATGTTCATCGGACCGACTCTCATCATGATTGTTTGTTCCAACATCAATATCATCAATAACAACATCTTGTCCTGCCGCCTGATATGAACTGCATTCATTAGCACGGAAGGAAAATGCATGTCATTGTCTTCATATAGTTCAACAGTAGGCAGCTTTGTAGCGGGCGTTGGCTCTATGGCATGCTTTCCTGTATAAGTTCTTGACGAGGTCCTCACTTTTTCTGCACAGTTGTGACCTCGAACATTCCTTTCATACCTACAATGAATCAACAAAGGACAATAAGCAACTGGGAAGACATACTTAGTATTTGGTAATATGTTGATTTAGCGATACAATCTATGCACATACCTCCATTGTTCTCCTCCTATACTTTGCACGTTCTTTGGAACGTTAAAGACATATAAATATATCCCATTCACATTATTCCCCAATGCTTTGAACATTCTCTTTACATCACTGTCGTCGTCGATGCTTGCCATTGAAAATGCCCATCCATTGCGATGAAGGTATTGTATGCTTAATCTCTTAATGGATGAGTCCCAATTAGATGCTTCAGTTACTTCCTTGACCAGTGAGTCATATGTTATATCTGTCGGTAAATATCTCATCTTTTGATTTTCTCCATTGTACACCGAACGGATTATATCGAATTGGAAGTCACTATCATAGTGGAATATGACCAACACTTGCTAACTGACATGCTATCGTCAAATCACAAGAACATAGTTTAGAGAAATATGAAAGATACATACATTTTGAAAAACAGAGCAAGTGTATATTTTTAAACCATTAGCCATTGTTAAAATGCCCATGCCGGGCCTTATTTTATTATAAAATAAAGTTTATAGTCATAGTAAAGTAATGTAATATGGTAATAAAAAAAACTATACTAAGTGCCACTTACAGAAAGAATGTAATAGAGAAAAATAGCGCCTACAAAAAAGAAATCCATTTTCAAACCTTAAAAACCCAAAACGAAAGTGATATTAACCAAGTCCAAAATGAAAATGATATTTTACCACACAAATGGTAATCTTTACGCAAAGCTACATATAGAAATGCATTTACACAACTGATACAGTTTTAAAATGGCTCATTTTAGGCTTTAGTCCACAGTTCTAGGGTAGTGAAAGAAGTCATTACCGAAAATGAATCAATCTAATGACATTTTAGGATAGATGATGCAATATAGGAAGGTGTTTATTGTGTGTACCAACCTATTGATGGAATCCAACCACCACTTAGAATAATTTTTGAGGTGTTTTCTAAGAAGGAGATTTGCAAGAGCACATGTTGCAATCGATGAAAAAGGTCTGACAAAGAAATGCAGATACGAGGCGATGTATAAAGGGTTTACGTATAATGGTCGATATCGACAATTATACTGTCGATATCGACAACATCGCTAAACGACAAAAAAAATACAGAAACCCACCTAAAGGACCCCTCCCGTCTCTAAACTCCTGCTGGGTCCTCTCCTGAGGCGTGCTATGGGGATTTTTCTCGTGGTTTTTCCTGATAATAATTACCTTATCTTCTTTGGAGTTTTACCAAAAAAAAATTAACCAAAATAAAAAAATCTTCTTTGGAGTTTAATAAGTATCTCCTAGGTAGGGGCCACTTATTAAAATCCATGTTGTAAAAAATAAATGTAAGCCCAACTTCTACTAGAGTTAAATTATACTGGAGACATTGCAAGTTGAATCTATTTTTAGCATTTTAGATTTTGGATAAGTGTACCCTACTAAACGTACTGAGGAGATTAAGGGCCAAAGGTCTAAAATCATTGGTGTGTTGTTTTAAGATGGGCATTGTATATACACCCAAAAGAAAGGATGGGGGCATTTTATTGATTTAATGAGGAGGAGATTTTAGAGAGTGAGAAGTTTTGTTTGCCAATTTTAAGGATCTCACTTGATGATGTCAAACTCTTGTTCGGACACCACCGGTCAAGTAATAATGGTAATCAATGCAAATTAAGATGAGAGAGGGATTTATAGTGGTTCGGTCAGTGTGACCTACTTCCACTTTCGGAAAGGCTGAGGTATATTAATATTCAAGGGTTACAACTTAGGAGAGAGAGAGAGCTTTGCTAGTCAATAATAGTTGCCTGCCCCTCAAGTACCGAGGGGCTCTAGTATTTATAAGCTTCCCCTAACAGATGGGGAGACTTCTCAGCACGGTTCACGAGGAGCGTTCGAGGTGTCCTCGACTGGCGAGGCAGTTGCGATATTCTCCGCTGGACCTGGTAAGAGCGGGACGTGGCCTGACTGCTTCCGAAGCGCTCCGGACTGCTATGACGTGGCCGGGCATCGTGGATACGGGCCCGGACTGCAAACGGATCTCCATTAACTTTGGGCTTTGGCTCACGACAGATCGGGCCAAGTTGGGCCGGACTCATCATTTGCCCCTCAATGCCCCGCGCCCAAAGAAGTTTTGAAAGGGGGGCATTTTGCATATCTGGCTTCTCTTCCATTCAAATAACTGTTGCCGCGTTCCTCTCCCTGCAAGCTTCTTGTGCTCTTCGCCACCCCTAAGGAGAAGGATTTTTTAGGAGTGTCCTGCCAGCGTGAGACTCCTCTGATGTCTGGTTTCTTTTTTTTTTTTTATCCTAAGGCCTTGTAGGGTTTGTGAAACCCTAGGCTATAAAAGCCCTGTGAAAACCCACTTCACTCTCTTAATTTGTTCCTCTCCCCAGAGAAAGAAAAAGAGATTTTTTCTTCCCCTCTCTTTCCTCCATCCATCTTAGCTTTTCTTCATCCTTCCTCCATTCATCTTCCACTGCAACAAGAGGTGCCATGAAGAAGGAGCAGGTGGAGGTCAACGTTGACCCCGGACTGGCGGGCACGACGACTGCAGGACGGACCGCCGTTCAGACCACCGCGGCGGGCCCAGGCGGCGTGGGCGAGGCGTGCGCGGGCGGCGCCGGCGTGGGCGCTGCGGGCGCCGGCGGGGGCGCTGCTGGCGCGGGCGGCGCCAGCGGGGGCTGCGCCAGGGAGGGTGCTGCTGGCGTCGGCAGGGGCGCTGCTGGCGCGGGCGGCGCCGGCAGGGGCGCTGCTGGCGCGGGCGGCGACGGCGGGGGCGCTGCTGGCCCTGGCGGCGCCGGTGCGGGCGCTGCAGGCGCTGGCGGCGCCGGTGCGGGCGCTGCAGGCGCTGGCGGCGCCTGTGGGGATGCTGCAGGCACTGGCGGCGCTGGCGGGGGCGCTGCGGCCGGTGGGGGTGCTGCGGTCGCCGGCGCAGACGGCGTGGGCGCTGCTGGCTCGGGCGGCACAGCGGGCCCCATCGGCGGACGCGGTGTGGGCGTCTCTACACGGGCGACGACTGCTGGCGCGTTGACACGCACGAGCGCCGGCTTGGGGGCCGCGTCGGGGGTGGCACTCTCAGCGGGCGTCACCGTACGTGCGGGCGTGGCACCGTCCCTGGACAAGGGCGGCCTTGCCCAGGCGGGTACGCCTGCAGGACAGCAGGTGATGGCTGCAGGTGCGGGCGGCTCCGTTCAGGCGAGCACAGTAGCAGGCTCGGTCACCGAGGCAGGCACTGAGTGTAGGTCGAAGGTTTCAGGCCCGGGCGCCGCAGGCCCCGGGGCGACGGTATCAGGTGCGGAGACGGTGGCAGCGTCGGGCGGGAGCATGACCGCTGCAGCACGGGCGAGCGAAGCTGGATCATCAAGTAGAATTTTGCGTCGTCGCAAAAAGTATCAAGGAAAAGTGATTGTTGAGGATGGCGGATCCAAAGTAAGCTGTATTTTCAGTGTACTTAAAACAGATAGTGAACTTCTGAAGATTACTGTTTGTATCCCCCCGACTGTGATGTGCCGCCGGGCCGAGGCGGACGAGCCAGCTTGTGATGATTACTCAGGTGACATTGTCATTTATGAGGAGATGATCGAGGCAGGGTTAAGGTTTCCGATACCCTCTCCAGTTTGCCGTATTCTTCACTATTTCTCCTTAACTCCAGGGCGATTAGCGCCCAACGGGTGGAGAGTTATGCTCGGATTCCTTGAGCTGTGGAGGAGAGTACACCAAGAGGACGCTTCTCCTCTCGAGTTTCATGCTCCTTACAGTTTAATCGAGTCCCCCGCCCCTCACAGGGGATGGTACTATTTTACCCCTAGGGGCGGAAAACTGCTGACGGGATTACGTTCAAACTGCCACGATTGGAAGTCTCGCTTCTTCTTCATCGGTGGAGAATGGGTTGCTGAGTCAGATCGACCCTTGGTACCCACCCGATGGATTGACGCTAAGAGACTAGGTACATTTTATGACTGCTTTTTTTCTGATTTCTTCCTTATTGTTATGCATGTGCTCACTGTCAAGTCCTCATTTGCAGATCCTCCCCTTCTGTCGACGGAGCAGGAGCGCAAGCTGCAAGCGGTGAGAGATCACCCTGACAAGGACTTGGGAGTCCTTCTTCCCAAGGAGAGAGGTAAGACCAGTGGACCTCCTACGGACTCTTCGTCTTTGGGTAGCACTGGCGTACCCCATCCGGGATCGGCTTCAAAGAGAAAAGGTAAGTTATTTCAACTTTAGCAATGCTTTGTGTGTTTACCTGATATGCCGTACTCCAATAACACTTTTCTTTAATAGGCCTAGAGGTAAGCAGAGAGATGATTGGAGCCCGCTTTTCGACCCGCTTCTCGGATAGGGGTACCCCCTCCACCAAGGCGGCGAGGACGAAGGACGTCTCTCCAAGAACCTCTCCGCCAGCGACTCGCGTCGAGCCCCGGGTGCCTCCTCCTCGAGTGGCTTCACCCCTGGTGTCCCCTCAAGCAGGGATCTCTTCCGCCAAGACTGCTTTCCCGCAGTCTTCCTCTTCAGCTACACCTCCTGCCCCTCAACTGTGTCCTCCACAACCGGGCCTTTCTACAGGGGTATCGGCTAGGACTGGTTCCATGCCGGGTCATTCATGGGAGATGCGGGAAAGGCTAGGGAGATATGTGCTGCCGCATGAGGCTTCTCGGGTTAATGCCCTGGGCACCGAGGGGGTTATTGACTCCTTTGTAGAGGGCCTGGCTCAGGTAAAGATTCACTATTCTTTATTTCTTTTTCTCCAGGCCGTTACCCCTTTATTCCTTTTTAACCGTCTCATTTCTCGTCCCTTATCTCATCAGGTCTCTACTGCCTCCATCTGCTTGCTGTCGAGAGCCCAATCTTATGGTCAGATGAGACGGGAGAAGGAGGCTGTGCAGCTAGAGCTCTGCACTGCTCAAGAGAAGATTACTGCTTTGGAAACCGCTGGTAGGGCTTCGGGGATTGATCTTGCTGCGGCCCGTGAGAGGGTGAGCGAGCTTGAGATCGGTCTTTCAGCAGCCAATAAGAGGGCGGCCGAGGCAGAAGTTGAACTTTCGAAGACCTGTGAGAAGGCTTCGCTCAATGAAGCTGAGCTTACGAAGGCCCGTGAGAGGGCTTCGCTCAGTGAGGCTGAGCTTATGAAGGCCCGTGAGAGGGCTTCGCTCAGTGAGGCTGAGCTTGCTCGGACCCTTGAGAAGGCGAGGTTCAAAGAAGTTGCTATGGAGGCAGAGATGAAGGCAGCGAACGAGAGAGCTTTTCAAGCTGAGAGAGACCTACAGATTGGCCTTGCAGATGCCTTCATTGATGGCTACGAGGAGCTTCGCGAGAAGATTTCGGCTGCCTTTCCAGACATTGACATATCAGGCTTTGTGCCGATGGAGGCGCCTGATGATGGTGGCGGCAGCTCTGATGATGCTGAGGACGATGCAGAGGAGAGCGATGAGGAGGGGGATGAGAGTGATTAGAGCATAGGGACTATTGCTTCTGTTTTTTTTTTTTTTTTGTAAAGGCAGGTAGCCTGACTTTTGTACTTAAGTCTATCTTTTGGAACATGCAACTTTTTGTCATAATACAAACATAGAATGTTTCATTTATTCATTGCTTGAACAATATTGACAGAATTTTTTTTTTTTTTTTTTTTTTTAAAAAATTAAATCAAGTCTCACACCCTCACTATTCTAATCATCTTCTGATGCTACTGGTAGTATTTCTTCAGATGTTCCGCATTCCATGGATGAGGTAAGACCTTTCCTTCAGAGTTCTGGATCCTGTAGGTGCCCGGTCTCACCACTTCTATTATGAGATACGGACCTTCCCAATTTGGACCCAACTTTCCTTCCCGAGAGTCCTTTGTGGCGAGAATCACTTTTTTGAGGACAAGGTCTCCTGGTTGGAAGGCACGAGGCTTCACCCTCGAATTGTAGTACTTGGCCATGCGTCGTTTGTACTCCGCATTACGGACCACAGACATTTCTCTTACCTCCTCTAGCAAATCGAGGTTGAGGCGGAGTCCTTCCTCATTTGTGGTAGGGTCGTAGTGGTGGACCCTTAAGGAATGTACCCCTATTTCGACAGGAATGACCGCCTCAGTCCCAAAAGCAAGAGAGAAAGGTGTTTCCCCGGTAGGCGTCCGTGGCGTAGTTCGATATGCCCATAATACCCCCGGGAGCTCGTCGACCCACAGACCTTTTGCTCTTTCGAGCCTTGTTTTGAGGTTGCGCAGGACTGTTCTCACCATCACCTCTGCCTGCCCATTTGCCTGGGGGTGTGCCGGGCTAGAGTAAGGCTGCTTTATTTGAAGGTCGGCGCAGAAGGAATTGAGTAGCCTGTTGTCGAACTGTTTGCCATTGTCACTGACAATGGCGTGAGGTATCCCAAAGCGACAGACCAGGTTTTTCCAGATGAAATCCTTCACCTTCGAGTCTGTTATCTTTGCTAAGGGTTCTGCCTCCGCCCATTTTGTGAAATAGTCTATGGCGACGACTATGAATTTGCACTGGCCTCTACTCAAAGGCAGGGGGCCCAAGATGTCAATGCCCCACTTGGAGAAAGGCCACGGGCTGAGGATGGTAGTCAGCTCTTCTGGTGGCTGCCTCGACACAGTGGCGAAGCGTTGGCACTTGTCACATTTCTTGGTGAACTCTTTGGCGTCTTTTACCATGCTTGGCCAAAAGTACCCTTGTCTAAGCGCTTTATGGGCGAGGCAGCGTCCTCCAGAGTGATTTCCACAAATCCCTTCGTGAATCTCTCTGAGGGCGTATTCAGCTTCTTCTGGGGAAAGGCAGCGCAGCAACGGCAGGTTGTAACCCTTTTTGTAGAGTACCTCTTGTAAGATGGTGAACTTAGAAGCTCTCACCCTGAGTTTTTTGGCTTCCAGGGGATCATCTGGGACTGTTTCTTCTTGGAGGTACGCCTTGATGGGGGTCATCCAGTTCAATTCGGCCGTGGTGCAGTTGACGCTAGTGGTGTCTGTATCCAACCTACTAGGCTCGAACTGGTGCCCCATGAAAATTGGTTCCGCATATGAGGCCTGTAAGGATGAGGCGAGCCTGGCGAGTGTATCGGCTGCCATGTTGTCCTCTCTTGGGATGTGACAAATCTTAAAGTGCTTGAACTGCTGGATTAGTCTCTTTGCCATGGCAAGATACTCCTGCATCCTTGCCTCCTTTGCTTCGAACTGCCCGTTTACCTGATTCACTATTAATTGTGAATCGCTATGGGCGACGAGGTACTGGGCGTCCATCTCAATCGCCAACCTTAGGCCAGAGAGGAGGGCCTCATATTCGGCTTCATTGTTTGAGGCATTGAAGTGGAGTTTTACCGCATACTTGATGGGTGTACCATCTGGGGTGCTAAGAAGGAGTCCTGCGCCACCTCCTTCACTTGTTGCGGAGCCATCAACGTACAGCTCCCACTGAGGCATAGAAGAAAAGTCTGATGTCTTGGTAAGCATTTGGGCGCCAGGCGAAGAATCAGAGGTTGCCGGGGCGTCGGGAGCAGAATTCCCCACATGTGTCGGGGCGCCCATAGAGGATTGGGCGCCAGAAGAAGTCTGGACGCCGAGAGAGGAGCTCTGGGCGCCCTCCTCAGTCTGGGCGCCCACTTCAGTCTGGGCGCCCAGAGGTGTCTGGGCGCCCACTTGAGAGTCCTGGGCGCCCACTTCAGAGTCCTGGGCGCCCAGTGATGCTTGGGCGCCCGGGAAAGTTGGGTCTGTAGGCGGCAACATGGTGGGGTCCTCTACATGGGTAAACTCAGCAACAAAATCAGCCAGTGCTTGTGCCTTGATGGCAACCCTTGGTTGGTATTGAATATCAAATTCGTCCAATTCTACTGCCCACTTGAGGAGTCTCCCCGATACGTCAGGTTTTGCCAAAACTCTCTTCAGAGGTTGATCAGTGACGACGATGATTTTGTGGCCCTGGAAGTAATGACGTAGACGCCTTGCAGTAGAAATGAGGGCGAGCGCCAGCTTTTCCAACTCTGAATATCTGACCTCTGCCCCTCGGTATGCTCTGCTCACATAATAGATGGGTTTTTGCACTCCACTATGGTTCGTAATGAGAACAGAGCTCACCGCCGAGGGAGAGGCAGAGAGGTATAAATACAGTACTTCCTCAGGCGAAGCATGTGAAAGGAGAGGAGGTGTGGCCAGGTAGGCCTTGAGCTTCTGGAAGGCATCCTCAGCCTCAGATCCCCATTCAAAAGCTTTTCTAAGAATTCTGAAAAAAGGCAAACACTTATCTGCAGATTTTGAGACGAATCTGTTTAGTGCTGCAATTCTTCCATTGAGGCGCTGCAGCTCCTTAGTCGATGAAGGCGACCTCATGTCCAGTATAGCCTTGATTTTATCGGGGTTTGCCTCAATCCCCCTCTGATTGACCATGAAGCCCAAGAACTTCCCTGATCCCACGCCGAAGGCGCACTTCTCGGGGTTCAGCTTCATGTTATAGGTCCTAATAACACCAAAGGTCTCTTGAAGATGACCGATGTGGTCTGCTGCAGCCAAGCTTTTCACCAGCATGTCGTCCACATACACCTCCATCGTTCGCCCGATCTGAGAGTGGAACATTCTGTTCACCAGGCGTTGGTAGGTTGCTCCAGCGTTCTTTAGTCCGAAGGGCATAACCCTGTAGCAGTAGGTGCCCTTCGGAGTGATGAATGATGTTTTTTCCTGGTCTTGAGGGTGCATGCTAATCTGGTTATATCCAGAATAAGCATCCAGGAAGGAGAGAAGCTCGTGTCCCGCTGTAGCGTCGATGAGGAGGTCAATCCTGGGCAGCGGGTAGCTGTCTTTTGGGCATGCCTTGTTGAGTTCGCTGAAGTCTACGCAAAGGCGCCACTTCCCATTTGCCTTGGCCACCATCACCACATTGGAGAGCCATTCAGGATACGCCACTTCCCTGACCGCCCCGTTATCAATCAGCTTTCCGACCTCCTTGTCTATTGCCTGGGCCCTTTCAGTGGAGGCGCCCCTTAGCTTTTGCCGAACAGGTTTGTGGAGAGGGTTAACATTGAGGCGATGGGTGGCGACCGCTGGGTCGATTCCTCCAAGATCCGCATGTGACCATGCGAATATGCCCATGTTATCCCTCAAAAAATCTGTCAATTGGTCAACCAGATCCTCCGGGAGTGAAGAGCCAACATATACTTTCCTCTCTGGATGCTCTTCATTCAAGATTATAGGGGTAAGTTTTTCAACAGGTTCCCCTCTTTCTGTGGTGGCATCATCTCTTGGGTCCAAGACTTCAACCTGCATCGCCTCCTGCGTTATCTTGGCCTTCATCGAGGTGACGTAGCATTCTCTTGCTGCTACTTGGTCTCCTCTAACCTCCCCCACTCCATTCGGGGTTGGGAAGCGGAGGATAAGATGATAGGTGGAAGGGACTGCTCTTAAGGAGTTAAGAGTAGGTCGCCCCAGAATGATGTTGTAAGCTGATGGACAATCTATCACCAAGAAATTGACCATTGTGGTGGAGGTTCGGGGGGCTGTCCCGGCTGTAACCGGCAATGTGATTGCCCCCAAGGGATACACCTTCTCCCCCGAAAAACCAATGAGAGGAAATTTGACAGGCTGTAACCTCTCTCGGCCCAGCCTCAACTTGTCATAAGCCTCTACAAACAAGATATCTGCAGAGCTTCCACTATCCACCAAGATCCTATGTACCTGGAAATTGGCGATGGTCATCGAGAGCACCAGAGGGTCGTCATGAGGGTGCTGGATGCCTTCTAGATCTTTATCCGAGAAGGATATAGTTTCGTCGGCGCTGTGCCTCGGTGCTTTTGACGGGCGTGGCTCCTCAGGATGCCTCGCCTTCCTGGCATAGGCTTTCATGGCGGAGAAAGACTCCGCTAACCCTCCAGAGATGGTTCGGATTTCTCCAATAGGGTGCTGGTTTTCGGCATTGTGAGGTGGCGGTGGCGCCTGCCCCCTACCAGCAACATATTGGCGCAGGTGTCCACGCTGGATGAGATCCTCAATCTGCCTTTTGAGGTCGAAACAATCATCAGTGTCATGACCGTGGTCACGATGGAAGCGACAATATTTGGTCATGTTCCTGCGGTTTGGTGGAGATTTCATTTTCCCCGGCCATTTTACTGCAGGATCATCTTGTATTTCCAGCAGAATGTGCCCAACGGCAGCATTGAGAGCCGTAAAAGTTTGTTGGGTTCTTGGCGGAACAGGGCCGAGTCGGTCTCTCTGGGGAGCAGGACCGAGTCGGTCTCTGGCAGGTATCCTCTCGGTTCTGCTCCGCTTATTGCTTGGCTCCCTCTTGTCGTCTCTATCGTGCTTTCCTTTGTCCGCCGCTCTGGAGGACTCGCCTCTGGAGGACTCGCCCCGCCTGGCCCTAGTAGCGTCCTCAGCATTCATATATTTCTGGGCCTTCGCCAGTAGCTCCGTCATGCTCTTTGGCGGGCGCTTCATTACTGAGAAGTAGAAACTGGAAGGACGGAGGCCTCCCAAGAAGGCTGTCATGGTTACCTTGTCATCGGCTTCCTCAATCTGAAGTACCTCCTCGTTAAAACGAGTGAGGTATGCCCGGAGACTCTCATTACTATCCTGCTTTACACTCAGCAGGTGTGTGGCTGGCTTTTGGTGGCGGCGTCCTCCAATGAAATGTGATACGAAGGACCTGCTTAGCTCCTCGAATGTGGAGATGGAAGCTGGGGCGAGATTGGAAAACCACTGTCGGGCGGAACCCTTCAACGTGGTTGGAAACGCCCTGCACATAATCTCCTCCGGGATACTGTGCAGCTGCATTATTGTTTTGTAAGTTTCTAGGTGATCCAGCGGATCCTTTGCTCCATCAAAGGTTTCCATGGATGGCATCTTGAACTTACCAGGGAGTGGATAGTTCACCACGTCAGGCTTGAACGGTGTGTCCGTTCGCCTGACTAGGTAATCCACGGTCTCTGGCGCGCGTGCCTTCATGGCGTTGAAAACATCGCCTAGTTGATCTTGCATCTCTCTGAGCTTCTCGTCCCATCGGTTGGGGGCTGCTCTGCTTGAATCGTAGAAGTAGCTCGCGCCTTCCAGCTCCTGATTCTCACTTTCCCCTTCCTGGAAATGAGGATCCTCCCCATCAGAAGCGGAGGGAGGATGTGAAAATTCTCCGTGATTTGACCCTCCCGGAGGTGGGGGTCCTCCTGGAGGTGGGGGTCCTCCCAACTGGGCCCCACGGGGGGCGCCCTGGGGATGGGCGCCAGGGTGTACACCATGGGCACCGCCAGGGTGTACACCATGGGCGCCCTGTGCATGGGCGCCCGGGGCCTGGGCGCCAGGAGCATGGGCGCCCGGGGCCTGGGCGCCTAGGTGGAGAGCTCCTCGCCGTCGTGGAGCTCTTTGATGCCCCGGGCGTGTGCCTCCTTGCGGTACTCCTCCGACCCCTCCTTGCCCCGCGAGCATGAGTTGTAGTATTTGATGGTTTTGGGCTACCATCTGTTGCATAGTCTCCAACATTAGTTGAGGAGTGGGAGCAGGAGCATTCGGGCCAGGATTAGTCAGTGGAGGACCATCCTCGCCCTCTTCGCGTCTTGTCGATCTGGTGGTCACCATAATTGGAATGAGAGTGAAAACTTTTTGTACGTTTCCCACAGACGGCGCCAAACTGATGATGTCAAACTCTTGTTCGGACACCACCGGTCAAGTAATAATGGTAATCAATGCAAATTAAGATGAGAGAGGGATTTATAGTGGTTCGGTCAGTGTGACCTACGTCCACTTTCGGAAAGGCTGAGGTATATTAATATTCAAGGGTTACAACTTAGGAGAGAGAGAGAGCTTTGCTAGTCAATAATAGTTGCCTGCCCCTCAAGTACCGAGGGGCTCTAGTATTTATAAGCTTCCCCTAACAGATGGGGAGACTTCTCAGCACGGTTCACGAGGAGCGTTCGAGGTGTCCTCGACTGGCGAGGCAGTTGCGATATTCTCCGCTGGACCTGGTAAGAGCGGGACGTGGCCTGACTGCTTCCGAAGCGCTCCGGACTGCTATGACGTGGCCGGGCATCGTGGATACGGGCCCGGACTGCAAACGGATCTCCATTAACTTTGGGCTTTGGCTCACGACAGATCGGGCCAAGTTGGGCCGGACTCATCATCACTTATAGGTATGAAGAAAGGGAAATGAATTGAAAGAAAAAATTGCCTATGATCGAAAGAAAATAAAATCCTCAACAAAAAACTCTATTGACTTTCAATAAAAGAAAGTTTGGAAAACTCGGTCACAAGTTGACAATCACACTTTGACAAAATCATCAAATTCAAATAGTACAAAAGCAAAGTATGGGTTAGAGAATCATCTCATTAAGTTAAAATGGAGAACATAGTATAAAAGAAAAAAAAAATTAGAAAAAGAGAAACGAAAATTGAGTAGTGAGGATGAAAACTTCGTGTATTGTATCATGGAGAAAAGAGTTTAGATTTTAAATCGTATATTCAAAGAAATGTTCGACGCTTCTCATTAATTAGTAAGAAAAATCTAAGCTCCCAAATAAAAACCCTTTTTAACTAAATCTTGTCTCAATATAAGTTAGGCATACCATCAAATTGTTCACACCCAAAGCACATAAATAAAATCTTATAAATTTAAAGTATTTATTAGTGATTGATTTATGATTTATTCGAGTAAACGAGACAAAATTTGCGGATCTAATCAAGCATCGAGTCCTCACATTTGGAAGCCCCACTTCCTTTTGGACCAATCCAAAATTAGAAAAAAAAATTAAAAAGAAGAAAAGAGAAAGTCTTCAATAAATACATACATGGTCAGGAAAAATTCTTAAATTATATATCTTACCTTTTTTTTTTTTTTTAATGAGCGGCTGAGATTGAAGATTTCACACCGTCCACTTGTATACAAAGGCAAGTACAAGGCGAGTCACTTTTATCATATATAAAAAGGCCACCCCTTGCAATAGCTTTGGACCGTGCCCTTGCATAGATTACAGACAGATAGGTTTATGGAAGGAAAATACGTAGCGAGCGACCTCAATAAACAAGGCGATGTGACATGCCAACCAATCAGGTTTCAGCTCCGGATATATGCCGCCTCAATCTCGAAGACGGGATACGTGGCACTACCACTTGCGAGGAATATATCTTGCTCCCTCCGTCCTGATTTTTCCACATGCGTCCACAACCTCCCATGTCCGCATCAACCATGTATGTCATCATGCATGCATGCATGACATGTGTGAAGAGCGGTAAAGTCGGTGGTGCGTGGTCCCCACCAGTTCGTAAATTTCACGACTTTCGTGTCACGCGCACTACCCTTCCCCGCTCGGGTCAACGTCGACCTTAATGACCAACGGGTTTAGGAACTACATATTTTTAACCTGGGTTGCCGAGTCGCCCGAGATATTTTTTTGTTAAATACTCTGCTACTTTTGGATTTTATCATTGTCTTGCTACTTTCGTGGGCCTCTGGAAGTAGTGTGCTTGGACATTTGCTTGGTAGAGCATCCATGGGCTCATCAAAATCAATTTCTTAAAAACGAAACATTTACAACGATATACGAATTTTAATTAAAAAGAGAATATTTAAGTGCATCCATTCCTCACCGTTGTGGTGAGAGACACCCTCTTTTTGAAAAATTTCAAGTATTTGTACTTGAAATAGATGCACTTGAATATCCCCCTTACTTAAATATGAATTAATCTTATCCGTTAATTTGATAGCGGACAAAACTTTCGTTGAAGTGAAAATGTAAAATGGAGGTATTTCTTTCTATGTGGTTTAGGTTTTTGAAGTAAAGCCTTGCGAATTTCCATTAAGCCTAATTAAGCCTGCCCGAGCCGTAATGAAAACAGAGATTGCCAACCCTGAGCTTGAACCCGTAGTTTGACATCCGGTTGTAGATGTAAATAAATTTTTTTAAAAAGAAAGTATTCATACACCCACTAGCACACTTACCCAAAATTCTCACCATCTGTGCTACAGTTGGTGATTTCTCGCCATCTTTGCTACAGTTAGTGATTAATCTCTGATTATTATTTTTATCTATTTCTCAAAGAAAAAGTGAGTGGACTCAAAAAAATTTACCTGCTCATGTGATTTAATGCTGTTGATGGCAAGATTTGGGCCAAATACACCTGTGCGGGCCCACGTGCAAAGAACTTGGTTTGGAGTTCGCCAATTTGAAAATTGGCCAGGACCAAGTTTACAAGTTTAGTACCCATTAGTACATCTAGATTCACATCCATGCTTAAGCATTAACTCCCAATAATGAATTTATAAAAAAGAACATCGTAATAATCCAATATTTTTACATAGCATATATATCTACATAACACGTTACTTATTGGTTTATACACATATGTTATATGCACAACATATACATGTAACATCATGATCATTTGACTGTAAATTCCCATCTATTTTATGCAAACAATCTTAGAGTTACGATTTGGACTTTAAAAAAGGTCGTAACGGTTGAAATTGTTTACCTCAAAACGTGTTTGGATGGAGCATATAGGACAAGTGAATGGAAAGGAAAGGTAAGAAGGTGGGACCCCCTACAATAGGATCTGATCTGTTGACCTATACATGATTAAAGGCTCTAATCCAAAGTACAATAGTTCTCTAAGTATACATGAGCAGTTAAACGAAAATCTTATTTACATGGAGACTTGAAATTATTCCCTATGAAAGAATGAAACAAGGGTAATTAATTAGGTGGAATCAAGGGCAGTTTGGTAATCTGTGTAACCCTTTGACAAATGATAAAAACAAGTGGATTACGTGTCTAATGGAGGTGAATGTCGGCAAAGCACTCGCCTTAAAAGAATGGCAGATATTGGATGGTCGGTGACAACCGTCACCGTTGGTAGTTTATTTATCAAACCGCATCATCTTATTATAATGTTTTAGTGACTTTTCTAGTTTATGCATCTTGTGAGTAACAACTTGTCTTTAACTTAAAAGCAGAAGGACAAAATATCATACGCTGCTTCACGTGGAAAGTACCGATATCACCCTCTTCATGGTCGGAGATTTACAAAGATACCATTTCATCAATCATGATCGAAGCTTCTGGAAATTAGGTTACCACCACCAAAATATCATGTAATCTATTATCAACATTTTTTATATGTAAAATCAGTTGTTCAAACCAGCACAACACACTACTCAAAGTCGAGTGGTGTCGGCACCTCGATTTTACATGCATGCTTAAAAATCATTTCCTGTATTTTTAGACTAACAGTAGCATTCTTGGCTAATAGGCTAACCTAGAGAATAAAAAAAACCAACAAAAAAAATTGTCCGGATAATTTTTGAAACTAAGAAGAAAACAAGAAAAAAATTGTCTTGGAGGGTGTTTGGAAATCATATATTTATAAAGATTTTGCTATATTATCTTCTTGTTTAGAATAACATATACACTTAAAAACTAGGTGTTTAAATAATTTAGAAGGTATCCTACGACATCTCACTTTCTCATAAAAATCTTTCTTTCAAAATATTCAGATATATGGTGTATAAAATAATCTTTCGTTAAGAAAACTATCCAAAACGAGTAGGACTACTAGTTAGCGTGACCCACATAAATTTATTAACACTAAATGGGTTTTAACAGTTAGTCCAACGATTTTATAATTAGATAGGCCCTTCCATGGTTACTAATATTAAAGCACTCTAGTGCGACTACTAGTTAGTGGATTGCCTTTGGATCAATCATCCATATTTCTTTCTTCTTTTCTTGTTTAGGTGCATCGTCTAGTAAAGATTTTATAAATTGCCAAACACTTTAAATGTATATCGAAATTTGTAGGAATTGCCAAACACCATAATTGACATAATATTATAATATAATATTATTTTTTATGTGATAATGAAATTCTACATTATTCAAATTTGACAATATTATGTTCTGTATTAATTTATCCAAACACCCCCTTAGATACATTTTTGTTATGAACCAATTACCTATGCGTAACATGTTCTGCACATGATTTACTATCTTAGAGCATTTTGTTGCCTTAGATACAGGAAGGCATGTGGGTATTCAAGTACGAATTTTGTGTTGGACATGGTCACTAATTAGATTATAGAAGAAGATTTTGGAGGTTGGAGTTGCAAAGATTTGTACACAACACATGTATCTTTTAGCTGTAAGGTGGCATTTAAGCTAGGGTTGTAAACGGGTTAGTTCCGGTCCGGGTCCATAATCGTTAAGGAGAAGATGGAACCAGATCCGAACCTAGAACCGTTTCAGAACTGGTTTCTTGGCTCCAGAACTGGAATCGGAACCAAAACTATATATAGGACGGGTCCAGGTTTAAGTAGAGAATGATATTTAAGAAACATAGTTTTTATGAAAGATTTTCAAAAATTGAGGTAATAAGTCGGGTCTCGGGTCCAAACCAAGGTGGAACCGGAATCGGATCCATTTACTTATTGGGGCCTAAATAAGAACTTAGACCCGGTTTTTAATGGATTGGAACCTACGGGTAATCAGAGAATCGGATACTCATTTACATCCCTAATCTAAGCCTTCCATACGAAATGTTTTTTTATCTATTTCGACCTACCTCAAGTTTGGCCTGAATTGTGTGTGGATAAGTTGAGCTTATCCAACTCTGGTTGAAAACAGAATTGCAAAACCTAATCACATGCAATGATAATAATCAAGCTAGAACTGATACCCTTTTTTGTATTTTGAAAAGGTACTTGACTCACATGTGATATCCAAAAAATTCAAGATACCTAACCCTCGTGTGTACTGGCCACCCTTAATTTTACACTCATAAGTTTCTAAAGTATAAGTTGTTGGATTCAAAAGGCTAAGAAATCAGTTCATCTAAGGTTGGACCTTTTAAGTCCCCTAACTTGAGGACAAGGGATAATTTGATTGGAACTATTTGTTGTCTATTCCCGATCCACACATTGATCCCCTATTCTTCCATGATTGATATGTAAAGATACAGGTCAGCTTGGCCTAACGGGTCAGCCCACGACCCATGAATTGGGCAAGCCCACAAATCAAGATATTATATGAGTTGTCAAATAGATATCAGTTACCTTATTATAGTCTGTAATCATGTAATTAGATCCTTCAGTTTAGGCAATTAGATCTGTAATTAGATCCTCTAATTTAGGTAATACTGTATTATATAAGGATATACATTGTCAATACAAAACAAGCAATTCTCTTGCAACTGTCTCTGTGTTCTGTGTGGCTTTGTGATCTCTGGCATTCTTCTGTTTAGATTTAAGGATATCTCACATGGTATCAGAGCCCTAATCATCTGTCCATTCAAGCACAAGAGAAGTCCTGCGACAATCCCGTTTCGTCTGTAAGCTGTGAAAAGCACTGTATCTGCTGTGATCAAAGGTGGCCCACCTGTTGATCAACCTTTGCCCAGAAGAAAATCCCCCTATCCTGGTGGCCCGTCACTCCTGGGATTTCTACATATTTTTTCCAAATTTTTTGATCATCTGAGGTAGGCCATTATCTCTGATTTGTACTTCTCTTAGTTAAGCAAATAGTTTTCATCACAACCGTTCCATATTCTGGTCTCTCTAGCTTTCATCAAACTTCCACTTGGAAAAGTTTCGGATTTTTGAGGAAGAGATCTCTGTGTGATCTGATCTTCCCCCTGATCATCAAGTGGGGCCCACAGAACAAATCTGTGCCCAGATTCAAGGACGTCTGGCACTATCTCTGGGATTTTTTTCATCAGCTTGATCCCTGTGGCAGAAATCTGTCATCTGATCCTTCCGTAAGGCCCACAGTACTATTCTGTGCTAAGATTCAAGGACTTTGTTATCTGATCATTCCGTAGGGACCGCCTTTATTGGAATTTTTCAGATCTGGTTAGTGATTGTGACTGGATTTCTCATCTATTCAGTCTGTCAACACATTGTTTATTTCAATGTCTTCTGATCGCTCTGTCTCGGGCATTACTGTCATAGTTGATGGAACAAACTATTCCTATTGGTCTCATCTAATGCAAAATTTTCTCGAAGGACAAAAACTTTGAAAGTATATTGCTACACAGATCCCTACACCAGACAGTAAGGATGCTAAGTTTGAGGAATGGGAAGCTTTAGTCCGGAAGATCAATTCTTGGATTGCCAATTCGGTCACACCATCTATTGGGAACCAATTGGCTAAATTCAATTATCCTAAGGATGCTTGGGATTATTTAGCCAGATTGTATACTCAATCTAATGCTGCTCGCCGGTATCAATTAGAATGAGAAATAAAAAATGCAGACCAAGGAAATGACTCCATTCATGATTTCTTTATCAAAATGACTGCTCTATGGGATCAACTAGCTCTAATGGAACCCACTTTTGCTACAACTGATGACGCCCATACATTTGAGGTATATAGGCAGAAGACTCGCCTGATTCAGTTTCTTATGGCTCTCCGCCCTGACTTTGAACATGTTCGTGGCTTATTATTACATCGGTCCCCTCTACCCTTTGTTGATACGGCACTTTCAGAACTATTGGCAGAAGAACAAAATCAGTTTTCTCTTACAAAAAAGAAACATGTGGAACCTACACATGTCCTGTCAGCAAATGTTAGTACCCCTCAGCATGATCGCTCTTATCCATCTGGTACCAATGACTTTTGCAATTATTGTAAGAAGAAAAGACATTGGAAACGGGACTGCCCAACCAGACCTCAAAGGCCAAACACCAAGAACAAACAATCTGGTCATCAACCCAACCGCGGTCCCATACAATCTTATCCTCAGCGATGCTATGCTGCCAATGTCACTGAAGATGATAATTCTGTGCCTCCGCAAATGGATCTTACCTCACAAATTCGGGCTATGGTTGATGAGCGTATGCAACAGTTGTTTCTGGCTTCCTCCACTGGTTTTGCTTCTCAGATGGTCACCACCCCCTCAGCCTCTGGTTCTACCATGACCATTTTTGGTCCTTCAGGTACACATGATGCTACATGGATTTTTGATTCCGGTGCTTCCTATCATATGACAAATGATGTTTCCAAACTTCATAATTGTCATACTCCTGCTAGCTCTCTCACCATCCATACAACAGATGCCACTCCTCTACCAGTCTCACTTATTGGCTCCGTTTCACGTAAGTTGCTTTTTCTCACTAATGTTTTGTGTGTTCCCCACCTTTCCATCAATTTAATCTCTGTTAGTCAACTGACCTCTTCTGGATTTCTTGTCTCATTTTCTTCCACTGGTTGTTCTGTGCAGGATCCGCGCACCGGGAGACAGATTGCGACCGCCCTTAGGTCAGGAGGACTTTACTATCTTCAATCGCTGCACCTTCCATCTTCAAGCTTCTCCCCTGTAGCCCATGTTTCCTCTACATCTCCTTTTGCTCTTTGGCACTCTCGTTTAGGACATTTATCTTTAAATAAAATGAAACTTTTATCTAATAGTGGTGTTCTTGGAAACATTTTTATATCAGACATTTCTTCTTGTTTTGGTTGCCACTTTGGTAAACAACGTGCATTTCCTTATAATAAAAGCACTTCTTTTACTACTGCTCCCTTTGCTTTGGTACATTCTGATGTTTGGGGACCCGCCTCTCAGCCAACGAAAGGCGGTTCCATTTATTATGTGTTGTTTATTGATGATTTCACAAGATATACATGGTTGTATTTGATGAAAAATCGTTCTAAGTTAGATGTCATCTACACTGCTTTCTCTAACATGGTTTCCACTCAATTTGACACAAGAATTATAATATTCAGGTCAGACTCTGGGGGAGAATACATGTCTCACAAATTTCGTTCTTACCTGACTAGTCAAGGAACTCTAGCTCAATTATCCTGTCCTGCCACACCACAACAAAATGGAGTGGCAGAACGGAAACACAGACATATCCTCGAGACTGCTAGATCCTTGATTCATTCCTCCCATGTCCCTCTACAATTCTGGGGGGAAACAGTCCTCACTGCCATTTATCTGATTAACAGAACACCATCCACTGTCTTATTTGGCATATCTCCATATGAAAAATTGTTCTCGTGTAAACCTGATTTGTCCCATTTCAAAGTATTTGGCTACACCTGCTTTGTTCTGTTGCATGATAATGAGAGAACCAAACTTGCACCCAAATCCATTGTCTATGTTTTTTTAGGGTATGGCATTGAACAAAAAGGATATCAGTGCTATAATCCTAAAACCAATAAGTTACGAGTCTCTCGTAATGTCATCTTCTTGGAACATATACCGTTCTATACATTACCCATTGCATCCTCTTCTCCTTAGCAACCTCCGATCTATCCCCTTGACCCTTTTCGAGATCTATTTCCCTCCGACACTCCTTCTCCTCCACCCCTGCAGGTATATCATCGTCGGCCCAAACCTCCGTCTGCTCACTCAGAATCTGCAGCTCTTCCTCCTACTTCTGACCATGAGCCTATCTCCTCTGCTCCAGATGTGCAGGATCCTCCTCAGCCTCGAAGGTATCCCTTGCGCACCAGAATTCCTCCCTCCCGATTTGGCTTTGTTTGTACTGATCATTTTTCTCCCTCGTATAAGTCATTCCTTGCAGCAATTCATGCTTTAGCAGAACCACAATCCTATAAGGAGGCCATTACTCACTCAAACTGGAGATCTGCCATAGCAGAAGAACTTGCGGCTCTGCATAAAACTCAAACATGAGATCTTGTTCCTCTTCCCTCGGGGAAACAGGCTATTGGTTGCAAATGGTTATTCAAGATCAAGACCAAATCTGATGGAAGAGTTGATCGTTATAAGGCCCGCTTGGTTGCCAAAGGCTACACACAAGAATATGGGGTAGATTACGAGGAGACCTTTGCTCCAGTTGCTAAGATGACAACTGTCCGGACCTTTATCCCCGTTGATGCTGTTAGACGTTGGCCACTCTACTAGCTTGATGTCAAAAATGCATTTTTGAATGGATTTCTTCATGAAGAAATCTATATGCATCCTCCCCCAGGTGTCACGAGACCTCCTCATTATGTCTGTCGTCTCAAACGTGCTTTGTATGGATTCAAACAAGCCCCTCGTGCTTGGTTTGAACGGTTTAGCACCAGCATTGGTTTTTCTCAGAGCGCTCGTGACTCCGCTCTCTTCACTCGCTATTCACGATCTGGATGTGTTTTCTTGTTACTTTATGTCGATGATATGATTATCACTGGCAGTGATGCTCCTGGTATTCTATCCTTGAAGCGTTTTCTTCATCGACAGTTTGAGATGAAAGATTTGGGTCATCTTCGGTATTTTCTAGGCATTGAGGTTGCCTTCTCTCCTAACAGATATCTTTTATCGCAAACAAAATACTGTAATAAAGTTCTCCAACGAGCTGGACTCACAGATCATAAACCTGTATCTACTCCAATTGAACATAATCTAAAGTTTCGGACTACTGATGGAGAACTGCTTTCTGATCCAACTCGTTATCGTGAGGTGGTCTGCAGCTTGGTATATCTTACTATTACCAGACCAGATATTGCCTATGCAGTACATGTGGTAAGTCAATTTGTTGCCCAACCCACTCATCTTCGTTGGGGTGTTGTCCTGCGCATATTGAGATACTTACAAGGGAGTTCAATCCTCGCCCTCCTTCTTTCCTCCAGTCAGAATCTTAATCTCCATGGTTACTCTAATTCCGATTGGGCAGGAGATGTCAATGATCAGCTATCTACAATCGGCTTTTCCATTTTTCTTGGCTCTTCTCTTATCTATTGGAAGAGCAATAAACAAGAAGTTGTCTCACGAACATCCACTGAAGCTGAATATCGTGCTGTGTCTCACACTACTACTGAAATTATTTGGCTTCGCTTGTTACTTCAGGATTTAGGAGTTCTAGTTCCTAAATCTACCTCTCTCTTTACAGACAGTGAAAGTGCACGGAAACTAGCCACAAATGATGTCTTCCATGAACGATCCAAACATCTTGAAGCTGACTGTCATTTTATTCGTCAACATGTTCGGAGTGGTACTATTAAGCTTATCCAGATTTCATCAACTGCTCAAATTGCAGATTTTTTCACCAAAAGCCACTCCACTTCTCGGTTTTCGGAGCTAGTTTCCAAGCTTTCGATGGTCATATTCTCCCATCCAAAGCTTGAGAGGGGGTATAAAGATACAGGTCAGCTTGGCCTAACGGGTCAGCCCACGACCCATGAATTGGGCCAGCCCACAAATCAAGATATTGTATGAGTTGTCAAATAGATATCAGTTACCTTATTATAGTCTGTAATCATGTAATTAGATCATTCAGTTTAGGCAATTAGATCTGTAATTAGATCTTCTAATTTAGGTAACACTGTATTATATAAGGATATACATCGTCAATACAAAACAAGCAATTCTCTTGCAATTGTCTCTGTGTTCTATGTGGCTTTGTGATATCTGGTATTCTTCTGTTTAGATTTAAGGATATCGCACATGATATATATATCCATATAGACCTAATAAAAATATCTTTATTTTTCTTAAGTAATTATTTTCTCCGATGTAGCCCAATTTGTGTGCTCAAGCCCAAATCTAGCCTGAATTTTAATCAAGCTACTAAATCAGACCTAAGCCTTAGCCCAAGCCCGGGCAAGCCTAGCCCAAATTACATTTCTTGCATGCCTTAACATTCATGTTAGGCATTGTATCTATTGAGGAGTGGGCTCCCCACTCCTCCAGAAGGGGAATATTGAAAAGTATTTTCGTTGTCTCTACTAATGCCTTAAGGTTTTAGTAGCAATGGTTAGTTAAAGAAATTCAAAATGGTATCAGAGCCAACCGATCATGAATTCAAATCCCAGGAGGAACGTCTTAGCGCAAAAAAAAAGAAGAAGAAAAGTGTGCCCCAAAAAAGTGGGGGGAGTATTGAGGAGTGGGCTCCACCCGGGGGGGGGGGGGGTTGAAAAGTATTTCCACTGTCTCTACAAACGCCTTAAGGTTTTGGTAGCAATAGTTAGCTAAAGAAATTCAAGACTCAAGAGTACCTTTGATGTCAGGTTTATGTCTCGTATTCTTGGTTAAGTGGATTGGTTGATTCGGTTAGCCAAGGACTAAGAAATGGTTGGTTATAAATAATTATGTAACTTGTAATCCTAAACTGAATATAGTGAAGAGATTGGGTGCTCTCTTTGGCCATAGAAGTGGGCGCATCAATCAACCATGTAAATCTTCTTGTGTGATTTTTTATACTTCTGCACGTACATTCACAGTGCTTAGGCAATTGCCTTTTATCTCTTGGCATTTGAAATGCTTACCAAAATTCTAAATTCCAGCCACCTATAAGGCCTCAAATGACCTTTTAAAGTTTTTTGAATTCTATCTTCAATGCATTTGGTTGGAATTTCAAACGCTCCACAAAGAAGAGGGGACTTGGAATTCCGTCTGAGGGGGGACAACTTTTGGAAAATTTAAAATTCCTCTTAGCATGAATTATGGAAATACTGGTAAAGAAACAAGCCCAAAACCCCTCTTTAGAACTCTTTCATTTTTATTCCACATCTGAATAGTTAGATAGGAAAGAAGAGAAGCTCAAGGGACCAGAACAAGCAACAGCTCTCACATGGGTCCCATAATAGTGTGGTGCACTGTCGAGGTTGCATATTGATTTGAATGTTTCATAAGAAAATTGAAACTTACTTTTTTGTTCATTATTTTTATCAATTGATTATGATTTCACTGGCTTAATCTCTTTTGGAAGGATCAATAATCAAATAACCACTGGCACATACATCAATATTAAATTTAAGAACCAGAGGGCACTTGTTCCCTACTCAATTTTTTATCCTTTCGAATCCTTTACTTCTTCAGTAGTAAGAATGACATCTGGTGGTTGGGTTTGGTTTTGGCATGTAATCATGGCAAACCTGAACTCAGCCTGACTCACAACTTTCGTGGCAACCTGACTTAAGATGGGTTTATAACATGTCATGAGATCCGAATCCGATATTTATCTATTTTTTGGTACAAACCGAATGGGCTAGTTGGCCTTCTCTATTCCTTACCGCATACCCACTCTAAACCTAACAAAACCACTACCAGAATTTTCCCAGGCCCGTTTATCACTTTACTAAAATAGTAAAAGTTAAGTAAAGCTTCCTATGTTTTATACAAGGGGTCACATCAAAAGCACTTTAATTCAAAATTTCCTCCATCTTTTTAAAATAAAATCCGCTAAAAGACGAAAAAACCTCTACTTTTCTATACAAGAAGTAAAAAACATTTCATACCAAACAACTAAAGACAAAATATTATCATAACTCACTTATATTTTATTCCCTCTTGATGTGATACTTTACTTCACTTCATTTCACTTGATTTTAAAAGTAAAATTACCAAATGGGCCCGGTGAATTAGAGTGGGTTACCCATTCACCCGACCCAATTGCAGTCTTTTTTTTTTTTTTGCTAACGGAGGGTTCCCAACCCTTTGGACTGGATTAATCCATCCGGGTACATAGATAAGCCAGGTAAAACCCCTGTGACCTCCAAGTAGTAGTACTAGTGGACTCAACATTCAGTTTTTGAAGAGGGGGGAATTGGGTATCGATAGCAGGGCCTCTAGCTCTAGCTGCTCTGGTGATTCAACAATATGCAGATTTCTACAACTCTTTCAAACATGACATATGGTAGAGTTTTGTGGAGATTGCTACCCTACTATATGCAATAGGAATTTGAAATATATCCATACACCAAAAAACCACATCAAGACATAAAACGTAGGGTCGGCAAATGAAAGAGAATTTTGCTTTAAAAATGATTAGATCAGATATACATCAATGCCAATTGGATCTGAATTTTCTCATATAACAGATCCCAAGTCTCTCTTTTACTGGGTAGGCCAATGGGCCCCATATATTATGCCCCTTATCCAATATAAAAAAGTTGTAAAGAGCAACAAATATTGAAATGATAAAGAATTTGATTCATTGTGTGTTATCATTTTCACCCAACAATTAAACTAAATTGAAGAAAGACCGACAATACAATGAGATCTGCAACATAAAAGCACAAACAAAAGAAGGAATTGGTACAAAACAAATCTATTTTCTTTGGAACTTTCCGTTTTCATGCATGATCCTTGATCAATAATGTTGGAGAAATGGAGAAAAAAGAAAATTTCCTGCTATATGACATTTGGAGTATTGTAAGAAAAGAAAAATGCAATAACCAAAAAGCTCTTGTTGGTGTAGTGCTTGACCTTTTCACTATTGAGTGAAATTCTCGTTTTTAAAAAGGAGGAGGGTGTTTTTTTTTTTTTAACCTCAACCTAAGAGGCTGGGACCCAAGAGAGCCCACACAAGTGGGAAGGGGAAGCTCACAATGTGGGAAGATATATAGCCCACACACATGAGAAGAGTGGCATATATCAATCCTAGGGCAGCCGGGGGTGGTATGTTGGGGTGCCAATTGAGTAACGCTTTGGTGATTGATGAGAAATTTCTTTGGTAGCTTATGTTTTATAACTTTGGTCATATTTGTATAATGCTCTTGTATCATTGTTTTCTTCTTGTTTTTCTTTTTAATGTGTGGTGTCTTTAATTTACTCTCCATTATCATTAATATATTTTTCAGTTACTGATTAAAAAAAAAAAAAACTAAGTAAGCCCTTGTTGTCTTCTAATAAGAGAGGAGATGGAAAACTATAAATAAAGAGGATGTAGTGTAACTCACTTCACTTCGATTCACTTGTCATCCCATTGATAAGACACAGATAGTAATGAAAAGTAGAATAGAGTCATGAATCCCTTGTGGAGAGCAACTTAATGTGATGTGATCAAGTGATCTAAGCATGGAATCAAGTATGATTTATATTTAATTTGATTTCATGTTATTCAGATCTCCTATGATAGTCCATCCAAGCATGATTTATTTAGTTGAATCTAAAATGCAGCACCCGGATGTAATATAATCTGATGTGAATTGGGCATGGGCAGTACATTTCACTTGATCAGATAATCTTACTGTGAGGGCCTTTTTTTTTTTTTTTTTTTTACATGGGTTTAACTCGGGCAGTTGGAACAAGTATTAGCTGAAGCAAAATCCAATTAAAATTGTATGTAGGTAAATCCCAACCTGAATAAAACCGGAACATATTTGACCAGAACTATAAATTCTCTAACCATGTGGACTTCTGGCTAACCGAAGTTGACCTGAGTTTGGTCTGGTATCCAAGATTCTTTTTGGCATTTTTGCTTGACTAGATGGGGCCAACTTGAGCCGCACATATCATGAGACAAAGGGGGATGGAAAGATCCAAATACGACCACCCTAGATATAATGTTTGAAGCCAATCCCATCTCTATAACACCTTAATCCATGGCCCACAAATTTAACCGAAGCTATGCCTGTTCACGTGATAGGCAAGTAATGGTTTGAATTGATAGCAGGTGACAAGAGACCTACCGTATGAGCCCTTGTGCACTTCCTAAATAGGGCACCTAAGGTTGTTGTCGTTCTGGCCACATGCACTCCATTGTCATATATAGGGGTGCTAAAGGCCGGGCCAGCCTGGGCAGGACCTGGGTTCAGCCCGATTTGGGCCAGGTTCTGCCCTTGGGCTTTAGTACTTAAGCTTGGCCTGGATCTAAACTTTTGGCCCGTTAAACATAATGGTTTAGGACTGGATTAGTGATAGAAACCTAGAAGCTGGGGGATTTATTTACCCAAACAAGTGATTAGAATCCCCAAAAGAGTGATAATAAGCCTTTCTCGGCCTGACCCAGTTGACTAAATGGGCGGGGTGGGCTAGCCTCAGGCTAGGCAATTAAGGCTCGTTTTGAGCTTGGGCTGGTACAGTCTGAATATGCCTAAGCCTAGCCCTCCAGGTCCATGAACACCCTAATTGTGGACCCTCTAACATTCGAACTCTGAGGGCTCTATAGTAAGCCTACCAACAAAATGTAAACCACTCAAAAAATAAATACCAGCTCTTATACATGGAGATTTGGCCAAATCCCAAATTGGATTTGGCACCACTGACCTGGTTTTGCCTATTTTTTTTACTCTGTCTTCCTTCTTATTATGTTCACTTCCCGTCTCATCCTCTGGGCTCCAGTATATTGATCCAGGGCTTAATAGGCATATTGGGGTCCAGTTGTCATCTATGTACATCCAAACTTGGGCATTTATGTTGATATAGGACTGGAATCAGGTCGAATAAAATGGATATGGATTTTACTAGAATCTAACCCATAGCCATAGTCAACACAGCAATAATTTTGTGGCACTTCCTCATCTTAATCTCAATAATTGACATATGTGTGACAAACCCATACCATCCAAATTCTTGGGCCACATTGTCCATGAGTTCGTCATCATCATATCGATTAAAGTATTTCTTAATATTTTATACCAATTGATTGCTTCTTAATGTTTGATTTTGGTTTCTAATGTTCATTTGACAACTACCGATCCCAGGTTAGAACTATCTTATCAAGTATTATCAACATAATTTTGGCACATAATCAAGAGCAAGATTCAAACTCAGCATAATTAGATTGATATGAATGAAGACCAAGAGTACAACCCAAAGAGAACAATGACTCACTCACGCTAATGACGTACTCGTTTCGTGTAATTGAACTCCTAAGATTACATTTTCATAAATAGTTAACAAATAATAATTACGAATAAAGTGTGGATATAGAAAAAATGACCATCAAGTGATTTTCCCTTTAAGCCTGGTTTGTTTGCCCATATTGCATAACCGTTGAATACATGTGTACTCATGGTTTAATAAGCCTGGTGAAAGAGTTAAGTTCAAAGATATAAGGTGAAAAGTGAAAGATACATAAAGACAATGACTTACTAAGATGATGGCCGTAATTCATTTCTCTCTCTTTCTTTATTCAATTCTCATTAAAACCCCAAGGAGTTGGCCGAGAGTGGTCAGGACCAGAGTTCATCTCTCTTCAGGAGGTGAGGTTCTGGTATCAATTCACGATTCCCACTCTTCGGGAACCGAACCACAATTCCTCTCCCTTTCGGAGCTGAGGTTTTGGTATCGATCTCCGATTCCTCCCTTTTCACGAAATGAACCATGGTTCCTCTCTTTTCCGGAGCTGAGGTTCTGGTATTGATCCCTGATTCCCTCATCTTCACGAATTGAACCATGGTTCCTCTCTCTTCCGGATTCAAGATTCGTATCGATTTTCGATTCCCTCTTCTTGAGGAACCAAATGTTGAGTCCACCACTGCTACTACATGGGTTTTATCTGTTTCTCTTTGTGCCCAGAGGGATTAGTTCAGCCCAAAAAATTGTGAATCCTCTGTTAGCAAAAAAATAAAAATAAAAATTCTCATTAAGCATGTCTGAATATTTTATTGAGAAAACAAAATAAATATCAAAGCAACAGAAATTTACATAAAAGAAAAATATACTTTTTGATTTAATTGCGTAAAAAAGTAATATGTTTTTTTTTTCACCCTCCCTTCATTTTTTTTATGTAAAAAAAACAGGAAGTGGTTGTGCGACCACAATTAAAAGGGCTGTTTCGGTATAGGGTGCACCTAAAGTAAAATTTTTTGATAAAATTTTCGAAAAACCACTTTTATTTCCACTATATTTATTTTCACCGCCTTCGACCCTTGTTTGTAATTTTTTTCTTAATTTTCGAAGTTTCTGATATTTTCTCCTCGCTCCCATCTTCTTCGTAGATTAAAACTTCTCAAAATCCCGAGCCGCTCGATCCAAACTACAAATGATTCACCCTCCTTTTCATCTTTCTCGATTCCATCGACATTTAGGGTTTTCACCATAATCAAAACGATTCATTCCCTTTTCCCCTCCCTCGATTCCATCGAGCATCATCCAGAAATCCCATACCCTTCGAACAAGATCCAATTTTTACCTCTTTCTAGGGTTTCGACATGGATCAAGAAATCCAGCATAGAGAAGTGGAAGCCCCAAACGAACCGATCCTCTGCTCGAATAACTGCGGATTCTTCGGAAGCTCCGCCACGAACAATCTCTGCTCCAAGTGCTACCGAGACTTCGTTCTCAAGCAGTCACAGTCTTCCTCTTCTGCTTCTTCTTCGATATCTGAGAAGGAGAAGAAGGAGGTAGAAGAACCCATCAAGGTGGAAGGAAATTTAGACGCGAGCGCCTCAGCTGAAGAACCCGTCAAACAGCCAGCAAGCCGCTGCAATCTCTGCAGGAAGCGCGTCGGCCTCACCGGCTTCAATTGCCGCTGCGGGGAGACTTTCTGCTCTCTCCATCGCTACTCCGACAGGCACAATTGCCCTTTTGACTATAAGAAAGCCGGCCGGGATGAAATCGCCCGGGCGAATCCTGCCTTGAAGGCGGAGAAGATTGATCAGATTTGATGCAGATGGAATGCGCAAGTAGTAAGTGTATTGCTATGAATTATGCTGCCTTTTACGTACAGTTTCATTCTTATAGCCTATAGGTTCTTAAGTTGATTAGTTACTATTGTGACATTCAGTTGGTTGGTTTGTTGAATAGGAAGTGAATTGTTGGGTTTTATGAATCATAGTTCAAATGAAATATTGATATATCTGGATATTTGGATTGGATATCTTGTCCTATATCTTTGATGTTGTTTTACTTGCAAGCTTCTTGAGAACTAGTTGTGTGTATTTATGTTTCCTTTGAAGCTTCTTGATGATGCATTTATGAATTCCTTCTGCCATTCTTTCCAATCTCATGAGTGGTTGTTGAATAGAGGGGGAAAGGTTCATTATTTAAGCAGAAAGTGATTGGATAAAAGTGGTGTAGCTTTTTTGTTCTCAATTGTCTCAAAAGTCCCACATGCCAAAACCATATATTTTTTCCCCCTTCTTCTTCTACCCATAAGATGTAAACTTGCAATATCTGGCAAAAGTGCATTGCTTCTTCTGTCTTCCATGTAAAGTAGTTTGGTGCTAGATAATTAGAACTCAAAGTTCATAATTTTACATCTTAAAGTTCATCCTTAATATTCTATAAATGCTTGGAAAGTGAACCTTATTAGCCAAGGAAAGCTATTGGGTCTTCATTGGTTCAATATAAGATATTGTATTATTGAATTTTATCAACGTCGAATGTGCCGAAATTCGATTGGCAGTCAAATTTTATCCAACACAGAGCATTGAACCTTGGTGAAATTGCTTACAATTTTTAGGTTTTAGATTCTTTTGCATTTTATGTGAATGTGAATGAGGCAGCGGAGCAATACTTGGTGATCCAAGGGCTTTAATTTTGAGTATTTGGCTCTGGTCCTATGCTGGTGGAGGTTTTAGGGGAAAAGAACTTTCTCATGTTCATATGCCAAAGGTGGGTATGGATTGTTGTTGTTGTTATTATTATTTTCTGTTTTCAGATGGATGGTTGCAACAATTTTCACTAGGATTTTAAGTTAAAGAATGTTCATGAAGTACAAAATAGGGGAAAGTATAGAGCAAGACAAGGCACTTCTCACTTCCTAGTGCAAATGAAGAGTTACCACACACCATGACTTTGTAGATGTTATAAATCTTGTGAAGCAATCATGTCTCACCGTCACTGTAACAACCAGGATCATACTTCAATGGATGATACTGCATGTTGGTGATCCTTCTCCTGAAATGATGGTAGGGTTTGTAACTGAATGGCAGTTGTTTTAACAGCTTGGTAGCTTTGGTTCTGTTATTTGTCCATGAATCTTTGTTCACATCTTATGGTATCAATAACAATTAACAACATGAGTCACCGAAATAAAGCAATTCCGTGGCTAACTGGAGAGGGACAATGGTAGTAATCAAAGAGGTAAATGTGGCATGTGTTGTGGATAGGAGATCTCAATGAGGGTTGTCGAGAGGCAAGAATAATGAGCAGTCTTGAGAAACTCTTTTTTGCAATTTTGGCAATATATGTGATACAGATAGTGGCATGCAAGTTTTTGGCTACGAGGCGGTGTTGTAACTTCATCTGTGTATTGGGTTGCTCATGCAAGAAAGGGTCTATTTATTCTTACAATGCAAGGTGGACTGGGGTTGGTATCTCATTACTTTTGGATTGAGCATGACAAGGAAAAGGTCTCTTTCTGAATTGTTTAAACATATGAGAAATGGAGGAGTGTGCGCCGGAGAATGGGGCACTTGCCCATTGACATCAACCACATGATGTGGGAGGGACGGAGATTGAGGCTATCATCTGTACATGATGAGAAGTCCTCTTTTTCCCCCCTTGCTTTCCTCTGTCAGAAATCAGAGAGCTTTCAGAAATCAGAGAGCGTTTGTAATTCTGATGCAGGAAGGAGCCTTGGAATGCAAACCTGGTATTTTGTTCCAGGAGATTATTATCTTCATGAGTTGTCATACTATTGTCCATGAAGGAGATGACATCTCCCAGCTTGCAATTCAGTCATCTTGGGCTTGTATTGACCTAACCTAAGCCCTGCTCTAAACGCATGTGTAAACTGGAGCGAAGTCTGGGTTTCAGGTTGAGTTCAATTCTGCCTCTGATCTTTCTCCCTCCAAGTGTCCTTATCTTCCCTGTGATTATTTCCATCTTTCTTCCCTGCATGTTGATGTCACAAACCTACATGTACATGAGAGGGATCAAATGGGTATGAATATATCTTTTTATATATTTAATTTTTTTTTGTCATCTACCTTTAAAAAAGATTACATGGGAATCACTCACCTCCCAATTTTCTGTCATCATTTGTGTGTGGGAGAGAGAGATAACCCATCCCAGTTGTCAGTACAGGTACCTCCCCTCTTTTTGTTTATGTTGCCATCTGAGCCTTTGTTTTTAAAATGACCTCCAGAGTTAAAAGAATTCCACAAGTAAAAGTAGGGTGTCTTCTCATAGTTCATCCTAAAAGCATTTCCATTTATCACATGTTTTTTTTTTTTGGGCTACACTGCAGACTTCCATCTTCAAACAGCTGAGTTACAGCTGAAGACAAGTTTATCAAATGCTTTACTAAGTTGAGCATTAATACATTGTCAAACTAATCTTTATAAAGGTCTATTTGGTTGGATTTCTTAAAAACCAAAAATACTTTGAAAGGAGCACCATTGGTAAATAGACCAGCATGAAACAAAAGATTAGAATTGCAAAGTTTACACCCATTTTCTAGTCTTCCATCAATGATTAAATATTTTTCTCAGAACGCTCGGATCATCACCATTTAATATTCAAGGGATCTTTTTGTATGAGGATGATAGGCGGAGAAGCGAACCTCGAGCATTTCCTGCTAATATTAGGAGTTTCATAGCAAAGTGTCATCTACAGCCAACCATTCCTCTTTACCTTCAATTTTTTCTACCAATGCGAGTCTTACTCACGTGAAAAAAGGTCCTTCTCCTTGCCAATAGTGGGAAAGTTTCCCTAGGCTTCTGCAAAATCCTGCCAGGACAACGCATTCTCGTCAGTGATTTTGAGCTTTTTTTTTTCCCCACACTCAGCGGCTAATATGTTTTGAGCTCAAATATTAATCCCCGCCCCGGTGAGGCCCTCACTTAATTTTTTATAATAAAACACATAGACTTTTATAATATCTTATTCTTTATTTTATTATTATTATTATTATTTTGCTAATGGAGGATTCCTAGCCCTTTGGGCTGGATTAATCCCTTCGGACAGATAGAAAAGCCGGATAAAACTCCTGTGACCCAAAGATAGTAGCACTAGTGGACGCAATATTCGGTTCCTGAAGAAGAGGGAATTGGAGATCGATATCAAGACCTCTAGCTCAAGAAGAGAGGAATCGTGGTCCTGACCACTCGGCCAATCCTTTGGGGTTTATAATATTTTATTCAAGTGTGTCATACTTAATAAATCTTATCACGTGCCAAACATATTATATTGAAATTTAAGAGATAAATTTCTTCATAGCCATTCAAATTTAAGTACGTAGAGCTGATGTGAAGGTTAAGGAGAAATTGTGAAGCTAAGCCTCATAAAAGGGAAAATAAAATGAATTTTACAGGATTGCACAAGTTGTACTGTAGAGTTGAATGCAAGTCGCACAGCGGCAATGCCACAGCCCACAAGCTGTGTTGTTTGAGTCCGGATCCACATAGTGGGGTGGGCTACCAGTTGAAAATCTGAAAAGTCCAGATCTGATGAGGTAAAACTCCATGGTGATGCGGTGGACCAGGATTATATGGCAGACCATTGTTGGTCCACCAATGTTCACCATGCATATACCTATTCAGAGGACCCCGCTTCAAATCTGAAATACCTTCTCGTAGTATTCCTAGATTTTGCTCCAATTAAGATGAGATTGACCATTTGCTTGAAATATATATATATATATATATATATATATATATGGGAGGGCCTCTCCTCAGCTAAAGCTGAGGATATGGTCCGCTCATCACGTGCGAAAGGCATTCGGTGGAGAGAGGTGTTAAGTGATTTAAGTGCTCAGTTTCGTCGAGCCCGCCCAAACACGTTTCATTTCCCGCTCTTCGTATGAGGAACGATTTGGCCTGGCTCTCCACTCTCTCTCTCTCCAGTTCCCCATTCCAGACGCTGGCGCTCTCTCCTCTCTCCCCATTTCAGGCCCGATCGTCATCCTCGCGCTCCAGATCTTCTCCATTTCAGACGCTGGCGCTCTCTCCTCTCTCCAGATCGTATCCAGCGATTTTTCCCTTCCCCCATTTCTCCATCTCCTCTCCCTTTCCATTTCGCCCGGCCCTGGAACCCATTTTCTCTTGGTGAGCGGACCGATTTCTCTCCAGCGGCGACATTCTGGCGACGCAGTCCTCTCTCAGGCAACGCAACCCTCTTCTCCGGCGACGCAGGCCTCTGCCCTAGGTATGCCGTTTCTTCCTTCTTTCTCTCTCTCTTTTTATTTTCCTCTGTTTTCTTTCTCTGCCCCCTCTCTCCCTGCAATCTGACTTTGATATGGGGTTTGGAAGGCTTGGAATTAGAGATTGAAAAGCATATATGGTTTTTTCATTTATTTAACTCCAAGTAAGGTTTTTTCCCCATTTCGATCAATATCTATTGGTTTAGAAATGTAAAAATTGGAAAGTACTGAAATAGAAAGGAGCATGGGCAGTATTGCTTGTAAGCAATTTCGGTGATGGTTGCCTGCTGAATTTAGCATCTTTTCAACACACCATACCATCATGTAGGATTGTGTAAGCTATTGAAGTAGTTGGCTATTACATGGAACATTGTCCATCTTTTGCCTGTGTGTGTGTTTTTCTTTTTTCTAATTAGAATAATTATCTAATCTTTTTTAGTGTAATCAATTGTGGTGTTGCATTTTCACCAAATGAAGAAAAGAAAAGGGAAGTGAAGGGTGTGATTCTGAAACACCATGTAGGTGAATAGTTTTCAAGTTACTGGAATGTATGATGCCTTTTCTTGTTCAAAATATTGTTTGACCGAGATTTGATTTGAGACGGGTTTGCCTATAATTCTTATAAATTCATGGAAGGCTCGAAGGTGGAGATCTATAGATCTATTGGGAACCATTGACCCTTTAGGATTTAATTTGATAAGGTGAAGAGTGGGCAATGGTTTCCTATCAGGTTTGGGATATTTGTATGGTCGTTGTAGATCTCCACCCTTTGATCCTTCACTCAGACTTTACCCAATTCGCAGCAGCACATCTGCTTGAAACACCGAGGAATTCATTGCAAGAATGGCGATCGGGCCCTTAAGTGTTTTTTTTATATAATAAAATGTATCGATTTGTGAACTGACTTGTGTCTGAAATCTGATATATAGGAAGATGATCTGAAGTCTTTCCGCCAGTGGAGATAGAAATTGGGATTTTTTTTATTGTGAAATGCAGATGACTTTGATACATTGGATTCAATGCTTCTGCCCAGATCTTTGCCCTATCTGCATGATTTAATAGCTAATGGGTTTTTTTTTTTTTATAAATAAGATTCATTAAAGCACCAGGGAATGTTTCTTGTTCACAGTTCATTAGTTGTTTGCAAACTACATGCACCAGGGAATGTCATCTTCGGCATCTAGCACTGAGTTGTTTGTATATTTCCATTGCTTGCTTATATATTGATTCAAGAATTTGAAGTGGTTATTGATGTCTGGGCTTAAATCAAATTTGTTTGCATGAGAACCTAGAGTAGATCTTATTTTCATCTAGACCAACTCTGTTGGATGGGAATTAGACACATCTCTCTTTTGTTTTACATCATAATTACACTTCTACTCTTCCTTTTCCTTTGGTTTATATTAAACCAATTCCTTTTTTCCTTTTATAAATGTTTGTTTATGGGAGCAATGCATGCCTTTTGGTTTGAACTTATATGAACAATTCAAGACCATAATACATATTTTTTTGTTGATAAGGGCCCCTAGAACATTTGAAATGAGCTTGTTGTTGCAACCATGAGGAACATTTCTATATTCCAAAATACAGGAACCCGAGTGTGTAACAGACTTACGTTTAATGTTGCTCAAGTTCTCTCAAGTACTGGAAGAAAAAAGGTCCAACGTACCTTCTCATTTGCACGTATTCTTTTATAGGTGACCTCCTTTAGGATTCACTAACCTCCAAACCCAACACTAAAAACCCCCCACCGTTCAAATGTCATTCAAGAAAACAATTATATTCTTCATCATGTCCTTAGACCTAATAATCCCATTAAAAGCCCTTTTCACCTTATGATGATAATTACTATAACCAGAATAAAATACTCTAATATACTGCTACAATTTGTTAAATTTTGGATTTTGGAATACTTGAAGAAGCAACTAAGACTGACTGTGGACCTGCTCGGTAACATGGTACAGTTTGGATAGGGGCAAAGTGAGTGTGAGTCAGGGTTAGTTTGGATTTACCCTGTCCTCTAACCCACCCAACCAATACTCTAATATTTCAGGTCGGACTTTCTAGCAAAAAGAAAAGTTCAGGAGGACAGTTTTAGATTAAAGTCCAGCTTGGGGCTGATAATCAAACCCCAATTCAAATCCACTAGCAGTTCAACATAGGTGGGGATGGCCCTTCTGAAAATGGGTCTAACTATGGGTTCTGCCAAACGGTTACTAGTCAGGTTCAGGTCTAGCTTTCTTTTAAAAACACTGTCATCTGTGATTCATTTTTTAATCTATCATACACTAAAACAAGCTGAACTCACTGAAGGTCAGGCATCAGGTGTGTTTTTATGCATACCTCATCATCTTCCTCAAGCATAAGTTTATAATCTATTACTCAAGTCCAAGATCAAGATTGTTTATCACTTGCAGATTTTTCTTTATTAAGATCATGCTCATGAACAAGTTCTATATCATTTCACATCCAGGCCTAGATAGATTCTTCAGTGAATTGCTGTGGATTTTTGCAGATGGGTAAATTATCAAGTTAGTACTTAAATATTATAAAAGCTTATTAAGATTGGGAACTTAGATTTTGCAGAGTTACTTATCAAAGGCAAATAAGTATAAGTCCTCATCCTCAGGCTGAGCTATGTCATCTTTAAGTATGTGATATGAGATTAACTATTTTTTAAATAAATGTTGAGCATTTGTAATTAAACTTGAATTCATCTACTTCGTCTGAGATCTCAGGTCAAGAATGATTAGGCAAGTCATCTTTGTCAACATTCCGAAGCTTAGAATGGGCTCCAAAATGCTCATGTGGATACGGATATATGATTTTAAAGACGTCTCGTACTACTGCCAACCCTGGCCGTAAATTTTGGAAATGTCCAAATTTACATGTAAGCATCTATTTTTCCGAATTCATTTATTGATATTTTTCTTCAATATTCAAAACATTCTAACTTCATTAATTAATCTTTTTATTTTTTTTCTCCAACATTCATTATATCATTACGACTTTGATTGCAGGGAGGAAGAGGTTGTGGAAATTTCATTTGGATGGATGAAATTGCTCTAGAATGTTTACCAATGCTAACTTTAAGTCAATGCCAACTTGAAGTGAAAATAGAAGAAATGAAAGACTCAATCAATGAGTTGTGCCTAGAAATACGACGTCTAAATGGAAGCATGGAAACTCACAAGAAAGGAACTCGAAGCAAAAAAGGCCTTGCATTTTCGATTGCGATTCTTCTCCTCTTTGTTGCGTACATGTGGCATGGACAGAAGGATAGGCATGCCTATTTGTCTTATGGGATGTAGACATTGTTCTATTTTGGGAAGCCTGAGCTAATTGGGTCTTTTTTTTACTTCGGATAATAGCCTTTTTGTAGTTACTTAAATGTCCCAGACAATGATTTTCCACTTCAGTGAAGATGTCCATGTGAGACCTGCTTGTAGAATGATCCTCTTTTAATTGATTTCTACTGTGATTAGTATGGTAATCAGGCTAAGCTCATGAAGAATGTGGATACAGTTGCATGTAAAACAACAAATTCGTTGGACGGGCATTTTTCATATATGCAGATTCTTTAGGTTACTGAATTCAACCCTTTTCTGATATGCAGCTTCAAAGAACCAGTAAAAAAGAGCTCTCCCTGACTCCTAGTTCACTGTCACATACCCAGAGTAATGTACAAAGCTCACATTGAAAGAGCTCTGCCCTGGAAGGCCATTCACTCTGTCCTTGACTTGTTGCTCAGTTGGGTAGCTTTGATTCTTGAAAACAAGAACAAGGAATGTAACAATAGTTGGGAGAAAGAAAGAAGTTCTCTCCATTTCCTGAATTCCTGATTCTTTATTGATTTGGGGTGGTGGGTTCTTTTGAACGAGTTTGGGGAGAGAGGCTGGACATGAGACAAACATTTGCAGTGGTGAAGTTGGTGCATGTCCCCACCTGGCATGGAAACGCCAAAACTGATAAGAAAAAAAAAAAAGAAGACAAGGGTGTTCATAGGCCAAGTTGGCCAGGTCAAAGATTGTCTAAACCCAGAAGCCTGTTTAGTGATCAGGCCTAATCTTCAGACCATGTCAAACAATGGTCCTGAAAGTTAGGCCCTGGTTAAGACCATTTGCAAAATACACATGCCCCCTCTTTAGTAAATATGTGTGCCACACAAGAAACACAACTCACTCTAGGAAAGTGATGTCTCCTGTCACACTTGGTTCAGTGTGATTTGATACATTGGATTCAATGCTTCTGCCCAGATCTTTGCCCTATTTGCATGTGTATGGTCATCCACCATCATGGTCCTCTCCCATGTAGCATCTTAATTTCTATTTCTATTGAACTCCTTGTCCTAGCTTTATAAGAACAAAAGCGTGAATGATACAAAAGGGTCCCAATGACTTTGGCACTACTCACCATATCTACCACCAGTGCCCCACAACACTATCACACATTTATCAACCCCAACTGTAATGACCTCACAGAAAGGGACACTCCCAACTTTTCCTTCCTCCAATGGATATCTTCCTTGTGGGCATTGAATTTGTAAGAGGAATTATCTGTAAAAGGAACTCTTTCACAACCATTGATGGGATGCAGACATTATTGCTATTGGAACCAAGTGATCCTGATCGTTTCTTATAAATCATTTATCAGAAATATCCAGTATCTATTTATCATTCACATTTCATGAGACTGTAAACTTAGGATAAAAAAAATGAACAAGTTTTATAAACCGAGATACAAAGTTCTGCCACAAGCAACAAAGTAAGTAAATGATAAAAAAGAAGACCCCATCTTTGCAACATGATCATGACTTGAGGTCCATTTCAGATGGTCTGTTCAATTTCCTTCTCTTGGGAATTGGTTTTGGGCTTGCATGAGAATTTGTACATGGCCTAACTGTTATTTCATCGCTTTTGTAGCTCAAACCCAATGCAGCAGCATCCAGCTTGTATGAGACTGATCCACTAGCACTTTTAAAGGCCTACTACTGATCAACCCCATCTCCTGAATCAGTTCATAACACCTCAGAACTCTCTCCTGCAACCCAAGTCAGATGAACACAATTCATCAAATGAATTGAATATAAATGAACCACAGATTATAAAAGACAGGTTAATCACATTCTTAGAAAGAGATATATTAAGTAGGGATGATGACAAAACAAACATACAAATCTTGTTTTCAGTTTCACTATTATTTTACCTTTTCTACATGGACACAGCTAGAAATTTATCCATGTTTCTTCACCTGTAGGTCTAGGGCCAGAAAGGGGAAAAAAGATTCAACATCCATATAACAGAAACAATAAAACAGAAACATTTCCTAATGGAGTACAGCATCAGAACCCCCACACAATCTAACAAAAAGAAAAGGAAAAATCCAAGTCCATTTTACAAAGTCATCAAAACCATAAAAAAATCACCACTAAAAAAAAATAAGGAAGAAAAGGAAAAGAAAACCCCAAAACCCAATTGAAAGAACCTCTCATAGCATTAACAAAAGATCAACTTAACCAAAACAAGAGGAATGCATCTTTAAAAAAAAAAAACTGAATTCTTTCAGAAAATTGAATCCCCTTTTTAAATCAAAAGAAAAGGCATTGATCAAACATTGACCCCATGTTCATTAACCAAATACGGAAGCCCAACTAATTCTTTCAGAAAACTGAATCCCCATGGTCTTGAATTGTTCATATAAGTTCAAACCAAAAGGCATGCATTGCTCCCATAAACACACATTTATAAAAGGAAAAAAGGAACTGGTTTAATATAAACCAAAGGAAAAGGAAGAGTAGAAGCGTAATTATGATGTAAAACAAAAGAGAGATGTGTCTAATTCAAGCCCAATAGAGTTGGTCCAGATGAAAATAAGATCTAGTCTGGGTTCTCATGCAAACAAATTTGATTTAAGCCCAAACATCAATAACCACTTCAAATTCTTGAATCAATATATAAGCAAGCAATGAACATTACAGTTTATGTTGCTCACAAGTTCAGTCAACCAATCTATACCTTCCATCTCAAATACAGATGATCCCATTCATCTAATCAATTTTTTCTTTTACAACGGTAAATAATTTTTTAAGTAGGAAGTGTATGAAGACATTTCAACACAAATTCTTGTGTCAGAGTTCTCATGATCAATGGAAGTATGACTATTCATGGGATAAAAATTACAACGGTAAATATTTTACTTCAACGCATGGAGTTCAGGCATTAGAAAGAGGTGTGCACTTCAATACATGTAGTGTTCATACATATATACAAGATTCTTCAGGCATTATTCTTGTACAACAGAAGTGTGTACATTTGATGGTGCAACATAGAATTTAAAAATGGTGATTGGTTAAGGATTTAGTTTAGAACTTCTGTGTATTCTAGTAATTGTGGGACTTGATCACCTGGTCTTCAGTTATAGGACTATAGTTTAAGGTGTCAAATATTCAAACCACTTGCACTCTAAGGTACATCTGACATTAATTTGTTATTGTTACAGTATAGTGAGGAGCTGTCCATGGTGTTTTCATCATTTTTAATTATCCCCCACTGCTTGCAGGAACACACTGTTCGTTATGTTGTGAAACTGCTGTCACTGCCAATTCCTAAAGATTATTCTGGAAGTGAAAGCCACCTGATAAGTTATGCTCCGATGCTGAACAGTGTTCTTACAGGAATATCATCTGTTGACTCTGTTCAAATTTTTTCATTACAAGGCCTGGTGGGTTCTGTTTCTGCATTCACAGTTATTACATTAAACTTCTTTAATCTATATGTACCGTTTGCGATTCAATGAAATATGTCTGTTCGGCAGCTTGAAAAAAAAAAGGCATAGAAGTCCTCACCCATGGTGATCGTGACACTCATCTGATGGGCTTTATCATGAATAGAACATGCCCAAAAATCTCTTCCATCGGAAAATCATAATCGTGAGGTAGCAGGATTTTTTTAAGACATCTTTGATCTAACCCCCATCGGATCAATGGCTTGGATTAAAAAAAATTGTGGGCCACACTTGCAAATAATGGGACAGCAGAATCGACTGAATCCAATCCAACCTCATCCATTGATCCAATCAATCCCTTCCTTCTCTCCACTCTCCAGTGTAGGGCAAGAGCAAAACAGGGTTTTTTTTTTTTACCCTCCTAAACTTGCCGAAACCCACAAATTTCTTGGAGCTCCCAAAGATTAATGAAATAATGAAAGCAATCAATCCAATCCAAGAATACCATGAAGCATCATTAGCATGCAAAGCCCCACAAATCACATAACTAAATGGGTTCCAGAAGAAGAAGAAAACAGAGGAACAAAAAAAAAAAAAAAAGAAAGAAAACAAAGAAGGAAGGAAGAAAAGGCATACCTTAAATAGATGGTCGATGGTTGGAGGCTGGGTACGGGAGGTGTCGCTGCAGAGAGGGCTGCGTCGCCGGAACGTCGCCGCTGGAGAGAAATCGGTCCGCTCACCAGGAGAAAATGGGTTCCAGGGCCGGGCGAAATGGAAAGGGAGAGGAGATGGAGAAATGGGGGAAGGGAAAAATCGCTGGATATGATCTGGAGAGAGGAGAGAGCGCCAGCGTCTGAAATGGAGAAGATCTGGAGCGCGAGGATGACGATCGGGCCTGAAATGGGGAGAGAGGAGAGAGCGCCAGCGTCTGGAATGGGGAACTGGAGAGAGAGAGAGTGGAGAGCCAGGCCAAATCGTTCCTCATATGAAGAGCGGGAAATGAAATGTGTTTGGGCGCGCTCCACGAAACTGAGCACTTAAATCACTTAACACCTCTCTCCACCGAATGCCTTTCGCACGTGATGAGCGGACCATATCCTCAGCTTTAGCTGAGGAGAGGCCCTCCCATATATATATATATATATATATATATATTAGGGTAATGTTCAGGTGAGAACTAGTTCTCACATATTATATGAGAACTTTTTTGTGGGGCCCAATTGTGGGCCCCATTTGGGGATGGTACCAAAGGGGGAGGGAAAGATCTACGTGAGACCACCCAAAGTATCAAGTTTGACCCCAAACCTATGCCCCTAACCCCTTCATCTGTGACCCACAAGTTTAATGGCTTTATGTTCAAAAAAATATTCAACCCTCGATCCAACGGTTCAGTCCATTCGGATGTGTGCCAATCCTTGGGATTAGTGACTATCAGGGGGTTCTCTATTGGTTGCTAGCTTTGGATGGGTTGCTAGTTGGGCCCCGCAAAAAAGTTCTCATATAATAAGTGAGAACTAGTTCTCACTTGAATATTTCCCTATATATTATTAGTCAATGACCAATTTTATAGCGGGACTAACACCTATTTGCATAAAAGGGTGGATAGGTTTAAAAAAGGTTTAGAAGTGCTTTTGGCTCATTTTTCATAAAAGTACATAATGATTTAAATATTTCAAAGAAAATATATAAAAGTTTTCTATAATTCTTTCAATTAAATCATTTTTGTAATTTTTTTGAGAAATGATAAAAAATACCATTATGTGATTTTTCAAAATTTCATTTAATAAAAATGATTCAGTCTAATCCAAATGACCTTGTGGGGCCCATTTCTGCATGGATGGTTAGAAAAGGGTAATTCCAAATGAGTAAAAAACCAGCTTCATTAAATGGTCAATCAAATTGGCTAGTTTTAAGGTGGAAAAATATTAAGAAAAAGATAAATGCATGTCATATGTACTTTTGTTAAAAAAATATTTAAATCTTGAGGATTTTACGAAAAAAATTTCCGAAATTTGGACATTCCTCGAAAAGGGTCCCCAAATATTGTGTAGTACTAATGAAGATCGTCAGGCCTTATTTCATTTTTTTCCAACGTTGACAAGAGATGCTCTTATCTGACGAGGGCGACGCTAGCATCGCTCGTCAGAGCATCTCCTAGTGTTTTCTTTTTTCTCTTCTCCTCCTATTTTTCTATCTCCTCCACACCATCTGCAAAGTTATCCCGGCGCCATCATTCCCACTTCCATTTACCAAATTTCTCACCCGTCACCAACTTGTAGAAATCTTATAGGAACATCTTTCACATTACTTTTTTTTTTTTTTTGCTAACGGAGGGTTCCCAACCCTTTACGCTGGACTATTCCCTCCGGGTCCAGAGAGAAGCTGGTAAAGCCCCTGTGGCCCCTAGGTGGGAGCACAAGTGAACTCAACATTCGGTTCCTGAAGAGGGGAGAGCCAGGGGTCGATACTAGGACCTCTAGTTCCGGAAGAGGGAGGAACCGTGATTCTGACCACTCGGCCAACCCCTTGGGGTTCATCTTTCACCTTACTGTGAGAGATAAATGTGGGGCCCTCACATGATGCTATTATTGTTTAGAAAAAAATATAAAAAAATAAAAAAAAAATGGCTGGAGGACCTCTTTTGTACTACATAATATTTGGAGACCCTTTTTGAGGAATGTCCAAATTTCAGGATTTTGTTTATGTAAAATCCTCTTAAATCTTCACGTATTTTTTGAAAAAGGAGAAAAAGAGTAAAATTTAGGATTATCACGTGTTCTCAGATTTTCATCGTTGGCCCTCGGACACTGCTACAAACTCGGATTCGCAGGATCCCGATTCATATCGTCAATGATATGATTAAATACCGTAACGTTGAAAGCAAATGCCAAACGTTCCGGATTCCCATCTCAGTTGCATCAAATCAAAGAGACGAAGAGGAAGGGGTAGAAATCGCTTAGAAAAAGTGACCCAAGATCGGCTTTTTATCGAATGGAGCTCCTTTTCTCTTCCATCCCCTTTCTTCTCTTCGCCTTCTTTTCGTTTTCGGTTCTTTCAAATCCAGCAATCGCAAGAGGCGGTGAAGAAAGCTCCAACCTTTTCAACGGTTTGCACTTCTATTCTTCTCTTTCTTTCATACTAATACAAATGATCTCCTTTTCTTCTCATCTTTAGCTTTGGGTTATTGTTCTTTTTGAAGAATCAATACTGTCTATTAAAATCTGGTTTGTTTCTCAATTAATCTGAGCACTTGATGTATCAGATTCATTTCTTGCAAAACCCAATCGATATTTTTCAATAATTTTGCTTCGTTGACTTCAACAAATATTTCTCGTTTCCACTTGAAAAGTGTAAATTCGAGATAGTTCGGATTTGGGCATTGTATCAGTGTATTCTTCAGCTTCTCCAGGAACTGAATTTCACTTTCCTTTTTTTTTTTAAAGAAGAGATTGATTGCTGTCCGAGCTCAGATTGTTAGTTTGCATGTAATGAAATGTTTTTGGTAGGATTACATCTGAGAAGTGTAGTAGTTTTTAGTTGTAATTCTGCTTGTTGGGTCTTGTTTGCGAGTGCAGAATCTATGGATTATAATCATTGGATTCTTACCCGACGCCTGTTTCAGAAGAATGATGCTACTAAAATTGGGTATGTATGGTGGAGTCTGTTTGATTAGGATAATGCATTTTGTTATGCTTCTTTCTTTGGGAGATGATATTATTGGTTGAGCTTAGCACATGCCTGATTGTATTACAGAGGAGATTTTGCTCGTGGGTACATGACTAATTCTGAGCTTGAGAATGCTGTAAAGGATTTTGGTCGAAGATGCAATCATATTTCTAAGATCTACAGGTGATTTCTGAGGAGATTGAGGTGCCCATATCGCATTTCCTTTTTTCTGTGTTGTCTTATAATAGTCTGGAAAAGTTACAAAGTTTTGACGTGCTATTGGGGTCTCTATTGAATTATAATGCCAATAAGCAGATTTAGGACCTATTTGATTAGAAGAATCAGAAGATTCAGTGTTGGGAGAACTTGAAAAAAAGAATAAAAAAAACACCCCAAATGTATGTCAGCCAGTTCTCAAATGCCAATCCCCCCATGATCAATCCAAATCCTGGAATTTTTAAATTCTGAAGGCCAGAAGGCCACTTTGATGGAGCTATAGAATTTTCCTTTCGGAATTCTTCCCATCAAGGACTTGTTTCATCCAATGACTTTTGCCGGTATCTGTTGTACCCAACAGTCCCAATTCCCTTCAGAAATGCTTGTAACAAACAGGCCCTTAGGAACCATTTAATGTATTCTGCTTAGTTATCTGCAAGATGTTGACTTATCAAGTTATATGCAGAAATGGCATCTAACATGACCAAATTTTGCATTTTCTGTCCTTGCTTGTAACTTTGCATCCCACTTACTATGGTTACTAAACTGACTCATCTTTCATTTCTCTCTTTGAGGGATCATTGAATTCAATGACCAGTATTGGGAAGAGTGTTAAAGGAATTCCACTGGTAATTGCTATATTCAGTTTGTACCTGATTTCATGTTAGAATTGGATGCCCATGCCTAAATGCTTGGAGTGTCTTATTTTGGCTTAAAAGTTACCTTTTTTTTATACATGCAGTGGGTCATTGAGATTTCTGACAAGCCAGGGAAGGAAGAACCTGAACCTGCATTCAAGGTAAAGAATCTGCTAATAAACCTCGTCTTATGACTTGGATTGCGTCTTTTAGTGTTTGCTCTGTGAAACCACCATGGGCAAGGGGTGCTGTTTCTAAAGATATCACTCATAATGCTTCTGGAGGTGGTTTGAAAATTATCTACAGCAGCAAAATAACTTAGATATGGTAGGGTGAGTCATCTGGATGGTTTTGACCTAGAGCTTGGGACTCCATTTGGGAAGGTTTCCAGGATTACCCTTTCTCCCACTTTGGGTTTTGGTTACATTCACTAAAAGCACAATGATGATCCTCTTGCATGAGCTCCTTTGGTAGCTCTTTCCAAGTAGAATTATCTCATAGTCAAAGTGGGCCAAAAGTTGGAAGATGATTGGTTGGATATTGATGCAGTTCATTGGAAATGTGCATGGGGACGAACCTGTTGGCCGCGAGCTTCTCATACGTCTTGCAAATTGGTTATGTGATAATTATATGAAAGATCCTTTGGTAATGTGTTTTTCTCCCTTTCTACTGTATTCTTCGATCTTTTTTATTTTGTAATTTAGGAGACTGTTATGAATATATAATTTTTGAATATATAGTGATGAATCATATATATATTTTTATCTTATTTGATATTTGTATGCTGAGAACGTAATGTGCATGGGGAATGATTGTCATCATCTTTAAAAGAATCTGGAGCAGCAATTTTTATTTTTTATTTTTTGAAATCTGTAAAATCTTTCTTCACCAACAGAACCACACTGGAGCAGCAGTTTTTATGCAAGCAATTGATAAGTTGATTTTGATTTCTATTGCACTTAGGTCTTGTGTAACTAAGGTTTACTCCTTCTGGTCTCTACAGGCAACACTGATCATCAAACGGGCGCATCTTCATATACTTCCAACAATGAATCCTGATGGGTTTTCTCTTAGGAGACGTGGTAATGCAAATAATGTTGACCTAAATCGAGATTTTCCAGACCAAGTGAGTGTTTATATGTGCTTCATCTTTGACATTGAATAAACTCATGTATTTGATCATTAAGGGATTAGCTTTTTATTATCTGTAGCTTAGTTTGTTTATTTCTTCCATTTTTCTTGATGGCATCCATGAAAATTTTAGCTGACATAATATTCCATAGTTTTTTCCTAACAATGAAGATCTACAATTGCGTCAACCTGAAACAAAAGCTATCATGAGTTGGCTGGAAGGAAGACATTTCACAGCCTCTGCCAGTTTGCATGGGGTAATAATCGTTCTTATGTATTTCTTTCTGTACCATAAATTTTTGTGGTAAACCTCATGCCATTATCATCTACTGAAAAAATGCCTTTATATATATTGCATATACACGCACTTCAGAACTTTGCAAGAAATTATTATATATCTATAAACTTAGATTTTCTTTTTCTCAATAATTAGCTGCACCTGATAAGATTCCACAAAATTGTTTTGGAGTTGGTGACTTTGGCTATGGTACAATAATTTGCAAATGGTAAAGGATCCAAGTACATCTTTGGGGTTTACATTGCTACATGACAATCTTTTGATAAAGAATAGGCCAAACCACTTGCTTCTAAGTTCCAAGTAAGATGATTAGATTTTGCCTCTGACCAGAAAAAGAAATGATAAGATTTTGCCCCTGTTCACTCTCCATTGCTTCTGGAGGAAGTAGTGCCAGGCTGCCAGCTATGCCTGTTCATCCTCAATCAGATGGTCAACTTTGATGGGCTGATTATGGCCAACTTATTGATGATCCTGATTAAGGCTAGCAGTGGCCCACTTTTAGAGTATCAAAAGATTCTTTTATGACCTTGATTGGCATGCCAAGGTAAATGGTGAATTAGGGACATCAAGGTAGGATTTAGGATGAGATGCTGGATACTGGAAATGTGTTCAGTATCTCCACTGGAAATTGATAGTGATCTGTGGTTTTTATATGGAGCGTTTTTTTGACAAGGATCGTGAGTCTTCATTACCAAGGGAAGATGACGAATGAAAAAGAAGTTTAGAGGAATGGGGAAGTAAGAACTTCATTATCTTGAAAACTCAATTAAATTATGGTCGTGCCGTGGCTTTGAGGAGAAAGGTACTCTAAAATTTCTTAAGCATAAAGGTTGTTTCAGATGAAAGAAAAAGGTTTATAGATGGTCTGTCAGAAAATGATAGGTGTTTCAGGCAGGTGGTTTTTGTTTTCCTTTTATTGGTACTTCTGTGGCACAGCCTTTTTCATTCTCTCTCCCCTTTTTTTAAGGGCATTTTATTTACCCAAAAAAAAAAAAGTCATTTGGTGTGTGATTATCTGCCCCCATTTTGTTGGTTTCTTTCTCATTTCCAGTTGTTCTTTTGGGTTGCGAAAAAGGAAAAAAAAGAAGAAAAGAAGAGAAAGCCCTGGTCCTGTGGTGCATGTATATACCCATCCTTAAATCCTGGGTATACCTAGATCTCAGGTGGCCAAGTAATATATGTAAGAGCCAAATAAACTGCTTAGTGAGATTCCTCAACTGAAAACCTCCTCTCTTTTGTTTATCTTAAGAAAAATTTCTACCACTGTATGGATGATCCTAACCATCTGATTTTGCATTTAAAATTTGGATATTACCATCCTGTTGTTCACTGTTAAGTGATAAACTCTTGGTCACCAGTTAGATGGTTACAATCATTGATATGCATGATTCTTGGGTTACAATTTAGCCGCAATGTAATCTACATGTTGAATGATATGGCAGATATGCACATTTGTTGTGAATGAATTGCTGCTACAAGGTTAAGCTTGTGGACATGAGCATCTCACTGAACCAGTTAAGCTTGTGCCAGTAAAGCTGGATATGGGAACATTTGCAGCAGAGCAGCACAAAACTTGCTTAGCTTAGGATCTGCTTAGAGCATAATGCACAAAACTTGCTTAGCATATTGGGTACAGAGCATTTGTAGACTGAGATTTATGAGGTCACTGCTTAGAGTACTGTCCAATAATTTTTAAATCGTTATCATCGTCAAAGCCTTGTCCCGAGTTGCATTGGGGTGTGCAATAATTTTTTAATATCTTACAAAAATAAGGGGTAACTGGTACTGGTCTGTACCTATCGAGGGGTTGGTTTGGTATCTCATATCATAAACTTTTCATTAGTCAGGTTTGGTACAAAGTGGGAAAGGTGTGAGTCGGAGAGGGTTTGGGTTTACCCTGATCTATTGCCATCCCTAATATAGAGGTGGAGGCAGTGGCCGGTGAGACCCAGCACTTTGCACATCTATTAATAAATATTTGAACAGGGACCTTTAGGTTTTACTTTGCAAAGTTAATGAAATGATATAAAGAGAATTTCCTTTGGTTTATTTCCCGATTTATCTTCAGCGTGAAACTCAAAACTCCATCCACTCTGTTAAGTACATATTTAGTGTCCTCGTGACTTCAACTCTTATGCTGACCTTCTAACCTCCATTTTTCTAACATTTTGGAAATTTTCCTATTATCATTATTGTTTTTGATGATGATGTTTTTGTTGTTATTTTTTATTAATTGATGCCATAAATAAAAGCTTTCAATTTATATGTGTTAAAACTGAGTTCTAGAGGTGTTTGAATCTGCCTGAAGATATCTACTTTCTATGCTGAATTGATTTTTATTAGGACACAAACAGGCCCCTATTTAACTATTCTCCTATTGCTTGTTTGCAGGGTGCACTTGTTGCAAATTATCCCTGGGATGGCACCTCTGACCGAAGGTAGTGGATTTTCTTGTCCATTATGTTCCCTCTTGGGATTTATGGCAGTTTGACTCTTCAACTGCCAATTTTCTCTTCAACATATGTTTTCTACATAGCTGGGCTTAAGTTGCACTTCTTGTCATTCATTAATGGGAATAACTGTATTTATGGTTGATGAGTAAGTTTTAACACTACCAATTTTCCCATCGTTGAAGCATGGAGCATGCGCATTAGTCTTTTTAAAGTTAAATAAGTGGTTGATATTTTGAATGATTTTATTTATTTATACTGATAAAAATTTGTTTCAGCATTCCCTACATCTGATGCTGATTTTTTTGTTGTCTTTTTTGAAAATTTTAGGAAATATTACTATGCATGCCCTGATGACAAAACGTTTCGGTACATGGCGAGTGTGTATAGTCACTCCCACTTTAACATGTCTCTGAGTAAGGAATTTGAAGAAGGAATTACAAATGGAGCATCTTGGTACGATATGCACTAAAACTACAATCACTGTAAACTTTGTTAATGGACATACATAATTTAGAGATTTTCATAGTCTTTCTTCTTGCTGCACTTAAGGGTCTGCTTGGCTGGCTGGGCTGAAACAAGAACGATAAACAAATAGAGAAAGTTTTTTTTTTTTTTTTTGAAGGGGTGGGGGGGGGGGGACCTTTCTAGTTCACTGAAATATAGTACATTTGAGTCCAATTATAAAAAAAAAAAATTTACAGCATTCAATTCAGAATGTCCAAGCAGGTCCCAATTTTGCTTTTACTGAAATCTCGTAGTTTTTCATATAAAAGTAGAAAATGATGAAGCACTAGTTTCTTGCAGGTATCCTATATATGGTGGCATGCAAGATTGGAACTACATACATCGAGGATGTCTTGAATTGACCTTGGAAATTAGTGATGTCAAATGGCCCAATGCAAGCGAGGTTTGGTCTTAACCTGAGGTTTTTTTTTTTTTGGAAATTACTGATAATTAATTAAACCTCCTAAGTTGATTTTGGCAATCATTTTATTTAACAAAAATTAGTAGTTAAACCTCCTAAATCGATTTTGGGAATCATTTTATTTAACAAAATTTAAAAGGTCAGGAAACCGCAAGCAACAGCTATCATAATGTGAAAAATAACTATGGAATATGGAGAAATTTTACCAAAAAGCTATGAGATGATGGCTCATATTAACAGAATGATCTATTTCTTTTCTTTTGGTCGTACACTGTAGGGATCTCCTTAGATCTGTTCATGTCATGAGTAAAAAGTAGAAAATATATGTAGAATCAAATCTCTTAATGAGAGAAATAGTTCTAGCATCGGGAATATCTAGCCTTAAGTGGGTAGATTACTAAGGATGTATTTGATGCAGGAAAACATAGATCTTCAAGAAAAGACCTGAATACGCCTTAGGTTGTAGATGAAATTCTTCCTTGTCGAGTAGAGGAATGGGAGTGAAAATAATTTAATGTTAAATGCCTTCTCCAACCCCTTATTGATGGCAAGTGAATGAGATTTGCTACTTGTCAGAGACATGACATTAATATTGTATTCATTTTCAGTGTGCTAAATGTATTGTATTTACTGGTGAGCACATATAGAAGCCAACAGAGCTTCAATTTTTTGCCCTTCTGCAGTCAGATTAATTTACTATATACCTGCACTCTCCAAAGGGTTAAACTGTGGCGTTATTGCATTGGATGTAATGGTCAATTATGTCATGTTCAACCATGTTTCCTTATCTTACAATAACCCTATCCATTGGTTTAAAATTTACAATGCTACAGTTCATTCTGCCTTGTTATTAATTTTCTGGTAACAAGTGGATTTATTTGTCCTGTTTGTTTGACCGCACTTATGTATCCTGTTTTAGTTCTTTACTATTTTGCAACAGTGACTTTATGTTTAGTATTATTGCAATCCCATTCATTTGATTCTCTTTTCTTCTCTCTTTTGTCAATGTGCAGCTTCCGGTCCTCTGGGATTTCAACAGAATGAGCATGTTGAATCTTGTTGCAAACCTTGTAAAGGTAAGTTGTACAGCAGCCTCTTATATCATGTAGTTTTATGCATTCCTATCATAGAAGCATTTATGTAAAAGTTTGGGAATGGGCAAAGACATTCTTTATCATACTGAGTTTTTAAGAATCATAAGCATCATTCTGAATTAGATTGATGGCACAAGTCTTTGATAACATGATATGTAGTTATTGTATTCTTGTCTTCTCACCTTGGTTAATGGCACTCACCCCAAGCTGACACTTGTCCTGTGATGCTTACATACCTGGCACACCATGGATATGGTGGGGCCTGTGGGGGTACAGATTTTTCACATAAAATTGTTAAGTATTGGATATAATACAAGAAGAATAAGCGGCATATTTTAAGAAATCTAGTTGTTATAGACTCATAGCTCTAATCTGATTGGTGGACTGAAGCACCTTTTTTCAATATGTTTTCACCAATGGCATTTGGCACCTTAATAGGGGTACCTGTGATGATCAGGTCAGTTGATTTTGGGAAATTCCTAATCACGTGTGGACCTTCCCATCCCTCTACTAGTGATTTGCTTGCATGCAGGTGGACCCCAGAAAGACCACATAAATGCATGAAAATTATCAAATGAGAATCATTTGCTTTAACTAATATCTGTCTACCTGAGAAAAAAAAAAGGGGGAGGGGGGGGGGGGGGGGGGGGGGGGGTGTTGTTTGGGGTTCTGGGGGACAACGAATAGAAAACGGCTATCCCCAAGTGTGTGTGTTTCTCTCTGCAATATTTATCATCAGGGAAAATCTTAAAAGAGTAAACTTCGTAGAGCTGTATAAAAGCATATAAGTTCAGAGCATAATAAAAACATGTTTTTATCACTTATGTAATCAATTACCTTGTTCCATTTCTCTTGTTTCTGGTTTTTGCATTGGATTATGTAGACATTCATAGGAATAACAACAGCTATATAGACAGGAGTACATGGAAGGATCATATCAGCCAACACTGGAGAACCCTTGCCTGCTTCTATCATGATTAAGGGTATCAACTACACGGTATGCCCCCCAAACTTGAATAATTTATGAAGCTTCAGATACAGTTACCTCACACCAACTTGAATTCGACATCTTCAATACTCATATAAGTTTCAGTGGAACAAGTCTCAATGATTCAGTTTATATATTTATCTTGGAAGGTTACTAGGTACATTTGGATCAGTTAACTGTGCACATAGTTGCCAGTTGAAACGCATAGAGAATCTTGCCCATGGCCATGTATACAAGTTCAATCTTCAGATCCTTTATCTCTTGAACCTTGGGTTCAAAAATGCTGGCATCGAAAGAAATATTGACCAGTGTGGAGAATGATACGTGAGAGCAGTACTTTAGGACAAAGAAAATGAAAAAAATCCATAAATAAAAAATGTTAAAACCTGATGTCTATTTGACTGATCTTGTGGTATATAGATATGTCCAAACCCCTGAATGTCACGTGGGTCTTGTATTGCATTGACTCTACAGCCTACAAGAACTAACTGTTGAATATGTTGAGGTTGAATTATATGGTTCAATCTACCGTGGTCAAAATAGCGGTTGCTACGTCGGCCGTAGCGGTTGAGGCCGCTACACTATTTTGAAAATAGCGGCGCTACGGTCTAAAACCTAGTAAGGCCAAGTAATTTTAATTTAAAACACTATTTTTTCTCCTCAATAGCCTTTTCTAAAGTTATCTTTACCCTTATATGGTTCCAAATCACTGAAAAAACCACAAATTGTTTGTTACATAAGATTCAAAAATTTTTTACCACTTAAAATTCACATTGTTACGCTACTACGTATTGCTGCAACCGCTATGCTTGCTGCAACTGCTATTTTAATCATTGACAGTTGAAAGTGAAGTAAAAATATTTGCACAGTATCCGACACAAGCACTAGTATGATATCCTGTTAGTAAGATTCAAATTTTTTTTACCACTTAAAAAATTCAGATTGTTACGCCACTGTGTTTCGCTGCAACCGCTATGCCTGCTGCAACTACTATTTTGATCATTGACAATTGAAAGTGAAGTAAAATATTTGCACAGTATCCAACACAAGCACTAGTATTATATCCTGTTAGTATGAGTGTACCTCACACTTGAAGTAAGTAGACAGCGTCAAGCTGAAAAATAAACAAATAGAGTTGCTGCATCACATATATAACTAGTTGAAAAGTAGACAAATTGAGTTATTCTAAAGTGTCTATATGTGTACACTAGTTATTTAGATTCAACAAGTATAGATTAATTATAGTTCTGAAGAAGATTTCTAACACAATTGTGGAGCACAATTTTTTTTTTTTTTTTTTGCTGTATTGGCAAATTATTGATTATATTGGGTGATATGACAAAATTTGTCAGTCGATGCACCTAAAGTATCAAAACAGGCTTGGCCAACACCTAATATGTAGTGGCAGATACATTATGCACTGCCAATATTTCGAACCTTGCGTGAACTTGCTGATTTTAATTTCTTTCAGAATCATGGAACTTATTTTTCATCCCAATAAGTAACAAACAGAAAATGTAGTAAAATGAAAATCCTACATATTCAAACGTGACTGCATAGAAAGAGACTCATGTAACTACTAGTTATAGGTGGCAAAATTTTTTTTAGCCTAATTCCAAGGTGATAATTTTGTTTATTTCAAGTTTGGGTATTTATTTAGCCTTAAGGTAGCACTTGGCTAAAACTTAGTACTTCCTTTGACAGTTTGTTGCTTAGGTTGCTCTTCTGAGTCTGACTCTATGTGTTTTCAAAGGTGAAAGCCAGTAGATCATTTGGTGACTACCACCGAATACTTGCCCCTGGTGAGAGCTATGAAGGTATATATTATCCATCTATATCTTCCCTTTACTTTATGTCAATTTTTTTTTTAAATACACACCCCCACACTCTTAGACTACCCAAGTCTCTATCCGACGGACCTAGGGATTGATCCCTAGTTGCAATCTATACCTTCCCTTTACCTTATGTCATTTTCAATAATTATCTTGGCACAGGTCTTCTAGTATTATAAGCAGGCAATTTTTGTCGGCATTTACATATCTTTAAGGATAACAATTGATGTTCTTAATGCTGAATTCTAAAATATATTTATACACTAAACGATTTAAACCTGGCAGCTATTATTGTTAATATTAGCCCCTTTCATGTGTAGCTGTGAAGACAAATTTTCCATAGACATGTGGTGGTCTTTGATATGTACCACCATTTTTTTCCTTTTTAATTATAAAAGGCAAGCTGAATCAAATCGTCATCTTGTAGTCATAATGCCATTTTCCCATATTGGTTCATGGATACACAAACTAGCATATGTTACTGAGAAAGTTGTGCCGTGTGTTGGCAAATGAGCCGAAGGAGATAAGCTAGAACTTTGGAGAAAAGCTGTAGAGCTGAAGGAGTTGAAAGTTGGCAAATGAGCCGAAGGAGTTGACAGTTGGCAAATGCAAGACAAAATATATTTCAGTGCAAGTTTAGTGGACCCTGTGGTAAGATGAATTGAATAAATTATCGATAACTTAGTGCCATTTTGCTATGTTAAATCAACAGTGGAATTATGTGGAGGCACTGATGGACTCCGTATTTTCGTTTGAGGGGGCAGACAATGGCCTTAATGTTATTTTCTTCATTATTTTGTCATTTGAGGGGTGCAAGGGTTTATTTCTGACACGGACATTGGCCTTTTATCCATGTTTTGGTTTTTTTTTTTTAGGTCTGGCCGGGCTGAGTGCCCCCAAAACAGAATACCTAGGTCCATCCCTGTTCAGAAGGTTTGATTTGGATATTGCAAATAGGATAAACACTTGGTGGGCAAATTGGAGACAAGTTAGTGGAGTGATGTCATCATTGAGTGCTAAGACAAAAGTTAAGACTTGTGTTATTGTATGCAGTTGAGTGTTGAGCATTGAAACGAGGAGAAACTAATTGCATGTGGTTGAGATGCACATTCTAAGATGGATGTGTGGAATTAAAAGCAGGATAAAATTAAGAACGGCAACAAAAGGAATCTTATGGGCTGATCTGATAGAAGAGTAAATAAGGAATGCCATTTGAGGAAGTTTGGACAGGCCGAACATCAAAACAACCCTTGTATGTGTATTGAAAAATTACGAGTTCAAGGAACTTGCAGAAGAGGGAGACTAATAAAAACTTAGGAAGAAGCTGAGAAAAGGCATTATGATTGTTGTGACTAAGAACATAGCTTTAAATGGGGTTGCCTGTAGAAGTACTTACAAAGGCGAACCCAAATAGATGGGATAAGGCTACAATGATGTTGATGATTCAGGTATCAAGATTAGAGGGCTTCACACCATAAGAGGTGCATTGGTTTGACAATGGATTATTCAACTAATTGAATTAATACATATGTCCAGAAATTGAAAATGCTGGTACTGTATGTGACATCGGTTTCATCTTATGACTGGTACTGTTTGCAGGATTCCAATCTTGGAAATTGTAGTTATCAAGCTCTAATTTCTTCTCAATTGTCATTTCATTTGTGGGAGTGCTTCAACCATTTGTCCTTGAGCCAATCTTGGACTATTCTTTACAACCCTTCTCACGTTTTCTAGAGAACCTGGCCTGAATTTGCAAATTTGGCCACTAAACATTCAAGGACCAGTGATATAAGAGTTTTTGAAAAGTTTCAGATGCTTACAAGTATATTGGAAACTAGAATATGCTTCTTTATTTGAGGAATTGACCCAAAAAACAAGCAAGAAATCTTCTATGAGATTTTGCATCCCTTTGAATAGGAAGTGGAGTGGGCTCCGCTTCTCAAAGAGGAGGACATGCAACTCCATTAAAAGGTTTTTGCGACGCGTCAGTGGAGGAATTTTTTTTTGGAAACTAAGTGTACCCTTGTGCTCAAAAAGGAGATAAAAGAGCTTCTCAATAGTTAGACAAGAATAATTATATGCCAGAACTTAGTGTGAACTTACTGAGGATAAGAGATATTATAAAAGCTGGTAGCATTCTTAAGCCTTCTACAAGGAAGATATCTATTTAGATTTTTGAGGAGGGCATGTTAGAGAGAGATTTAACCAATTAAAATAATGGTTAGGGGATTTTAAGGAGGAATTAAACGAAAGGCTAGGAGGGATTTTAAGGAAGAAAAAAATAGATTGGTAGTTTGCAAGTTGGAAAAGATGCATCACCATCTATGGTAGGTGGAAGTAAGGTTAAGAGACCAAACATGAAGTGAGTTTTTCTTCTAATCAGTATTCTTATATTAAACTTACAAATTTCTGTGGATATTCGTGGACCAGATGATATAGGGTACTAACTGTTAAGCGATGGTGAAGAGAACCAAAAGTGAAAAGGCAAAGATGGCTGATTAATCTTCAAAGATTTATGAACTTCTCCAATTTGATGAAGGAGATTGATGCCAACAAAGTGGGATGACTGTAAGCAGAGGCTGACCCAGGAAATTTTCCTTGCGGGGGGGGTGGTGGTGGTGTGTGGGGGCGCTTTATGTACAAAAATAATGGGGAAAGGGGCAAATGTGAAAAAAAAAAAGCATATTAATTTTTATAATTTCCAGGGGGTTATTAAGCATTTTGAACTTTTTTCAGTTTTGGGTGGGGGCTTCAGCCCCCATAGCCTTGTACTTGGGTCCGCCCCTTAAGGGTTTAAGAATAATTCTTTAACTATGCTTATAGTTGGATGGGAATCCAGTGGTACAATTAAATTAACACCCTCATTGAAATGGGAACCACGGATTAGGGATTTGGTCTTTTAAGATAGGTGTATCCTCCCATTTTTGGGGAGATGCAAATTATCTTGTTGCCTTATTTGTTGAAGAGGGTGTTTTAGCAGTACCTCTTTGTGCACTCTTCCCCTTTTCTCAAAGCTAATTTACATTATTGATAAGTGGTAAAAGCCGTTTGGAGGTGTTCATTGCCCCAACCACCAGGTTGGGTGTTTGGGTCATGTTTGCTACAAAAGACAAGGAAACTGTCTCCTTACAATATCTCGTACCAAAAAAAAAAAAAAAGAAAAAAAAAGAAAAAAAGAAGAAGAAAAAAACAGATAATTTTCAGGGTTATAATCAATATTTTCAACACTATATGCTGCAGCTTGTAGAATGCAGGGTTGCAGATCTTTCACTTGGATGATTCATATCATTATTACTTATCCAGAGGATTTATTTATTTATTTATTATATTATTTCCGTCGCTCTGATTCATTTACAAAAATTCTACAGAAAGGGGTGTCCCAAGTCCCAAGTTGACGGACTGTGAACATTGGAGTCGTATAATATTATCTATCATTTTTAAGGCACAGCAGCTCACCTTGGTGCTTTACTCCAGTGTACAAGGAATAGTGCCTTGTGGAACTTAAATAGTTGTGTTTCCTGTACAGTATTTGCACAAGATAGGTTGTGGTTATGTAAGCTTGCTCCTGAAATTTGTCTTTTTGTTCTTCCCACCAGCATTGTCCTCCCCATTTCCACTTGAATGTCTTTATTCTCTCTCTTATTCAATGTAGGATTCCCCCTTCTGCAGTTTTTAAGTCCTGATTCATAACTTTGCACCCATGCCTTGCAGTTATGGCTGCCTTCTCTGGCTATCGACCGAAAAGCACGCGCATCTTGCTTGAAGACGAGGCCATGAATGTTGATTTTGTGCTGGATCTGGATGAAGAAGATCAGAAATTCAGACATGGTTTTCACTGTACTTGTGGCAATCAGAGCAGCCTCCAACTGATAGAGCTTTTAAGTGGGACGCACATGCAGATAAGTCTTGCTGTGCTGGTCATCTTGGTACTTCTTTGTCTTCTATTGAGAAGGAAAATGATATTGAAGTTCCCAAAACACAGAAAGCCAACAACTTTAGGACACAGAAGACAAATTGAAGCTTGAGGGTCTCAAGATTTTTATCAAGTTGTTGTAATTTAAAATGCCAGTAGATCACATGCACATGTCATGTAGTTGGCACCTATGACCCATCCAAGCCTTCCACATACGCCGATTTCCTATGAAATGGCACTCAGATTCAACACTGATCTGATCATTATCCGCCGTTCGATGTAATCCCATGACCATTAAACTTCGATGATTTTAAATTAAGGGTTAAGATTATTTCACTAGTGTAGTATTTGGCCCAGCATTTATCTTAAAGGAACACCACGCATCCCACCCATCCACATAATTGGACAAGCACCTGAGTGGGCTCCACAATTGGGTTTACTGTTGTGTGAAGGAGCTGAACATTTTTCTTGAGATTGAGAGTCCTGTTTTAAAAAAAGTATTTTTTGTATGGCCCAGCTGTTGATTTGTGGGCATCTCATTTATAATTGTGACCTTCAGCAAAGTGGCAACTTTATTCTTTACCACTGATGTGAATCTGGGATGCTTGCTGATTCATAGAGGCTGTCATTAGTGTGTAAATGGTTTGAGTTTATTGTAGGGGGACTCTACATTGGTACCCTAACTTTTAAATTTGTTGCTGCTACTCACAAGTAAATTTGGCCTTATATTAGCAGTGGATAGGCTACGGATGCCTTTTTTTTTTTTTTTTTGTTTTTATGGAAAAGGACATAAGCAGGTTAATCTCAAGGCCGTTTGGAAACTCTGCTCTAATTAATATGAGCTAATTAGTAAAAGGTCGAAAACCAAATCTCTAATTTTTAAGTTCTAATTTAAAATTAATTTATTTGGTTGAATTATAAAACAAGATCTTATTTGATGAGCTAATTGGGGGCAATTGTTGTAAGTGGGGCCCACCTTTAGGAATTGTGGTACTTGGGGGCCACCAAAACAACATTTGCGTCAATTTGAAAATCTTATGAGGTCATTTTCATTCAAAACATTTGTAAATTTTGCGTTGTTCATCTCCGTCAACTTTAGCTAAAAAAGTTATAAAAAAAGGTGGCCATTTTTAGCTTTTCTGTTTAGAGACGGAAGCTCTAATTTCTAAATAGTACAAACACTAGCCATGTAAATAATAAAGTAAGAGCATATTTTTTGAGTTGTGAAATGCCCCAGTTTTTATTAGTTTAGCACTTTAAAGTTTTAACTTCTCACATACTGCAATTTATTTCATATACTCAACATAATGGTTAGTTTTTCTTTGTCATTATCTTGAACTTTGTCAATCTAAACTTCTCTCTGTTTGTTTGTGATTCACCTTGTCCCTAGCCAGCTGAGGAACAATCGGGGACCTCTGTTTCTGATTCTTCTACCTTGTTCTCTTTTCTCTTCCCCTTAATATTTGTTTTGCTTATCCAGCACAAACTAACTAAGAGTACATCACCATGACATGACCTTCTCAAGAGGTTCAAGTAATGCTAGATTATTTTGACCTTCTCAAGAGGTTCAAGTAATGCTAGATTACATGGAAAATCATATCATTTCACAGCCAGAGATTACTATTAATCACCAAATGGTTGCATGTAAATCTTCAAAAAATACTTTTGACACCCTCCTGGTCAACCAAGGCATTAATTCGCTGCAGAAGCAAATCAAAGTCATCTTGAGTCTTGATCAAACTAAGGCGTATGTAGCGGCTGGAAGCCCCGAAGACCTTGCCTGGGCGCCCCATGATTCCTGCAGCTCTCAGGACTTTATCACAATCTTCGTCCATTTCACACTTCAACCAAGCAAATGCTGTCCAAGAACACCCCAAAAAGCTTAGGACATGTTGTCTTGTTCAGATTACACATATTTATACAAACTGTCACTCTCCATATACATGCATACATAAATAAACATGGCTACCTGCGTCTGAGTGGTTAACAGAATTTACCTGGAGAAGGTTCTCTAATCCTCTGAAGGTAATTGCAGTACTGAGCAGGGATTTTTTGGAGGGAGAAACGTGTAGAGAGAGACAAGATGGTGCTCAACTTTCGCCATCGATCGCTCAAAGTGGTGTATCCAAATTGGAACATGTCTCTTCCTCCTCCTTGTAAGACCGCGTTGAGAAGCTTCAAAGCTCTCAATTGCGATTCATGGGAGGATCCTAGGGTGTTGGTTTCAGTATAACTTGCCATTCTGTGGTACACTTCCTCATCTTTTATTAGTGCCCACCTGTGAATCAATATCACTTGGTTACATGTATGCCACCTCTGTGCAATGAGTAAAATTTGTACGTTACTAAATGGTAAGTAACCTGTGTTACAGTGCCCTCTATGGGCCAGGTCAGGCCTGGAAAACTTAAATTTCACATTGGCCCAACTGGAAAACTGGTTCCAATCAATGTGAGATCCAGGGCCTACACCATAGCCGACCTCATCCATTGATAGATATGGATCTTTTCGGAAGGCTAGTGATCTCCATATTGATTGTTTTCACTCTCTACTCAAGGTATAGAAAGTCAAGCATGGGATAGTATTTGTTAAGCTCCCCGCACCCCCAATTGAACAGAGAGGAAAGCAAGCGAAATGATACTCCAGAAATCGCCGAAAGTCGATGGATCACTGGCTTCTAGCAATTAACCTATTGACCCAAATCAATAGAGCCACTAATGCTTTGTTGGGTCACTTGTGCTGGGCCCAATTCTAACATATACGCCGAAAAGGTCTGTTTCTATTTCAGAATATAAAACAATAATTTGAAATGCTAAGTTTTTTTGGGACATGATGTGATGATTTATCTCTGAAATTTGAAATGCCATATTTCCTACACCAGAATTTCAAATTCCAACGATTTAAAAAGGTTTCAAATGACCTTTTAGAATTCCACTCTCTATACATTTTATTGTGGGAGTTTTAAATGCTCCCCGGAGAGGGAATTAGAGAATTTGAAATTCCTCGACTTCTTAAAATTCTGGTAAAGAAATGGGCCCATGGGAGGGTTAAGTTGAAAGTTACCCGAGTCGGCTGCCGGCATGGCCAGTAAGCTTGGACATTGAAAAGAGCATGATGTCGTCGTCCGCCATAGTTGGGATTGCAGTGAAATGAGGCCAGTAGTAAGCATAATCGTAAATTGCCTTGGTAGAGGGACCTTGAAGAAGAGGGCGTCGACGCAGATTACCATCAGGATTGTTTGGCGAAGTGACAAACTCAATGAATTTACTAGAGGAACCTGATACATTGTTCCAGTACTGGGATGCATCTCCTTTCCACTCATAGTTCTCAGACTTGAAAAGGAGAGTCTGGTCTTTAAATAGCTGTACGTTAAAATATTTGATTTATTAACAAAGACTATACTTTTGGACATCAATTTCATCATGTTCAGACAGTTCTGGGCGCTTAGATGTGGCCACACAATCTGGTCACCTTTTTTACATGCATTAAAAACATATATTGGAGAACAAGGTAATCTCATGTTTGGGATGATTTCTGTACAAGATCCGGCTTGTAGGACCACCTAGATGCATGCCTAATGGTGGGGAATGGAAAGGTTTCACCATGGTTAAAAAAGAAGGGTAAAAAATGACCCAACAAAATTATCATAATGGTTGATTTAATAGCCTCAAAGTTAACTAGGGCCTGTCTGTTTCAAGTAACTAATAAATAGGAATTGTAAGATTTCTATTCATTGAAGTAGTTAAAATTTAAGAAACAAAAGTGAATTTCCATAAAAGACCATCAAATTATCTTCGCTTTAATAAAAAAATGAATCAAGAGGAGATCTGAAATAAATGTTCAGCCATCACCCTAGTGATTCAGATACTAGGAAAATGAGAGTTGCATCCTGTGCGTCTATACTTTATATCCTTCATATCTCACCTCATCACGTTCACCCATCACCACTTTAATAAACCTTGGGTGGAGCTCATTTGGCCATGAACTCCTATGTATTCTATGTAAAAAAAAAAAAGGCACCCCTGAAGATTTGTTTGATCTTAATGATGGATTACGCACCAAATAAAAAATCAATTAGTAGAATTACTAACCGCGTAAAAAGGAACAGCAGCTACAACACTCGCAGGTGATGAAGTATTATGAGAAAGGGCATGTACTGCTGCATTGAGTAGTTGTGAGGCTCCATCTCCGAATAGAATGAATTTTCCTTTTGCATTTGCATTTCCAACTGTTGAATGCAGCTGTCTGATGACCCTCTCAAGCTCCACAGACATTAAACTAGTCCCAGTCATCTCATAACTCATCCGGTGCCACCCAGACACCACGACTGCACTACTCTCAGCCTTCTGCTTCCAATAAGTCTCTAATAACAGCAGACTTCCACTGCAAAGATAATAGCAATTGTTTGATCATCAACTTAGTAATAATTTTAGAAAACATGGAATAAGCCAGAGAATGACAAATCACATTCAACTTCAGAAAGAAAAGAAAAAAACCATATGCCCAAGCATCTTTACTTTACAACATTTCTACAACTATGATAATTGGCTATTCTACTCTCAATGAAAAAATATATATAGAGAGAGAACTTTACAACATTTATGAATGATGATTGATGGAACATAATGGTCACCTATCAGCGTCCAGAAGACAATCGGGCAGGAGTTGGGAGCAGTCGGAGCCCCCATAACAGGCATAGCATTCGCAGGTGGGCTTTCCTTGTGAGGATCCGATGCCATCTAAGAAGGCCCGGCCGTGGCCCGAGCAGGAAAGAGATGCTACTGCTTCTGCCTCCAACGCAGCTGTTCGGGTCCAAGTGAGGGGATCCGATGGGCGGCCGAAGGAAAGGTAGAGAAAGAAGAGATTGAGAGAGAGGGAGAAGGAGAGAAAGAGGAGAAGACACTTGATGATCATTCCACTGCCAGCGGCCATTCCTTCTTTTTTTTTTTTTCTCTTGTTTCCATGTTGTTGTTGCACTCATTTATGTATGGTTGTACCTGCAGGAGGAAGCTTTAATTATCATTCCGTTGTCAGATATCTTATCACGTGGGAACGTCAAACCTGCACATGTCAATATTTTATATGTGCATCCATGTGATTGAGTTTTAAAACTAAAATAAGAGCCCTATTTCATGCATTTGTCCTCTCTTCTCGAAAGAATACGAATTTGATAAAAAAGGTCTTCTGCTAATTCAAAGATGTCCAACAAAAATTCTCCCACACTAATAATTGGGTGGTGTTGCACCATGTTAACATGAGACTGTTTGTATCTGTTGATGGGCCTATATGTGCTAAATGTGGTGGGCCTTAAGTAGCAATAGATGGGTTTCTCTACATATAATTGACTTGCGGTTGGGGTTGTAAGTGAGTATTCGATTCTCCGATTATTTGGAAGTTCGGATCCGTAAAAAAAAGCCCCAGGCTTATTTTAGGTTTCGATTCATAAACGAGTTAGGGTCCAAAACCTAATTTAGGTTCCGATTGATAAACGGTTCTGGGTCCGGATCATATAGGCTTGCAAATTGTACCTCAAAATTAACTTTTTAAGACATTTTAGAGGTAGTAGACTCGATATACTGTTATAAGCTGAATGATATACTTATTTTAAGAAAATTGAAAAATAAACAGAAATTAGAATTGATTTTGGAACTAGATTCCGGTCCTCTAGGTAGACCCGGTTCCGAAATTGGATCCGAGTCTGAAACTCACAAAATAGGTTCCGAGTTAAAAACGGATTTAGAACCGGAACTATTTTTTTGAAATGGGTCCAGGTCAGGATCTACTATGGTTCCAATCCGGAACCGTTCCATTTGCAACCCTACTTGTGGTGTCGTACAACAAAAAAATGAAAAAAACTTTTGGTGTTTGCATAAGAAAGGGATTTGAAAAACCATCTCACAACTACCACTCTCTCTCTTCTGTTAAATATATAAGTGGAGATTCTCTTTCTTATCTCTCTGATAAGGTTCGTACTTCTTCCTTTCGGTTCAGCCAAGTGAAAGAGAGAGGAAATAGAGAGAGATGGGACCCTCCTCTTTTTTTTCTAAAACGAAGAAGAAGAGGTGGTTATTATAAAAAAATTATAAAGTATCAAAAACCACCTCTTCTCTGCTTTAAAAAAGTTCAAAAACCAATCTCTCATGACTCATCCCACTAAAAGATAAAAGGTTTCTTCCTTTTTTTTTAAATTTATTTATTTTATCAAGACACTAAGAAAAGTTCATTCACATGCCACGAAATGAGAAAAAATAATGAAGGTGTATTTTGAGAATTTGTACTTTTTGATAAGGTCTATTTTTTTTTTATTTTTTTTATCGTTTAAAGCGATCCCCACTTGAATTCACTTTACAAATGAATTACCGAAATGAACCTAGAAAATCCCCACTTACAAGTCTAATTTAGGCAGTGTATTTTCTCACTCTACCATCAAAGTGGATTTTTCTAGGGGCAAGTTTGTACCGGCAGGTATTGGTGGGGAGTACTTCACGATTGTAAAGGCAAGGTCTTAATTATGTTCTCTAAGCACGTTGGAGTTTGTGACTTGAATGAAGCGAAAGTGTTGGCTATTTTGGAGGCTTTTCATTTGTTTCTAAAGGATTATTCCGAGGCTCTGATTGTTGAAAGTGATTCTCCTAATGCAGTTGCTTAGGTGTCTAATAGGAAGGCCTTCTCATGGAAATTTCAATTTCATTTTAATGAAGTTAATGAGTTTTTCTTTTTCTCTTAATGTTGAGTTCCATCATGAGGTCAGGTCGGCCAATTCAATGGCTGATTTTTTAACTAAACCTGGGGTCGGTAGGTTATCTCCTTCGGTCGGTATGGTTACGTAAGGGTTATGGGTGAGTCCAATGCGCTTGTTCCCTCTCAGTTCTCTTCCTTGCTTTTTTTCGTATTTTGTTTTTCTCCTTTTAATTGCTATTCTTGTTACCGATTAAAAACAAAAAAAAAACCAAAAAAGATGCCAATTCTTTTCGTCAACCGCGAGGAGCAAAACAAAGGGATCCATCACTACTAGACGATCTCGAATCTCTATATTGGTTGCTTGATTCTTCCACGGTCAATGCTTCAACTTCACCAGGGAGCAACACATGTAACTCGAAACCGAAATGATTTTAATAGATTGTTCTATAAGTTTGTAAATTTTGAATTTTTTTTTTCACCTTTTCACTCTATAATTAATTCATTGGGCCGACAAATCAGATGGTGGATGTGGTACTCTAAATTCTAAAGACTTTCTCTCTCTTTATTTTGTGTTTGCTAGACCTGTTATATTAGTACTCTGAACTCACGGATTAGTTTTTCAATTAGTCTATCTGTCCCGACCGTATATCCCGACCGTATATCCCGATTTGACGTGGCCGACCCACCTGGCGCTGACCTGTATGATGTTTGGGCGGGAGAAAGCTGAAAAGAAAAGAGGGAAATCGCTGCACTGAGAGAAATCGTTGGAGGAAAAAAAAAACCTTGAGTGCATCTCTTCTCTCCTCTCTCTCTTGAAGCCCAACGAAGGAAACATCTTGTTGCAGCCCTTGAGTGCATCTCTTCTCTCCTCTCTCTCTTGAAGCCCAACGAAGGAAACAACTTCCTGCAGAAATCTCCTCTCTCTGCTGCAACCCTTTTCTCCTCTCTCTCTCTTGAAGCCTTGACCTGGTGTGCTCTGTTTCCTCCTCCCCTCCCAAACGAGACTCCACCTCGCTGGAAGCCCTTGAAGGAAACCCTTGAAGCCCTCTCTTGCTTTTCTCCTCTCTCTCTTGAAGCCCTTGAAGCCAACGAAGGAAACCCTTGTAGCGTCCATCTCCTCTCTCTCTCGAGTTGCAGTGCAAAACCATCTCCTCTGTCGTCCGGTATGTGACCGTTCTCTCTCCATCCATTCTCATCATCTCTTTTTCTCTCTCCTGAAACCTAGATAACTATTGATACAAGAGAAACATTCATATGAAAATACACAAATGTCAGATTCTTGAGAGGAAGAAGGGAATACATGTATTTCTTGAATGTTCCCTCTGTTTCACTCTCATCAGATCTCTATTTATTATTTAATTAAATTATAAAAATGTTGAATGGGCTTTTCACCTACAGGACTTCCTATTTCCTCTCCATCAACAAGTTGAATGGGATTTTCAACTTTTGAGGCTTTTAGGTTTGAGGATTGGAAGGAGATGGACAGTTTGAGAGAGCCCATTCAGAAATCTGACTTCCTATTTATGTGGATTAATATGTGAGAATTGGGGATGTTGCATTATTCTACAATACGTGGACTTCCACAATTAGTATAGAGTTGGTCTTTCACAATTCCATTCTTTTTCTTTGTTATTGAGACGATGCATTCGTTTGTACCTGGATATCCCAGAATTTGTGGCATTTGTTTGAAACAAGAGTGAAAGATTGAAACTTGACATGTTTCATTGATAGTAGTTTTAAATCCAAACAGTTCAAAATCTTAAGATGACAGGGCATATACTAAGGTTTGAAACGTTATATACTGAGGTTGAAGCCCAGATTGAGAAGGTTGTATGAATGAAATATTGAGGTTTCAGTGTGGTCATTTGGCAAAGTCCACCTCTATTTGATATAAAAATTATTTATTAGATGGATGTGTAGGTCTCACAAAACATATTCAGTGGTTTGAACTCTGTATACTCAGGTTGGTTGAATGAAATACTGTGGTTTCACTGTTTCGTTAAACAAGAGACCAACCTGTGGCCTTCCATTCATACAAATCAATCATCCTTCAATGTCTAAATTTCCCTCTCTATCATTAATTTGACATTTGAATCCAGGAAGCTCAAATTTAGCTAAGAAGACCTGTCAATGACGATTTCTCAGTTGACCCACCATAGGCTGCTTTCTCGGGCCTCTGGGGAATGAACACCATTGATCCTATATGGACCATGTTTTGGGACATAATCTTGTAACTTGGACAATCCTAGCCATTTAATCAGTTAACTTCCAACCATTGAATGTAGACCATTGATCATTTTTTGTACCAAAAATTTTGCCTTTTCCTAATGTTTGCCAGTAATGGTTTAGAAAGCACACACCTCAGTAACTAGTCTTTACATGACTACCCTGTTTTAGATAGCCAGTATGTAATCTCTTGTGTATCCAGTAATACAAAGGCTCTAAGACCCCCATGTGGAGAATGAATGCATAGATACACCATTTCCAATTTCAAAGAGGAAGAGTTGTGAGGAATGGCAAAGTGTAACATGCCATTGCTGCCATCAGACCATGAAGTAGTATGAAATTATCCCTGCCCAAACATAAGATAGAATTCAGACACAATTCCAAAACCATCAATACAAATACAACTAACCCATTTCAAAATAGTATTTGACTGAATGGAAAACCAAGAGAGTTGGATCCAACTAGCATTACTAGTTCCATTCTCTGTCTATTTGCTTCAAATAAACCCTGCTTGAGAACTCTACGGTTTCTAGTAAAGAATAGCATGTTTGAATATGAAGTCCAGAGCTGATAAAATGAGGCCACTGAGACCACATAGGATGAGAATGAGCATACACTTGAATTCTCTTTGGCCATCTTCATACACCAATGAGTGGAAAGTCTTTGCAACAAGAGGGCCATATAATACATACTGCAGAAGAGAACTACAGCACATTAGAAAAAAAATAACATAATTCAATAAAGAAACTATAAGAAACATGAAATAGAAATAGAAAGTATTGGCTGTGATATGAACATCCATGCATTGAAGCTACCCAAGTTGTCCCAAGTCCAAGCCGACAGGGGAGCTACCATCTTTTCTTCTTTTTTGTTCTACCTCGTTTCCCAAATTGAGAACCTCACAACCCCAGTATGATTTTTTCAAAATCAAGATAGCATAAGCCCTCAAAAAAAAAAAAAAAAAGGATTACCCAATGGATTGATAAATCCAAAACTAACATAAAAAGGTGAGAGAGAGAGAGAGAGATAGAGATAGAGAGTCTTAAGAGACTCTTTTGCAAGCTTTTTTTCCTTCACACCACCATAGAATCTCGTCACCTCCCAAACTCCTTACTACCATAATCTCCTAACCTTCCAAACTCCTTAAATAGCTAACTAGGCAACCAAGTCATCAAGCATCAGTTAGAATTAGACCACAATCAATTCCCTTTATTATTTATTTTTACTAAAAAGAAATATTTTTGGGCGTTTCTTTTCCCCGATGAATTTGTTAATGCCCTTACATGTTATTCCATTTCTTTTCCACATTATCACGTTTGCCTCTGTTATTGAAATAAAATAAAATGATGTTTTCTCAAATTTGTTTCACGAGTTTATTGGCTCGCTCTCACACATACTCACAGTGTGCTTACAGGTGCGTTGGTGGTTTGGTATGAATGATATGTAGGCTCAAGTTAAGTTGCTAATGAAAAAGAATAAAAAGTGAATGCTATAGCATAGATTTACAAAATGATGCTTCATTTTCTCAACACCATGCATTTCTTTTATCGAGTTATTCTAAACACCTGAATGCTTTATTTGTTTTTTAGGAGCATGGAAGAAGATGGATTATCACGTGAATTTGATGGAGACAACAATGAAATTGAAATGGGGATGGCTGGGCATGAATTAAACATCGTTGAGATGGAGAAGCCCTTGGAGGGAGGCGAAAACTTAGAAGAGGTAGTAATGGAACCTAAGAGGGGAATGAAATTTGGTTCCATTGAAGAAGTACATGAATATTACGCAAGATATGCTAGCCGAATCGGGTTCGCTGTCGCCCAAAAAACCTCTAAAAAAGGATCAGATGGAAAGAAGAGGTTTATTACAATTGCTTGCACTAAGGGTAAAAAGCCAAACCCAAGTGCAAGTAACCCAGTTAAACCCCGTCCACAATCAAGAACAAATTGCAAAGCAGCGTTGAATCTTTCTCTGCAATTGGACGGGAAGTGGCTTCTGAACTCATTTGTGCTTGAGCATAACCATGATATGAGTCCGAACAAAGCTCGATATCACAAGAGTAATCGAAAAATCCCACCACATGTGAAGAGGCAACTTGAGTTGAATGACAAAGCGGGTATTAGATTGAACAAGACTGTTAGCTCATGTGTGGTAGAGGCAGGGGGGCATGAGAATCTAACATGGTTAGCAAAGGATGCACGAAATTACATGGATAAACTCAGACGTTTAGAACTCAAGGAAGGGGATGCCGAGGCAATGCTAAGCTATTTCAAAAAAATGCAGCAAGACAACGGATCCTTTTTTTATGTCATGGATCTTGATATAGAGCATCGAGTAAGGAACATCTTTTGGGCTGATGCGAGAAGTAGAGCGGCATTTGCTGAATTTGGTGATGTTGTCACATTCGACACCACTTACTTGGTTAACAAATATGACATGCCTTTTGCTCCTTTTGTGGGTGTGAATCACCATGGACAGTCGGTGCTATTAGGTTGTGGATTGATATCACGAGAGGACACAGACACATTTGTTTGGTTGTTTCAGTCCTGGCTTGATTGCATGTCTGGGTGTCCTCCTAGTGCCATAATCACTGACCAAGATAAGGCTATGCAAATTGCGATAGGAATAGTATTTCCTGAAGCACGACATCGGTGGTGTTTGTGGCATATCTTGAAAAAGGTGCCTGAAAAATTGAGAGGGTATAATGACTATGATTCAATTAAATTTCATCTTCTTAATGTTGTCTACGATTCGATGAAGAAAGAGGAGTTTGAAGTTAATTGGGCCAAGTTTGTTAGGGCATATCATCTAGAGGACAACGATTGGCTAGCAGGATTGTATGATGAGAGGTACCGATGGGTGCCAGCTTTTGTGAAGGATATTTTTTGGGCAGGGATGTCAACAACCCAGCGCAGTGAAAGCATGCATGCCTTTTTTGATGGCTACATTAATTCTAAGACCACCTTGAAGCAATTTGTCGAGCAATATGATAATGCTTTGTCTAAAAAGGTGCAAATAGAAGCTGAGGAAGACGCCCGTTGTTTCAATGTATACATTCCACGTGTGACCCCTTACGAGTTTGAAAGGCAATTTCAAGAAGCGTATACTCTTGCTAAATTTAAGGATATTCAGAATGAAATAGCCGGTACGATCCGTTGCAAAATTTCCTCAGTTAAGGTAGGATTGGAGTTTTCTGAATTTGATGTCGAGGAAGATGTGATAGTGGGAGAAGACAATATCAAACCTTTTACTTTCTATGTTCATTTTGATGAGATATCAAGAGAATCTAATTGTAGTTGCCGGTTGTTTGAGTTTAGAGGTATTCTCTGTAAGCATATCATCGTTGTTTATTTGAAGAAGAGGGTTTATCAAATACCGGGAAAATACATTCTAGAAAGGTGGAGTAAAAATGTGAGAAGAAGCCACACAAAAATCAAGATCAAATATGACAATTGGGAGAGGAAGCCTGAAGGACGTCGTTACGACAAGATGTTGACTATTTTCAATCGGGTCATCGATAAGGCCATGGATTCCGATGAAAAGTGTCAGATGGTAGTGTCCTCGTTGCTAGAAGTGGAAGCTGAGCTAGATGTGACTAAAGAGGGTGCTGTATGCAATAGACCAATGTCTATAGGTGTACATAAAGCTTCAACGTCATGTCATGATGATAGTCTTTCTTGGCATGAGAGCAATAACCGCGTGTGTGATCCAATGAAACGCCGCCATAAGGGCCGGCCGCCAGAGAAAAGAAGACAGTCTAAGGTAGAGACAATTATGAAGAAGTGTCGGAAAACAAGCAAATCTTTGACCAAGAAGGTTAGTCTAAGATTTTTCTTCTATAAATAAAATAAACACATCATTCAATTACTCACAATGTGATTGATATCAACTTCGTGCATGTACAGGGTACGACGGTGAGCAATCAGGGAGACGAGATCACCACGGAAGATTCTAAGAATTTAACCGTAAGAATGCCCCCTATTTCCTATATGTTGTGCAATACTTTTTTGCATATGGCCTCATATCCTTTTGTTACATATGCAGGTTTCGGCAGTAGATCTTGAATTGAATCTTTAAGAAGATCTGTAAGAATGAAACATGGATTTTGCAATGTTAATCGTGGTATTTGCACGCATATGTTGGGATTTTGAAATCTAGACACTCCCATGCTTTCTTATCTTCTTTTGTTAAATCCGTATGAAGCCTGGCCATCCACGTACCAACTTACCATCTCGAATTTTTTCCCACTGTTGCAGTTTCAACCAATTGGGTAAATAATCTCAATTTGAGAAGCATTGTTTAAAATGCAGTTCATACTATCTTAGTAAACTTTTATTTTGCTTGAGATTAATTCAAGATATTTCGTGTTGCAGGACCAAGTTTTAGAAGACGGTTCCTCACAAGATGGATTTTTGGGACATGCTCTGCTATTTTGAGCTCCTTATGACATATTTTTTGTGTTCACAAGGAAAATCTTTTGTACAGACAATTTGCAGATATCTATTAATTAATCTCTTGTATATGACTGGAACTATCTTTCAGATTGGATCTGATTAATGTAAGTATTGTAAATTTGATCAATGTAAGCAGTACTTCATTAGAGTACTTGCTGTGCTAATTAGTCCCCTTTTGTATTCGACGTAAAATCTTGGTATTAGATGGCATATGCGAAGGTCTGACATTCACACTCCAATATAACAGGGCATATCTTTATATACTGAGGTTGAAACCCAGATTGAGAAGGTTGTATGAATGAAATGCTGAGGTTTTAAAACTGTATACTTAGGGATATATGCAATAAATACTGAGGTTGAATTGTTTCACTCAGCAGACCCTTCTATTCGAGATAAAATATTAAGATGGCAGATACTAAGGTTTGATTCATTATATACTGAGGTTGAAACCCAGTATGAGAAGGTTGCATGGATGATATACTGAGGTTTCAGGGTGGTCATTTGGCAAACTCCACCTTTATTCGGTATCAAAATCATCACTAAAAATCTTCAGACTCCAATATGGCAAGGCATATACTAAGGCATAAAATGATCACTAAAAATCTTCAGAATCCAATATGGCAGGGCATATACTAAGGTTTGATTCGTTATATACTGAGGTTGAAGCCCAGTATGAGAAGGTTGTATGAATGATATACTGAGGTTTCAGGATGGTCATTTGGCAAAACTCCACCTTTATTCGGTATCAGAATCATCACTAAAAATCTTCAGACTCCAATATGGCAAGGCATATACTAAGGTATAAAATCATCACTAAAAACATTCAGAATCCAATATACTAAGGTTTGATTCGTTATATACTGAGGTTGAAGCCCAGTATGCGAAGGTTGTATGAATGATATACTGAGGTTTCAGGATGGTCATTTGGCAAAACTCCACCTTTATTCGGTATCAGAATCATCACTAAAAATCTTCAGACTCCAATATGGCAAGGCATATACTAAGGTATAAAATCATCACTAAAAACATTCAGAATCCAATATACTAAGGTTTGATTCGTTATATACTGAGGTTGAAGCCCAGTATGAGAAGGTTGTATGAATGATATACTGAGGTTTCAGGATGGTCATTTGGCAAAACTCCACCTTTATTCGGTATCAGAATCATCACTAAAAATCTTCAGACTCCAATATGGCAAGGCATATACTAAGGTATAAAATCATCACTAAAAACATTCAGAATCCAATATACTAAGGTTTGATTCGTTATATACTGAGGTTGAAGCCCAGTATGAGAAGGTTGTATGAATGATATAATGAGGTTTCAGGATGGTCATTTGGCAAAACTCCACCTTTATTCGGTATCAGAATCATCACTAAAAATCTTCAGACTCCAATATGGCAAGGCATATACTAAGGTATAAAATCATCACTAAAAACATTCAGAATCCAATATACTAAGGTTTGATTCGTTATATACTGAGGTTGAAGCCCAGTATGAGAAGGTTTTATGAATGAAATACTGAGTTTTATGAATGAAATACTGAGGTTTTAAAACTCTATTCGATATAAAATCTATTTATTAGATGGGATGCGTAGGTCTGACAAAAAATATTCAGTGGTTTGAACTCTGTATACTAAGGTCCGTTGAATGAAATACTCCTCTATTCTGGAATTTCCATTCAAGATATTTTTTGGTTTGGCTGTGTTTGAAAAAACTGATTTACAAATGAATGTGTTTATGTCTGAGCTTGGTTAAAAATATTTTTTGTGCTGTGGTACTCTTTCCCTATCATTCCCATTTGTTACTTAACAAATAAAAAAAAATTCAACATATATATGCGCTCGAGCGCGCAAACCTGCGCTCGTGCGCGCGCGCACTCTCTTCGTTTTTATAAAGCTCGTCCTCTCTCATTATTTCTCTGTTTCATCTTTTTTTTCATTGGTAAGTCTTCTTCCTGGTTCCATCTTAGGGCATCACACTCATTACCATCAAAGAGGTACTCTTTTCTCATATATCTCTTCTTTTGATCGTTTAGAGTCTTCTCAATGTCCTTGTGCTTAGCTCTTGGGGAGTTTTCGTTTCAAATGTTTTGGTTTGGGTAATGTTAATGGGATTTCGTTTTGGCACTATATTTGAATAATGTTGGGGTTTGCAATCTCTTTTTATCTTCTATGCTTGTTGCATTGCTCATTGTCTTCCGATGGATGGATTGACTTTGTTGTTGGTATGACTTTTGGTTTGAGGCTATTTGGAGGTTGGAAATGGTTGGAAATGGGTTGATCATTTACTATTTGGTTTGATGTTTGGTTTGATACAAGATGGAAATCTTTCTTACATTGATAGCACAATCTCTATCTTATGCAAGATGTGTTTTGCCTGGTTCTGTTTCTCATCTCTTGCCTCTATGCTCTACATTAACTATCTACTGCTCACCAGGTGTTTGTGAAATTCTCTCAACGAGGTAGTTGGTTCAATGGCTCCGAAGAAACGTAAAAACGTTGCCGGCTCTTCATGTACACCAAGATTTGATACAACATTGTTTCCTTCTATCGCAAAATCAGAAGCTTTTGCGGCCTTTTTTGCGCATCGTTCAGTTGGTTCTGAAAGAGAGATTGATGCCTCATTTACCTCTACTGATGAGTATGGATCAATCATGCGTCGTCGTTGGAATTTTCTCTACACTTTCGACGTCAATGAAATCAATGTCAGCTGGGTTCGGGAATTCTACTGTAACATGACACTTCGAGATGCTGATTTCACTACCTTTGTGCGTGGAAAGACTCTAGCTATTTCTCCTTCAGTGATTGCATCCTTCATTGGCATTGAACAGCTTGAGCAATGGGATTATCCCCTTCCACCAAATCAGCCTCTTCCTCAAAGCATGTTTCGTATGTTCGGCACTGAATTGGTTGGTGCTATGCACCCATGGGCAACAGGGACCATCTCACATGGCCTCTTAACTCCAAAGTATCGGTTCCTCAACTGGTTCTACTCCTCCAATTTAGAACCTCGGGGACACACTGCAACTGTAAATCATCAACATGGAATGGCTTTATATCATATTGGGAAGGGAAATCCGGTGAATATTCCTCTCATGATTTACAATGTTATGGTCAAAATTCCCAGTGCAGCTCGAAATGCCACTTTACCATTCGGGGTGTTGATTACTAGATTTCTGCTCTCTAAGGAAGTCGACTGGCGTGAACTTGATGAGGTTCGCAAAATTAGGGGTGCCATCAATCGCCGCTCTTTGCAACAATCAGAAGCTCACATTGCTGAAGCGGATGATGAAGAGGATATTGATGAAGCTGCTGAGGGGAATCAGGATGGTGTGGCGGATCGCATCACCCGACTGGAAAATGAAGTACATGGTCTTCGTGACAACATTAATGCTCGATTTTCCTCTGTGGATGAATCCCTCGCTACCATTCTAGCTCGTTTAACACATCAATGACTTTTGGTTTCCTGTTATAATCTAATCAGTCTTCCGTAGGATTGTTTTTTTTAAAACTATGCAGTTCTTTCTCTTTGTTACTCATGAACAAAAAGGGGGAGATCATTATCATGATCATTTTGGGCACTTTGTCATTGTCATTTTGTTTATCATATATCCTCCTGTTTCTATAACAATCTATTTTACACTTCAATCTTAAATTGTGGATGAGTATACTTGCAGGTACTATCTTCGAAGCTTAACGTCCAAGATCTATCTGTTTCTTTGTCTGTGGATATTATTTTGGGTAGATTTATCTTGTAATTAGGATGTTTTGTCCATGATTTGCCAAAGGTTGTGTTTGTTAGGTTTTATGAGTGAGTTGGCAAATTCAATGGGTTGTGGACAAAACTGGATTTGAATTTTTGAATGTTGTGGATGAGTGACTTGTTTTCACAATTCCAGACAGACACGCATCATGTATATGTTTTCAGTCAGTGGCTGGACGCGCTCGAGCGCGCTTATATGTGCTCGAGCGCATACAGGAGGCATTGAATCCAGAGGCTGTGTGCGCACGAGCGCATTTATATGCGTTCGAGCGCATCATGCAGTGAATATTTCAGACATTGGGATGAGGCGCTCGAGCGCGCATACATGCGCTCGAGCGCATCATATAAAATATGCAGGATGCAAGAAACAGATGCCTAGCGCGCACGAGCGCGCTTATATGTGCTCGAGCGCATGCAGGAGGCATTTAATCCAGAGGCTCTGTGCGCACGAGCGCATGTATATGCGCTCGAGCGCATCATGCATTGTTTTCAGACATTGGGATGACGCGCTCGAGCGCGCATACATGCGCTCGAGCGCATAACATAATATATGCAGGATGCAAGAAACAGAAGCCTAGCGCGCACGAGCGCGCTTATATGTGCTCGAGCGCATGCAGGAGTCATTGCATCCAGAGGCTGTCTGCGCACGAGCGCATGTATATGCGCTCGAGCGCATCATGCATTGTTTTCAGACATTGGAGGATGCGCTCGAGCGCATCATCTAAAATATGCAGGATGCAAATAACAGTAGGCTAACGCGCTGGAGCGCGTGCATGGGATGAGAATATTTCTTCTGTATTGAAATCTAATAGGATGGTTGGGACCTAAGCCTGTGTTAAGGCTAAGACTAGTGTTTTTTATTTCCAATATAAAATCTTAAGATGGCAGGGCAATTGTAGGTGTGAATCGTGATCTACTGAGGTTGAATCCAGTTTGAGAAGGTTGAATGAATAAAATACTGAGGTTTCAGTGTAACTAATTCACAGGTTACAATTTGTAGGTATGACTCACAATATTCACAGGTTTCAATTCTGTGTACTAAGGTTGATTGAATGAAATACTTTGGTTATTGTCTCAGATGATGGCAGCGTATACAATGGTTTGTATGAATGTTATAGTGTGAGAAGTTCGTTCTAATGAAATACTGATGTTTCGATCCAATCATTAGCCTCAGTATTAGCCAGGAGATTTCCTGTACCAAAAAGGGCAAAGGCTAGTATAAAGGTCTAAAGAAGTATCAGTCTCATGTTAGGGCATAGTATACTATGGTTTGAATCATGAAATACTGAGGTTGAAACCCAGTTTAAGAAGGTTGTTTGAGTGAAATACTGAGGCTTCAGTGTTTCGATAGCCGGGGAAATGCATCGAATATTCCATTATCAATTGATCAAAATACGTGCATTAACAATTAATCAATGACAATCAACACCCGGTGCCAACATCCATTGTCAAGTACTAAATCCGCTTTTTATTCTTGAATTTAATTCTAACACTCACAGAGATGCCAAGTTTCCAATTACATTCAACGAATATAATTCAATAAAATTACAATTTCTCCATGTCAGGTGAGCCTGGAGTGTGGCTAGTTGATATACAAAATTCTCAAGTCAGCCTAGGTTGTAATCGATAGAAAAAAAGATTGAACAACCGAAGTTCTGAAATCCCAAAATAGGGACATCATCGTTTAGAGTCTCTTGAACTCCCTCACATCAGCACACATTTCTATACAAGAACTTCTGTACGCCACCTGCAATAAATATGAGATGAATGTTAGAAAACAGAATAAGGAATCACCGGACAATAAAAATGTAAGAGAGTATTAATTTGATCACCAACACCATTAAGAAGAAATTTTAAACAGACGAGAGTTTTTGTTAATACCCTTTCCATGAGAAACTCTGCAAGGTCAGCCTATGAGTCCTCATGTTTGTCATTCGGTATTCGAGCAAGTAATAAATGTGCTGCGATTTTTCTTCTATAAGACTGGATTTCATCCTATTCCAAGAACAAAGAAAAAAGAAAGATACTAAGAAGGAATCAAAGAAACAGACAGAAAATTAGAACAATAAGATTCATTCGAAGTGTACGTAAATCATCACTAACAAATCACCGCATTTACCGGCTGAAAATCAAATGTATCGCCACGCGATAGACAATCCATAAATTTCATCACGAAGATGCCACAATCGTAACTGTTGAAATAGTGATATAAGATGGATTATTATACCAATTAGAATAGAAAATGTAATTCACATACGAGCCTCTAATAGAGAGACATACCCATTGTCTTGTTGAGGGCAGTCATCAACGAAATGAATATCAGCCTTATCCCATTTATGAATCTTCCTTTGTTTAAATTGTTCTTTTAAGACAGATACCTGCATAAAGGAAATATAACAGTTAAGTTATATATACAGGTGCATTGTTTATTTCGAACATTTCACGGGAGAATATACTTGAATATGGGTACTCACCGTTTGATTCACATATGCAACGTCACCACAGGACTTCAAAGAGTTGTATATACAAAACAACTTCTTGTTTGAGTCAAGTACAAGGAGAAGCCAATGTTTTGAAGCCCAATTCATTGGGATGAATATTCTATCCCACAAGGTTAAGATGGACTTCAAGTTCTTCACATTTAAATGCTTTTTAATTGATTCTTCATTGTTGGAATGTAATGCCGTCTGGGAGTTAGTAAGCTACATGTTAGCACTAATATTCAAAAAATAAAAATGACTACAAATATTAAGAAGAATAATTACATTAAACCACGAAGTGAAGAAGTAACACTTCAATGAATTCAACTTCTCAGTTGGCTTTCTCCCACTCAACAACGTAGCATAGCTGTCAATAATCTAGAAGTCAAGATAGCATGTTCAGTGTTACTTGTCAAGGTTCCAAATTGTATACATGTTTGTTTGCTTATAATAAGATGTGAAATTAACTACCAACCTTATCAGATATCCAACCTTCTTCATCCAATAAAGCATTGATTTCTGAACGCCAAATCTTTAACTTGCCCACCTCCTCAGCACTAAAGAAATAGAACTTATTATTTAGTAAGTAATAAATATAAATACTGATTATCTACTGTGAGTACTATGGTGTAAAGTTACTAGGTTTATAATGAGTCATACTCTTTTCCAACTTCAGCTTCAAAACTTGCAATTGCGTCCTCCTCTTCTTTCGAAATGAAAATCTTTGATTGGATTTCATCAGCAATCAATCTTTCTCTCTTCTGGCAAGTTGCTTTATTCTTCGCTCTTTTCAATGTTGCTTTTGTGCATGGATCATATGGGGTCCGTAACATCTTTGATGGCTTCCGAACTCTACCCCCATTTTTCTTTGAAATAATCTCGGCGACTCTTGATGTCTCAACGCAACCAGACATTGACGGCAATGGAGAAGAAGGATGATCCATGTGACGGGGTGAAGCATCAACAATATCCACGGGTGAGTGAGGCACCGAGAAACCCGCATTTCGCAACTCCATATTTTCACTCTTTAATCGTTGGTTCTCTTCCTCCAACATGGAAACCCTTAGCTCCAGATCCTTAATCTTCTTCATATAGCTCTCGCGACCACCCTATGTTAGTTTCAAATAGTAAGTGAAAAATAGATTTAAAACATGAAGTTCATATTAAAGATTTTGAATAGCATTTTCCACTTTTAAGCAAGTATGAATAAAATTACAATGATATCTGGCATGCGTTCCTCCATTCTGCTGACTATGAAATCAGCCATCGCCGTTGTCTCCTGTAACCCATAAGTGAAACAAGTATAAGTCACAAGAAGGATGCAACCATAAACCATGACCAAGTACTTTAAATTAAAGAATAAATATTAGTTAAAAATACCTGAGACACTTTTGGGGGAGATAACAAGGTCATTTCTTCTTTGGTTGGAGTGATTTCCTCAATGACCTAAGAAATAGAGTATTTGTTTTATTTATTGCAGTCAATATCATAAATTACTACAAGAAGTAAATCATAGAGAAAAGTGAAGGTATACATACCTCCGTATAGCTAAGATTGTCCAATATAGCTTTAAATGACTTACTTTGCATGTATTTCGAACTCTTAGCCCATCGCATATAGCGTGGATAAGAATTGGCACGAATAGGAACATATCGGTTAACATGTTCATAAAACCAAGGCTGTAGGAAAAGGTATAAGAATGTAAGTGAAGATGTGAAAGTCACAAGTTCCATTGTATTGGAACAATTATTAAAAAATAAAATAAATAGGATAACTACTTACTTCTAAGAGCATGACACATCCATTTATAAATCCAGTTGTCTTCCCTGAGCTTTCGCGTATACTTTTTATCAAGAACTCATGTACAGCAATAGCCCATGCACAATCATTAACTTTTTCCAACTTATCCACCGTGAATATGATATTGAATGGAAATGACCGACATGATTTTGGAAAAAGAAGGGTACTACAAACATACAGCATGTAAAGCTTCTTGAAATCAGCAATCAAATCCAACCCCTTCTTATCCAACGACTTCTTTTTGTTCGATGCAATCTTCTTCGAGATTACTTTTAAATGCTTCTCTAAACTTTCCGTTCCTATATAGTTATTTTCGATATATTTCTCCAAAAATTCACATTCTTCTGTCAAAACTCTTGTCCCTAATTGTATTATTTCTCCATTCATATTCAACCCCATTATAAGCGCAACGTCTTGAGGTAGAATTCGAATGAGCTTTCCTCCAAGTTGAAATGCACTTTTTTCATTATCCCACCTAGTTATTATCGTTGATAAAAAAGTTCGCTGGCATTTCAAGTTCGCAGGCATCTCTGTGAAGTGCTTAAAAGGTGTTTCTCCAATCGCATCAATATGAACATCCTCTAACTTTAAATCTTCTATAAACTTGACAAACCTTGAAGGGCAGCATTTAGTATCTAATTTTACAATTTCAGTTGTATTTTGGTTGGCCTGTATCAAATTACAACAAAAGAAAAATAAAATAAACACAAAATTCAAATGAGAAGATACTAATGAATTGAAGTCATGTTCAGTGATTACCATAATGCTATTTTGTTATCCTCAAACAGAATCAGTGTCCCTGTAATAAGAAAATGAACCACAATGAGATAGAGTAGTCATCTTAAGATTTTATACAAATACCTAAGGTCAAGAAATATGCATGTCTATACAAATCCATGTGTCACAGCAACATAAATTTCACTTTTCAACAAATTTTTCATTCATTGATCAGTATACCATCCTCTATATGAATGGAAAGTCTTTGTTGACTATGATATGAATCAACAAAAATAGGCATCTTTGCCACATTGGTCTAAACATCAATATTTTAATCTCTTGATATACGGTAACAATCATCAACAAAAGGTGACAGAGGTGGGGCCTGGTATCCAGCGTAAAGACATCATGCTCAAACAGTGCAAAGGTAAAAAATTGCATTATTCCTTTATAATTAAACAAAAGTTAAATGAGGAAAGCTGCAGCTGTTTGTCTATACATGGACACACAGTTTGAGTTATTCACAAATCACACTTAAATGCCATAGGCCTTATTGATATACCTGGATCAAGAAAAGATAGAAAATAGATATTCAGTCATCATCCTCCTAATTCAAATCCTAAGAAAGTCCAGGTCTTATTGATATGCCTTAGACCCTTAACCTCTCAGCTCATATCTTTCACATATTACCTCTTTAATAATTCTTTGACGGAACTATTTTTAACATGAATTTTTATGTATTCAATTCCTATATAATGTAATGCCGCCAGAAACATGCACCATGTATTTATTAAGGTGGAAAGAGGCTTTGTATACTAATAATCTGACTATAGTTCAACTAATCTAGGTGGTGTGTGGTGAAGTGAATGGAGGCTAATCATGGAAACAGGGCTTTAAATGATATTCATGGGATGTTGTAGAGCATCTGCCAATTGCACAATCAATTAAGCATAAGAAGCAGCAGGGAGCATGTTGGGAGGTACAGATGAGACAGAAAAAAAATCAGAAATAAGAACACTTGGAAAAACTAAATAGATTCTGTTCTGTCCTAAATCAAACTGCAACTAGCCAACTACCCATTTCAGTCAATACTCATTAGTGTAAGATATTGAGTTTAGAAAGGACACTAGATGATTGCCGGGTCTTGGGTTATTCACAAATCACACTTAAATGCCATAGGACTTATGAATACATCTCTATTTAGAAAAAAAAAAAAAAATGAAGCCTAGTGATTGAAGTTCTAGTGAATAAAAAACAATCGGTTCCCATCTTCATACATCAAATCCCTGACATACTCTTTTAATAATCTAATCAAAGATGAAAGAAAATGCGTAGGAATGAGATGGTGATTTCATGTTGTTACTTGTATCCCATCATCCCTATCCCCTTTCAACATCCCATTTGCAAAATAGTTGAAATGCCCACTTCCATTGTTATTCCCATTGTGTATAAAGGGGATGTTTAAAGGGGATAGGGATGAGGGGCTTCAACCTCAGTATATAATGATTCAAACCTTAGTATATGCCCTGCCATCTTGAAGTCCGAAGTTTTTTAGTGATGAATTTATACCGAATAGAGGTGGACTTTGCCAAATGACCACAGTGAAACCTCAGTATTTCATTCATACAACCTTCTCAATCTGGGCTTCAACCTCGGTATATCAAGATATCAACCTTAGTATATGCACTGCCATCTTGAAGGATGGATAGCTAATAAAGTTGAGCCAATCAAAGACAATTAAACCAATCAAAAAGATAAAATGACAAAAGAACACCAGTTCAACTAAAAGTCTGACATAGATAAGGCTGTTTTTCTTATCTGTAACAAAGGTTTGTTCCAAATACCAAAGTATAATAGATATATTTGCAATACAAAAGCTATGTACTTTATCTTCAAAAATATGTTCACCAACTGCAAAAGATCATTCTGAGGTTTAAGAATCTGTTCGCAATGGATAAAAAGAAAGAAAATATGTAACCTGAATGCAGAGTTCAGCTATGGTATCTGGTGCGTTGAACTCAAATTGGATGAGAAATTGGTTCATGGTCTGAGCCATAGATTGATAAGGTCGTTCCATAAATGCACCACGGGATACAAAAAAGATAAGAGTTGAACAATCCTCCCCATCCAGTTCATGTGTATTTCTATGTTCAATGCTTTGATGGTCAAGACCACTTGACCTATGAGAATTATATCAAAAAATTCTAGCACAATGATGTACTTCCATTGTCACAATAATGACAGTTGAAATACAGGACACATAGCATGTAGTTTGGGCGGTTCTACCTTATAAAAGAGGGTTTGGGAGATATAACCAATGTGAAGGAAAGTCACTAGCATTGAGAAAAAAATGGGGCACCATGCTCCATAAGTAGTGCAGTGTATGAGAAATTGATTAAACAGAGCCTCACTCTCATTTACATTCCAGTAAAAATTCTTTTAGAAGTTGTCTACAAAAATTGCCCTGTTCTCATTTGTATTCAAGTTAAAAATCCTTGAGAAACTATCAAAAATTTTCAAAGCACATACAGGCTTTAGAAATACAGTGAACAAAAAACTCACTGATTTATGCTGTTTTACTGGTGAGAAATCAAAGAACGTGGAAATTCAAGCCCTCAATTCAATCAAAAGCTACAAAATCAACCATGGAAGAAACCAAAAGATGACAGTTGGCTGTAGGCAAAAAGATACAGTTCTCCATTCTCCCATAGAAAAGTTCCATACCAAATATCCAATTGTCAATCACAATTTCACACATAATTTCCAACTGTAATGGAAAAAATAAATGAGTTCCAAGTTCTCATATTTCTTGAATTCCCAGCCTTCTATAAATGACCCAAAAAAAAGAAACACAAAACACAGATCGAACACATTGACAACAGAACCATGAACGGTAAAAACCAAAATTTTAATATGAATGGCAAAAGATAAAACAATTAAAAAATAATCCAACAGGATGAAGAAAACCCACTTCAAACAGACCAGAGCTCAAAACCTCTAATCACGTCCATGCACATCAAGAACACCCAGTGGCCGACCCACATCTATTCCCTTCTTTAAACCCACTTTAAACCCAGTGATGAGAGTGAAACAGATACTGGGAACATTCAAGAAATACATGTATTCCCTTCTTCCTCTCAAGAATCTGACATTTGTGTATTTTCATATGAATGTTTCTCTTCTATCAATACTTATCTAGGTTTCAGGAGAGAGAGAAAGAGATGATGAGAATGTATTGAGAGAGAACGGTCACATACCAGAACGACAGAGGAGATGGTTTTGCACTGCAACTCGAGAGAGAGAGGAGATGGACGCTTCAAGGGTTTCCTTCGTTGGCTTCAAGGGCTTCAAGAGAGAGAGGAGACAAGCAAGAGAGGGCTGCAAGGGTTTCCTTCAAGGGCTTCCAGCGATGTGGACTCTCGTTTGGGAGGGAAGAAAAAAACAGAGCACACCAGGTCAAGGCTTCAAGAGAGAGAGAGGAGAAAAGGGTCGCAACAGAGAGAGGAGATTTCTGCTTCAAGGGTTTCCTTCGTTGGGCTTCAAGAGAGAGAGGAGAGAAGAGATGCACTCAAGGGTTGCAATTTCCTTCGTTGGGCTTCAAGAGAGGAGATGCAATCTCTCCAATGATTTCCCCCTTTTCTTTTCCTTTCTCCCGCCCAAACAGCCCTTGAATGGGCCCTTCATACAGTCAGCGCCAGGTGGGTCGGCCACGTCGGATCGGGCCATACGGTCGGGATATACGGTCGGGATAGATAGACTAATTGTTAGTTTTTTCACTTCATTCAAAACAGCAGGTACAGACATTAAGACGCATGGGTTGTATTGTGAGCCGCATGTGTCACATCACATGTCTCATAGTCATACGAAAGAGTAAAGAAACAATTTGCCAGCCTGTCCCGAGTTAATTAAGATTAAATATAATTAATTAAAATTAATACTAATTAATCATGTTTTATTAGACTAATGATGGTTAATGACTAAACTCAATGAGATTAGTCCCAAATGAGTTTAATGAAGTGATAATGAAAAGATTAGACAAATTGAATGAGAGTTAGACTTAAGCCAAATGAAATAAGGACTTTTTCGTGAATACGGATTTATACGTATTTTGTTGAATACGGAAACCCTTAATACCAACACGTATATCTCGACGAGTACGTCAACTATCGTAATAGGCTCAAAGTCATTTGACAAGGAATTGGCCAAGTGAGCCTTCATTTGACTTGAATTGAAAATAGAAGAGAAGTTGAGGGGTTAAATGTAAAAGCAGTCTTATATAAAAGAAATGGGCTCTTCTGAGTTCATTTCCACGTAAAACGTTGAAGACAAAACCCTAGACTCATCTCCTTCTTCCTTTTCTTCTTCTTTCTTCTGTTTCAACTCCATCAAGCAAAAGAGAGGGACTTTGAAGTGATTCTAGTGAAGAGAGAGCTTCATCTTCTCTACCTCCTCCATCTTCTTTTTGGAGTTCTCTTGAAGAAAGACACTCAAATCAAGAAGTTCCTTCTCAAGCCCAAGCAAAACAAGAAGTTTTGTCAATCAATCTTCATTAGAGGCAAGTATAAATACATATTTATGATTCAAATGCTAGTTTATGAGCTTTCTTGAGTTATGATGAATGGGTTCTTTAACCCTCTCTTTATTGTAGAATGGAGATTCTCATAGATTGAAAGGAAATGACCAATGGTTATTCCATATGGATGTTTTTCTTGGACTCCATAGGTTACTTTAGAAACGTGAAACTCCAAAAATGACATTTTGGGTGAATTTCGACTAGCCGCGAGGCTAACCGTGAGGCCAACCGTCAAAATCTGTAAAATGGGCGAGCTTTTGGAAAGCTAGCCGCTAATTTTCGGCTAGCCGAAGTTCAAATTTCGGCCAGCCGCAAGGTAATCGTGAGGTAACCGAAATTGAGTCGGAATTTCTGTAAAAAATGCCAGATTCTGGAAAGCTGACCGTGAACTAACCGCGAAATGGTGGTTAGCCAAAATTGAAATTTCGGCTAGCCGTCAACCACGTTCCGACTAGCCGTCGACCAGATTTCGGCTAGCCGCCGGCCAAGTTCCAGCTAACCGCCAGTGAACCTGATACTGGCCAAATATTACTTGTGAGTAAAATTTTTGAAATTGTGGGTGAAAATTTTGGGAACCAAACGCACACATTAAGCATATAAATGTGATGTCCATCGAGAATAACACGTGCATTTGGTACCCAATATTCACACCTAATTAGTTGTCTAGATGTGAAGGAAAATTGAGTAGAAACGAAAATAGATAGGGAATTTCTAATTCGTATGGAACAGCATTTACTAAATACAATGTAATGATTAATGATACAATGAACAGTTACTAAAGGTAACAATGTAATGATTAATCCTGCTGCAGCAGATGATTGGGGTGTTCTGGAGCTCCATGGTGATGCCAGTGATCTCTGATCAAGACACTGGTAGATCCCACACATAGACTAAAAAGTCAATGAATTGATAAGCCACCTAATAATATTGGACTGAATAGTCCCATAAGCCATCTAATGAATATTCAATGAAATGAACGAAAGGAATGAAATGAACGAATGAATGATAATAATACTATCTTGTTTGTAGTTTAGTCATTGCTTATTAATTGGCTACACTTTTCAGGATATTGTAATATCCTATATTTAAATGTTTAGAATTGTTACATGGAAATGATAGATTTAGCATGGACAATCATAGATTTATTTATACATTGTTGAACCGTCATGTTCATGGTGTTATTGATTGCATTACAGGCCCAGTTGCCCGTCCCGGCCTTGCAGAGGCTGCGCCGCCTGCGGAGGAGGCCCATCCGTTACCTCCAGGAGGTTTAGCGGAGTGGGCATAGATCGGAGGGTGAATGAAAGTGAATCATTTTGATAAATACTTTTTTAATAATTAATTTTTGAAAGGTAATTAGTTACCATCAGCATTGTATTTTGAATGTGTAGTGGTGGGCTTCATTGGACTGTAATTTTGTATATGTGAACTTTACTTTTAATGTAAAGTTACTTGTTGTCAATGTATATACATATTTCCGCAAAAATGTACATTTGACAGGTATGCAGGATAAATCCCTTGTGAGTCTTGTCTTAACTTCGGTTAATTCAGGATTTACGGGAGTAAGTATGGTGGATTCGCGATTCAGGGCCTGGTATGGTGGATTCGCGATCCGGGTCAGGCCTCGATTAGCCCGGCCTCCGGCCCGAGTCGTGACACCAATATATCTAAAGCAAGTATACAAGGACGAAAGAGAATTGTTGCTCTTCTTCTGTTTCCGGTTTCCACAACACGTTCTAGATCAACAGCTCGTGGCAATTTCTACACTATATTCTAAGAGACAAAGAGAAAGAAGACAAAGATTCAATTTTATATAAATGGGACATGCATTTTATTGACTAGATCGGGCAATATTAACTGTTGAGACTTATTTTTGATGATTATGGGCTCATCTGAACTCGTAATCTTGATCCCTTTTTGCCTCTGTGCTCCTTAAATTCATATTAATCTTTTCGCACGGTTGGATCGCTTATCCATTAATTCATAATTATGGCATAATTAAATAATATTTTGGCTTATGTAGGATCCTTCCATTTGCGACCATTGATCATAAAATTAATGAGTACGCCGTTTAGCATCAATGGATGGATTAGGGTAGGTCTATGATAATATTAGTTTATCATATCTAATTAGATTAAGGTCTAATGGCACAGGTAGGGCCTGTTTTAGACCAGTACTTTTGGTCTGTTATGGACTTAATGTGGGGACTTTTTTTTTGGAGAAATTTAGGACCCATATGAGTTGCCAACATTTTACATCGAATTATCATGAGCATCACATTCTTACTATATTTTGTTAGTAATTAGCTTGTGGAATTGCAGGATATGTATGACTTCTTCCAAATTCCAGTACATTTTCATTTATACAACTACATTTTACAGCTTTACACAGCATCATTGATTACACAAAGGGTAGATTGACTAATAATCAACAATGAAATGATTATAAGTCTCAGATACCTTTGGCACTCTCCTCAGCAACAAAAGCAGTGATCCTCTGTAACAGCCAATTGAAAGTCATCTTTGCTCTTGAGGAGGCTTAGCCGTACAAAGCAGCTTTCAAATCCAAACTTGCTACCACTGCGACCAATGATTCCTGCTGCTTTTAGAATGGCATTTCTTCCTCCATCTCACATCTCGACCAAGCATAGGCTGTTGTGTACAATGACAACATAGTTTGGCAAATAATGAAAAGCGCATATTAGTGAATTATTACTGTTTAGTAGATTTAAGAATAGAAATATGCAATAAGATGATGATTTCAAGTTGATAGTAGTTTTTGTTTGTACACAAGACAGGAAATAAAAAGATTGAGCTAGCGCGCATTTGTTTGAAGCTATTTCTGATGGAAATCCCTATGTCAGGCATTTCTGATAGCAAAGAAAGTAATTGTCTCCTAGGATTTTGAATTTTTTATTTGAATGGTGATAATTCATGCAATGAGCCTTATGAAATGTCCCTTTTTGCTAATAGAATTCTCATTGGTTAAGAAGAAAACAAAAAAGATAATGTTTTTGACTCTTTCTCTAAACGTGAGAGCAGAGACATGATTTTGTATTCCTTTATATTGAATTCATCGTTTACGTTACAATTGAATGTATTGGATGAGGATTTATGATACATGGCTTTGTATGAATTTAAAATACAAATGCACTTAGTGACTGGAGTAACTGATGGAATGAATCATGTTGGATTTGAATGGGCTAAGATACTTTTCATATTGGATGTCGAGCTGGGGGTAACTGATGGAGAGATACTTCTTTTAGTGCATGTATTATCCGGGCTACATAATGTCTTCATGGGCCCCATTCTCTATAGTTTCAATTTCTAAAATGTTACATTATACTTGACTGATTGTGAAACCCGGTAGGGGACAACATTTTGGGAATTCATAAAACCCCCAAACAACCAATAGGAATTCTTAGAAATCTTGTTTTGAGAGAATCCGGTATTCTACAAATGTTGTCCCCAAGTGGAAATCCAAATGTCCAAGTATAGTCCAAGTTATCAAAAAGTTGATTTTTCGAGCATTCAAAAGGGTAAATGTGACTTGGAGGTGGGTAATTAGAATTCTAGCAACTAAAAGCTGAATTCCAAATCCTCAGGATGCATGACTCAACACCAGAGTTAGAAATTCCCAACATCCAATATTCTTGTCCAAAATATCTTTAAACAGATAGATTTGTAATACGATTTTTTTTATAGGAGCTCTTCTTGCCGGAAATTCAAGAAAGCTCTTGGCCCATCTTCCCCACCAAATACTTCCAAGAGAATTGCAAATTCCACCAGCTTTTATGGGTGAGAAATGGCTTTTAGCCCTCCAAATTATAAAAAATGCTGGAATTTCAAATGTTCCTTGCACAAAAGCGTTTGAGAATTTTCAAGATAGAAGTTGGATGTATAATTTGGGTTTCCCTAAACATAAATTCTCTGAATTTCAACAAATTCCCTCAATCAAGAAAAATTTACATGGAGAGGGTCCCCTTATCTTTCTAAAGTGCAGTATTGTGGAGCTAGCTTTTGAAGTGAGATGCGTTTCGATGTAGACAAGACCTTGCTCAGCTTCATCCATCGATCCCTCATCACCTGATACCCATATCCAAAGATTTCTCCTCCTCCTCCTCCCTGTAAGACTCCCTTCTGAAGCTTTAATGCTCTGAGTTGGGTATCATGGGAAACTCCCATGGTGTTCAAGTCCACATACCTTGAAACTCTCTCATATAGGCTTTCATCCTTTATCAGGGCCCACCTGCAAGAAATTCGACAACATCTAGACGAGGCTCTTGTTTGCATTAGAAAAAGGAGAAATTGAATACATAGGATTTTGTATCATGAGCGGTTAAAAATGAAGACCAAAGTTGAATTTTTAAAAATGTGCATTAAATAACCTTTCCTTTTATAGAAATAGAAGGGAGGGAAGATAAGAAATAAACACCGGCCATCACACTAGTAATTCAATACATAGGAAAGTGAAGATCTCATTTACATAGGAAAGTGAAGATCTCATTTACATTTCCTCATCCATGTATGATATTGTCCGCTTTGAGCTACGGGCCTCACAGTTTTGCTTCTGATGGGCCTCAACCCATCAAAATGCCTCATGCAAGGTAATGACATAAGATTTACATATAACCCCATTCACTTTCCTCTCTATAGTCGATGTGGGATTCTGAGATGTCACAAAGGATGATCATGAATTGTCCCGACAAATGGACCTCCAAGAAAGGCTCCTCTTAGACGACCATCGGGATTGTTTGGTGAAGTTACAAATTCAATGAATTTCATCGAGGGATTGGATGCGTTCATCCACTGCTAGGAGTCTCCTTGCCATTTGTAGTTTGTGGAATCGAAGAATGTCGTCTGCTCTCTATAACCCTGCAATGCATTAAGACTTGGAGTAATAATCCAAATGTAAACTGTATAACCCAACAGGAGTTGAATCAACATTTTCAACCAAAAAACGCTACGTCGGGTTGGGGTTGATCCTATATTTGCTGTTTGGCCCATCAACCTCGCCCAACCCAGCTGATTGAACTCTGACCTGACCCTGATCTAGTAGTTTCGGATTAGAGACCCTTTCAGCTTTTGGGTTGGGTTTGAGTTGACATCTACAATTGATTGATGAATGGGTTGGTTCAACTTAGGTAAATATATGTTTCCTTTAATGGTCCTTCCTACTATACCCTTTTCCTACCCTTCTAATGAGCCAAGGACTTAAGAGTGAGGTGCCACCACCAATTTAAGAATGGGCCCAAGACTCATTAAAGGCGTATACTCTCAAACATATGAAACACAAACACGTATTACAGGGGTGCAACTTGGGTAGGTCAGTGCAGAGTCAGGATGTTGGCTCAACCCAAACTCAACCTACAGCATATGTAGGTAAACCAATACCCAAAGCTTATCCAACCCAAACCTTCCCCAAATTGTGAATTTTTCTGCCTGTCCGCAATTCGAATTCAGCAGGGTTGACTTCCGTCAGGTTGCTACCAAAGTCTGTGGTCTGACTTGTTTTCCAAGGGATATAAAATTTACAAAATGCACATAGGGTCATAGGGTCATGTTATGCTAGGAGGCAGCTAAAACTTTAAACCCCTAGTGGGACCCACTTCAATGCATGCTAGCCATGGGAGGATAATGTGAGGGAAAGGTCTCACTTGTGAATATGATTTTGGGAAAAAAATAATTTCAATTATATCATCACAACCCTTGATGTAGGGAGGCTTGAGATTAAAGGGTTTTCTAAGTAATAATATTGTTTATGAAGCAACAGTGAGTATCACTAAGATTGGTGTCAAATTAGTTCACTTTTGTTTTTTTTTTTTGGCATTAAGTCAAATTAGTTCACTTGGGGTTAATTACTAAGACACCCGTTGATGAACACTGGTATATGCAAATTCATGTGGCTGTCCAAATTGACAAATATAAGAGAGCAAAAGCAGATAATGATCACATAAGGTGTTGAAATCTCAGTGATAACGAAAAAGAGTTACAGCCATGAGACTAACCGAGTAATAAGGAGCCGATGCTACAACGCTTACTGGTGTTGATGAAGAGGAAGCATATAGGGAAAGGCCATGGACTGCTGCATCAAGCAACTGTACGTGTGGATCCAGTACCAAAAGCAATGAATTTCTCCTCTGCACTTGCATTACCGACGACTGCATGTAGCCTTCGTATGTGCCACTCGAGCTCTGATGAGATCAAAGAGCCATCGGCCATACCATAACTCATCCGATGCCACCCCGCCACTAACACAGCGCTCTGAGTTGCTTCTTGGGTCCAAAATGGTTCCAAGAACAATGGATCCCCACTGATGAAATAGAGTCATTAATTAGCGTACTATTAACACTTTCTTATAACTATCCATGACTCCATTGAGATCCATTGATTTAACTAGAGCAGCCTTTTCTTTTATAAGGTTACTTCCATTAATTAGGTTGTTGTTTCTCTACTTCTCATCCCCCAATTATAACTGACCTGTAGTAACGCGAAATATATGTTATAGTCAAATTAATGGGACTGAGAATGTAGGCCTATATGTTATATGGTGAGGTGCATGGGGCATTTCTCTGGTCGATCGAATTGCCAATAGAGCCAATTTGACATCCTTTTAAGCTGTGCTAACGTTTGGATTTAAGGTTTGAGTATCATCTTTTGTTGTTCATTATCTAAGATTTCGATAATGAGTATTTTATTTTTTTAATAACGAGGGTGTCCAAGACCTTTGGGCCGGATTAATCCCTACGCGCTCGGGGAGAGCCGGGCAAATCCCCAGGCTCAGCAAGAAAGTGCATTTTTGAACGCTCAACTTCCGAGAGTAAACCGTGGTCCTATGCCAACTGAGCTAAGCACTCAACTTCCGAAAGTAAACCGTGGTCTTATGTCAACTGAGCTATCCATCAGATTCATTTGGATAATGGAATTTGCTAGCCCTTTTTTTCTTCCCTACATTGCCTTTTCAAGGCCCCCACTGGGCTAATGTTCATAGAGCCTCCCAACTCAGTAATTTTTCATTTAAAATTGCAATCCATAAGAGGATTTGGCATAAGATACACTAGAATGGGCAAACAAAATTCACATGGTTGACTCCCTTAAGACAAGACTTTGATGAAAGATGAATGGTGTTAAACTAGCTCAAGTGAAGTTCCAAGTAGGCAGTAGCTCAACCCCAGATATTTGGCATGACTCAGCAACTCACCCGAGTCAACTAGGTCTACTGGGCAGTGTCACATGGGGCGACTGCTGTAACTCGGTCCTAGAAAAAGAAATATAAGGCCGGCAGAAACCTGGTTGATTTTTCCTCAAGAGTCCATTGATTTTTCTTAAGCCAAAATTAATGAATGGCTAGGATTGTCCCAGCAACTTATTTTAGGATGAGCAAATCAAAACAGAAAGGTAAAACGGATACACCGAGGCCCACTAAAATCGATGGCCCAGATCGTCCTAGTTTGTACCATGGTTGGTCTCTCACCTTCACTTATAAACAAGAACATGGCAAGAAAACAAAGAATGGGAAAGAGGGGATAGAAAACCTTGCTGCATCTGCTGGACAGTGAGGCGAGAACTGGGAGCAATCAGAGCCCCCGTAACAAGAAAAGCATTCGCAGGTGGGCTTTTTTACTCCTCTTGAGACGTTGCCATCTATAAAAGCTCGGCCATGGCCAGAGCTAGTGTACACGGATCGGATTGGTGCGGATTGGGCCAAATCCGTCACTAATCTGTTACCTACGGATTGACGGATTTTGAATCCGTCACCAATCCGTTGCTGTTGAAATCCGATCCGATCCGATCCGTGGAGGACCGGATCGGATCGGATTAATCCGTTCAATCCGTTCCATCAAATGTTAAAAGAAAAATATCAAAGATGTTGTAAAAAAATTACATTTTGACCCCTTAATCTTTTTCCTTATTTTAAATTTAGACATCTTAATTTATATTTAGACCCCCTATATATTTTATATTTAATGTAAACATCTAACTGAGGGAGGTACAAATTTGCAGGATTCATTGTTGATTATGATCACTGAACTGAGCAGGATGGGTGGTGTCAATTACGTCGATCCAACTTGGCCTAGACTCCAATCCAACTAATAAAGTGGGCTCAGAGTGACGCGGGCAGAATTATGAATTACTAAAAAGGGATCAGTACTCAGATTCTTCAAGTTGGGTCAATGGATGATATCAGACCTCCTAATAACTCATAGTGATACTACTACCCAGATGGTCCAAATAAAACAAATAAATAGATATGGATGTATGGATCCAACGTCTGGACCCATTTTTAATGAAGGTTCTTGTTTTGGTCTATGAATTGTGCATATCGATGCCCCAAGATCATATCATTCATACATGTTAAGTTTATTTATATATAAATAACTTGGATTTGGACCTCAATTCAGGTTATTTATGTTAGTATGGGTCTAAGTTTGAGGTCTTTAATTTAAAATTGGGTTGGGGCCTTTTAGATACATGGGTATATATATTTTATATTTAATGTCAACGGATCGGATCGGATTGAATCCGCGGATTGAGGGTGAAATCCGCCACCGATCAATTGGTAACGGATTACAAAATTTTCAATCCGCCACCGATCCATTTACCTTCGGATCGGATAAAAATCCACAGATCGTATAGGATTGGATCGGATTTACGGATCGACGGATTTTTTGTGCACCCCCTAATAAGATAGATGCTGCTGCTTCTACTTCAAAGGCAGCGTTTTTGGTCCATGTGAGCTCTATTTGTCCATCTACTATAAGATAAAGGAAGAAGAGATTTAGAGAAAGGGAGGAGGAGAGGCAGATGAGATATTTGAAACCATGGATCTTTATCATGCCTAGTTTAGCCTTCTCCATTTGTGTCCACTCAATCTCCCCAGGAATAATAGAATGGGGTGGGTCACAGATCGCTTTTAAATTGCTACATGATTGGTATCTATTTCGACATTTTACGTGTAAACACATGTATGTTATTGACATTACAAAAATCCACATGTACCTTTTTTCTTTTTCATGTTTTTAACTGAAAGTTACATCTCAAGATTGATAGGGTAACTAGTGGGGTTGTTTCTTTATTGGAATTTATGACTAGAATTTGGGAGATTGGGGTTTTTGGATATGAACTGACGTGATGTGACATCTTATTCCCGACCATTTGAAACGCATTGTTTCTTTCATTAGAATTTTAAATTCCAGCTACCTAAAAATCCTTTTGGAATTCTTAGAATTCCACTCTCTATACTATTTATTGGAATTTCAAATCCTCCATAAAAAACAGGGTTATGAAATTCTAGGGGACAATTTTTGGAGAATTTGAAATTCTCTCCATATATGAATTCTTGGAATTATGATAAAGAAATGATCATCAATGTAGAGTATACGTAATTTATGTACTTCTCTATATAAAATAAGGCATGCGATATTAATGGGTTCGATCAACCTAAGACATCCACTTAACTAATCATAAGTTCTTAATTTAAAACTTGATGATCATTTGTATATTTACATTTTGGTAAAATGAAACTACAATATCAAACACACGACTTAAATAGGCAAAAAAATAAGTTGTTGCTCACTTCAATAAAAGGTGTTCACTATTGCAACCTTGCAACTTTGTGGTTGCTTGAAGTCATATTACCACAAAAATATTTAAAAATATCAACTCCATCGTAAAAATTTGAGATAAGTTTATCTTTTACTATAAATTAGACATATTATTATATGTATATATATTTGAATGGTAAGTCATATCATTATATTGTAGTGATAAAACACTTAATGTTGAAAAAAAAAAAAAAAAACAAATCTCTTTAGTGTTCTTTCGTAAGGTGACTAAATGGAGATGAATTTCCATTGGACCATTGGCAGGAAATAATGTTGCAATATCATATGTTCCAATAACAAATATTTTAATTTTAAATTGATGTTTTTCAATCAAGATAATATCAGAAAAATACCTTGTGAAATATAATAATCTTCAAATATCTTAAAATAAAAATAAAATCAGAGCAATAAATATGTATGTTTTCAAAAATACCAACTTCGACCTCAACATCGCTTTCATCAAAGGAACATTAAGATAGATTATCCACTTAGGAGTTGGTAGAGTGGCCTACGGCATGGTTTTGCTTTCTATGTCTTGTGTTGGATACCTATCTAGACTCCATGTGCGGTTGTGTGGATTTAGCGGTATCACCAGAACGGATGCACATGTCATAAAAAAAAAAACATTGTAATAAATTCACTTGTTTGCTATAAATTAAATTTATTATGAAAATATAGTGATTAAATAATTTGAACAACACAATGAGATATTATGACCAAAAACTCAAAAATATCTAAGATATTTATCACAAGGATTACGTGGTCCTTGCACTAGTTGTGACATGCCCACCAGTCCCATCCATGTAGTATAAATAACAAACTCTCAGGTGTACGCTTTCAAATAATGTACTGGTAAATGGTAATAAAATGAGGGTGCACGGAGTTTCGGTGCAGACGAATTCACCTAATCACTTGCGCCCTTTTGAAACCCATTTCCTCGTATACAGACGAGAACTGATGTCCGATGTTTCCAAAATAACCAAAAAGGACAAGTTGGATATTCTCAGGTCACTCTCGAAATTAGAATCTGGATCTCCGATGGACCATAGTCATGGACCAAACTTAGAATCTGGATCTCTTAATTGGACTTGATTCGGCCCTCAGGCCTTCAACCCCCTGTCGTATTATTAAATGGTCAATCAACGGTGGCAATCTTACTATATTAAATAATAATTTATATGTTGATAATGTTAGGACTCCTAAGAGGCTTGAATATTTTTGTATGGATTTTCTTTTAATTTTCAAAATGACTTAATTACTTAACGGGTTGGGTCGTGTAACTCGTTAAATTAATAGGTCGTGTTCGGATTGGATTTTTCGACCCGTTAAGTTACGGATTTTCACCCGAATTCATTAACCCGTAACCCGAATTAGCACGACATGAGTGACACCTCTAATAATCGGTATAACATTGGCCGGAAAAACATGATGAATATTTAAAGTTAGTGTTTTTATAAAGATAATATAAAAAAATATAGTGAGAAATTAAAAAATAACTGAAAATAAAAATAAAATCAAGACATATGATATGTATGTTTTCAAAGATATCAACTTGGGTTTTTACTTCGATTTCATTACAGGGAGATAAATTGATTTTTTACTATAGATTTTATCGTGATAATATATTTTGAACAACAAATTCAGATTATCAATGTGAGTGGATATTATCACTTGCGTGCTTTTGAAGGCATTTACTCATACACAGAGGAAAAACGGATGTTTCGATGCCAAAACACCCGGAAAGGACAATTAAGATATTCTCACAGCTCACACTTTCAAAGATTCCAAGTTCTAATGGGCAATAGTCAAACCCAATATCAAGATTAGAATCAGGATCTCTTATCGGACTAGACTTGGCCCTCTGTATCTCTCCAATAATTGACACTACCTGTTTTGGCACTCATTGGATTTATATTCATAGTTGAATTGGAGTCCCACAAGATAATTAGGATGTTAAAAAGCTGTGTGCCTTGGATTGGAGATGAGGATAATTTCATAGGACTATTCTTCTTTTAAATTCTAATCCATGATGAAACCTTTTCATCAATCTATTAGAGTTGATTCTAATGCATATAGCTCGATGCCAATCAACCCGGAATACATATTGGTGTGAAAGAAAAATTACACTTCTTTTGGGTTGATGAAAAAAGCTGCAGTTCCCATCATCATGCCAAGAAAATCTCAGCTAGATGAGGTGGAGGCAAATGTCACTCAAATTAGACAATTATAACTCTAGATTTTAGAGACTATAAGGTGCTATTATAAGTATAATAATGACTTGAGCAATGCAAAATAGGGGTTAATGCTAGTTTAACAATATAGTCATCTTTTTTGTTCCCTTTTTTTTTTAAATATCTTTTTCTCTCTTCTTTGAAGTATCCCTCTCTATTTTCTTTGAAATAAAAACCACTATGAAATAGGTTTCTCAGCAAACCTTTTTTTCTCTTTTTCTCTTTTTGTTACGTTGGGCGACTGATAAGGAATGATTCTTTCAACTTAAAGACCTAGGGATCAAGGATCAAACATATGTGCGAAACAAAGTGTCATTCTTTCAACTTGAAGTCATTCTTTCAACTTGAAGACCTGGGTTCGTGCATATGTGTGAAATAAAGTGTTAATACCACTCAACCATGAGTATGTTGGCCACCAACAAGCTTCAGTTATGATAGTATTTAGTCAGGGCACTGAAACAACATTAGAAATTTAAAGCCATACTTTCAGTCCGTTGCATTGATTCAAGTACTTGTGCCAAAAAAGAAAAAAGAAAACGAGAGAGCATAAAAAGCATTTATGTGAGTCAAATCAAACAAAGGGTTAAGAGACTCCGATAATCCAATGACCATTATATTATAAAATTATATAATGCATTACATTGGTCTTTGTTGTGATGCCCAAAACCGAATTTTTGAACAATGCTTTACATGACATCCTTCTCTTCTTTACTGTGTTGTTTTTTTATATCTACACAAGACAAGTTTATACTGCTCTATGCATAAATGATAAATTTCATTTAAAATGAAGGGTCCCAAACCAGAGTCAATGGCAACATTTCAATATACAAGCCAATGGGTCGATAGACCTGACCCATATGAAAAAGTTTACATAATAGTGGGCTACAGTGAACATACAAATCATTTCCCAAACAGGGTGTGGGTTATTGTAAACAGATAGTTGATTATAATCTTCAAAGGAGTAGGTATTAACTTATAAGTGATACATTTCATTTCCAAACAGGGCTTGAGTTATAATCAACTATATAGTAGATTATAATCTACAAACAAGGAGAAATAACTTATAATAAACATGTATTTGATTATGAGCTTCAAATACTTTTGATAGCCTCCTGTGCTACTAAAGCTTTAATTCGGTGCAAAAGCCAATCAAAGTCGTCTTGACTCTTGATTAAGCTTAGGCGTACATAGCGCTTAGAGGCTCCAAAAATACTACCTGTGCGACCAATGATGCCTGCACCACTCAGGACACTCGCACAATCTACATCTTCATCCATCTCACACTTCAACCATGCATAGCCTGTCAAAAATTGCATAAGCTTTCAGCAATTTACATACAGAAAGTTGATCTTCACAAGAATAAAAACGTACACACTCACATATGTGCACATCTAAGATGCAGAGTCATTAATAGAATATACCTGGTGAAGGTTCTCTAATCCTCTGAAAAAAAGTGCAGTACTGTGGAGCAAGTTTTTGCAGGGAGAAACGTTTAGAGAGAGACAAGCTGGTGCTCAACTTTCGCCATCGGTCGCTCAGAGTTGTGTATCCAAATTGGAACATGTCTTTTCCTCCTCCTTGTAAGACCACTTTGAGAAGCTTCAAGGCTCTCAACTGGGATTCATGGGAAAATCCTATGGTGTTGATTGAGGTGTAATTTAACATTCTGTTGTACACTTCCTCATCTTTGATTAGTGCCCACCTGTGGATCAATATGAATTCTCTACATATATTAGCAGGCACATGTGCCACCTTTTTCTGTAAAAAATGAATAAATCTAGTCCCATGCAAAAAGTTAACCAACACGTATTGGTGTAGGGCTGTCCACGAGTCGAGCCAAGGCCTCACAAAATCCCAGCCTAATTAGGCTCATTAATGGACACAAAATGCCATCCCCATCGACCTTTTGAACCACCCCACATAGAATCCGGTCTCATCCATTTTAAGCAGAATGAATATCTTGAACAGAGTTGCCTTGAGGCTGGTAATGTTTAGCTTTTGATGATTACTCATAAGCCATCTATAATTGTTGGCGTGTAAAACCTCAATCATTGGATTGTATTTAAAGAGTTTTCCAAATCAATAGTTCCTTTGAACCTGTGTTTGTTCACCACATGGTGTGGCATGTATTATTAGTACTAAAACAACAAACAGTATCAGTTCAGGGGATGAAAGTTAGCATGAGTGTTACCCAAATCGGGTGCCGGCATGGCCAGTGATCTTAGAAAGTGTAAAGAGCATGATTTCTTCATCCACCATAGATGGGATTGCCGTGAAATGAGGCCAGTAGTAAGCATGATCCTGAATTGCTTTGGCAAATGGGCCTTGAATAACAGGATGCCGTGGTACACCATCAGGATTGTTTGGGGAAGTCACAAACTCAATGGAGTTGACAGAAGAACCAGATGTATTCTTCCATTGGAATGCATCTCCCTCCCACTCATAGTCCTTCGATTTGAAAAACTTGGTCTGGGTTTCATAGGCCTGTACATAAACGTTAACAGAGTGTGTAGTCTAACACATATAATGGACAAAGATATTTGTAAAAAAGATTTCTCATGTTAATCATCCAAAACACTGCAAGTGTTCGATGTAAGTTTGTTACTAAAATGTTTTATAATGTGTTTATATGTACCTAGCTTTTAGCTATTTATTGATCAATAAACGCATGAATTCGTATGTGAAGAGCGTATTGATTTAAGTACACAAGTGGAGCAAGTTACCTAGTCAAGACTGAATTGGGTAAAACTACTTGTAAATTAGTTTTTTTTTTTTTTTTTCACCCTTCGTATATATTCTCTCTTTAAAAGGATTTAGGGTATTCATGCAATCGTACATTATGAAAATTAATATAAATATAGGGCACTCTCTCAAATAGGGTACGATGTTTTTCATGGGAATTATGAGATTGTCATAAGATACTTGGTGGAAAAAATGTATATCCATTTGGTGGCCCTACAAGAACAATGGACCCCACTTGATTTAAATGATGTATTAGATTTTTTTTTGTCTTAAAACTAACTTAGAGTAAGTTTCTTATTAAGCCTAAAATACATTGCAAATAAAGAAACTATAGATTTGATAATATTAATTGGTTAGGCAACACATCAAAGAATTTCCTAAGCTTAATCATAAAATACTCAATTGTCCCATTTTTCAGTCCTCTCAACTAAGCCCATTGACGAAACCAGGAAAACTTCTTTTTGGGGCCATTATGTAATAAAGAAACTTATAGGGGGGACCAAATGTACAAAAACATAACAATTTTACAAACTATAAAGGTTTTCTTTTCTTTGATTTATTTATTTATTTTTTGAAAATTTTGGGGCCCCTAGTTCTGCCTCCAACTATCCCACATTAAGCCGTTGCTTTGCTACAGGTGAGATGCCTAAAAGAAGATTAGGCCACCATTTTGCAAGTTCAAGCATAGATACAAGTATAACTGACTTTTCTCTAGTTTTTTTTGGTGATTACTCTGTCCATTCAGCCTTTTCAATCATGAGATAACTAACATAAACTGGAGACAAGCTTTAGTATTGGACTAAGGCACCAAATTAAAAGCAAGTAGTTGCATTACTAACCCCATAATAAGGAGCTGCAGCTACGACATGTGCTGGTGATGAAGTATTATAAGAAAGGGCATGTACTGCTGCATTGAGTAGTTGTGTGGATCCAACTCCAAATACCAAGAATTTTCCTGTTTCATTTGCGTTTCTAATGACCGAATGCAGCTTTCTGATGTGCTTCTCAAGCTCAATAGAGAGCATAGTACCCTTAGTTATCTGATAACTCATCCGGTGCCATCCACTCACCATAACTGCACTACTCTCTGCTCTTTGCATCCAAAAAGGCTCCAAGAACAAGGGATCTCCACTGCAATCGCATTAAAAGTGAGATAAATACAAGATGCACATTCTTTTATATATATATATATATATATATATATATATATATTAAAGTAAAGGGGGAGGTGGGCTGTGAGGGGTGCCACCTCATCACCCAATTATTCTCCTTTATGAAAAATAACTTAGAAAATAGGGAGGGAACCTTTGCCTTTCAAGTGGGGCCTTGCTTAATGCCTTTCTCAATCTCCTAAAATCTCTCCCCTTCATCAAAGCCTAAAAACTCTCTTTCTTCATTCAGAGATAAGAGATCTACATCCTCTAAAATCTCTCATCCTATACTTGACCCTATAATAGGATAGCAATACGCACGGGTCATTTATGGGTTAAGAGAACCCGACCTCCAATAAAAACGAGTCAATTAAGGTCAGCCCACACAACCACCAAACCTATTTAAATGGGTTGGTTTAGGGCCCACCTGTATAAATAAACTCATTTAAACAATTTGGTGGTTTAACAGTTTGGTACTTTTGCATACATAAACCCATTTTTTTTTTCCATAAGCCCCAATCGTTCTAAATCTAAACCGTCCATCTCTCAACCACACCCCTCCACTCCCACCACAAGTACGACCCCATACTTTCAAGCGTTCCAATCTGCGGTTCGGATCATCCAACCACGAGAAGGCCCACATGATGAACGCTCATGATCTGTCGCACATGAACAAGAGAACGTACCTGGCAGCGTCTGCAGGACAATCGGGCAATAATTCGGAGCAGTCGGAGCCGCCATAACAGGAATAGCATTCGCATGCGGGTTCTCCTTGTGAGGATCCAGATCCGATGCCATCTAAGAAGGCCCGGCCGTGACCCGAGCAGGAAAGAGATGCTACTGCTTCTGCTTCCAACGCAGCTGTTCGGGTCCAAGTGAGGCGATCCGATTGGCGGCCGAAGGAAAGGTAGAGAAGGAAGAGATTGAGAGAGAGGGAGCAAGAGAAAAAGAAGAAAAGACACATGGAGGAGGAGCCTTGAATCTTATTACCCATTTCTTTTCTTTCTTTGTGTCTGATACACTCTTTGATTCTCTCCACTTGTATTTATTCTCTTATACCAATGGTTTTACATTCAGGGGCATATTTTCAAGTTGAGGGGAATCACTTGCACTTGCACCCCTGCTACGGCACCTGCATTCCTTCAACTAAGGAATTTTCTAAGTGAGAAACTAATAGGTCTCAAACTCCAAATTTATCTTCTTTTTGTATTTGGGGGAGCCATAGAACCATAATAACCTGCCACGTTACTATTTTATGTTCTGACGAATTTATCAGCCTGCAGGAAACGTGAGGAAATTAAGAGATTTCTTTCATGCATACATATAACGTAGCGTTTTGAATTTCTTCTAACCATATAAACCATTGAACTTTGATTTTCATTAGAGAATGCTAGCTAGATGATATCATGTATGTTGTACTTTAGTTGAATGTAAGATCCATAGCTTTTGACCAGTAAGGTTCAAAGATTGTTTCGTCTTGTTTCCATCCTCTGACTATGAAAACCACAAAGCCGCCCAGTTAGAATTTTTATTAACATATAAGTCTCCCTCGCAGGCATCACCATCCGGGGTTTAGTTTTATTTTTCTTGCTAACCTCAGTACGTTTAATTTGAAATTTATTCAAAATGTCAAAATAAAAAGGTGATGTTAAGGAGAATCAGTCCACAATATTCTCTACAAAATAGCTGTTGGTTATTATCTGTTCTTATCTGTTCAACAAGTTGTATCTCATCTTTATCCCTTGTAACAGCTCCTCCCTTATTATATATAAATACTGTCCCACAGTTGATTGCTGAGTGTGAGAAAGACATTTAATAGAATCTATACACTTCAAGTTGGTATCAGAGCAAGCAAGATCCGTCAATTCAACATGGCCGACTCAACCTCTTCATTACCAACATCCACTGCACTCCCCACTTTTGCTCCTAACATCTCCCACGCACTCTCAGTTAAACTGGACCGCAAAAATTATTTGCTATGGCGTTCGCCGTTCCTTCCAATTCTTCACCTTCACAACGCCATGGGATATGCTGATGGATCCTTTCCTTGCCCATTTCAGTTTGTCCTTGATAAACAGGGCAATCCCACAGAAACAATCAATCCAGCCTCTTTAAAATGGCAAACACAGGACCAAACTTTACTGGTCTCTCTACAGCTGGAGACGTTTGGCAGTCCCTTGAGAAGACCTACTCTGCTCAATCATGAGCAAAAATCATGATACTAAAATATCAGCTTCACACCCTCAAGAAAGGGTCTCTCTCCATGTCTGAGCATGTGCAGCAAAAAAAGTCTACTGCTGACAACCTTGCCGCTGTTGCCCAACCAGTTTCAGATTCAGATCTCGCTTCCAGCCTTCTCAGCGGTCTTGGCTCAGAATATGAAGCCTTCATTACCTCCATGACCACTTGTATGGAGCCTATTCCTCTTGATGATTTAACTGGGTTTCTTCTCTCCCACGAGGCTCGCCTCGAAGAAACTTCAATCTCAGTTGATGTTCCCACAGCAAATATTGTGACCCATTATGCTAGGAACAATCGTGGACGGGGGCGTTCATCTTCCGGCCACAATCGTGGTCACGGCCGTGGTCGTAGTCGTGGTTGCAATGCCTATGACTACAACAGAAATTTTGGCCGTCACACCTCTAGTCGGCCCACTTGCCAAGTGTGCAATAAACCTGGTCACTCTGCTACATATTGTTATCACCGCTATGATCCTGACTATCAAGGAGAAAGTCTTACACATGCTGCCATGGTGGTTGGTTCATCTGTCGGTCCCGATGGTGCCTGGTATCCCGATTTTGGTGCGACCCATCATCTCACTGCTAATATAGCCAATCTCTCCACTCACTCTGAGTACCATGGTCCAGACCAAGTCCATGTTGGAAACGGTAATGCCCTTTCTATTACACATGTTGGCTCTTCTGTTCTTCGCACTCCTTCAAATTCTTTTCGTTTGACTAATTTACTGCGAGTCCCCAATATCACTAAAAACTTGCTATCTGTTCACCAATTTACCAAAGATAATAATGTCTTTTTGGAATTCCATCCTTTTTGTTGCTATGTCAAGGAACGAATGAGTGGCCGCACTCTTCTTTGCGGGAAAATTAAAGATGGATTATATGTCCTTGATCTCTTGGATTCAGCTCCTCCAACTGCTTTAGTCTGTGAATGTACTTCTGCTGATATCTGGCATGCCCGTCTTGGCCATCCTTCTCCTCCAGTTCTTGCCAAAATTAGTGCACAAAATAATTTACCATTTTCTTTTTCTGTTCTTTCTTTTTGTGATGCTTGTCATTGTAATAAAAGCAAACGGTTGCCATTTACTTCTTTTTTCTCTAAATGTAGTCGTCCTCTTGAGGTGTTACACTCTGACCTTTGGGGACCTTGTCCAATTACTGCTAATGGAGATTACCATTATTATCTTCATTTTACTGACCAATTTAGTCGTTTCATGTGGATGTTTCCATTACATAGGAAATTTGTTGCACTTTCTGTTTTTATGGCTTTTAAACTCAAAATTGAGAAATTGCTTGGATTACCCATTACACAATTCCATTCGGATGGTGGCGGTGAGTACAAAAAGTTCACCCCATTTCTTGCCTCTCATGGCATTACTCACAGGTTTTCTTGTCCTCACACTCCTGCTCAAAATGGTCTTGCTGAACGTAAGTATCGCCACTTGGTTGAAACGGGTCTCACACTCTTAACCCGTGCCTCTGTTCCTTTGTCTTACTGGGTGGATGCTTTTGCTACTGCTACTTAATTAACCGCATGCCAACATCTATTCCATCCAATTTTTCCCCTTATGAAAGACTTTTTGGTAAGCCACCAGATTATTCTTTTCTTCGTGTCTTTGGCTGTGCGTGCTATCCAAACCTAAGGCCCTATAATTCTAACAAAATACAACCACGCTCAGTTCGTTGTGTTTTTCTTGGCTACTCGGATATTCACAAAGGCTACAAATGCCTTCATAACGACACAGGCCGTCTATATATTTCCAAGGATGTGGTCTTCAATGAAGTTGATTACCCATTTTCTGTACCTCCCATTCCTTCTCCAACTTCATTGTGGCCTACTTTTATTTCTATTTTCATCATACTAATGAGGGGGCGAATGACTCTGCTATATCTTCATGTAAGCCCATTGATTCATTACAGAATCCAGTAGCTTCTTTAGATGGTGTTATTTCTAGTTCCACTTCTAACATTCAATTATCTCTCACCAGTGAACATCGTGCCTTGGACCCATCTCTGCCCACTCATCAAACTGAACCACTGTTGTCTACTTGCCTTGACTCAGCTGCAGCAGTGCCCACCCATCCAATGGTTACACGCACTCGTGATAATACCAGGAGACCCAAAACCTATTCGGATTTTGTCACTCGGCCTCCTCTTCCACAAGGATTGGTAGCTCATTGCAACCTAGATACTGTTGAGCCTACTTGTTTCACTCAAGCTAATAAGCATCCCAAATGGAGAGCTGCTATGGAAGATGAGTTCAATGCGCTTATTCGTAATGGGACATGGCATCTGGTTCCATCTCATCCCCACATGAATTTGATTGGTTGTAAATGGGTTTTTTGCCTTAAGAGAAAGGCTAATGGCTCTATTGAACGCTATAAGGCCCGCTTGGTGGCAAAAGGTTTTCATCAACAGCCGGGGATAGACTATCATGAGACCTTTAGCCTTGTGGTCAAGCCCACCACCATTCGTCTCATTTTGAGCCTGGCTTTAACATTTAAATGGCCCCTTCGTCAGTTAGATGCCCAAAATGCATTTTTACATGGTTTTCTAAAGGAGGAAATGTATATGGTTCAACCACCAGGCTTCACTGACAGTCATTTTCCCCACCATGTTTGTAAGTTGCGAAAAGCCTTGTATGGTCTCAAACAGGCCCCCCACGTCTGGTACCATCGTCTAAGTTCATTTCTTCTCTCCATTGGCTTCCTCAATTCTCGCTGTGACACTTCTCTCTTCTACAAACGGACAGGGAGCTCCATTATACTTATTTTAATTTATGTTGATGACATTATTGCCACCGGAAACAATGCCCATCACATTTCTCTACTGCTCACTTCACTGGGTGCTGAGTTTTCCATTAAAGACCTGGGCTCTCTTCATTTTTTCCTTGGTATTGAAATTATACCACATGCAACTGGACTCTTGTTGTCTCAATGTAAATATATCTATGATTTGTTGGTTAGGACAAAAATGGATGGCGCAAAGCCAGTCAACACACCAATGGCATCAAATTGCCATCTCCATCGCTTATCTGGCTTTATCTTCTCCGATCCCTATCTTTATTGTAGTACAGTGGGTGCGCTCCAATATCTCACCATTACCAGATCTGACATTGCTTATGCTGTCAACAAGGTCTCTCAATTTATTCAATCCCTAACTGATGAACATTGGGCTGCTGTGAAATGCATCTTGCATTACCTAAAGCATACTATTGTCTATGGTCTATTTCTTCAACCCACTCGGCGACTACAACTGCATGGTTACGCTGATGCTGATTGGGCTAGTTGCCCAGATGATCGCAAATCTACTGGTGGCTATGGCATTTTTCTAGGGCCTAATCTTCTCAGTTGGAGCTCCAAGAAACAGGCTACTGTGACATGGCCCAGTACAGAGGCTGAATATCATGGTGTGGCTCTTGGTTCCTGCGAGTTACTTTGGGTTCAATCTCTTCTTCGTGAGCTTGGGTTTCTGTTGCATGTCCCAGCTATAGTTTGGTGTGACAACATTGGCGCCATTTATCTTTCAGCCAATCCTGTCTTCCATGGGAGAACCAACCATGTGGAGGTAGATGTCCACCTTGTAAGAGATCTTGTTAAAAAGGGTCAGATTACAGTTCGGTACCTATCTACTATGGATCAGATTGCAGACATCTTTACAAAACCTCTCAGCTTTGCTTGCTTTTCTGCACTACGCAACAAGCTCATTGTTCATCCTGATCAGTCTCGCTTGAGGGGGCGTGTTAAGGAGAATCAGTCCACAATATTCTCAATTATTATCTGTTATTATCTGTTCAACAAGTTGTATCTCATCCTTATCCCTTGTAACAGCTCCTCCCTTATTATATATCAATACTATCCCACAGTTGATTGCTGTGTGCGAGAAAGACATTTAACAGAATCTATACACTTCAAGTGGTGAGATATTCATTCATAGGAGCATCTCCCATATATAAAAGCAGGGCTTTCCTAAGTTGCAGCTTATGTTATCCTAAGTTGAAACAATATTAATTTCATAAATCAAAGTTGACTATATCTGTTTTTGGCATGATGAAACTATAAAATTTAATTCTGATCGGATTTATCTGGATTTTTTACATGATGATTTGAGGCAGTTTGTGATGGAGATGATTTTGAAGACTGCAAATAACTTAAGTTAAAGCTTAGGAGAGCCTCTCTCTCTCTATATATATAAATATATATGTTGCGAAATTGCGAGAATCTGTTCAACGGTTATATGTGGCGCGTTAGCAAGGTTGAGTAGAGGACCATAAATCAGCTGATTCTGAGAGGGTTATTGACTTCTACTTTCTCTGTCCATTTGCTTCTCTTCGATTGCATGGCTAGCAACATTTTTTATGAATATTCTCACTTATGATTTTTTTTACCATATATAAAATGGGCATTAACAAATATAAAAAGGAATCGCCCGCACTCCAGAAAGGAGAAAACACACAAGTGTGAAGAGGAAGCCTAGTAGGAAGAGAAGTCCACACAAGTAGAGAGAGTGGCATACTCAGAAAATGATCCATGGGCAGCAACTAAGCAATCTCCCGCTGTCTTTTGATTGCCAAATTAGTGCAACATTTGGGCAATGACCCACAACATTGTGGCACTCATATGGAAAGCCCTAATAACTTCTTATATGCCAAAGGTACCACCACACTTAGTTATTCTTATATGTAATGTTTAACTTTTAATTATGTGCTTAGTGATGCAATCTTTTAAGAAGTCCTACTAGCATAATTACACGCCTTTGTCACCATCATAATTATAAGTTGATTATATGTACTACGGCATGTAAGAATGGTCCCGCGGCCTCACAATATAAAAATAAGGATTCCCTCTTTTATCAATAATAAAACAATAACCTCTATTAGAGAAATAAGAATGAAGTACAGAATATAGCACAACTGTGCCTACAAGTATCGCACTAAGGAAGAAAGGAGGTTTTGATATGTTAGTTATAAAAAGTCTCATTGGATTTAACTAGTTGGCAATTAAGGGGCGCACTGGAAATGAAATATAGCATGTAGGTGTACATGGACCGGTAATTTTACAAAATAAGAAAAAAGATTGGCACATTAGCCATCCTCCATTTCTATATTTTTTTTATATTTAAAATGATCCAAATATTCTTTGATGCACCCCCTCCCCCCTATCCAAAACCCGCTAAGCACCCATGCTCATGGTAAAGTGGGCACCCCCACTTGGAGATGGGACGATCCAAATATTCTTTGATGCCCCCTCACATGCTGAGCACTTGTGCTTACAATATGGTGAGCAGCCCACTTGGGGATGCGATTGGGGAGATCGAAAGAGGGCACCCTAGCTATGTTGTGATGAGGTTCGAATCATCATTCTAATCACTTGATCAATGACTGACAAGTTTTCAATGTCTAAAATGAGTACCTAGTCGATCCAACAGTCCAATCCATTTGAATGTATGTCAAACCCAGGATCAGAGACTATGGTAGGAGGTCATGTTTTATGGTCCACTCGGATGGATCATAATGTGACCCCACTAAGTATTTTGGCACATGGTACTCACCTTATCGTGAGCACGGGTGCTCAACGGAGGTTTCTTCTTCTTTAGGAACAATATTTACAACATATATTAAAACAAGTTAATAATGTTTGAAATGCCACTTAATATCAACTTCACACTGACTTTTATTTGTCACATTTTTACTATAGCGTGGATGGTTTGATTCAGACCAAACCAACCAAGTAGCTTGAAAATCCACCATGGTTGATTTAAAATTTTTAGATCAATACATTTTTTTTAGAAGAATAAAAAAGTGATTTCTGTGTTTGTTAAAAGAGGATTTTACCTGAAAAAACTCTTTAAATGGATCGTGCACAAACAAGGACATCATAGTTCTAATTGTACAGAAAATACCCTCTCGCCAATTTTAACTTCGATCCTTTTTATCCTTTTTGACCGAGTAAGGATATAGTCGCTCGTGTCAATGGTGGGTTGGGCGAGAAAATGGAGCGAAAGAGGAGGAGAAAGAGGAAAAAAGAAGAGAACGAACAAGACACAAGCGAGAAAATTATTACTTTAACTCTAGAACGAGTGACGATATGGCCACTTAGTAAAAAAAGGCTAAGAAGAAAATTAAAATTGGGTGGAAGGCTTTTTCTGTGCAGTTGAAACTATAGGATCCTTTTTCGTATAATAGCTTTTTTGAAGGGTAAATTAGCCAAAAGTCCTTAAGCACTGTCTTCTAAGGCATCAAGGACAACTACTTTTTCTTTAATGTCTATAATCCACACAGCTGGAGATATTTTAGTGAGAGGTCCCTAATATGCCACATCATATACTTTCATGACTAAGTTGCCCCTTTCAACTGTGCCAGAGAACTCCTTCATTCTTCTTCTCTCATTTTTCATTTTCCATTCCTTTCCATAGTTGCAGAGTATCGTTGCAGAGCACTTCCCGTCGCCACCATGACTTCCGATTCTCTCTTTCATTTCTTCAAAGATAGACACAGTTTTACTTTATCTTGCTCTTTCACCTGTAGTCTCTTCCAAATCTCTCTTTCTCTCTACAACTGATTTGAAAGAGAGCATTTTGCACTTTTTCTTGTTTCCCCCCTCTCTTTTCTCGATTGGATTGTGGTCATCAAGTGTTCTTGTTTTGGATTTCGATTTTTATTAGAATCTGATTTTCCGTATTCTGACTTTTGATGTCGCCGAGCTCAGATAAATTTCCCAGAATCTCTGATAAACTAAACAGAAACTCAGATAAATTTATCGAAGTTCTGCCAGAAACTCAGATAAATTTACAAATTTATCTGAGTTTCTGGGAGAACTCAGATAAATTTGTCGAAGTTTTGCCAGAAACTCAGATAAATTTACAAATTTATCTGAGTTTCTGGCAGAACTCAGATAAATTTATCTGAGTTTCTGGCAGAATTCAGACAAATTTATCTAAGTTTTGAAGAACTTTTCTGAGTTTCAAATAAATAGCTATGTGAAGTGGTGCCATCCGATGACCCACATTCATCTCTCCTTTCTTATTGCAGTGGTTGTGATTCGTGATTCGCGTTTTCTTTCTCTGCCAGCTGACAGAAGGAGAAGAAGGAGCAGGGAACTATGGGAGAAACCAAACATATTCTGGTTTTGTGGAAGTGATAAAGCAACGATTATCAGGTTTAAGCATTAGATAACACTTATTTTGATTTTTAATACTATAACCTATTAACCTTCATATCATACCTAAGCTATATCAACGGCCATGATGTCAGTTTGGCCACCTTGATAGAGAAACTTGATTGTCATGTAATGTGGGTTTTGGCTGTTCTCTTCTACTCTCACAGGCAAGTTCTAGTGTTGTATTCACAAGGTATCATGTGTCCTGATTTCAAGAAAGCTCAAGTCAGTCAATCTGTAAGTGGTTTTAACATGTGAAAAGGTGGTCCAGGACCACCGTCCACAGGCTACACATATGATCATAACCATGGTTTAAACAGTGAGAAGACTGCCTCATAAGACTGACAAATTTATCTGAGTTTTGAAAACTAAGATAAATTTATTTGAGTTTTGCTTTTGCTGGACGTTTTTGTCTTTTTCAGTTACAAGAGGACTGCTGTCAGTACGATAGAATATTGTGGACCGTTTGCAATAAAAATCACTGTTGAGGGACCTCCGCCCAAATGCCCCTTTTTTTAATACATTTTTTCCCATAAAATGCTCTTGTAAAAAACTATGGATAGTTATCTGCAAGTGTCTAGCTGGCAGCAATTATCAACAGCAACGCTGTACAGCCCACATGAGATGTCTACTCGGATTTAGTTCAATCCCATCAGCATCATGTGCTTTGGAATAGAGATGTCAAACCCCGGCCCTGCCGCCAAGAATTTATCCAGGGGCGGGCCGTGCCATTATAATTTTTTTGGATTAATTTTTTTCTCCTTTTCAACATTAAAATTGAAAATCAAAATACAAGCAAAGAGAATGAAAAAGATATTCAAGTGGTTCGGTCAAATTAGACCTACTCCACTGAGAATAATGAGAGGATTAAAGTATTTATAGACTTTGTAAAATTGAAAATGACACAAAATACCCCTTATATGACGTTTTATGGCTGTTGGGGGGACAGGGGATAAATGGATAATTTTTTTAAAAAAGGCTATTTTTGGGTGGACCGACCTGTTCCCTCGCCATGGGCAGTGCCGCGTCGAAATTGGCGGGCCCGGACCATTTGACATCTCTAGCCTTGGATGATCTTCCAAATTACATCCTCCTATGCAAAAACATTGAGACTAGTATAAAATAGTCCGAATCAGTGAGGGGAGTGGAGCTCCGCCATGAATCAAGAACCGAACCACTCACCTATGCTCCATCTAATGGTGGGATCAACTTCTATTTGAATAAAATGTGTGGGCATCCCACAAAAGGAGAGGGCGACATTCAAATACAACCCAGCGTGGATCCCTTGCATTTCTACGGAGAGGGAGATGCATAACTAGCTAGGGAGCTTTAAGTGGCCTGGCAACTAAATTTTTTACTAATATAGTTATTTGATTATGTGCGGTGAAATCAAGTTTGCGTTGTTTTAGCTTTTATATAAAAAAAAGTTAATATCTGCTCAAATTCTTCAATTAGTTTTCTTTTTTAAATCATAAACATGCTTTAAATCTACAACCTCAAGGTTGCAATATTAGACACCTTCCATTGCACTATGGGCTCTTGCCCAATTTATCAAATTCTTGAGCCAGTAATTTAGAATATAACTCTTTTACCCAACACTAGATTAATTGATAAGATGACTATAGTGATGATGATCAACGTATATTAGTGTTAAGAGTATCATTTCTGTGACTCTCTACTCAAAATGAGGCATGCGATATTAATGGCTTAGATCAACCACAGATATTCCACACCTGCCAAACAATTAAACATAAGGCCTCACACACAGAGTGATGATCAAATCTTATTTTTATTTTAGTAAAATGAAATCAGAACATCTAACTCACAAATTGACTACTAAAAAACACTCACCATTGCAACCTTTAGGTTATAGATTCTAAACAAATTAATTATAATCAACAGATAGTTGATTATAGTCTTCAATAAAAAGTAGGGATTAACCTATAATCAACACCAAGTTGATTACAGTACTCTACAAATGCTCTTGATAGCCTCCTGTGCAACCAATGCATTAATTCGGTGCAAAAGCCAATCGAAGTCGTCTTGACTCTTGATTAAGCTTAAGCGTGTATGGCGGTTAGGAGCTCCAAAAGAACTACCTGGACGACTAATGATGCCTGCACCTCTCAGGACGCTGTCACAGTCTTGATCTTCCTCCATCTCACACTTCAACCAAGCGTAGCCTGACAAAAATTGTATAAGCAATTTCAACATTTTACCTTACTGATCTGTGCTTATTGAAACTTGGGGTTCATCTCTCTCTCTCTCTCCATGCACATAAATAAAAACATATGTACATAAATAAAAACATACACACATACATATGCGCATAACTAAGATGTTGAGCATTTAAAAGAATTTACCTGGAGAAGGTTCTCTAATCCTCTGATAATATGTGCAGTACTGAGGAGCAATTTTTTGGAGAGAGAAACGTTTGGAGAGAGAGAGGCTGCTGCTCAACTTTCGCCATCGATCGCTTAAAGTTGTGAATCCAAATTCGAACATGTCACTTCCTCCTCCTTGTAAGACCACTTTGAGAAGCTTCAAGGCTCTCAATTGGGATTCATGGGAGAATCCTAGGGTGTTTTGTGTGGCATAATATTTCATGCTGTTGTACACTTCCTCATCTTTTATTAGTGCCCACCTAGGGATCAATTTAAATTATCTACATATGTTAGTGTTAAAAAAAAAAACCACCTTAATCATTGGATTGTATTTATATAGCTTTCCTTAATCAATGATTCAGTTGAAGCTCTGTTTGCTCACCGCATGGTAGCATGCATTAGTAGAGTAATAAAACAATCAAGAGTATAAGTTTAGGCAGCGAAGGTAGAGGAGCATAAGCATTTACCCAAATCGAGTGCCGGCATGGCCAGTAAGCTTAGAAAGTGTGAAGAGCATGATATCTTCATCCACCATGGATGGGATCGCCGTGAAATGTGGCCAGTAGTAAGCATGATCATGAATTACTTTGGTGAACGGGCCTTGAATAACAGGGCGTCGTAGTAGACCATCAGGATTGTTTGGGGAAGTCACAAACTCGATGGAGTTAACAGAGGAATCAGATCTGTTCTTCCACTGGAATGCATCTCCCTTCCACTCATAGTCCTCAGAATTGAAAAGGTTGGTCTGGGCTTCATACGCCTGTACATAAAGACATAAACACCGACACATGGTGTCATTAACTAAACACTATTTCCATACATAAATCTGATGATGTTCAGACATGACTGGCCTACTTATTGGGACACACATCTAATCGTCTCTTAGTCTTACACATATAAAGAACAAAGATATCTGTAAACAAAACCTCTCATGTTAAACATCCAAAACACATCAGGTGTTCTATGTTACTTTATTACTAAAATGTTTTATTGTGTTTGTACGCAGTTGGATTTTAGCTTATGTATTGATGAAACTATCGAGAGTTCATGTGTGAAGAGAGTACTAATTTGCAAATAAAGAACAGAGATATAATAATTGGTTAGGAAAGGTTAGGCCTTCATTTTGAAGAGATGAACTGCCAAGTTTAAGCACGGACGCATGTATATGTGAACTCTTTTATAGTTTTCTTCTTTGGCTATTACTGATTCAATTCAGCCATATCACTTAAGATTAAGATCATGGGAGAACTAACATTTTAAACATGAGGCAAGCTTTAGGATTGGATTAGGCACCTAACTAAAAAGCAATTAGTTGCATCACCAACCCCATAATAAGGAACGGCAGCTACGACACTTGTAGGTGATGATGAATATTTATGAGAAAGGGCATGTACTGCTGCATTGAGTAGTTGTGTGGATCCATCTCCAAATAGAATGAATTTTCCTGTTGCATTTGCATTTCCAATGACAGAATGTAGCTTTCTGATCAGCTTCTCAAGCTCAATTGAGAGTAGAGTACCCTTGGTTATCACATAACTCATACGGTGCCATCCACTCACCACAACCGCACTACTCTCCGCTCTTTGCATCCAAAAAGGCTCCAAGAACAAGGGATCTCCACTGCAATAGCAGCAAAAATGAGACATATTTAGCATGAAAATATTTCAATCACAATGTTATTGTGCTAATCCAGTGAACCAAATGGAGCCTTGCCGTGGTGTTAATCATTTATCATAGCCATCGTTTGTCTACATATAAAGGGACATTTGCCATCTTTCTGTGGTTTACGTGGGAAAGTGGGACCTTTACCTAAAAAAGAAAATCACGTAATGCAGTTAAAGCTCATGGGCCGCTTAGATGCCTATCTATGAAAGGAGAAGGATAGATGAGAAGCATCGTACAGACAATTGCCTTTACCAGACAAGAAAAAAAAAAAAGAGAGCCCAATTTCCGTAGCGTGTTCGGCAATTAACTAGTTAAAGTAAAGTAAAATAAATTCACACAAGAAATGACAATAGATCATATCAAAAATACACAATTTCAAAATCGCTTTGAATTTTTCAAAATAGTAAAAAAAACAACCTCTTTTCTCTACTAAAAAATAAAGAAACTCTATTTTTCTATATAAAAAGTCAAAAAAATTCAATACCAAATAACTAAAAATAAAATACCATCATAATACCTTATACTTTATTATTTCTTGATTTGATATTTTATCTCACCGTACTCAACCGTACATCCAAACATGCCCAAAAAGTTGAATAGTACTTTAGCCATAGATTCTTTTTCAGATTCGGCCTTGTGTGATCATGAGATGAGAAGAGTTTGTAAGGGGCTCCTCTGATCATAGGAGCCCCCACAGAGAGCTGGATTGTACATTTGGGCTACTTTGGCACTTTACTGGAATAGTAAAATTCGAGTAAAGTCTTCATTTTTTAGATAAAATGCCACCTTAATTTTTTCATACAAAAAGTAAAAAAAAGATTTCATAATAAACACCTAAAAATAAAATACCATTATAACCTATTTATTTTTTTTTTTTTCAAAATCAACTCTATTAGTAGAGTTGCCAGACTGGCCAGGACAATATAATTATCTCCCGGCCATACCCACTCACCAATCAGCATCATATATTCTTACCCCTTTTATTCTCCCTCTTCTTGTAATTGACAAACCCACCCCAGATTTTTACAAGCATTCCATTTTACTTAGCATATTGTCAACAAAGTGAGCAAAAATATTCTCCCTCTGCAAGACCACCCATCCAGACCGTCCCAAAAAGGGGCCCTACTTATTATCAACCGTCCATCCCTTGATCAAACTAGTTCAGTTTTACCGTAAACAAGACAAAAGCCAATCCGTCCTTTTGATTTCCACTCGTAGAGATGTCCCAATTGTTCTGAATCTGAACCCTCCATCTCCTAATCATCACCACCCCCAACCCCCGAGGAAGGCCCAGAAGATGAACGGTCAGGACCTCTCGCACGTGCATAAGAGTTTCATTACGTACCCGTCGGCGTCTGCAGGACAATCGGACAATAATTCGTAGCAGTCGGAGCCCGAATAACAGGCATAGCATTCGCAGGCGGGTTCTCCTTGTGAGGATCCGGATCCGGATCCGATGCCATCTAAGAAGGCCCGGCCGTGACCCGAGCAGGAGAGAGATGCTACAGCTTCCGCCTCCAACGCAGCCAGTCGGGTCCAAGTGAGGCGATCCGATTGGCGACCGAAGAAGAAAAGGTAGAGAAGGAAGAGATTGAGAGAGAGGGAGGAGCTGAGAAGGAAGAAAAACCACTTGGAGGAGGAGGAGGAGGAGGAGGAGGAGGAGCCATGGATAGTATCACCCATGGTCATGTTTCTTCTTTCTCAGTTTGCTCAGTGGTCACTTGAGTCCATTTTGTTTTGGAGGAGTATTTAATGCTCTATTTCTTTAATTGAGAAATGCTCTATTTCTTTAATTGAGAAATGCTCGTGTTCACATTACCACCAGGGAATGGAAACAGCCATTTTATATGGCCCCCATTTCAAGTCTTCGGTTAATTCCATACCTACTGTAACTCTTTTATTCATGACCCATAAATTTAATAATTCTATGTTAATGTAAAAAATTAAAAATCAATTCAATGGTCCAATTCATTTGATTAGGTGCGAACCTAACGGTTAAGGATTTAATGTAATTCAGTGGGTCTGATTATGTGGACCATTTTGATTGGTGATAAGTGTGTTAGGAAAATTATGTGGCCCGACTGCCATTGGGTCCACGCCAGATCGAGCCCGACGGTATGCCGCGGATGAACTCCCAATAAGTTTTGATTTGGTTGAGTCAAATAAGGATCAAACTACTTCCCACGTTGATCAGGAGATGTGGGATTCCAGGAGAGGTAGTATCCTAATAGAACAGTAACTCCTATGATTATTCTATTTAAGGGAGATGGGAACCTTGGTTTTGATCATCTAGAAACCTTTGAGTTCGCAGCGAGTTCGCAGGTCTATCTCATACCGGAATGCACAAGATTCTCGGCGAGTTCGGATCCGACACCCATCTGGAATCAGCACTTCTTTCAATTGGAATCAGAACTTGATCTGTGCGTTTGACGGTTATAATCTTAGTATAAAGCTGTGGATCGTGGGATCTACGTCTCCGTCATCGTTTATTCTTCTTCTCGGTTACATTCTGTTTCTGCAACAGAAACGCAAGGGGGAGGAAGCAGACACAGTGGTGGCTGCCTGCACACGTTATTTTGGTGCTTTTCTTCTGTCTCGGGACGCGTGAAAGCAAGATAAAGACTTTTGCATACTGTTGCACATTTAAAAAGAAAAATGGCTATTGTCCTTTTGTTTTTCAATCTCAGCCACCTTTGTAACTGTTGCAAGAAGGGACAATTCCTGTTTGTTTTTTTATTTTGCCTCGGGACGCGTGAAGAAGTCTTTTAAAAAACAGGACCAAGTCTTTCAAAACAAGAGATAGTTCCTGCTATCAACACAGCAACAACTTGTTTTGGCCTCCAACGTGCAGCGCAAGACCCATCTTCAGCCCGGCCCACATCCTGTGGCAGTGCTGGTACAGTGACGTCAGCGAACGCGGGTGACGGTCAAATCAGTCAACTGCAACTTCGACAGGCAGTAACTTTTCATCCGAATTCCGATCGACGAGCGGTTTGGTTTTGTGAATTTGTGGCGACGAGCACTATTTGGTAAACATAACAGATCAGCATTCCAACGGTCAGAATTTTTTTGGACTGCAATCACGGTCAGTGATATCTGGACTTTATTTATTTTTTTCAGATATTTCTACTACTAAATCTGCTCTGCACGATCTTGCTAAGGTCGATATTTTCAATGGAAGGACCTTACCCATTTGGAAACGTCGGATGGATGCCTTGTTGCACTTTGAAGGTCTTTCTTATGTTATTAAAGAAAAGACACCTGAGAAGCCTGCTGATGATGCTTTCGAGAGAGATAACGATCTCTATGCTACATGGAAATATGATAATGAATCAGCAAGGCATCTGGTACTTGGATTTATTTCCAATGATTAGGTCAAGCAATTTGAGCAACTGGGTTTAGCAAAAGAAATTTATTATTAAATAATTGTGAAATACGATGCATCCACTGTGTCCCACCTTATGGAGGCATTCTCAAATTATGTTAATTATAAAATGCTTAAAGGAACCTCGATCAATGACCACATTGACCAGATGAATATAAGATTGAGGAATTTGATTGCTTTGGGAAGGGATATAAACCAAGAGTTGCAGCGATTGTATCTGTTGCAAAGTCTCCCACCTTCATGGGAGAATGTTTCTCAGACCCTTAGCCTCCAGAAAACACTGACCGTTAAAGATATTGAGGCTGAATTAATTGCTGAAGGATAAAGGCAGGCTGCCCGCGGTGTTGTGCCTACTGCCTTGCTTGCCAAAACCAATTCTGCAAATGGCTCGATGGCTACTATGGGAGAAAGGAAAGAAAAGGGCAAAGGAAAAGCAAAGGCGCAACAAAAAAAAAAGGGGCGTTGCTTTATTTGTGGGAAGCCTGGGCACTTTCGTGCGGACTATCCGGATAAAAATAAAAAGAAAAATGGTGAGAATGGGCAACAGAACATGGTACCACATGGAAATAAAGATTATATTGATATGATCACGGAATCCATAATGGTGGACACCAATGACAGCAACTGGTGGATCGATTCCGGTGCCACTCGACACATCTTGAGGACCAAAGCAGGCTTCATTGAATTCCAAGAACTTAAAGCTGGAGAACATAATATATACATGGGGAATGAGACATTTTGCGATGTGTTGGGGGTGGGGAAAGTCAAAATTCCCCTGCCAACTGGAAAATCGTAGTATTTGTCAAATGTCTTCTTCGATCCCGGCATGAGGAGGATAGTGCTTTCCGTCAGCCAGCTTGCATCTAGTGGTTTTGAAATTAGGTTCACTACTGATAAGGTTACTATTGGGCTCAATAGGAAAATTTTTGTATTCCTAGTTTGTTTCATGACAAATTATATTTGCTGGACACTTCTAAAGTTGCAATGAAATCTAGTTCCAATTATTCTGTGTGTGTGAATGAATGTGTTAATGGTTTGGCATTGTTATGGCACTACAGATTAGGACACATTAACAAGAACAGAATAATTATAATAGTTAGGGATTGACTTTTACCTGATATTGGAAAAGTTGAATACCCTACCTGTGAACCATGTCTAAGTGGAAAAATGGTTAAGAAACCATTCCCAAAGGGAATTAGAAATTCGGAATTACTAGACCTGATTCACACAGATATATGTGGACCTTTTAATGTTCATACTAAGACGGGGGAGGTATATTTCATTATCTTCGTTGATGACTTCAGCAGATATGGCTATATCTACTTGATTAAATAGAAACATGAGGCATTAAAATTTTTTCAAATATATGCTAATGAAGTTCAGAATCAAAAGGGCAAGAAAATTAAACGGATTCGATCCGATAGAGGGGGGGAGTACACTTCTGAGTTGTTCAAAGAATATTGTGCAAAAGAGGGAATCATACATGAGTATGCGATCCCTTACACCCCACAACAAAATGGCGTGGCTGAACGTCGAAATCGAACACTTTTGGACATGGTTAGGTCCATGATTAGCCACGCGGAACTTCCGCTGTATTTGTGGGGAGAGGCAATTCATACTGCACAATATATATTGAACATGGTGCCCTCTAAATCTGTGCCCAAGACCTCGTATGAGTTATGGACTGGAGCCAAACCTAAAATGAAACATATAAAAGTTTGGGGCTACCATGTACATGTCCTGTTACTGCCACAAGAAAGACACAAACTGCAGGTAAATACGAGAAAGAATTGCTCGTTTGTTGGCTACCCTTGTCATTCAAAAGGGTATCGTGTGTATGATCACGATAATAAAATAATCATTAAATGTCGAGATGTGTATTTCCTTGAGAATCCAACGGGTAATTCTAGAGATAGACCACGGATGGTGGATTTCCATGAGATCTCGAAGGATAAGGATGTTCAAGCGAGTGTGGGGTTCGATGTGATTGACGTTGGAAATATAATTCCTGGCTAGGACCCACTTGATGAGGAACAATCGGAGCTTAGTAGACCCGTTCGGATAAGGAAACATCTGTCATATATGGATGATTATTGCAGTCTAGTGGAAACCGTGAAGGATTTGGATCCGACATCCTACTCTCAAGCAATCAATGGGCATGATGCTAAAAATTGGATGAATGCTATGAGAGAGGAAATTGAATTAATTCATAAAAACCAGGTGTGGCAATTAGTCGATCTACCCAAAGGTCGAAAGGCCATCGGTTGTAAATGGGTTCTTGAGAAGAAATTCAATTCGGATGGTTCCTTGGATAAATACAAAGCACGGTTGGTGGCCAAGGGTTTCACGCAAGTGGAAGGAATTAATTACGATGAAACTTTCTCCCCGGTCGTAAAATTCCAATCCATTAGGACCCTTATGGCGGTTGTGGCTTATCATGACTTGGAATTGCACCAAATGGATGTAAAAACTGCTTTCCTGAATGGCGAATTGGATGAAGAGATTTACATGAAACAACCTGAAGGTTTTTTTGTGCAAGGTCATGAGGACAAGGTGTACAAATTACAAAAGGCACTCTATGGACTTAAACAGTCATCGAGGCAGTGGTACAAGAAATTTCACCAGGCCATAAGTGAAATTGGTTTTGTCCCCAATACTGTTGATATATGTTTCTATGTTAAACGTAGTGGGAGTAATTGTTTATATTTGTCATTGTATGTGGATGGCATCCTGATTGCTAGTGACGATTTGGATGCCGTCAATGGAATCAAATAGTGGTTGAAGTCAAGATTCGAGATGAAGGACATGGGTGAGGCTAAATATGTACTAGCCATAAAGATCACCCATGACCAGCCGAATTGGTTATTGACTGTCACAGGAATCCTATTTGGAAACTGTGTTAAAACGGTTTGATATGATGATGTGCAAGCCAGTCGATACTCACATTAGCAAAAGTGAAAAATTGTCCAGCAAACAGCGGCCCACGACTGAGGAAGATAAGGCAATAATGCGGGGCAAGCCTTATGCTCAGGTTGTGGGAAGCATCATGTATGCAATGCTGTGTACCAGATCGGATGTTGCATTCGCTATGGGTCTCGTGAGTAGATTCCTAAGTAACCCTTGATTACCTCATTGGTATGCGGTTAAGAGGATTCTACGGTACATCAAAGGCACCTTGAAGTTGCAACTATGTTATCAAGGTGAAGACCTGAAATTGCGTGGCTATTCCGATGCGGATTGGGCCGGTGACTTAGACAATAGAAAGTCAACCACAAACTATGTGTATACTCTTGGGGGAGGTGCGATTTCTTGGGGTAGTAAGAAACAGACCTCAACGACCCTATCTACAGCCGAGGCAGAGTATTTAGCCTGTAGTACCGCAGTTCAGGAGGCTGTCTGGTTAAGAAATTTTTTAAGTAGTATTGATTTAATCAGTGATTATTAGCCTGTCCCGATGAACGTAGATGGTACGTCTGCCATCTCCATGGTGACTGAGCCAAAATTTAACAGCCGATCAAAGCATGTTGAGATAAAATATCATTTTGTCCGGGAGAAGGCTGAGAATGGAGAAATTGAGATTTCTTATTTGTCTTCTAAGGATTTGATGGTTGATGCTCTCACCAAATCATTGCCCGCGGAAGAATTTGCGAGGCATGTGATGTGTATGGGACTCAAATATATTTGATGTACATTGGCACGTTTGTCAACTATGGCATTCGTGCCAAGTGGGAGATTGTTAGGAAAATTGTGTGGCCCGACTGCCATTGGGCCCACGCCAGATCGAGCCCGGCTGTGTGCCGCGGATGAACTCCTAACAAGTCTTGATCTGGTTGAGTCAGATAAGGATCAAACTCTTAGTGGTAGAATTTGGATCAAGTTCAGACTCCTGGTTTGATAGACTTCCCACGCTGATCAGGAGATGTGGGATTCCAAGAAATGTAGCATCCTAATAGAGCAGCAACTCCTGGGGATTACTTTATTTAAGGGAGATGGGAACTCTTGATTTTGATCATTCAGAGATCTGAGAGTATTCGAAGCGAGTTTGCAGGTGTACCTCACACCTGAACGCACAAGGTTCTCGGTGAGTTCGGTTTTGACACCCATCTAGGATCAACACTTCTTTCAAGGTGGGCCCGGCAAGCTGAGGGCCCTCTCCCGCTGCTCATCTCTCTATTTTTGTTTAATTGTATAAAGCAAAGTGTGGAAAATGATGCCTTTCCTTTTTCACCACGCCCACCATATGCATCGTGCTGCTTCTCAATAACTTTTGAGTTACAAAAATAATGAAGGGAATTAGATTACAACTGTAACTTGTCTAATCACAAAATTCGGACTTCATATGGTAATCTACCAATAAGCGACAAAATTCGGACATCATATTGGAATTTTCTACTAGTCGTGGAGTTGAACCAAGATACTCATTTCATCTTCCAATTTCATTGGAGAATAATAGATGATGTCATTGATGAAGTAGATATACATGAGTATAAGATCCAAAAAAAAATTCATCAAAATCTAGAAAGGGGTTTTCACATATTAGCCCTCTTTTTCTAATTTCATGGCTTTAATGTAGATAATGTCACCAGATTCGCTTGACTCTAATCAATATTTTTCAAAACTTTTTTCATCATATTCCATGATATCATGGATTTATCAGGTTTTGTATCATACACTCTTTATAACCAGTAACAGAATTTGTTTTTTAATGTGACACGAAAAATGACATTTTATAAAAAGTAAATATACTTTTGACTACCATTTCTCATGTTCTATTTTTGGAAAAATCTTCCTTTAAGATATTAGAGAAAGGTCATGACATTATGAAACATTCAAGTGATATCATGGATTTATCAGTTTTTATGTCACACGTTGTTTCCATAATATCATGGGATATAGGGCAAAAAAGTTAAAAATAAAAAATAAAAAAATCGTTGACTAAAGTCAAGTGACTCTAGTGATATTATTTGAATTTTGGCCATAAAATTGAGAAAATCGGCTTTAAGGAGGACTAATATGTCAAATCCCCATCTAGAAGTAATGTTTAAAAATTATATATTATTTCCCCTAAAATGTAAACACGGCAACCTTGTATAGTTTGAATTTGTATTGTGGGCAGAGCATGACTAGATGGTTCTCAACTAGGGATGACAATGGGTTGGATTTAAATGGACCCGCCTCGACCTACTATTATTAGGGGGGCATGTTTGATAGTGGGTTTTCTGGGTTTGGGGAGTGGTTTAAATTTTGCTTTTTGTTTTTTTGACCTGGCTCACCCTATATATAAATATATCTTTTCTTATCACTAAGATAACTCATGTGGTGCTTGTGGTGTTGGGCATTATCGTAACTCCCTCTAGAAACTAACTGAAGATTTAAATTCAACCTGATCCAAATCCAATCAGTGCGGGTTTGGTATCACACATCAGAGACCTATTACGAGGTGGGTCATATTTGGATGAGATAAATTTGACGCTGTTGGCTTCCTTATCCTCGGCTAGGCCAAGTCAGGCCCATTCAATTATAGGGCTACTCATTATAGGGATGCCAATAGACCTTTAGGGCCTGTTTCTTTCCTAGAATTTCTGGAATTCTTGTCTGAGGATTCCTAAATTTCCAGACATGGTGGAATTCCTGAATTCCCCTTGAGCTTGAGCATCTAGGAATTCCACACAAATGCAAAGGGGGTGGAATTCCTGGATTCCTAAAGGTCAAAAGAGAACTTTCAAGTGGCTTGAATCCAGAAATGCTACTGAAGAAACATGGGATTCAGAAATTTTAGGGGACAACATGTCACATCATGTCCAGGAATTCCTGGACATGGTGAATTCCTGGCAGAAATTCCAGGAAAGAAACAGGGCCTTGAGTACCTAGTTACTCAAAGGACCCCGGCACCCAAAACAAAATATATGGAGCCAATTTGGAACCCAATTAAGTTTAGATCTGGTCGGGTCATAACCTGAATACTCAATTACCTTAATTTATAATTATTCAATGTATAACAATACATAATAACATACTTCAGCTCGAGTAGGATACATAAACCAAGTAGGTCCATCAAAGCGAGGTCCGGGGCCCATACACTAGACTGCTTTCTCTTGTTCAATTATCAAATTGTATTGGACAAATGATAATCATTATCAGTGTGCTAGCCTAAATCTTCTTTTAAGAGAATAATAAATTAGCTCTAGATTCTAAATCAAAATGAACCACCGGTTGAACCTAGCTTCTTCTCTTTCTTTCTTTCTCTCTCTTTTTTTTTTTTCTAATGGAGGGTTCCCAATCCTTTGGGCTGAACTAATCCCTCCGGACCCAGAGAGAAGCCGGGTAAAACCCTTGTGGCCCCTAGGTGGTAGCACAAGTAGACTCAACATTCGGTTCCTGAAAATGGGAAAACCGGGGGTCAATACCAAGACCTCTAGCTCCGAAAGAAGAAGGAACCATAGTCATGACCACTCAAGCAACCCCTTAGGGTTGGTTGAACCTAGCTCAACCTTTACGTTTCACCGACTTGCTGGCTGGTCCGATTTTTGAAAATTGGCTAGTTCAAATCAAATTTGGGCAAATTGGGCAGTCCAACCCAGTTTTTAGATATTGATTATCCAAACTGCACCAATTTTTAGCCACCAAACAACTTCACAGTAGGGTCCTTCGAAGGGCTATCCAGGCGGTGCACAGAATAAAGAATAGGGTGCTCGTGGGTAGGGCCAGCATAGGCCCGAACAAAGCCCATTCTAAATATGCTAGGATCTGAGCTAGGCCTATATATCATAAAGGCCCATCTTGGCCCAACATACAAAGGCACAAGGAGCTGTACACATATTGTATATGGTCTGGGCTTGGGCCTTAACTTGAGGGTATGCTGGGTTTCTGCTTAAATAGTAGGCCCATTAACTAAACAGGCTGGGCTCTTGCAGGCATCAGCCTGGCCAGAATGCCCATGAACACTCCTAACCACTAAACAGCCTGGGCTTTGGGATCTTTGCATCTTTTTTAAGCAATGAGTCTAACCTTTTAATTGTTCTTTAGCCTGATATAAAAATCACTTGTCAATTTTTTACGTTTTCTTTTTTATTGGTAAAATCACTTGTCATTTGCCACAACCCTTACATACCCATTTTCACTTTAAAGTCTCAAAGTTTATTTCTTCAGTCTTTGTTAAGATCCATTATTTTGGTCAATAAGATAAGAGCCCACTTATTGTATATACAAATCAGAACCATTGATCAAGTTGCCATAAAATGAAACCATACTAGTGTGAACAATTAGAAGAAAAGACAATAATAAAACAAAATGGAGCTTTTGAGTAGGACATCACCCATTAAGATCATGCAAGGTAAGTAATTTGGACTAGCCAGTGCAAGTTTGTGTGATCATGGGCGCCAATTTGATAGAAGGAGCACGTTTGTTTGATCGCAAAAAAATTGTCTGCTGTTTTCATTGGATTTAAGAGGAGTTTAGTGGAATATCTCTTATGGATTGCAATGGAAATCAGATTAAAGTTGTGATTAAAGCCTCTCCTCCAACGGAGATGATGACTTTCAGATGGATCTTCCTCAGGCTAATGGAAGCCCAATATTGAAGGTAGCTCTCTGGGTAGTTCCAACCCATCTGGACTTGGAAGCACCATAAAAAATGATAAATGAAATCTATTTTAGGCTTTTTCAAGACCAAGTGGTCCAGGGCATTCATACAAAGCTGAGAGTTTAGCCCTTTTATAAGCTAAAGAAGATATTTGTTGGTGCCTATTTGGGGCCCTTGATGCTGAAACCAATTCACCTAATGCCATGAGATGGGTACAAGAAAATGTCCACTCCCATTGGAGATAGCTTCAAAGACAAATTAAGTCGACAGAAGATGTGTGTTTTGATGAATGTGTCAATTGCATATAATTCCAAAAAAAAGTGGAAATGATGAAGTGGGTGCTTTGGCAAAGGAAGGAGTAACTAATTAAACTTCAGTTGAAAATTGGAACACCTCAATTCTAAGGTTGTGATTGGACTTGATATTCAATAAAGCCAACTGGACAGCCTTCACTGGAGTTGATGAGATCTAGAACTACGCGCCCACTACTAGAGCTGCTAGACATTTTGGGTTCATTGCTTAATTGATATTGAATTCCTAAGAATTCATAGTAAAATAGGTTCTAAACAAGGACTAAAGAGGTGAAGAGGGAAGGATATAACTTGGAGATGTGGATGGGGCTCTTTAGTTTCCTGGGATTTGATTTAGGGTGCTGCTTGGGTTAGTCATTTCCTAACAAATGGGAGACTGCTGGATATCGATGTTGATGGCCTTTCCAAATTTGAAGGCATTCCCTAGAACTCCTAAGATCCCAATATCTACCAAACTCTAAATGATAGATGTTACATCCAGATCCTGAATCATCATGGCTTAAGATAATCCTTGAGGTGTGATATGCGTACTCCCGTGATATTGTACCTGTCTCGAGTTAAATACAACACACGAATGAGAAAACTAATCATTTTCCACTTGTGAGTCTAGCTCACTAAAGCCTGTCAATAACATTTACATTAGTATAAATTACAAAACCTCCAGTACCTTTAGATAAATAAAAGATTGGGGCGGTTGTCAATTTCTCTTTTAAGGTTAGAAAATTGGCTTCCCATTCCTTAATCCATATAAATGGTACATCTCTCCGAGTCAACTTTGTCAATGAAGCTGAAATTTTTGAAAAATCTTTTACAAACCTGCGGTAGTACCCTGCAAGACTTAGGAAACTCCGAATTTCTACCACTGTCCTCGGACTTTGCCAATTTATTACTTCTTCTATCTTAGCTGGATCCACTCTTAGGCCATCTCGAGTGATAATATGCCCCCAAAACGCTACTTGCTCAAGCCAAAAATTACACTTCTCAGGTTTAGCATACAACTGATGGATTCTCTATAGCTAAAGTGATTATTTGAGATGATCTATATGTTCTTCTCTTGACTTTGAGTATACCAAAATATCATCAATAAAAAATCACAATGAATTGGTCTAGATAAGGAGCAAAAATCCTATTCATCAAAGCCATAAACACAGCTGGAGCATTAGTTAGACCAAATGGCATCACAAGAAATTCATAGTGGCCATACCTTGTTCTAAAAGTTGTTTTCTGAATATCCAACTCACGGACTCTCAGCTAATGATATCCGGATTTGAGATCAATCTTTGAAAAGTCCTTAACTAAACCAAGTCAAATCGGTTACAGCCTACCTTCCTATAACTCATGATCTAACCCAAAGGCTGCTACAAGGCGAAATTACTTTAAAAGACTTAATTAGAACCTAAACATAATTAAGTTAAATAAAATATAATTAATTAACAATAAACATCATTAATTTGGGTCGGGGTGTTACAACATATGTAAGTTTCCGAATTTTTTTGGATTTGGTTAGGTTAGTCAAGGATGGATTTGCACAAAAAGCCTCTATTACCATCTATACTTGATCCATGATTAGTTAAACGGCCTTAATATTTTTATAGCATAATTACCTATTTTGAAGTTCAATTAACCGGAATTAAAGTCATAATGCGAGAACTATCTTGATCATAAAACTCAATGGAGTAGGTTCATTTGGTTTGCTTCTCAATTTGTTTGTGTGCGAGCTTGAGTTTGACAAGTTAATTCGATGAACTAATTAATTACCTATGCCCATGATATAAGTCCATCTCTAGGGTCTACATCATCATCAACTGGTCGCAATTTGAGATTTAGCTTGATCATAAAACTCGATGGATTAGGTTCATTTGATTTGCTTGTCAGTTCGTCTAAGCTGGAGTTTGAATTGGACAAGTTCGATGAACTAATTAACATATGCCCAAGATATTAGAAGTCCATCTTTAGGGCCTATATCATCGCCATCGCCATCATCATCATCAAAGCACTGCCCCAACTATGTTGGGGTTAGCGATATGAATTATATTTCTTCGTTTTGATCTATCCTAAGCTAAATTCTAAAAAATGTTGCACTTTCATCAAATCTATCATTACTACGTCCATCCATGTCCTCTTCCACCTACCCCTTTTTCTTAGTCGGCCATTAAACTTTATAAAGAAAAAACTAAGCAACATCATTGCTAATATGCATTAGACATATCTGAATCATCTCAAACTAGGCTATCTTAATTTATCAACTATTGATATTAACTCAGAATAATTGCCCTTTACATTTACTCTAGGCAGATTCTTAGTTCATTCAGAGTTGGACGACAAACAGGATTCGATGTAAAACACGTGTTTAAAAAAAAAAAAAAAGTGAAATCCCATGTTTTATTGGTAATCAGTATCTAGGTGGGGCCGACTCTTTTTGGAGTTAGATATGGAGTAGTGCTAATGCATAGGTGCATTGCTCTTGAGTGGCTTGGATTTTTAAGTAGGCACCCCTAATAACTACTTGAGACTAGATATGGATTAGTGCTAATGCATAGGTGTGTTGCTCTTGAGTGGCTTAGATCTTTAAGTAGGCACCACTAATGAATCTATGGACTCAATTTACAGAACTACATGAGCCTAATTCACAAATAGTTCATGAATTGAACTATGAATTGTTCAAAATAAACTATTTCTAGTTCAAAGGCCTTCCAAGAGAACAAGGTAACTATGACCATAATCAGGACCCTATTTAACTGTCGAAAGTTTGGAGCATCAAAACCAGCTACAATTCTGCGCTATGAAAGAGTAAGATCAAAGGATTCACATAGCTGTCATCCGGTGGTATAGAGATTTCTCTCACAGAATATGATGTCAGTCCTACAACTTCTTTTCGGTCAAGAAGCCTCAAAGGATCTTGCAGTTTTATCAGAATCTCAATTTCAAGCCCCCCAAGTTATTTTGTGTCAAACATATTCGAGTCAAACAAAAATACAATCTACAATGATGTGTAGTAATTAACATGCTTATCATCAGATAAGATAGCCATTGCGTAATTGATGCAATAGATGAGACTCCTTATCGTTCAAAGGAAAATATGATGTGCAATTTCCACAAACTTCTAATGAGTTTCTAGACCTAGGCACTTATCATTTACTAAGTGAATTGATCATTTGCAGCAATGTACAGCTGCATTACAAGATCTCGGATCTTGTTAAATATCTTGATTAGGCCTTTATTAGAAGTGTTAAGGAGTTTTTTATTTTTTTATATATATTATAGAATATGGTTGGAAATTTTATATATATATTTTTTTGTCAATTTTTTAGATTAAAAAAAAAATTCACACCGCGACAACCGTGACTGACCGATATCCGCGACTGATACCAATATCATATCGATTTTTCAACCCAGCCGATGCCGCGATCAAAACCAAGAGTTTAAACCGTGCTTTTAACTACAGAATGTCAAAGTGAAGCCTAATGAGAGGATGTTTGTCTCCCTATCTCATACTACTGTCAAGTGAGCATAACTGATAAAGCATTCTCATGATTTCCTGCATGCCTTTGTATAACTATCAGGTTCAGTAATGACAAGTGAACATTAAGATTGATCTACTGTAGATTTATGTAAGTCATCGAACTCAAAATCAGTTAAACAACATAAAAGAGGAGCTGATCATGGATTGACTTAGCAAGTTAAATGACAAGGCAGATCGGAGGGAGATCAAGAGAGCCCCAAAGAGACAATTCACCCTCATTGCTTGAAGTAGTAGTAGTAGTAGTTGAATCGGCAGGATCAGCAGTAGTCGTGGTGGGAGCAGTGACAGTATAATCAGTAGTAGCAGTAGTGCCAGCAGTAACAGTACTAACAGAAGAAGATGATGGAGTTTCCTTCTGTGTCCACGCCTGTGAATTCTCCATGGTTACATGAACATCTTTCTCTTGGTCTTTCTCCTCCTCCTCTTGTTTCTTAGACCCTCTTGCATTCCATCCACTGGAATCAAGCCTCAACTTCAAGTACTCAGAGATCCCATTGATAGCATAAAGGGATGCAGATATCTTCCTCTCATATTTCATCCTCTTCATGGCTTCTCTAAGCATCGATGGCTCGTCGCCCATGTTCTCCTCCTCCATTGGCTCGACAATCTCCTCCGCGATCTCAAATGGGGAGTAGAAACAAGAGGACCCAACATCTCCCAATTGGAAATCCATAGCACCAAGATCGATACCCGCTTCTTCATCTTCTCCTCCCCCTTCCTCTTCTTCCTCTTCTCCATATTCTCCACTGATGGGACCGCCACTTGAGATCTGTTCTACATCACCCCAATCATATTTCAAATCCAAATCTTTCACACTACTCTCTTCTTGCTCAATAAAACCAGGATCGATGCTCGCACTCAAATACTCGTTATTGCTATAAGTACCATTGGAAATAGTACTAACAGTAGAGAAATTGTTGGGGTAATTCAGGAATTCATGAAATGGGCTGTCTTGCTCTTCCACCACTTCATCTTTATATGCTTTCTGGTGTTGTGTTTGTGGCTGTTGCTGATGGTTTATGGGCAAAGTAGTACTAGAAGAAGAAGCAGCAGCAGAAGCATTATTCCTGGCTTTGAGCCTGTGGAGTAAGAGGTTGGTGATTTTTGAGGGAAGGGCCGGCGAAGAGGATGAGGATTGCGAGCATGGCCAGAAGTTGGTGCGGGTGTTGGCTCCACGAAGAAGGCAGGCGGCCTCATCGTAGGCTCTCGCCGCGTCCTCAGCTGTGTCAAAGGTACCCAGCCACACCCTGATCTTCTGTATGGTGTCCTTGATCTCTGCCACCCATCGTCCCGATGGCCTCTGCCGCACCCCCACAAAGCGCTTCCGGGCACGCTGCACCCCACCAAATGTTGCCGCCGCCTCCTTCACCACCTCGGTCCACCCGGCATCGCCGCTGTCGGATGAATCCTTCTCATCTCCCTTTCTCTTCCTCCCCATGTGTTCCAACCTACTCTTCTTACTCTTCTTTCCTTCTTATCTTTCTTTTATGTCTATGGATGAACCATATATGGACTAATAACTGGTTTTGTTATTGCACTTAGTAGATGCATATATAGGAAGGCAAGAGATGTCAAGACAAATGAAATCGGAGGGTTGAAGGGGTCCTTACTCTTTGTTGCTGCCTCCTTGTCTGTTCTACTTTTCGGCTTCTGATCTGACCATCTGGAGGCATCTCTACGATTGTGTGAGAGATATAAATATATGCTATGTGTGCACTCGATCTCTCTATAGATATAAGAAAATATAATCTACTCCGAGAGAATTTACACTTTTTTGTTGACCACTTCTTTTCAAATATGTGAATGTAGTAGTCGTGAGTCATTCATTCATATAGGAAATATAAACCAAAAATTAATTGCAAAGCTAGCTTGTGAATGGCGGATATGGATCAACAAGCTACCACATTAGATGATCCTGTCCATTAGATTTCTTTGTTCATAGATTTATAATTGTGGGAACATGGGTCCCATATGCTGATGTACAATGTTGAGTTTTGTTAGATTGAGGAAGTCTTGTAAGTCTTAATTAATTTTGTATGATACATCCAAACACTTAAATAGAGATTTAAAGCAATTAATCCCTGTAAAGCCTTTGTCTTTAGAGATGCAGATGAAATCTACGATTTCCCCAAGGCCCCACAATCCACTGAAGCTGATGTCAATTGGTATCTATATTTTTATTTTTTATTTTTATTTTGTCTATGTTCTATTTGAATACCCTACTTTACTCTAGTTTTTGCATAAACTTTATCCCCATAATAGTATGGTCAGTGGACCCAAAAAATTGTGCTTGTGTGTGCACGCGTGTGGAGGTAAATTTAATAATCACATCTTAACCGAATCTAATAAGCTAAATTTAGTCAAATATATTCTAAATTGAACACAAATTCATCCTCCTCATTAGATATCCAACCCTCTTTAAAATGTTTGCTATTAACCTTGAGATGATAAGTAGTAGAAACTAGCGACACATATGCCATGCTCTTATTGTTTGCTATATATAGTTCATGATGTAAGTTGTTCAACATCATCATTAAGTCGGGAGTATGAAGAGTTCTACTAATTTAGTTCGAAAATGATATATATTATTTTTGGAACAATATTCTCTCTCTATCTTCGTGTGCTAAAAGTGAGCAAGTTGTGTATATTTCCTTTTTTTATTAGTATCATCTGCTTAAAATAATGCAACATACTTGTTTATGGAACAGGAGTACTCGCTCGTTCTCTCTCACACACACTCTGCAACCAATTTTTGTATTAAATGCAAAGCTGTTTTACTACCTTATACTCTTGTGCAAAAAAACTCTTGTACTATTTTAGTAATTCTAGTGTGTAAGATGGGATGAGGCATGAACAATGGGCTTCGTGGCATAATTGAGGTAGAGACTTGAGCCTATTTTATACAGAAAGGGTTGTTGCTATAGTATGCTCTTGGTATTTTTTTTCTTTGCTTTGTTACTTTTTTGTCATAGACTATAGGATAGATACCTTAGAGTTTCAATGAATCCTGTACACCATAAGTCATAGCCCACTATATAGTATAATATAGAAAAAAAATTGTTATGCACCATGCACCATGTAGTGCCATACCCAATAAATTATTATATATCTTCTTGTGCATCCGCTGTGTATCATGCATCATCTAATGTATGAAATAGTATGCTCAACTATTTTGAACATTAAATACGGCTCACAACAACTATAGCATATTTATTTGTTTCTTTGAGTTTATATTACTATAAAAACAGATTGACACTAAAAAAAATATTTAATATCTACCTAAACTACACCTTATTTGTTCCTTCAATTTTGACTTGATACTCAGAGTGACTTTCAAAATGACCCATTACCAACAAAGGTAGGAGGTTATGATCTAACCATTTGCCATCATGAAAGGTGGGCCTCACTGAGCGTCTCAAACCGGCTGCATGGTGTATCCTTAATTTCCTTCTCTTTTTTACAAGGTTATATCTGTAGAGACCACAGTCCACAATACACATGCATAAGTAAATCCTGGGGCGTTGCAGTACAATACACGGTTTGGGTAGCAAACCCATGCCTTTATGCTAGCAAACCAATGCCACAGATTGCATCAAGAATTGGAAGTTATTATAAGTTGCCACGTTCAAGCTTTAGTGGTTTTTTTTTTTTTTTTTATCCTAGTTAAGGAGAGCCCGCATACACACAGAAAAGAAGTACACTCAAGTTGGAAGGAAGCCCGCACATGCATGAAGAAAGCACACACAAGTGGGAAACAGCCTGTACAAGCGGGAAGAGGTGATGTACCCGGTTTCGAACTCCGGGAAGCCGGGTAAGGAGCCGTTCTTACCTTCAAGCATTAGTTACTGTAGCAGAAGAGATTTTCTTCATTTATGCTACCAGTTCTTCTTATTTAATATCAACTGGTAATTTCCCCTTTAAGGCCTAATCAGTTGCTTTAGAGATACATGTTCCGTTTTTTCTGCTGTTTTGAACTCCTTGAAAATAACACCCACGGAGCATATATCAAAGTCAATACCACCACCACCAAATACAAGCAACAAAATGATAAAGAGGGAGGAGGACAAATGAAGGGCTTGTCTCATGGGATCTATTGGTGCCGTGACAAACGAGAGACATCGTGGCCATCGATCTCAACGTTTCACAAACGAAGAGTTCAAAAGGGAAGGAATAAGAAATAAACGGGTCAATTTCATATGTGAGCGAACCTATTGTCGAATCTGTCGTGACCTTGAAAGAATGTACCATTACCATTAATAAAAGAGGAATCATATGATTCTGATCCATCCAGGGCCTACAGATTACTTTGATCAACCCATTATTTTATATAGTGGGCCCATGATAGCTCTTTAGCAATACAGACCTTTTATTACAAAAGAATGCAAAATATCCATGGTTGATATTTTGAGTCTATCAACCCCAAGGGGTAGCTCCGCTGGCTTTGGACCACGGTTTGCACCCGGAGGTTGTGGGTTCGAAACTGCACTACCACACTGGGGCTACAGGAGAATTTACCAAGCTTCCCTCTGGGGCCGGAGGGATTAGTCGAGCCCAATCCGATAGCAAAAAAAAAAAAGTCTATCGTGATAATATTGCAATTAGTTTTTCAAAGTTTTACATTGCAATACCTTCAGCAGAAATTCAATTAATCATTAAATTCATTTTTACCGGTGTGTGTATATATATACTTGGATGTGAGGGCTCCCACACAGTCTCCCATTTAAGGTGAGAGATATTTCTTATAAAAGCATCTCCCTATATATAACGACATTTTATGATATTTTCAGCTGAAAAATAGCAACACAATTGACAAACCTTACTAGTAAGCTAGTGAGCAATTTCTGACATGATCTTATGATAAATCAAAATATAAAAGGAATTACATTTTATTGGTCCAAAGAAGTTTCTTCTCATGGTTCTTTTGCGCCCTCACCATTCAAATCATTTAAATCATATCTTTTATTTTTTAATCTCAAATTATTTTTCAGTTTAACAATACTTCTTTTATAATATTTTGATATAAAAACATTCAATTCAAAATTAAGTTGATATTCTTTGCTTATCTATATCATCTGGATAACAATATTTGCTAACTCAATTGGCCAATGACCACGGTTTGCATACGGAGGTTATAGGTTCGAAACTGCACTACCACACTAGAGTTACAAGGATTAGTCTAACCCAAAGGGTTGGGAACCCTCTAATAACAAAATAATAATAATAATAATAACATTTAGTATCCCCAGAGTGATACTATAGAACAAAGTGGAAAGTTTTTAAGTACAAAAATCTTCAAATATGTCATTGCCAAAACAATGCTTATGCTACACGTCCAGATGCTTCTTCCCAGCATCTTGGTATTATTCTATGCTTACAAAGTAAAGTAATGACGACCCACTTCTTCCATTTGGCACCATTACTTTTACTAGTAATGGGCCCCACTCCCACCATCGTATTTGACTTGGTAAACCTAACCCAAACCGTACAGCAATCTGGTCTGTAAAATATAGAGAACAAGACCCTTTCCCATGCCTCCACGTGGACGTTGCTAGAGGAATTACGTTACGTTTCTTGCTGAAACAGCTTATAAAAAAAATGATGATAAGTATTCATTGTTACATTATTTTATGTGACCCAGACATGCAACTAGTCTACGCTGCTTGGGACCATAATTGGGTGGGTCCCAGGTTTTGATAGCTAGGTACGAATAAAACTGAAATGGATGCGTTGGTTTTACATTTGGAGATTGTGGATTGGAAGGTTTAGGTTAGGTTTGTGAGAGTGATATTTCGGTTTGTGTAACATGATTGCATGTTGATTGATTTGGGTGGCCCAAAGAAGAATTATATGAAACATGCCCTTTGATTACGCTTGTTTCTGTTTCTATTAAGGGGCCAGGCATTGATGAATTTGATCTTGTTTATGAATAATTAGAAATGTCAACCCCTCTTTTATTAAAAGATTTGGACTGACGAGTTTTGATCTCATTTGAATACTAGAAAAACATGCCCGTGCCAATTATATAATCATAATATTAAAATTTATAAAAATAAAACTTTCTGATCAGTTTCTTTAAAATTAAATGCAAAAGGCTTTAGTCTAAGAGAAAGGGAAAAAAAAGAAGTCCATAAGAATTCAATAACTAATACCATATAATTAAAAAAAAAAAAACCACAAGCCCATGAAAATTGACAATTAATGATCAAGAAAACTTAAGAACAAAATCAAAACAAACAAACAATATAAACTATGAATAAAATACAATGAAATTTAAAAGACACATAGAAATGAAAATCCATAATCAACTCAATAACATACGCAATTTAAATGCATCAAATACTCATGAGAAAAAAAAATAAAAAATGGAGAAAAAAAGGGCAAAGACAAAAGAACCCACAAATTCATGAAAAACCATCATAAAAAGAAAAAAAAAAACTAAAAACCCATCACAAGTGAGAAATTATAATAAAAGAAATCAAAAATAAAATGAAATAAGAGGTTTTTACTGGAAAATGCACCATATTTGCATGTTGCACGAAAAAATGCAGACTATTACCTGCTGAACGAGATCATTCAACCCGCCCGTTTTTTATTTTTTTTAGAATTTTTTGCGCTAACAACAATAGCGTCGCTATTCGCTATATATATCCCCTGCCCCACGTTGCGCTTTTCCTCTTTCATTTTCCCTCGTCCCTTTCCAGGTTTCCTTCTCTCTTGGACCAATGACTTTCAAGTCTTCCATAATCTGACCAATGACTTTGTCCGAAGGAGTGCACAAAACATTAACAAAACAACTTCCAAGCAACATCCAAGTGCAGATTGACATAACAACTTCCAAAGAATGTCGTGCTGTGTTTTTTTTTTTTAAATATGGAGATAGTGAAACAGAGTCTTCAGTATACATGCAGATAATGGAGTTCGATATAATTCGACATGTTGCACAAAAATGTCAAATGGCCTATGAAGCATTATAACGAACACTTGACATACAGATTTCATTTCAGCCTGTTAATACAGTACACAACGGCTTAGAGCACAATACAAATCGAAATACATTTTGAACCCATCCAATGTTAATACAATACATAACTTAAACTCATTAATCATAAATATAGCAAGATGAACGTCAACGCAGAGAGAGAGAGAGAGCCAAATGCGACCAGCCATTTGCACCAAACATAGATATAGCAAGATGAACGTCAATAATCATAGAAAACCAAATGCCACCAGCCATTTGCACCAAACAATTAATTTGAAGCCATTAAGCCAAAAATACATACAACCAAACGGCAAATCAAACGAAAAAATGGTGATGGAACTCCCAACAAATGGTACATTTGAACATACCTACTTTGAGTGCATGAGCGATATCGGAATGAGGGTGGTAGAGAACGGAGGAGAGAGCACAGGAGGCAGGGGGCAGCGGTGTCGACGCAGGATGGGAGAACGAAAGGAGAAAAGGGAAAAATGAGAGCGAATGAGGGAGGCTAGGGCTAAATGGGGTTTGACGAAGAGTGACACTAGCGTCGTATATCAATATGCCTAAGCGACGCTAGCATCTCTTCTTCCTATATTAAAAAAAAAAAAAAAAAAAAAAAAAAACAATGCATAACGGACCACGTTTGTGCATTAAGTAATAGTCTACATTTTCTCGTGCAATGTACAAATATTGTGCATTTTCCGGTAAAATCCTCATGAAATAAATATTTTTAAAAAGGCTATAAGAATATATATATATATAAATAAAGATCTATCGACAATACTATGATGAAAGAAACTTAGAAAAACAAAACTAACTTATGATAATCTAATACTCAAAAATGAAAATCTGAAGCCACAAAAAAAATAAGAAAAATTCATAAAAAGATTTTACAAAGAGAACTTAAAGAACCCAATGGAAGTAAAATAAATAATTAACTCATAATGATAAGCATTAAAAAACTTAAAAAAATACAATAGAAAATTGAGACTTCACAGAAAATCCCATAATAAAAATTGATTTAAAAGAAAAAAAAACTAAGGAGAACCCAATACCCAACAATTGAAACAAAAAAGGGAAAAAAATCTCGCAATCTATGAAAACCATAAAAATATTGCAAATCTATAGAAATTTTAAATGATGATTCTTTTGTATGAATCATATTAAAATGACATAATTAAAATTGCTCAAATCAAAATATGATGAACTCAAAAGTAAATGAATTAAAAAAAATGTTTATCTCTCAAATTGAAATGTTTAATGATTGCACAAATTGTCTCAAGATGCTCACATTTTAAAATGGGTTGAACACTGATCTTAACTAAGCATGCAAATGAGACATGGGACAGTACTAAAAAGAGACACAAAGAAACAAAAAAATTATTGAAGTTGCTCTAAAAAAAATACAATGAACTTAAAAGTAAATGAATGAGAAAAATGAAAGTTCTGTTATTGACATAGATAAATAGAATTATATTGGAGCAAGTAAAAATAATGATAATAAGAATGAGCTTAATTCTTTATTTAGATGGACCAATATTATTGGAGATTCCTTTTACCGTTAGTTCTGAATTCTTTAAAAAAAAAGTGTACAATCAAAATCAATAGATAAAAAAGAAACCAGATAACCCAGAACCGATAGTGGATTAAATAAAAAAGATTAAGGATTAAATAAACCATACTACCCAAAAATCGGCATTTCACATTCTAAAAAAAAAAAAAAGAAAAAAATCATATAATCAGAACAAACAAAAATACTTGAAATTCCTTAGATTAGTGGCACTTAGACAGTGGGACCCATTAAAACTCAATTGCCATTGCCTTGATAGAAATAGTATGATATTGGGAGTTTCTTAATAGGCAAAATGCATGATGGAGAGTCCAAATCACACAAAAAAAAATCTCTTTTTGGAAAACTTCAGTATTTTGTATTTTTTTAATCAAAGAATTACTTTGACCATAAAAATAACCCAGAATAAGGTGAAAATTTGAGGTATCCCATAAATAGCAAGGATTTTTGTCTTAAATGATTGTGATTTTTAATAGATGTGGTCTATCATAGTGTTCCACTCCATTTACATCACGATTTATAAAAGTTAAAGCCACACACACAAAAAAGAAAAAAATCAGACTCCACCCTTTCTCCTTAGGCAAGCTTGCATGGTAGCACATCAGTTACATGGAAAGTTTCCCGCCTCCTCTTTAGCTCCGTGCTGTTGTCACAAGTTTTTTTTTCCAATTGTCATTTTCTTATTAATTATGAAACTTATTATTTTCGTTGATCAATTCTATATATTATATATTCATTTGAGTTTAGCTTTATTGTAAAATGATTTTCATAGAAAATTAATGACTATATAGGAAATCATATAAAATAGTTATTTCAAAAGTTTGATCATCTATATTTAAAGTACAATGCATAAGTATATAAACAACAATATTTATAGGGGTCAATATTATAAAAATATAGTTATTTTTATAAATACCTCATAGATAAATTCTAACTCTCGGTCATTCATCCAAAGTGGGGCCTGGTCCGTTCCTCATTAACTAATTTTAAGTTTTTGTTGATAACTATTAATAAAAAGGTGCTATGTGGTATATATAGTAGCTAGGTTGCTCCTTTGAAATCCATATTATCCTGAGTTCGAGTCTCAGCACATACATGATTAGTTTTTACCATGTCATTAAAAATACATGGGTCAAGTTGTGTAAAAAAAACATGCTTTATCTCTGGCCCTAGATGGGTCAACCGTACACGCAGGACCCAAAGGAGAAAGTCTCTTACTATCCTAAACTCAACCCAATTTACGTGCCCTAAATTGTATTTCGGGCTATTTTACAATTGGATTATAATTCAGTGAACACAAACCAACGGATAAAATTAATTAGTGTTCAACCCTTATTTCTAAAATGATTCCAAAATACGTATTCAAACGCTCTTAATTTCATAGATACCTCAACCCTAATTTTGTGGGTTAGGTTTGGATCTAGATCAACGGGTTTTGATCATTTTCATAAATTTCAGAGAAAATGAAAGTACATGAGCAGCGATGAGAGATTTTTCACCAGCTGCGAGAGTCTGCATGCATAGAGTTGGACCCCTGCAATAGCGTAAGGTGTGATTTCATGCACCGGACTGGAGAAAATTTCACATGCACCATTTACATGAAACTTGAAATTTATCCTACTAGCTAGTACTGTTTGCAAGACAGTAGATGTCATTTTGGAATTAATTTTGATTCAAAATGATTAAGGTTTAACAAATTGATAAGACTCAAAAATAAAACTGCAAACCACAGGGACCTCAAAAAAAAAAAAAAAAAAAAAAAAGGGATCAAAAGCCAGGGTTATAGAAATTTAGTAGAGTTGGCTTTCAGTATTAAAGAGAAGAACTTGGCTGCTAACTAGGCTAACTTCGAAGTTGCAAACTCCGTTGTATAGCTTGTAGGGTCTGTCTGCCTCAATGCCCTGTAAATCCACATTTCATCCAATGGTGAGTATTATTTTGATCGATGTGTTGAGGCCCTAAAATCACCATTACGTGGGAGTTGTTGTTAAGACTTTCCTGCTAATTAATCCACAACCAACAAATCTACATTTAACTGAAAGGCAATGGAGAATGGCTTTTCACCCCAGTGTTAATGTGCAGTAGCTCTTATTGGGAGGCCCGGGCTTTAAATTTTCCTCCCCTTCCTTGCATGTGTGAGTCCCCATCACCTCGCATGTGCGAGTCTCACAGGTCTATCTCCTTAGCTGAGATACTAAAAAAGAAAAAAAACACAAAAAGGCAATGCTATTCTTGTACTTAGCAAATATAAAATAATTTTTAAAAATGTGTATGAGATTTCAATAAAGGTAACTTTTGCAGCAATATTTTCACAAAAAATGAAAGCTGGAATGAAAGCATTTTGTGGATATGTGCTAATATGATGTTTAGTGCAAAAGTTTTGAATGAAAAGTCTTGATACACAATTATTAGGATTTTAAAGTCCGAGAGGGTCAAGATGACTTTTTATTTGAGGAAACATGCACTCTCTTCCTCCTCTCAATCACTGTGTTAAGGGAAAGAATTATGAATTCCATAAATGTAGATTTTGTCCTGAACGTGTTCATGAAAAAAGTACAGCCCAAATGCTACGGACCATGGATTGACAATTGTATGTAAACATGCTCAAAGTGTTAGCCAACGGAGAAAATTCAGTCTCAAACCTTGACCGGACTCGGCCTAACTTGACTGATACCATTCAAATCAACCACGAAACTGAGAATATTCAGTCCTTCGGAGTTTATTACTCGATTTAGTTGACTCATGGTCAAGAGTCAATGACAAGTCAATTATAATATATTAAGATCAAGGAATTTGGTTTCAATTTTGACCGATGCTTATAATTTTGACCATGAGTTATAAAACCTTATTTCAAATCTTTCATTTTCTCTCCTCACTTCCCAACTCCTCCGTTCTTATTTCACTCCACTCATTTTTATCACTTTGTGCAACAATATAACTGCTCTGGAACTACTCTGCATTTTAAAATTTTTTAGGAACTAACTCTCAGAATCTATTAGAGGTTTTTTTTGTTCTATTTATATCAATCTTCCAGCAAAAAATATATTGTTGTTATTTTCTTTTATATCGCATTATGTTTTAAAACCAAAGCTAATTTAAAATAGAGGATTTTAAACTATCAAGGGCTAAGTTTTTAAATTATGAAGGATTTTAAATTATGAAAACCTGAATTTCGCAGTCAGGTCCTTCGGCTTCCAATAACCCGCTTAATCTAAGGTCCATTAATAATTCTTCCAATTTCTTGGTACCCTGGCCAAGGAGGCTAGGACCCAAGATATAGCTAACCCATATACATATGAAAAGGAGCCCGCATTAGTGAGAAGAAGTGACGTACCTAGGGTTTAAACCCCAGGCAATCAGGTTAGAACCGACGCTCCTTACCACTCACATAAAAAGCCATTCTTAACAATCCTTCCAATTGAATGGAGACTTCAAATTTAAGAAATTTAGTCAAATATGCATCGAAGAGCAAGTATCCAATGCCAGTCTCCATCCAAATTTTCAAAGCATGTTTTGTGTGACTTGAGATTCAACACCCCAAGGAAATCTTGTTCGATGTGGTTATGATAAAACAGATTCCAACACAATGAAACGATTTTTCAGTGCCAAGGAGAATCAAGTTAAAACTTTCTCCTTTTCATATGAAATGCACTGCACAGGATGTCGCAGACAAGAAACACAGGCCCATATGAGGCCCAAGCCCAACTGGCACGCATGTAGTCATTCGGGCCAGGCTGGACCTGGCCAAACCGGGCTTTCTTGCAATTGTTTGGACAAATTACACTTAAATTAAAAGCATTCCTTAATCAAGCCCGGCCAGGCTTAGGGCTTTCTACCACTTAATTCAAGCCCAGTCGAAAGCAAGATGTGCCCGGATCGGCTATGGGCTGTCCCGGCCCATGAACACCCCTACTTTGGAGGCGAGAGCCCTTAAGTTCGTGTCCTGCCCAGTGGAAAAAAAAAAAGAAGAAATAAAAAAAAAATGATGAAACACATACCGCATGGCAAAAATCAATTATATGACCTTTATCATTATTTAGGGTAAAACCATACACTTGGCCTTGACCCAATTAAACCCAAAGTGCGATATGGTTTAGGCCCAAACACAAGTGGCCTGATCTTTCATTTTCGCCTGGGTTTGTCACAATTTATCTTGAACAAGAATAACACACTACAAATGAATGTGTACAGCTAAACAGAAAGTCAGAAATCAAAGTATTACCCAAATAATCTTTCCCCAATTGCAGGTCCCAGTGACCTGAACCCACGATCCTACCATTGTGGGACCGATATATCTTAATGACAATGGTTGGAATGAAAAGAAGCACCATTCTCCTTTTGAGCCATTGTTATGTTCAGTTCTGCAAGAATTTTCAGGTGGCATGCACCAATTCTTAAGTTATGTGGCATGCCAATCACTAGCAGGAGAGATTGAAACATCTCAATTATAATATATTAAGCTAGAAGGTTCTGGATCCGATTTAGACTGTACTTTATATTTTGACTGGAAGTTATTTTCAGTTTTTATAACTATATATTAAAATACACTTTCTCCAATTTTCAATAATATACACCCCACCCCACCCCGCCCCCCCCAAAGTAATGAACTGATCCCATCCTCCCCATTTCTAACATAAATAGAATTTTACATATTCCTGCATATCCGTAATTAGCACGGGTTTTTGTGCTAGTCCATGAGTAGCTTGGGGGCTCAAACAGATACACAAAAATAAAAGCATCTAAAACACTTCCACTTTTTTCCCAATTTTTTTTTAAATATAGTTTGTTTTCATGATAATACTGGTAGTCAAACTCTCCATAACAGTGAGATTAGAGTCAAATTTGGGTGACTAGGTAGGGATCATGATCTAAATCAGATTGGGCCGAAGCTTGTCCAACCCCAGCTATGTAGTTAATGAGCCAAATATTCAGACCCAAAACTAATCTCCAGGAGTGAAATTTAGACTCAGGTTTAACCCCATTTTCAATATATATATTCCCCATATTGTTATAAATATGTTGGTTTGATTTTGCCCTTTAAGCACATAGGCCCAGGCCTGATCCAATTAACATTCAGGCCAGAAAAAATAGGCCTGAAACACAAAGCCCACATACCCATTTCAACTAAATTATTTTCTCCTCCTTCTCTATGTATACATACAAATGACACTCTACATGTCTGATGGAGTTGGATACACGAGAGTTCATTGTCAAATGGGCCAATTTATTTGTATATGTAAATCATTTTATAAGGGTGAGGTTTGAAATTTTCAATATTACACACCAAAACTTATACATGTGAATCATTTACATACATCAATCAATATTAACCAAGATATACAAGTGTAATAAACACGTTAAACATGTGTGATGTGTTACACTTTCGTGGGCCCATGGTTTTGAATCTACTATTATTACTTCTAAAATGAGATTACTTTCATTTAGTAAGTATAACTTGTTTCTACCACTTGCTCCTGAGATATTCTTACATTAGGATTCAACTTTGACTAGATTCCTTTCAATTTTGACTTTTTCTAAATTGAGCTCCATGACAAATCTAAGAATTTCAAGGTTAAATGATATTTAAACTTCGAGAGTGGCTATCTACACACTGCAAATACCTCTCCATACACTGCATTTAAAAATAAATAAAGAAATTCCTAAACTACCCCTATCCCTTTCTTTCCCTCTCTCTTCCTCTCCATGCTTCGGCAACCCCACCAGCTGCTGCCCCATCTCCCTCTGTTCTTCTCCCTGCTCCGGCAGCCCCCACTCGCAGCCCCAACTCCCCCTTCTCTCTCTCTTCCTTTCCTGCTCCGGCAGCCCACACCCGCAGCCCCATCTCCCTCTCTTCCTATCCCTGCTCCAACAGCCCCCACCCGCAGCCCCATCTCCCTCGCCAGCCATCGCCCTTCCCTCTCTCTTCCTCTCCTGTTCCAACAGCCCACACCCGTCCTCATCCCCCTCCCCAGCCCAACCCCACCCTTCCCTCTCTCTCCCACCCGCCTTCATCCCCATCCCCTGCCCACCCCAGCCCTACCCCCACCATCCACGAAAGGAGAGATAGGGAGAGGAAGAAGGAGAGCGAGAGGAATCGCGACAGGTCAAGGCTGCCGATGGTGGGGGAGCGACGTGGTAGGACAGAGGTGGCCGGAGCAGAGAGAGAGAGAGATAAGGAAGGAGTGGGATAGGGGTAGTTTAGGAACCTTTTTTTGTTATTATTATTATTATTTAAAAAAATACAGTGCACGGAGAGTTACTTGCAATATGCAGATAGCAGCACTCTTAAACTTCTGCCCTTTTAAATGACTTACCTCCTTTGTACCACACAATATCAATATGGAATTTTTTTTTTTTTTGTTGCCATCGGAGGGTTCCCAACCCTTTGGGCTGGACTAATCCCTCCGGGCCCAGAGGGAAGCCGGGTAAATTCCCCTGTAGCCCCAGTGTGGTAGTGCAATTTCGAACCCATAACCTCCGGGTGCAAACCGTGGTCCTGGGCCAACTGAGCTACCCCTTGGGGTTTATCAATATGGAATTGTTTTTAACGTAAAAAGGTCAAAAGCGATTAGAGCGTAGTTAGAGCGGGGAGCCGATCCATGTGGGTCGTGTCGTGCCCCTGCTCAGCACCATGAAGTTGGCAGTTACTCAGCCGGCTGTCCAAGGTTCCAATCTTGAGTACAGGTTGTCTTCTCGGGTTAAAATTGATCCATTACTCCCCATAAACAAACAGTTTGCAGGTGGAATATTTCCTTTGGTTGATCCAGACCATTCAATGATTGGCCCACCAAAAATGAGCAATCTTGGCCATCATTTTTGTTCCTCCCACAAACTGATCCATCTGGGGTCTCAAAAAGACATGTTCTCTCAGCAAAGCACGCAAATCGTGTGCAGCGGAAAGTAATTTTTTAACAAGAAATTCCTATATGAGCTGAAGTGCGAAAATGGAGAAGCAGAAGTCGATGGAGATGGGAAAGCAGCAGCAGCAGCCGGAGGAGGAGGAGAGCTCCCACTACAATCGCGGCGGCCTCAACAACCTTCCTCCACTTCGCTGCATCGTCAAACTCGGTCCGTCTCTTCTTCTTCTTCTCGTTCTTCTTCTTGTAAACAATAAGTTGTATGTTTGGAACTGTGTGTGTTTTTTAAGCCTATCAGTATTAATGCCTGCCACCTGTTTGATGAAATTACTTTACATACTCTTTCTCTGTTTCTGCTTTTCATGAAAACGGAAGGATTTCACATGACGGTTATTGATGAATTGCACTGAAAACCATATGGGTTAAATCCTTCATAGGGATCTTGTTGGGTTTTGGTTGTTTATGGAGTTTGACTACTTGTTAATGGTTTTTTTTTTTCTGATGACCATGCATTAATAAGGGGAAAAGATATTTTCCATCCACCGGCAGAAGTCATGCTCATCATCATCTTAGCCTCAACCCCATTGATCTGGGGGGGTCAGTTATATAAGTGATACTTTTCCACTCGACCCTATATAAAACCATCTTCATATAGTAGAAATGGTAAATAATACTATACATTGCATGAAGCAACAAGTGGGCAAAATCCGAGTTGAAGGGGTTTTTTTAGTTGATGGCATGGTCTGTCATTTGTCCAATTGCTAACAAGTATTAATGGCTCTTCGTGGGCCAAAGAAGTAGTCTTAAAAGGTACTCATTCCATTGGAAGGGTTGCCAAAAAACACTAGAAACATAGAGTGGGCGATGATATACCTGATGTTTTACAACTCTTGCTAGGAGAAGCGAGTTCATGAAGTGTGAAATTTGAGCTCTTAAATATCATCTGAATTTCTTTGTGGAGGTGAAAAGATCTGGGCAATGATTCTGATACGATTTTGTTTCTCTTTTATTTCTTCTGTTTTAAGTGTAGTGTTGGTTGTTGATTGCCATTTATAGTCATTAACACAACAAAATGAAGAACGGGAAATAGGAGGGGGCGAGTGGGTGTGTTCGGAAAGAAATGATCTCCTTGGGGTTTTTTCACATGTTGATGCTTGTTCAAATGTTTTGACCTAGGTGGTGCTGCAATCACTTGCAAACATGAAATAGAAAAGATAAATGAAGAAAATCTTAGAACGGTGTCTTCACAGCTGAGACAAGCAATGATGACAGAGAGCTCTTCTGCAAAGGTTTCTGGAATGGATTGGAGCAAGGGGCTTGGAAATTTAGAAGTTCCTACAGCAGATGACTTTGAAAAGAACCCTATGTTAAATGCAGGCAACTTTGTTATTGTCCACGGAGCAGGTTGGCTGCAGTTCTATCCGTATTTTTCTGTGTTATAGAACTCTTATATTTTTCTTTTCTCTCTTTTCATCATTAGGGTTTTCTTGAGCAATGTCTCCTTGAATGACAAACGGTCCAAAAAAAAATAAAAATAAAAGCAGAACATTGAGGCTTTAGGTAGATGAACTGCACAACAAAGAGTTGAAGCTTAAAATTTAATTGAGTACTAGTGAAGTCCTTGCTTTCACATTGCTTCTGATCGGGGTTACTCCATAGTCCATGGTACAGTGTGTGCATGTGTCCACTTTTATGGTTATCATTATTCTCATTTCTGTGCAACTGCAGCAAGTAATTGTGAGCCACATGATATTTTGGTCCCCTCATCTCAAGTTTTCCAGACTGACACACCTATGTTATGGCATTTCAAACTCAAAATACATAAGCATTAGCTACTTCCAAGTTGAAGTTGTTTTGTATTTGTATATAAATAAGGCTCAAGGTCTAGGATGATGATGATGGTAGTGTCAAACTTTTCTTTTACAAGGATAAGGCCCCAAGAGGGTCGTGAGACCAATGGTATGATTACTGAAGCATGCTTGATCATCCGAGGAGATCTCACCTCAGAATGGTTGTTACAGCTATTAGTTTTTTTAACCTTTTTTATGGGTAGTTGACACTCATGTCATGTTAGGTTCTTTTGGGCACTTCCAAGCAAGTAGATCTGGGGTCCACAAAGGAGAGTTGCAGTTGCCCTTTGTTAAGGCTGGCTTTGTGGCTACTCGTATTTCTGTAAGTCTCTTATAAAATCTTATGCTTGCTATTGTTGCTAGGCTTTTCCTTTCCCTTCTTGGTATTCTTTGGGGTTTCTTACTTTGCCTGTAGCAAGTCTGAATCTATTTTATTGAGATTCTTGTTGTGCACTCTTAATGAGTTCATTAATAGCAGTTGCAACATAATTACGTAACTTATTTTGGTTGGCTAAGTCTAATATATTGATGAAAATTAGATAACATGGTAAACCATTCAGTAGCATGTTCCCTTGTTTCCTTTGTCAATTTTGTGGCTTGATGGCTTAAATTTGAATTATTGCAACTTAGCTACTACAGTCGCTTTTATTATTATTCAATATCTATAGAAACTTCTATTTAAGGTAGAATCTTTTAGTTTGTGAAAGCCTCTCCAGATGTGGTGATGTTGGTGGTGTCAACTTGTTATGCAAACTCTTTGAACTATTTTGATGTTGAATAACATATATAAATATGATTGAAACCCAATGATGGGCATTTACTCTCCCTCTTTCCTTGATTTGACAAATGTTTGACTTTCTTTTGGCTGACAATAAAATTTTCATTGTTAAAAAGAAAACTAAAACCAGACAACAAGGGAAAAAAAAAAGAAAGAAAGAACAATTAGACAACATGAAGGGATCCCTCAAAACTTCTCTGGCAATAGAATTAGCATGTTCATTTGCCTTTACAAGTAATGAGAAAATTTCTCCTCCAACAGAAGAAAGGATTTGTTAGTCCCTCTAATTGCTTAGCCAATACACCGAATTGATTTCAGACTTATTGTTCTACATTGTATTATTGTCTAAATCCATAGATCTTCCTACGACTACGAGTGGCTGATTTTTTTAATTTGTGTTTTTATTAGTTGGTGAGAGATTATATGTTGGATCTTTATTGCTACTATTTCAGGTAACATCACTCAATCTTGAAATTGTGAGGGCACTTGCGCGAGGTATGGATTGAAGCATGTACCTTTTCCTCTATTATATTATGACGTAGTTCAATGTATTTAGACATTCATTATTTAGATTTCCCTAATATATCTGATTTAGGTTTTCAGTTCTTTTTCTTTTAGATTGTCTATTGCTCTTCTAATCAGATGCTTTACAGTGTCCAAGTATATTCATGTATGAGTATGTGCATCCATATAACATATGTTATTACATATTTACATATAACATATCCATCTAGTTTTTAAATGGTATTACATATTTACATATAACATATCCATCTAGTTTATGGTAAAGAAATATTGGATGCCTTCCATCCTACAATTTGTCCAGGTCTAAGTATAAACCACAGGCTAACACAACTTTCCTCCTTTTCCTGGCTTGGGATTTGCACATGATGGAGTACTAACTTGTGCTGCGAGAATAAGGTAGTAGACAGAATGGGGTGACAATATGGAAGTAGAAGCAACATGTTAGTTTGTGGGGAAGCAGAGAACTCAGCCTCAAGAAGGGATGAGTAGAGAAATAGAACTCACAAAGGCGATTGCAGATACATGGGATAAAATTTTTATGATGATGATGATGATGTTCGAATTTAGAAAATCAAGCTGTGACCGAGTTGTTTCTCTGGTTATATAAAATTATAAACCATATGCAGCAGATGGTTCATCTAATGGGACTTGCATCTATGAAAACATATATCCTGCTATGAGCTTTTTTGGAATAACTTTTTGGGTGACAGATAGCTTTATGGAACTGGTTAAAATTAAAAATAAGTACACCATACAAATTTTCCGCTTTAAATATGGTTTTCATTAGCACCACTCCCAGGACTGCCACTTCTCAGGCAAACTCTCCAAATTCATCTTGTGTTTCTTTTGTTAAATAATCTTAATATGAGCCTCATTTCCCTATCCGTTTGTTTAAAGTTTTGTTCTGCTCTTTAGACTGCATTCTATAGTAATTCTTTTAAATTTTTCTTAACTGGGACAACTTGATGTTTGGAGAGAGAGAGAGAGAGAGAGAGAGAGAGAGAGAGAGAGAGAGAGAGAGAGAGAATTATAAATAAACAAGAAAATTACCTGAATCTGCCCCAGAATGGTTTCTTTGGCAGAAACTTTATGATTGAAATTGAATAAACTCTAGCAGGGAATGGTGTTGCAGATCTAATTGCGCCAATCTCCAGACCGTGGACACCTCTCTTGGTGGAAGAATTATTATTCTAAGAAGAAAATCACTGAGATGGTTGGGCATGGAACCCTAGAAGCTTTTATTCCTCATTTTATATAAAATATTAGTACTGGAGTGTGTTTCAGTGGCTAAAACTAATTTGCATCAGTTTGTTTTATTCTACACACTGCCAGTATCTCTAGTTTATGAACCAATAAATTATGGTTATTATGCTAGGGGGTTGGATGGTATTTTGAACATGCTTTTAAATCTTGATTCCTCAAGAGAACTCAAACATGTTATGATCTATGTTTGTGGATTCTATAAACATTGTGCTCTAATTTTGAATCAATGGTATGATATGGGTTCCCCTGTTAGCGAGCTTCATAAACGAAGACCAGTTTGACTGTATTATATTTCATATTATTTGAGGACCTTTATTAACTGTATCACATTTCATGTCATGTGCCGATACTGATGTGTTATTTTAGATTTCTTCTTTTTTCTTTCTTTTTTTTTTCTCAAGTGGCTGTTCTTTTGAAACATTAAACCTTGCTGAGAAAATTAACACTTTTGAATGTACTTTCTGCATGTGTATAAATGGTTTTATTGTACAATTCCCAGAATTGATACCTGTTTGCTTATCCATTTGTTTAATGCTTACCATGATCAATGTAACTTACATGTTATAGCTGTAGACAGTCTATGCAAGCCCAATTCAGCAAGTCCAGCCTGATACAGTTTTTCTGTTATTATGCAGAAGGAATACCGTCTGTTGGAATGTCACCATTTGCTTGTGGATGGTCAACTCGGCAAAGAAATGTTAGAAGCATCCAGAAAGCCTAATTTATTATGTTATTTGCAACATTATAACATTAACTTGATCAGTATATATATATATATATATGAATTCATTAAAAAAAAAAAGTGTGTGTGTGTGTGTATTCATGTACAGTCTATCCATTTGTTTTTCTGGCATGTACTTTTATATGAGATACGTCTATGCTTCAGGAGGAGCAAGTTTATGACAACGTCTTCAATCCATAGCAAAGAGACTATGAGTCTTGAAACTATGACACTTTTTTTTCTTTTATTTTGCAGATAGCTCATGCTGATATTTCTCAGCTGTCCAAAACTATTGACTCTGGTTTTGTCCCTGTAAGTTTGATTTCGTGTGTATAAAATCAATTTGCTAGTCCATTTCAATCATTAACTTTTGATTTGATGTTCTAGGCAACTTTGATTTCTTTAACTTTTTTCTTTTGTTTTTGTGTTACATGGTGGCTTTTCTGTTGAATAATTCATTTTAAGAAGAGGGCTCTTTAGTCCAACATCAGTGTCCATTTTACACCTCTTGGTATTATATTTCAACACCATTGCTTGTGAGGTTTCAAAACCGTAGCTGATTTATGACAGTCTTGGACTCAATTCTTCTCAACGCATTTTGAACAATAAATATATAGAAGGGATCATATGTAGAATTATACGCATGATTGATTCTTGCTATTTTTTGGCAATGTCATACCTCAGCTTGAGGTGATTGACATCTTGCACAATGCCATATGACACTTGCACCATTCCTTCTGTCAAGCAAGCACAGGGAAAGAAAGGAATTTGACAATTTTAATAATCAAATCTCACTTACGATGCACCGCATCTAGCCAATAAAACAATTCTCATTTCAGCCTAATAAATTTAACAGCTCTGGTGTGATTAATACTACATGAATTGTTTGTTCCAGGCTACTGCATACTCAATAGAATCAGATAAATTTGTGATAACATTAATAAAAATTTGATAATCATACTTATTAGAAAGACAGAGTTAATGATTTTGTATTTGTAATACCAAAACCCAATGGTTATACTAGTACTAATGCTACTAATGCTAATTATTGGATTTTCCAAATCATAATTAGTTATAAAATAATTAGTACTAATAATAGTGCAATACTGTCAATTCACTAACTACAATACTATATTCTGATAAGAAATACTAGTTACCAATAAAAAAAAAGTATGCAGTGGAAAATGACCCAGTCATTGTGAGAAAGGAAGTGACACTATTGCCTGTTAGTACAAACTTTTGGCTGTTTTTCTGACACTCGAGCTGTTTCAGCCAATGTAAAAAAAAAAAAAAAAAGAAAGAAAAGAACTTGCCTCAGAGTTGCAGATTCTTTATCCTGAATTTTATCATTTAAAGAAAAATAGCAAACAAACAAATTTTCATCACTCATGCAAGTTAAGTGCAGAACCCAGAAGAGTAAATGTGTCCAGCCTGAGCTTTTTATTGTTGATTTTAATCTTGGAAACTTGGTAGCTTAGCACAGTGAAAGAGCTTGATAACTCTTTGCTTTTCTAGGTTTTGCATGGAGATGCAGTGTTTGACGACCTACAGGTTCATTCTATTTAACTTGATAAGTTCCTGAGTATATTTTTACTTGTTTGAAAGAGATTAGGTCGTAGTGTGGCAATTTACAGCAGTGCAAGTTAGCCAAATGGTCACTTAATAATTTTTTACCAAGTGAGTGCTGCTAGATTTTGTTATCTGTTACTGACAGTACACTGGGTTAACTGAGCAGGGTTGCACCATTTTGAGTGGCGATGTGATTATACGCCATCTTGCTCAGCTGCTTCGCCCTAAATATGTTGTCTTCCTTGTATCCACAGTTTTGGTTATTATATATGTTTTTGACAGTAATTGCTGATATTATTTTCTTTGTATTTGACAATCACTTGGTTTAATCATTGTGCTGGTCTGAATGTGCTGAACCATTTTTTCATGCTTTCCCTTATATTGAACAAAATAGACTGATGTTTTAGGAGTATACGATCGGCCCCCACAAGACTCTAAAGCGGTGCTGTTAAGAGAGATTGGTGAGCATTGACATGCACAGCAATTTAAGTCACATGCTTCTCCAATTTTTTCGTACTTAAATTTTCCTTTTCACCTTGCCATTTCACATAGGCGCTAGCTTTTCAATTGGCCTATCTTGTTATGATTTTACTTTTTAGGACTTGGGATTACAATGGTCCTGGTAGAACTGATTTCAAGTTTCAAACTGTTACAGCTGTAGCTGAAGATGGGAGCTGCTCAATTGTGAAACCCATACTCGAGACTAATAAAGGTGGAGCTGTACTTTCATTTGCACATTGTCCTTTTTCTATGATTTTTCTATGGAAAAATTCCACTGACAAGTGACACTAAGAGCATGGTTCAGTCTATCTCCACCTTTTGTACATTACATATGGCATGTCTGTACAGTGATGCAAGCCATATATCGAATGGGTGCCACCCATGATTAGCCAATAGCTAAAACCTTGCATCAGTTGAGTTCCCTTTTAATCAATTCATTAATGGGATGTCAAACCACTTCTATTTTTGTCTTTCTAGGGGACATGTTCTCCTATGACTACTGCAAATACAGTCCAGCACTGTGGGGCCCACTTAGGCCACCTTTCAGTGCAGCCTCTTTGATACTCTTTTCATCCCATGATCCAACATCAGGCCCAATTTGACACTCATTTAACCCTTCACTCACCATCGGATTGAATCTCAAAAAAATCAAGGTTAAGATGCCATTTCAGCGTCTTTTGGCTATTTCAGCAAAGTATTCTCATCCATCTTGATGGCGTCTCAACAGTTAAAATCACAGTGGCATCTCACGATACAACTGGGGGAATGGAAACCAAAATATCAGAAGCAGCAATGATAGCAAAACTTGGAATCGATGTCTACATAGTGAAGGTAAGAATAGTTCGAGTTACCCAATTAACGCACCTTTTTACTTAAAAATTGAAGTGTCACACTTTCTTGTGACACCCATTTTGAAGTGTCTTGGGTGACAGATGGAATATCTGCAATTTGATGATACCAACTCTCAATCAACATATAGATAGTAAGCTCACTCCTTGTTATATACAGGCAGGTACCTGTCACTCTTTGAGAGCTCTTACAGGGGAGATAACCAGGTCCATTCCTGATGACTGGCGTGGAACAGTTATCCGATTCTCCAAACAGACCAATGCAACTGATTAACCCTTTGGAATGGAAAGATAGAATTGTTTTCTTAACCAACCTCTACAGCTGACCTGATTAATCATTGCAAAACTGAATCATGATATGAATGTATGTATGATTGGTGAATTTATGGTACAATAAAAAAAATTTCAAAAAGCGTGAATGGTATTATTTTCTCACCGACCACTCCATATAATTTTTCTCCCCAATTTTTAGGTAAGCTGTATGAGCATGTGCAAGGAAAGCTTTGGTTGTTTAGGAGCTTCGCTTATGTGATTGTGCACCCATCATTATATATATTTTTGCATGTAGATTTGTAGCGTTATGATGAATTTTTTTTTTTTTTTTTTCATGCTTCTACATCTTACTAAGGGTTTCATGGCTTTTTTTCTCCTCTTGTTACCACTTCCTTGCCTTATCCTAAATGTCAGCCTCGGAAGGAGTATGGTTTCGTATTCATCAACCTACATAAAAATCTTGATGTGCCCATTCCATCAAAGTGGGCCCACTGGTTGATTGTTGAGGTCATTGATTGATGAAGGTCTTCTGAAATGCCACAGAAGATATTCAAAATAAAAAATCAAGCTTTCGCGTATTTATGCTTAAACTTGTTAGAGGTGTTAGGAAATGGGTTTAAATTTTGAGTTTGATAGTGATCTCATGATTGGGCAGGCTATGGTCGTGCCATTTTTGCTTCGGTAAAACAATCAAACATCCCCTTTCCACACATTCATCCAAGCATCAGGATCTTAGCATATTCAGTCGAGATCATGATAGTTCTGATCTAGTGGGTCATTAACATTGATAGAATGAAAAAGAGTGGGATATATTGGCGATGATCATTAATAAAGCACGAATGGCATTTTGGCAGGATATCAATCAAGATCAAGAGGTTTAATTCGATAGGACAAATTGCACCCTCATTTCTTAAAAGTATGAGGTAAATGTAAAAGATGTTTGACATCTTAGTCTACCATTTGAAAAATATAGTCTGGATCACTTGCCCATGGACTCCATTTCTCATAGAATGCTCGCCTTCAAATTGAACGCATCTTAATGATTGTTTTTCTTGACTATTTAATTGGCTTCACCAAATCCATCAACAATGCCAACAAACATTGGAGGCCTCAAAGCCGATACAGATGATAAGCACTAGTCGCCAAATGAAGATCTCTTTTACTCGGAAAGTGGGACTAGTGCCTTTGAAATTAGGTGGTACATCTGTCTCTCAACTAATTCCGTGTTCTTCTTTTTTTTTTTTTTTTTTTGCATTATCTAAAGATTCCAACTATTTGGGCTTGACTAATCCCTCCGAGCCTAGAGGGGAAGCTAGGTAAACTCCCATGTACCTCCAGTGTGATAGTGCATGATAGTGCAATTTCGAACCTACAACTTCCCACTGCAAACTGCGGCGTAATTCATCCATGGTTCGTCCTTCCTAATAGCCCTCATGAATGGAGTGGATCATTCTCAAACACGTGCTATGTTCTGCTAATGGGTACTGTTGGAACAATAATCATTGTCAAAATAAATTTTATGAAAAAATATAGCTTAAAGAAACAATTGGAATTTAATTCGAATGATGATTATTATTTATATTAGTGTCCGTCAGTTACCTATAAAGGAGTTGAATTTGTCGTGGGGTGCCTTAAAGCGGTGGTAAGCCTCTTATGCAAATCTGTACAACTATTATGTATTTTACTTCATTTATAGCCTATTTAGAACAATTACCATTTTGAAACAAACTGCTCTTTTGAAATTGCTTAAGTATTTTTCTTTTTTTAAGATTTCCTACCGATGCCTTCACATCATTATGGCAGCCAGGAAGATTTTCTTCCTAGTATTTTAGGATAGTAGAATTTCACTTGATTTGCCCCCATTTTTTATGTGATTTTTTGCCCCCTTGCCTTGAACGTGACAATGACAAAGTGCCAGATAAAATTGACTTTGTCTTTTGTTGACTGTAATGAAGAGCTGAGAGAGAGAGAGAGGGAGGTAGGGCGTCAAAAAGAAAGGTAGGGTGTCCAGAAATTTCTCCATTGAACTAGTATCAGATGTCAACGTAAGCTCTTCTCATATGGCGTCAGTGACTCTTTATAGAGTTATAGCCTTCCAAGTTTTGAGACTAACTTGCCTAACATAGACCAACTTATGATCAATCGTTGCTCAATTTTTCCCTATTCATTATTGACCTTCTGTATGTCGGAATTTTTCTTTTTTTATAGACCCTTTTCACAGACTCTTTTTCTGATAACGCAAGTCCCGTTATTTGAACTAGAATAATCCCTATGGACAGGAAAGAAAGTCGGGTAAAATTCTCCGGCCTTAGTGTGGTAGTGCAGTATCGAACCCACAATTTCCGGGTGTAAACTGTAGTCTTAGGCCAACTGAGTTAACACTCAGAGTTTTCTTTTTACATACTCGGACCTTCCTATTTCTTACTTCCAAGATTTGTATGCAGTTAGGTTTGTACCATAAACATATTTGTCATATACAGAAGTAAGAAATATGAGACTCATACATGTGCCGTGCACTTTGTGAAGTTCCCAATTGTTTCAAAACTTTTGGCCAATCACATTAATTATTTTTGTAACAAATAAAAAATTATTTTTTAATACAATGGGACCACATAACATGTACCAGTCAATTAGTACAAGATTGACTATTGGATTGGACACATGAAAAATGCACTTAAATTGTGTTTAACCAATTATATAATATGAAGCGAAGTGGTTTCAAATTGAAATCAGTTCCAATTCGCTACAATAGGTTTTGACTCATCCAATTTAATTTAGTTTGACCCCAACAAACAGGTCGGCTTGGGGTAAATTAGGTCGGGTCATATATAAAGCACATTTTTTAGACCCAACCTGACCGTGTATTTTTAATGACATGGTAAAAACTAATCATGTATGTGAAACAATATGGATTTCAAATGAGCAACCCTATCACTACACCACATAGCATCTTTTTGTTAATAGTTACCAACACAAACTTAAAATCAGTTAATGAGAAAGGAACCCAGCCCCACTTTGGAATATTGACCGAGAGTTGGAATTTATCTACGAGGTATTTATAAAAATAACTATATTTTTAGAATATTGGCCCCTATAAATACTGTCCTTATTATTTTCATAATTATACATTATACTTTAAGCATGGGTACGTGAACAAACTTTGGAATAATTATTTTATATGATTTCCTATATAGTCATTAATTTTCTATGACAACCATTTTACAATAAAACTAAACTCAAGTGAATATATAATATATGGAATTGATCAACAAAAATATTAAGTTTCATAATTAATAAGAAAATAACAATATTATTGAAAAAAAAAAACTCGCAACAACAGCGTAGAGCTAAAGAGGAGGCGGTAAACTTTCCATGTAACTGATGTGCTACCATTTAACTAAGGCATGGAGACTCCATCTATTAAAAATCACAATCATTAAGACAAACATCCTTGCTATTTATGGGATACCTCAAATTTTCACCTCATTCTGGGTTATTTCCACGGTCAAATTGATTCTCTAATAAAAAAAATACAAATTATTGGAATTTTCCAAATAAAGTTTTTCCTGTGATTTGGACTCTCCATCATGCCTTTTAAAAAACTCTCAATATCATCATATTTCTATCAAGGCAATAGCATTTGAGTGTTAATGGGTCTCAGTGTCTAAGTGCCACTAATCTAAGGAATCTCAAGTATTTTTCTTTGTTCTGATTATATGATTTTTTTTCTTTCTTTTCTTTTTTTTTTTAGAATGTGAAATGCTGATTTCTGGGTTGTCTGGTTTATTTAATCCTTAGTATTTTTTATTTAATCCACTCTCGGTTATGGGTTGTCCAGTTTCTTTTTTATCTATTGATTTTTATTGTACACTTTTTTGTTAAGAATGCATAACTAATAATAGAAAGAATCTCCAATAATATTGGTCCATCTAAATAAATAATTAAGCGCATTCTTATTATCATCATTTTCTACTTTCCCCAATATAATTCTATTTCTCAATGTCAACAAGAGAAATTTCATTTTTTTCCATTCATTTACTTTTAAGTTCATTGTATTTTATTAGAGCAACTTTAATAATTCTTTTGTTTCTTTGTGTCTTTTTTTAATACCGTCTCAGGTCTCATTTGCATGCTTGGTTTAGATCAGTGTTCAACCTATTTAAAAATGTGAGCATCTTGAGATAATTGGTGCAATTATTAAACGTTTCAATTTGAGAGGTAAACCTTTTTTAATTCATTTACTTTTGAGTTCATCATTTTTTATTTGAGGAATTTTAATTATGTCATTTTAATATGATTTATACAAAAGAATCATCATTTTAAAATTTGTATAGATTTACAATATTTTTATGGTTTGTATTTGTATGGTTTTCATAGATTGTGAGTTTCTTTTTTTTTTTTTCTCTCTCTTTTTTGTTTCAACTTTTGGGTATTGGGTTCTCCTTAATTTTTTTTCCTTTTAAATCACTTTTTATCATGGAATTTTATGTGAATTCTCATTTTTTTTGTTGTATTTTTTTATTTTCTTAATGCATATCATTATGAGTTAATTATTTATTTTACTTCCATTGGGTTCTTTAAGTTCTCTTTGTGAAGTCTTTTTATGGATTTTTCTTATTTATTTTGTAGCTTCAGATTTCCAATTTTGAGTATTAGATTATCATAAGTTGGTTTGGTTCTTCTAAATTTCTTTTATCATTGTATTGTCTATAGATCTTTATTTATATATATTTTTATTGCCTTTTTAATAAAATTTATTTCATTTTATTTTTTATTTCTTTTATTATAATTTCTCACTCATGATGGGTTTTCAGTTTTTTTCTATGATGGTTTTTCATGAATTTGTGGGTTCTTTTGTGCTCCATTTTTGAGGTTTTTTTTCATGAGTGTTTAATTCTTTTAAATTGCTTATGTTATTGAGTTGATCAAGGATTTTCATTTCTATGTTTTATTTCTATGTATCTTTCAAATTTCATTGGATTTTATTCATATTTTATATTATTTGTTGGTTTTGATTTTTTTTTTTTTTAGTTTTCTTGATTATTAATCTTAAATTTGCATGGGCTTGTGTGTGTTTTTTTTTTTTTTTAAGTATATGGTATTAGCCTATTAGGTATTGAATTCTTATAGACTTCTTTTTCTTTTCTCTCTCTCAGACTAAAACTTTTGCATTTAATTTAAAAAAAACTGATCATAAAGTTTTTTTTTATAAATTTTAATATTATGATTATTTTGAGCACGGGCATGTTTTTCTAGTTCAGTAATGAATGCAACTGTAGTTGTACTGGAAATTCATACTGCTACACGAGAGCAAACTGCTCAACTAAGAAATTTTAATCACCCAAACGTAGCCTTCATTGCACAAAAAATCAATTTATTGATGGATATTGCTAATTAATGTTTTAATATTTATTTCTATTTTAATCTGATGATTGATAATGCTTTATACGGAGAAGAGCTCAAGCCTTCTGTGGGTAAAGTGGGCGTGCCATTTTATACTCGTTCGGATCTTTGAAAGATAATATATATATATATATATATATATATATATATGGGGAACATTCATGCGCATCTATCCCTCACCATAGAGTGAGAGCACTTTTCCTTTTTGCACATGAAGACAAAGAAGTGTACCTCACCCTATGTACTTGAAAATTTCCATTTATGGAAGTGTCCCTTACCCTATGGTGAGAGATAGATGCACATGAATATTTTCTTATATATATATATATATATATATATATATATATATATATATATTATGTGGTCAATCTTATATTATCACTTATTTACACACACGGATTTGGTCAATCTTATATTATCACCTTCGGATCGGATCGGATTGACGGATTGACGGATTTTTTGTACACCCTTATATGCTAATTAGAGTGGGCTCTGCAAATGAAAGCTATTGCCATTGATGAGCTTACAAAAATGCATGCCCATTGCCATTTGACATTACCGACTATTAATTTAAGGACTTTAAAGTTTAACATTAACTCCTTAGCATATTTTGCTACTTTTGATCACTCCATTAGTGGATACATAGTAGACAAGCATCTAATCAACTTACAATGCGGTGTTTAGGGTTTGAATTGATCATAGGTACGCCTAACAGGATGGAAATTCACTTCGGGAAAAGAAAGAAGAAATTGTCCACTTACATAGAATCAGAATATTTTATAATATCAGATGACTATTCAGGAGGAGGCATACCATACGGTTGACCCGGTGTGCGGTTGACCAGAACCTGACCTGTAAAGCAGTCTAACATTTGGAATGGTCTTATATACAACCAAGATCTGCGTGGTATCTCAATAGTGGGCCAGAGTGGCACAACAGTTCAAAGATCTAGCCTTTAATTGTGGGGCCCAGTTAAAATATTCTTTAATGGTGTGGATATCCGTGGAGTCTTTCACCCGACAGACAGGACTATCCCCCGGGTGGTGCCCGCTAAATTCATACAAATGGGCACCAATCAAATTTGGGGCGGTTTCAAAACACAAGATGCGGGCCACGCCCTATGCTTTTGGAGATAAAGTTGTTCATTATTCTTCCGTTTGGCATAAGATTTGGAGATAAAGTTGTTCATTATTCTTTCGTTTGGCATAAGAATCCTGTTGGGAAAGTATCGAATTTTATGACGTTCATGCGTCTGGGATTCTTGTTGAATTGAAGAAAAAAAAAATGTTGGAGATACTGATGTTATTATCGTAAGGTGAGATATTTAAATTTTTTTGGAATATTAGTGGAAATAGTTACATGAAATAAAACATCTTTTTTATTGCTATCGGAGAGTTCCCAACCATTTGGAAAGGACTTATCCCTCCGGCCCAGAGGGAAGCTGGATAAAATTCCCTGTGACCTCTGTGTGGTATTGCAGTTTCGAACTTACAACCTCTTAGTGCAAACCATAGTCCTGGGCTAACTGAGCTATACCTTGGGGTTTAATTTAAATTTAAATTAAAAACAATATGATTTTATGTTAAAAAACGGGTTTCATGTATTTGTTATATTTTTATTTTAAAAGTATCGTTGTTTTTATTGAGATATTCTCGTGATTATTTATGTGATTTATGAGACAATCGAAATGTTAAAGGAAGTTATTGGTTTATGATAGTATTATTGTGATATTTTCAAAAGCCCACGCTTGTTTAGGACATTGCTCTCTATATTTTCTTTTAATGAAAAATGATCTCACAATATCAAAAAATGTCAATTCATTTGTAAGTTATATGGCCTTTAAATCCTCAAGTGAGCATTCATTGTTTGGTTGCAAGCTTTAGGAGATGTTTTTCGGAGCATTTGAAGAATTTCAAATGCTGTATTTTAAAGTAAAATCTCAAAAGGTGTTTAACTGGGAAAAAAAACAGATTAGGTGATCACCATACTGAAAAAGTAATTTTAAGTGCCCTTGCACCAAATTTGTCATTTTGCTAAAAAACGTGTATGCTTTTTTTTTTTTTTTAACATTCTCTATTAGGGTCCATATCGGCCTTCATTTATAATGTTAAGGGTCGATTGAGACGCTGCGGTCCATCATAACCTTCAAAGAACTCTCATTTTACTTTGTTTGTAGTGTTTCAATCGACCTTTATTTGTAATGTCATATAAATGCACGAAACTCATCTCTCATTCCTTATTCTTGGAAAAAACGACCATGCTCAACTTGCTTCTCTCTGTAGGATATTCACACCTCTTGAAGACTATTAGAGTTACCCATACGTTGTTGTGTGGTGGAGAATATTAAAGTGCATATACTATTGTTTGGGGCAGACCAATGGAAATGTTTAGTTTTTACTTTGCTCTAAAACATGATTTTTTTTTATTTTTCAGAAACCCTTTTCAAAATTTCTAGTTCCACGTCACCATGGCTTGATGGAGGACCACTAGGAATCACTGTAAATACGTATGGCAACTGAAGTGGAGTCGTACTCAATGCTAAGAAAGAAACAAACAAACAAAAGAGAAAATCGGGCTTCTAAACTCTAAAATATATGAACAGGTCGAACGTAGGATCGCTAGGGATCCTTAACATTAAAAAAAAGGTAGATAGGGACGTTAGTAGAGACTAGAGCATGTTAAAAATATATATATTTTTGGGTAAAATAACTGATTTGGTGCAAGGGTACTTAAAATTACCTTTTCAGTACGGTGTTCAACTAATTTGTCTTTTCTCGTAAAATCCTCATCTCAAAATGTCCATGGGAAAAAAGCATTCTAAAATCCACAGTTATGAAAAATCTTGATAGCAAAAAAGGTCAGCAAATTTCCCCAATCAAATAGAAATTAGAGAATCTCCAAGAACAACAACGCCATTCATATCAAAGACTTTCAACAAGGGGCATTCCTATTAAAAACAAATGCTCTCAACCTAACCGAATCTCACATGAGCACAATCAATTCAAACCCCTTTACCATTTATACTCACTCTTCCATCCCCTTCAATGAAGTAACATACGCCCAAAAATACTCTATCAACTATTATTCACCGCAGGATTGAAATCTTAATATAATAATACCTACAAAATCATTAATTTTGACACACGCTCAAAACCTGAAAAAACAAGTCATGAATCACATCTTGAGAAAATCATATCCTTTGAATAAGATTATACATATATATATATATATATATATACACACACACACACACTCTCTGCCAATAATAATTAGCTATATCTGAAGACATGAATGAATGGAAAATAATAAAAGTAACTACAATCAAAGAAGACATTATACAACTTAATTTAATGAATCACCGTTATAAACCCTTAATCAATTATAAACTACTAAAGAAGGATGTCACAGTCACCTCATTACATAGGCATTTATAGTGCACCCAAAAAACACATGAATGGATGAATGGAAAATTTTGGTCAAAGTAGGAATCAGTAGGCATCCATCCCCATCCCACCCCCACAACCAAGATTTCCATTAACGTTTTTTATTAATATATAAAATCACCATCTGACCGAGGACTAGTAAAATCCACATGTCTTCAATCCTAGCCATCCAATCCCATCCCATTCTTCCATGTTTGCGGCCTGCATCATCCCATCCGTCCATCTCTTCAAGGACATAAAATTCCACACCGACGACTTCATGGATTCTTCCCATGACCACTGGTGGGGGTGAGTCATGACTTGAATACGTATGATAAATATCTGTTTTCTAATCCGTCCATTTGATGCCCCACCAATTGGATGGTCCAGATCACCCGATGATGCTGCCACGTGGTAGATAACAGATAGGGGTTAAAGAAGACAACCTGACCATGACGAACCAGAGAGACTAAATATGCACGCAATTGGAAGTCAATGGCCGCTGCTATTGTGCTCCTCCCTCCGCTAGCGTGCGCCTCTCAGGATCCGATCAAACAGAAATTCTCTTCTTCTTCTTCTTCTTTCTTCCTTCAATCCAACGAGTAGAAACCCTAGCTTTTCTTCTCCCTCATCATCTTCTTCTTCGTGTTCTTCTTTCAATTCAACGAACCAAAAAACCTAGATTTTCTTCTTCTTCTTCTTCTTCTTCTTCCAATTCAACAAGTAGAAACCCTAGTTCTTCTTCTAGTCTTCCTTTATTTTACTTTCAGTTCGACGAGGAGAAACCCTAGCGCAGCCATGGCGAGAGGAAGAACACGGCAAAGCGAGAAGAAGGGGATCTGCAATCAGATCTACGCAATCATCTTCTTCTGCAGCATCGCAGCTACCGTTGTGGCGGAAGACGACGTCCGCTGCCTCCAAGGAGTGAAATCATCTCTAAAAGATTCGCAGAACAAGCTCGAGTCTTGGAATTTCGCGAACAGCACCGTCGGATTTATCTGCCGCTTCGTCGGCGCCACCTGCTGGAACGAGAAGGAGAACCGGCTGATCGATCTCCGCCTCCCGGGAATGGGACTCTCCGGTGAGATCCCGAACTCCTTGCAGTACTGCGAGAGCATGACCACGCTCGATCTCTCCAACAACGCCTTGACCGGAGCGATCCCCACCGATATCTGTAATTGGCTGCCGTATCTCGTCACTCTTGATTTATCCAGTAACCGCCTCTCCGGGCCGATTCCGCCGGAGCTCTTCACCTGCAAGTACCTCAACACGCTCCGTCTCAACGACAACCAGCTTTCTGGCAATATCCCTTACCAGCTCTCCCGCCTCAACCGCCTCAAGAAGCTCTCCGTCGCCAACAACCGCCTCTCCGGCTCGATACCGGCCTTCCTCTCCCAATTCGAACCGGCGGACTTTGAGGGCAACGACCTCTGCGGTGGCCCGCTCGGATCGAACTGCGGCGGCGGGCTGCGCAAGACCAGCCTCATCATCATCATCGCCGCCGGGGTCTTCGGCGCCGCGGTGTCACTGCTACTGGGATTCGCTCTCTGGTGGTGGTGCTTCTTCCGATCCAGCCGCAAGGGGCGGGCAGCTTGGGCCGATGGAGACAGCAGCTGGGCGGAGAAGCTTAGAGCTTACAAGCTCATCCAGGTTACTTTGTTCCAGAAGCCGATTGTAAAGATCAAGCTGGCAGATTTAATGGCAGCTACGAATAATTTCGACCCTGATAACATCATCTTCTCCAGTAGGACAGGGACTTCCTACCGGGCAATTCTACACGATGGGTCTGCGCTAGCGATCAAGCGGCTCCACACCTGTAAGATCTCGGAGAAACAATTCTGCTCGGAGATGAACAGATTGGGGCAGCAGCTTCGGCACCCCAATTTGGTGCCTTTGTTGGGTTACTGTGTTGCTGGGGAGGAGAAGTTGTTGGTTTACAAGCACATGCCCAATGGGACTCTGTCTTCTGTATTGCACAAGGGCGATCCTGTCACGTGTTCCAAGGAATGTGATCAATTGGATTGGCAGACAAGGCTTAAGATTGGCATTGGTGCCGCCCGTGGGTTTGCTTGGCTGCACCATAGCTTCCAGCTGCCATACCTTCACCAGAACATAAGCTCCAATGCCATTCTCCTTGATGAAGACTATGAATCCCGAATCACGGATTTTGGCCTGGCAAGGCTCATGAACTCAGCAGATACCAATGGTGGAAGTACTCTCATAAATGGGGACTTTGGAGATTTTGGATATGTCGCGCCAGAGTATTCGAGCACTCTGGTTGCATCCCTGAAAGGAGATGTTTATGGGTTTGGGGTGGTTCTGCTGGAATTGGCTACTGGGCAGAAGCCTCTTGAAGTTAACATTGGCGAGGAAGGATTTAAGGGGAACTTGGTGGAATGGGTTGGTCAGCTCTCTGGCACTGGTCGGATGAAGGATGCCATTGATAAGTCTCTTTGTGGAAGGGGACATGATGATGATATTCTAGAATTTCTGCGAGTAGCCTGTGGGTGCGTGGTTTCTAGGCCGAAAGACAGACCTTCTATGCACCAGGTTTATCAGTCGTTGAGGAATCTCGGCATGGACTATGATTTCTCTGAACAGTTTGATGACCTTCCTGTGGCTTTTGGCAAACATGGTTTGGATCAGCTAGAGTAGCTTTTTCACGAGGAGCCTATGAGAGAAGTATGTTGATTGGTACATTTCACATTGGAGAAACTGATGTGGTAAATCATCACTGTATCTTATTCTTGGTTGTGACAGGTTTGTTAAGTAACTGGTATGATTTTCTCATCACTATATTGTTGTTGCTGCAACCTTCTTCTGTTTATCTGATAAATCTGTATAATACACTCAGTATCCTGCACCGTAGCTTATGCCATTCCGCTCTTTCTTTCTATCAAGAGTGATCTTTGAAGCTCCTTTGATGCTTGTAACATGATCCTTTCACCTTTGGGCAGAAGATGACTATGCAAGGAAACTAAAATGCAATATTAGATGGATGTGCAACTGAATGGTTGCTCTTCTGTCCTGATCGATTTTGTAAAATTAACGCTTAGTTTCTCTTGAACTTTTTAGCTTTGCCCAAAAATGTGCGAGTTCATCATTTCTCTTGTTGCCTAATGATTCATTCCAGTTCTTTTTGGGTGCCATAATATTCTCTCTTGGTTAACACGTGAACTTTTTTACTGTCCTGTCTGCATCTGGACGTGCAGTGCATTTGCCTACTTGTATAATGTTTGTGAGTTTGTCGTTATTTTTTATAAGGAAACTGGATCTGGTTGCCTACTGATGCGATATGGACCAGGCCCAAAAAGTCAACTGGTTCAACTCATTGACCCGTAGGTCAACCGGTCCATTGAGTTCAGCCCATAGGCCCAATTGTGACTAAGTGCTACTATGGGATTCTAATTTTGTCCCTATTTCTACTGTTAGTTCACTAGGATTGTTATTTCCTATTTAGATTTTTTATTTTATTTAGACTTCTTCAAAATTAGAAAGACTTAGTGTCCAAGTAATGAAGGGAACAATCCTACTCCCCAATATAAGGGTTGACAGGCTTCATTGTAATTCATGCGTATTTCAATTAATCAAAGATCTCTCTGACTTTTTCTTCAATAGTGGTGTTTCCCATTGTTTTGAGTGCGCCCTAGTTCTAGGATCCATCTTTGGATTCGATCAATACTTTCGGAGATTGGTCTGTTTTTCGATCGAGGATGCGTGCCTGCACCACATGCTTATATAATGCACTTGTTGCATAGTTTCACACCCATTACTGGGTCTTCATACATATCCTTTATAATTTCAATATACACATTTGGGATGCCTTTTTTTCAACTTATGCTAGATTAAGTGTATATGCATTTGATTATAAGCCTTCTCCAAATTATGCAAGGATGTGTAGATTTTTCTTCTTTTCTTTGCATTTTTCCTTGTGCTTTCGTAATAGACAGATGGCTTTTTTTGGTAGACCTTCCTGGCAAAAACTCAAATTGGTTCTCTGAAATATTTGATTCTTGTTGTAAATGTTGCTCAATTTTTCTACCAAAGTTTTATTGTATGGCTCATAAGTTTAATAGCTCGTGAGTTTGCACAATTAAGATTTCTCCTTCATTGTTATATAGAGGAACCATCGTGCTCTTTCTCCATTCATTAAGTATTTTTCTTTTAATCAAGGCTTTTTAAGCCAGTTATTTCTGTGTCTGCACCATGAGTTTATACTACCATAAGTACACCATCAGGGCCTAGTGCTCTATTTTTATTCTCACCAAGGCAATCCGGAACTCTTACTTAATTTATCTATTTGCTTAGCATTATGAATTGCAATTTTGGATTAGTTGTTGGCATCGTCTGTGGTATAGATTAAGTTATTGGTTAACATTAATAAACATAATTTGAAATAGCCTCTCTTTTTTAACATTACTCTTTTAAGCTAATCAAATGCATCATTATCTAATTAGTGTCGCGTGATGCCGCGCAAGGGCTTATTACCTACAAAAGGCAGGCACAATAGCCTTGGTTGACTAGCCTAGTGGAGGGTCCCACCTAGACTTAAGTGATAATTTAGTCATCAGTTAAGAAGTTTTAGAAGCTCTTTCCTTGTTATGTTTTTTTTTGTGGAATAATTAGGACAGAGTCTTAGTTGGAGTCAGAGTTAGTAATTTGAGTTGTCTTTGAACTTTGGAAGAGGAGTCTCAATTTTAGCACAATAAGAGGGGAGTGTCTGAGGCCGCTGTATGACGGAACATCCATGGCCACTGTATACATTGGTGTACTTCCTTCAATTTAAATACAATGTTTACCCTGATTTGGTTGTTTCCTACTATTCGGTGTGTGCATTCCATTGACTCCATTGGAAGTGTCAAGAGCGTGAAGCTTTGCCTTTGCAATTGAATCTTTGATCATCTCCCTTGCCACCCTGGGTTACTAGTTACTACCTTAGGATAACCTCTCCTAAAATAACTTCATAACCTCTCTCGGTTAGTCTCTTTTGATGACCCCTTTCTCTATGCTAACATTTTGTGGCCTTTGATTGTCTCGCTTCGGATAGTTTCATCCTCCATACGATGCACCTTCTCATGTGCCAGTCCCATGGACAAAATAAAAGGAAGCTTAGTGCCCAAAAGGCAGTTGGCCTTACAAATCTTGCTAGACTAAACATAGATTCTATTTTTCAACTGAAGTAGAATCGACCTGCCCTCATTTCTGGGAAAAGGTTATAGCACATGGAGATTTCCTATTTAAGAACATTAAAAGGCTGCACAGCCATCTTTTTTGGAATTGAAGGATGTTCGACTGCTTTGTCTTAGAAAGGCAAACCTTTGCGGTTTTTCTGTGTGACTACTTGTGTGTAAGGCGGCCGCCTTTTCCCTTAGTGTGATACCAGAATACAGGCACAAGGCTTGCATTACCTACTTGTTCCTGGGTTTCCTTGGCTTGGATTTGTGTCCTTTCTAGAAGTAAGGCTTCATTTGAGGTGTTGTATGCAGCTGCTCACTAGTGTGTTTTTAGGGTACTGATTTCCTGAGTGCCAGTTATACTGGAAAGAGTCCTGTGTGGCCCACTTGGCAGATTAGCAATGTGCAGGGGGTGGGGGTGGTGATTGGAAGGTCTATGCATGGATAAGGGTTGGTCCGAAAATCATCTTGATTGGAGATCAAATGGCGGAGTATCAGACCAGGGTGGGAAAGGCTTAAAATCTTTCGAGGTCAAAATCCAACAGCAGAGTAGGTCCAGACGTTTGTCAAATTAAGATTGGTGCCAATTATTTTTGGTGGGGTGGAGTATGGTTTAGTTACTAGTAAGTATTTTTGCAGCAACATCTACTTAATTCCTTTTTCATCTTTTTCGCCCTTTTATCCTTATATTTTTCCTTTGCAATTTGATTCCCAATAGTGCACGACACTTTATTTAAGTTCTACCCTCCAAATTTTCATATACAATAACTCCAACCCAATAACTTAGGTGCCCCTATAAACAAGCCCTCATTTTACTGAATTTCCAACCACCAAAATCATTCTGCCCAAATCCTGCATCTAATCAGCCCTCTAAATCCCTGTGAAATCCTGCCAGTCGATCTACAAATCCAACCCAAATCTCTGGTTCAAAATGCGTAACCCTCTGCCTTCGATCGAGCCATTAAAAATTTATTAAACACCAATCAAGATTCCTAGAATAGTGGGTCTTAAATTCAGCCATCAAATCAAATCCCATTCAATGGCCCCTTATCCAAAACCAGCAGCAGCAGAAGTCCCTCTAAACTCAGATTACAAACCCACCTCGGAGAACTTCCTTTCATGGCCTGATCAACTCTTGTTGCTCCTTAACCCAGTTTGTCAACCACCTCAACTCCTGCCTCAAAATTCTCACCACTGGACAGACCCTAACAAATCCTAAATGATCCCGATTAAAGGGTCTCCAGACCGCCCTAAACAGAGCCCAGTTCAAATCTATTCAACAGCCAATCACAGCCCATTTTCCCACTTCCATCCCCTTAAAACCTTTATAGTCAGCCTGTTGTCTCACAGTCCTCAAATGGCCACTCGACAGCCATGCAATATAGCCTCCAAACTGCTTGTGTGACCGTTCGAACCAACCATACTTCCTCCAGTACCTTTTCTAACCCGTCCCCTAACAGCCATCGCGAGTGGACTGCCTTTCAACTGAAATTCCTGCAGGCTTTCTGGACCCTGACCTTTTAGAAACTTCAGCCATCTCAACAATGATTTTGCAAACGTTCGGAGTAATATTGATGGAAGGACAGCAGTTTGGACCCTGACCTCTTAGAAACTTTCAGCCATCTCATTCTGGTTCGAACCATCTCCCTCATGACACCACTACCCCCGTGAATTGGCATCAAACCCAATTTGACCCACATCCAGACTCCATGTTGAATTTTACATATGAAACTTTGTATCGTTTTTTCCACCTTTGCTCTTAGGGCCTTAATATCTACACAATTTGATTGCCAATGAGGTGGACCAGACTATTGGTCCACAACCCTTATCCAAGTATAGGGCTTTCCATTGGGGTGATTGGCATGTGGCCAAGTGGGGAACCAACAAGGGCTGTCACTCACAATAGCGTGAACTACATCTTTCAGCAGATCACTGGCTTGTGTATATGTGTTGAAGCCAATGAATGAGTGAAGGGTTCCTTTAAGCAAGAAGACCCTGGTAATACTAGACATGAAAGTACATCTATCTTCTCCTACACTTGCAATCTAGCCCTAGGAATTTCTTATTGGAATTCAGTTTTGTAATCTTTGATGTGGGGAGCTAGGATTGCAATCTGAGTTCGGGGAATATATCACTAGGATATGGTAATCTGAAAATGGTCTGGGGTCATTTTCGAGAAAAAGGGGTTAGATTCCAGTTTCTTTTAGAAATCAAAAGGCTCCCATTTGGATTGCCCTTTTAGGAGAAAAGTATTTTGCATTTGACTTGCAGAAAAAATTTGTTTCTCATTAAAGGGATGGGAAAGCACCAATTTTTTATTACTATTATTATTTACAAAGAAGTGTCATTTAACCATTAAAATTTTGACTTTTGTTTAAAGAAAGGCATTGCTATCATTTTTTTCCAGTAAACTGCAGAGACCGGAGATTTTTTATATTGGTAGCATGTCTCAATCCTGCAACTTTGTGGTTGCGACAATGAGTACCTTTCACATGAGGATTCTCCAACTCTATGTTTCACATTGCTCCATCTAGGGACACCCTACTTGTCATTTTCTCCTTATCCAAACAATCCTTGGGGCCTGTTTGGATGTGGGGAATTTGGGACCACTTTTAGGTTCTCTCACTTGTTGGTAAAATGCAAAATCCCACCAAGGGGTAGGGAAAGCATAGTTTTCCCCACGTAAACCGTTGAATACCCGCTCTAACTTTAGTTATCTCTAGTGAACACAAAATAAGAGTAATAAAGCGCACCTCAAATTTCTCCTATGATTCTCCACCTTGTAAGGAATCCCCACTTTTTCTCAAATCAAAAGGGACCTTTATGTTTGAATGTGACTATGAAGGCTGCAAGTTGGCCCAGAATCAGGTTATGCATGTGTTTGTAACTGCTTTGCCTGTACCAATTATATGCCCCTTTTTTTTAATGTGGAGGAAATCCTTACTGGGAATGGACCTCATCTTTCTCATTAACATAATGAAATCTTACTCTGATTGTCTTTATTCCTAGATCCCCTGTATATCATAAATAGTTGTCCCTCATTGTTTGTCCATGAGCTGTCTTGGAGGTGGGTGAGAATCCCATGCGTGTAAGATTGATTAATTTCATCCTCTGAAATGCCAAAATGGTGTGAGGTCTACTGCCATTAGGTTCATGTTATCTTAGTGGCTGGTAATGAATGATGGAGGTGTTAACAAGGGAGATGATGCCGAGAAATATTTGGAAGCTTCTATAAATGATGCTTCAGTGTTTAAATCTCTGGTAGCTTAAAACCATTTATCTGTCTTCTCGGGTCAGATTTCAACTGAAATAAAAGAGCTCCGCATGCATGACTTCCTGTGTTGCATTCTTGTAGAGCAAAACAGCGGCCATATCCAAATCCATCGAATAGGCCTTTCTGCATTGAACTCAAGTAGATGGTAATCGAAGAGTTGACTTTCATTAGATTGATATTCACAGGTGGGATCTGGATGGTAAATGTATGATTCTGACTATAGTTGGGAAGAGTAGATTAATCTGAAAAGCATGGATGTTAGCTTACAAGGCCTATTCACAGGTCGGTCACACTCATTTGTGTATGTAAATGATTTGTTTCCAGCTATGCAACCTCCTTTTCATTCTCTTTCTCAAGTTTTGAGAATATTAAGGTTTTGTGTAGGTTTTGGGGGTTTCGGTGTGGGGATCAGTTCAGCCCCGAATGAGAGTGATTTTTAGTTGATTTCTGGGCTAGGAGACCGAAGGGAAATAATTAATTTGATTGACATGGCATATGCATGCAAACATTTGTCGATTCCCAACATCATACTATATGCGTATGTTAGACATACTAAATTTTGTATCTCAAATTACTTGCAATTAGTGGATAATGAAGATGCTATTCAAGTGCTTAAAGGACGCACAAATCCCCGTCAAATTTCATGGAAAGATTCCTGTGAGAATGGGGTGAAAAATTGGGAAAATGTGGATAGGCACCTAACAGAGCCATTGCCGACCGTGGGCCATGTCCGACCGACAGACTCCCATGTACGGGAGATTCTGCTGGAGACTGTTTGGACACCTTTTCAAGGGGGTTGCTTAGGGCTTTTCTTCATTCAATACTTATTTGTGACTTTTTAGGGCACTTTTAAACTTGAATTTGGACCTCTAATGCTCCTCTAATTGTTCCATTTGATGGACTTTTAATTCAATGTTTCTTGGGTCATAAACATGAACATTAAGCATGGTTAGTGTACATGGATCCCAAGCTCGTGAACTGCATTGAAACTAGACCCAAGGGATTGATGTTTGTGCTAACCATCATCCCCGAGAGTTGTCTGGAGATATGTACAAGATCATACCAAATACGAAATGCGTGAATCTAAGGTTTTCAATGTCAAACAACCTAAGAGCACCAAGGTACATATTTTACCAGACATGAGAACCTAAGATGTTCATCATTGCTTACAGTGTGGTATTACCATATCAAAGGCAAGCCGAACCCTAGGATAGACCTTTGTAATGGTTCCTTGTTTGTTTCCTAACTTAGTAGGAGGATTGTTTAACTCGATGTACATGTTATTCTTGCACCTCTTGTGTCTGTTTCCGTACCAAGGACTACCCGACCTTTGCCAAAATGTCGATGGCTTGTGAAGTCATGCCTCGGGATTGAGACGTGCACATATGTCGTTGTTTCCTCCTTGGGTGACAAGATCAATGGTGGTGGCTAATTGGCTTGGTGAGTGAGCTTTCGAGTCAATGCTACTTCCCTTGTTGTGCTGATTTGCCCACTCCATTGCTACCCATTATGCATGTTCGTACTTAGGGTTTTCTAGACGGTTTCCACTTGTTTGATTCCGTGTTTGGGTTATTTCTAATTGGATTAACCAGTGAACTAGCCCACACCCCGCAATGTCCAAATCTAACTTTTAATTACATTATTTATCAAGTTCATGTAGAACGACCTAATTAGTCGTGATGGACACCGAAGGCTACTTGTGAAGGTCATGACTTAGCCATACCTGCCCAACAATTGAATTACCTATGGACCTACTCATTCCTTTTCACCCTTTACCTCCCTTTACTATTCTTACTTCTTCACTCTTTACAAAGGCCCTATGGATGGATCTCGGACTCATCAAGTAGTTACTTCTTGAATACAACCCTGCACTTGGGGTGCATATCAAATTTTTGGTGCCGTTGCAGAGGACCGACTAACGTTAGTAACACGTTTGAGGTGATTTATTACTTTTCTCTTTATTTAATTGCCTTGCAGGTGTGATTTTCTTTTAGCATCAACTTTTGACCTAGTAGAGAGCTTGGCATGTAACCCCAAGAGGTTGGCCGTAGTGGTCAGGACCACGGTTCCTTCCTCTTTCGGAGCTAGAGGTGTTGGTATCGACCTCCGGTTCCCCCCTCTTCAGGAACCGAAGGTTGAGTCCACTTGTGCTACCACCTAGGGGCCACAGGGGTTTTACCCGGCTTCTCTCTTGGCCCGGAGGAAATAGTCCAGCTCAAAGGGTTGGGAACCCTCCGTTAGCAAAAAAAAAAAAGGCTTGGCATGTACGCTTTGGGTTATATGTGTCAAGTATGTTATAAATTAAAACTAGGTTCCATGATTTTCTAGATCGATAAGAGTTGCGCACAGAATGTTGAGTTGCCCCACACCTAGATTAGGATTTTAAAATCTGATTTTTCAATAACTTAGTTTTTTTTTAGAAAGTCTCCTTTGTTAGTTAGTTTCTATTTTTAGAAATTTGATTTTTAATTACTTTTCTAATTTAGTCCCTTCTTTCAAAAAAAAAAAAAAGAGTAGCCGACCGTCCCCTCTTGAATAAAAAATTGTAAGACCACTTTTTGGATAGGAATGGTGACAAAGTGGACCAAAATGTAAGGATTTCGGACCTGGTCCAAATAGGTCACTTGCCTGTTTTGAAACCAATATACGCCCTGGCATGGTTTCAAATATTAGTATTGGACTTGGACCGGCCAAGCAAAAAACTGATGTGTACCACCAATGTGGCCAATACATGCATGTGCATCAGCGAACACACAACAATCTGTATTGGCTTGATTTCTTCTTCAATTAAAGTAGTAAAATGATAGGGTGTAAATAAGGTACCATAGCAATATTCTGCACCGGTTTATTAAAAAAAAAATTATATGCATTAGCTGACGTCCGGCACACTGTTGGAGTAGAGCGTGTCGGAGATCGATCTTGTCGAGATCCGATCCTCTTGATCTCCTCTTGCACGAGATCAACCAACGGACAAGATTCAAATCCTTGTACCTCCCTCTTTCGTTTCTACACCTTGGAATCAGAACCACAAACAAACCACTCCTGGGGTTATGTAAGACCAAGTAGCACTCCTCTAATGACACTAAAGACAAAACAAGTACCCACACAAGTCATGACGAGAAACGGTTCCTCCACCGTGTCCCTGCAAACAGTCTCCTTGATCTCATCCAATTAACGATCTCCTTCTGCAACTATAGATGGCGCAGCAGCATGCGAGGATCGAGGATCTTCTTCTTCCCAAGGTAGTTCTCTGGGACAAAGAATGAAAGAGAACTGCCCTATGAACGAGGGAAAATGGAAGATAATTCAAAATTTTATGCTAACCAGTTGAAAGGATAAATCTATGTGATGTGGCGTATTTAGGGATTTTTGCCGAAAAGTTGTTGGACTGGAGGCATTATAGGTATTTGAGGAAAAGTTGTTGGGCTGGAGGCCTTACAAGACCAATCTGAGAGACTTTTGGCTAATTTACCTTATTAATTAATCAATCTAGTTTTTTATTCTAGAAAAAGTAACAAAATTATAGCAGACTTTGGGGAAGAAATATTCGTACGATGCAAGAAAAGAAAGGAAAGGGAGGAAAAAAAATAATTCTAAAAAAGGAACAAAATCATAGTAGATTCTGTGGGATAAAGATTTATTAGAATGATGAAAGAAAAGAAAGGATAGAGGGAAAAAAATTCTTAAAAAGTTATGTTTTAACTATGATTATCTATATTAGAATAAATCCGATTGAAGTAAATTCTTCTGACGTGTATATTTATTTGTTTAGAGGGAATATTTCTAATAAAGTCAAGTAAAGTTGATTTTGAAGAAAGAATAAAATATAAGTGGGTTATGATGGTATTTTGTTTTTAGTTGTTTGTTATGGAATCTTTTGACTTTTTTTGTATGAAAAAGTGGATTTTTTTTTAATTTTAGTGGATAAAGGTAGTTGCTATTTGACTTTTTGTATGAAAAAGATGGGGGGAGTTTTGAATAAAGTGCATTTGATGTGACATCTTTTCTGTAAAATGGAGGCTTTACTTGACTTGTATTGTATTAGTAAAGTGCCAAACGGGCCCGTATCCGCAGATGCATTGGTGATTCCAACAAAGTATTCTCGTGCAATTCGGACAAGATTGTCTGCAATCTTGGGGCTGGTTGCAAGGAGTATTCAATATACCCACTGTACCTTCAACTCCATTCACCATTGAAAATGGCATGCCTGCACAGATTGTCAAATAAATGAACCACACATGAGCCATCCAGTGCAAAAACAACCCAACATGAACTTTTGAAAGCACATTCATTATCTCATCCGAGTATAAAGGATTGTGGGGTAAATGCAAATAACCACCCCATGAGGCAATATGGTCCTATAGAAACCATATGGTGTTTAGTTTGGCTCATAGTAAATGGGATTTTATTAACCAGAGGGAACTAAAAGAGGAGAGTAGTGACGGATTAAATTGAAGATCTAGATTAGAGAGCATCACTTTTTACATAGGTAAGATCATTTGCATGAGGACCCTTTATCAATCCATTAAATCCTGGACCCTATATCAATCCATTAAATCCTTCTTCTTTTTTTTTTTAAGAAAAAGATAATGCTCATATCTCTTAGGAATCCATTAGCGGACTAAACAAAATCAACCTAATAGGTTTAGTGGTCAAACTCTAATTCAAAGGGACATTAGAGAGCTAAAAATAAGAAAAAGCTAACCAGAGGCCATCACCAAAAGTACGACCAGGAATGCCAACTTGAAAGATGCCATCTCCATGACAGTTTTTCAAATGGTGAAAGTTGGTTTTGAGAATTTGAGGTATGATATGCGGGACTCTTTATAGGAAAAAAAGTACGTTTCAAAATAGGAAAGTCTAGTAATGCAATCTTTACAAGATTTGGTTATTTATATTGGGATCTAGACAATATCCAGTCAAGATTGTGCATCCTTATATATATATATATATATATATATATATATATATATAGGGAAGTGCTCCTATGAGAGACACTCTCACCAACTTTATTAGAGATGGGTGGGGGCCCTCACATTTAAGTTGGGGGTCCTTGCATTTAAGTTGGTGAGAGTGGATATGGAAGTGAGGGCCCCCACCCATCTCTCATAAAGTTGGTGAGAGTGTCTCTCATAGGAGCACTTCCCATATATATATATATATATATATATATATATATGGGGAGTCTTCATGTGCATCCCTCCCTCACCATTTTTGGTGAGGACGCCCCTTTTGGGGGTGTTTCAAGTACGAGGGAGGTACAATAGGGGTACTTTGTACCTCCCTCTTGTACTTGAAACACCCCCAAAAGGGGTGTCCCTCACCAAAAATGGTGAGATATATATATATATATATGGAGGGGAGATGCTCCTATGAGATGATCTCTCACCTTACTATGAGAGTGGAGATGCTCCTATGTGAGAGATACTCCCATATATTTATGTGTGTGTGTGGAAAAGATAATGCCATCTTATATCCAAGTAAAGTCTCAACATGTACGAACCATTTAAAGAAAAAATTAAGTCTAAAATAGAAGCACACTATGGTGAGATTATCTTTCTAATAGATTGCTTCCTGATATAGGGCTCTTTAGCCATAATGCAATCCCCCACCACTGTTGGTTTATAGGGTCATGCTTTCCTAAACCAAGTGACTCATAATAACTCATAACCATTTGTAATTTGGAAGTGACCCATAGTTTGCATAGCCGGGTCTTTTGTAAGATAAATGTTGCGGAAAACTCAGCAGCATAGAATTAGTTTGTCAGGCCTGCCACATGAGCCCACTCATGCAGTTGTCCTGTTGAGGTTTATTTTGGAGGTAATTAGTACAACTAGTGTGTAAATAAACCATTGTCACACCTAAATAGGTGTGAAACACTTTCACATCTCCCTCTTGCAAAAATGTGCTACTGGTAGCACATGCTTAATGGTGATTTCAGTTGGTTACGTGGGACCAAACTCCATCAACCACTTTTTATCTTTTTCATTCATGTGGGCCCCATATTACTAATAAAAAAAATGTTAATTTGTGTTTTGAACTAATAAATCCCTAGACATTTAAGGTCGTTATCTTAAATTTTTATGGATTTTGAGTAATTTGTGAATAATGTTCAAAATATGTCAATGTCTAGATCTATTTTTCTGTTTAAAAAGCCCAAAAATTCTACATATCTAAAATTGTTAGGTGTACTCATTTACTTTGTGAGGGTGATGATATGGTAATGTGTTTCACATATATAACATTTGCATATACTTAGAAATGTTCTCCTACGAGCAAGTCCAGCTCTGTCAGGTTCACTTGGGTCAACCTTTGATCAGTGCAAGCCCTTTCATACTCTCATCCCCCTGTGATCTGACACATGTTCAATTTCACTTTCATCAAACCATTATCCACTGTTAGATACTTAGATTGTATTTTAAAGAAATCTACAGTCAAAAGACCACTAAACTTTTAAGGCTATTAAATCAAGAGGACTACTTTTTTTCGTTGACACTCTTCCATAAGAGAACTTTCCATGTACCCTATCCCTCACTAATGAGAAGGCATCTGAGTGGAACCCATGAGCTGCCCCATGAGTTGGACTACACATAAGCACGTATGTAGTCTGCTCTCCCCTTACATTCACATTTATAATTTTATATTTGTAAAACTCATTTCACTATTACAAGTGTAAAAGGCCAATGAGAGCGTGTTTGTTTACATGTGATAAAGTAAAAAATAGATGCAAAGTAATTTTATCTGCCATCCACTTTACCATATTTGGTTGATAAAAGAGAGTGCAGTTCCCCCACTTTTCTACGTACTTGCCGCAACTTTTTGCCTCCTAAAATTGAGGTAATATGTGCCAAAGTAAATTCAAGACAGAAAGTGTCTATTTTATCATTCTATCTTACACTTTACATTTTTCTATTACAAAAACAAATACAAACATTCTTTCACTATAAACTTTATCTCATTTTCACTATTGACATACCTTTATCATAGATGTAAATATTTTACACTCTTTTAACCCTATTCTTATCTCCATCCTGCATTTAAATATCCCCATCATTGCTTAATGATGTCAATGATCCCCACGGTGTAAGGGGATTCATCTACCAGATAACAAGATTCCACCCTTTTGATTGATGATGCCAAGTTAAAGGTTGAAGGGGAATATAAAACATTATTTCTTCGAAAAAAGGTTGTAAAAAGAGAAAAGAAAGAAAGATAAACAGATGTCTTTGACCTTCCAATCCAGAAAAATATTGCTTGATTGTTGTCTTCCATCTACGTTCAGACTCATTAGTTTAACCCATTTGATCACAAACACTTAAGAACTTAATTTTTGTTCCATCATTTGGTGTGGTGCTTTTTACGTGGAAAGTGAAAACTTTTTAACTTATGTTTTAGATCCTGAAGATCTGCACTACAATACAAACCAGCGCTCGAAGGAAAAGGACTAGCAAATTTTGGCCCTGGATGCTGTATTGTCCCCTTCTGTTTTATAGAGGGAAGAAAACCTTACGTGGTCTGTTGGGGTTTGGGTTAGCAGGTAAAACGAAGGGGACATGTATTTCATGATGGTACTTTGGCTGGCAGGATTTGGGGGACCATCCTTCCTAACTTAATTATCCTGTGAAAGAAATGAAAGTCTTCTGCCATGATGGGCCTGTTTGATGCAAGTTTCTTCACATTGACAGAGCAAATGCCAACACCGTGCATGGGGCTTGTTTAAGGGTTGGTGTGACTATCTTATCCTGCCCCTAGACCTACGGCCAGTTTGTCAAATCTTATCTGTCTTTGTTCCACTCGTTTATTTCAATTAGAAAAAACAAACTTTTTACATTGTAGAAATTATATAGACAAAATCTTCATATAGGAAAAATGGTACGAACAGACTAATTATCAGTACAAGCAAACTTATCGTATTATAAAAGTTATATTAACAAATTTATAAAAAATATTTATTAAAAAATTACCCTTAGGTTAATTTTTAAAAAGTGAGAATATGGCTTAAAGTTGATTGAACCTGACATTCACATCCATTATGCCAAACAATCTAAAACACTCAAATGTCTATTTAAATTAATTTTAAGTTAAATAGGTACGAAAGGTAGACATGCCAAAGGACACTCTAGTGTTTTAATGGTTGTATGCAATTGATGTTGAATTTTTTTTTTTTTTTTTTATTGTCTTGTTTGCTATAAAAGTGTGATGATTTAATTGTAATATAGGCTCTAACATTGTTCAACCAAATGGACCTTGCATTTCCTTCTTTTCAACTTACAGTTGGTTATTTACCACAACAAAGTTTTTACAGCGGATTGTTTATAGATGGGCGGCTGATCCAAACTATATATTTAAGACAAGCCCATGTTACGTTGCGATCGATCTTGTCGGCTTCTGGTCAAATACATCTGAGTCGAGCAGAGCGTAGACGTTAGACCTGACTGACACATGATCAGGTCTAAAACTGTAGCCTATTTTGAAAGAGGTGTGTGACTGAGTGAAGACTGAAGAGGGTCAAGCCTTCCATTTTGAAATCAGACCTTGCTTGTTCTGGTTGCTGGGACCGGTTAAATCCTTCTGGCCAAAAGTGTAATTTGGGTTGGGCTTGTTCTGTTTTGGTTAGGTTTAGGCTTTTGCCTTTGAAAACTCCATGGAATTCTGATTGGATTGAGTTAAGAGAGTTCAGTTGCCTCGAGTCTGACTCTGTTGTGCTGATGGGGCTTACTGGTAATCACATGTGGTTAGACCCCAACCAATAGATAGTTACCAGAGGACCCTCACACATGGGAAGAATGTTTTGTTTTGTTTAGGAAACCACATTCATTGGACCTAAAAATCTCTCTATACCCTCTATAAGATATGGATCGTGATACCTTGATTAAGGGTTTTAAATCTGCATCTAAAAGGACATGATATAAACCTTTTAGGCTCAGGCGGATGATAAAACCCTGGTAGTGTTTTAACTTTAAGCTCTCTTGTGCTGATAATAAAAAGAGAAAAAAAAGGGGGAATAGAGCGATTTCCTCTTTCCGTTGGTTAGATCCAAACCGTCCATCATCACATTCCACAATTAGGGTGTAATCCTTGCCGTTCAATCATATAAAGTGAAATTGAAATTATTGATCGATCGATCAATCTCCAGTAGAGGAGGTTCTTGGATCTCAGCACCTATTTTTTATCCAGTTTTTGCATTTGGAGCGGCTGATTGAAGGCTTCCACAGCCTGTCAATGGGACGGGATGAAACGGGTAAAAAGCCCGGCCCGGCCCGTTCCAAGCCCGAAAATACAGGGCTTTTAAAAAAATTTGAGCCCAATGGGACTGGGTTTGGACAATACATTTTAAAATCCCGCCAAAATGGGACCGGGACTGGGCAGAAACAACCCAGCCCGTTCAAGCCCGGCCCGGCCCGGCCCGTTGCGTTGCAAAGTCCTTTAACAATAATTATATATATATATATATTGAGGAACAGTTATAGGGGTCGTTCTTACAAAAATACAATAGGAAAGGAGGAGAATATTGATGAACAATTATGGGGTTCACTGGTATAGGGTCAATAGAGCGGAGCCTTAGCGGCTCTTGTGTCCATTGTGGCTCACATGCCAATACCCTCTTTTTCGAAGGCACCATTCTTTGTCCACCTGAAGCCTGGAAGTATTTTTCGATCCAACAAACCAATCCAGAACTTAAATGATGATCACATAAGCTACCAATTAACATATATAGTTGATAGACACCATTTCATGCATCCAATTGAGAGGAAAATAATACTGAACTAGCATTGTGATCTAAATCTCTCATTCATGGAGAGTGCTGATGCAACAGAACACAATCGTTGAATGAGAAAGAATCGGTAGATTAAATGATTAGGATCATCAAAAGCAAAGCCTATTATGTTAGATGATATTTCTCTTGGTATAAAATAGCTGCTTGAGGCATCAATTCAAGAACACATGAAGGTCCCAACTATACCATCTCTTTGCTCAAGTGTCCTGAAGAGGGTGTTTACCACTAGGGCCTTGAGTTTATGATGTAGATTGCTTGTAGGACGACCCCTAAAAAATCTCCCAAATATGGAAACCATATACCATTACAGCTGACCTGAATGTAGAAAAGTTCAGATGATGGACCCATAGAATGTTACAAACTACTGAAGCATAGAATGAGTTTTGCTTACAAACCTGAAGGTCCCAATTAGAGAATGTTTTGCTTATCTCTAGGATCGGGCTAATCCCAGGCCCGGCCCTGTCCCAGCCCAGGCCCGTACGGGACGGGATTAGATGTAGACCCGTTCAATTTAGGGCCGGGATTGGGCAACACCTGGCAGGCCGATCCTATTTTCGGTAAGCGGAATTGGACAACCCAAGCCCATGCCTGGCCCGATCCATTGACAAGCCTAACTGTTCCACTGCCTTCTCTTGGCTAACAAATTCAACACTTTAAAACTGGTTCCCTTTTTTTTTTTTTTTTTTTTTTTGTTCTCTCTCTACCTCTGAGTATAAAGTCTTCAATTATGACTGGGCTACTCAGCTACTTTCCCATTTACTTGGGAAGCAACAATAAAATCCTAAGGGGTAGCTTAATTGGCCTAGAACCATAGTTTGCACCTGGAGATTGTACGTTCGAAACTGCACTACCATACTGGGACTATAGGTGAGTTTATCCGGCTTTCCTTTAGGCCTGAAGGAATTAGTCCAGCCCAAAGGATTGGGAACCCTCCGATAAAAGAAAAAAAAAAAGAAAAAGAAAAGGGGAAGCAACAATATAACTAGTTATGGGCAGACTTAATTAACCAGGTTCAAGTGTAATTGGTGATTTACCAAAAAGTGTAATAGGTGCAACTGGCTTTGGCTGATCTTGGCATGCTCTATATCAAATGAATAGCTGGTGCTGGTGCTCTCTGCTCATGAAACCAATTTAAGTTATTCCAGTCCTGGGATATGAACTTTTTATGAAGGACCTCCTTGACTGTACTGCTAGCAGTTCTTGCTGGCAAGAGGGAATCTTTATAAATATCTTTTTTTAAGTACAACACATTGACTGCATATTTTGTAATAGTTATTTGCTGATAATAAGGTTTGGAGTCCGGATGCTCTCTTTGGTCCAATCCAGGGGAGCCTGTTTGGACCAATTACCATGTGCCACGTGGTACCTTTTTTGCCAAAATAGAGAGGTCTTAGCAGGGATCCGGATTCGTTTGGTTTGGGTCCAGGTCAGGAGTGGCGAGCTGAGGAAATTTTTCATGAGGGGGTCACTATTTAAATAAATAAAAATTTGAAGGATATATTTTAAAAAATATAAGATTTTCAAAATATTTTGTTCCTCAACTATTGTTGTCCAAATACGAATATCTTATATGTAAATTATATATATATATATATATATATATGCATTATGCATAAGTATATTAAATTAAATATTATTTCGTATTAATATATCATACATAATAATATGATTTGGCCTTTTAAGTCGAGTTCTAGCGGACTCTAGGCCAATCGGGTACAACGAAGCCGGGTATAAGTTTACTCATTGAATCTGTTTTTGTTGGAGGGTGCTCTATTCATGTGGTTTATACATTAATAATTTTATAGTGTCCTAGCAAAAGGGAGTTGAGACCCATGAGAGCCCCCACACAAATGAGGAGAAGATACTCACACACACATGGCTAAGCACGCGTATAGGAAAGACTTGCACATGTGAGGAGAAGACAACTGCACTTGAGGCGAGGGAGAGACCCAATGATCAATTCCTAGTCGTCCCCGGCTGAGAGCCAAGATCCCTCGTTCTCCATTTGACATATTTGTATGTTGAGATAGATATGTCGTATTGGATCTATATGTGAAGCTGGGTTGAAATGGAACCGAACCCATGACAATTTTATGCCCATTTATTTATTGTGAAATTTCAGATAAGCACTATTTTTTTATAATTTCCTTTTTTTCAATAATAAATATGGAGATTATGCTTTTGCCTTTTGATTTGGCAACGCCAATAGCATGAATTTTCTCTTGCCTTTAAAGCAATAATGCCTAAGAGTTTGCAGATATCAAATGCAAGAAGCCACAAGAATTAGCCATTTACTTGGTCATAGCCTTAGATATGACAATCGGCAACATTCAATAAATCTTACCTTTTTTTAAATGGGGACTATATTCAAAACTCAAAAGGATGTACAGTATAAGAGATATATGTTGAATCAAAAGGGCCTAAAAGAAAGGCCAAGCCTACCCCACAAGTCATGCCTTGGCCCTAAAAGGGAAAAACATATCAACAATAAGAAATAAAAAAAAAAAGATGGTTTCAAAACTCCCTCTTTTGTTAGGCAATTCGCCTATGTGTAAGCACTTCGCAAAATGTGATGAAATGAGACATCAAAATCTTTAGAAATCTACATCACTTTTTCTATTATATTCGCAAGGAAACAAAGTGGTGTCGATGCTTGCGAAGCCCGTAGAATCACACATGAGTCTCCCTGGATGAGTAGCCACTGATTGTCAAACCAAGATGCTTCCCAAAGACCCATGTTAAGGGATAATAGCTCCGCTTTGTTATTAAAGGACACTCCCGCTGGACACGAGCAATAGAGCAAAATGATACCTTTTCATTGCTCTGCCATTCATATATTTCCCAAGGGGCTGCCATCAAAATTTAATCTCAGCACACCTAAATGGGGAGGAATCCACCCATTAATTATGTATGATATGTGTGGGTAAGAAAAGGCTACTTCCTTTTAATTGTGTAGAATGGAATTTGTTGATAGTCTTTTAAATAGTGGTAAGCATAAAGCCCATGTAAAAATGAGTTGTCTAGCTTTCTCCCCTATTTATTTTTCATTGGAGGATAATCCTTGAAAACATCTCCTACTCCTCTCTTTCCAAGTTAATCATATTGCCGCAAAAAATGAGAACTTCCACATTATTTTGCCCCCTTTTCAACCCCACTTTCATCTTCCAATATTCGAACAAGGATGGGAAGGAATTATGGAGGAGTCCATTGTATTCAAACCACCCCAAAATTGTTTTCCATAGGAGTTGAGCCGACTTGCAATTAACCAATAGATGGTCCATAGATTCCTCATCCGCCAAGTCCATCGTACAAGCAACAACAATCAACACTCGCCGCCTCCTTAATCATCCATTGTTTGAATGACACCTAGAAGTGCCGACCGCCCAAACGCCATTACTCTAGGTGGAACTTCGATCCTTCATAATGAAGCAACACGAGCATGAGGTACTAGAGCATTTATAGTCATGGATAGGAATGGGAAAGCAATTGTGAACATGCCATTCATTGATGCCATCCGTATTCTCCTATCTCTGTTGGCCCTGGGAATGAAGATGCCATTGAAAATGATCATCATACACTAGAACTGTGGTTCCTCACTTTCATTCATATATTCTTCTAAAGATGCGCCCGTCGATCCTTTGCATATATTTAATAATTTTGGCACTTTGGTTGCTAGCACAATTGAAAAGTTCAGTATAAGATGTTGCTATGGTAGCCTCCCAGACTCAAATCCAGTGCCGGAAGTAGTAACGGTCAGAGAAAAAACTAACTTTATGGAAGGCCGCTTATTTATCTTTCGGTGAAAGAATTACGTGATCAAGTAGCCTTAGGCCCTTAGCCAATCTTCCAATTTACATCATGTCTCTTTTTAGATGCCCTATGGGAGTTGTTAAACGCATTGAGAAGCTTCTGAAGGATTTCCTATGGCATGACAAGGAGGAGAAAAACAAGTTCCATTTGATAAATTGGGCAAAGGTCTACAAATCAAAATAAGAGGGCCTTGCTAGGTAAGTGGCCATGGAAGATTGGGGATTGCACGAAAGGCTTATGCTCCAAATATATCATCTCAAGAGATGGTTGGCAAATTCGAAATCCCATTCTACTATTATCTTGACTTTGGAAAGGTATTTTACCTTCAAAGGAAGTGTTCTTAAAAAGTAGATAAGGTTCAGAGTAGGAAATTGTAATAAAATCTTTTTTTTGGACAAATATGACCCCTTTTTTTTTTGTAAATGTCAATTCGCGATTAATATTTAAAAATTGATTAGATGGTGAATCGATGGACTAGATGACTTGCTAACCAATTTAATGACGAAAAATTTAAAATTTCTTAAAAATAATTTAAAATAATTAACGACGTGTAAAAAATTAATCCAATCGCAAATTCTTTTACTAACATTTTACCACTTTTGGCTGATTTTAATCTAGTACTTTGATTTTGGTTTTACTTAACTAGTGAAGGTACTGATCTCGGTCGAACCTGGTTCAACCAATCGATCTGATCCCCCTTTCAGTGCTATATGAAATATGAAACATGAATGTGGAAGATTTCTCATTTTTCTTATTAGGCCAAAACACTATTCGCGGAAGGTCTCTTGTATTTCCCTACAACATTCCAATTCACTGTTGATTTCTTCTTTTGTTAAATTTGAAAGATCATCTGGTGGGGCCCACTAAAAGTTTACTGCAAATGCTTCTCACTATTTATGGAAGCTTGCTATTTCTTCTGCGCGGGGTGCAATAGTTCAAATCTTGATATTCTGGCCTTGTTGTAAATAGAGACAATGCTGGTGCATTGTATTAATGCCACCGCTTAGTGCAACATGGGGTCAGATAGAGCTACTTATAAAACAATAGTCCATCCATGTGGAGCCCATTTTTAAATAACACCCATGAGTTTCCCATTGATTAGATCCACCATCATTTCACTGAAGTCTAAAACATTGAATAAACATCCATACAATAACATATTCACCCACGCACCATGCACATAAACACCATACATCTAAAACATTCGATTGATCGAGGCCATGTCTGTCTGAATTTTACGCATTACACATAATAGCTATTTTAGATGCCCCATGCTCGGGTAAATTTTACCCTACGAATAAATAGTATAGTTAAACTCGCCAATGCACAATTCATGACAGACTCCCTACTCCCTAGATTAGGAGTCCTTGGCCCTAACATCGAGACACTAAAAATTAGTAAAAAGTGATAATTTTGATTATGTGATTTTTATTTAGATAATATCGAAGAAAAATTAGTGAGAAATGAAAATAAAACAATAAGAACTATTATGTTTGGTTTTCCTTTCCATCTTGTTCTTATCAATATCACACAACACATTTAATTATAGAAAATACATTTATTTCTGAGAATCAATCAATATTGCTATAGTTCATTTTAGGTAAAATGAGTGACATTGTTCCAATAAATTCAACACATATTAGACATTTATCACATCATCCTCTTTTGGTCGTTTGAAAATGTACTGCTTTTCTTCTCTCTAAAAAAAACCCCACTTCAACGGTCAGGATCAATCAATGGACCATCATGCTATCCATGCATGCATCATCCTTTACATATTTCATCTATATATATGTGTGTATATATACACACACATTCATGTAGTATGTATGCATGTATGCTGTTGGATGATGACATAATCCTGTCGAAGCGAGCGCTCCTCTCCTCCCTCTCTCTCAGAGTCGCTAGGGTTTCCGTTTCCATTTCGATTTCCAAAAACCCAACCCTCTCTCCCTCGTCAAAAACCCATCCGTTTCTAAATCGAATCAAGTCTCGAACTGCGAAAAGAAGAAGAATAGATCATCTAAAAGCCCTTCTTCTAGCAACCGTACAGAACAGAAGAAGAAAAAGTCACGATTTTTTTGCATATACGAAAAGGCCATCCAAACGCGCCTACAGCGAACGGTCATGGCGAAGACGAAGCCCGGGAAGAAGGACTTGGACTCTTACACCATCAAAGGCACCAACAAAGTCGTCAGAGGTAAAAATGATCCACCCGATCTTCCTAATCCGATTCGAATCCCGACATTTCGATCCGAATTTTGAGTTCCGTAACGGTTGCAACGGTTTTTGTGCAGCCGGAGAATGCGTGCTGATGCGGCCGTCGGACTCCGACAAGCCGCCGTACGTGGCGCGGGTGGAGAAGATCGAGGCGGATCACCGGAACAACGTGAAGGTTAGGGTGAGGTGGTATTACCGCCCGGAGGAGTCGATCGGCGGCAGGCGGCAGTTCCATGGAGCTAAGGAGCTCTTCCTCTCCGACCACTACGACGTGCAGAGCGCGCACACCATCGAGGGGAAGTGCATTGTACACTCCTTCAAGAACTACACCAAGCTCGAGAATGTTGGGGCCGAGGACTACTTCTGCCGGTTCGAGTACAAGGCCTCCACCGGGGCATTCACGCCGGATCGCGTTGCTGTGTCAGTAGTCTCCTCTTCCTTCTTCTACTCAAAGTTCTTCTTTTTTACATCGTGGCATTGTTTTTTATTGTACATTGCGCGTGTTGGTTTTGCTAGATATTGCAAATGTGAGATGCCTTACAACCCGGATGATCTCATGGTTCAATGCGAAGGATGCAAAGACTGGTAATTTCTTCTACCCAAAAAAAAAAGACTTGTAATTTATTTTAAAAATGGCCTTCTTTGCTCATGTTCTGGTTTGAGTTGTTGCATTCAAGCTAAATGGTTCTTCTTTTTTTCATTTTCTCTTGCATTCAAGCTAAATGGTTCTTCTTTTTTTCATTTTCTCTTGCTTCATTACTAACAATGACAATGCCGCAAAGTTGCTTGAGCGTGAGGGCATGTCTTTGAATTATTCATCGGTGCGGGTGCAAAACCTTTCAAGTTAGAATTTTCTAGAAACTTTAAATGAATTCAAGAAAATGTTTTTTTTTTTTAAATTAAGAAAAATGTGGAAAAGGCAATACCAAAATATAATAATAAATTATACTCGAAAAGATAAAGTGACAAAAAACATAACTGGAAAGTAGTTGTGTTGTTTTCAAGGACAGAATGTGTATGTATTCATAGATGCTGCCTTCAGTTAGAAGGGTGAAGTTACTTTCTTTTGATCCCATATTTCAATCTGTGGAAGATATATTCTTATATTGATTGGGAATATGGTTGTGCCTGGAAGTGAATGGAAGGGTACTGTTATATATTTATATACGAGGATTGCAATGGAGGTAATTGAACCCTGAAGAGTGCCACTGAGAAACAACTAACAAGTTGATTGTCACACTTTGATTTGGATATATGTGATGACAAGATTGAAAAAATAATATGATGTTGGTTGGACTGTTGGAGTGAAGAATGCATTGGAGACTTAAGGTGGTACCTTCATGGACCCATACAGATTCTACCTTCATTTATGCTTTGCCTTCTTGTATAGTACCCTAATTTTGTTGATAAATATAACTCTATGTTTCAATTGATCTATCTTTAGCTCTCAAATTATTTTATTATGGTTTACCATTCTAAAAAGTAGTACATTTTTTACTCATTTTGGCCCAAACATATTATTATTATTATTATTATTTTATTGTTTTATATTGTGAGTCTTGCAATATAGTTCATTCACTCACTTTCAGCAATCAAGCATCTCTCTGATATTTGCGCTTGTGAAATTCTTATTTTTTTGTATGCATGAGTGCTGTGGAAATTTGGAATGGAAATCACTATCGTACAGTCAATGCGATTATCTTTCTAACTTTTTAAATGATTTAGTATTCCTTTCCTCATCATCATATAGCCATAATTCCTCAAATTTAATTTGACAATAAACTCTCAGATTGCTAATGCACGAAGCCTCAAAATGAGATTATCATTGGAGTATAACATTAATCAATGTTGGGTTGGATGCCATTCACACTCTTATAGAGAAAGCCTAAGTTTTTATATTTGACATATCAGCTATGCAATCTTGATACACTTTGTATAATTGTAGGAGGATATGAACCACGGTTTAAAACATTAGTACTTCCAACCAGCCATGTTGCCACTAAGTTCAAGTTGACTTAGCTGAGTTGCCACGAGACTCAGCTGAGTTCATTTGACTCAATGGGGACTGGGAAAGTCAAATTGGATTGCTGATTTTTGAACCTCTGATCTTAACAGTTCATCTAAGTGGGGCTTACCAGTTACCGTGGAAGACCATAGCCCATAATGAAAGAAATATCCTGGTTTCTATAACTTTTAATGTCTGTTTTTTTTTCCTTTTTCCTTTTTTCTTTTCTTGCCGAACTATAAGCAATTAAAGAAAACCCTAGTTTTTGACTCTTCATGTTGGGGATTTCTTTTTGAGGACATTCAGTGAGCCTATTGTGAGATCCCACCCGCCCAGGCTTGCCGGTCTTGCTTGCTTGTCTATTAGGGGGCTTGGACTACACTAAGTCCCACATCGGAATTATCCAAGTCCGGATTCTTGGCTTATAAGTTAAACCTTGTCTTAACACAACATGACGCGTTTTAAACTCGTGCTAGCTCGGATCCCATAAGAACTTTTGAAGTTAAGCGTACTCGGGTTGGAGCAGTACCAGGATGGGTGATAGCCTGGGAAGTCCTCGTGTGTGCATATGGGCAAGAGCAGACAATATTATGCTGAGTTGGGCTGGACAATATCCGATGTGGGTCCCCACTTGCCCGGGCTTACCCATCTTGCTTGCTAGCTTGCTTGTCTCCCAGGGGACTTAGACTACAATAAGTCCTACATCGGAAATATCCAAGTCCCGATCTTGGGCTTATTATTCAAACCTCATTTTAACTCAACATGACACGTATTAAAGTCGTGCGGCTCCAGATTCCATAAGAACTCCGAAGTTAAATGTGCTCGAGTGGGAGCAGTACCAGGACAAGTGACCGCCTAGGAAGTTAAGCGTACTTGGGCGGGAGCAATACTAGGATGAGTGACCGTCTGAGAAGTCCTCACGCGTGCACGTGGGCCAGAGCAGCTAAGCTGGGCGGGTCTGTTACACCTATAATCAAATGTGACTTGTCTATTGACCATAATCTATTGGATAAGTGACTTGAATCTTGTTGCTGGATGTACAGAGTTTGATAATTCTCGGTGAACTTAAAGTACCCGCATTTAGCACCATATTTTGTTTTTTCTTGTTCAGTGGTTTTTTAATTAAAATTTTTAAACACTAATTATAAGGGTCTAAGAGACGTACAAAAATAGAAAGCTTTGTACCTCAGTGGTTGAGCATTTGTCTTCACTTCAAGACATTGGTTTGAACCAGCTTATACCTCTTCTAGAAGAAAAGGGGAAAGCCAACACACTCATGGTTGAGTGGTGTTGGTACCTTACATGCCCAAGGATCGTTCCCTGGGGCTTCAAGTTTAAAGTATTACTCCTGACCAGTAGTCGAAGAAATACTAATTATAAGGGTTTAGAGATAGACAAAAATAGGGTTTAGAGATAGACAAAAATAGGGTTTAGAGACATACAAAAATAGAAAGCTTTGTATCTCAGTGGTTGAGCATTTGACTTAAGTTCAAGTTTGGCAATGAACCAGCTTATACCTCTTCTAAAAGAAAAGGGGAAAGCCAACACACTCATGGTTGGGTAGTGTTGGTACCTTACATGCCTAAGGATCGATCCTTGGGTCTCCAATTTTAAAGTATTACTCCTAACCAGTAGTCGAAGAAGGAGAAGAATTGGAAGTTCTTTGGCTTTCAAGTTTTTAGCAAAGTTTTACATTCTTAAATGTCATCAAAATTTGGATACATCTTTTAGATTTACAAAGGTATCTCGAGGGATCCATGAACCTAAATGTTTAATGCTTTTTTGGCCTAGCTATAGTATGAATCACTTTAGAAATTGATTAAATCAAGAAATCATCTTTTGGATTCGATAATGATATAACATTCATATTATGTGTCATGACCCATAATGAATGTGGGTGCTGTCTCAAGGTTCTGCTAGTAACTTTCTATCATTGGTTAAGATCTCCCTGAGTGTCCACATATGAGAATGACTCATGATCTGGGTACTGTTACTTTTACTACATTTTTACCTTATCTATGCGACAAATCCTATTTACAAGTGAATAGCAGATTTAGGTGTGAATCGTACGAATCAATACTTGTTTATCGAATCTTATGATTCAAGAGATTCACTTAGGTTGGAATAGCCACTGCAGATCTTTTTATTGTTATTTTTTTTTTCAGGTTTTTCTTCATGAACACTTCCTTATTTTCAAAAGACATCCTAACCACATAATGTTGACGATTTGAATATTATTTTTATCTTTTATTTAAAGAGAAATAAAAAGCAACTCATCTATTTTTTTCCTGTTAATGTTGATATCTTAAGACTAACCATTCACACATGTTTTGTTTTTATATATTAGTAGCATATGTTAATGATTTTCTTCATATGATTGTGTCAGGATCTTATCTGTCATTCTATTGGTGTTGCTATGGTGGGAAAATGAATGGATGTTATATAACTACTCTTTATTTTTTGTAATTTTGTAATTTTTTAAATTCTCTGCTGTGAGAAAAGAAAAATCATATGATTCGTGATATGATTCATATATGATTTGATTCGACCCCTTGAATGATTTGCAATGCAGTTTCAATTTTTGAAGCAATGCATTAAACTATGTCATTCTACAATATAGCATGTTACTTAGTAGTGTTCCATTCCAGGTGTTTATTGGTCTTCCCATTATCCTAGCTCTTTGTAACACTTAAACTCTTAGTACAGGGGTTATTTTCGGTCTTCTATCTATATGTTGAAACCATCCCAAAAGAAAGGACCTTAAAATGAAAGGGTTTAAAAGGATGAGTTTAGATGCTTTTATTTTAAATGGGGCTAGTGGTTCTCCTTGTTAAGAGGGAGGTTGGGTCTGGCTGAGACGTAATGAGGATGTGGGATATTAGGTCGGTGCTGAGATAGGATGAGGACACTACAGGATTCAAGAGGGCGCTCAGGGTGTATGGGACACCAGAAACCAAAAGGTTATTGAAGACTTTCAAATGAACTAGCTGAGAAGAATGTGGTTCAATTTTAGTGGTTTCAAATCACTGATATGAGAAATGGGGTGCAATATGTAGATTAGAGAAATGGTTGAAAGATGTAGGATCTAGAATCTGGCAAACAAGTTTTCTTTGCAGGCAAACTTTTTTTTTTCTTTCTTTTTTTTGGGGGGAGGCGTGGTTGGGGGCGGTTTAGTATCCTGGTTGCTATTTCTCTCCTACACTATTACCATTTCAGTTATATGTATATCAGTATATTCATAAAGTGAGAAGTAGAGTAACCCCGAGGGGTAGCTCAGTTGGCCTAGGACCACGGTTTGCAACTGGAGGTTTATGGTTCAAAACTGCACTACCACACTAGGGCCACAGGGGATTTACGCGGCTCCCCCTGGGCCCGTAGAGATTATTCTGGCCCTAAGGGCCGGGACACCCTCCGTTATCACAAAAGCAAAGGAAAAGGTGAGAAGTAGAGTAATGTCATAAACAAAATGACAGTATCATGAAGAATGGAATTAAATGGGAATGATTATGTCTGAGGTCACATGTCTTTTTCGGCATTCTTTGGTTGATAGGTATAGGAAACATCATACCGTAGCAACCAGTACATAATGTATAGAGAATGCCCTCAAATGCAAACCAACAAATGGCTTCACCAAAGAACATGGGGTCTTTTCTTAGATAGTGCTTGATATTTGTACAAGCAGGATTTGACTGAGATTTCCTCTAATTGGCTTGGTTCCTAAATTTGAGTGTCGCTATCATTCTTGCAGAAGGACACATCCGTTAGCAATTCTAGTTGAAACTCTGATGATGGATGGCTCTAACACCTCTCCTAAAGTCCACGCACTCTACTCCAACTTCCTTCTCCCCTGTCCTTCTTGTGTACATGCACACACATGACACATCTTCCCAAGAAGGGAGTGTAACCCCTATCCCAACTATAAAACTCATTCTTTTCTGACTTTTCTCAATTTAGCGGACTCATCCCCAAACATTGTCAATGACATTTCTGACATTCTAGCCTGATAGATATACCCAGCTTCCGTATCCCATATTTGCAATATCACCACTACAGTTAACAGTGATGAGTTTCTATCACACAATTTGTCAATCTCCAATCCGTTGAAATTTTAGGTTGTACTTCCACTCTGTTAGTTGAAGCTTATCTTTCATTGTCACCTTAACTTTAGAAGTTCCTAAGTGCCATTATATCATGTCTTGAATATGGTGCCAACTAAAGTTGTATGGTCTAATCTATATGAATGTGGATTGGGAAAAAACCAAGCTTGATATTGTTACCTCTCATGAGCTTCAATTCTCATGGGAGTTGCATCTCTTTGCACTCCCCATTGAAGTATCAATTCATCTATTCTATCTTTATATGTCCCATTTTAAGCCCTTAGATTCGACAGTTTCCTACCATCTCTCAAGTTTCACATTCACATAATCTCTTAATTCAGCCACTAGTATTACATCATCTACAAGTGACATACGCTAAGGTTACCTCCATTGAATATGAGCAGTTAGCTCGTTCATAATCAATGCGAAAAGATAAATACTTAAAGCTGACCCTGATGCAAACCTTAGTCACTGAAAACTCACTTGTATCTCCACAAATGGTCCTCACACTAGTTACGGCTCCCTCTTGCGTATTTAATGATGTCAATATAAACTCCTGGAGGACGCCTTTTATCTATAACCCACCAAGTCAAATCTCTAGGTATCCCATCGTAGACTCTTTCTAGACAATGAAGACCATATGAAGATTTTTCTTTTTTTTTTTTTTTTTTTTTTTTTCATTAATTGTCTAAGTGAGAAGATAGCTTACATAGTTTTAACTAACTCCGCCGGTTTGTTGTAACTGCCGATCCCAAGTCCGGATAAAGGAGGGTTGTATTGGGTAGGTTGATAGCTAGCATAAAACTTTTTCTACAACTCCAATATGAATTCAGAGCTATTATTAATTATTGAACTATAAATGGATAGTTCGAGATTAAATATTAGAATTGGTGGTTAATGTAAGAGGAAAGAAGTATAAAAATAAATAAATGAATTAACCTAAGAATAGTAACAATTAGCTCAAACTGTAGAGATTGGAGAACTTTTACATATTATTGTCGACATTAAAACTTTTTCCTGTCCAGTTAGACATTAAATTTTTCCCTGCCCAGACAGACCAAGCACCCATGGGTCTCCTTGGGGTCCCTCTTTATCTCATCTTCATCATTTCTGCAACATGGATGTGGGCCAACACTTCCCTTGAACAGTTGGAACCAGCAAGATAGGAAGGAGCACTCCAATGTGGCAATGCCGGCTTTTCACTACCCGCATGCTTACCACCTCTCACCGGCCCCAGCACGCGGACAGGTTCTGCTGCACTACTCAACAACCGCTCAAGCCTGCAGAGATATTTTCTGGAAGCCTTCCTATAGTCCTAATCCCAAAGATGACCCCCATTGAAGATTAACAATGCCTTCAGATTAGGAATCTTTATTACATCTTTATATCTTTGATCTCTTGCTCCATTTATCCTTTCCAATGCCCTTGTTGGATTCCTTCTTTCATTCCTGTTCGTTTGATACTTCTCCGAGACCCAAGCCCTTTGCAACTGCTTTCAAGAGACTCCTGGATTGTAGTGCCTCTGAATGAGGACGTTGAGGAGGAAATTGGAGGGAGAGACTTCAGCTGCTGGTTGGTTTTTCCTGTATCTTTCTTTTTCCGTCTTTAGCCTGAGCCATGAGCAGTTGTTAAGGCAACTGAGAGTTTATTGTTGTTTGTACCCACAGATAATTGGGAAAAAATCCATCCCTTTCCTCCACATTACTGGTTTCTGCATGTCCTTTGCTCTTCTTTGTGGTTGCAATATCTAGAAGACTAGATCTTTGAGTTTCTGGCAATACCCTCACCTGTCACCCATCTCCACAATCATCCTCGTCATTACAATTATAGCACATCATTCAAGAGCCTGAGGTTTGGCACTTGGAGTATGATCATTCAAAATGCAGAGGGTTTAGAATTGGAGCTTTTAATCATGTTTTTAGTGCTAAATGTGACCTTGCCACAAATAAGCATTCCACCCTGTGTTACGAGAGTTGGTTTGGACACGATTTCGGTTTGGCTTTCAAATGAATGTTTCGGCCAACTCGGAAATTTCGTTGAAATATTTCAGAAAAAAGTATTGTATATATTAAAATGAAAAAAATATTATATGATACACTTAATTTATTGTACTAAATCAATGCAATATGTCAATTTATATTTGATGGGCTATTTCATATTAGAGTGAAACTTGGCGAGCTGATTTGTAATAGAATGCTTTTTTATTGGAAAAAACTTGATTAGGGCGATAGAGCCCATATAGTTATTTAGATTTTAATAGATGGGCGGCTCCACAGTGGTGCCCACTAATTTCTCTAAGCCAAGAGGCCAAAATGGCATTTTTACTCTCACTTTTAAGTTAAAAAAAAAAAAAATTTAGCCCCTTCATTTGCATTTTTTCTATTATAAAGGCAACCTACATGTTGGGACAAATAATTGGATGAATTGGCTAAAATCATAAAATTCAGACCGAATCGGACGAATTGGAACGAATTTTGGTATGAATAATTACAAGGGTCCTTTTCGTTTCGGTAGAGTGAGCAAACCGAAATTATTCAGAAATTCCGGCTGAAATGAACAAAATTTGCAACACTGATTCCACCAACTCTTTTGTGAAAACCACTATGTTAAGTCAATGAAAGGCTGAGCCTTTTTCACTTGGGTGTCAATTGAACCAGTCCATAGTGGACAGTAGCAGCCAATACATGTGTAGTTTGGCTATAAGATAGGGCATGAGGCCATTACACAGTTCACTGCAGCTGATGCATTTGCATATTGTTAACCACGGCACCTTGTCAATTTTGGTATATGCATGACTTTCCATCTCTTTTATTTGGATATTTTGTAGATGAATGAGATGGATGGATTGACTAATGTTCGAAGTATAAAAACTAAGTACATATAGTGAGGAACTGAGGACTAAACTTGTAGAATATTGGTCAAGAAAGGACTAACAAACTTGTTGAAATCCTCAAGGCATAAAAGCCGTGAATGAAGAAATTGTATGTACAAGAGAACCTCACCTCTTTTCTCTTTGGTGTATGCTCCTATGTTGCAATGGTGAAGATATTGACGTAGTAAAATCTCATTTGAGAAGCTGAGTGGAAGTTGTATATCCAACATTATTAGGAAGTTTCCACATTTTGGGAACATGTACACATCGATTAATCTTCTAATCATCTTGTCGAAGGAGATAACTTGGTCAAACAATCGGAATACGATACACTTACGTGCAAGTTGGATTCTTTTTCTAGATTGGATTATGGTGATTTAGTTACTTCTCACTAAGAATGAATCAACTTAATGCATTGGCAGTGCCAACTGCTTTTCCAAATAATCTTTGACGGTATTCCTTGATTTTCTCTTGCATTGGTGCCACCCATAGTTTTTCTCTTATGTCCCCATTTCCTAATTATATTATGCACTATTTCTCCACCTATGAGACTACAGAAATGAAGAAATAAATGATAATAAAATCTATTTCTAAATTAATTTCTTCTCCTTCGATTTTTGTCTTGCACACCGTGGTATCTCCTACAATATTGAGGTCATCATTTTTCCTTTCGCGTTCCAGCATGCTAATAGATACCATTTTCTCCTTCCTACTGATAAAAAGGAAAAATCCTTCTCCTTCCTAACCTAACATTCTAATTATCGTAGGCTTTATTTATGGTTTTGTTAGCATCTCTTCTACTACCATATGACTTTCAAGGTAATTTTTACTTAGTTTTCTGCCACTCCTTCAGAAATGTTTCTTTCCGCCGATAGCCTTTCGAACATTAGGGTTCAACTGCAAATTTTCCTTATGTGCAGAACTCTTCTTCCTTTCTTGTATCCCAAGTATGCAAGGCAACCTGGTTAATGAGATCTTCCATTTGGACACAAAATTCTATACATATCCTAATTCTAGGTTTCTTGGTTTAATAATTTCGTTGAATTTTTTAAAGTCGTAACATTTAAGCTCCAGCATCTTATACAAAATCAGTAGTCTATGTTGTTCCACAAGGCACTTTCCTAATGTGACTTGTCAACCTTGTAAAATCAACCATTTTCTAAATCGTCACAGAATTAATCTATTTGTATTCTTTCATATCCATTTTTAATGTTCCTATGTGTTTTGTTTCTTCTCAAAGTGCAGATTAGTTATTCTATGCATGATCAAAACACAATTAAGTGGATGAATTTGCAATCTCTTGCAATCTCTTTCTTTTCTTTAAAATCATGATGGGATCTGGTGCATTTTTTCTTTGAATTCTTTTACCCAACTACCTCTGTTACCTATTTAACATTTTCTGATTTTCTGGCATTAGTTTATTGTTCACCATTTTAAAGAGTCTTGTTCACCATTTTAAAGATGTGACTCTACAATGCCTCTTTTTGGCTTTTAAATATTTGGTAGATTTTACTTTATTCTTCTTAACTTGCATGCTTGTTTCCCTGTTTTGCACAATGTTTTGTTTCATATGTATATCTTTCATTGAAGTTATTTCTGCTGTGAATTATCAATGGATTTAAATTTAATTATACATGATAGTTTTCACTGTATTCAGTGATACTTATCCTTCTCCTTGTTACTATCTTGATAGGTTCCATCCTAGTTGCATGGGTATGACTATTGAACAAGCAAAAAAACTAGATCACTTTTTATGTTCTGAGTGCTCTTCTGATGAGGATACTAAAAGATCCCTGAACAATTTTCATGTTTCACCACTCTCCGAGCCGAAGGTGAGAATGCTAGTCAATGTTTATTTTATTATTTTTTGTTTAATTTATTTTTACTTGTTGCTTAAGTTGTTTTTTGTGCAAGACTACTCTTGGTTACATGGGTTATTATTTATATGTTTATGTTGGGGAGATTACAGGGTCTCCCTTTCTTTATCTATATAATTGGTTTTAGGACGAAAGCATATCATAAGAAATTCCTAACAGTGTAACATTCAATAAAGAGAGGAAAAAAACCCTTATAGTGTTCTATTCAATAAAAGGGAAAACAATAAAAGAACTTCCTAGCAGTGAAGCTCTGTAAAGTGTCAAGCAGTCACCCGTCTAGCTTAGCACTTGAGTTTCATAGATTTTGAATTGTGGCCTCATTTGTACAGATACCCTCCAAATTGATGAGCCTTTTAGGTTTGTAACCTTACTCTTAACGATGGACCTTAGGCGAATGCATTCATTTTGCAAATTCTCTATGTGCCAGTAACTTTTAAATTGCATCAAACTTTGCATGGGAACATGCAAGCATCGTATGAAGCACAAAGTCAGAGACAGTTATTATGATGTGCAAAAAAACTGCCTATCCGCCAAATGCTGGGTCAAGTACTGAATAAAGATGAAGTGCAACAAATCCTCTGAAACTAAAGCACATAAAATCAAAATCCAATAGGATTGAAGACTATTATAACTAGGGATGCCAATGGACCTCTGATTGCCCAGTTACTTGAAGGTTCTGAGCTGAAAAATCTGGGCTCAGACCCTATTTTTTGGGCCCGATTGATAATCTAGTCCGGGACTGCGTCCAGACTCCAGTGTGGTGTGTGCTACATACCGATTTACAATTACCGAAGGATATATTGATAAGCATCATATTAATATAATTTTATAGGAGAACCTGATGAAAATGTGTAGCGCAGATGGTTAGGAGCATCAGGTTGTAATCTTGAGTTCTCAAGATTAGTGTTTTCGTTTTGTTTATACTGATTATGTGTTGGTAGACTCTCCATTGGAGTCAGGCCTGGGTTTGTGTATATGCATTTAGTTGGGTCCTAGTCTGGGTCCACCATGGACCCCTGAATCCGGCCATTTACATCCTTAATTTATTAGTTTATTACTCTTAAGTATCATCATCATCATCACACCACTTAAGCCTTATCCCATCTTATGTAGAGTGGGCTTTGTTACTTCTATTCCATTTACTCCAGTACACTTCTTTTCTTTGTATAAGGGCTATTTTCAGTCCATCTCAGATGACATTCAGTTAGTTTCTCTTTTATGTTCGCATATTTTCCTTAAAGTATAAAATGTTATGGCATGTTTCTCTTCTTCATTTTGTAGTTTTGGCTGATGTTGGAGTTTAGAAACCGAACATCATTTTTGTCATTACCATGAAAACCTTATCCAAATGTGTGGTCGGCTAACAGATACAATTTAAAGAGGTGGTGAGTTGGTGGGACTAAGTCCCCCTGCTTAAAAGAGGAGATTTGTGGATTAGGTATATACGAAAAATGAGCCCCATTTGATGTTGCTCAAAGGCGATGAAAAGGGTCTGTCACTGCCTCATGGTAACTGCCTATGATGATACTAATATCAGCATCATTCAGTAGGGGTGATCTTTGGTCAATTTAAAGAGGCGGTGAGTTGGTGGGATTAGTTTGTCTCACTGCTTAAAAGATGATGTTTGTGGATCAGGTATATACAAAAAAATGAGCCCCATTCAATGTTGCTTAAAGGCAATGAAAAGGGACAGTAACTGGCTCATAGTAACTGCCTATGATCATAAGAATAGCAGCATCTTCAATAGCGTTCATCTTTGGCCAATAATTAAGGCACAAATACTCTTTTTATGTATTGGAGTTCACTAGTTCCGACAACTCATTTAACCTTTACTGATTAAAAAGAAAGGAGGAAAAACACTTGTTCCATCCACCAACTTGCCACATGTTCCCCTTTGCAGATTCATTATTTTGTCTACACAGTGGTTCCTCTGGATATAAAGAAAGCATCAGCAAGAAAACAACCTACTTGCTAAGATAATGATAAGACCATGTTGAAAGTCGACGTGGCATAATCAATGTTAGAATAGTTAGGAAACTATAACAGATTAGGGATTTAAATACTAAAGATGCAATGCTGTGGTTTGTTGAGATGTTCAAACAGAGCCCAAGCCCTTCGTATCAATGGGTGTCACAGATTTTATTCTAAAATTAGCCAATGTTGAGCTAGTCCCACAGGAAGAGTATAATAATAACTATAACAGATGTAAAGACAAAATCTCTGAGTGTTTAGTCTCCAAGGCAAAAAGAAGAAGAAGAAGAATGAACTTTGAAGAGGGAAAAGCTGATTGCTGATAGTGATCTTTTAAACAAAGGTGGTGCAACTTAGGCGGGGCCAAGCCCGAACCCACATGTCTTGACCCAACCAAAAGTGAGATTTGGGTTGGCTTTTTGGGTGTGGGTTTTGGCCTGGGTCTGAACATTGAAGCCCTCATGGAATTCAGCTTGGGTTCAGGTTTAAGCTTCAGGTACCTAAATTAGACCCAAGTACCCTATTTATCTGTGAAATTTATGTAGGTATAACATATAATACACAATCTGTACACTATTGAAGTAGATCATTTATCTAAATTTTACTCTTTGAAAGCAGACTAAACACACAAAATTGGGTACCCCATTCCCACCGAGTCCATTAAAAATCTGTTAAATTATGTTATACATTGCTGTACCCTTTTCTTTAAACTTGCCTATTTTGATATATTTGTGTTTGTTAGAGTGCGTGAGTTTGAGTTCCCAATGTAGCAGAGAGGGAGGGAGGCAATTCTATTACTATTTGGAAATGTAACTATAACTTTATAAGGAGTAACCGAGTTTCAGCTAGGTTACTTTGAAAAAGAAGGTACCCTCAAATTCAAATATTGGGTTTTTGAGGTGGTACAGTGCAGAGAACAGACTGGGTTCATATCCTTCATAGCAAAAATTTACATTTTTCTTTGGGGGTGACGCTTTAAATAATTATTCACATCATCGTCATCATATTCAAGGCCTTAGCCCCTCAATGTGGGGCTGGATTTTTGAATTCTACTTTTCTTCTGATCCCTATCAAAGGATGTGTTCTCTTTCATTTCACAGTTTGGATTTTCACTTTCAATTCATTCCAAGTTGTACTGACTGCCCCTTTTAGTGTTCATTATGTCTTCTACACAAAGCAAACAATAATGCGTATTCTAGTAAATAAATAAGTTATTGATCCCTTAGCAATAGCAGCATTCCACATTTGTCATTCATTTATTGTGGAAACATATGCCATTGTTCCAATACTTAATTGTCAAATTGTGCAATGTCAATCTATTCATGCTTTTATTCTTGTGTAAGTCTATGACAGGCATTGAAACTTGTTTAAATCCAGGCAAGCTAAAATTCTTGGATTGGTATCCAATTACGTTCCTTATCAGTTTGTTGGTGACAGTTGCTGGTTTTTCATGTTGCATATCAGGTGGAGCCCAAGCGCCGTAAACGATGACTGGTGAGATACAATGGTCATGGCATGAGGTATGCATTTTCTTGGATGCTAGCTGTTCAATGTTGGTCATGTGGAATTGTACAGTGCAGAGAACAGACTTTGATTGCACCAAGTAGAGGAACTAAAGGCTTTTCTTTTATGAATTTATGTTGTGCTCACTTGGTATGTCCTATCGCCAAGGTAGCGAATTTGGAGTTTGTGGTGTCTGGTGTACAATTTATTTGCATGGATATTCTTGCCTAGGCATAGAATCTTAAGGAAATGACCATGAGGAGAAAAGCGGGGGAAATGCTTTTTGGCACCTTTGATATGCTGTCATCTTGTGTGGACAATGCTTGCTCGGTCAGTACCAAGGCAAGTTATTGCTGTTATATTCTGGATGAGATATAATCATATGTTGTTGGCAAATGATCCAAGCTGATACCTTTTCACCCTTAATGCAAAGGGCCTACTGGATAGTAGGGCACACTTTCAGATTGGATCATCCTGTTGGATTAGAAAGTGGTCCATGGACGTCTAGGATTGTCCCTATCTTATCACCTAACGTAGTGATTCTAGTCGTCCACCAAATCCTTGCGACTTCCAACTCGAGTGATGACGGGGACCCAATATGTAGGTCCGCTGGGCCAAAACCAGGGCTGGTGTTGCATTCACATGAAATCTTTCATCAAGTCTTTTGCACTTATCCTATCTATATCTTTGTGAAGTCTTGAATTTTGGGCCAGAGTATTTACATGTGGGGTCGAGCACAAGGCCTGCCGTCACTGCTCAGGCACATGTTCTTTGCCAGATGGTCTGGACTTTTGGTAGGGCCATGAGGTGGGGCATTTCCCCATGAATCAGGTGATTTAGCAGGGCCTCCGATGTGGAGGCAAAACTTAGTCTGGCCAAGCCGGAGCCTGCATGAAATGTAATTTGCTAGGCTTGCTTGGTTTGGGCTCGGGATAAGAGCCTTGATTTTGATGTCTGAAGTGCAGTTTGAGTCATGGTTTTAATGGATGGTACTGGGTATGGGTTTACTGAAACCGATGAGCATTGGCCATTTGGAGATGGTGATGTATACTGGTTATATCGTTGTGACCTTGCAAGAAGGTTGAAAACATTCAAAAAAAAAAAAGGTCTGGAAAATCAAGAAATTGAAATCCTAGAGTTCGTCTCTTCTAGAAATGACCCGATCTATTCTGTGTACACATCAGTCCCTGTGCCAGGCCAGGAAGATGTTCTCAACTGAACATAGATTTCGTGATAATTGTTAACTCGATGGGTTGCATTACTTTGTAGATTTTTTTTCTATTGTGTGTTTTCTTGTAAGTATGTCATTTTTATTTTTAATTTTATCCTTTTCAGGTTGTAAATTAGAATATTAGAATTTTCAAATAAATGTAAAAATGCCTTCTTTTTTTTTTTATTTTATTAACACTGTCAATCGTGAGACTGATGGTCTTTAATGTGGCGAATCTTGGTTTTCACATGCACAACTCTAAATAATGTGGTGCATATAAATGTCATTTCCTAGTGGGGGTGGGGGTGGACGTGAATTCTTGACAATCAAGGGGAAGAGTAGGATGGATGGGTTCTTAAGCGCACTGGATCCAATTTCATTATCATTGCAATCAAATAATATCAGCAGTTGGATTTTTCCTTGGTAACGTATGTGTAAACTTGCTTGTGATAAAATTCGGTGGATGGGTACTCAGACCTCAAGTTGTATTACTATTTTTAACAAAATTAAAGTAGCATGTAGATTGCGTTGTGGAATTGGCCAGGTTGGACTTTGGAGTTTTTGTTTCTCTCTCTCTCTGTTTTTTATTTTATTGTGGGACCCTTCATGTACGTCGTGTTGTGGACTTGGCCTTAGTAGTATTAGATGCGTGCACTCACTGCACTTGTTGCTGCATGGGAAACTGTCCCTTCTACTGTTTCATATTCCCAAGGAAGAAAAGAATCTTGCTCGAGGAGAAGTTGGCACCGACAAGTGGCCAAATCCTACATTCGGCATCCACTGGAGAAACTATATGGGAGGGGAAAGCCCACTTTTCATTTTAAATGTGTGAATCAAAAAAATAAAAATAACTGTTAATAATGTTGATATGATAATTCTGCAATTGACCCTGGTACAAAAGAGAGAGAATCAATCATCTAGGGTGGAGCTTTGTGGACAACTTCGCCACTGTATGATCCGGCTATCATTTTGGCGAAAGGAGAGACCAAACAACTGAAAATAAAAATCCATGATAAAAACCTGTTAGAGGTACGTTCGGCTCATATGAGGCACTTCACCCTGTTGATCCAATGGATTGAACCTGAATGGCTACCGTGCTAATATGTATAGTGTATGTGTGTGTGTGTCTATATATATATATATATATATATCATCTGGATGATGATGAATGGAATATCACAATTCACATGTCACAACCCTTCTAAGTAGAAGATTTGAATAAATGATATAACATCCGAGATAAGTCAGCTGACTCAGTGGAGGTAAGAGGCATTGCTTCCCACCAAGAGTAGTATCCCGAGTGTTATTTTTGGGCAATGGAGGTGGTGGGGTGCTCCGACGACATGGAGGATAATGGAAGAAGCATACTCAGTGCATGTTCATGGAGGAGGCCATGGATGACCCCTAAGCTCATAGACTAGTTTAGTTTAGGAATATAGTATGGTTTACCATTCTCTCCAAAGTGGAGACATTTTTAATGAAAATAGAGAAAGATAAAAGATTTTCCAAGAGTCTTCATCTAATTCACGAGCCCCTTATCCGTTCACGGGCAGTAAGAAAAAGGAAGGGCAGGGCCCTACTTGCTGAGGTGGTTTAAGGCCATCAGAGTCCATCAACATAAAAAATGCCCGCTCAACTTTAATGGTTGCCTTTTGATCACTGCTACACTCAACTTCAGACTTCAGAGGCCTGGCTGCCATCTGGATGCCAATATTTATTGCCATAAAAGGCAACGAATATTACTCTTTTACATGGCTCTATGCCTCTATCACTATCAGATTCAGCCCCCATCCATTTTATTAATTAATTGAATCAACACTGCACCAGTTGGTATTTTGCATACCACCCCCATCTTATTGAAAAACCTGAATGCACTTGATGTATTGGGGTTGATATTTTGCATTACATCCCATCTTTTTTTTTTTTTTTTTTATTATCGGAGGGTTCCAACCCTTTGGGCTGGACTAATCCCTCCGGGCCCGAGGGAAGCCGGGTAAATTCCCCTGTAGCCCCAGTGTGGTAGTGCAGTTTCGAATCCACAACCTCCGGGTGCAAACCGTGGTCCTAAGCCAACTGAACCATCCCATCTTATTAAGATCTTTCCATCTCCCACCTTATTATCTGAGACCGAGACTGTTAGTCTCTTACTTTTGCTGCAGAGCGCAGCAGAGCCCAATATAAGAGTCATAAAAATCAAACTAGGGTGGAGCAAAACCATGGAACTTACCAGAGGATCTAGATGGAACAAGATTTTGATGATAAGGATGATAATGACTGCAGCGAATCATGTTACACAAACAATTCTAAAATCAAATTAATGGCAAAAGCATTTGGTAGATAACCCCAAAGATTCCATTGATTTAAATTGCTAGAGAGTAGCAACAGTTGGAATTCAGAGAGATGTGATTGGTCATTGGTTCTGAAGGAAGAGACATGTAACCATGAAAAAGGAAGTTCCCACCTGTATTTACAACAGTATTGTTCTGCATAGTTCTCATTCTTCTTTTTTCCTAAAATAAAAAATAAAACAAAATACAGTGGCTCTAAACCTCTTGCTAGCACCTATTAGTCTTGTACAAGATAAGCAGCCCTCAGTCCTTTCATTAAAAAAAAAAAGGAAGGAAAGAAGGAAAAACAATCACTCAGGCCGCATCAAATGCACCAACCACTCAATCTCAACAACACACAGCATATAGCAGAAAAACAACATTTAAAAAAGGTCATTTACTACAAAAATCCCCTTAAATAGGGTAATCACAGTTGAAGACCCTAAACTTTTATAATGACGACCAAGGACCTCCAGCCCAAATCATCTCTTTTTTTCCCGTTTTGCCCTTTTTTGTTGATGTTAACATAAACAGCATCAATATAAAATTGTGTTGACATCAACAAAAATGTCCAGTTATTACAATCAGTGACCCTGTGAATTTGTTGACGTCAATAGAAGATTCTTCGATATCAATATAAAATTGTGTTGAAGTCAACAAAAATGTCCAGTTATCAGCATGAGTGACCTTGTGAATTTGTTGACGTCGATGGAAGATTCGTCAACATCAACAAAAAATTGTATTGATGTCAACAAAAATGCCCAATTAGCGTCAACAAAAATTAAGTTTTCCATTGTTTAGGGTTTTGTTGACATCAAACGATCTCTCTCTCACTCTGATTGAGAAAAAGGGGTAGGGCATTCATCTCCTTCTTCTCCTTCCTCTCTTTCTTCTATTCTACTGTTGTTGTTGATTTGGGGGTGAAGAATGTTTTTTTTTTTAGTTACGTTGACATCAACTAACCAAGGGCAAAAACGGAATGAAATATTGGATATTGAGCTGAACGTCCTTGGCCATCATTATAAAAATTTAGGGTCCTCAGTTGTAATTACCCTATTTAATGAGATTTTTGAAGTAAATGTCTCTTTAAAAAAAAAATTCTCTACTATCTACAATTGCACACATTTTTCATTTGCTTTCGACTGTCCATTTTACCCCACAGTTCAATTAGCACCATCTACAATGGGGTTCACAATTTGAATGCTTTTATATTTGGTAATGTTAAATATGAACCATCTCATCTGTAAATGATGATAAAATATGATACCCATCCCTATAGTGCCTTAATTGGTGCATATCCATATGGGCCACATTGGCTGCCTCTTTGATGACTCATAGCCCATTAACGAATAAAGAAAAGCAAATCTCAAATATGAAGTTGATTACTATCTGGTTTCATCATACTCCTTTAACGGTGACAAATGATTTAGAGCACTTTCTCCTTTGTGGAGAAGCATACATTGGGATCTGCTAAAACTTTATTAGCACAGTACCAAAAAGCCTGAGGGAAAACACTCACTGGCCACTACTGCCACTAACAACAGACACCCAACTCTCCAAACCATCAGCTTTAGATATGCACAGATATGCATACAGAGCTAAGAGAGAAAGGGATGTCCTTGCATTCGCAGCGGCCATGTCAGACATGGGCAAGCTTTTATAGGATGAGAGGGAGATATCTCAGAGAGATACACACGAGTAGAAGAGAAATGGTAGCTATTTGCCTGCTTGAGTTGTCATGAGAGTAGAAAGACAAAAGGGTAAGTAGAAAAAAAGTAAAGAGAGCCATTGGTTTCAACGTACTGTGTGGCCTGTCAATCTGCTGTCTGCCCTCTTCTGTTTTATCTTTGTTTCTTGTGCTGATCTGCACATACCCATCTGTAGTGGGTCCCACTCTTTTTTTGTATTTTCTATTTCCATCACCACCGTACATATTGTTTGTGCATGGGGAGAGGAATAGGGAGGACCAGTGAAAGATGGTTTTGGATTTTTCAGTTATTCCCATATGCACCCACCCACCTTTTTGATTCCGTGACTTGGGAGTGAAGAAGGCCTTTTGACAGAGAACAGTCAGAAGGGTTCTGTCAAACTGCCTATCGCCAGGTTGTAGGATGGCCCAGCTACAAGGCTAAAATGCTCTCTCACTTGGATTAGTGGAGAGGGCAGTGTGGACACCCTTTATTGGATATGGACCGTCCATTTTCTGCAGACAGTGCTTGATTATGGGCCATGACACAACAGTCTGTTTGAAGTGTTCAAATTCCCATGCAAGTATGATGTATGAATATCCTCTAAAGTACTATGCAACACCCATGAGTAATAAGGAGGGAAGCTTCTTTGCATTAAAATTTTGGGAGGATGTGAGTCATCCAATACAAGTTGCTTTTCATGAACCATTTGACCAGAGCTCCATCCAAGGAGCAATCTGAACCATCCAAATCCAATCGATGGTCTGCTACATGGGTGAGGTTGTGAGTCATCCATAAAGTTGCTTTTGATGGACCATATGACTAGAGCGCCATCCATGGAGCAATCTGAACCATCCAACCAATGGTCTGCTACATGGGTGAGGTTGTGAGTTATCCATACAAGTTGCTTTTGATGGACCATTTGACCAGAGCTCCATCCATGGTGGAGCAATCTGAATGAATGGTATGCTACATGGGTGCCCAATGAAATTTAAATGGAAAAGGTATTTATATAATGGGACTTAACCTTGGATTGGACATGCCTCTCTGGAATATGATTTCACTTGGATATAGATTTGTTTGGAAGACCTAGGATTAAAAAAGGCAAATAGCAGGATGGTTCGGAAGTATGTATCAGTCTAAAAGCCTGCAAAAGTTGGCTAGATCCAATGGGCAATCCAAACTTGATGTTTTGACAGCTCATCCACATGAAGAATCTCTCCAACTCTCTCTCTCAAATATTCTCCGAAGGGAGTTGGGCTAGGAGTAGGGTGAAAATGTCTAGTGACAAGGAGAGGAGGGCCCTTTAGAAAAAAAAAAGGGCATCATGAAATCCTGAAGTTCTTTCTAATGAACGGGCATTTTGTAATAAATGGTTTAATATTTTAATTGATTGACCACCTAATGCCGACAACAATATTAAAAAGGAGTATACTTTAACTTTGGACCATTGAGGCTTTAAAAAGGTGGAGGGTACCAACCAAACAACATTCATAAAAGTTCTGTTGAGGCTTTAAAAATTGGAAAAGAATAAAAGAATAAAGAGTCAAAGCTCATCAAATGATAAGTTACTGATTTTGATGCAATAGTTCGTTTCAACAAAGGCATCATCTAAGCTGAGATGAGTTATGCTGTGTTTGCGAAGGGGGGAGGGGAGGGGAGGGGAGGGAAAATTTATGGGGAAGGAAAATGAAGGGGATGAAAGGGGAGGGAAAATTAATTTTACCTCCTCTTGTTTGGGAAATAAAAAAGTAGAGGGAAGAAAAGTGAAAAAGTAGGGTTTTATTTATTCGTGAAGTACATGAAAAATTATCATTTTGCCCTTTTATAAAAATTTCTAAAGGACAACAAAGGACAAAAAGGGCAAAAAAGACTTTTTCCCTCATTTTCCTCCCCCTCCCTCATTTTTCCCCCATTTTTGGGGGGAAAATTTTTGCCACAAGAAGACAAAAATTTTCCCCCCACTTTCCTCACCCCCCCCCCCTCCCAAACACGCTCAAAAAGATTTTCCCCCCACTTTCCCCTCCTTTTTTTCCTTCCCCTCTCTTTCCCCCCTTCCCAAACAGAGGGTTAATGTTCATGCTGTTGAAATCTCAAAGAACCTAATATAATTAAATAGAAGACAGACCTAGAACCATAGGTCATAAGGCTTCTTAGTTGATGAGATAATCACATCATGTGATCAAACAATAACCCCTTCATTCTCCAGTTTCTTATCTTTTGTGAAAGTATTTTGTAATGGTTGAAAATATGATGCTTACACCATTTTTAATTTTGTAATGGTTGAAATTATAATGCTTACACCATCTTTTTAATAATCAGAAAACTTGCCTATATTCCCCACTCCACACATTATATGACCAAAATGCTGGCCATTATCATTGCAAAAGTATACTAGGTTGTTAATTCATTAATGAAAAAAATGCTATAGATCAATGTTATATTATTATTATATTCACAACCCCCTATTACAATGGACGCATCAATCATACAGACAATGTTTTGGTAGATAAATATAGCTTTGGTTTTTCAGTCTGATATACATAAAAGGTCTAAAAACAAGTACTTGAAATCTTGGCTTTAGTAACTTCTATTTCATTCAAATTCTTTGAACACAATTAATCTTCAATGCGATCATATATAAATAACTAAATCCCTGCCAACATCAATTGTAATAAATTTCCAGGCCAGAGATAGAATCAGGTGCTTGAGAAATTGATACATCATGCACCATTTAATTGAAAAAAAAAAAAAGATTAGTACCTTGTCATGAAACCTTCAGTAAATTCAGTTTCTTCAGTCATACATCCGTGTCAAAAGCTGGAACATATATCAAGTTTCTGACCAGCACCCTGGAATGCCCTCCAAGAATCAGCTGTAAAAGCAATTCAGTTGTTTGGAAAAATTCTAATGCATATAACTGTTGTTATAAAGCATTGGGACTTCTACGCAGGTTTGTATGTACAACTAAATTTTGTGGTTGCTGCACAAGAATACTAGCAGTAGAACATAAGCTTCTTAACGTTGTCACTGAGCTTCGGTAATGGGGTAGCATGTAATGGAGGCGCTGCTCTGAAGAGTGTGTTTCTAGAAACTGAACCGATATCAGATCTCTCAAGATATAGTCTGCCTCTGTATGCCGCAAGGTGGGCATAGTACGCAGGGGGCACCAATGAAATTGGTTTTGTGCACCTCACAAACGTGTAACAGAGGTTGTGCACCAGCTTCTGCAGTTCATCTGATGTAAAATGGTTCTCATCCCACAAGATATGGTAGTGGGTTGGCCTGCTTGTGCCTTTCATCCCCCAGTGACTGCACAAATAGAAATCAAACTCTCTTGGATGCGTGATGACAGTATCCACAACAGTCCCAGGGGGTATGTTTTCATTGAAGAACCTGCCAGCCGACGTGTCGCTCTCATTCCGGAACAATCTCATATGGTGCCTCTTTTGGACTACTGCAAAGGTGATGGTGGGATTATAACCAGGAAACATTAAACAGGCAGCTTTAATGGCCTGTAACTCTTCATGCAGCACCTTGTAGAACTGTGTCTCACTTACACCATCTCTGAAGAAGAGAATTCTCTTAGGGAGTTTGTTGACTCCCTGGTAGAAATCACCCAGCAATTCCCAAACCATTTCCCTGAGGTCTCGTATGATTTCTTGACGGTGTTTTTGAGACCGCATCCTTGAAATGTACTTGTTGGCAGCCGGCCAGTTCATACTACCCACAACCGCTGCAATAGAGGGGCTGACATCATCAAGTGGGTGCGGGTGAGTGACATCTGCGCCCATGAAAATCACAGGCTCATCATCTCCAAATAGTCGAGGAATTTGGTAGGGCAACGCATTATACAATGCCACAGTACATCCCCCAACCTTAGCATTGATCTTCAAGGCTAAATTTGCCAAAAATTGTGAACCTGGCTTGCTTAGATTGGCATACAGACAACACTGACTCACAACGCCAATACTTGTCTCAGCAATTCGCTTCAAATCTGCATAGCCTTTATGCCTTTTCTCCATGATACAAATGAGAAGTTGCAGGTTGCTTGATGCAGCTTCATGGATTTTCCTCAGTTTGGATTCCAAAACAGAGACATGGTTCAGGACTTGAATCTGCTCAAACTGTGGGCTAACAACAGTATTCTTGTTCAGATATATGCCGAGCTGCTCACACCTCTGAGATAGCTGGTTTACGAACTTAGGAACCCAAGAACGCTGTTCTGTGCTGCCACCAAAACTTATCAGTGCCCACCTTTCTACTCTCGTGCCTTCAATGACATGGCTATCAAGAAAGTTCCATTGGCGGTCCTGGCGGGTAGGAGTTAGATCTGTAACATGGCCACCATCTCCGAGCTTCAGTTTCGGAGGTTGAAGTACTCTACCATTCAATTGGGTCATCTCTCTTGACACATGGAGCTTAAACTCTCTTGCATAATCGCCACTGCAAGAAATTACTATAGTAAGACAAAGATTTCAAGAAAGTATTCACTCAAAGAAACACAATCTAATGTGGACGAATGAAAGTACATCTGTTTTGGAAAAACAGTTTTTTGGTCTAAATTAGGCTACATTAACTTAAGGACGAATTTCTCTCTACTCACCATTGATAAATCTTGGATAGATGATAAAAACAAGTCATGGAAAAAGCTTAAGAACGCCTAGTTCTCTAAATCTTGTGACTGCTACAGATTCTTAAAATGATAAAAGAATATAGGCAAGAGCATCTAGCAGATTAAAAATAAAATTGACAAAACTTGGCAATCTACTTATCAAGCCTATAAATTCTTGTGAGCTTAATCAATGCATTTTGTATCATTACCTTGTCGGTCCCACTACTCCATCCATGACACCATTGATGATTGCCTTTCTTTCTCTTGGTCTTTGGCAGCCCATCTTAAGGATCTTGGCCGTCTGATCATCAGAAAGTTTCCCAAGAAATTTCTGCCCCTCACAAACCACACATAGTTCCATTGGAAGATAACATGGCTTACTCCTGCTAATCTGCAGACATGGCAAGTTCCTGAACTGAATATCATGGTTGTAATGTTCTTTGAAGTAGTCAACCAGTCTAAGATCCTTTCCATCCCGGTCTCTGAATCTCAGATTCTCAGTGGCTTCATCAGTTAAGCTAAAAACTCTGTACCTCTGATCGGTGTCCCTGTGGCAAACAAATACACGAATGTTCTTCAAGGCCCTCTCCACTTCTTTCTTTTCTTCTCCTATCAAACCCCTTGTTTTCCTCTGAGAAAGATCTCGCAAGAAGTCGCAGCGCTTTTGCAAATAAGGAATTATGCCAATGCTTTCATGGAAGGCTGTCACAGAGAAATCAACATTGAGGGCAAGACCTTGTTGGGTCGGTCTGAGGCTTTGGAAAAACCCTCTCAATCCAACTGCGCCGCCGCCAATATCCTTAATTCCTCCCATGCTACTTGAATAGAGAGACCTGCCCACAGGAATGCATTTCTCCGTGGGGCTCTCTCGTAGAACAACATCCAAAGCATGGAGATAATCCTGTGGAAGTGGGATGTAATCCCCCTCCTTGCTCAGGTACTTGCTAAGGTCCTTTCCTCCTAGTTTTGAAACGAGCTTGATGTTCACCTTAAAAAGTTTTAGCTTCTCTGTCTGAGCTGCATCGTCATCTCCTAAAGGCATGGTTTTTGCAGTAGGGATTGGAAGGCTTATGAAGAACTCGAGATTGTCATCATTCAAGAATTCAATAGGGCTATAGAGATTCCTCCGGCCATCGAAGGCCGGCAAAGAACCACCTACAACAGATGGGTTGTCCTGAACTAGTTTCCTCTTGATCATCCGCGCTACTTCCTTGGACGGGTGTGGTGCGATCTCGACATCATAATGGAAAATTCGTAGTGATGGATCGAATTGAACTAGGAAATGGTTTGCAAGGAGAGGGATTACATGCCCATCTACACCACCAGAATCAGGCCTCCGGATAGCCACAAGTGCCTGAGAATTACTGGTTGGGTTTTCACAGTGATCTAAGGGAACAGAAGGCAAGTGTTTATTATCCTCTCTTCTGGGTGTGCTGGTTTTCTGTTGGAATCTTTCAGGAACTGTTCAAACGGGGACAGAAAGGATGTTACGGATTCAATCAAGGTTTTAGAATGAACTACTGAGCAAATAGTTCTAAAAAAAGAAAAATGGCAACCCACAAAATCCTTTTTTTCTACAGAAGCAATAACACTAAAAAGAATAAACTTCAAAGATGATATTTTACTATCGATTACAGAATAACCGTTTGCACAGTAATACAAATATGATATAACTAAGAACATCCATTCGCAGCAAGGCATCAACATAACTCACTAATCTCTAATCAGTATATAGCACGAGTCGTTTATTCAGAGAGGGGGGAAATCATGAGCACATAACACCTCTATCAATCCTCAAAGAAAGAGATACCCTCCACCAAAAACTACAGGTACACTTGGGGCATCCTAAAAAAAGAAACAGGTCTTTTTTTTGAGATTTTAAAACTGAGAGACGTCAAACTAAAAGCAAGATGAAAACCAGCATCAACAATTCCTCACTCATTAAAAATACCTCATAAACCACTTGAAACATGATAAGTCATCTTCAACACTTCAAAAATGAGAAAGCAAACCCACCCATGTAGAGCATCAAACAAAAAGCAGATGAAACTCAGCATCAACAATCCCTCACTCAGCAATACCTCATAAACCACTTGAAACATGATAAGTCACCTTCCACACTTTAAAAATGAGAAAGCAAACCCACCCATGTTGAACATAGAAGAAGAAACCCAAAACAAAGAAAGCACTTTTAACAAATAGTAGCAAAAACACCATACACAGAGAGATATATATAAAGGGAAGAGATGGGGTTACCTTGAGGAAGAGTAGGAACTGGAACATGGGTATTATCTGATGAGGCCGGGCGAGAAGGCTTGTGCTTCCATGGGGCCTTGTTGAAGTGGGTATTGTTCCTAATGAAGTGGTTTTGAAGTAGAGGAGGAAGCTGCAGGGGTGGTGGAGAAGGAAGAGGAAGGAGAGCTGGGTAAGATGAGTACTGGTTCTGGTAGCAGAACCCATTACGAAAACTGCGAAATGGGTTCTGATGGTGATTGCTGAAGTCTGTTAGAGTGCTGGAATGGTGAGGAATGGGCTTTCCTCTGCCATTCCTTGTTTTGAAATTGCATTTCTTGTTATTTTTGGATTCTTTTGTTTCTTCTTCCATGGCTGCTATATTGTTTTTTGGTGGAGAGAGCTTCAGAGAGAGAGAGAGAGAGAGAGAGAGAATAAAAGAGAAGAGAGTGAGAGAAAGAGAAGGGAAAAAGAAGAGACAGAACGGATGTGCTGCCGGTACTGAATGCTGACTTCCTCCAGAAAAGGGTGTTCAGTCCCTGCTATTTATTGCAGGAGAGAGACTGAGAGCGTTCTGATCCTCGATCGAAGCAAATCTTGATATTCTCGAGCCTAATGTTGTAGGTGTGGGCCACACTTTCTTGGGAGCAGTGGCAATGATCTGGTGGGACCCATTTACATGTGGGGACCTTGTTGATGATGGTTGTGGATTGTAATGTTTTATAATAAAATTTTGGTAGATAGGACAGCTAATTTTGATACATACAGGGGTTCTTAATTTTTGGATGTCCCACCAAACCCTCCTTAGATTTTAGATCTGGATGTGAATACAGGGATGTTCCAGAGGAGAATATTTTGCCTATCAAGCCAAAATTATGGGCAATGGCATGGGCAATTCGGTAATAGAAGTACAAGATTTTCAAAGGCTTTGGAGGGTGTCAACTGTCATGGCCACCCCCTGGTTCCACCCAAAAGGAAGGAGAACCCTCCAAGTAGAAAGTAATGCATAAATTTTTTTCCTAGGTAGCGTTTGGTTCACTGGAATGGTTGTAGGCAGGAATGGAATGGAGACCGGAATGACAATGGAATGGAATGAGGCAGGGATAGTCAATTCTATTTCAGCAACGCTGAGGAATCAACCCAATAATGGAATTCTGATTCCTATTCCTGCGTTTGGTACGTTGGAATGCTGTCTGAAATGGAATCAAATTTACATAAGATTGACCAAAATACCCTTGTTAGATTCTACTGTCACATTTGCATTGTTTGTGGTGGATGATTTGGGGGTTGGCCCCATAAAGGTGTAGTGTCTCATAATAATATATTATTATATTATATTATACTATTTGGGGGTGAGCCCCACAATGTGTAGTGAAAAAGTTTGCATTATAATATTTTGGGGTGGGCCCCACAAAGGTGCAGTGAAAAATTTTACAATTTCTCAAAATAATATATTCTTATATTATATTATAATATTTGGGGGTGGGCCCCACAATGGTTGGTTGAAAAAACCATGTAACATAGCCTCTTTTATAATAGTAGATAGATAGATAGATAAATATAATATTTTGGGTTGGCCCCACAATGGTTGGGTGAAAAAGATATTATATTATTATTATTATTATTATATAATAATATATTATTATATTTTATTATAATATTTTGGGTGGGCCCCACAATGGTTGGGTGAAAAAGATATTATATTATTATTATTATTATTATTATATAATATATTATTATATTTTATTATAATATTGTGGGTGGGCCCCACAATGGTTGGGTGAAAAAGATATTATATTATTATTATTATGATATAATAATAATAATATTACAAACGAGAGTATTTTGGTTTCAACAAAAAGTTAGAAAGGAATAGAATGGTGATTCCTTCCGTTTTTGGATGGAATGGTGATTCCCTTACATAAAGGAATGAGATTCCGGAGGTAATGGTCATTCTGCCCCTTTTTAGCGAACCAAACGCTGGAATGGTCGGAATGACCATTCCATTCCGACCTCCATTCACGCGAACCAAACACTACCTTAGTCTCACCTTTACTTGATTTAATCTATTGACATCACACCTCTACACTGGCCTTCCCTGAATTTAAGTTCAGTTCAATTGATACAATCTAATTGGTTTTAAGGGTTTTACCTCTATATTAACAAATTCTTCAAATGCTATCTCTCTATAAGACTTCGATACTCAAATTGGACGAAACGTATAAAAAGATGAAATTTGAATCAATCCTTAGGCAAAATCATATTTCATAGAAGCTAAATTTAGAAATTTCCTGTCATGTTTCATAGATGCTAAATTTCAAAATTTCCACTAATTAAAGAGGAAACTCCAAATGTATCATAGTTAGTACTTGATAGTGCTATTAAATTCCCCAACAAGCAAAAAGACCATACAGCTGTGAGCAAAGTTAGATTTAGACAAAGAGGGCCCCATTGATGAAAAATCATGCATTAGCCTGTTGGGGACACTGACCACCGCATGGTATCGTTTCTCAAACATGGAATCCGATCAGCTTTAACATGCTGACATGAAAATGTCCGGATGAGAGAGATAGAATAGTAGGTTCCTTGTCCTTGTGTAGGGAGTAGGGACTGGTGAGAAGGATGAGGAAAATGTACAGTGTTGCAAGGCTCAGAATACTAATGCTGCTGCTCTCCTACTACCTCCTCTGGTGTAGAAGAATTTATTGCTTCTATATATGGCCCTGAGTTCTTTTCTGTCAGGTTGTGGAGAGGGAAGGTGGATGATTGCCATTTTAAAGAGGGGAAAGGGGGCTACAGAAGGAGGAAGGAAAGGTGCAAATCAACAAATGGAGGGCCTTCAATCAATGGGGGCATTTAATAATGTGGTCATTGTCATGATAAAGGATAAGTATCATAAGTTGCCCATTGGAACTTTTAGGAGCCAAGTCAAAAGAGAGGAATGAGTGGGGGAATGCTGACCGGCACTACCTGCTCAATTCATGTATGCCTTTATCCCTAATCATGTTTTTAAGGTATCTAATTGTATCAATGCTTGTCACTAGGGGTGAAAAGATCATTCAATTATAGAAACAGTGGAGTTGAAAAAATCAGACCCTTTTTTAATTGGGTCAAGTTTTGGTCAATCGCATAGACCCAAAATAAAATTCTAGACTTTGGTTTGAGCCTCAGAATTTGATGCACTTGGACTCAAATACCTGATGCCACATCTGTATAAAATATTCATGCAGGTCAAGTATGTTGAGCGTCTGGCGAGGAAGTCTCGAGTAATCATACATCATCATCATTATGGTCAAAGCTTTGTCCATGCTATTTTGGGAAAGGATGAGACATCAGGCATAATCCATTTTATTTTAAGCAAGTGGGATCATGTGAGATCAATCCAATCCATCACGCTTACCACCCTTGTATGAATTGGCAATAGCCCAATTTGGCATTTATCCAATTATTACTCAGTGTTAGATTGAACGTATTCTAAATCTATTAAATTTGAGGGTCATTAATCAAGGGATTAAGACGATCAAATAATGTTAAAGTTATGCATGTATATAGGTCTCATCCAAATCTTTTGATCCCTCACCTCTCCCATGATTTGAATGACAACAGGTGGGCCCCACAAGGGATTATGTAGGAGGGTCCATGAGAGGCATCGGCCCCATAGCACAGCCGATTTGACTTTATTGTATTAATTTTGGTTCAAATATAGATGCGTAAAGGTTGCATTAGTAATTAGGGTATGGGCCCAGGAAAGCAATCCGAACATAACCCGTCTTGATCCCTACTTGTCACTGCATGTACTAGGGATAAATGGGTGCAGTTTGGTCGAGGGTTTTTTTTTTTTTTTTTTTTAAAGAATGCCAGCTAAGGGGCCTGGTCCTTGAGAAACTTGCACATATAAGGTAACGGGAACGCGCACGTGTGAGGTAATAGGAACTCACACATGCAAGGAGGACTAACTCATGATTTTGTTTGGTCGAGTTTATAATATAGGAAATGATTATTAATAGAGAACTCTACCAAATGTGGACTCAAATCAGATCCGGGTTAAACAACCTAGAGCACTGAACTTGGATCCAGATCCAAATCAAGTCCAAAAGCATATGTACTTGTATAAACACCATTTCTTTTCTCGTAAGAAACTTGTATAAAACACTTAAGTACTTATATAGATATACTTGTATAAAATCTGGTTGAATTCCTTTTCTTTTGTGAATTGAATATATTTTCTTGTTGAATCTTGAACTTAACTATCATGAATCCATCAAAAAGCTCAATCAAACCGTTCCACCAAGAATCCAGCAAGAAGCCAAGAACCTCAAATCTAATCATCCTCATCAAGAATCCATACGAAACCAGTGGCGGACCCAGGATTTTCGTTTGGGTGAGACTAAAATTTTGCTAGACTTAATATTTTAAAAAATAATTTAGACTTTGCTAGACTTTTTCACATTACCAAATAGCACCTACATGCTTTTCTTTAGAAAAATGTCCAACTCGTAGAACTCAACTAGATGCATTACAGTTATTGAAGATTAGGCAATGAAGAGGTTAGGATGTTAATCAAAAGTATCAAAAAGCATTAAATGGATAAAAAATGACTCTAACCTTGATTTTTGTCTTAGATACTCAAATTCGCATTATCATGTTTCACTAAATCTATATGTCAATATTAATGCCAAATGGAGATTGCTGCAAATTCAAGGTGAGTGGGTGTGTGAGAAAAAACTAAATACAATAACATTTTGAGGACACCCATCATTTTCCTTTTCACTATCTCAAAGCCTCCAACATTCCCATAATGGGAGTGAAAACCCATATTTGAATCATAGTGGGATAAGAAGACATGATAACGAGAATGGATTCGATTATCTTTGGATTTGTTGATACTCTTAGTTTTGGTGGTTTACGGCCTTATGATTTGGATTAGGATTTAGGGATTAGGACTTGGTAATGTGTTCAAATTTAGATATAGAATGATTAGGAAGCATTATACTAGATATGTTTGGCAGATGAAGATGTAGTAATTTACATAGTAAATAAAGACCAATGACAAGGAGCTCAAGTGACAATCAGTATTGGTTTCGAACGAAAAGGGCACAATGTGTTGCCGCAAATTTTTTTTTTTTTTTTTTTTTTTTTTTTTTGACCTTTTTTACCAGCAAAGCTTTACATATGGGGGGCTATCTTTAGACATATATGGAGTGTCAAGTTTAGACATGTGGGGCATGTTCCAAGGCCCAAATCAACTATATGAGGATTTTAATTCCGACCTGGGGGCGACTGGTTAGATTGTTCCAGCATGGGCCCGTTCTTGCTCCAAGGCCTCATTAAAACTCTATGGAGTATCTAAATCAGTCGCCCCAAGTTCCTCCCATGTAGGTCCGTCCCTGTACGAAACACATTAAGAAATCAGAACCTGACCAAGTAAGAATCCACCAAGAACATTCATCTGCACATTATACCAGACTCTAAACTAAAGGGGCCAACAACAACTTTTCCAACATCATTTTTTTTGGGTACGTAAATTTATTTATTTATTTATTTATTTTTGTTGTTGTTGTTGTTGGGTATTTGACAGCAGGCTCTCCTACTGTTTGATTTTACCGTGGTCTCTCCCACCATCAAATTGGCATAAAATAGGCTCTACATTGTTATTTGTCCTCTATTTCAGGTTAATTTGACTGATCTTCTGGGTTAGCCAGGATTTTAGTTTAGAGTTCAAGGGTATTTTGATCCTTGTATCAGACTCTTTGAGAGATTAAAAATAGAAAAAGTTAAAAATATAGCTATATAAGGTTACTTTTAAACAGGTGTTCAGAGGCATTTTGGTTCCATAGAGGATAGATGGAAGGAAGAGGAATACAGGCATCGGGTTCTCTTTTCCAATGGCAAACTAAGTAAAACGTGTTGCTCCAACATACTCACGGCTGATTAATGTTGGCACCATTAGTTTCACACGTATGCTCAAGGATCAGTTGCTACCCTAAACCACTAGTCCGATGTAGCAAAAAAGAAGAACAAAAAAAAAAAAAAAGAACTAAAAAAACTAATACTTCTTGTGCTTCATTAGATTGTTGTGTGTAAATCATGTTTATGGATCGACCACAGGTTTGTTGTGCGCCCAACACTCCCACCTATGCTTGGAGAATTTAACTGTGGTCTATTCTCACCGATGGCAACAGCCTACAGGAAAATCCTCTCACTGAGAGTGGAACACTTGCATCGAAATTTGCATGGGATTGCAAAAATTTCAGAGGCACACAACAATGTTCTCCATCTACAATCCAACCATCCTACCAAGTATGATTTTCCCAACAATCTGAGTTTTAGCTTAAAATCTTGAAATTCAACGTTATTGATTTTCATGCACCATTTTTTATAGGATTGAAAATTTGTATTGTTTATCGTTTATTTTTTTTTTTGTGTGTGCGTGCTCGTTGCATATGTTGTGTCCGTAGAGCTTAGAAACACCTAATCTGTACTTGTCCTAAATTTGAGTAACTGTTGTACTAATTTTAATGATTGTATTGGACTATGGGCCTGCTTCTTTGCTGGAATTTTAGAAATTGCTGTGTGACATAGTGGAATTCTTAAATGCTCCTTAGGGTTTGAGCGTCCAAGAATTCCTGTACGACATAATAGAATTTTTGAAATCCCATAAAGGTCAAAAGAGAACTTTCGTATGGTTGAAATTTAAAAATATTTGTAAAGAAATATAGGATTCAAAAATTTCAGAAAACACCCTCTCACACCATATCCAAAATTCCTTAACATGATAAAGTCCCAACAGACAATTCCACCGAAAAGAAACAGGCCTATGTATCTAATTACTGCACTAGAGACCGTGCACATCAGTTGATACAGTTGAGAGATGGCAGCGAGCTGTCAAATGAACACTCCAAGCTTCATAAAAACAAAAAATCAAATCACTGTCCAATGAAAATATCTCTGGTTATTCCCTATCCAAATTTCTATCCAATCTCCCCAGTGAATTGACATAACACCAATATCCCACCCTTCGTATGAGTCTTACACAACACAGTTGTTTCTCTTCTTTTTTTTTTTTTTTTTTAATTTTATTTTCTTATTGCTATGTCCAAGATTATTAACAAACAAGCTTATCTCTATCAGGGGCGGCCCAACAAATCCGGAGGCCCTAGGTGAGAATATGAAAGTGGGCCCTATTAATAGACAATAATTATTAAAATATATTCATTTAAAAGATATTTTTCTAGCTTTTTGAAATGCAAAAATATTGATTAAATTTTTATATTCAAGTTTTGTTAATATATCTTTTTCAATAGATAATATAGCTAATCCATTTAATCTTTCTTGTGACAGTTGATCGGAGATAAGATTTTATTAATTAAAGTTTCGAAAAACTTCTCTCCTCTGAAGCAACTGTTACTGGTATTGTTAACAATATTCTAAAAGCTATACATGCATTTGGAAAACAATCTAATCGTTTTATATAAATTAGGGTTTCAGCTGGAGTATTAATTTCATATTGTAGGACTTTTCTTAATACAGTCAATTCTTGAAATAAATCTAAACCATCAATATTAGAAAATAAGTCATGCTTAAAAAAAGTTTCAAGGTTAAGACAATAACTTTTCAAACTATCATCATGTAAGGATTTTAATTTTTTAAAACAAAATAGAAAACCAAAAATATTTTCATATATTTTGAATTGTTCAAATCTACTCTTGATTGAAGAAATAGCTAGATCAACTATAAATAAAAAATACTCAATTCTAAAAGACTCTTCAACTGATAGTGCTACTGCATTCTCAATTATATCATCAAATTGTTTTTTCCTAAAAATTTTACGTTTTTCTCGAAATACTAATTCTATTTCCATTTCAAGTGTAATCTCTTTTGATGAAATCAAAGCATAGTAAAATCCATTTTCTCTATATGATTCCAAAAAAGAAATAAGTCTTTTAATTGATCAATAGCAACATCAATATGCATGTCTTTGGATTGTAAATTTTTACTAACTGTGTTAACAGCAAATAATATATCATACCAAATATTCATACCCAATAAAAATTCGAAGTTTTCAATCTCATATGTAGCTAAGCATGTGGCTTCACTCCTTGTTTTAGGATCTTCACTAATTTTTGTTAATTGAATTAAAGCATCTTGTATTTTCGGAGTCTGATACTTGATTGTTTTAACACTTTCGATACGATTTTCCAATCGTATTTGAGATAATGATTTAAGAGTTAACATAGATATATTATCTTGTAAAATTTTCCATCGTTTAGTTGAAGAAGAAAATAATGAGTATATACGTTGTAATACTCCAAAAAAAGATATGGCTTTAGGACAAGAGTTAGCTATACCACAAAGCACGAGGTTAAGATTATGACATCCACATGGTGTGTAAAACGCTCTTGGATTTATATCTAGTAGTCTTTTTTGTACACCTTGGTGTTTTCCTTTCATATTAGATCCATTATCATATCCTTGTCCTCTTACATCATTTACATCAAGTCCAAGTTTTTTAATTACATTTATAAGTTCATCAAAAAGTCCAAGTTTGGGCCTATCAATAAAATGGACCTATCAATAAAATTTGGGCCCTCTCAAGTCTCAAACCAGCGTATCCAAAATATATATACCCATAACTAAAATTCTTAACAGAGGGCTCCAAAAATTTGTAAAAATTAGGGGCCATAGGCAACCAACTAAGTGGCCTAGGCCTAGGGCCGGCTTTGATCTCTATATTGTAGTTATCCAGAACTCTTTGAGCCATGATGTGACAGAGTTGAAGCTTTCCAAGTTCATAAATTAAGGCTTTAAGCTATGACTGTCAATAAACAACAAATCTTTTCATGATTTTAGAGTAGAAGACTGAAACTAAAGTGTTGGGTTGAATATACTGCAAAAGGTGCTGTTTTTGGATTTTTCCATTATTCAGTAAATGTGCTGTTTGGTAGTCATGGAGCCATATTCCTTCTTGAAATGTTTTTCATGCCTTCTTTCCACATTGATTTGATATTTTCTCCTTCTTTATTTTTTCACAAGCAGGCTTTGTTAAGTTCCATTGGAAATTCTGCATCATGCAGACGTGAAACTCACATAATCAATGTTTAGGAAAACATTTAAATTTGCACCCTTGAATTTTAGGTGATAAGAACACCCCATCAAGTCCTTCACCAGTGGTCAAAGGGATCCCAAGGACGTTTCATTATAAATTAATTAACATGTGTTTCTTTAAAACGACAACTTTCATTCCATGTAATTATAACCACAAATCTCAATCATGGTATGAACCCTTAGTTAAAGGCTTTTGCTTTCTCTCTCTCTCTTTTAATCCTTTGTTAAAAGGTGTTCGCCCTCTTGCTCTACAGCTTCTCTCTTATTTCCTTCTTCTTATGACCGTGGGTAGTGGTAGTCATGGGCCCGATCCAGCTGGGCTAAGGAATATTCAAGCCCCACTCCACTTTAGAAGCATAGGCTCATATCTAGCCCAAGTCCAACCCAAGCCATGAGAGGTTAGTCCAAACCCTAGCTTGGCTGTCATAAAATATGTCGAGCTTGAGCTTGCCCATTTAGTCATTCGGGTTTGGGTTTCTGTCACTTGTTCGAGAAAATTAGTCACTAATCTACAAGAACAACTTATTTGAGCTGAGTCAGGCTGAGCTTTCTATAACTTAATCCAACGCCGGCCCTTAAACTAGACCATATCTCAAACACGCCCGGCCCAAATACTAAAACCTAAGGTACATATCCAACCCAATGTGGATTGGGCCCTAATCAGGCCCAGACTATACCAACCCACGAACACCACTAACCGTGGCGGGATTTTAATCTTTACTGATAGTTTCATATAAGATGGTTTTTTTTTTTTTCTCAAACTCCCCGTGTGTAATTTGGAATTGTAGGCTTTCAAGGACAATTGTATCAGATAAGAACATCAAAATGAAAGTGTTAATAAGGGAGATGCTTCTCAGAAAATCTCGCACGTAACGAGTGGCAATCCCGAAAACAGCTCTATGCCCAAAGTGGTAAGGAGTGGCGGCCATTCTTGTCTGGCTATCCTGAGTTTTAGGGGTGTACAAAAAATCCGTTAATCCGTTAATCCGATCCGATCCAATCCGATTTGTGGATTTTAATCCGATCCGAACGTAAATGGATTGGTGACAGATTGAAAATCCTGTAATCCGTTAGCAACGGATCGGTGGCGGATTTCATCCTCAATCCGCGGATTTAATCCGATCCGATCCGTTGACATTAAATATATATAAAAAATAAAAATAAGGGGTCTAGATATAAATTAAGATGTCTAAATATAAAAAAAAAAAAAATTTATAGAGGCTCAAATGTAACTATTCCCTATCACTATTTATCCCCAAAAGGCCAAAACTGGAAAACCCTACCCATTTTTCCATATAATACTTTCCCTACTCACTATTTTTCCATATAATGTACGGTGACGGATTGAACGGATTAATCCGATCCGATCCGTTCATCCATGGATCGGATCGGATCGGATTTTAATACCTACGGATCGGTGACGGATTTCAAATCCGTCAATCCGTAGGTAACGGATTGGTGACGGATTTGGCCCAATCCGATTCAATCCGATCCATGTACACCCCTACTGAGTTTGAACCCTGGGTATGCTAGCCCCCTTTTTTCTGCGTGTGCAAGCTTTCTTCTTACTTATGTGGACTTTCTTCCGACTCGTGCAAGCCACTTTCCCACTTGAGTGGGTTGCCTTTCCGCGTGCACGGGCTCTCTCTTGTGTCCCAACTACCTTGGTTGGAGTGCAAATATTACTTAATTCAAATTGGTTGGTTCTGAGGGGTTGGTCGATTTAGTCGGGGTGTAACAGTTCGGTTAACCTTTCATTTTGGAAAAACCGTTAACCAAACCATATTTTACGGTTTTTGGTTTTTAAAAACCATAACCGTAACTGAACCATTAAAAACCGAACCGCGGTTAACCATGGTTAAGGGTTCGGTTACGGTTAATTGTCACTTAAAAAAAATTGTGAAAATTTTACAATTTACCAATCAAACTTACTGGAAAAAAAAAAAACAAAACAAAGTTGGAAAATAGCATAATATGTTACTTAAAAGAAAAAAGAAGTAATTTTCTTTCAGGCCCTTAGGTTTTTTTCTTTATTAGAGAAACGGTTAGGTTAACCATGTGTTTTGAGAACACGGTTAACCGAACTGCAGTTAACGGTTCGGTTCGGTTAATAACCGTGAGTCGAGACAAAAATCGTAACCGAATCGTGAAACACGGTTTTCCGATTTCAATATCCGTAACCGAACAGCGAAACACGGTTATTAACCGCGGTTCGATTCGATTAGACGGTTTCCCGATTTTCTTTTACACCCCTACTGTTTAGAGTACCCACTTCGAATAATGGGACGATTCAGACATGATCCTCGATCCACAGTGCCTGGGTTTGGGATGCATACGAGCAGACTTTTAAACATGTGGGCTAGGCCCGAACCTTATCAATATACAGGGCCAATAGCTAACATTTTTAGCCCAGACCTATATGCGCCAAAAGTCCCAACAAGTGGAATGGTCTAGCCCAGAAAAAGGCATAGTTAGTTGTTTTTTTTTTTTTGCCGGTAGAGTGAAAAGGCTTAGCTTGAATTACCTAATAATAACTTCTCATTCTATGTCTTTGGGACTTGATTTTAGCCTAACTTGCTTTATCCTCCTTGATTTTAACTACGATGGGCTGCACCCGACGATATCCAGAATCTCAGGCCCAATAAATGCATGGAAGAATCCATGGCTTAGAATCTCAGAAACTCGGGTTGACTCGGAGATCAGTAACTGAATCAACTAACTCGGGTGAGTTTGGTCAAGTACTTGGTCAGACTCGCCCATACCCAATCTGGTAACTTACTGAGCATTAGTCAAAAGATCGAGTAGCACTAGAACAATGAAAATAAATCAAAACATAGACTGCAATAGTTGAAAGTGATAAATTGGATTTTACAACAATGGAAATTAGCTCTAAACAGAGTTAAGAGAAAAGGGAGGACTCAAAAGTTTGATTTCCAATATGTGAGTATTCAAAGATAACTATAAATATCATGATGATTCACTCTAAACAAGAACTACTTTGACATTAACTAAATGTCATTAGTGTTTTTTTTTTTGGTAGAAACATCTGGTTGATGTTAAAATGTCATTAGTGTTGATTTATACATAGCGCCTAATAGATGGGTCAACTGTTAACTAGATGTCATTTATTTGATACTCTTTTGGGCCAGTTTGTTTGGACAAGACATAAATGAATTCCTAATAAAAAGAAATATGTAAGTGGTAGTTTGTCTATGCAATGAGAAGTATAAAATTTTTTTTCCTCTACATTCCATTTGAAGTGCTTAAAGGGTTCTTTGTGTTTGCAATCATTTACTTATGTAATGCTTGTTCATGTGCCCATTTGTCCGTGCTAGCATTTTTATATGAAAATTTTTACACCTATAAAAAAAAATATTTCTTAATTAGAGAGGCATGAGTAACATGTTCCACTCAGAATAATTCACTATATCAAACCCCCATCGTCGCATTTTATCTTTTGTAACTCATGTGTGCCCTAAAATTTTAATCCAAACTATTTAAAATTTGTATTGACTGTTATACCTAAAAATCTCATGTATTAAATCTACATAGATTCTGAGATATACAAACGTTTACATATGTAACCCAAACCGCTCAATGTTTATTCATGGCAAAATGGCACTTCCAAAATACATGGTTATGCATTTCACATGTGGAGATTTTCAATAAATAGAGTTTACATATACAACTTTTACATATCTAAATCCCATTTTTAATATCCCATGTGTAAAGACAAATTGCACTCATTTACATTTATATGTAAATCGCATATATGAAGTGTTTACTTACCAGCATGTTTGCTTGCACTCATATATGCATCACATAAGTAAATTTGAATTTGATATGAGAAATAATGTGTAAATGAGGTAATTTTCACACATCTCTAGGTGTATAAGGGTTATATACCTTACACGGGACTCCGTTTGAATTCATAATCCACGTGTACATGCCCACACGATACATGTCTGGGCTACACAACTCGGGGGAATAACGCTTTCCCCATAATTCAAACTCAAGACCTAGTGTGGCTATAATACCATGTTACATTCCGACTCACCAATATATATGTTAAAAGCTTAAGCTGTTAGGAATCGAAAGACCAATTTACTCAACCTCTGTGTGTGTGTGTGTGTGTGTATATGTGTGTGTATGTTTCATTTTCACATCCCCCAAGCACTTTTATTTTGCAAGAGGAGGACGATGCTCTCCATAGAAAAACCTAACATGGCAGATTCAAGATTTTCATTCTAGAGGTAAGTGAAGAAATAAGAGAAGAAAAGAAGAACAAAAATACATATCTCTCTCTCTCTCTCTCTCTCTCTCTCTCAAATGGCTGTGCACTCACCTTCATAAATTAAATTGTCATCTCTAGATATCTACGTAGAGCTCTCAATCTTCACCTTTTCAATGTTCCCTCCAGAACTTGTATGTGGAAATAGATGATTTTTGCACTGAGCAAATGTATGTTTTAAGGGAGAGAGGAATTCTAGATTTTTACATCTTTTATAGAGAAAATCAAAATCTCCTCTGTGGAGAAAAATCGATTTATTTATTTTTTATGTTTTTGCGAAGAAAACTACCAAATAATAAAACAGCGGATTGCACAGAAAAAACAAACAAACAGTTTTCCACTTTATCATCAAATCCTATCGCCACACAAACATACTGTGTGGGGTATTCCCCAAGGCGACCGACCTCAGGTCCCGGCCTCGACAAAGGCATGAATGCCGACCTCAGCTATCGGCCAGGTGCTCCATTTCGGTAACGTGCACCCTTGGCTTCGGTCTCGGTACAAGCATGAGACTAGGAGTTCAGCCTTGGCCATGCTCCATCTCGGTCTCGGTCAGACTGCTGATCGGGATGACCATGGACAACTGTCGTGCCACGGCTACAGGATAAGGGCACCGCCCAAATCCCTGACACAGCTACACCGCCCATCTATCAGGGTATGGTCCGATGGGACAGAGTGGGCTACGATGGGACAGCCTCTCAAGTGCTTACCCCAAAGTCTACTCTCCTCCTCTATAAATACAGAAGCCTTCAACAGGTAACAGGGGGGGCTATCCACACGCTGGTACGCCATCTCCTCCCCAACTACATCTCCTACCTCTGTTCTAGTCCTGCACCTGCAGCTAACAAAGGCATCGGAGAGCCCTGCGCTGCCCAAGCCAGGGTCCTATGACCTTCTCCTTTTTCCCATTTCAGGCTCGAGGCATCGGTTTTTCTATCATCTACAAGGAGCTCTAGCCTCCGTCTTCTTCCAGTGGGCCGCAAATTCACCCGCCCGGGTCTGTGAGTTTTTGTGCGCTTACACATACCCTAAATAAAAGCTCTTTTCCAGAGATACAGTGATGGAGCAACATACCATTATATCCCACACCAGTTTAACCATCAAGCTAGGCCCTCTATCTTCAAGTTGAATTCCTCAGTCACTGTCCTTAATTTTGTTCTTCTTCCTCTAGCCAGTATGGGGCCCATCAGTTGGACGGTCCTCCCATCAAGTACAAGAACATGTTAAATTGCATCTTCAATGCATCTGCTCCATCTACCTTAAATCAATGTACCAGTGCCACCAAATCCTATTATTTTCATCTATTCAACCCTTCGAATCTTCTTCCCACCTAGTAAAAGTATAACCAGCCATTCCTTTCATTAAAACTCATTTCACTCCACTGTGCACTTCACGTGCCTCCTACCAGCCATTGAAAGAAACCCCAAAGGCAGGGTACCTTGATTCTTAACTTAGATCCGACAAAGACAACCAGTAAGGAGAGTACATTGTCTAGCTCCATCCATGTTGTGGCCCACCTACTAGGACGGTTTGGACTCATGTAAATGTAGGACACTCTTCTACGTAATGGTTTGTTTGCATGCGTGTTAGTCCTAATCATGCATGCTTTGCTTGGTAAAACATCATCAACATATCAAATGCCCTTTTTGTTTTGAAATTGGAGAGGATTCAGAGGAATGAAAATATGAATTAACAATTTTGCAGTGGAACTGTGAAAGCCCACTAGAGAATAAGGAATCTCAAGTTGTCTAAACAAATGCCAAAAGGGAACAAGTGTGCTTGAGGGCCCCACTGCAATAAGCCCCAGTATTAAAACTTTAGGCTGAGAATGGAGGTTGTTTGGCCATCAGGTGGGCCATGTAAGGGTGCCTTGGGTGGTGAACCCACTTTTGTTGTGGCCCACCCAGGCATTGGATAGAACTTTTAGAACTAATAAAGCTGCATTAAAATGATTTTGTAAGGGCATTAATGGTAATGGGTTTCTCTGTTTCAAGCAGCTCAGCAGCTGTGAAAACCAATAACATTGATTATTGGAAATTGGGCCGTTATGCTCCTTTATATACTTTTTAGTGTTTCAAAAAAGGGGTAAAATCCATTTAAGTGTCATGATAGCCCTGATGGTGTGTTGAATCATTTGCAACTTCTTCTTCTTCTTCTTCTTCTTCTTCTTCCTTTTAAAAAAATAAAAATAAAAAGTCTACTTGTCCCGGGTGAAATCCCGGGACAAGGCCCGATTGCCCCTCCCATGTGGTGTCGGGCCTTGTACCAGGATTTCACTCGGGACAAGTAGCATGGCTGAAAAAAAAAAGGATTCCAACTTCTATAAAAGGGAATCAGATCAATTTTTTTTTATAACCCAGCCAGAGGGCTTGGACCTCTGAGAGCACCCTCAGATGCAGGCATAAGTGAGCAGAAGACACTTGCATGTATGAGAAGGGAAAAGGAAAAGACTCACACATAAGAGGAAGGAAAGACCCATGTTTGGGTTTTGTGGGGATGGTAAGTTTTTAGAGCCCCAGGAGAATTTGACTTGACTTTGGCTCAAGCTTGGGCCACAAATGCCCCAATTATGCTGCATACGCTTCAATAGATATGGACATGGGCGACAATTTCAGACACTACCCACCAACTTGACCTTGATAAATTATTGAAGGTTTGGGTTGGCACTTTTTTTTTTTTTTTTGTTTTAAATTGGGGTGGGTCAATTTCTGGCCATTTGACCGCAAAGCCCAATGCACGCTGCCTGACTGCACTCAAATCAATATTAGTTTTTGGATCGAAGAAAATATCATGCTTTAATTTATACACAATATGGGCTCTACCTTTTTATGACATGGAGTACCCATTACATTCCTATCCACTGATAGTTAAAGTGATGAGCCACCTCTCCTATACATAAATAATTAGGATTCAATTTTTAGTTGTAATATTTATGGTGGGAGATTTAGATGAGTGTGTGGTTTACAAGTATTCCACGGAGCAAAAGAAAGAAAAAAAAAAGTACCCATTAATACATTAACAATTTTCTCTCGTGTTTGTATGAAACTTTGGGTGGATCTACCGTGGCACAATTTTGTGGCATTTTTCACATGCATCCAAGTCCAACATCAACCTTGCCCCAGATGGCCTGAAATTTGAGGCACATGTCAACGTTTGGAGAGAGAATTTTATATGCACCACAGATTTTGGGAATAAAGAAAACTTTGGAATTTCTTAAAATTTGTGCAAAGAATAAACGTGTATCCATTATTGTATATTCTTTAATTCAATCAAGTAGGAAGAAATGTTGGACTGATCACATACGGAGCACATGATTAAAGAAAAACTTGATCTTTTTAGTATCAACCCTAGAGGAGGGCGACTGGCAAGTGCCCTCAATCTCATTCCACTACAGAGGATCGATTCCAAATTTCTCTTCCCACTTGTATGTGTAAGAATATGCAAACTCTTTCCATGTGTACGACTCTTCTTTCCATAGTGTGAATTTTTTTTCTTTTTTTTGGTACTCCAACCAATGGTGTTGGTATCCAAGAGAGCGCCTGCATACACGCAGGAAGGCAGTCCAAACAGCCCGCATAAACAAAAAAGAGTAATGTACCTGAGTTTTGAACCTAACAACCCGCATAAACAAAAAAGAGTAATGTACCTGAGTTTCGAACCTGGACAATCAGGTAAGAATTGATACTCCTTACCATTCGGGTAAGAAGCCGTTCTTATGGTATGGACTTCTTAATCACACCTGTATGTAAGGGTCTAAGCTCTTTTAGGTGCCTCCCACATTGGCTGGTGTACCCACAAAAAGAAACATTGAGAAAGGGGTTCTTTACCGAAGAGAAGGGGTCGGGGGATGATTTATCATATGTGGGCTTCCTCTGAGGAAAATTGAAATATGAGAGAGTACTCCATTTTTATAAGTGAGAGCTACAATTTGTTTTGTACACGCAAATTTGCGTTTCATTTGGATAGGGCCATTCTTCGAAGAATCAAGAATGGGTTGTTTAATGTGCTCTGGCAAGTGCACCCTACATCACATGCTTTGATTTTGGAAGGGCTGGTAGTGATAGTAATAGTTTGCCATATTTGAGTTGATTGGCCCAACCTCAAGGACATATTTGTGTATAATGCCATAAATCCCGTGGTACATGTATTTCCGGTTTCTCGAGTTCCTGCGGTAGTGATTTGGACCCATTGATCATTAAATGGGCAACAGGCACTCGTGGTGGAACGCACGTTTTGTTCCCTATGAGCGGACCATGAAAGTCATTGAGTTTGACGCTCATTCGAATCAGCTGGACTGAACTGTTAAATTGATTGTACACTCATTTTGGACCGTAAAAACGGCTTGCCATGGAGTAAGTGGGAGTTGTGATGATTAGAGCCTCTATCACTGCACACGGGCTATGTTGGGAGAGATCTTTCGATACCCCCATTTCCATGCCATGTGCAACCCAAGGTGGGCACCACAGGCATGGTGAGAGCCGACGGCTCACGCAGAGGGGGCTCCCTTACATAGAAGATAAAAATAAATAAAAATGGAAGAGCTTTTTTGTATATACGACTAAGATTTGTAGGATTTATAAATAGGCCTCTGGAGTTTTAGTATTTGCAAATAGACCCTTATATTTCATTTTAATACATTATGTGTCCTCAAAATTAATAGTCTTCTAACCACCATAGGTTTTTAGAGCAAAATGACACTTTTGTCCATTTTCTTAATCCTTATATGCATAATTTCAAAAGCTTGGACTCATTTTTTTTTATTTTAATAAAGCATGTAACATTAACAATTGTACTTGGTGGGAGAGAATAACCCTACATAAATTCATTATTTTATCAATACAAGACTCATTTCATTAAATCCAAAATGATCATGACGACAATCAACACCTATACTTATAACCGATTATAATTTATTCAATCTATACACGACCCACCATTGGATTAATGAAAGTTTCAAAATACATGATCATACTTCATTTGTAGGGGTGTAAAAGAAATATTGGGAGAACGGGCAAATGTAAAATAATAATAATAATAATAATTTTTATAATTTAAGGGTGTGGTTGTGGGGGATTATAAACTTTTCTCAAATATGGATGAGCTTGAGGCCACCCCTGGTCCTGTGCACAAGAGAGTTATTGAGAAAAACCATTGGAACTGGAGATAAAATAATGATATTTTTATAAATAATAATATACTCATTTTTATTTAATGGACATGAGGGCAAAAATGTCATTTATATAAAAATCCAACACCAATCTCATGTGGCCAGGGGCGGATCTAGGATTTTTGTTAAGGGGGGGTACAATGCATATAAACTAACACAAAAACATTCTTCTATTAAAACTCAAAAGTAAGTAATACAAAAGTTAACAATTGTTCTTGATTTTGACATTTAACTTACAATTGACTCCTACGATTTTTCATATTTTGAAAATAATTCATGACACATTCGTTTGACAAGCTACTAAATATATCTTTTTCAATATACACAACCAAACAATCATTCATCAACTCATCACCCATCCGGTTTCGAAGCCGATTCTTCACTATCTTCATGGCAGAGAATGCCCTCTCTACTGTAGCAGTTTGCAATGGGCAAAATCAAGGTCAACGTTAGGAGGTTGTAAACTAATGGGTATGCCACATCTCTTCTAGTTTCAACCATCATTTCAGTAATTTCACCAAGCCCATTTAAATATGAAAGCTCAACATTTGAAAGTCAAATGCACAACAGCTGGCATTTAGGGCATATGGCATTTTTGTAATAAATTTAATCTTACAGGGGTATTTTTGTAATTTTACCTAAAAAAGAAAGGGGGTCACGTGCCCCCCCTGCATGTGGCTGCCCATTCTTGCTGAGAATATTGATTTAAGGACATGAAAGGTATTAAAAAGAAAATACAGGGCCTATTTCAAAGTACTAAAACCTCAATACATATTATAAATCCTAGAAATCTCAGGGTGTTACATACAAAAAAAGCTCAAAATAAAAAAGGCTAAGTCAAACAGTTTGAACTTCAACCGATTTATAACGTTAGGAAAAGAGCGCAACCGGTGTCCGATATCCATCCCGAAACCGTGTTTCGAAATGTGTCGGTGGCTTCCTTCCGCATCGCTCACGTGCATACAGAAGATGCCAAGCAATGTCGGCTCTTTCTAATTCCTCCACTGGGCCCACAGTAAAATCATCCCAGCCATTCAATTCCTTTACAATCTCAAAACGAACCACCCCACAGTGGCCCACCTATAACAGCCTCATGATCCCCAGGTGGGTCCCACTCCAAAATAAAAATAAAAAAAATCTCAAAGGTGGCCCACATTAATAGTGACAGCCGTCTCACATTACTCTTCTGCTGACTCGTATAACCAAACCCACCTGCCCTCGTTTTAATTTCATCATCTTCTATTTTACTACTACTTTCTCTCTCCCATATTTTACTACTACTTTCTCTCTCTCCCATTACCGACACCTCTCTCTCTCTCTCTCTCTCTCTCTCGTATTCTTTTCTTACGATGGAGACGTTCGAAGATCTCAGCTACTTGTTCTTCTCCACTCAATCTCAATCACAATGTTTATGCCTTGTGGACGATAACAAGAAGCGAGTTATGATCTGCTCAGAAATGGGGGAGAAGAGATGCTGCTATCTTTCATCTTTGGTGGCCTTTTTATCTTTTCTTCCTCTTTTAGTATCAGTTCAAGCCGCCACTGATCCGTCTGATGGTAACTCTTCTTCTGATTCTTTTTTTTTTTTTTGTTTTTTCATGATTTCTGTTAATGGGGTTGTTCTTTTCTGCCTGTAGTGTCCATCGACTGATCTTTGTATAGTGCTACCCTTTTCTTGTATCACGTCCACTCAGCTAATGAATGTGAACTGATGTTAATCCTCTGCTTCTGTGTGTTTTGTCTTCTTGGTAGCTTAAAGAATTGGATTGTTTTGGTGGGTTTTTCTTCTTTTGGATTTTTAGTTGGGGTATGGATATGCATTGGGTGTTCTAGTATTTCTGTGGATTGGACTGTCAATGGATTTTCAGGAAGTGGGTGTGATTGGGATTTGCATTTGAGGGGAAGGGGAATTTAGTTCCAGTAGAAAAACTTGGATTGTGGAGAGATGGTATTGATAAATGAATGATTTGTAAGGAGATCGACACTGGATATGAGAACAGTTTACTTTATCTATATAGATCTACCCGGGCAATGGGATTCCAAAAATACTTTTAATTTATGTCTCCGATTTTTCTCTCTATCTGAGATCCATATCACGATATGTTCAATTCGTCTTGGTACCTGAAAATTGTTGTGTCCGGATCGATTTCGATCATAGAGAAGTGGGCTTCAATAGAGGGGAGTGGGTGAAATTTTGGTTGGATGGAGGTCTTTAGAGCATTTGCAGCACTTATCTATGCTAGCCTTTTGGGACTAAGGGTATTATTCTGGGGCTTGCAGTTGGGGCTCTGGAGGTCATCTACAGCTCTCTGAACAGCCCCCCTCAATTATCAGGATGGAAATCAACTGGTGGCGATCCTTGTGGAGAATCATGGAAGGGAATCTCCTGTGAAGGGCCAGCTGTGACAGCCATGTGAGTGGTTGCTTCTTCAAATAATATTCTATCTCTCAACTACATTTACTTTCCCTTTTTTTTTCTATTTTTTCTATTTTTAATGTCTACTGACTACAACTCAGATACTTTCCTTTTCTCTAAATAAAGGGGAATCCATTGTCTGATCAAGCAATTGTGATGCCTAACAGCAGTCCTCCCCCACAGATGCCAATATGGCCTAAATGTGTGAGGTTGCGCCCTTAATTTTAGGGGCCATAAATGGACCCACCCAAAAAGTAGGGTGGTTCAATTCATCAAGTGGGTGACAGGTGTATTTGAATATGGTATGTTGGCTATAGTTTTTAATTGTTCATTTCCCACATATTCTTGTGCCCCACTTGAAGAGAGACTACCCCGATTTCTGCAAGAATCAATCATGGTTGGGCTTAAGAATAAGAGCGTGGCCATGGATGTTTTAAATGCATGGCGGTCTCAGCTGCATGCTTATCTCATTATGGAAATGAGGAAAATATGATTAATAACTTGCTTAAAACATGAATTTTTTGTTTTTCCTCAGTAAGAGAAATAATGGATCTATTGCTACTGTTACAGTCAGGTTTCTGGGTTGGGGCTTAACGGAACCATGGGATATCTCCTATCGAACCTCTTGTCTTTAAAGACACTGTGAGAGCATTCATTCTTTTCCTTTACTAATTGAGAGAGTTTCCCTTTGTTATTTATCATTCATTTGGTGTTCTTCTCTTTGTTAGGGATGTAAGCAACAACAACATACATGACACAATCCCATATCAGTTACCACCAAATCTTACACATCTGTAATGATTCTATTCTTTAGTTTTACTTCTTTTCCTTACAATTGGTTATTCTCAAACGCAAGCTTATTGAAGGGAAGTGCTATTGTCAACACTGCAGAAATCTCGCAAGCAACAATTTCAGTGGAAATCTTCCTTATTCTATTTCTAGCATGGTTTCTCTCATTTACATGTGAGTTGCTTATGTCTTTTTATCAGTCTATTGTTGTTTTGACAGCTTTACTTAATCTTACAAGGACCTCTTTTTGTAGGAATGTGAGCCACAACTCACTCGCTATGTCTCCGGGAGATATATTCACTAATCTTCAGGGTCTCTCTAGCTTGTAAGATAATCAAACTTAGTTCACATCTACTTTTCAGATGACACCCTAACCCTATTCTGATTTGGATGATTCTTACATGTCTTTGTTACCATAATTAATCAATTGACAAGTTTCATGACCTTATGCTCTAGAATTCAATTTTTTGTTGCCAGTTGACTCTAATGCTTGCAGTGTGTCCCATTAGTTTATCAGTTTTCTTGGAAGCAACAGGAGTTTAGTGGACTCTCTGTAATCTAATGCCCTGAGAAAATATTTAGTTGGAAAGTCTCCTGCAGGATTTCATTATTCTTTCATCATCGTCGTCATCATTATCATCCTCCCTGCAAATGATTTATTGTAATATACAATTGAGATGACTTGCTGTATGGTGTTTATGTTCATCTGTGTATATTGGCTTTGGAGCTCATTATTTAGTATTTATATGCAATTGCAGTTCTGTAGTCTTTGCTTTGCTTTTCCTTGTCAGGTAAAGCCCATTTTGCTTAATACAATCTCTCTCTACCCTTGGCTTTGCCTTGATCACTGTTGATTATTTGCAAGTGCTTTTAATAAGTCAGACATGGAAGTTTGTATTTCTGCTGTGGGGTGAGATGGTCATGGAGAATTGGATGTTTCACACATATGTTTCTAATCTGCACTTATACTGAAATTGTGTGCGCATATATGTATGGCAACTTTATGTACCCTTTGCTTTTCTCAGAGATAATCATTACCCAATACATTACTTGCCTAAGTGACAGATTGGTTGTCAAAAGCAGCCTGGGCTTTAACAGCTTACCCGTTTGAGAATTTTAAGTATTATGTATTGCATTTGAGGTTTGTGGATCATTGCATGACAGGGATCTATCTTTCAACAACTTCACCGGAGACCTTCCAAATTCATTTACTTCCTTGTCAAACCTTTCTACTCTGTGAGTGTACTAAAAATGATATGTTTTATAAGAATCTGTTTACAAATTTTCTTGCAGTAAATATGAAAGTGTCATGATTTATGAAAGGTTGAATTGTCTGGCAGCTATTTGCAAAACAATCAGTTAACTGGGCCCGTCAATGTCCTTGCCAATCTGCCTTTAAATAATTTGTAAGTTCTTCTATAATTTATTAATCTTAACATATTAGGTTTATGAACTGTTCTGCTATCCTAATAGTCTTAGCTTCAAACAGAAATATTGCAAACAACCATTTCAGTGGCTGGATTCCATCGGAGTTCAATTCGATTCCAAATCTCATGTGAGATGTTAACTTGTTTATTAACTACTAATATTTGTCTTTGTTCTCTTCTTGTCCATTCTTGTAACTTCACTCTTGCAATAATGCAGAATTGGTGGTAATTCCTTTGACAATGGCCCTGCTCCGCCGCCGCCGCCGTTCACCGCACCTCCTCCTAGCCGATCCCATAAAAATCGTAACCATACAAATGCACCTCGAGGGTCTGACCGCCAACTTTTCCCTCCTGCCAGTCAGAATATTAAGAAAGGTCTGTCCACAGGCGCAATTGTGGGCATAGTAGTGGGTTCGGTTTTTGTGGTTCTATGTGCGACAGCTGCTATTGTTTTTTGCCTTAGGAGCTGTTCCAAGGACGATAATAAGAAGAAAAACAGTGCAGCAGGTTTTCTGGGACCTCCTTCTGTTATTACGGATAAAGGTAGGTATTGCTTATTAGAATCTTGATTTTCATGCACTTTATTTTCTTTTCGTTCTGGGGGAAGCTCCTTTGTTTTTTTATCCAGTTTTTAGTGTAGATATGGTGGATAATTAATTTTCTTGAAAGAGGATTTCTTTACCATAAATGGTGAAGAGGGCACATTCTTCTCAGTTGATATTAGCTTGAGATTTTATACAATGCAAAGGCACATTATATGTTCCCTTTGTCTTTGTTTCTTTGATTCATGGGTTCTGAAGTGATTCTGAACTTATTATCCAAATCTAGGTTTCTTACTGATGTTTTTTAGTTTTACATTTATTCTACCTCATGGAATTTATTATCCAGATAATAGGTTGTATTTATTTCATTGATTTAAGAATGAGCTGTAGAACTATTGCTTGATGTACGTAAACAAGGGGGCCTATTGTAGAAATTTTGAGAAAACAATTTAGTCTCTTGGAAAAAAAAAGCCATTTTTCCTTTTCAATATTGTCTTGTATTCAATTTATTTGCCCTTTGCTGGTAGAGTAACCACTATTAAGTCTACTTTGTCAAACCTCCTAGTTTATTGCTTGTCCCTTCTCAAAATAGCAGAAAAGAACAGCTGATAAGCTCAAAATAATCCAATGAAAGTTTCTATTGGACAGAAAGGGGGCAGATAAAGATGAGCTCTTAGCGGGGTTGGAAAATGCTTAATATCACAACCTCAATGTTGCATGTTGGAGTCATTAACTTTCAAAGGGTGTAGGAGGAATAACAGCAGTAAGGGATTCAAAGCTTGGGACCTATTTGCCAAAGATGCTACATTAAAAAATTGGAAACGATGGGGTGGGTGGGGATTGGGTGCAGTTGCATGATGAATATGAAGGTAATAAGGGTGAAAGGTGGCTAACATCATCTTCTACGATGTTGGGCCATCTTAATTGAAATATTAGGTCTCCCGTGTTTTATTGGCAAACCAAGTCAGTATGAGATTTGGTTATTAAATGCTTTGGAAGGAAGCACTTGAGTTGATGGCAAGCTTTCACCGTGCGGATGGTTTGTGCTTAACTAGAGATTCATGCATAGGGGTAGCCGGGTAGGTATTATCATCATCATCATAGCATGCCCATTATATGGAACAAAAATGGGCTTTTTAAGTGGGGTCTTTGTAGTTTGGCCTACTTATATACAGATATGAAGAAATTTCATGAGGGAACGACTTATGGTGCCCACCTGAAACTCATGCCAAAAAAGGGAAGGGTGATGGAAAAATCTTAATGGATTTGTGATGGCCAGAAAATCAGGCTAATCAAATCATTATAGACTTAAGTTTTTTAATGGTAATGTTAGAAAATTTTAATGATAACACATGGTTGTGGGTTCGAGTCATGTTACACAAAGAAGAAAACAAGATAACACCATTAAAATACAAAACAACTAACAATGACAAACTAGAATGATTCAATTCAATGGTGATATCAGTTCATGTGTCCATTCCACTCCCTTGTGGACATCTCCCTACCCCAGGTCCTGTTGGTAAAGTAAAACCCCACATCCTACATTGCCTAAGTAATGCCCTTGGCAAGGCTTTATATATACCTGTTTGGGCCTTCCAACTATGAACTTAAGCTTTTGGGTTGGTATATGGTTTATTACACGTCCCAACCTTAAAGGGTGAATTTGCATCCGACTTCGTTCGGTAATGACACTCACTTTTGGATTGAAGCACCCAATCTTTTACACACTTAGACCTTTCCTGCCTTAAAATCCATTGCTACTTGATCTGGTAATGATATCTTTTTGGACATTACTAATCCACTCTTAGACCTTTGCCTTTCCTTGAATGATGGGGCTTCATAGGAGTGTCACAGAACACTGCATGGAAGACCTTTTTGTCATGACTCACACCTGTTAGGATCCTCCACATTGCCATCATCAAAGCCTTGTCCCAACTATGTAGGGGTTGGCTGTCGGCTACATGAATTCTATTTCTCCATTCCAGTCTATCCCGAGCCAAATCCTCAAATAGTGATAAGGACCTTATGTATTCTATATATATTCCATGAATGATAAATGATTATAGTTTGCAAAGCCCAGACAGCAATCATGCATTTGGTTTCTTTTGTAGCAACCAACAAAGAGATGCAAGACCAAAGGGTGAAAAGTGTGGCTCCCATAACAAATCTGAAACCTCCACCTTCAGAGAAACCGATGAGCGAGAGGATGCACGGTAAGAATGGGTCTGGAAAAAGGCTAAAAGCTCCTATAACTGCAACGTCCTACTCTGTTGCCTCTCTACAAGTTGCTACGAACAGCTTTAGTCAAGAATGCCTTGTTGGTGAAGGTTCCCTTGGCCGTGTTTACAAGGCAGAGTTTCCTAATGGAAAGGTAAGTAAAACTTCCATTCATTGGCAGTCCTGAACTTTGCAGTAATCCTGCCCTCGAAAAAAATTGTACTATATACTGTGCAACTGAGTCGGTCTCAAATGCATCTTCTAGTGCACCAAACAGATGAATGCCGACATATCAACAATAATTAAGTGCTGCAGACATGAACTATAATTTAGTCCAAGATTCATTTTATGAAAACTATGTTGGAGATGGAATCAGCTGAGTCCGAGTTGGAGCTAACTCGGATGAAGCTCTTAATCAAGTCCTTTCATGGAACCTTACAGAAATTTACTTAAAATATTCTGTAGTGAACATTATTTCTTACTTTAGCTATGCCTATATATTCTATCAACAGCCGAATGTTTTCTTAGTGGCAAAAGACATCTGTTGTGAAATTTAAAAAATCATGGGAGAGTTGTGCGTGAATTGATGATGGAACATAGGGAAACATGGAGTATCCTGGGAAATCTACAGGGTAAAGGAACATCTTTTTCACTTAAGAAGTCTCAAACAGATGTTTTTCATTTTTTTTTGGGGTGTTTCCTCATCCACCCTTGCACTCGTGAGCATTCTCGATGTTTTCTTTTGCTGTTTTTTGGTATTGGTATTGCTTGCAAGTGCACTATTACCCCTGCCTTTGTTCTTTTGTTCTGTTCATTTGATTCCTACTCTTGTGTTCATTTCTTAGCACAAGCTCCTAAACAGAGTTCAAATTAGCCTTCTCTATATCACTGTTTTGGAACTCTGGTTTAACATAGGTTCCAGGCCAGCCAACTGGTTTGGAGCTAAATTAGATGAGGCAGTTATTCATGTACCTTTCTGAAAGGTAAGCTAGAATTTAACATGACTTGAGCAGTCTCTCTCCATAAAGTTATTGTGCAGTAGTGTCCCATCTGCTGAAATGGTTGGCTTGGCGGTTTCAGAATTGTCTAGGCCTCAGTGTGTGAATGGCCATGGGCTCACTGCTAAAATTGACTAGACGTTTTTGATGTCTAATATTTGATTGCATGCAAACTTTCTCCAGGACTTCCCTCGTCTTCCCCTCTTTTACGTTTGTTAGCAGCTGTATTATTGAACTGCTGAAAACAATATGATTGGGATTTGCTGCCCTTCTTTTATATTTATTAGCAGCTGTATTATTGAACTACTGCAAACAATGTGATTGGGATGTGCTGCTTGATCTAGGATCTGGCCATCAAGAAAATCGATAGTGCAGCAGTTTCATTACAGGAGGAAGATAATTTTCTTGAAGCTGTTTCGAACATGGCACGGCTAAGGCACCCAAACATTGCTACCCTACAGGGTTATTGTGCAGAGCATGGACAGCATCTTCTGGTTTATGAGTATATTACAAATGGGACTCTGCATGATATGTTGCATTTCTCTGACGATAGCAGCAAGGCATTAACGTGGAATGCACGTGTTAAGATAGCACTAGGAACTGCTAGGGCTTTAGAGTAAGTGATTTTTTGGTTGGCACTTCAATTTACATTTCTCTTGTGCTGTTTTTTTCCTTAAATGGTGTACTTCACCTCTCGGTTCAGGTACTTGCATGAGGTGTGTTTGCCTTCTGTTGTACATAGAAACTTCAAGTCGGCGAATATTTTACTTGATGAAGAACTAAGCCCTCATTTATCAGACTGTGGGTTAGCTGCATTGACACCCAATACAGAGAGACAGGTAAATGATTGGCCACGGATTTATTCTTCACGTGATAAGATATTCCTGTGACCCAAGTATTTTATCTGATTTATGCTTTCATGTGTTTGATAGATTTCAACTCAGATGGTAGGCTCCTTTGGCTACAGTGCACCTGAGTTTGCTATGTCTGGACTCTACACTGTGAAGAGTGATGTGTACAGTTTTGGAGTGGTGATGTTAGAACTGTTAACAGGTCGAAAGCCATTGGATAGGTAAATTCTTCTTCCAGAATTCGTTCTTTTTTCTTTTTTTCAATTTTGAGTTTCCTTTTGATTTATAATATGTTGACAGTTTCCCTGCGCTTTCCATTTTCCATCTCATTTGAAATTTGATTCTAGTTCAAGAGTGCGATCAGAGCAGTCCCTTGTCAGATGGGCAACCCCTCAGCTTCATGATATCGATGCCTTGGCAAAAATGGTAGATCCTGCCTTAAACGGCATGTACCCTGCAAAATCTCTTTCACGTTTTGCGGACATCATTGCCTTGTGTGTTCAGGTAGGTTCCAAATAGTTTGCATGATTTGCCTAATCAATTTTATTTAGCGATAAGCCAACAGTTTGATGTTTTCTGTAGCCGGAGCCAGAGTTTAGGCCTCCTATGTCTGAAGTCGTGCAAGCACTGGTTCGGCTAATGCAAAGAGCAAGCACAGTAAAACGACGTTCTAGTGATGAATCAGGATTCTCGTATAGGATGCAAGAAAATGAGACTGCTGATCTGTCCTTTTAAACAACAGAAATTGAAGCTAAATGCAGTCTGAGAGAGATGCATTTCAAGTTTCTGGAATGAGAATGAATAAGAGAAAGGTACCCCTAAAGAAGACACATTATAGGGTTCTTCAGCTACCTCACTATACATTATACTGCGGCAAATGCACACCAGCAAGTGATAATCTTAGATCGGTGTATTAATGATTTTCCTATGGGAAGGTATGATACATACAATTTTCAGATGAGCCTGTATTTAGGAGAAAATTGCAATATAAAAATAAAAAAAATCCAACCTGTTGTATTCAAACCTAAATTGGATTTTGTTCAATTTGTTTCTTGGACCATTTGCTGTCTAATAAAATCCTTGTTCATTTCAAATATTTCCATTGAATGGATTTTTTTTTTTTTTGTTGTTTGCTTAACGGAGGGTTTGCAACCCTTTGTGCTGTGGACTAATCCCTACCCAGAGAGAAGCCGGGTGAGACCCGTGGCCTCAGGTGGTAGCACTAGTGGATTCAACCTTCGGTTTCTGAAGATGGGGGAACCGGGGATCGATACCTGGACCTCTAGCTCCGGAAGAGAGATGAACCGTAGTCCTGGCCACTCGGCCAACCCCTTGGGGTTCCATTAATGGATAAATATGATGAATAGGGGCAATCATGTAATTCAAAATTTGTGTCATAATAGTTTTCATTGAATTTTTGAATTAAGAAGTGAGGAATGGATGACAAATGAACATTAGGAGAGTTCCTATGGAGAAGAAGATTTCTACCAACGTGGTATATATTTATTTTTACTGTGATTTTTATTATAATATTTATCATCCCAATCACCTCTTAATCATCCTGTAATCATTTCTAATGGTTATAATGAGATGAGAAATTCTCAAAAATATTATCTAAGCTTTAGTTAGGTCTCCAGGTTTTTCAGTTGGATTTCAATCAAGTCCCTTGCAGTTGTGGGTTATCTAATCCTAATTCCTAAATCTAACACAAATGGAGTTAAAAAGCAAAATGATTTCAATGCCTCGTGTCCAAATGAAATTTCAAATGTGAATATTCCCAAATGATGAGGATTCCTGGGTTTTAACTTTTAACCCTGTGGCTGTCAGCCACAAATGCTCCCAATCTGATCATCCATTCTTCACCAAATAGGCTTCATTAACATTGCAACCCATCATGGTCCATTCCTCAGCTCGGGACAATCATGCTTACCTTTATTGCTCTTCAAAATTGGAAACTACATAGTAAGATTTTTGGTATTCACAAATTTGAGCCCTCTACGTTTTAAATTCAATCATTTCACAATGGTGAAATTGGGTAGATATAGATAGATACAACTGGAGAAATTGGGTAGAATCATCTACAGTGTGTGCATTTTTTTGACGGCCAAAGGATAGTTAACGGCATCGACCTGTTACTGTGAGAAAGTTTTCTCTCAGGGCAGCTCGGTAAGAACTGATGCCTCTTCCCGTTCTTAATAGGAAGTTCTCTTCAAAAGTAGAAATAATTTGTGAGAAGTCTCTAGAACCTCATAAAACATAGGGATCTTCTTAATATCTATTGAATTGATTCATCAGATTCTTTATTGATTTATGCCAATAATTATAGGACTTTTGGAAACAACCTTTTCATTTGTATTCATTTGTTATTTTTTCTTTTCTCCTTTTACTGCTGGTCCTGGCTCAGGAGAACTAGACCTCCTAATGCTGTAAACCAGATTTATGATTTGGTTTCTTAAACCGTACAAACATGCCATGTGACTATCTTCAATGGAGTCCGGGTCCCCTGTCGTGTGTCTTACATGATGTCTGGAAATCACCCTAGGATCCACATTATGATTACCATTCAAGATGAATATTCCCCTCTAGTGACGTATCCTCAAAATTTCCCTTCAATTGTAGGAATATGATTGAGCACATGACTGATAAGGTGATTAGTACAATCTTATGTGTGATTAGTCACATGGTTTAATTCTGTTATTAATCATGTACTCAATCTTATCCTGTGATCGACTTCTATTAAAGTAAAAATTAAAAGCAAAACAGCGATGGGAGGTCATTCATCTTGAATGATTCTCATTATACTATATTAAGTTGGAAGGTTTTGGGTTTAATTTTGACTTGCAGTTATGGGTTTTTTTTTTCAAATGTTTTACATTTTCTTTCTACTATTTATCTCATGCAACTACCTACCTACTGCTGTCTCATCAAACCACTCACATCTATTGTCGACTTTCTAAAGTTTCAATTTTTCCTTTATATAAAAATTCTCTTCTACCCCATCTTTTCTATTCTCTTTCTGCCTGAATTTTTTTATTTTCATTTTATGCAATTTACTCTATGAAAAAGTGTACTATCATAACCCTTTTAATATATAATTATTTATTTTACAATGCGGGAAGATACCGTGCTGCTCCAATCCTCAATGGATTGTGAAAATCCATATTTGCACTCACAAGGTGTCCCTTATTCAATCCTGGTCCCGCTTCCTATGGACAAAATGGAGGTGGCTCCAAGTCTCTTCCCCATTTCTCTCTCCTTTCTCTCCTCTCTTACCATCTTACCTCTTTATCTTATCTTCCTTTGTCTTTCTTTATTCCTTCTTTCTCTTCTCTTTTCCTCCAAATGAATGGCCACAAAGAGCGGATGGAAAGTAAGTTGTCTAACAAAATTACAAGCAGCTGTATGTTATTTCAATACTATATGCATTGATATGATGTTTTTGTGCCAACATTCCTGATGCTATTGATGAGCATGAAATCACCTGTTCTCCTTTTTGTTTTCTGGGGTATTTTCTTCTTGTTTCGGGGATTGAATTTACAATATGGGAACCACCATTTATACAATTTCGAACTGCTTAATTCAAATTTCTTATGTTAAGAATTTTATTAATTACTAACCATAGATGTGTACATACAAATGTTGCAAATATAGTCGCGTGGATAATGTCGATAGGCGAGAATGTCAAGATAATTCAAATTTTAATTTTTTTTTTAATATCAAGGATGAAAAAGAAAACCCAAATGAGGACCGCGAGAAGTAAGTACATTAGAAAAAGTAAAATATCATGAAATAGTTTCGATATCTAAATATATTTATTTATATTGTTGGTAAATGATAATAATTGCTATTTACCGGTTGACCAACAGGGTTAGTCTTTTTAACTTCCTGGTCTTAGGTTTGAAATCGTCATTAATTTTTGCGATATATCGTAAATACTATGAAAACACCGATAATAATTATAAAGAAATCTCAAAGAAGTATTGCTATATTATTACTAGAATTTCAAATATAATGTGGCATTGCACATATAATTTATTTTGTCCAGCCTAAATATTGGAAAGTGGGGCCGTACATTCTTGAATTAAACCCTTATAACACTATTCCTCTTTACCATCATCAAATTTTGTCCTAATAGAAAAGGTCATACTTTGGATTGTTCACGTCAGACTCCAAATGAAAATACATTCATACAAAAAAAAAAAAAAAAAAAAAAAAAACATAAAAGGAAAGGAATGCATCACTTGTTACATGTGACCAATCTAATGATGAGCCATTCTCTAAATGAGTTGAAATTTGAATGACTTTAAGAAAAAGCATTTATTTTGAGTAGTTTGGAAATGTATGTACTATTTTTTTAATATTTTGACTGCGGAAAAAACATAACTCTACCATCTTTGTTTATACCCAACCAGCCCTCTAAAATTAAGTGGGTCTCATGGTTGTCTATTGACCAAGACATTCCTATATACATGGTTGGCCAAAACTCCTTCTCCCTTTTAATTGATAAGGTTCACCACCACTTCCAATCCATAGAGCTCAGATTTTCAAGCTAGGTTGGACAGGTGTGAGGCATATTAAGGCTAGACTTGGCTTCAGAAACACATGCTCATATCTGGCTTAAGCTCGACAAGAGTCACAAGTGCTTGGCTCAGCTCAGTCTACCTGAACCCATCTTGTTAATTGGAATGGGCTTTCTATTACTACAAGCTCTTTTAGTAAATCAGTCACTAAATTATAAGCTCTTTTTTGTTCGGGTTGCGCCTCGGGCTTTTATCACTTAACCAAATCCCAACTCAAATTTTATAGGGGGGGGGGGGGGGGGGGGGGGGTGGCGCCGCCACGCTAAGAACATGTTGGGCCTGGGCCCAGGCTGGCCGGCCTAGAAGTACCCCTATTAATTAGGGATGGCAATGGGTGGGGTTTAAAAGGTGTCCACCCTTGATCCACTCCTATTAGGAGTGGGTTTGGTAATGTGTCGGTAGGGCTTCGGCCAGGTATGATTCCTGGTTCATAGATTTGGATTTTGGGCGTGCCTAAACTGCCCTGCCCCATAGGCCCTATATGCTTTTACTTTATATATATATATTACTAAATAAGATTTGGTGCATTGAACTAAATTAATACAAGTGGTAGTAAGGTGTGGAAATGCTAATCGGATTGGGTTTGGCTCTGCCCCATTGCCATCCCTTCTATCGACGTGCGAATAATTTGCAGGTCGCCTTTCCACCCATCCAAGCTCCTGATGTTGGATATAAGCTTTCTTAAACCTATATCATTAAATGAGTTTTCAGCGGCATGGGGTTCAATGCCTAAATCTCACAATGGCAAAAGTTATTACTCAGAGCTGAAGTTATCATGTCCTGGCCTAAGTGCCAAGAGTGCGGAGTAGAGCATAAACGGGAGCGGCGGTTGCGAAACACTAGTGCTTGTGGGTTTATAAATAATTAACTAATGGGCATAAATATATCTTATCCATATATTCAAGATCAAACATGGATAAAAAAAAATTAACTTTTCAATTTGATCACATAAAATAGACAATAATTAATGGGAGATGCTCCTATAAAAACATCTCTTACCTTACTATGACAGATGGAGTGGGGGCTCTCACATCAATATCCAATTCCAACAACTTAAATGTGAGGGCCCTCACCTCTATCTCTCATATAAGATGAGAAATATCTCTCATAAGAGCATCTCCCATAATTAATAAGTTAGAAGAAGTTTCTTCATTTAAAAGATAAATACCAAGCTTAAAAAATAAAAAATAAAAAACCATAAACTAAAGATTCTGTACGATTTGCTTCATATTAAGTTGATTCATGCTCCGAAGATGGTCAAATCGTACTCCGAGGACGGATCCGCATTTTCGGACCGGGTTCGGAGAGGGAGAGGGGGAGGAGAGGTTCTAGTGACTAAAGGTCCTGACAAAAGTTCAACAAAATTGAAATGAATGATGCATATATTTGCATGATGATTCCAACGATTAGATCAACCATGTCAAATTAACATTTAAACTGTACAACATTCCCTGCAACTAAAGACACTACAAATTGAGATCATCCAACATTAAAACATTGCCATTATTTGTTTCAGCTTCTCTTTTGTCTCGTAATGACTTAATAACAGCTTGTACAAGTCTACTTGCCCCTAACCAAAGGATTCTAACTTCATTGCTGGTAAAGTGAACATTAAATGCAAACAACCAACTGGTAAAAGATAAACTTGCTGGGCCCATGTAATAAACAAATCCAAAGCGTCAACTTTAAACCTGGCAAAAATGGAAGCGTTTTGATACGGTACTTGTAATAAAGAAACCAAACGCATCCCACTTCGCGTGGATATGAATCCATCCACACGTATCTTTCAAGACACGCTGTACATCTGGATGATCCTGGTCACTCATCAATTGGTGAGTCCCACCAAGACCTGGCCACGAAATCAGCCAATCCACTTTTCAAAATCAGCCGCACGTGTGGGCTGAATGTACGGTATTGATCATTTCCACTCTTTGTAGACGTGGCCCACCTAACTAGTGTGGTTCTTTGGGCCAGGGCGGGCCTCGTGAATGGTCGAGTGCAAATTCAACAAAAAGAACCCTAGCCATAATTTTTGTTTCAAGTTTCTAGTCGTTTCCAGAAAATTAGGAGATTTTGACCGAAATAACCGATTGGGGATTTGTTTGGTAAAAATACTTGTATAGTGAAATGTAGTAAAATGAAATTGAAGAGAGAATAAATTAATGAGAGTGGCTATTTACAAATTGCAAATACCTCTACACACACTGCAAATACGTCTCCACACACTGCATCTAAAACTTAAAAAGAAGAATCCTAGACTACCCCTATCCTCTCCTTCTCTCTCCCTTCCCCTTCCTCTCCCTGGCCCCTACTCCGGCAACCTTGCCAGCCGCCGCCCCATCTCCTTCTCTTCCTCTCCTTGCTCCGGTAGCCCCATCTCTCCCGCCAGTTGCCACCCTTCCCTCTCTCTTCCTCTCCTACTCTGGCAGTCCCCACCCACAGGCCTCATCTCCCTCTCTTTCTCTCTATGCTCCGGTAGCCTCCACCCGCAGCCCTCTCCCCCGCCAGCCGCCGTCCTTCCCTCTCTCTTCCTCTCCTGCTCCGGCAATCCTCACCCGCCTTCATCCCCATCCCTAGCTCACCCCCAGCCCTTCCCTCTCTCTTCCTCTCCTGCTCCGGCAACCCCCACCTACCCCCATCCCCATCCCCTGCCCACCCCCAACCCTTCCCTTTCTCTTCCACCCGCCCTTATCCCCACCCCCAACCCTTCCCTCTATCTTCCACCCGCCCTCATCCCCACCCCCTAGCCCTCCCCTCTGTCTTCCACCCCCCCTCAAGAAGGAGAGCGAGAGGGATCACATCGGGCGGGGGCTGTTGGCGGTCGAGGAGTGACGGGATCAGGTGGAGATGGGGGAAGGGAGAAAGAGGGGAAGAATGAGAGCAAGAGGGATTACGTCAGGCAGGGGCTACCGGCGGCGGGGGAGCGACGTGGTCGGGCAGAGGTGGCCGGAGAGAGAGAGAGAGAGAGAGAGAGAGAGAGAGAGAGAGAGAGAGAAGGAAGGAGAGGGATAGGGGTAGTTTATGAACTTTATTATTATTATTATTTAAAATGTAGTGTGGGGAGAGGAATTTGCAGTGTGCAGGTAATAGCACTTTAAAATATTATGGGGGTCTAATCATAGTATTATGAAAATTTAATTTTTGTGGCTTGATAAGGAATTTTTTGACTTTTTGGGTAAAAATAAATAGATTTTTATCTTTTAGTAGCCTAAAAATGTTGTTTTAGACTTCTTTTTTTTAAATGAATGAGGAAATGTTAAAATTTTATACTTTTGATATAACCTTAGTTTTTTCTTATCCGGTGAAAGGAGGCTTTATTTCACTCCACTTTATTAGTGAAGTGACCAAATAAATATCTCTGATATATGGCTTATCAGAAGATTTTATTAAAAAAATGAAGATTTTTTTTTAAATTTTTACTAAATTTAATCCCATTCATCCCTTTTATTAAAAAAATAAAGAATTTTTTTTTATAAAATTTTTACTAAATTTAATCCCATTCATCCCCTTTCTCCCCAAAAAACCAAACCATCCAACGGTCTGATCTCTCGCTTCAAAAACTAAAATGGAATAATTGTATCCAAAAATTATATTTTTATCTTAAATTGTATTTTTTTATGCATATATATTTATAACTTTTTTAGAAAGTAAGGCTCTTCTAAGCTACAGCTTAGCTTATCATAAGCTAGAATAAGGCTGGTCTCACAAATTAAAGTTGATTATATCTGTTTTTTTATATGATGGAAGTGAAAAATATAATTTTAATTAGATTTATCTTGGTTTTAAAGATGATTATTATAAAAAAAATAATATAATTGATTTTAATTTGTAGGATCATTCTTAGCTCAACTTAAAGCAAACTAAGTTGCAGTTAACGAGGGCTGTCTCTTTTTATAAAATATAATTATTACATGTCATGACAAAATCCCGACAGTACTGGAAAATTTATTTTGGAGGCTTAAATGGAAATGGGTCCGAAGGGAAATTGACAGACAGGTGATGTACTCTCTCACAGTACTTGACAAGGTGGCCCACCTATTTGAACTGTATAAATATCTCACACGTGTGATCATGGTAACACATGTGGTCCCGTACGAAATCGTGCTCCAGACCTTCCATCAAACTCCATTTCCCCCTTCCGCATCTTCGTCGTCTTCTTCTTCTCTCTTCAGTTTTTGATGATTTCTTCATCTCATCGAAAACCAAGCAGAGAACACGACAGATATGCCTTTAGAAGACTCGGAGCTGTCGATTGAAATCTCCCAAAGATCATCATCATCATCATCAACATCAACAGCAGCAGCAGAGCCATCAAAACGAGAAGAAGGAGGAGGAGGAGGAGGAGTAGAAATAGAGACACCATCCGAACTTGAAGATTTTAGGGTTTCAGATCTCGACGACATCAATGCATGGTCCAACTCCATCTACTCCAAATCTTCTATGAGTCCGAGAAGCAGGCAATGCTCCACCTCCCCAACCACCTCCAACCCCATCTCCAGAGACTCCTCCGCCGGATCCTTCCCATCCATCTGCAACAGATTCTCCGCCGCTCGGGCTCTCAATTCTCTGCCCAGGTGGCAGATCTGGCCCGCGTGGAGATTCTTTTGGATCGGGGTGCGGGCGAAGAGGAAGTCGGGGAAGCGGATGAGGGGAATTGCTGTTATTGTTGTATTGGTGGGTTTCTTCTTCTTGGTGAATTGGTGGATGCTTTCGAATCTTCAAGATGGGGGTGGTAATCTTCGCGGGAAGGATAGAGTGGTTCTCAATCGCACGGTACGATCAGTTCCGGTATGGATTGCTCAATTGTTATGCTTATGCAAATGGTCAAGGAACTTTGTGGAAAGATTGCGTTTTGTTGTTGTTTTTTATTGAGTATGTGTTTGCTTGATTTTGTGATTTCAAAATGAGTAGTGGGTGGATGGATCCGTTGTTGTAATTTGAGTATGAGACTATGCAAGTTGGGAAGGTTGAGAGTAGGATTCTGTGATGAAAGTTGGATTGTGTAATGAATACGCAGCCATCTCCTTAGTAATTCAATGCCAAGGAAAGTTAAGCTCCCATTTACACCTCTGCCTTATGTCCTTCACCCCTCACCTATTTAATAATCCTTACGTGGATCTTTCACCATGAATTCCTAGGTATGCATCCAATTCTATGCAAACAAACAGGGCCTTAGTAAAACCTGGTGGGATTTACTGGCAGATCCAGATCCTGAGTCAGTGGAGGTAAATGAGTATTTTCACATGCCTTCTTTTGGATCTGTCACCAAATATGGATATGACCAATATCACCATTCTCTTTCCAACTTGGGCTGTTTGAATACATGATGCAAATGGAAGATCCAAGTTTTGGTTGGTGGGGAAAAGAAAACTTGAAATACTCTTGGTAATGAATATTTGTTTGGAATCGGATAGGTTTTAGTAATGCAGCAAAACAGTGATTCAATACCTATGCATATACTGCGTAGCAAATTAGAAACTGTAAGGATGTTCTCCATTGTTGGTTTGACATGCATATTTTAACTCTTTGAATTATGATGTCAAGAAGGCATTTCGAGGATTGATTAGCAGATCATGGCTTGTTAAGGAGTTAGAATGATATAATCTTAATTGATATGCTTGATACTTCGTGGCCAAAGCTGTGTTTCTGTTTCATGAATGTAAACAGATGTTTGTTAAGAAAGAATTAAATGTGAAGAAGTTGGCTAAACATGGGGAACTTAGTGAACTTATTCTTTCCTGTCTTGGTAATTTTGTCAGGGTGTACGGAGTAAGTTTCCAAAAGGGAAAAAGGCCCAGAGAGTGATGTATGGTAGGCTTTTGGCTTTGGCTTCCCATGCCTTGGCCGAGGTATGCTTTGCTTTTGCCTTTAATGCCTGTGTGGTAGGAGAATGCACATTTTAGCTGATAGTAAGGTATTTTCTTTTTGTACTATTGCTTTAGGGAGTAAATAAACCTGAACCCAAAGACTTGTGGATGGAGCCAGTGAATCATCGTTCTCGTTGGACACCTTGTGCTGATCAATTCAATTGGAAAGCTAGTGGTATGACTCATCAAAGTTTCTCTTAGTTATCATATTTCGAAATATTTATTGAGCACGCAATAGGACTGATCCTTTGCCCCTTGGCCCACACCTCCCCTACAATTTTGACTTTTCATTTGTCCTAGCTGCATCTTATCTTGTTACTTTCCATTTTTCTCGTTGATCTCATATGGCTATATCTTTGGAATTTGGCTTTGTAGAGGGAAATAATGGGTACATTGTTGTCAGTGCAAATGGAGGCATAAACCAGCAGCGAGTCGCTGTAAGTAGTGTTTCTGGAAGAATTTGTTGCTTTTATGAATATTTTTATTATCATCATCATATTCATGGGCACACTTCAAACTTAGTGGTTCCTTTTAAAAATAAATAGATGTTCACAAATAGTGGTTCCCGTTGGCATATTGGCCGATCCAAAGAGTGATATGTATCGATTTTTGGCCTCATATCCCGTATTTACACGAAATCTTTTTGCCCCAGAAGATCTGAAAAAAAAAATCCAGAATATAATAGGCTGCTTAATGTCATTTCAATGTTTTATTTAATCAGGACATATGATGTGAGCAATGTCTTGAAACTTTGAAGGTCATGTTGGGTCTGTAAACCTGTTTGATCCAAACTGCTTAATTCGTTTAAATTATGTGATCGTATATACTTTATTGGTTTAAATGACATGTGTAGTACAAGCTCAAACTCATAGATCTAAGCCCTACCAGTCCTATGGTTTATTAAATCTCAATCAATCAAAACAATCCATTAAATATGGTACTTTTGTAATTTATAAAAATCCCAATGACAAGAAAATATGAAACAGCTGATATAGCCATAATCACAGCCAATGATTGTGAATTTCTAATGTGGCTGTTACACAAGCTAATACTATAACAGGACCCACTGAACCCAAGACTACTTATCAGCCTCAGTCCTTGGCTGATTTCTTACTTAGAGAGTATTCCAGATTGAATATTAACAGTACTAAATTGGCTAACTGATGAAGTCTTCAACTTTGCATTATTGATCTTGAGTTTTAAAAATAAAGTAAACAATGACGTTATTACTATTAAGTGAACTTTTTCCCCCAGCATGCATTTAATCGAAGATGCGTAGCTTCAACGTGTGAATTTTGATTTGGATATTAGCTTCATCTTGCTCCACGTGTTGATTCTTTATTTTTTTTTACATGATTTGATATAGGCTAGCATTTATTTGAGTGATTTTGCGGTCAGATATTGTAATCTTTGAGGCTACAAAAACTGTCCAAAGGAGACTTGCTATTGTCAGAAACTGCAGAGTTTGGGCACACTGCCTTTAGCACTCTGGCCTGGACTCTTGCCATGCTTTTCTGCTTCATGGTGTCTGGGGTTAGTTTATGCCTAGATTCGTCATACCATGTGAGGCAGGGTTGGATAAGCATCAGACTGGCTCTGTTTCAGGACATAATACCTGATGCATTCACTTTATAGTTCATAATGTTGGAAAATAAGCATAGTTCTGGTCAAAAGTTACGATTAACAATTCATTTAAAAAAAAAGAGAGTTGGAAAATAGAAATATTGAAAATTTGTCTCATATATTTCATTTGAAACATAATTGTTTTTCTATTCCAATGTTTCTAGCGGGTTTTGTTTTTCTAATGAGGGTAACTTAATGCTGCTTGGCACCAGATTTGCAATGCTGTTGCTGTTGCTCGTTTACTTAATGCAACCCTTGTGCTTCCAAACTTTTTATATAGTAGTGTTTGGAAAGACGAAAGGTATGCATTCCTTGCACTTGTCTGTTATGGTCTATTCATTTCTTGGAGTGAATCTTTGTTACTTGCTACAAGCTTTTATCTTGTAAACCGAAATACTGATGTGCATGCAAGTTTAAAAAATGAATCATTATTATTATTTTTATTTGAAAGTAAATTTCTCAAAAGATGAGAATTAGAAATATAGGAGCAAGTGTGAAAAACGGAAATGTGATATGCATGATAAGATGGTCATTTCACAATGTTAGCATGTTAATTAGGAGCTAAAGAGTGGTTAAGTTATTTGTATTAGCCCCATAAATCATCCTAACCACTTGGTATAAAGTAAAAGAATAACTGCTTAGACAGTGTTTCAAGTAAAAAGTCCATAAAACTAAATGTCAGGGAGAAGGGTTTCAATCCTCTTGTCTATATTTGTCATTTCTTTTCTGGTTCATTAATTATTGAATGGAACTCGGCAGATGAAATGAAGTGGGCTAGGGATGTGGTGCTGGTAGATATATATAAAAAAAAAAAATTGGTACTGGTGCCTTCTGCCTAGTACTCTATCTCTATGCAAATGAATTATTAAGTTCCAATACAGATGATACTTCTGCTCACACTATGAGAGCAGCAAATGGGTTGGCAGACTGGTGTCTGCAATCTTTTTGCATATTTTTGTTCTTAACAAGATACTTCTCAGTTCTCATGTACGTACGTGTATACACATTCTTGTACTTTTCGGATCACTGAAAATTCTGTTATTGATAAAAAAATTTAAAAAATGATCTTACTAAATAATAAAGATCTGATTTCCTGTTACATGGATCAGCTTTAAGACTTTAAGCATGCATAAATTGTCTATTATTTAGTACACCTGTTCCACTGGAAACCCTTCTTTCCCCTTGGCAAGATTTTGTTATAATCTTACTGATTCTGCTATCCTACAAGTTAATAATATGATCTGTATTTAGAGTCGTAATATGGATATATCATTTGTACATTTTAATTATTAGTGAGATAAATGAGATTGGTTCTCATAGACCGCAGCTGATCATGTAAATTGTAACATATGTGCTTCTTCTAGGTTCCATCTTCCGTTTTCTTGATCCTAGGGGATTGGTATCATATCATATAAGGATATGTTTAATTTAATAAATCAAACTATGAGTTCACTTGCTTCACAAGTTTAGCATCTTTTCGTGAAATGAACTTCACTTTGTAGACTCATACTTGTGAGCTATGATACCTGGATAATTCAAAGTAGGCAACATATTGTGTCTAATAGTATTATCGTATCTAATACTTAACTTATGTGTAAAATCTGTGTCCCTACCATATCCATGGCGTGTCCCTAGCGTTACCATGCCGTATTTGGGCATCATGGCTCGTGAGACCATGATCTGAGGCCTTCGTCATATATCCTTTTGTGAAGTTTTTGAGATGGAAGATTATTAGTGTTATGCCACTGTTTAATTGTTTATTTGCATTTTAGAGATGGAACATAACCATATTCAATCTATAATTTCTTAGTCGATTCGGCGATATCTATCAGGAGGAACATTTCGTTAACTATTTGAAAGCTGATATCCGGATTGTGAAAGAACTTCCTGAGGAACTGCAGTCATTAGACTTGGAGGCAATAGGTAGTCTTGTAAGTACTTGCTCATTTTATTGCGTTCAAGATGCTGATGGAAAATGTAAAAACAAACTTTTATGTATTCATTTTAGCGATCTGACCGTTACTAATGATGGAATTTTGGTAGGTGACTGATGAGGAAATCATGAAGGAAGCCAAGCCAAGTTTTTATCTGAAAAATATTCTTCCCATACTACTTCAAAATAGAGTTGTCCATTTCCTTGGGTTTGGAAATCGGTTGGCCTTTGATCCCATACCAGCTCCGTTGCAGGTACTCTAATTTAATCAGAGGAAAACAAGTCCTCTTAGGATGTTGGTTCTTAGTGGTTCAAGCTTTGTCATTTTGAAAAAAAAATTAGGAATGCTCATAGGATCTACTGATGAAAAAATTGCTTATAGGATGTAGGGTTGTTTTTAGTGTCACCAGTATTTGGCATGGAGAAGTAAAAGAAGCATAGATTGGCCAGTATGTAATTTATGCTACGAATGAAATGTATATCCTGTTTTCCTGTCTAGTGATCATTTAGATCATACTTCAGTCTTCAATTTTCAGATTATTCTTTCAACCTGTTTCATCAACGTATTTGTCCCACCAAAAATAGGAAGGAAAGAAAAAAGACAAACTAGAAAAGAAGTCTTGCTGTCGTATCCTTTTTTCCTAACTGAAGTTCTTCATCCAGAAACTTCGATGCAGATGCAACTTCCATGCTTTGCAGTTTGTTCCTAAAATACAAGAAACTGGTGCATTGCTTGTCCAAAGGATGCGTCAGCATACAGCCCGTTCGTGGCGCATAGATCACAATCTGTTTGGCCCATTCACAGTTGAATCAAATGCTAAAAGAGAGAAGGATATTCGCAAAGATGCTTCTCGATATCTGGCTCTGCACCTAAGGTTTGAAATTGACATGGCAGCTCATTCCATGTGTTATTTTGGCGGTGGTGAAAAAGAGAGAGAGGAGTTGAAAGCATACCGTGCGATCCATTTTCCTGCGCTGGCACTCCTTGAGAACACTACTAAGTATGCGTCATACTGGGTTTTTTCTTCCTATCCATAGGTTTAGAAGTTGACTTAGACTTCACTAATAAATAAAAGGCCATTTTAATGTGTTTCCTTGGCCATCATTTTATTTACTGCTTTGCCTTGAAGGAAATAATTGATTTAATTGTACTCTTTCACTTAATGTTAAAAATGAATTATCGATTTTCTTGCAGGCTTCCATCCCCTGAATTTCTGCGTTCAGAAGGCAGATGTCCTCTAACACCTGAAGAAGCAGTTCTGACAATTGCTGCTCTTGGTTTCAACCGCGAGACACACATCTACCTTGCAGGTTCTCATATTTACGGGGGAAATTCAAGAATGGCTGCTTTGACTAGGTTGTATCCTAATTTAGTTACTAAAGAAAATCTGCTTTCACCATCTGAGATTGGACCATTCATGAACTTTTCATCACAGGTAAGCATTACGGCTTCTTTTATCTTTATCCAATTCCATCTGCATAGAATCTTCTATGCATGTAAATTCTGAAATTTGTATTGATTATTGTTGATTTATACCCTTTTATTATTAAGATGTCACGACCTTAGTAGCAAATGCCATTCTGTAGTGGAACTGGGACATTGAGTTTTCTGTCTTTTGCATTTTCAGTTGGCAGCCCTGGATTTCATAGGATGTGCTGCTGCAGATGTGTTTGCCATGACAGACTCAGGAAGTCAGTTTGCGTCCCTAGTGTCAGGTTATCGGATGTACTATGGTGTGGGGAAACTGCCTACCATTCGCCCCAACCAGCGGCGGTTGGCTGATATCTTCTCCAGGAATGCCACAATAGAGTGGAAGGTGGTGGAGGTGAGAGTGAGGAAGACTGTGAAGGAGTATAAACTGGCCCATGTAAGACCTATTGCAAGGAGTATATACAGGCATCCACGGTGTCAGCAGTGCATGTGCAAGTTGGATTGATTGATTGTTATTAATTAATCTCATATTGAGATCGTTAAAACAGCAATTAGAATAGAAATTTTGGGGTTTGGTCAATCATTCTTCAGTATAATACCATTAGATCCATTCAACTTTGTTAGCTGTCTGATCTAAGGCGACAATGGAAGCTGTTTGTTTTCTTAGATCAAATGGCTAGAAAGCCGGTGGATCTGATTGTTTATTGACAGCTGATCCACGCCCCATTTTCGCTCAGCACCCGCTTTACGCAGCATTCTGGTTAGTGGTTTTGATATATTTGTCCCACTCTCCCTTCCAGGCTCTTTTTAATGTCTCGTCACGTAGCACATGCCTTTGGTAAGAGTTCAGATCCGTTGATCTGGGGTAACCAGCGAGTTTTCTGGTCAACCCTCCACTGTACGATTGTAGATCCTCACCGTTTGTAGATATCCTGTTAGATCGAAAAAGTGCCACCACAAGTGGTGAAAACTGTGGTGGTGAAAAAATCAGGACATCCACAAAATCCACATCTTTACAAAAGCATTACCATTGTTATTTTTAGTGTTTTGACAGCCCCTCTCTCTCTCTTGAGGGCTGATCAAGAAATTGAAGATCCAGGCAACTTGACTTGATTTTAATGCAGGTATCAAATTAAAATCCATAAAAAAAAAAAAAAAAACAAACAAACAAACAAACTAAGGGATCGCTATTGAATTTATGAATAATTGAGGAGTCTTAAAAATATAGACAGCCTGTCTGAGGAAGCAAAGTTTTCTTCTCATAACGTCTCTGGATAAGCCAGCTTCATTTAATTAATAACATCCCTTTTCTAGTTTGATCTTTCTCATGACTAATGATTAAATGAAGAAATCTTGGTAAATTAACACTGATATTGCATTTGTGTATGGATGACAGGACAGAAGAATCATATTTAAATCTCATTATTGCAGTGATGAAGTTTTCTTACAACAAATACATAATAATCACACATTTTCAATGGAGTCCCCATTCTCTCTTTATTTTTTACCCCTTCTGCCTCTGCTAAATTAGAGATCTGAATACAAGCATGCTCACAACGGACATACATTCATGTTCCTTACCAGCCGTGTTACAGCCGGAGAGGAGTCCCCATTTCTTCCCTCATGAGTCAAAGAACTTTCCTGCCCTTTATAATTATTATTATTGGGCTTTACAGGAGATTTGAACTCACACACACCCACGCATGTCCTTATAAAGGAAAAAGAATTTCAAGTTTTTTCTTTTGGAGCAACAACTTGGGAACAATTGAACATTAATTTTATCAACTTGGATTGCACGGTTAAAAATAATTGTAACAGACTTGAGATTTGTTAGATGCATCATCCACAGCCAATCCTTCCTCCTCTTCGGGCCAATGCACCCTTCCTTTTTCCCACTGGGCTACTCATTATCTGACAGTAGAAATTTTTTTTCTCTAGTCGCTTGTTCTAAGTGCAACATCCGGACTGTCTTGTGTAAATGAAAGAACTCATTAGAAACGCATAAAATAAAGCGTGGGTCGGCAAATTCAAAAGCGTCTTCCATCAATTCCAGATACTCTTTTTCATCTGAAGGATGAAATAAGATATGGGATATAGAGTGACCCGTTGGCTTCTTTTTCACATATGATGCATGCACTGTATATTAATAAGTATGTTGATGAATGATTTGAGTTTTGAAAGAAGTTGGTAATTGGAGTGTCATTTCATGATTGCACTGTGGTTTGTGGAGTGGGTCGGCATCACCATTGACCTCTCCACTTTTAGAATGCCGAAAGTGCCCATAGAATAGAGGTTTAGTGTGTAGTTGGGTCGGTCGGCACCTTGACCTGGGCAATGGAGAAACAATTCATCCTTATAAGTTTTGCTTTGTATGTGGATTAGTTTTTTTTTATACCTTTGATCTCTATCTGTTGGCCCACTTTTTCGCAGACGACTAAATTATCACAAATGTCTATCTAACTTCAAACGTAACTATCAACAAAAAAATGATATTAATGTTAATAAACAATTTGGCAGAGTTTATGGTGTTCATCCAATTTAAAAAAAAAAAAATTTATAAGAGAGTTTTATGAACTAATCATTTAAAACAAATCAAGTTCATTGAATGGTCAGGGTTCTATCCACAGTGAGTTGATGTTAGCCCAAAGTTATATTGACAATGAGACCTTTCCATTTGCACCTTCCACTTGAGATTGGTGGGCAACCAAGTGAACTCACAAGGGAACTTAAAGAGTTTTATCTCTGATTATCTTAAATATGTGGGTCCACAGTCCACACAGATGCAATGCATATTCATTTCATAAGAGCTGGCCTTTGTGAAGGTGAGATTCCATTCCAGATGGGGGTGGTTGACACTAGACAGGTTTAGAATTGACAAGGGCTTCTAGGTGACTTTATCCTCTCATTCTTTATACAGTGAACTTCAGATTCGAAAAAAACGTCAACGCTGCTGCGAGAGTTTGGAACCATATCCAACCGTTACTGTTTGCAGTTTCAGCATACTATTAAGTACTAAGTAGCAGATATCAACCGTCCCAAGCTCTATCTCTATCTCTCTCTCTGAGTAATTCAATATGCATTTCTTCCTTGTACGCCCTCTGTTCTTTTCCTTCCTGCTCATCTCTGCTGCTTCTGCTCCTAAAGTTCTTTGTCGCCCAGCAAGGGCCCTTCATTACTCTCAGGACAGCCAAGACCAAGCCTTCCGACCTTCTCCAACTGGTCCTAGTGCATTGGAGCATGCAGGCGCGGTCGAGTCGGAAAAGAGAAGGGTCCCTACAGGATCCAATCCTCTGCACAACAGGTGATATAGCTTTACAAACAAGGATATATCCATCCAATTGTCCAATCCCTTTCACTGCAGGCATAGCCCACATCTTCTGTTATATATTGCAAGTTTAGCAAAACTCATGGCCTGGTTTGTGAGACATGGAAGAGAAGTTGAATACAGGTGAGATTAGATGTACCCAAAAGCTCAAGTGTTAGGCTTCAGGCAGCTTTAGTCTCACTCCTTGAGAGAGAGATTTTGAAGTGATTTTCCTAACCTCAAAAGTTCCCTGATTCCCCCTGGAAGAGATCAGTTTTTCCCATCTACAATGTTTTGGGTGATCATGTATAGAGGAACCTTATGAAATTGTAATGTGACCCAAGATGTTTTCTAATGAGTATGGTTGGAGATAAGAGATTAATGTTTTAATGTTGATTGCATTTGTGGGAAAAACTGAATATCATAGACTTCATGTGGATTTTTCCTTTTTCTAGTTAATTTAGAGGGTTTTTTCTGTCTTCTTGGTTTTTTTTTTTTTTTTTTTGGGTATAGTTCTGTCTTCTTGGTTGATGTAGCAGTTGAAACCATTCTTGTGGTGGGCCACACTGGAGTTGGAAATTTCATTTGATGGGCAGTACAAACTTTGACAAAGTAACACAACCGCCCATGGTTTTCACAATGCTCATGAGACAGGGTGAGAAATTCTTAGAAAGGATACTTCCATAGAGAGATTTTGTGCCCAGAGATAGACCCAGATCTTTAAAAAAAAAATGAAGATGGACCAAAATAAATGCAGTGTATAAGAGAAATTATTGGCGGCGGATCTGATCACTGGCCTGTCCTAACTGTTTGTGCTAAAGCAAGATCTCAGTTTAGAAAACTCTTTACAGATGCCCTCGCTTCCTTTTATTCTTTCTTTTTCTCTTACCAGCCCGGGGTAATTGGGCCTAGGGCCGGCTGAACCATAAGGCCAATAAAGCCTTTGCTTTAGGCCCCAGAAAATAAGGACAAAAAAGGCCTCATAATAACCGCTAACATCTTTTGAAAACCCTAAAAATCAAACTTGTCACCTGTCATCTCTTTTTTTCCTCCCCAAAATATAAGGCCCCATAATAACTCTCACTTGAGAAGATACAGCCAAGATTTTCACGGGGCTTAAAGTGTCATTTATGACGTATTATATTTCAAAATCTGCCCCTTATATTTCTATTGTTAGGAGTTCAATTGATTTTAGCATACCATTATATTTCAAGTAGTCCATGTGTATCAAATCTCACCTACACATTCAGTCATGAATTTGCTTCACAAGCCTTTCTCATTATTTTTGTGTATCCTATTTCAATAGGGACCTATTCAAATTTGATCCATGATGTGATTGTAATAGATCCATAGCTTGAGATTTTAACCTTAATAATAGATCTTAAAATTTAATATAAACAATGGGCCCCTGTCAGAATTTATTCACTTAAAAAGTCCATCTTGGATGGTCCTGACTTATGATGTATATGTGTAGGTGAAAATGCTTCGAGCCTCACCAGTGGCAGACTCAAGATTTTTGCTTTTTCTTGGGGGGAGGGGGTTTGGAGCCAAATAGGTAGTTGGATTTTGTAACCCAAGATTTCCATTTGAGTTTTGGGGATGGGCACAAGATTTTTATGTGGGTTTTGGAGGTGGACTTAAGATAGTTTAGCAAAACTTGAATATAAAAACTTAATTAGTAATTTTTCATCACAAAAAAACAAGAAAAATAAATTTTATATAAAGTTTTTATAATAATATTAAAACATAGGAAATGCCTTATAAAGGATTGTCGCTTTAGGCCTCGAATTGTCTCGGGTTGGCCCTGATTGGGCCCTTTAAAGACTTGACTTCCTTTATATGTGGGGAAGTTGACCGCTTGTACACAGAAAAAAGTATGGGTGTTCGTGGCCGGGCTGAGTCAGATCTAGGCCCAACCCGCTTTTGGAAACACTAGTCAGTAGGGTTGTAAACGGGTTGGTTCCAGTCCGGCTCCATGGTGGAACCGGATCTGGACCCGGAACCATTTTTTACCCGGTTTCTTGGCTGCGGAACTAGAACCAAAATCATATATGGGATGGGTTTGGATCCGGTCCGGGTCTAGGTAGAGAATTATATTTAAAAAGCATGATTTTTAGGGGAGATTTTCGAAATTTGAGGTAATATGCTAGGTCTTGGGTCCACGGGTCCGAATTAAGGTGGAATTGGACCCAGACCCATTTACTTATCGAGGCTTAAATAAAGACCCAGATCCGGTTTTTAACAGATTGAAACCTTCGGATAATTGGAGAATCGGGAAACCATTTACATCCCTACTGGCTAGAGCTCGGCCTGCCTTTCAAATGTTAGGCACAAGCCCACCCATGTAGTCAATCGGGGCAGGACTTGCTGGACTTTCTATCATTATTTTAGGCCTTTAAACCACTTGTTTAGGTGAAAAAGTAAACTAAACTACATGCATTACTCATTTGAGTAGGACAAGGCCGCTTTCTATCACTTAAACCAAGCCCGCTCCATTTACCCAACCCATTTATTAAACAGGCCAAAAACATAAGTCCAGGCCCAGTCCTCATATTAAAAACCCAGTTTAGAACCCTGCCCAAAGTGGGCTGGGCCTGGGTTGGCTTCGCCCTGGAACAACCCCTAATTATTTCCCTTTTGTTTTTGTCTCAACCTCAAGTCTGAAAATTGTTTGAGATTGTTTTTCATCTGGTGAAATGAATTTTCATATGACGGATTATGTTACTACTGCATCCTAATTAGAATAGAGCCATCTAGTTTTAATCCTCATATAAGTATTGAGTTAAAGAGCAGGACTCTAAAGCGAGAACGACCTATTGAAATTCAAACCATTCAAAATAAACAACCTACACATATATGGGGCACCCTCAAATTGTATGTCTATAAGAGCTTTTCCCACGGTTGAATTCATTGTTTGATAAAAAAAAATGTGAAAAAATAAAAATGTGATTGGAGGGTAAAACAAATTCAGATTGATATGCTTAGAGGGTGTTTCTTTTAGAATATGTTTGTGTAACACTTTTCCGCGAAAAAGTTATGGTTTTTCTTGAAAAATCCATTATTTCGGCATTTGGTGTGGAACAATTCCACGGAAACGCTTTCCTACCTCGTCATTATTTTTCTTGATATTGGTGGAAATGGATTTTCTATGGGGGGGGGGGCGCATGTGAAATAGATTTTCTTGAAAAACTTCTCCATCTTTTCCTTACTCTTGTCCATTTCAACCCAAAACCTTACAATTCTTTCATTTTTCATTTCTTTAAATAAATTATTATTTGATGTTGAATAAATAATATACATGTTATGCTATTTTTCTTCCAAAAAATTATTTCATCAAATGAGAAAATTTGATTTTCTATAAGGAATCACAGCCTCACCAAACAACATTAGCACAAATTCAAAGAAGAAATTTTTTTTTTTTTTTGCACCAAACATGAGTTTCTAAATTCTATAAAATTCTTTTTCCGAGGTTTTTATTTTGATGGAATTTGCTAATATGACAATTTTCTTTTTCCGCATAAAGGGTTTATACACAAACATTCCCTTAATGGTTCTAACTTGAATAGATGACCACTCTTTTTAACTCAAAATTTCTCTAGGGTAAAGCCTGAAGGATCCCGATTCCTTTAAATGGTGGTGTGTCCACATGGCCCATACATTAAAGAGCAACCCTTCTATTTGGACAAACTTTTTGTCCAGAATTTGGGACAAACTCTCATGTGGCACAATTCTAGAGGTGCTTTTTCCCCCTCTCTCAAAAGTTGCACCTCTAGGATTGTGCCACATGGGAGTTTGTCCCAAATTCTGGACAAAAAGTTTGTCTATTTAGACTTTTTGATTAAAGAGTATCTAACACCAACTCTATACTCTTATACAGACGATCACAAGAAAAACCACCAATCCAATCCACTCCAAATTAAAATCTTCACTTGTTAAAAACAAAAGGGCTTAGATTGACATGTTTTGGGCTACACTGTTCCACAATGTTAGATTAATTAACTTAAACCTTCCCCCTTTCAATTTTGATTCTTTCAATACCTGCTACGTTTGATCTTGACCATAACTTGTTATTCAGGTCATGCATGTTGTATCCATAGGAGCTCATCCATTGCATCATCAATCCAATAACTTGATGGGTCACTCACACCATACCATTAGAAAAAAAAAAAAAAATGTTTCTTCAATGCTCTTATGCAACCCAAAGTTTAAATTAATACAATCTGAACCGTATATCTCTTCTCAATCAGAATAGTGGGCCACACATGTTGTATATGAAGGGAAACCCCAACAAGACAATAATCTCACGAGAGATTTGTTGAGAGCGACGAGATGAGTTTTCTTGCAGGTAGATCAGCAGCAGCTGAAGGCGCGTATTTCCTACAGGAATCGAAGCAAGCTGTCGAACGCCTCTCCCAGAAGTATCCCTCCTCATCTTCGTCTTCTCCTTCGATTCCCACAAAAACCCACGCATCAGAAGCCCAAACAGCCGATGTTCTTCCCGAGATTCTTCGCCATTTCATTCCCATCAAACCCTCCCACCACCGTCCCCAGTCCTCTCTTCCTTCTCTCTCCACCTCTTCCAAATGGAGGCCTTCTTCTTCTTCTTCTTCTTCCTCTTCTTCACATCCTTCTCTGTCTTCTGATGCAGTCAACCCTCTTCGGGCCTACGTTTCCATGCCCCAGGTGACCTTCGGCCCCAAAAGGTCTGTAATTTCTTCTTTTTGATGAATGCCCACCATGTGTTTGTGTTTTTGTTTTTGTTTGAATGGGCTAATTTCTCAGTTTTTTTAGTGTAGGTGGCAGTTGCCCAATGAAGAGCACGCTGTCTTGGCCTCGACTGCTAATGAATTGAGGCGTGATAAGCACACGCATGTCGATCCCAGGAAGTTGAAAGCTGCAGCGGAGGGTCTCTCTCAAAGTGGGTTTGTTTGGAAGCTGTGTTGTTTCGTTTTGGTTTTGGTTTGTTTGCCGTATTCATCTTTTATGCTGTAGGGTTTGTGATCGAGTCAAAGAACGGATGCAATGCAATATTCTGCTGCAATGCTTGGTTTTATAATACATATGTACATATATACAACAGCCACCCACACATGACACCTCAAACAGATTACTAAAACCATCATTATTTTGGGCTTACATGCGATGAATGAAACCTTAATCACACCAATTATCTCTTTGTATCCTAATTTTCATATTCAAGTTTGGTCTCCATTAACTTGATGAAGCAGTATAATTTGTCTGAGTTGGTTAAGGCTAGAGAATAGCAGGGAGTATTCCTCCCTCATGAATTTTCAAATTTGAAAGGACCCAAGTATGTTTCAGACTTTCAGTGTATGAAACTGAATTAACTTGGTTGAATAATTAACTGATTCTGAATTGGGTTTTCATTTATTTATAATTAGATATTGTTTAAAGTTTAAACCCTGAAGAAGTTGATTTTTTTTTTTTTTTTTTTGGAATTATTTGTGCAAGATAGAAAGAATGATAGTGATGTGAGCTCGCGATATTAGTAACACCATAGCTTGAACAGAAACATGAAAAATAAATGCCCCTAACCCTAATTTAGTGATTCAGTGTGTTATGTATAATATATAGAGACTGGAAATTGAAAAGTAATTTTTTAACATATGAAACTGCATTCAGTTGCACCAGTTTCCCAAATTAAAAATGCCATATCTCTAGATTTTGTATCTACTTTCTCATTTCATTAATGAATTGATTTTTTTTTATTGTATACTAATGGGAATTTATAAGATTACAGCATTTTTTGTATCTTGCAGTTGGAAAGTCATTCGCTATTGCCTCCACAATTGTGTTTGGGGGAGCGACTGTTGCATTCATGCTCACAGCATCCAAGTTACAATTGCATAATGTAAGTAAAATATTGGATATTTTTGTTCGCTAAATGTGTTCTTTATTTGAAGATGCTTTTCATGCAACTTTCTTTTTTTATTTAAATTCTACGGTAGTTAAAAACAAAGGAGAATTATTATGCCACTTGCTCTAGGATCTAAAATTCTAAATCTGTGCCTCCTTTTATATCCTTGAATATTCATCAAACAATTGTAAGGAAAAAAAATCTAATAATAGAAAAATAATAGTTCACTGGGGACCTTCTCTTTGTTGTTTCTCATCTTATCAATTTATTTGGTTTGACAGTTTTGCGCTGCCTATAGATGGGCTTCTGTAGTTGTGGTACCAATCAAATACGTTTATGTGGACTTCTTGTGAGGAGTAATGTGGTGGAAGGGTTTAACATTAGAGATAATTGTCCATCAACCTGTCTTTTAAAGGGTACTCCTTAGATCAAATAGTGTATTAATGGAAAGAGCTGGCCTTAAGCAGGGCCTTAGGTGGTTGGTTTTGAGTTCTTGTATTTATTTTGGTTTCCTGTTCTCCTGTTTCTCCTTGTTAGTACTCATTTCTTGTACTATTTGCTTTCATTAATCAAAGTAACCATTGAAAAAAAAAAGATATTCGTCTGAAATGTGATGTGTTGTGTTTGTGTCAATGGAGCAAAATTATACGAGAAAATGGTACGGTTTTAGGGTTTTAGCATATATAAGATCCGAAGAAAATATTTGCTGGTTCTAGATTCAAGCCCAAAGTTCATTTAATTTTCAGTTATCGAGGGAAAAACTTGTCTTTTCCATAACATTATATCCATGCAAATCCAAGACCCTTAAATTTTCAGTTACCATCAATGGAAAAACTTTTCTTTTCCAAAACATCATGTCCACCTCCTCCTGTCCCCATTATAAGTTTTCAGACTTGGTTGCCCTGCACTCAGGTTATCTGTAATTGTGATTACATGTACTGGTAATTGTTTATGACAAAGAAGAAAACAATTATGGCTTACAAGTAACTCAGGTTATCTATTCTAAACACATCAACCTTCCTTTATCTATAAACTAAGTTACCTGCACTCTATTATGATGATCCAAAGGAACCCTTCACAGTGAATTAATGAGAGTGAAAATCCTAGCTGCCTTCCAATTAGGTGTTCTCCATTTGACCCTCTACATTAAATAAATTAACAAAGAAATAAAGAGAACAAATAAACTAATTCACTTCCTAAGCTAATTAAAACTTTTAGTTTGATAATAGACTAAGAAGAACAACAAACATTTCAGATAATCAATTTGGTTTCATGCCTGGGAGATCAACCATGGAGGCTATCTTTCTCTTGAGGAGGTTAATGGAACAGTATAGAGAAGGCCAGAGAGATTTACATATGGTGTTCATTGACTTGGAGAAGGCCTATGACCGGGTTCCTAGGGAGATTCTATGGGGAGTACTAGAAAAGAAAAGAGTGTGTGTCGCATATATTGAGGCGATAAAGGATATGTATGATAGAGCCGTGACATCTATAAGGACGACTGGCGGAGAGACTAAGGAGTTTCCTATCACGATTGGTCTACACCAAGGCTCAGCGTTAAGCCCGTACTTGTTTGCCCTAGTTATCGATGAGATTACAAGACATATTCAGGATGAGGTGCCGTGGTGTATGCTATTTGCAGATGACATTGTTTTAGTAGATGAGACGAGAGAAGGAGTGAATGCTAAGCTAGAAGTATGGCGGAAAACGTTAGAGACAAAAGGGTTTAGGCTAAGTCGATGCAAGACGGAATATATGGAGTGCAAGTTTAGCCAAAGTAGGACACTTGGTAACATAGAAGTAAGTTTAGGCACACAAAAGATTGTAGAGAAAGAAAACTTTAGGTACCTTGGATCGATGGTGCAACAGGATGGATGGATTGATACTGATGTAAGTCACAGGATTCAGGCCGGGTGGACCAAATGGAGGAGTGCTTCGGGGGTCTTGTGTGATCGGAAAGTCCCCCTCAGGGTTAAAGGAAAGTATTATAAGGTGGCGGTAAGACCAGCATTGTTATATGGATCAGAGTGTTGGGCAGTAAAGCATAATCATGTTAAGAAGATGGAAGTTGCGGAGATGAGAATGCTAAGATGGATGTGCGGGATCACAAGGAGAGATAGGATTAGGAATGAGGAGATTAGGGGCAAAGTAGGAATAGCACCGATTGGAGATAAAATGAGAGAAAATCGACTAAGATGGTTTGGCCATGTTAGAAGGCGGCCAATGGAAGCACCTGTTAAAAGGTGTGAGGGCATAGAGATTGCCAGGAGTAGGAGAGGGAGAGGGAGACCCAAGAGAAGTTGGAAAGAAACTATTAAACACGACCTTGCCTACATGGATCTAACGGAGGACATGGCCCTAAACAGATTTGATTGGCGTCGTCAAATCCATATAGCCGACCCCACCTAGTGGGAAAAGGCTTGGTTTGGTTGGTTGGTTGGTTGGTTGATAATAGATAAACAAAAAAGAAATAAAAGATTATCATTGATAAATAATAAAATACTCCTTTAAGGACGAGGATAGGTGGCTGTTTTGGGATGGTAACATTTTATGAAAGCAAGAAAAATGTACAATATATGAGGTATATCCAGAGAGAAAGGTGGGCCCTACAACAAAACCTATGGCTCCCATCCCAAAAGCACGAAGAATACTACGAAGCCCATAGTGGCCAGCGATCATATCGAAGTGGAAGGGGAACTACATTTCCGAGTTAGATCAACCCCTACTTAGCGAACAAATCTGCTGACACATCGGCTGATTAGGACCTACCCATTCACTTGAATGGCCCACTGTGGCAGTCTCCTGTTGTTGGAGAAACTCAAAATCAGTTTCATGACCTTCCCACCTAAATCAAAGAACAGATGAACTGCAGCAAAACCACCCTTTCTTTTCCTTATGTCGTCTCAAAGTTGGTTAGAATCCTCCTTTGTTTATTTGGACCAATGGGTGGCTGTATCACTTTGTTACTCCTGCAAACTTTCTGATATAGCACTGATCACTCCATTTGCATGTTGCATCTATCAGTAATGACAGTCTGGTCATCAATTGAAAACTTGATTGTTGTTCCCAATCTCCAATAATAAAAGTCAACTGTTCAATGTCACCTAATATTCGTGATTTGATATGGCTATTGTGATTTGTTAAGATTAATCTAGTGTAGCTTTCACTTCTACATGATCTTTTCTTCTTCGTGATTTAATATGGCTATTGTGATTTGTTAAGATTAATCTAGTGTAGCTTTCACTTCTACATGATCTTTTGTTCACTAGAGTGTCCTTTTTTTTATTTAAAAAACCTAGGTAGTCTTCTATTGTTAGGCCATTTCTACTCTGGAGTCTTCTAAGGTGAGATTTTCATCCTATAGTTCTTCCACCGAAACATGTTCCTAGATATGATCTTCCTCTACAACAAAGTCTTCAGTTAACAGGTTCTAGGCAACTTGAGGTGATAGGGATTAGGTCGCAGCTTGGGTTTGGTTGGGTCTAGTAGGAGCTAACCCAATCCAACCTGAGAATATATACCCTGAGCCAAACCAAATCCAAACCCAACTTTCAACTCGACTCCTCCAACCTGACCCAACCCAACTCTATCCCTATGGACCATGCGTGACCCACCCTATCAACCTGAACTTGGGTGAAGGTCCCTAAATCACCAAATCTGCGAACCGCAGAACCTTAAATCCCCAATTGTAAGCCCTAATGCTTCAATCAGGAGAAATCCCAAATGACACAACTGATAATCCTATATTCTCCACACAAAGCCCAAAAATTTGCAGAATCCCTATCTCCTATCCCTAAATCTCCTAATTCGGGAACCATACCACAATTTTTTTTATCAATGTCTACACCCTCAAAACCTGCAATCACAAAAACCCACCTGTTTGTTTTGCATTAGAGTACATAGGAATTGAATACATAGGATCCATGCCATGAGTGGTTAGAAATGAAGATTAAAGATGAATTTCCAAAAATGAGCATCAAATAACATCTCCTTTAACTAAGTAGAATAAAAAGAAGTAAGTAGAATCAAAAGAAGATGGGAAATGAATACCCAGCCATCACCTAGTAATTCAATACAAAGTGTAGGTCCTATCTACATCTCCTCTTGTATCCTCCACCCCTCACCTCTTTAATAATCCTTGTTAGAGTTCATTTCACCATGAATTCCCATGTATTTTAATGCAAACAAACAAGCCCCGGGAGTTGTGCCATGAGAGAGAGAGAGAGAGAGAGAGAGAGAGAGAGAGTTTTACTTTTTACTAAACCATCCATCCACCGCCTCCTTTCCTATAACTTCTTTAAATGGTAAAAAGAAAGAAAAAAATCCCAGTGATGATCCTCCTTTTATGTTTCCTGACTTTCCCCCATGGATCCACTACTTAATATAATAACAAAGAAATAGCAAAAGAAAGAAAATTTCTCATTGATACCACTTACATAAATTATTTCGAGCATCCAGTCTAATAATAAGTAAACTAGAAAATGAAATGAAATGAAATGAAAATCGTCACATTCACTACACTAAAAAAAAATGGCAGAAATGGAACTCTCTCTCTCATGAACTTGAGTTATTCAAATTTTCAAATTTTTATGATTAAATATAATGTTGATGACAGAGCGACGATATCAAAACCAAAGGAAGAGACCTGATTCATCCCAGATTTGAGATGATTAGGGAGCAAGTGGGTCCTCTGCGAGATTGGGTATGTCAACCTATGATGAAGGTATGGACGGCATTTATGTTTATTAACGAACTAACTGTAGCTTCCATGACAGGCTGAACACAAGTCAAGAAAATGGCATTTTGAAAGGGAGGAGGAAGCAAAAGAGAAACCTGCCATCATTAAGGAGATTTCGAAACAATTTGGTGTGAGGACAACCAACTAGTGCATGTCTTCTAGGTTTGCATGTATTTGAGAACATGTATGTGTAGATACAATGGATGTAGAATAATTAGCATGCCTTCTCTTTAGTGCATACATGTGGGACTGGATTTCACTGTTGCATGGTATCTTTAATTAGATTAAGATCGAAAAGAAAGTGTAGGCAAAAGGATGTGTTGGAAACAAAATGCAGATACAGATGCAGATGCAGATGTTGGTTTTTATGCTCAGATGCAGCTGTTGGTTTTTATGCTCTCTCTCTCTCTCTCTCTCTCTCTCTCTCTCTCTCCATTTGAGCCCCAAAAGTTTTACCCTCCAATGGGCCTCAAGCCAAGTGTTTTTAACTTGAGAGCGTGAGGTTTATTGAATAGAATTGCACTAATATTTTTTTGAAAATTGCTGTAATCTGTTTGATAAAGTGGAAATGACCAATTGTAATTTACCCTAGAATTCAGATTTATGTGCCGTTTAGCAAGTCTACTTTTTGGGATTTTTTTTTATGACTAATCTAGTAGTAGTCTTTTGAAGGTGAGGATCAGTCTCCCTCATCAGTCATGTGAAAGAGGGGTACTTTGCCACTGAGCAATCAGTGGTTTGGATACTTTTTATTGTTTGATAAAGTTTATATAAATCTCTAATTGAATAAGCTAAATGCTCTTTTGCCTCTTTTCAAAATGTAACATGAGACTTGACTTTTCCAAACATACATCAATGTCTAAAGCAATTGATTTATTTTTTCCAAGTTTGCCCACCTAATTTTGAATGAACGAGAAGTACCTGTATGTTGGTACTACTTTTAATGATAAATATACTTTTTTAATCTATATGACAAGTTTAACCATATAATTTTACTATATGACAACTTTATCATTTTCAATTCAATCAAATCTACCAAATTCTCTATTTGTAAAGGGGTCTGAATTTCAATCCAATTTCAAATCAAGTTAAATTGAACCAGCTCTATTTCAAACAGGCCCTTACTGAAGTCTTTAAAATTGTAAATCCATTAAAATTTAAATGCAATTGGGAAGATGTGAATACAAGGTTATGCCATAGAAATTCAGCCATCTTTTCCTTAATGATCTAAATGATCAGAACTAAAATCAATAGCGCACCAGAGCAAATATGGGACGTTCTTCGTGGTCAAAAAAATGTTTTTTATTTTTTTGGGCTTGTTTCAATGAGAACATCTTGTTTCATACACTTGAATATTCATCCTGCTCCAGCATCATGGATGTAATACCAACCAGATTTATATATAAATTTTATATATGGAATTTGCACATGTGAAACACATCACCATGCTTGTTTAGGAACACCATTTTCGCGAGTAAATGTTGAATGGTTCAGGTTAGTCATAATTTTTTTCTTACCATAAAAATCTATGAATTATAAAGCTAAATATTGTAGGGCTTTCTGATTAAAACTTTGGGAGCCTCCCAAATTAGAAGACAATGATGGGTTTTAAAATCACAATCTATCAGAGGCACTTGCATTGACACCTTTACTAGCCAAAGAGAGCGAATAAGTTCTCAATTGAAACGAGCCTCATTTCGTTATGATTTTCACACATCAGCACAAACCAACAATTGTTACCGTAGTAAATATTAAGCATGTGCATCGGTTACAAGTAAGTAAACTAGTGGAAATAAATGACATTGAATTCTAGGAATTCCAGTCAGGAAAATTCTTGAACTCCCAGACACGGTAGAATTCCTGAATGGTCCTAACAAAATGCAAAGGGAGTGGAATTCCTGAATTTTCAAAGGTCAAAAGAGATATTTTATGTGGTTTGAATAAAAAATATGTTACCGAGGAAACATGAATCCGTTACATTATGACCAGAAATTCCTGACAGAAATTCCACTAAACAAACAGGGCTAAGGAATTTGAAATTATTATAGCCTTGTCTTAGACTCTAGATTGTCAGCTTGCCATGGATTCCACCTCTTTTTGTGCAAGCTTATTTTTGTGCAAAACAAATGCACAATAAAACAATAGCATACAGTGGGCAAGTCGTTATACTAGTAAGGCACTATTAGAGTGAGTGAGTTCCAGCCGCACAGGAAAAAAAAAAACAAAAGGAAGGAAACAATAGCATACTTTTTAACATTCGAAAGACCCAAAAACAACCACTAAATAAAGTAAGAGGATCAAGCATTATGAATAGAGCCTACTTTCTTAGTTAAATAGGAGTAGTTGTAAAGTTGACCTAAAATAGAATAAGATTAAAACGAAAATGACATAGATTACAATTTTCTGAAAAATCATAATCTAGCGACTAGAGCCTTGGGGGCACTGTGAGATAGGGGTGTACACAGATTGGATTGGTGTTGATCGGACCAAATCCTTCACCAATTTGTTACTTACGGATTGACAGATTTGGAATCCGTTACCAATCCGTGGCTGCTAAAATCCGATCCGATCCGATCCATGGGGGACCGGATCGAATCGGATTAATCCGTTCAATCAAATATTTAAAAAAAAAATATCAAATATGTTGTGAAAAAATTACATTTTGGCCCCTTAAATTTTTTTTTCTTATTTTAAATTTAGACATCTTAATTTATATTTTGACCCCTTATAAATATTTTATATTTAATGTCAACGGATCAGATCGGATTGAATCCGAGGATTGAGGGTGAAATCCACCACGGATCCGTTGCTAACGAATTACAAAATTTTCAATTCGTCATCAATCCATTTACCTTCTGATCGGATAAAAATCAGCGGATCGGATTGAATTTACGGATCGACAGATTTTTTTGTGCACCCCTATAGTGTGAGAGATGCTCCGCTACTTGGAGGTTTCGGATTCAAGTCATGATACCAATAAAACAAAATGGCAATCCTTAATCTAAATACAATTTTACCATCTTATGATGCCGAGGTTGAAAGATGATAAAGATAATATTGAATATCGATGATTAGGCCGAATAAAATTTAAAAAAATAAAAATGATTTACAAGTTTGTGATTAGAATTAAATTAAAGTTACCACATCATTAGATTGTCTCCATTGTACTCAAATGCCCAATTGAAAACATCACAGAGGAGGTTGCTAAACTTCTACCCCACAAGCTCCTAATTCTAATCTAACATAAGTTCATTCCAAATTTTATTTACCACTTTGGAATCTTCCCTTCAGATCCACTGTTCAATTACGCGTGGCCCACCCATTGGACGATCTGGATTAAAGCACAGAGATGCCGTGTTTGTATTGGTAGTCTGGACTGATTAATCTTTTCACGCCTATAATAATATCCTTTTTTCCGGTCACTCTCAGTTTACCAATTCTCATCGTCACGACAAAGCGGAGAGAGGAGATTTTCTGCTACAGAGACGACTTTTCTCTTTTCCTTCCCCACCCCCCCCCCTCTCTCTCTAAGAATCTAATTTCTCTGACATTGCAGAGTCCAATCGAAGATCTGGAGTTTTCCTCCAAACCAGTTTTCGCAAAACGGGATTTACCCAAACTGGGAAGAATCGGAACGAGGAAAATCAAGATCCAAGTTTCAAAGTTGATTTCAAGCGCAAATCTTTCCTTATTCGCATCAGATCTTCGCCAGTAAGCCCTTTCTCCTCTCTCTCTCTCTCTCTCTTTTTCTTTTACGATTTCTAATTTGATTATGATCTTGTAGTTAGGTTTTATTTTTGGATCGTGTTCAAAGTTTAAACCTCCAATTTCAATGATTTCAACGCAATTTCTGATCGGCAGATCTTCAACTGTTTGGATGCTGTTTGTTGGTTTTTCTGGTCGGATCGAATGAGGAGCTCCCGATTAGATTCGTGTTTTTTTTTTTCTTTTATCTTCTTTCCTGCGTTTTGTAAATAATCTGTCTTCCATGGATCTTGTTTCGGTTCTGAGATGTTTCAAAGAGTGATTTTCGATCCTTTGCGTGAGGGTTTTCTGTAAAAAACACAGTATTAAAGTTTGGAGTAGGATTAGGATTAGGGTTAGGGTTAGGGTTTTGTAAATATGATCAAACAGATACTAGGGAGGTTGCCTAGGAAGCCATCATCGAAATCTTCATCCAGTAATGGGGAGGGAAAGGTTGGATCTTCGCCATCCCTAAATTCGCCGCAGGCGCTGAATTACGATGGCTATGGTTCCCACATTAACTCTTATAACGGCTTCAATGGAAATCCTGTTCCTGGTAAGGCTGGAAACTCAGGTCCTGGGAAGAAATCTGGGCATGGTGTTTCATATGTGGGTGGGAATGGCAATGCTGCTTTGACTTCATCTGTGTATGAAGCGCTGCCCAGTTTCCGTGATGTGCCGAGCTCTGAGAAGCAGAACATGTTCATTCGGAAGCTGAATATGTGCTGCGTAGTATTCGACTTCACCGACCCCACCAAGAACTTGAAAGAAAAGGACGTGAAGCGGCAAACACTTCTTGAGCTCGTCGACTACATGTCCTCGGTGTCCACCAAGTTTAATGAGGTTGCAATGCAGGAAATCACGAAGATGGTAGCTGCTAATCTGTTCAGGACATTTCCTTCGTCGAACCATGAAAACAAGCTTCCAGAAGCCTTTGACCCCGAGGACGACGAGCCTTCGATGGATCCAGCATGGCCCCATTTGCAGATTGTTTATGAGTTTCTATTAAGGTTCATTGCTTCAACTGAGACGGATGCCAAGTTGGCCAAAAGACACATTGACCATTCATTCGTGTTGAGGTTGCTTGACCTCTTCGACTCTGAGGATCAAAGGGAGAGGGAGTACTTGAAGACAATACTCCACCGCGTTTATGGGAAGTTCATGGTACACCGGCCATTCATTAGGAAAGCAATCAACAATATATTTTTCCGTTTCATCTTTGAGACAGAAAAGCATAACGGGATTGCGGAGTTGCTGGAGATCTTGGGGAGCATTATCAATGGGTTTGCTTTGCCATTGAAAGAAGAGCATAAACTGTTTCTTGTCAGAGCTTTGATTCCACTGCACAAACCCAAGTGCGTTTCCTTGTACCATCAGCAACTGTCTTATTGCATCACTCAGTTTGTGGAGAAAGATTTCAAGCTGGCTGATACAGTGATTAGAGGTCTGTTGAAGTACTGGCCGGTCACTAATAGCTCAAAGGAGGTCATGTTCCTTGGTGAGCTGGAGGAAGTTTTAGAAGCAACGCAAGCAGCCGAGTTCCAGCGTTGCATGGTGCCTTTGATTCGCCAGATTGGTCGCTGCCTCAATAGCTCACATTTCCAGGTATGATTTTGCATGTTAACCCTTCATTATAGTTTCTCTCCTAGATTCATAAGGAAAGATTCTCCCTTGATTTGGTGATAGTTTCTTGCCATCTTCTCTTTCTTATTTTTATTTTTGTTACCCTGCCCCTGACCCTTGTTTGTGCTTTATCACATGGTTAAATGATTTGCAAATGACAGACTAAATGACAGGACTATCCCGCAAAATCTAGGATATGATTTCTTCTACAACGTATAGTTCTTAGATTGATGCAATCCTAAGGTTAGGATGCAAGTGCCAGGGCACAATTAGGGTTCCCACTTGGAACAATTACGATGAAGATAATATCCACGATAAACCCACACTGGAAATTTTATTAACTCAAAAATCACTGAGATTATTAATCTCTACAATGCCATATTTATAATAAAAGAGTCTTAAGGACTAGGAAAGTAATCCTAATTAAATTAGGAAACAAAATAAGAATCCTTCATAAGTTAGAAACTAATCCTAATTACAATCTTGCTAAACTTAAACTAATACTAATTAAAACTCAGAGAATTTCATGGGTCCCACATGTGGCCCATGAGTCTTGTGCCCACGAGTCTTGTTGCAAGGCCGTGATATTGCTGCTGCATCATAGATATTTTTACTTGTATCGAGATGATCTGAAAATTCTTGGAAATAGCCTAGGCGAGCAGAAGCAACTCGCGTGGTGCATAAGGGGTGGATGGACACAATTTCATGACTACTTGAACTTATAACCATCGAAATCTTTGGAGGTACACAAAGTAGACCATCATGATTCATTTAAACTCAATATAAACAAAGCTGCTTAGGTGTAAAGTAATTGATTCTCGTCTCATCTCAATCTTTATTAACCCTGGGTGACCACAGGCTTGACAGAGGATCCAGCTATGATTGCTTGGGCTAAGGACACACCCTGACTACATTAACTGGAATATGATATCTTTTCTTAGATGAATTTATTGCTTATTATTTCCAATTTCCGTGAAGTCATTTCCCTTCACTATCATTTTATTACGAGCATGGCCATGTCTTGCCGGTTGAGCTGAACGGCACTAACAAGTGTGATCTGGTCTCCAAGAAGCTATCCAAGCAAATAGCCCAAATTGCAGCATGCATACTGACTCATTCCTGATGTTTATTCACATCATCAGTGCAAATGAGGTCAAGATGGCCTTGATGTGGGCACTATAGACTAGTATTAATTGCTACTACTGCATCTGGGCGAGCTGGTGAGGATATGCAATTGGTGTGTTGTTTAGGAATTAGGAACTTTATTATTTTAGTTTGCACTATTTTCTTATTTTTGTTTGCACACACTCATGTTTGAATTGTTTGCATGTTTGTATGGGTCATAAAGAACTCCAGCCTATGCCATTGCCCCTTGCAATTGTTGTGCTGGGTTCTAATAACCATACAAATACTTAGCATCTTTGATCAGATTTCAGAAACTTTAACCTATCCTCTGTGCTAGGCTAACATACAGTGTGCATATGCCAATAGATGTTACCATAACATTACATGTTACCTTCATTGTGAGATTTTACATTTTGAATTTGGGCAGATAATTTTAAATCTGTGTATCACATCTTTTGGTCTCTATTTCCTCATTGTTGGTAACCTTGATCAAGTTAGATTCTCGTAGAAAATTAGCAGTCTTCGGAGGATTTGATATGTTATACTAGGGTGAAACTTGTTTGATATTGTCATTCTCTTGTACTTTTGTTTTCTCCATAACTCACTAATTTCCTTTTCTTTTGTAGTTACTAACCTATTTTGGTCTCTTTGGTAACTAGCTTGCTTTGCTGTTCAGTAATTTCCAAGAGAGCAGAACCAAGAAAAAAGTTTTATTTAGTATTATATTTTGCACTTACGAATATCACCATCTATATTTTTATCCAGAAGAGTGATATTTGATTTACATATTTGTAATTGGTACTAATCAACCCCAGGCCGACACTTAAGTAAAGGCCAAGATCCTGCACCTTTGGTGAAAAGCACACACATCCACAAAGGAGAAATTCCCTGAAACTTTATTAGTAGATTAGAATGCCTGGCAAAAAATAAACATAATAATTATTTGTAGGGTGTTGAGTGGTCAACCAGATCATTGAAGATGAAAATAGGACCAATGGTCCACACTCAATGTAGAAAATTGGAAGGCTAAGGTCTTTCAGATTAGGTGCTGCCTTTTGAATTCACATTCTATGTAGAAAATTGTTCGCCACCTTTGAATTCTTGAATATGAAGGGATTCTCTGTTAGTAATCCAGGCTCTTCTGGGTGGGTTGGTTCTCAAGAATGATAAAGATGGAGTTATGTAGTTCTTTTTCGTCCCAATTGGGGTGGGTGCATTTTGTGGAGCTGAATTTGTGGCCATTAAAGAGGTGTTTATATATATAATATAATTTAAAATCTGCCTCCTTAGTTTTCTCATTCGTGAAAGTGATTTTGAAGAATGCTATGGACTGGGGGTGGGGGTGTATCCAAAATCCCTTGGAGGTTGATGCATACGTCCGCCCTTCGTAACAAATATCACCTGTATTTTTGAATAGTGCAAATTCTTGCACTACTTTTATAGAAGGAAATTACCTTAAAATCGGCATTTCAATCTAATTTGATGGTTATTGAAGAAGTGCATCCCTAGTGTATATGTCCCAATTATACAAAGCATTCTGAAGGGGCAATAACGAGTGTGAAAACTATAGGAGAAAAAGACTGAGTTCTAGTTGGAGTAGGATTGCACCTGAGTTCACTTTAAGCCCCTATTTATTCACTCCAATTTATTCACCTTGATTTTGGATAGTTTGAGGGCATTAAAGAGGAGTTATTAAACTTGAGGGCATCTAGTGGAGCTGAATTTGTGGCCATTAAAGAGGGTTTATAAAAAAATTATGAAATTTTCTTTAGCTTCCTTATTTGTGAAAGTGATTTGGAAGAATGCTATGGACTGGAGGTATATGCAAAGCCCCTTGGAGGTTGATGCATCCTTCCACCCTTTGCAACAAATATCACTCATATTTTGGAATATTGCAAATTCTTGCACTACTTTTGTAAAAGGAAATTACTTTTTAACACTTGATATTCTCAAGCAAATTTGGTCATTGAAGGAGTACATCCCTAGCGTGTATTTCGCAATCATACAAAGCATGTGGAGAAGGAGTAATGAGTGTGAGAAAAAGACTGATTTTGCAGTTGGAGTGGGATTGTACCTGTGTTCACTTTAAGCTTCTATTTACTCCTATCTATTCACCTTGGTTATGGACAGTTCGAGAGCATTTATCTAAGGTGAAGTTCATTGATGTATGTTGTTTGTAGATGATGTACCAACTAATCAGACAAGAAAGCAGGTAAATAATAATGAGCCAGAAGTTTGAACTTGGGATTTTGAGTCAGGTTAAAATTTGTAGGGCGAAGATGAAATACTTATGGGGTGCAATTTTGGTGGGTGAAAAAGTAAGGAAGGTGAGTTGGCTTTTTTTTTTTTCTTTGAACCGTAAATATATTATTATAGGAGTGCAGAACTAATACCTGAGGGCTGGGGTTCAAAAAGGAAGGCGCAAACCCAATCACCCAGATACAAAATAGAAGGCAAATACAGGCGACTTTTCACTTCAGCAGACCCAGAAGAACTTCACTACCAGAGAATGTACAATGACTCCCTGTTCGACGAAAATGTAAGCATTTTCATCGGCCTATGAAGCAGGTGGTTAAGGAGACTAGGACAGTTGCACTTGATCCAACACCTCCTTAACAACATCCACATCCAACACCTCCTTAACAACATCCACAGGCCAAGACCTGTAGCCCACCAAATGGTTGACTCCGAGTCACCCTCCACTACAACATGATGGATAATTAGGCATTTAGTCTCGTAGCCCAGCAGGATGGCCATTAACAATGCCACATCAACTGATAAAATCCCAACTGGACCTGAACAATTGCCGCATTTCATGATCACAGAGGTGGGGTTTGGGATTACCACATAGGCTAAAGATAGGGCCTGCTGATGGCATGATTAGCCACCTTAACATAGTAATACTGAGTCATGGAACCCTGGGTGCCTCGAAAGGCGTGAGTTGGCCAAAATTGGAAATACTTAACTCACAGTATGATGAATTTCAATATCTAGGAGCAACTATGGAGCTAGGGATGTAACTGGTCGGGTTTTTTTTACGGAGGTAGGCTCATGAGGGCATGGATTGAAGTGATAAGGATGGATATGAAGACGTGCAACCTACCCGAAGACTCTGGAATGGAGAAACATAATTCATGTAGCCGACCCTATATAGTTGGGGTAATGCTTTGATGATGATGAATGGTTCATCCTGTTTTATTGCGTGAATCTGGATGTCAGCCAACTCCTCATAATAGATGATAAGGACACCTCAACAAAGTGAGGAGGACAGAAACACAATATGCAACAGTAAATTTTTCTTTTCCTATCAAAAACTCTGCATCTGAGAATTTTCTTTAAACACTCTTGTACTGCTGTTCTACCTGTATGATCATCACGCATTGCCTTTAGTAGCGTCTGCTTTATTTGCCCTCTGAGCATTGAGTGCACTGGGATTCAGTTTTATTGTTATACAACTTGTCATTTCTGCACAAGAATCCAAGTACAATATAGTAAAGCCACGCACAATGAGATTGATAAATGTGAGAGATCATTGGATTTATTTTTTCATGAAGTTACCTATGTTATGGTTTTATTAAAGAAATAGGAAAAGTTGCGATCTTAATATATATTGAAGTCAATAGAAGAACACCTTTGAAGGACAGATGGGAGATTGATGAGATGAACATATAATATTATAATCTGTTCCATAATTGGATAGTGTTTCTCATTGTCGCAACCACAATGTTCTGGGTTTGTCATGTAAAACAGAAACTCAATCCTTTTTGTGTGTGTGCACATGCCCGCGCGTGTTACTCCGATGAAGGCCCAGCTATGACTCCAACGCATAGTTACAAAATATCGTTTCGGATGAATTTTCCGAATTATTTTGGTTTGTCTGTTAAAAATGAACCGAATACCCATAACCCAACCCCTCAGACGAATTTTTATAATTTTCCGAATCACTGCTTAGTGCTAACTACTGGTTATACATGACATGTTGATGGGCCATAATGATGACACAAATTTGTTATGCTGGCAACATTATTATGTGTTTAATTGTTTGTATCAAATCATATTTTTAATTTTAATCTTATAATGTTTCTATAAATATATATTTCTAATTTTTATATTTTTCTGAAACTCAACTCCGAAACATTTCACTGAAACTCGGCAGAAACATTTTGGTTTGGAGGCCAAACCGAAATAGGGTCCGAAATGAATTTTTCAACCATCCTCCAATGACGTGCCCAAAAAAGGGAAGCAGCAGCTGCTATCTACTCTGGCTCATGGTTCATTTATTGAATCATCTATTGACATTCAAGTTTCATAGATTTATTTTAGTAAACTCTTTACTGATGTTTGCCTTTCTCCTTTTTATTTCTGTTTTAAAATTTGATTTATCTGTATTATCTAATGTGTTCAGGTAGCAGAACGGACATTATTCCTTTGGAATAATGATCACATACGGAACTTAATCACTCAAAACCGGAAGGTGATATTGCCCATTATTTTCCCAGCATTGGAGAGGAACACCAGAAATCACTGGAATCAGGCTGTCCAAAGCCTAACGTTGAATGTGAGGAAGATCTTCATGGATGCCGATCCAGAACTATTTGAGGACTTCTTGCTTAAATTCCAAGAAGACGAAGCAAAGGAGAGAGAAATGCAAGAGAGGCGGGAATCAACTTGGAAGCGCTTGGAAGATGTTGCAGCATCCAAAGCTGTTAGTACTGAGGCAGTGCTGGTTTCTCGGTTTGTCTCTTCTCTTGGTGTGGCAACTACAAGTCCACGTGCCACTGTTGGTAGTTAAGTCACTCTTGCAGGTAGATTCGACACATTGCAACAATCCAGTACCACCCTGAGATGAAGGGAATTTATGGAATTGGAGACCCCGAGTTCTGTATTTTATATTGCGTAAGCCAGCCCATGCAATATGAAGGGGATGTTGGGTGATCATCTATGGTTCCATAGTCATAGTACATAGTTTTCTCACTCAGATCTGATGTTCTCCATTTTGGCCATGCAAAATTGCAATTGTGTATCATAAGAGGGATGGTGACAGAGGTAAAGCAGCTTTCTGAGGATATACTGTGTTATTTTGTGTGAAGACTGAAGGCACAGACTGCTTGAGCTTTTGCCCGGTAATTTTTACTTCAGAGGCATTCCAGCGAGTGCTTTTCTATATGGCTTTCTTGAAATTATGACATTTTGTATAGTACTCTCGCTGTCTCTCTCTTGCAATTTTTTTTTATTTATAATTATGACATGGTTGTCGCTGAGGTCTTTGACCCAATAGGACTAATCCCCTGATTTCGATCACAAGACATAAGAACACATGTGCCTTACAGTTAGTCACTCCACCAAGGCACCAACTCACAGGCAAGTTCATTGCACTAGGATTGAGTATACATTGGATGTTAGTGCCTATTGAGGAAAATGATTTAGTGAGAGATGAATTAAGTGGGTAGTTGGGTTGTCAAGGAATTCAACTCTAACCAATGGTTAACGGTGGAAGCTTTGAAACATTTAGTAAATGAATTCAGGATATGATGTGGGTTTGAGTGCAGAGATCTTTCTGTTTTGGGGCCAGTCATTGGTTCTATGTGACTGCTACACAGTACAGAAGACATTTACTGTGAAATTGTTGTTGCCACTGGATTTTTATTTAACTTAAGAGCTGTGGTCCCGTGGACAATGGAATTGTTTGGGTCATTCTTGAATAGTAATAATTGGCATAGGTTTCTTTCTCCTTGTAGGGTTTTTTTCTTTTTGGCTACCAACAATGATGAAGGTCTGGATTCATCAATGTTCAGCCATTAACTGGGCTGGGGAAGTATACTGGTTTAATTATTTTGACCCATCCTTATGTGCGGAATCACTAACCAAGTATGTTTATTTGGACGTTCTAATAATTCATTTGCTGCAGTCTATGATCACTCTGCTTGTGACCCCATGCCTTTGCATCAATTTGGAAAAAATGATGGAAATAAATGTCTTCCTTTATTTATTTATTTGTGATGCTTTTGTGTCCTTGGTAAAAGCATTAAAATGAGCATTTAACAAGCTAGTGTGGCCAGTGGTATATCCTCAAGTCATATGTAACTGAGCTCCAAGGCATACGACATTGACATTCAAACCGTTGAGTGACCAGATCCGACCGGCTATGACAACGACCGGACAACCTACGCTGCGGACGACTGAAACCTGATGGGCGTTTCCTTGTAAGAGAATCTTTATTATCTATGCTACTTGCCATGTGATGATTCATAAATATGAGAAGAATCATGGAGCCAGGACTTGGTCAACCTATTTTTATGTGCCTTGAACAAATTATGTAGAGAAGATTGGGAATTTGGAATTTGTTTGTACCATTACAGGATTTTGCTCTCCAAATTTTTATTTATACAAGACAGAAATCCTGTATTCCCGCCTTTCTATAAGAAGTAAAAAAATCTTCTATTAAGAAAAATCCATTTAAAATTTTCTCAAAAAAAATAAAGGTGTACCAAACAACAATAGAGTCTATGAAAACCAAAATAATTTCTCTGTCGCCAGAAGATTTCTCTCGTAACATATATACCCTTTTAAGGATTATTATAGTCCTTGCTAACTTCTACTAGATATAGGTGTTTGAACAACTTTTCTAAGGCTTACATTAATTTTTTTTTTCTTCTAAAAATCATAAAAATTAAGATTTCTAATTTATAAAAAATCTCATTTATAAATTATACGTCCCTTTATAAATGAAAATATAACTGGTTGCTTGATTAGGAGTATATACAAGAGGTCTCAACGATTGGTATCACGCTCTTTTTCACAATATATATATATATGGGAAATGCTACTACAAGAGATATATATCACCTTATATGGGTGGGGGCTTTACATTTAAGTTGTTGGCATTAAATATGAATGTTAGGGTCCATATATATATAACTTTTATTTTGATGCAATTGGGTAGATAAATTAGTTTTTCTAATAAAATGTGGTAAAATCGGATCGCAGGCAACGTCATCGAAAGTGGAAAGAGTCTCACTCTCACTCATCTGATTCTTATTCTGATCTCACACAGAGAAGCCCACGCACAGCAGCCAGGGTTCGATCCTGTTGTTAACTGTAACTTTAGCATAGCTAGCACTCACCCAATGCAAGGGGAAAAACAAATCCTGATTACATACAATAAGATAATTGTTTCTATCACTTTTCCAAGGCCTAGGGAACATGAGCAAATCCCAAATGCCGACATATTTCCTTCCTTCCCACCATCGGTGATGCTGGTGATAGAATGATGATGTTGTTGTTTTCGTTTTTGTTGTGGCGTAGAGAGAGAGTAATAATTAAGGGAAGGAATGAGAATCAATAGAAAGGCTCTAGCCATTTTGATGAGAACAAGGATGAGACCTGCCGACCGAACCAACTTCCCTAATTCCATCTCTCCTTCCTCTTCCGACATCGTACGTTTTCTTCCATCTCTCTCGCACTTGATCCAATTCACGTTTATGCTTGTTTCTGAATCAATTTTGCGGAATTTATAGTGAAACTAGAGGCCGATAGATTCCTTGAGGTCGTGATCTCATGTTCTTGCGAAAACAACTGGAATTCAATTCGCAGTCGATCCTTTCTAGTTGTGTTTATTGAATTCACAATAGGAAATTTTCAATTTCATGAATTAGAACCCTGATAGTTGCTGTTTTATACATTTGATGGGCAGAACCAGGTCGAATCCAGACCTGGAAGCGAACAGGGGAACCCGCAATTTGAGCAGGCAGAAATTGTTGTAGATAGAGGAGGAATGTCTTCATCATCCTCCTCCTCCTCCTCGTCGTCATCATCATTTGCTCAGAAGTTCAATTCCCCAAATGATCTGGAGAGGTTGGATTTCTTTTGACTATGTGTTACTTACGTGTTCTCATTGATTGATCTGCATTGAGAAAGAAAACATCTTTTTTATCTTATCAAGACAAATTTTGATGAGAGGCTGTGTGTCCAAAAACATTCTCTGCAGAGCAGTGGCGCTCGTTCAGGAATCGATGCATGCAGCTGTCTCCATGGATAAGACTGAGATGATGGATACAACTCTCAACAATTTCACTGAGGTATTTAATAGCTCTAGTGTAGGCGCTATTGTCTGGAATTTGTTCTTTCATTGCTGTTGTTCTAATCAAGGCTCAAAGTACCTGGGATATCTCTCTTCTTACTTTAGAAAAATGTAACTTAATAGATCACTAGAATTCGAGGCCCTTAAATCAAGGGTTGGGATTCTTTAAGCTGTTTTTGCAAAAAAAAAATCGAATCCACAATAAGTCATTTCTTCACCTTATTTCCCCCCATGATCTTCATGCATTCTACTGGGCCCCAATGGCCCAACAAGTACCGACGCATTGAATTTATTCAAAAGAAATTTGCATTATATAAAGCATCTATCTCTGAGGCCCTTAAACTAATGGTTAGGACCATAAATTAGGCCCACCATTTATTCACATCCAAATTTATCAATCCCCTACTTTTCTTGGTCACATGGTGTGGGTATTTCTTGAGGGAAAAAGCTCATATGTGTGCGGGTACATGCATGCATAGAAGTGTGTTTCTCCATTATTCAAAATATTATTGGCAATTTATAGAACCCTTGAATCTAATGCATTAGCCATACAGGGTTATTTTAGTCTTTCTCAAGATAACCGTCGGAAAGTACTGCTTGTACTAGCCAGGGAGTACAGTGTTGACAGGACACGGATTCGTGAACTGATACAACAGTATCTTGGACTTGATCTTCCTGTTGGTATGATCCATTGTCACATATTGGTTCATTGTCGACTTCTATATTTTGTTTATATTCCTCTTTAAAGCAGTTCTTGAAGGAACTTTTACTGTTTCAGCTGACAAGGTGCAACAGTCAGGCCTCGATGAGGAGGGCTCGCTCTCTGCTTTTTATAGGATTGAACGGAATCTGAGACAGGTTCTGAAGCCCATGTATGAAATACTGTTTGAGCGGCTCAACACACACCCTGGTGGACTGAAGTTCTTATCCATTCTTCGAGCTGACCTGCTCTCTGTGCTTACGTAAGGTCCTGTGCCACCTTTTCTATTATTTTCTGTTCACTGTTTGAGCACTTCCACATTGCATTTTTCCAAGTTATAGTGTTACACACATCAAGAGTCTCCAACGGTTCTCTTGAACCTCAGACGCTGATGCCTTGAACTCCATGATAGGCAGTCTAATTCTAGTACACTTTTAGTTTTGGTACCAATTGATCTTGTTCCAAATGTCAACTAAATTGTTCCCTCATGCTCCTTTCGAGGGAGAAGGAGCTAAAGCAAAGGTACTCAATGAGAATCGGACAGAAAGCTGCAAGCATTTACTTCTTTATGTATCAAACTGGTTAATATCTGAACTCTGCTGATCACAAGACGAATCAGCTTCTCCTTTTGAAGCTTTCATTTTCACTCTAGGGGAATCTGGATTCACTCTCTCCTTTTGTGTCTTACACTCAAGGTGATTACCACAATTCCATCACATGAGCAAACGGAGTGTTGAGGACTGTGTTTTTCATAGCATGTGTTGGGATGATCTTGTGTGGATTTCATTCCCTCTGTATGTTAGTAAAACATTTTTGAACCACATGAGTGCTCACAAAACATAGTATCTGCACAATAAATTCAGTGTTGAGGATAATAAACAACAATAAATGGATCAAACCCCAAGGACTAGAAATAGAATCAGGTCACAGTTCACATTTGAAATTTTATCATCATCAAAGCCTTGTCCCAACTATGTCCCTGAAATAATAATAATAATAATAATAGAGAGGATTACCTACTTATGCAACAATTGACCAATTTTAATTTTCACTAAATACAACTGGGCCATACCTTAAACCTAGCTATCAATCCTCTCCTAGACCTTGAAATGCCCCCGCCACACCACACACACCACCCCCCCCCCCCCCCCCCCCCCCCGGGCCCACCACCACCACCACCACCCAAAAAAAAAAAATAACACCATGAAAGCCTACATTTTTCTCCAATAGCCCATTAGTCTTTCATGAGCGGATGGGTCTAATGATAGATGCATCATGCACAGCATTCATTGTGGTTTGGGAATAGAATTTTTAAAGCTTCAGTTGAGACCTTTGGGGACGTTCTTAATGCGGTGAAGGGTCGAATTTGGATCTAATTTTGCACATTTGGGAGGTTGCATAGTTTGTGGCTTCACAAAAGAAAATAAGTTAGAAAAGTGGTCTCCTTCTCCAGTTAGTGAATTGAAATTTAATGTCGATGGGGTGGCTAGAGGCAAACTGGGGCTAGTTGATATTGGACTCATCACAAATTTGAAGGCCAGTCTTTCCTCACTTTTTCTAAGCCATTTGGCATGAAGGATGCTGATGAATCAGAGGTTTAAGTTTCAGGATCCGTTGATAGTGGAAGGTGACTCTTCCAATGCTATATCTTGGATTGTTAGTGAGGGTGGAGGGCCTTGGAGACTCCAAATCTATTTTAATGATGTAAAATGGTTTAAAGTCTCTTGTAAAGGTAGACTCAGCATATTCTTCGTTTGGCAAATGATGTCGTGGTCAGCTTGGCCAAGAAGGCTTGAGGACTTCTGAATCTTTGACTGATCATAATATGTAGTGGTTTTGAGCTGCGTGTTGTTTTAGCCAGTTTGCTTTTGTTGGGATGTTATGTGTTTCGTTTTTCTCGTTAGGTATAGTGCTCTATACCTTGTTTTTTCTTTTGCTCTTGTGTTTTGTTAGTGTTCTTTTAAAATGAAATTTACCAGTTTCCATCTGAATTGATTCAAGTATAACTTTATCCTTTGAAGATTAAAAATTCAAGTTTTCGCATCACGATTTTGTTTCTTGTTTGTGTATGCAGGGAAGAAAATATTTCTTCTTTGCGAGCACTGGATTCATATCTAAAGGAAAAGCTTATGACATGGCTTAGTCCAGCAGCGTTGGTGCTTCACCGAATTACTTGGGATGACTCTGCCTCTTTGCTGGAGAAAATTGTAGCATATGAGGTTTACCTTCTTTTACTTTCTAATACTATGCTGCTTGATATTCTATTTTTCTAAAAGGATATTGATTATCCTGTTTAGGCTGTGCATCCAATTAGCAATCTTCTAGATTTAAAGAGAAGGTTAGGTGTGGGTCGCCGTTGCTTTGGATATCTACATTCAGCACTACCTGGTTAGCAATTCTTGTTTCTGCAACATTTCTGTATCTTTTTTTCTTTTTTGGAAAATTTCTATGGAACAATCATAGTCTGTAAGGCTATCCATTTCGGCTATCATGTATGAGATACTGGACTCACAAAGGATATTGGAAGATGAAAAAAAAAAATCAAAAGGAAACATTGGTCTGACAATTATTCAAGGCATTTCTTGAGGACCTAGGGTCCATGAAGGGTACTGTGAATGCTGAATCTTGATCTTGTTGGCTAAAAAGACAGGTGTGTGGAGGTATTAATGTTTATTTTTTCATTTTCAAATTCTGTATGAGGTTCAAAGGTGATATTTTTGGCATCAAGTAGATCAGTAAATTTAAGTAAATTCTTTGGAGACGAGCAAGATTGATTAATAAGATGATGAACTTACACATTAGATATTGAATTTACACAAGGGTTTCCAGAAGTCATGTCACCGTATTTGTTTCCAAATCAATATGGATGCAGGGACCATATTTATTTTCTTCTGTATTGATGCATGTTAGTGTGGGTACTCTTATACGTTCTTTACATGGTAGAAGTTATAAAACTAGATAATTGTGGTCAATGCAGATAAGTGTAAAAGAAAATGAGAAAAAACGAGAAGTAAACTTCGCAATTCCTAAGGTGCCTATAAATAAAAATCTTCTTCCTAATGGGAAACAGAGCTTGAATTGGTGAAGCTTTACCCCCATAGCACCAAAGAATCAGGTTTGTTGCCTATAAAGATTCTTAATTTCCTTTGATTATTGTAAATGACAATCGAATCATGGATATTCATGCTAGATAACGTTTGGTAGAACAAAATAACCATAATAGATGTATATATATCATCATCAAAGCCTTGTCCCAACTATGTTGTGGGCGGCTACATGAATTCTATTTCTCCATTCTGATCTATCCCGATCCAAATCCTCGGATAGGTTGCACTTCTTCAAATTCATTGTTACTACTTCTATCCAAGCTGTTTTCGGCGTACCCCTTCCCCTTGGTGGACCATCAATCTGCATGGCAAACCTTTTCATGTCGGCGCCATTGTTGGTCTGCATTTGACATGTCCAAACTAGCCTGGATAAAGGAGGGTTGCGTTAGTTAGGTTGACAACTAGTGTAAAATAGTCGTAACCCAAACATTATATATATATATATATATATAAAATCTTGCATTCAAGTGTGAGATATGGTCACAGTTACAATTTCGTTTGTTGACTTCTTGTCCTAAGCTTATCTCATATTTTCTTGAGACCCTACGATGTGCTTATTTGTTGATGACTTATGGCTCTGTTATGAAGTTGCAGAAACTAATTTGATTCAGAATATTTCTACAGGAGAACCCCTTATATTTATTGAAGTTGCACTTCTGAAAAATGTGGCTCATACAATACAAGTACACATTTCCTCTCTCTCTCTCTCTCTCTCTCTCTCTCTCTCAATTTAAGCTGTAATGATTACTGGTTTATGGAATCAGGAAGTCCTATGGGATGATCCTCCGATACCTGAATGTGAAGCAACCTGTGCATTATTTTACTCTATATCATCAACTCAGGTAAGTTAAGCATGCTTATAGTGTTGATAATTATGCCATGACACTCACCGCATGGTCATAATTCTTGTAAAATAGCGTAAAATGTTAATATGATGTCTTTCACCGTTGGTCTTGTTCTAGCGTCTTGTGAATGTTGTTTAATTTATAATGTGCAATCTTTGAGTATGAAAATCACTGTTATCTTGCAAATCGCAACATGAAGGCTTCACCAGTACTTGTTTTCATAGGGACCCTATATATGTTCTTATTTCTACATTTGAACTAGAAGTCATAACGTTTAACTTGTGTTATGGGATTTATAGTAGTAGAAATTGCATATGAAAACTCTGTCCTAGTATGTGCGTGTGCGTGCATACACACAGATGTCTCTACCAGCTGAGCTGCCAGGGACATCCCAGTATATGCTTTTGATTTTGGACCAAAAAGGCATCCTTGAATTCTCTTCTAGATGTGAATATTGTGATCAATCAGTGAGGGGAAAAAAGAGTATTATGTGGCATAACTACTATTCTTGGTTAAGTGGTACAATATGTTGTTCCATTTATTATTCGGTATATACATAATAAAATAATTATATTCAAACTTGTCTCTGACCCTCTTGGTCCCCATAATTGACAGGCAGGTCTAGCAGGAATCAACCTTGGAAAGTTTCTCATTAAGCGTGTAATTGAACTGGTGAAAAAAGATATGCCGCATGTGTCTGTAAGTTCTAACTTTTTATGATGAAAACATTGGCAACTTGATTCATATCTGAAGGATAGGCATTATGAAATGCACATCAAATATCCACCCACCAAATATTTCATGCTTGGCGTGTATTCTTGGTTAACTGGACCTTGATTAGATTGCAGTATTTGACAGCGTTAAGTGCTTGAATTTCAGTGCATTTTATTTTTGATAGACCAGGCTTCTCATGTCAAGTTTTTCCTGTTGAACATCTTCATCCACGACAACTAGTTTTGTTGTTTCTTTTGCAATTTCATAAAACAGGGCGGTACATATGGTCTAAAAGTGCACAAGGAACTGAGTTGTTGAGTGGTGATATTGATCTCAACCAATTAATTATTAACTTCCGTAGGTGAGAAAGGAATTGAGGTGACGATCTATAAGTGTTTGTAGTACACTCTTTACAAACCAAACCAAACCAACCAAACCAAGCCTTTTCCCACTAGGTGGGGTCGGCTATATGGATTTGACGACGCCAATCAAATCTGTTTAGGACCATGTCCCCCATTAGATCCATGTAGGTAAGGTCATGTTTAATAGTTTCTTTCCAACTTCTCTTGGGTCTCCCTCTCCCTCTCCTACTCCTGGCAATCTTCATGCTTTCACACCTTTTAACAGGTGCCTCCGTTGGACGCCTTCTAACATGGCCGAACCATCTTAGTCGATTTTCTCTCATTTTATCTTCAATCGGTGCTATTCCTACTTTGCCCCTAATCTCCTCATTCCTAATCCTATCTCTCCTTGTGATCCCGCACATCCATCTTAACATTCTCATCTCCGCAACTTCCATCTTCTTAACATGATTATGCTTTACTACCCAACACTCTGATCCGTATAACAACGCTGGTCTTACCGCCACCTTATAATACTTTCCTTTAACCTTGAGGGGGACTTTCCAATCACACAAGACCCCCGAAGCACTCCTCCAATTGTAGTACACTCTTTACACTTGCTGGAATATTATGCTATGTCAGCTATGTGCTAATGTAAATGCAAGTTTAGAATAGGCCCTAACAGCTAGTGAGTTTATCTAAAAACAAACAAATATCAAGCATCACTAACCAGTTTAGGTAGGATTTGGGAAGACTACCCTTCAAGAAACACCAAAGGACCACTTAGGTGGGATTTAGGACATTAATATGAAGGTATATAGGTGGGAAAGAAAACTTTAATTAAAACTTCTTCTCCATCCATCATTGTTCCAAACTAACGAAAAGATACTCTACACATAACTAGATACTAGGAGCACTACTATTTATATTTTGTCCAACAATGTATGTTGAACTCTGCCTTATTTTAGAAGCCTGAATCATCACATATTAAGATCTCATATGTTTAACTACTTATTAGCAATTGCCGTCTCAAGAAATAATTCACTGCAGGATTGTCTCTTAATTATAAACAATTTTGAAACATGGGCACATGAAATGAATTTCAATATATGTACTTCCAAGTTTCATTATCTTTATTGCATGTGAAGCATATTTAAAGTTGTTTGTTAAAAAAATTGTGGAAAAAGTACTATTGATTCCTAAAGGGACTTAATCCACCAGAAATTCATTTACTGACAGAAACAAGAAACATGAATTTCATTTCCTTCAATGGTCTTATATAGTCAACAGAAAATTATATGATATCACTCATTTAAGCATGCACCAAAATGTCTCATATCATAGTATCATACTGTTGCCACATCTAGACATGCCAGAAGAAGATTGCTTCTGAAACACTGTTTTGTTTTTTAAGTAATTTTTGAAACTTATTTGTTTATAAAATTTGAGTAATTTACCTAGAAAAACCATCTGAGCAATTTTATTTTATTTTTTCTCTGTAATATAATTATGATGTAGAATCTACTTTCTTTCACTTTGTATTTGTAACTTCCTGCATTTGGACATGCTTCTTACATTTACATAAACTCTGTCTCTAAAGACATTTGCAACACTGAGTCCAATTCCTGGATTTATGCAATGGCTTCTATCCAAGCTGGCTTCTCAGTCAAAGCTTGCTGAATCAGAGACTGAAGACAAAAGAAATTCGTCCGGAGAGAGAACAGGTTGTACTTTCAGAGAAGATATACTTCATCCAGAAGAAGAAAGGGCATTGTTGGATTTATCTGTGTAAGCCTGCCTTTTTTTTTTTTTTTTTGATTGGTAACTTGTATTAAAAAGGAAAAGGCTTAACAGTACAACATAATTATACTGAAAAGCAAGGGCCAAGACCCCAAAAAAACAAGAACCACTCAAAAGGAAAAGTTTAAAAAACTAGCAGCAGTACAAAAAACTAAAGAGATCAACAACGCCAATCTGAAAGGGGAAGGAATTCCAGTGTCTGTCTGTTGACACCATCCTTGGCTAGAATATCTGCCGTACCATTCGCTTGCCTCTTTAAATGAGTGCCTCTTTACATGAGAGAAGGAAGCAGAGGTAATATTGGCTAGATCCCAAATTTCCTCTACAATGTCTGCAAGCCTCCATGGTGGGCTAGACCTCCTCGAAGCCCACCCAATAACACAGAAGGAATCACCCTCCACCAGAAGATTATGAATGTTCAGAAGCTGCACTTCCCGAAGGCCCGTCCTTAAGGCTAAAAACCCAGCTTTATTAACTGAGCAACTACCAGTTATAAAAATAAAAAAAAGTTGAATAACTTCCAGCAAAAAAAAAAAAAAAAAACCTGAGCAACTACCAGCAAAACCTGAGAAAGAAGAGATAATCTTTGAGTCACAGTTACGAATGACCCCACCAATACCTGTTCTTCCTGGATTTCCAATGACGCTACCATCAAAATTCAGCATATACATTCCGGCTGGAGGGGGAGACCATTTATATACAGTGAAAAGTTAGTTTAATTTTTCTTGGGTTCTTTTTTGTAAAAGCAACAGATGTTGTGACTTTGTATATCCATGTCCTCTTATGTGTATTGCTATGGAAACTTAACTATTATGTGTAGCCTTTTTTTCTTTTCCTTTTTTTTTTTTGAGAAATGAAGAAATGGGTTGTCAAAAAGAAAAGATTATGCACATATACCGGATCTCATGTAGTAGATGGCAATAACTGATATTTAGGAAAAAAGGAAAATAAATGAAGAACTTAAACCATGTACAATCAAAATACTGTCCTTGTCAGCCCCTACCTTGGCCTGTGCCGAAGACTCCATTTCCTTCTCCGAATGTGGCATAAAGTGGCCTTTAACTCCTTTGAGAGTTTTTTGGTATCATTGCGTATGTAGAAAAATGACAGGGCTCAATTGCTCCTCTCACCCAAGCAATCACATTCCTCCAATCTCCACCCACCAACTGTTACCTGTCACTTACAATTTCTCGCTTCATTTTTTCTCATAAAAGAAAATTAAGAGTAGTTATTGGACAATTTTTTGAGCAGTTTTATTCTTTAACATTTTGTTTTGTAATTTTCTATCTAAAATTGGTTGTCTATGGACTGAGAATATAATACGCATTTACACTTGTAAAAGAGGGATAGGCACAAATGGCACAATCTGTGTTACTCCTTACCTCTAAAGATCAGATGGTACAAAATACAATTTTTTTTTATCGGTAACAAAAACTTTCATTAAAAGAAATGGAAATTACAAAGAAAGAGAGGGGCCAAAAGCAAAAGGGTACAACAGCGTTGCACCCTTTTACATAATGACAGCCACCCAAGGATGCAAACCCCAACTAAACCAAACCCCCCCCACCCCCCCCCCCCCCCCCCCCCCCCTCCCCCGCCCCACCCACACACACACACACACCACGCACATTTTAATTGATAATATATTTCTAAAAGTTCTTTCTCATCATACTCTCCATTTCTAGTTATTTCTTATTTTACTGTTATCTTTTTCTTTTTTTCTTTTTCTGGAAAACTGTTCCAAAACATTCCACAAAACTTTAGTGAGTGCATAAATTAGTTTTAAGTGGTTATACATAGTTTAGGCACTTCACTCTAGAAAGCTTTTGGTGTAACCTCATATGCTTAAAATGTTTTCTTCACATCTTGGGTTGTTTCCCTCACTGTGTCAATGTTCTCAAACGCAGGGAGCCTGCTGTAGGAAGAAGTGGCTTGGAGGTTTTGCTGAACTTTCTAACATCACAACATTGTGAGTGGGTCAAGTCTGATAGATTGTCATCAGTATTACGATCTTGTCTCATGCGATTGTGTACAAGGTATGCCATATACTTTAGCTCAATAATGCTCGAGGATTCCTTCTTATGTATTTTGCTTCATCAGGACTTCTCTACGCATATGAGCGAGAGAGGGGTTCAGTAGTGTGATGCAGAAAACCAAGGGAATTATGTCTCTTCTGATGAACACATACAACTAAAAATGATATTACACACCAAAGGAAGTACTGAAGCTTTAGTAGAATGATGAAGTAGTAGCCAACTAAGGTACTAAGGGAAGCATCAACCATGGATTCAGAACCTCTTTAGTCATTGTAACCAAAATGATGCCCAAGGCTCTATGATAACTGTAGAAAAATTAACAAATATTATATGTATATTGATAAATAACATAAACTTTCATTAAAGGAAAAAAATACAAAAAAAACAACCCAACCCCAAAAGATGGGGAGAAACAGTGTATAAGAGTGATATACACTCCCCAGTAGAGAACACAATATCAAATTGATTGTTTCATCAGTTAGACTTAAACATGTAAAATCAGTTTTATAACCATGACTCATGAAAGTTCAATGTTCACAGGTACCTTCTTCAAGAGAAAAAGCGAGGAAGAGCTCTTGATCCAGTTGCAAATTTTCACTTGCAAAATGGAGCGGTATGCCCTATTATAGATCGCAGCAAACCATTTTTTTCAAAATCATGCATTATTTTCCTATCGGTGGTTGAATTACACCTTTGATAATATATTTTCCATTGGCTTAAGTTAGCCTTTGGCATCACTTGCATAGCATGCATGTTGATAATGATTGTCTTTGGCATCACTCTGTCATTTCTTGGGCTTTGGAGGCATCCTTTGGAGATTCAACCATCTCCTTGCTGTATTAAAAAAAATTAATCTTCGTCTAAACCCTTATTTAGGTAAGGTATTAGAGTCAGTTTTTGACATGTGAGATGTGTTTTCAAGTCATGGAGTTCGTGCCATCCCCTCAAAAATGGTATATTAGTTAGTTGACGTGGGTGCTAATTGTCAAGTCCGACTAGCCAATACATCCCAAAGGCTTAAGTTGTTAGGAAGTGGAAAACCAATCTACTTAACTGATGCAAGCCAAATCCATAATTTGCCAACCCACTGGACCGAAGCCCATAAAAAGATCTTCAAATCGTGCCGGAGTATCTATTTTAGTATTAGCTGAATTTTAGGGATAGATACTTATGAGATTAATTAGAAGGTTTTATCTTCTTTTGTTTTAGAGATTGTTTCAATTTGATCTGTTTCCAATCATAGGTTAGAGTTTGAATCTATATAAAGGATTGTAATCCCTTCTCAGGGATAAGTTCTATTGATTAATAAAATTTGCTATTGAGTTTTCTCTCGGTCGTGTTTCTGTGGTGTGAGACCAAGACGGTTTTGGATCCCATGGATCCCTATCCCTAATCCTTTGGCTTGGAGATAAGCCCGTTGGCTATTCTCCCCTTCCCTATGCTGCATCATTAACACACCCCTTGAATGGGACGTTGTTCAAATTTGCAACCCACGCTTGCCTACCCACGCAATACATGCCTGCCCATGCGGCCTATAGGAACAACACCTCCTCGGGGTTCAAATTTGAGACCTAGCATGGCTCTGATACCATGTTAAGTCCGACCAACCAATACATCCCAACTAATACCTTCTCGTGATACACTAAAGATTGCTGAGTTTTTTCCCCAAAGCCATTATTTTTTTTTGTCCTGGAAATTAAAACAATAAAACATAAAAAGGGCGGTAACTTAATTTGTGTAATTTCATCCAAAAAGTGGTTCTTGGTTAGTAGGTAAAATTTTAAATTAAGACCCAAATGTTTAACAGTGGAAATTAGGGTGATCCAGTTCAACTGTTAAATAATATCACTCCGATTGAAATCAAAGTTGGATGCATGATAAATGAGTTTTTCTGATCTGAAAAAATACTTTGTATGGCCTTGCTTCTAACGTTGCATTAATTTCTTCATTTATGTTTCCCAAGGTGTCTCCTTGTTACTTTGGGCATGTTTGTGCAGCTGCTTCTCTGCAGAAAAAGCATGGAAAGCGTGCAAAGTGGAAATGCTCCCCTTCTCAACAAGGAAAGTGGGAAAATGAACTAAATTTTCCACAATTCTGCGGAAAAGTATTTCCCCGAAACCTGTTTTCCGCAGCACTGTACAAACGTACCTTTAATCTCAAACACGTGGGAGGAATCATGGGGTCCTGAATTTAATGGAACTATATTTCTTGATCCTCTGTTTCCTTAATATGTGGGACTTCTATTGGTGGTTCTTACCAATTTTATAAAATTGGGATCTAAAACTGTGATATTTAAAGCTCTATACATCATCTTTTGCTGTGAAGTTATTGAAGTTTATCCATTTGATTAATAAATTAATATTATCTCATTCTAACTTCTGATTTTTCCACCCAAATTTTCATTATAGGTCAAGGCCGAGAAAGATAAGCCGCTTTAATGGATGCATAATAGAGCCAAAGAAGATATTACTCAGGCTTCAAGGGCTTATTCAAAATTTGATACTCATTTACAAAGAAATCAAATGACTAGAAAAAAAAAAGGGATCAAGTCCATTGCTCAGTTTTAAACAGAATCATGGGTCCATGTCTATACCCTTTTATAAAAAAATTGAGAAGCATAAATAGAATTAAATTAATAAATAAAAATCTATTAGAAAAGGGTAATCAAAACTAAGATTCAAATAACTTCCCATAAGATTCAATTTAAATCATAAATCTTTAAGATTTTGAATTTTGATACAATGGTCTGTACCAATGAATATTGCAAACCTCAGCATGGATGGGTATTGCTTAAAAACTGACTGGCAGCCTACAAATAGTTAAAGGATCACAATGGCCCAGAAAGAAAATGATTAAATTAAAAAGAATCTGGATATTTTCTGGGTTCCATAATTTACAGTAGGCCAATCATTTAAACCCTTTAGACATCCAAATATTTGTCCATATGGGCCACCTACATGTATGGACTTGACAGTTCACCTCTAATTTCTACCATAAAGATATTGGTAATTTTCACGGGTTCATGGGATTTTTTGTTTTGATAAAATTCAATGAAGCCATATGGACCTACTCTAACCTTAACCTGTTTGGAACATGGGTTAGATGTTTGGGAGACTTAATTGGATGGCTGATCGATCAGAAAAAGGCCTGCATCAAAGTGGATCTATCATGGTAAATTATATTTACAGGTAGGTAGTTTTCTTTTCCAACTTTCTCCTTTTTTTTCTTTTTCTTTTTTTTCATGAAATTGCTGTGTATCTACTTCCAATGAATGAGACTCAAAAGACATGCAGAAAAGTTTTGAATCAACAAAAATTTTCAGGTTGGACAAGATAGAAGAGAATGCGCAGTCATATTTCAGTACTGGACAAATCCACCAGATGTCATCTGCTGAGTCTTGAGGTGATTCCCTATATGATTCTTGTAGCCACTGAATTCCAGAGTTGCAGTTCCAGAAAATGCTGGTTGTTACCATTTTGGGTGTGGCATTTTGTGTCAGATTTCTTAATAGATGTACATTTTAGTTAGTTTGATGGGATAAGGCTCTGATCATATGAATGGTGTTGTGACTACTTTCAAATGGACTTGATCTTGCAGGCCTAGATCTCACAGTGAAGACTTTATATGAGCAATATGTTTGTAATTATCATATTTCCCAGACCTAGCATTTGACCTAAAGAAGTCCCTGATATTGCAATGGCATTGCAGGAGTCAGAGGAACCTTGAAGATAGGAGTCCAGATTGGAAAGTTTGAGGAATTAACTTAAATCATGACATACCTGCATTTTCTTTTTATATCTTGATATTCCAAATCTGAAATATCTTTGTATGAACTCGCAAAATTACATCGAGTATTTCTTCTTCAGGAATTCCAAGCCGTAGGAAGCAAGCTGCATGTATAGTATATCTCCACAAAAATCAGAACCTCTCACTCTTGGGCCCCATTGTGGATAAAACTCGGCCCAAACGCATAAAGACTGGGAAATGTTGGCTGACACTCTTGGATCGAAAAAGAAAGAAATGCTGAATGGTTCATGTTCAATGGGTTCAACAGGAATAATTGAATGGTTAAAGTTTGTCCAATAAGGATTCTGTTTGGACGAATTCCATCCAAACCCATGATGGGACCCTTGACACGGATGGCTTCTATTGATGATCACATATGCGCCATGCTGCAGCATGCTCTTTGAACGCATGCCAAGGGGTACGTGGTGATGTACTGCAGCAGAACTTCCAAGGAAATGGCTCAAGTATGCCATGCACTTCATAGTGGCAATTGAATCACAGATTGTGCATCGTATGACTCTGATATTTACTGATTCTTAATAAGAACTCTCAGATAGATATCCGTCTTTCATCTTAACATAACCATCATTACACAGGTTTTCAAATTGGATTCTTAAGTTTTTAACCTCAAATGTAGTGTTTAGAATTAGTTGGAGTGAAGGAAGGAGGCTTACATGCCAAACATCAGGTGAGTTTCTAGAAACTATCTGGTAATTTGTAGGAAACTCAAGTTGTTATTAGCGTGTAACATTGCTGGTTTTGAAATACTAGTTATCTCAGGGGCTGTAGATAGTAATTATCTTACAGGCTTGCCAAGAGGAATTATAGGACCAGATTTAAAAAATCTTTGCTTGAGTTTTCACTTCAGTTTGTGCCAGTGCGGTCCATGATTTAGTAATCCAAACAATGGTAAATGCCCCATCTTGAATGGTTATGATCAGAAATCTATCAAATTGAAGATCCTTGCCACTCAGCTTTGCCCTTTTTTCAACAGAACATCTCACCTCTTGTTAGAGATTAGTATCTTAGATAATGATTAGTTTGGTTGTTAGAGATTTTAGGTAATTTGAATTTTAAATAATTGTTGATTAGAGTCTTTCATTGTATAAATTGAGATCAATTCTCAATTGAATGTTATGGTGAAATTATGGGAAGAAAGTCATTCTTGAAATTCTTTATGGTATCAGAGCGTGGGCCTAGCGATGATCTTGCGATCAAGCTAGGTATCATCTTGCTTCCGCAATTATCACCGTCAATTTTTTTTTTTTTATTTCAATAAAGAAAATCAGCATCATCTCCCTTCTTATCATCACCTCAATCAAGCCTTATGATCTTCTCAATCTCAGTTTATACGATCAAAACTTCTGAAAGAGATTATGTCAGATCTGATCTAGTGGACCAGCGGCACCGCCAAACTCAAAGGGAGCGGGTTGCGACAGTGATGGATCCACAGACGGAATGGTGATCCCCAAGAAGAAGATATGATCATTTTTGCAAAATATTTAGAATTTATATTTTATTTTGAGATCAAGGGTTTCTATTTTTAATGTGAACAATCACAGATCTTTCCTATGAAAAAATTCTGTGATTGAGGGGGAATGTTAGAGATTAGTATCTTAGATAATGATTAGTTTGGTTGTTAGAGATTTTAGGTAATTTGAATTTTAAATAATTGTTGATTAGAGTCTTTCATTGTATAAATTGAGACCAATTCTCAATTGAATGTTATGGTGAAATTATGGGAAGAAAGTCATTCTTGAAATTCTTTACCTCTTTACCTGCATTTCTTCTTTGCTGACTAGATGGGCGGCTGGAATTGAAACATATAGAATACAAATATTAGATATGACTATGAGACTTACCCCACATCCAATTACAAGAAATGTAGTTATATCTTGTGTATAGTTTTTATGACCTTTAATTTGATGGGCATGGCCAAGTCCAACCATTCACATAGCTCAAAGATCCTTTGGCCAAATCATTAAGGCTCCTTAGTTTGGCCCACCTATTAAGATTTAAATCTCTCAAAATAAATGTGTCCCTCTCTTTTATTCTCTGGGGCTAAATCTGATGGTGAGCTAAAGTCATTGTCATTGCGATCACTGCACAACATGTAATAGTAGAGATGTGTGGGAATCAATTGGTCTTTATTATCATAAAGGGACCCATCTGATAAGAGGAAATCAGTGAACCCATCCAAACCATTGTGCTGCCCAACTAAATGTTACTGATGATAAATAAACCTTTGCTAGGAAAATCCTAGCACTTCATTTTTTTTTTTTCCTTTCTTGCCATGAGAATTACCATTGACTTTTACCATTAAAAAAAATACTACCCAGTGTCTTATAATCGGTGAACAATCTCCTCATTTATTAATTAGCACATACAAAACATGGTGATGAAATCAACCCTTTCAATCAGAGTTATCTTTGGGATGAACCCAAGCAGAGAAGTCAGCCGCCGTCAAGATTCTTTAGATGTCAATGTCCAAGGTACTGCACTTCATTGATGATATATTGCAAAATTATCAGAATGGAATCTTACTAGATCTTGACGAGTCTCCTTTTCTCTTGTTTAATAAAATCAACATTAAAATGATGAACATTTACTAAAGAACAATCTATACAGATCTTTCTATCATTTCAAATCATCAAAATGAAGACCACTTAATTTTTAACACCAATTGAAAATATCATGAAAGTAGAGAGAGAGAGAGAGAGCCTTAAATTCCACAGAGCCTTACTAATTAACCAATAGACTAAGACTAATATATAGGTAGATCTTTTGGTTACTGAATATGAATAGTTGGATATATTCATCATTCATCTAGTAGCTATCGGAATGATCAAATGGTTGTGATTAGCTATCACTAATAGGCCAGATGGCCAAATGAACAACATGGACTAGACATGTCGGCCCATACAAGAGCAAAGATGCATTCTTGTCTTCAAGAAGGCATTGGAGGAGGATGGGAATTGGGGATCTTAGGATGATTGGGAGGGAAAGGAATGGGAAAGGCGTAGGGAGGGAGAGGAAGAGCATAACCACACAAGCCATATGAGCAAAGGCTACCCAAGTGGCATCGGTGAAAGCAGTTGCCGCAATGGAAGGGATTAGTGTTGGTGTGCATGCACAGCCCATTGCAGCACTGCCATCCGAAAGGGCACCGAACACCACACACCCCACAATTGTTCTCGTCCGAGCTCACTTCCACGCACCTGTTCCTGCAGCACATCCTCTTCTCCCTCTGTCTCTCTCCATTACTTACTGATGATGATTCCACCTGGTTGCATATCCATGGCCGGTTCCAGCACCCACTACTTGCTCTAGGTCTGGGGTACATCTCCTTGGCCACCTTCTTCAGCCATTCCGACCCATTTGGTCCCCTCTGCCTACTTTCTTCTCTTCCTATTGCCATTACCAAATCCTTATTTGGACTGACAGTACTACTCATTGTTGGGTTTGGGTTTGGGTATGCAAGCAACACAAACACTAGTAGAGAGATTTTGAATAGTGGAAGCAGCATTTTTTTGATGTAGCTTGTGGGGTTTGAGGTGGGGGAAGTAGCGAAATACTGGTGCATGAATGGGGAGAGACGTGTGAGGAGGAAGGAATTAGAAGGTTCCTGGGAGGGAGGGGTGAGCGTTATATCACATTTAACGCATAAGGTGGCGGTGTAAAGGGTGATGGAATAATACATCATGTGTTGTGTTGGTTAAAGGTATGGAGGTGAATTTGATTGGTCTGGAATTGGTTTTGAGTTGAAGGCGCGTCATGGCATGCCATTCGACTGCCATGTATCGTGAGCTTCTCTCTCTCTCTCTCTCTCCAAAGTCCTCATGCCAACTAGAAAACGTGAGTGAGGTCTTTCATGTTCACAAGTGTTATTCATCTTGGCATAAGCAGCCAGAGACAATTTGCACGTTCATGTATAAACCTTACAAACAAGAACCATTATGATCACGAGGAGCTGGCTTGAATAGTGATAGTGATTGAGTGTATAGGTTTTTTGTATAGGGCATTTCACATTACACTAGATTTTTTATTTATTTATTGTTGTTCTCTTATAAATTTGATCTTTAGGCTACATGGGTCTATGGTGGGACCCACGTGTGGGACAATGTAGATTGGAGCTTATAGCAAAAATTATGGGAAGGGGTTGGTACCAATTTTTCTATGCTGGGAAACCAACAATAGGAGAGACGAGATCTCGTCAAATTAAGCTTTGGAGGTTTTTGTAGATGGACCAAAGTTAATCATGCACTATATCTTGAAAAACTTATAAAGACTTGACTGGCCTTGGCTGCCGCAAGCTAACTATAGTCACGGATTTGCTAGTGAGCTAAATATAGAAGGCTATAGAAATAGACTACTATGCTTGCTCAGAATCATTAGACGGAGTGCCAAGGTGGAGATCCCCTCCAACTCCAAGATTATACCCATCCATCCTCCAGGAGGGCCACTGGCCACACCATGTAGATGGTCTAGCACTCAACATCTGCTGATGCCTGCTCGACATGACAAGCTAGCCATTCTAGTCTGTACTCTCTTACAATGGACGTCCTTGCCTTGGATGCATGTGTTTCACCGCATCCAAACAACCATTTGGCAGCGAGCAACGAGCTATGGTCGTACCATACGTATGATTTTAGCGACCATACTTCTCAAGCAGTCAAGTCTCACACCTTAAACATACAAGCGAGATGACCAGGTCCAACTCTCAGTATTGGCCACGTATATCACATGTTAGATGAATAGTCTACGTCATCTTAGCGAGCTCTAGTTTGATTCTAGTCTCTTCAAATGTAAGCCGGTTTGGAACCTTTTAACAGATTAACAGGGTTTTGCCATGTTCTCCCTTACATGTTTAAGTCTAATTGCTTACAACTCTTTACTTTACTTGAATTGTTATGGCAAAAATACAAAATCAACTGCAAGAGAACGCAGGTAATTCATTTGCTAAGTTACCTGTACTCAGTTCATAAAGATCCAGACTGGCCTTGGGGTAATTTTGGGGCCCACAGCAAGTCGGCCTCAATGCAATTGCATTCAATCAGAATTTGGGGCACAACTCAAGTAGACAAGCCAAACAAAACAAGTTGGGCCACAATCATCATATACGAAGCGTTTTGACATAACACCACATTCTATGCAATAATGCAGCATTTTGATATGCAACAACCACTGTACCCAGCTTAGCCATACTCATCATAAGGGCCACAAAATGGAAACCATGGCCTAAAAGTCACATTGATAAGAAAACCCATTTGTCTTAACTGGAAGCCAGCAGACATAAAAGTTAATGCAAAGTTGGCCACCACATCGGCTCAAATGTGCAGAGTTCCCTAGTTGTTGGCTCTATAGGCCATGGACCATTATAATGTATGATACAATAGTGCCACTCTGTAGGAAATGTCTGCTGTTGACTTGTAAATGCACAAGATATCTACTTTTATAAGCCACATCCTAAACTGCCCAAGATATGAAAATTGATAAGGTCCTTTAAAACCGAAAGCAAATACAACAGCAGACGTTGTACAAGCGCGCACACAACAGAAACCGTAGCACTGTTCATTCAACTCAGCATTAAGTGCCCCAAAGTAGAATGGAAATACAAAATGAGAAATGGATGTTGTTCAATGCTTCCTTCAGTCACATTCAATCAGGCTCTTGATACAGTAAGAACCCAAAAGGAACCAACCAATAAGAAGAAGGGAGAATGATGCCCACCCAACAAGGAATGCCCATCCGGCCACCCAAACCCCCAAGCAGACAACTGCAACAAATGGAAAGAAAGATCTGACCACCGACATGCTGTCCACCCATTGCCCCTTCCATAGGATCAGAGCCCCCAAATTGACAACATTCCATCCTAAAGAACCACCATACGACACCCGATTTAGACAGTTGGCAACGAAAGAATGGCAGTTGCAGGTGAATAGATTGTAAGACTTGTGCTGATAGTGTTGCATGCTCAACCAAAGCGCATCATCCCATGATATAGATGCCCCCTTCTCTGTATGCTTATACCCATGCTTGCATGTGTGCCCGGCCAAATTTGGTGGAAAACAGCACTGTCCATGTTTCATCACAAACCAAAAATAAATAAAATAAAGAACTAGCAGAGGCTACAATTGCCAAATTAATAATAGAGATTAAGCTGCAGGCATCAAACCAAAAAGAGGAGTGTCATGGGAAAACAGAGACAAAGGCCAATAACCTTTTAGAAATCCAATAAACCGTGCATGCAAACAAAGGAATGCATTGTCAACTGCCAATTAGATCCTAACTCTCGATAATTTCAAGCATTGAAAGCCTTCCCTTCCAAATATTTGTTTCTTGTGTTGCGTGGAGGTAGATCATTTATTTATTTATTGTGTTGTGGCTCAAATTATTTGGTGTAATTCTTTTCCTCTTTCTTTTCCAGACCTTGTAGAAGGTTGTTCTAAAGGTCTGTTTCTAATTAGAGGCCAAATTCTACAGAAAAGTCTTGGTTTCCAATTAAAGGCCAAATTCTATGAAAAAGTCTTACTGTAGGCTATTGCATGGGGAGTGGAAAGAGAGGAATAAAATAAATTGCTTGACTAAGGGCACTCAAACACAAAATTATAGCTTGGATTTTCCAATGGGGACTCTAAGCAAGCAAGTCAAAAGGAATTTACTTTTTGGAGCTTGAGAGAGAGCTCCTCAAAGTCATAAAGAAATCCATTACATTGATTAGGAAGGATCCTTAGCATTTCCCTTTAAAAGGCAATGGAATGAGGAATCTTCTTGGAAAGCAGCACTTCAAGAGAATTGGGGGGACCCTTTAAAATGATAAAGGGGAATTGGCCTTGGCCTTTCTGGGCCATGTGGCATTTGAAATTCAAACAAGGCAGAAACTGCCGCAATAAAATAAGGGCCTAGAACTTTTGAAGAGTTTTTTTTTTTTGGAGACTCAGCAGATGCATATTCAATCACTGTGATTAAATCAACAGAAGGATGTTCTTGTTCACTGTTGAATAAGAATCGATTGTTTAAGAGATCAAACAATGGACTTGCTCTACAAATGCGGAATTTGTGCATTTCCAAAGGTTGGAATGGAAAGGCCAATTCCCCTAGCTAAAGCTGGAGCCACCAAGTTGCAAATTTGTTACAGGAAGCTTTCTTATTTTGTAATTTTCAATTATTTGCTGATTTAACTCCCAACCCATTCAATTCAATAGAGCACTTATCCATTCTTGTGATTCCCAGCCCTGTGGTACAGCTAAATAGGCTCAATGATCTCTTTCTTTGATAGGCCAACCCGGCACTCCACCTGGTTATATCCGTACGTGTACCGACTCGCTAGTCATTATGGACCTAGTGGCATGGCAAGGCGAATGTGGGAAGCAACTACGAAGTTTTGCAGACTCAACAAGTTGCTTCACTTATAGAATAGAATGCAACCAAGGTAGCTTGCTTACTCTCCTAGTAGCGTGCATTGGAAGGAGGCATTGGTTAAAAATTCTTTAATAAAATTTCACCATTATCTCCAAGTAAATATTAATAAGCAAATGTCAATTCCATGGCTTCAATTAAGAGGGAAAGATACAAAGCCTGAGGTCATGCCAAAGTGGCTAACTCCAGTGGCCCACGGATACTGGGATCCAGTGTTTCTAGTTGTACAGGTGATTGCTTTCCAGCCCGGGTCATGATGTTACCCAGAGGAATCTACAATCCAGTTTAAACAACTATGAGAAGACCGGTGGAGCACCCAACTGCTTACTAACTGTCCTAGGTCCCCACCCCTTTGCTCTAAACATCCATCTAAATTGTTGGATCTGTTTTCTTCTTACTTCTCCATGGAAAAAGCTTAGTGTAGTGAAGACAATGGGCAAGTTTCGGTGAGCATTTCCACAAGAATTAAAGTAAAACAGAGACATGTCAATGTAGGGTTTTTGCCATACCTGTTCCCTGTCAAGCTGAAGGTATCTGGCAACTGAACTGAAAGCAAAATTATCTATGTTCACAAAATTGGACCCGGAAAAGTCCAATATGGCCCCATCCTCTCTGCATATGCCAACATGACCAAAGAAAGGAGCCAACCATGATACTATTGGGAGAGGAGTCCAAACAATGCAGCACGGAAACCTTGCCTTACTTGGATCCACTTCATCTAGTGGCCACATGTCACGATGTAATCGTTGACTGCAACTTGCATCTTCCAGGTCATTGGTGGCTTTCAGTTCCATTGGAGAAAATCGACTGGGGGACATCTAGCTTGCTAAAGATAGTGAAACATGATCATACTGAGATGCATCCATAGACTGATATGATAAAGGACATGCTTGGCACTGAAACATCATATTAAGTATTTCAGATAAATTTTTTCTAACATTTACTGGAAACAGTAGGATCAACCTTGGTTGATATAATAATTCATGCTCCCCACTTTATTCTGTGCAATGGGGCCACCAACAATCAGTCCCACCCTTTACCAGCTCTTTGCACTCATCCGATTACCATTCACCATTAAATCTCCAAAAAGTGCATTGTTAACTGACTGTTCAAATTTGAGGCCCTTAAAACATGTTATCTCGAAGAATATATTTTTTCACCAATGTAAATCCCCACTATCATGCTTATTATGCATCTTTGTGGGCGCCACAGAGGAGCAGGCACATTATTGTATAAAGCCAGGTTGACACTAATTGGTTCCAAAATCAACAGAAAGTAACTCTGAATTCAAAGAAACTGGACTTATTGTTGGAATATATTCACAAAAAAGAAAGGAGACAACAAGAAGAAATGAAAGAAACAAGATCTATTAATGAGAAAACAAATCACAAAGATTTTTCTGCAAACCTTCAAAAAAGGTCATCCTAATGCAATAATGTACCAGCTTGTGCAGCATACTTTTCATAAAATTTTCACTAATTTTTTTCATTTAGAAAGGTAAGATGAAAAGGTTGCGGGCAATAGGACCTTCCAACTGCATTACACACTCTAGTCAATAATTCTTTTTACTGCTTTGGAGTAATAAATAAATCAAAATCAGTGGCTAAAGACTAGCATCAACTATGTTCTTTACCTATGCTGTTGATCATTTTTTTTTAAAAAGAACTCAGCCATAAAATCAGCCTGACAGCCTGCCAAGAAGCATGAGGAGCTCTAGTACAAGATAAATGATGCTGTTAAGGTGCTTAAAATGTTTGATGATGTCATGACATCTAGAGGCTTCCACTAAGGATACAAGGAGAACATCATCAGTGGCCATGACCAAGCTTAATTGGGATAGTTGGACTGAAGAATTGAAGCTTTAAGGGTTAAGTTGCATTTATCCATAAATTTTCACCAAAAAAATGGAAGGATAAATTTAGTGCATAAAATTTCTTCTATAGGCAAATTAGTGGCACCTCATCAGCACTAACCAAGGAAACTGGGCAGAAGTCATGGAACTTCTTGTGTAACAAAGTTCTGCTATAATCTACAGAAGAGGGGCAGCAACACCGCTCATTCAATTTTGCAAGAGGTCAACATCACCCTCATTTCAAATATTGCAGTATACTAGCATGAGAGTAAATGAAATTGCGAAGTCTATCTTAACCAGGGCACCAAACAGTTGAAGAGACAAGTTGATAGGGAGCAGCTGCCGCATAATGGATACCTGTGTTATGAATTCCAATTTCCACCTGATTGTACTTTCCTCATCACATGAGATAGTTTATTGAGATCGAAAGGCTTCCTTTAAAGGAGCAAAGTAGGAAAGATGACTGATCATTTGTTAGTTTAAAGGAGGAGAAATATAGGAAGTCGTGTAGTCATTAAAAGGAGAAAAAATAGGAAACTACTCTCATGGTTGTTATTCATCAAACACCGATGTTTTGTAGTGCTCTCTCTCTCTCTCTCTCTCTCTCTCTCTCTATATATATATATATATATATATATATATATATATATTGAGGCATAGTGCCTGGTTCTGCTGAGATTGTTTAACGACATGGATAAAACCACACGTTCAATCATCATGTATAGCGTCACAAAATACCTTCAACACAAAAATCAAATAACTAAAAGACAGAAATATGAAGCGCTATGGGTCAAGAACTTTTGAGGCACTGGAAAGTGTCTTGAATACACTTCATACTCCAAAGCACCCACAAGCTTGTCTCGTGATTTTCTTTTAAGCACTTGAAGGTGCTCAACTAGTGTTTAGGAGAACTTTTTGGATGCCTAATCATCATCAAAGCCTTGACCCAACTATGCTGCGGTCAGCTACACTAATTATGATTCTTCTCCACTAACATGATTCAAAGTTTTCCAGCCACTAACAAGTAACAACTCATTTGTTTAGTTGGTAATCAATTCCTAGGATTCCGAAGCAAAGCCAGCAAAGGAGGTAATCATGATTGCCTAAAGGTGAAGATCCGCTAAAGCTATCCAATGATCTCCCCTTCCATGGGAAATGATCACCCACACATCACCCTAGTACATTAAAAATTAAACAAAAGGACAGTGATGCTCTCATTCATTCAGATCTCAACCTTAAATGACGCTTCACTCCTCACCTCTTTAAGTACTCATTCTATAAACCCTGACCACCCCCTCCCTGTGAGTTCCTAGGAATTCAATGCTAAGTATGAAAACCCCCCTAAATGCACCCCACTGACTCTCCCCTTGAATAAATTTCCTATCACATTGTTAAACATTTCAGATCACCATACATGCTCAACAAATGTCTGAACACTACAACATTGAAAACTGGTTCGAAACATTCTAAAGCACCTCCCAGTTAAAATTCTTCCGACTGATTCCCACCAACCAAAAACCGCAATTGCAATCTCGAAATATTCAACACAGACGCCAACATTTCAACATTGCAATACAGCATAAACATCCCAAATTCACCACATAACCTAAATTATATCACAACAACAGAAATCAGAAACAAAATGTCACTGAGATTTCGAAGAATCTCACTCAAATCCCACCATCAAAACAGATTCTTTCACTCAAAGCATCAAAAGCAACCACTAGTATTTGCAAGAGAAAATCCAAAGATGGGAGAATCCACAGCAGTTTCAGTTGGATACAAGAAAAATAACAGTCAAGATCTTGTGATCTGAAACATTTTTCCATGCATGGCCCATCGAAGATTCAAGCTTACCTCCAAAATCACGAATCCACTATAGAGGAGGGAGGGAGAGAGAGAGAGAGAGAGAGTGTTATGATGGAAGCTGCGAATCTAAAAGTGGTAGGTATTTCTAGGGTTTGGAGAGGGAGAGAGGGAAGATCTCATACGCAAGCAGCAGTACGCGAGAAAAACGGAAGAAGAGAAGAAAAGGGATTAAGATGAACGAGAGCAGGTTTTAGGAAATTGGGGGGAAGATCACGGATACACGCCATTGCCGCACCAGTAACGAATGCTTTTCTCGCTTTCTCTCCTTTATTATATATTTGAATATGAATATCCGACACGTGGTGCATGTATGTTCCCATTTCAGACTCTATTTACTGCTGCACACCGTTCCAACCGCCTGCGTGTCTGACGACGTGACGATTACTTTGCTCGTGAGCACCTCTAATGCTGTGTTTGGGAAGGGGGAAGGGGGAAGGGGAGAGGAGGGAAAATTTGAGGGGAAGGAAAATGAATGGGAGGGGAGGGGAAATTAATTTTACCTCCTCTTGTTTGGGAAGTAAAAAAGTAAGGGGAAGAAAAGTGAAAAAGCAGGGTTTTGTTTGTTTGTGAAGTACATGAAAAATTACCATTTTGCCTTTACTTTTATAAAAGTTTCTAAAGGAAAAAAAAAGGACAAAAAAGGTAAAAAGGACATTTTCCCTCATTTTCCCTCCCCTCCCTCATTTTCTCCCCTGTTTTTGGGGGAAAATTTTTGCTACATTTTTCCCCCCATTCCCCCCCCCCCCCCCCCCCTCATTTTCCCTCCCCTCCCTCATTTTCTCCCCTGTTTTTGGGGGAAAATTTTTGCTACATTTTTCCCCCCATTTTCCCTCCCCCTCCCCCCCCCCATCTTCCCTCCCCTCCTCTCCCAAACACCCTCCAAAAACATTTTCCCCTCCTTTTTTTCCTTCCCCCCTTCCCAAACAGGGTGTAAAAGATTAAAAAAACAGGGGATTTGACCAGAATATTCTCATTACACTCGCTGCAAAGCAAAAATGTCTTGGCAGATATGAAATGACCGTAGTAGCCTTAAGAGCCCTTTTTTATTCATTTTTTTTTGTTGTTTCGCCGAACGTCGGTTTTTTTTTCTTCTTCACAGTTAAGCGGCGATATTCTCATTCACACGTTTATTTTTCTTCTTCCTTTTCCTCCTCCTTCCTCCAACTCTTTCCATTTGAACCAACTAATCAATTACCCCACAAGCTTTATTATCTTCGCCTCCACCTCATCCAGGCCCAAGACTTAGCATCATCTCACAAGGATAGGGTGCCTTATGTTGGTGTCGAGGTACAATTGGGAGACCTAGTTCAATATACGAGGGCAGACCGTTCTGTGAACCCAATTTGGGATGAGGAGCTCATGTTTGTTGTGTCCAAGCCTTTCAACGACTTTTTGATCTTCATCGCAGAAGACCGGTTAGGATCCAATATGTTTCCAAGTTAGGGGCAAAAGATCCTACCCATGTGCATGGCCATTGGCCACAAGGAGGTTAGATCACTGTAACCCAAGTGAGGCCCAATGGTTTAATCTTGAAAAAATCACTGTAACCCAAGCGAGGCCCAATGGTTTAATCTTGAAAAACCTTCTTTCACCTTCCAATGGTTATGAGAAGGAAGTAAAATTTGAGACTAAGATTCACATGCGCTTCTGTCTCAAAGCGGGCTACTATGTGCTCGCACTCGAAATGTGCTTGACAGTAGCTCACTATGGTGGAATGAACAGTACACTTGGGATGTCTATAATAATTGACACTTGCTCACCGTTGAGATTTCTTCATCCCCACATTTCTCAAACCAGGTTGTTGCTTCTGTCTTCTCTCCATCTCACAAGTCAGCAATTCTTAATCAATTCCAACAGTGTCAAGCACAGTTCATTCCAAGTTGGAGGGGTTCATGGTTTGGGAGAGAGCAGGGCGATTCCTCGCAGAAGGCCTACTATAACAAACACCTCAGATTCAGCGAGAGTGTTGCCATCATAGTTGGATCTAAGGGGTAATTGATTAGTTGGTATTGGTGGAAAGAGTGGGAGAAAAGAGGTGGAGGAGGAGGAAGAAAAAGAGTAAACGAGTGAGCGGGTGAGCGGGGATATCGTCGCTTGACAGTGAAAAAGAAGAAAAAACAAGCGGGGATATATACAGGTAAGCGGGGATATCGTCGCTCGGTGAAAGAACAAAAAAGATGAATTGAAAGGGATCCTTCGGACTACTACGGTCATTTCATATCTTCTAAGGCCCTTTTGCTTTACAGCGAGTGTAATGGGATTTTTTCCGGTAAAATCCCCCCCAAAAAAAATACACGGTGATTATTGTTATCTTGTGGTCTAGTTTTGTCCGGATGATGGATTGGATGGGTTGTCGGTGAGTGTCCTTCAACTCACTTTTTAAGGGTTGGGAATGGGAATGGGTCGGGTTTAGATAAGATCTTCGCTAATCCACTTGTGTTAAGAGGGTCCGACTAAGGGGAAGCCGAATAAATCTGTTGTGGTTCCAGTGTGATAGTGTATTTTTGAATCATCACTCTCCAAAGATAAACCTTAGTGTTAACCCAATTGAGCTATCGGACCTAGGGGAAGTTGGCTAAATTCCCTGTATTTTCAGTGTGGTAGTGCAGTTTTGAACCCTCAACCTCTGAAAGCAAATCATCTACCCTTTGGAGTTAATTGCCCATCCCCATTTGCCGATAGTTGAAGAAAAAAGAAAAAAAGCTAAGTGGCGAGACACCTTCCCTCCATGAAAACAACTAAGGATAGTTGAATAAGTCCTCTCTCTTTCGGAGATAGAGGTCTTGGTATCGATCATCGGTTTCCCCCTCTTCAAAAACCGAAGGTTGAGTCCATTAGTGCTACCACATGTGGGCCACAGGGTTTTATCTGGCTTCTCTATGGACCCGAAGGAATTAGTCCAACGCAAAGGGTTGGGACCGTCCGTTAGCCAAAAATAAATAAAAAATAAAAAATAAAAAATAAAAAAATAAAAAAATAATACTGAGGACCGAGGGGATGCTAATGTAAAAAAAACGCAATGCAAAATGAAAAAAAAAAAAAAAAAAAAAAAAAAAGCCTAGAACCTTTGGGAATGCATGTTGCTGATGGCTGATGGCTCTCAACTCCCAGCATATGATCCGTGCTCTTTTCATTGTCATTATCACAAAGACACAAACGCAAAACATTGCTGCATATTGTAGACCGGTGCCTCAAAAGATGAAACACGTGGCACAATTATGTCCATTGGCCTCACTGCATAATAAAGATCTAGATCTTCGTTGTACTCGTTCAATGTATCTGATGGTGTGGTGAAGTCTACAACCTTGCAGTTGAGCCAATTGTATGCTCTACAAGCTTCTTGCAGCTTTCGTTTTCAGACTTTCATAGGCTCATGAAAGATTTACGATCTCGAAAGTTCTGATTATTATTACAATTTAGATTCAAACTCAATCCAGATCTTAAATGCGTGGATTATGACTTTTATTATTTCTTATATTAGTAGAATCATCAAACTTTTCTCAATTAAATATGGTCAAGCATGTGAACTTAATCAAAAGCATGACAATGATGAAGGTTAGGGGTTTTAAAGCGCTCTCTAGAATCTATCAATGGGAGAAAAAATATGTTTGATTAAAAAAGAGATTTTAGGAGGCTTTAAAGTTATCCAAATCCTACAAGCTTGGTACACTAGATTCAAAAAAAATATATTACTAATTGAGGTTCCATCCAACCGCACCTTTAATGTTCAATGAGTGTAAAATTTCTCCTAGTGACAAGAGTATCAAATGGGCTGCAGTGATTAAAGTGGCCCCGAAGAGGTAAATTACATAACCAGTCGTGGAACATTCTCCATATATAACCACCCTTTAAAAATATTAATGTGAATTGAATATAAATGAAGTTCTATACCAAAGGAGTTTGGGGTAAGTATATGCAGGGTTTCAATCTCCATGCCACAAAAGAAAATTTCCTTAATCCTTAACTAAAGGTACTTAAAAAACTAATACATATCAATGAGCCCACAGCATTTAAATCCAAGACCCAACCCCAATGTGCTGCTCATGAAACCAGGTCCTTGACCAGTTAGTTATAGATAGGAGACCCCCTAAGTTTAATATTTGGTGACCGTACAAACCATTAAAATTTAAGCACTTAGAAACAGGGTTTTGACTGAATTTAATATTCAGCCATTTCTAACCCTAAATAAAACATTATAACGGGTCACATGCGCAGGGCCGGACCGCGGACCTGGGGTGTGCGGCGGGGGCCGGCATGGGCCATGGCTGCCCCTTACATCTTAAAGTTCCCTTAAAAGCCATCCTTTGGCCCCTCCATCATGTGATGGCCCCTCCATTTTTTGGACTTTTTCAAACATGATTTTGACTCTTGAGAAGGAAATAAAAATATTCTTGATTTTGGGAAAATCTTTAAATGAAAAAAAAAGAAAGGAAATGAAATAAAAGAAAGGAGGATAAATAAAGAAGGCTTGATGGAGATTGGATATGAGATTTCTCAATTTTCAAATGAACCTATCTACACTTGCCCTAAATCTTTGATCCAAGAGAGGAAGAGGAGAATGCACGAAAGAGGAAGAGGAGAATGCACCTGCACCTCTTCTTGCTTGAGATCTTGAAAAGAGTTGTAGGTTGCAAACTTGCAAAAACTTTGAGGTATGAAGAAGAGCGACAAACCCACTATCTCTTTTATAGAATTTTTTTACATTGCATAGATGTATTGATTTTACTACATGTCATTGGATTTTATTGAAATTCAATTCGCTTGAAATCAACATCTATTTGTGTTCTATTATTATATTAATTTTTAGATCAATCAAATAATCCATCGTGGATAAAGGAATATAGTTTCATTTTTTATTTTGATTATTATTATCTATGTCAGAATAATTCGGTTAAAGAAATTTATTTAAGGAGATAAAATCCAACAGAACAATACTGTTGAATGATTTAGATTTCAGGATGTTATTATTACTTTTTTTTTCTTTTTAAATAATAAAGTTTTAAGTTGTAACTTACAAGTTACGTGCATAAAAAATGACCGGACTTGTGCCCACTTTAAGAGTTTTTTTGGTAACCCAGCCAAGGGGGTTGAGACCTAAGAGACAGCTTGCATACACGGAAAGACAACCCACATAAGTGGGAAAGGAGTCCACACATGCGAGAAGAAAGCCCACACAAGTAAGAAGGGAGCCCACACATCCGTAAAAATCTTGTTAAACCCATCACCCAAATGCCTACAATCACACCTAGGGCTGCTGCCTTACCTTTTAAATTAAAAAAAAAAAAAAAAAAAGATGATAGTGAACAAAGACAGGAACTTTCACTCACATTTCGGTGCATCTACAGTTAATTGCAGCTTTTTTTTGTTTTTGGTATCGAAGGGTTTCCAACCTTTGGACTGGACTAATCCTTTCATGCTGAGAAGGAAGTCGGATAAACTCCTATGTTGCCCTAACGTGGTATTGAAGTTTCGAACCTACAACCTCCATATCAACATGGTTGGAGTTACCCTGACCTGCTTATGTATCAGCTGTAGATGGGCATATCAACATCCACTCTAGCTCTATTTTGTCCTGTTATAACTATCATCCCATCTAACCGGGCCACCAGTGGATCAAATGTGGACCCCACCTCATGGCAAGAAGAGCAAGAACACATTTTCCAGTGCACCGTCAGCAGCTTCATCTCCCCAACTGTAATAGTGCAGGTGCATCTGATGAAAGAAGTGTCTTCCATTGGAATTCCAGCATCGCCAAGGAAGCCCATCAAAATCCCCAAAATGCCCTCGCCATCTACAACCAGCTCCTCCTCGCAGCTCTCCTTCCCAACAACTTCACCTTCCCTCCTCTCCTCAAAGCATGCGCCACTCTCCGAAGCCTCCGCGCCACACAACAAGCACACGCCCACCTCATCTTGCGAGGAAGCCTCGCCTTCGATCTCTTCTCCATCGCAGCTCTCATTCACGCCTACGGCAAATGCGGGAGCTCCCAACACGCCCGACAGGTGTTCGACCAAATGTCCCAGCGAAACAAACCCGATGCCGTCTCCTGGACCTCTCTCATATCCTCCCTCTCTCTCAACGGCCACGCCACCGAAGCCTTCCAAGCCTTCGTTCGGATGAGACGCTCCATCGAGGACGACGATGGAAGTTGCGTCGACGCGGTCACACTTGCCGCGATCCTCTCCTCTTTCGCCGATGCGGAAGATGACCGATTGCTTACTCCTGGTCGGGCAGTTCACGCGCTCGTGGTGAAGCATGGGTTCGAATCGAACATTCGTTTGGCTAACACGCTCATTCACATGTATTCGAGGTGCGAAGCGGTTGAAGCCGCTTACAAGGTGTTCGACGCAATTCCAGTGCAAGAAAGAGATGTGGTTTCATGGAACACGTTGATTTCCGGGCTTGCCCAGAAGAAAGGTGGAGCGGAGCTGGCATTATCCGTCTTCGAAAACATGGTATCACCATCCTTAGGAGCAGCAGTGGTGCCTAATCGAGTCACGCTTATTGCAGTTTTCAAGTCTTGTGCGGAACTGGGTTGCATTGACAAGTGTAGCAGAATTCATGACTACATACATTTGCATTATCCATCGCTGCTATTGTCGAGTGATGTGGTGATTTCGACTGCGATGTTAAACATGTACGCGAGGTGTGGCAACTTGGACATGGCACGTCAGATATTCGATGGAATTAAGGAGAGGAATGTGGTGTGTTGGAGTGCTATGATCGCGGGTTATGAGCAGGGATTGCACCCGAATGAAGCCCTTCAACTGTTTCGTCGAATGCTGAAAGAAGTTAGGCCGAACCCTGTTACTATGGTCAGTGTAATTGCAGCATGTTCGGCCCTTGGAGCTTCTAGACCAGCCAGGGTGATTCACAAGTATGTTGTTGCAGCCGGGCTCGACCGAGACGCCCGAGTTGCCTCTGCACTAATCGACATGTATGCCAAATGCGGAGAATTACTATCTGCCAGACGAGTGTTTGCGACCATGGACAAAGTTTGCAGAGACATTGTCTCATGGAGCGCCATGATAGGAGCAGAGGGCCTACATGGTGAGGGAAGAAATTCTCTTGGCCTCTTTTCGGAGATGCGATCTCTGGGTTTTCTACCCAATGACGTAACTTTCGTTTCGCTTCTCTCTGCGTGTAGCCATGCAGGTCTGGTAGAAGAGGGAGTGGCCTGTTTTGAAAGCATGGAGAGAGACCATGGAGTCTCTCCTACTGCCACACACTATGCCTGTATGGTTGATCTCTTAGGCCGGGCTGGCCGCCTTGATGAGGCCTATGACCTTATCTGCAGCATGCCTGTTGAAGCTGATGTGGCAGTGTGGGGAAGTCTTCTGGGCGCTTGTCGCCTGCATGGCAATTCGAAGCTTGGAGAGATTGTGGAGAAGCAGATACTGGTTTTGGATCCATCTAGTGTTGGTCATCGAATTCTACTGGCAAACATATATGGTGAGGCAGAGAGATGGGACGACGTTGTTAGGATGCGAGTAGGTTTGAGAAAGGATGGGCTGAGGAAAGTCGCCGGGCTTAGCTATGTAGAGATTGGGAATGAGGTGTATAGCTTTACAGCCGAAGATCGGTCGCATGGAGAGTCGAAGATGATATATGCAGAGCTGAAGGCATTGCATGAGTTGGTGAAGAATGCTTGGGAGGGGAGTGAGGTAGAATTTGAAGTGCTAACGAAGAGCCAGTATCACAGTGAGAGATTGGCAATTGCATTTGCATTGGTGGTGATGAATAATGATAAGAGATGCAAGGTGATCAAGGAAGAAGAACCGATTCGGATTACTAAGAATCTAAGAGTTTGCGGGGATTGTCATGTTTATACCAAATTGATTTCCAAGATCTGCAAGAGGGAGCTGGTTGTGAGGGATTCACACAGGTTCCATCATTTCAAAGATGGAATCTGCTCCTGTGGGGATTACTGGTGAGTACTGTTTTAAGAACCAGTCTAGAGCTTGTTAGGGAACTGTGGGATTAATTAAATTAATGCAGGGCACGATTGGCTAGGTTCAGTTCTACACTCCATCCTTCCCCTTCTAGGGCTGTAAATTGATTGATATGGCTAAAAAAAAAAAAATCAATCCTGGATCCAGTTTAGACCCTACCAGCAAGTTTTCCCTTTTACACTTGGATTCATTTTCACTAGTCATGCTTGGAGTCATCTTCTGAAGGTAAAGGAAATGCATGAGAAACCATTCTAACACTTTTCAGGCTGGCAAAGGGCCATAAAACTTGCCAAACCAAATTAGAGTTACTTTACTTCTATACAAATAGAAAAAGTGAAAAAAAAAAAAGAGCGTCCAAATATATTCTCAGTCAAGTTACTACATGACTTTGTTTGCATGGCCTTTCCTAGTCCATGCCTGTTCCGGGTCACTCTAGTGCCGTGTCCATAATGCTGACTTGCCTGAGTCGGGCAATATCATTGTACCGTTAGCTGATTCATACCGGGACGAATTCCATCCTCAATGGATTGCAAAATGGCCATATTTTCATTTAATCTTGGTTTACAATTAGGCGATAACTTAATGGCCCTCTCCATGAAGGATCTAATCATTAAAAAAAAAAAAAAATTGCTTCATAGAAGAAATCATTAGCTTGTGGGAAGTAGAATTGAACATTTTCCATCTGCCCATGTATTTATAGAGAAGTTATGGAGAATGGAAAAAATGGAAAATTGGCTAATTTCCTTGAGAAGCTATAGAGAAGGAAAAAAAGGGAAATGTTAAGATTTTTAACGGGAGCTTGGACAATTTGAATGTTAAGAGATAAACATCGTGTATTTCTTTTCAAAGGTGGACCGGAACTCTTTTTTCAAATGTGCCTTCTACCTGCCTACCTTCAAAATGTCGTCCCGCCTAGGGATGTAAACAGGTCGGTTCCCGTCTGGGTTCATGGTGGACCTGGAATTGGAACCGTCTCGGGGCTAGTTTCTTGGTTCTGGACCCAAAATTGTTAAGGAGAAGGTGGAACCTGACCTGTAACTAGAATCATATATGGGGCAGGCCTGGGTTTGGATCTAGGTTTGGGAAGAAAATGGTATGGGAAAAAAAACCTAATTTTAAGGAGAGATTCTCGAAAATTAAGGTAATGTGTCGGGTCCACAAGTCTGAACTAATGTGGAATCGGAACTGGACCCGTTTAGGTAACGAGTCCAAAAAAAGGACACGAACCCATTTACTTAGCGCCAGCAGGGCCTAAATAAAGATCCAAACTTAGGTTTTAACAAGTCGGAACTTTTGGAGAAACGGGGATCCATTTACATCCCTAGTCCTGCCATTATAAGAATTATAATATGGACCCATCTTTTGTGAAATGTAACCATATGACTCACTTTAAGGAATTACATAGTGGGGCCACTTTCCTTGTCATTGTGAACATGGGACTTGGCTTTGATGCATAAGAGGATTTGGAGCATTTAAATGGGCTTCTTTAGAAGACGAGATAATTATGAAACCAGCAAGTTGTTTCTTGAAATAAAGAAAAAATTTTCGTTCTAACTTTATTATGTCAAGAGTTTATATTTTGGGATTCCTTCCATAAAGATCAAATTTCAGAAAAATAATTTACACTTATCAAATTTATTTTCTGCAATCTCATCCCAAGGGAATATGGAAGCATATGAATGGCGCGATGTCAAACACACAAATTTTTGACTTTCTGAATCGCAGAGATTTGGTAAAATGCACCTGCCATTCCTTTTCCCCTCTCTTTATCTGCAATGCTGGATCTGGATAAGATATTCTACTAAAAGGTAGCGTTCATGTCCCCTTTAGTGACTTTAGGGCCTATTTCTTTACTAGAATTTCTAAAAGAAATTCACTATGTTGGGATTTTTTTAGACATGACGTGACACATTGTCTTCTTACATTTACAAATGCCATATTTCTTTACAAGCATTTTTCAAAATTCCAGCACTTAAAAAAACTCCGACCTTAAAGCAATACCACATGAGTGAAGTGGCAAAGTTGAATTTCTTTCTTTACTCTGGCAGGTGAGGTGGTGGGAAGACCAAAAGACGACTTGAAGTTTTGCTCACCATCGTTGAAGAGATTAGTGGATCTGACCAGTGACCATCCGGTTACCTTGGCTCATGTCTAAGGAAGGGGTCCCAATAACAAAATATTCAAAATTGAAACATAGTTACACAGAGCAAGCGTCTCATATTGATTCAGGTTCAGTCCATGACTTTATTAACACCTGAACGCCTGACCCATGATCGTACATAAGACATATTTACTACATTAAATAAAGAGCCATGCTACTTGTCCCGGGGGTCTTGTCCCGGGACTGGCCCGACTCCACATGGGAGGGGCATTTTGGTCATTTGGCCCATGTGGAGTCGGGCCAGTCCCGGGACAAGTAGACTTTTTGTTAAATAAAGTATAGTAAACAAGTATTGAGCTTCATTTGAGCCCAAGTCCAGCCCTTAGGTTCAGGTTTGTAATCTAAATTCGGTAAAGGGCACAGTTTCTGTAACCTGCAGCCAAGTCGGCCAATTAGTCTTGAGTATTATCTGAACCCACTTTGAAACCGACGTATTTTCATCCCTACTCATTTCCTCTATGGAAGAGATGAGGCGGCAGTGTCCTCGCAAAACAAGTCATGGTGTGTCTAGTTCTGGGATTTTTGGCAGTGTAATTCTATTGTGGCACATTTTTTTTTTTTTTAATGGTCTACTGTGGCACCTTGAGGCCAACCTCATTGGCTTTGTATTTTAGGTAGGGGACGCCATGTTGAATAAATTCCCTTATAATTGAAAAAAAAGAGGAATGACATTGAATGATGATGATGAGGTGCTTATACAAGTTCTTCGCAATAATATTCATTCTCTCTATGGAAGGAAATGAAGTTGAGGAAAAACAATCTCCATATTGATCATCAAGATCATGGACGCATGTAACATTTTGCTTGTTTTGAGTTTGGGAACCTCAGAAAACAGCATACGACAATAATTAACAACCTACCTACATTGCTCGCTTACATATTTACAAATTATTCCAAAAAAAGCAGGTTAATTAAACAGCAACAATGGGAGCATACTACCTTCCAGACATGAGGTTAACTAGAGCTTGGTTTTCATAGAAAGAGCCGACATCCCAATCCTCCGTTGATGACGACAGTGTCATTAATGCAACTACTATGGACCTCATGCTTGGCCTCAGTTGAGGATTTTCTTGTGTGCAAGCCTTAGCAAGCTGGGCCATCTGCATCAACAACAAGAAACACCATCAAAATCACACAACTAGTCTTTCCTAGGAACCTCTTTCATGTCAATCGCTTTGAGTTCTGACCTTATGAACTGCGTCAATTGGGTAGTTGTCACCAAGTCTAGCATCCACTAGCTTGCGAAGATCTTCTCGTGGATCAGACTCATTAAGAACACCCTCAAACTGTAAAATCCAGAGATTCACATTGAGTTATTAATGGCAAATATTCTTAGAGGCCAGTATAAATAATATAAAAGAGAGGCAAGAGACACTCGCCAGCGCAACAAGTCCCTTTGATTCCGCATTGGATCCATCAGATTTGATAACGACGCCTGTTTTGACAACGGCTTCCTTGGCTGAAATAAGTTCATAAAGAACAACACCAAAGGCATAGACATCTACCTTGGGAGAAACATCACCAAATTGAGCATATCTGCAACAATGGGAAAATATCAAATCCATATGGCTACCCAAAACATGCATTATTTTCAGAATATCATTGCTATTGCAGTCGGTAAACAGACAAGATCAGCATGCATAAACCCTAACCCATCATATTAATGCACAAAAAAAAAAAAAAAAAACTCATTCTGAAATGACCTAGTGATCTTATGAAAATTTTTGTGTAAGTTTTATTATCATATTGGTTGGCAATGACTATACACCAATTTCCTTCTCGTAAAAGAAATTTGGTCATTATTTAATCTTTTAGCTATTTGCTTTGGGGAAGTAATCATTTAGCAATTCCCACGATGGAGCCACTTTTGGCACCAAACTTTCATTAATCTTATTTGGCTGATCCTTCAAATTATCACAGAAATCCTATCGCTTAGAAAAGTTATCTTAGTGAAAATCAGTGACATTCGAATGCGACTCTGGGATCACTATTTTTTATTTCTTATGTTGAAAGCAATGTAGAGAACAAAAGGAAATTTCAGAACACCATCTCATCTCAGGTTTCTTACTCAGGGGGCATGTATCCAAATGTACCAACAAGACGTGTTTGCAATGATGTACTCCCGACTTCTGTCAGTTTAGTCAAACCAAAATCTGCAACCTACAAGATAAATGGATAATAATTGAACTTTGATAGTTTTAAATAGATAATTATTGAAATATGATAGTTTACTTGGGTTTTTGAGTGTCGTATTCTGGTGTAAGGGACAGGCATACCTTTGCATGGAAATTCTTGTCTATCAAAATGTTTGCTGATTTGATATCACGATGGATATAGACTGGAACAGTATGCTCGTGGATATATTCAAGGCCCCTTGCTGAATCAAGGGCAATCTGCACTCTAGTAGACCATGGCAGTGGCTCCCTCCCTGAGACAGGAAACTTAATCATTAACATTGCACCAAACGCATCAGAATTAATGAAGGATCAATAAGTACAAGGATCTGGAGGATGTATGCTAATTCAAGTACCCGAGCCTGAGCCGCGTAGATGTTGACTTAAGTTGCCATTTTCAATAAACTCATAAACTAGGAATAATGACTTCTCTGTGCAGTATCCGATCAAACGCACCTGGAAGGACAAAGATTGTCAGAAACATTAATAAATCTCAAGTGAAATGTGCAACTAAATCGATAGTTGATGATAAAGCTCTTCCAAATGCAAGACATCTTGAAAACAAACTTAGATATGGCTGCAACTTGAGTAACTGATAGAGTCCAGGTGCATCTGGGCCTCAAAGTCTACACAGAGAGGCCCAAGGATAGGCCCACTGTCAACTAGACCATTGGGATCAAGTCTCAACCCATCTGGGGCAGCCCATTGGGCCAAGCCTATCTATTCACCCCCTGTTTTATTAGTCCCTCACTTCTCTTGGTTCCTTGTAATATAAAATTACATTTTAATCACTCATTTTATTGCCATATATAACCTATTTTAACAACATAGCAACATCTATTAATCTTGTTGTTTGAGGCTGTAGTAGATTGATATCCATAGCCATGATGAAAGACTCCAACACTCATTTATGACCCTATGAATAACAGGAAACAACAAATGAAGTAGATTGCAGAAAGGAAAATGCATAATTACCAGGTTTAAGTGATGAACATGTGTAAGAACCTTCAATTCTGCAAGAAACTCTTTAGTAGCTTGCATATCCATCTTCTTGATTGCAGCTTTCTGCCCAGAAGTAGAAGAAGATTATAAAAAATTCAGAACTCAAGGGAATTAAGGAAAAAAAAGAAGGGTAAATAACTAATAGATGATTCTTATCATTTCTCATTTTCACTATATAGAGGAAAAAAATTATTGAAAAGGAAATGACAAAGCACAAAAAGATTCCATAGAGAAAATAAAATTCAGAAAAGTGGAAAGATAGAATAAAGGATTGGACTTTCAAAGCTCAATCAGACTTTATAATCCAATTGCCTCCATTCTTTTAACACCCCTTAAAATGAATACCCAGATATTACAGGTTGCACCATGTTGCTTTGCAATTGCACACGTTTTCTTTCAATTTTTTTAATGGTAAATTTGTTAATATAAGAGGAAAAAACTCAGAATTCATTTTTGGCTCAGTATATATTAGAATGGAGAAACAAAATTCATGTAGCCGACCCCAGCATAGTTGAGACAAGGCTTTGATGATGATGAACCAAAACCCTCAAATGATAATTCTCTTTTAAAGCCTTGTAGCTTTTCGGTATGATTCCCCTATACTGTATGTCTTCTCTTTTAATAAAAAGCTATCATTAAGAAAAAGAAATTGAAAAGAAATCTTTTGCAATGAAGATAGGATTCTACACAGAAGCCACTGCCCATAGTACATTCAGTTGCCCCCATTCCTCCATAATCGTAGCATGCACTTGAAATTCTCCTACCTGGTTAGGATAACAGATGATAATCAGTATCAAGGTTGAAGGGACTGTTCCTGAAACCTTTCTCTGGCTCAGTGATATGGAGCGTGATTCTCATTCTAGGAATGCACTCAAGAAAGTCTGTTGTTCTAGGGACAAGGAACGATGCCTACATATAATAATAAATGAGATGAGATATGTCTCACTTAAGTGTGAAATCGCAAGCATCCCTAGACAGGAAAATGACATCATAAACTCATTCACTAGGGATGGAATAATGAGGGAGAGATTTCCTGCCACTGTAGAATCGTTATTTTCTCTCTTGAGCTCTTTATTGTAATATGATCTCTTTTTATAAATTAAATGCTACCGATAGGAACCAAGTGTGGAAACACATAATGGTTCCCACTCATATGTAACCTACAATGTTGTGTATAGCCATGGGACCCAGAGAGTTTCATCAGTGCTTGAAATAAGTTGAAGATGACAAAAATTATATGAGCTTCATTGCAGCATAGGGCAAGCACAAAATAACAACATAAGGGTGTGTACCTCTCCTCTTAGCTCAGCATAGTAAACAGCCCCAAAGCCACCTTCACCTATTTTATTAGCTAGACTGAAGTCATCTGTAGCCTTTGCTAGCTCTTCATAAGAGAACTCCACCGACTTATCCACGGTAATGCCTGTAATTCCAGGAGAAGCACCACCAACAAGAGTAGCTGATTCTGTTGTTCCATCCAAGTTTCTTGCAAAACCTAAGACCATTGAGGCAAAGAATCAGTGATATCAAATGCTTCAATCTGTACAAGATTCCTCACTGATTCATGAAGAGGGGTATGAACATCAACAAGAAAAATGAAAAGAGAAAATACAATTTATGGAACAAATTTAGTTCATCTAAGAAATAAATCACTGGTTTGGTATTGGCAAAGCCAAATCTCCAAGGACCATATCAAATTTGAATTTCCATTTCCATGATGATGGAGTGGCCGTGTTCCCCTTTATAAGTAAAAAACATGGAAAAGATACTAAAAATGCTATAATTAGTAGAATCCTTCCATGTCTAAAATTGATCGATTCTTCATGTCGGTGACATGGATGGATGCTCCTCAAGCTACTAATTCAAAAGTATTAGCATGACCTACCTAAGATCCTTGTCCTATACTTCTTGAAGTTGCTAATAGTCATGTGAACCTACACCTTCACATTTAGAATTAATGTGGTTTGAAATTTGAAGAACATGGGTTTGTGAAAAAGGTGACAAAGTTGGAGAGAGATCGATGTCTTATGGGATAAATAGGCTTTTGGTCATGCCAAAAGTTAACTTCTTAAACAAGAACTTAAAGGAGTAGAAGAGGATGACTTTACGAAGGAATGAGAGATGAAGCTCCCTTTTTTAAAGAGAATCCAAAAGTAGACACTAAGAAGAAAATGGGGAATTTTTTTGAGAATGATAGACTTCATTGATCAACACTAAGAGGAATTTATGAAAAGGCCTGTTCAGTAAGAAATTTGACAGCAGTAAAGATCAAGGCCATAGTAATCAATTTAATTTCAAACCTGTTTTAATTTGCCTCTGGGCTGAAACGTGTAGGCCATTTTTGTATTTCAAGCTCATATTCAAGAGGATGCACCTTTGGTGTATGTTGTTTGCAAATGATATAATGTTGATGGATGAATATTGTGTGAATGTAGACCTTGAAAGATGGCCGAAGGCTTTAGAATCCAAGGGCTTTAAAATAAGTCGTACGAAGACAGAATATATGAATTGCAACTTCAATGGGGATGTGTAAAGAGTTGAAACTCCTATGAGAAATGAAGCACATAGGATAAGAGCGGGATGTTTGAAGTGGACACTTGCTTATAGAGTTCTTTGTGATTGGTGCACACCAACGAGGCTAAAGAGAAAATTTTACAGACAATGATTAGACCAGCTGTGACATATGGAGCAAAATGTTGGCCAATCAAGAAGCAACACATGCACAAGATGAGTGCATTTTTATTGAGATGTATGTGTGGTAAAACTAGAAGAGATATAATAAGAAAAAAACATTTTTGGGAGCATTTAGGAGCAGCATCAATAGGTGATACATTAAGAAATGATTTGGACATGTCCGATGTAGGCTAGCAAAGGCACCATTGAGGAGAAGTTTTTCGTGCATGCTAATGGCCCACCAAGTAGAAGAGGTAGGCTGAAGAGGACATGGATGGAAGTAGTAAGGATAGATACGAAGAAGTGAAACTTATCCGAGGTTTTGGCTTACGATATATTGGATTTGGCTTAGCAAAGGATTTGGTGGTGGTGGTGGCGATATCAGAATGGAAAACTAAAATTCATGCACTAACCCCAATATAGTCGGGACAAGACTTTGATGATGATATATTTTAGGAAATGAGGGTTAGTACATCCTTGCAATCCTGATGAGATGGAGGTGGGCACATCATCATCTTCTATTTAAATTCAAGTGGCAAGCATTATCCATCTTTGTAGAAATGGCAAGGTCGGCACATTACAAGTCGATGTCACATAGATTTCCGGAGTTTCTTGCATATAGGACGGAGCATTTTGGTGTCCATTTTGTTTTTCTCCTCACGTACAAATGGCGTAGATAGCGTCAATGCTACCTTATGTTCCAGGATGATTTTGGATAATGATATTTGCCCATGTTTCTCTTAACAAGGGGAAATGTTAGGATTGTTGCTTTTGTACCTAAATTACTACATTTTGGTTGTGTTCGTTGTATTTTGAAAGTCTTATCATTATCTATTCCGAAGATTGTGTTTAAGAGGTTTTTGCATCATAGGCGCCAACATCTTTGGTGCACATGTCGTTTTGCAAATTCTGCAAGAAAGACACTAGAACTTCGGTGGCCTTGTTGAATTGGGTTCTCTCACCTGTGTGGCACCAATATTGATTACATCATTAGGGTGGCTTTTGTTGTTAATAAGATTGATCCGTCTTGATTTTTATTAACTTTCCTGATTTCGTTAAAATCATTTAGGGTGGATAAAATGGGGACGATGATATAAGAGATGCGTTTTTTATCTTCTTCGATAGGATGCCAAAATGAGGTGTCTACAAACAGTTGAAAATTTAGATGGTTAGGAACTTTATTTGGAGCCAACCCATGTGTAAAGATACAGGTCAGCTTAGCCTAACGGGTCAGCCCACGACCCATGATTTGGGCCAGCCCACAAATCAAGATAAACCCACAAATCAAGATATTGTATGAGTTGTCAAATAGATATCAGTTACCTTATTTTGGTCTGTAATCATATAATTAGATCCTTCAGTTTAGGCAATTAGATCTGTAATTAGCCTCTAATTTAGGTAACACTGTATTATATTAGCCTCTAATTAGATCTCAGATGGTCACCACCCCCTCAGCCTCTGGTTCTGCTATGACCATTTCTGGTCCTTCAGGTACACATGATGCTACATGGATTTTTTATTCTGGTGCTTCCTATCATATGACCAATGATGTTTCCAAACTTCATCATTGTCATACTCCTGCTAGCTCTCTCACCATCCATACAGCAGATGCCACTCCTCTTCCAGTCTCTCTTATTGGCTCCGTTTCACATAAGTTGCTCTCTCTTACTAATGTTTTGTGTGTTCCCCACCTTTCCATCAATTTAATCTCTGTTAGTCAACTGACATCTTCTGGATTTCTTATCTCATTTTCTTCCACTGGTTGTTCTGTGCAGGATCCGCGCACCGGGAGACAGATTGGGACCGGCCTTAGGTCAGGAGGACTTTACTATCTTCAATCGCTGCACCTTCCATCTTCAAGCTTCTCCCCTGTCGCCCATGTTTCCTCTACATCTCCTTTTGCTCCTTGGCACTCTCGTTTAGGACATTTATCTTTAAATAAAATGAAACTTTTATCTAATAGTGGTGTTCTTGGAAACGTTTCTGTATCAGACATTTCTTCTTGTTTTGGTTGCCACTTCGGTAAACAACATGATTTTCCTTATAATGAAAGCACTTCTTTTACTACTGCTCCCTTTGCTTTGGTACATTCTGATGTTTGGGGACCCGCCTCTCAGCTTACGAAAGGCGGTTCCGTTTATTATGTGTTGTTTATTGATTATTTCACAAGATATACATGGTTGTATTTGATGAAAAATTGTTCTGAGTTTTATGCCATCTACACTGCTTTCTCTAATATGGTTTCCACTCAATTTGACACAAGAATTAAAATATTCAGGTCTGACTCTGGGGGAGAATACATGTCCCACAAATTTCGTTCTTACCTGACTAGTCAAGGAACTCTAGCTCAATTATCCTGTCCTGCCACACCACAACAGAATGGAGTGGCAGAACGGAAACACAGACATATCCTCGAGACTGCTAGATCCTTGATTCATTCCTCCCATGTCCCTCTGCAATTCTGGGGGGAAGCAGTCCTCACTGCCACTTATCTGATTAACAGAACACCATCCACTGTCTTATCTGGCATTTCTCCATATGAAAAATTGTTCTCATGTAAACCTGATTTGTCCCATCTCAAAGTATTTGGCTGCACCTGTTTTGTTCTGTTGCATGATAATGAGAGAACCAAACTTGCACCCAAATCCACTGTCTGTGTTTTTTTAGGGTATGGCATTGAACAAAAAGGATATCGGTGCTATGATCCTAAAACAAATAAGTTACGAGTCTCTCGTAATGTCACATTCCTGGAACATATACCTTTCTATACATTACCCATTGCATCCTCTTCTCCTGAGCAACCTCCGACCTATCCCCTTGACCCCTTTCCAGATCTATTTCCCTCCGACACTCCTTCTCCTCCACCCCTGCAGGTATATCATCGTCAGCACAAACCTCCGTCTACTCACTCGGAATCTGCAGCTCCTCCTCCTACTTCTGACCATGGGCCTATCTCCTCTGCTCCAGATGTGCAGGATCCTCCTCAACCTCGAAGGTATCCCTTGCGCACCAGAATTCCTCCCTCCCGATTTGGCTTTGTTTGTACTGATCAATTTTCTCCCTCGTATAAGTCCTTCCTTGCAGCAATTCATACTTTAGCAGAACCACAATCCTATAAGGAGGCCATTACTCACCCGCACTGGAGATCTGCCATCGCAGAAGAACTTGCGGCTCTGCAGAACACTCAAACATGGGATCTTGTTCCTCTTCCCTCTAGGAAACGGGCTATTGGCTGCAAATGGATATTCAAGATCAAGACCAAATCTGATGGGACTGTTGATCGTTATAAGGCCCGCTTGGTTGCCAAAGGCTACACACAAGAATATGGGGTAGATTATGAGGAGACCTTTGCTCCAGTTGCTAAGATGACAACTGTCCGGACCTTTATCTCCGTTGCCGCTGTTAGACGTTGGCCACTCAACCAGCTTGATGTCAAGAATGCATTTTTGAATGGATTTCTTCAGGAAGAAATCTATATGCATCCTCCCCCAGGTGTCACGAGACCTCCTCATTATGTTTGTCGTCTCAAACGTGCCTTGTATGGACTCAAACAGGCCCCTCGTGCTTGGTTTGAACGGTTTAGCACCAGCATTATCAGCATTTGTTTTTCTCAGAGTACTCATGACTCCGCTCTCTTCACTCGCTATTCACGATCTGGATGTGTTTTCTTGTTACTCTATGTCGATGATATGATTATCACTGGTAGTGATGCTACTGGTATTCTATCCTTTAAGCGTTTTCTTCATCGACAGTTTGAGATGAAAGATTTGGGCCATCTTCGGTATTTTCTAGGCATTGAGGTTGCCTACACTCCTAACGGATATCTTTTATCGCAAACCAAATACTGCAATGAAGTTCTCCAACGAGCTGGACTCACAGATCATAAACCTGTCTCTACTCCAATTGAACATAATCTAAAGCTTCGAACTACTGATGGAGAACTGCTTTCTGATCCAACTCGTTATCGCGAGGTGGTCGGCAGCTTGGTATATCTTACTATTACCCGACCAGATATTGCCCATGCAGTACATGTGGTAAGTCAATTTGTTGCCCAACCCACTCATCTTCACTGGGGTGCTGTCCTGCGCATATTCAGATACTTACAAGGGAGTTCAAACCGCGCCCTCCTTCTTTCTTCCAGTCAGAATCTTACTCTCCATGGTTACTCTGATTCCGACTGGGCAGGAGATGTCAATGATCGGAGATCTACAACCGGCTTTTCCATTTTTCTTGGCTCTTCTCTCATCTCTTGGAAGAGCAAGAAATAAGAAGTTGTCTCCCGATCATCCACTGAAGCTGAATATCGTGCTGTGTCTCACACTACTACTGAAATTATTTGGCTTCGTTGGTTACTTCGGGATTTAGGAGTTCTAGTTCCTAAATCTACCTCTCTTTACAGACAGTGAAAGTGCACGGAAACTAGCCACAAATGATGTCTTTCATGAACGATCCAAGCATCTTGAAGTTGACTGTCATTTTATTCGTCAACATGTTCGGAGTGGTACTATTAAGCTCATCCAGATTTCATTAGTAGCTCAAATTGCAGATTTTTTCACCAAAAGCCACACCACTTCTCGGTTTTCGGAGCTAGTTTCCAAGATTTCGATGGCCACTTTCTCCCATCCAAAGCTTGAGAGGGGGTGTAAAGATACAGGTCAGCTTGGCCTAACGGGTCAGCCCACGACCCATGATTTGGGCTAGCCCACAAATCAAGATAAACCCACAAATCAAGATATTGTATGAGTTGTCAAATAGATATCAGTTACCTTATTTTGGTCTGTAATCATGTAATTAGATCCTTCAGTTTAGGCAATTAGATCTGTAATTAGCCTCTAATTTAGGTAACACTGTATTATATAAGGATATACATCGTCAATACAAATCAAGAAATTCTCTTGCAACTGTCTCTGCATTCTATATGGTTTTGTGATCTCTGGTACAATCTCACACCATGATCAATACAAACCATTCACAACTTGTTGGCAAGAACCAGAAATTACTACTTGCTAGACTGTTAATCACCATTCACCATTGAATTTCAGCACAAAATATCATTTGTTATGTGTTGAAACCTGTTAAGCTTTAAGGCCATAATAAAGGGTTAGTATGATATGGTGCCCACAACCCCCCCCCACCCACACACACACACACACGAAAAAAAAAAAGGTAAATGTATTCTAATTATCTTTTCTTCTATCCATGAATACCAAATTGAACAATAATTTAAGTACAAAATGATGAATTACCATTACACTATTTTCTCTTTTAACTCTATGCTGGATGATGCTCTATTCATGCTTGCATGTGATACAACGTTTAGGTTTCGGAATATTTTAAGATTATTACGTTTTGCGTGTGCACTCACAAAATCCAGTATACAAGTACCTTGGTGTCATGATACAACCCTGAAGAAGCATCAGGAAACTGACAAAAAGTAACAAAAAGTAAACCAAAAAAGCATGATTACCTTGTCCTGCCTGAATAGAACTATCTTCAAAAGCTGATGGAAGCAAAGATGCCTTCTTCAATTTCTTTCTTCTAAAAACTCCAAAATATAAGCAAAGCACCAAAAACAGTACAACAGCTACTACTGCAATAGAAATTCCAGCGATAACACCTGCTGAAATACCTGCTTAAATTCAATTGCCATGCAGTCAGTTAGCTAGGCATCATAAATATTCAGGACATGAAGTGGCCCATTTTCTTTCACGTGTTTGTGAACAGAAGAAAAAAAATTACAAATTAAGATGAACAGCATAGTCTGAACTCTGAAATGAGCAAAGAGACCAGTTACCTGTGCTGCAAAAGAGACAAATGGACAACCATGTTAGGATACTAGAATAATCTTTGAGACATCACTAAATATGAAGCACAGAGATTATGTAAGTTTACCTTGATGAAAGAGGCCGGGTGCTGTTAGTCGAATCTGCAGAGAATAAGATGAAAATCATTAGCATGGAAATGTTTTGAGGAATTTAATGTGGGGTTACAACATTTGTCCTTCATATTCAAAGAGCAGATATATTCTTTTCAACCAGTATTACAATAAAAAGTTATGAATTTACAAAAATCATATTTTGAAATTGTGATAGGAAAGAACTCATAGATCCGACAACCAATATCATTAAACAACCAAGCCTATCACATAAGAAGGTTAAGTTTTGTAACATTAAATATTTAAAACAAAAAAAATGCTATGAAAAAATAGGGAGACAATACCAACAAAGGAAAGGAAAAGAGTAGACACAAAGCAAATTACTTAAATACATTTTAACTCCTATCCAAAAAATTCCATATTTAGATAAATAAAATTTCATCCAAGATCATCATCATCATCATAATCAAAGCCAATATAACCTCTTGAAACACTCCTTTCATCTTAAACCCACCAAATCAAATCTATGTACCGTATCGTAGGCTTCTCTAGATTGATGATAAGTTTCATCCAAGATATATCATATAAAAAACAGAAAAAAATTCTTAACACAGGTGAAAAAATTATGCATGTAAAATGTCATGTATGATTACTGAAGTATAAATTTTCAACCATTATATTAGATCAGAATAAATTGTGTGTGTGTACATATGATTGACGACATGACTTGAACCCACAACCTCAAGGGAGCAATAATAAGCACCATCCACTGTGCCAGGGATCTTGTCTTTATGATATAAAATAAATTGTATATTATATTTCTATTATAGTATATTATATAAAATTAATTAAATATTATTATGTTATATATTACATTACATGATATTACGTTGCACTACACTGCATTGTATCTCATTTTACTACATTGATTTGTACCATATAGAAATTTACTTCATAAAAATTAGGGGAGAAATTTTATTTTGGACCGAAATAATATACATATTGAGGTATAGGAAAAGTCACAATCATCTGCAATATACATTAGTCACTTGGTTACAGTAAAGAACAAGTTTCCCATCCTAACATTAACACATTGCAAATTCAAAGTCAAAAAACAAACAAATGAAACATTTAGAAGGAAAATGCAGAAAATAAAAAGAATGAAGGGAAACTAACACATGAACTCAAAGCTGTTTATCACAAATAATATGTTTCTTCCAAAACTGTTATTTAAAATTTTGATTGATGAATTAGCGAGAATTTGATCTTGTATAGACAAATAAGACATTATTTTTAAAATTGTGCCTGATAGGTGTAAATGAAGAAACTCAGTTTTTTTTTTTTTTTTTTAGTAAGATCAAGATCGGTCGAATTTCCAATATGTGCCATATTTGGTACTGAACCAAGTATTACCACACATATGAAGAAAGATATTTTAACGTGGTCAACTCAATGACAATGTGGGTCATAATATCAAATGTTTATAGCCTTTTAAATGTCTGAAATGGACCTATGAAGGATAATACTACTTTTGTAAGGCAGTTTGGCCGCTTGTGTTAGACGTGGTGGTCCTCATGACCACATGTGCTACATTGTTGGGATCCACGGTTTGAGCCCACTAATTTAAGTTACTTTCCCCTTTATTAGTTTTTGGTTTTACTAAGTTTATCTTGGATTCAATTTTAGTAAGCCCAATCAAATAGGACTCTTGTTGGCTGATTTGAGGGAATTAAGGAAACTTACCTCTATTAGATTTCTTTAATGGAAAGAAATCTCTAGAGGGCGTATCTATATATATGGTTTTCCGGTCCTCTCTCTTAACCTACGAGATCTGAAAAGTACCTGTTGAGGTCAACGTCCACCCTAGCTCCTGAGCGGTCATAACTGCGGTTGAGCCTGAGTCCTCAGCATAAAACTATTGTTGTGCCGTTTCCTTTCACCAATCGGTTTTGGGATAAGTGGTAGATCAATGGGGTGTAAGATCCTACAAACGGTATCAGAGCCTGGTAGATCCGGTGTTTGAGTCACGAGACACGCATTTTGCGAGTTCGCAACAGGAGTCGCGGCGGGTGTGCCGTTGAGGGAGGGATTGTTGAGGTCAACGTCCACCCTCGCTCCTGAGCGGTCATAATTGTGGTCGAGCCCTCGCCCTCACCATAAAACTATTATTGTGCCATTTCCTATCACCAATTGGTTTTGGGATAAGTGGTAGATCAATGGGGTGTAAGATCCTACAGTACCCGTCAACTTCACGCATATCGGAGTGGGTGATAAGGGAGATAGGAGAAAACCCTATATGAGTAAAGAGATCTGCTCATCATCAAGATCATGGCGCAAGGTACACTTTTATATGTTTGAGATCATATATTGTTTAATGCATAAATCTAGATCCATATGTTTGATATTTTATTACAAACCATATCAGATCCATCAGCTTGACCACATATAATGTCACTAAATGTACCCAGGTACCTTCTGTTTTCTTAGTTGTCTTTCTAGATCTCATTAGATAGATTTAATGGAAGAGAAAAGAGAAGGAAAAAGATAAATAGAAGAAGAAGAAAGAGAGAAAGAAGAGATACCGTCGTTGTAGTTAGGGCTAGACAACAGTACATCCCATTTATTTTATAAAGACTTTTGGGTATTTACACATGAGACCCTGCTCATTTCTAGAACTTCAAATCAGTCCTACAAACTTGAACTTATTTTCCTACATTCTTTTCCTTCTTTTTATAAATTCTTACTGGTATTGATCAAAAGAAAAATGTAGTGTCCCTAATTAAGTTAATGAAACACTGCTCCAAGTTGCCTAAAGTTAACATGGGACCAAAACAAATTAGAACCTGTTATCTCTTTCTATTTTTTTAATGGAAATACTTCATTAATGCTAAAAGAACTTAGAAAAAAAAAGATACAACAAGTTATGGAGATAATTTCAGTGCCAATAAAACATATATCATGATACCAACAAGACGTACAAGCATAGTCGATGAACATGAAACAAAATACATAATCTTGGATCCATCAGAAATACAGCCAAGAAAATGTTATGGAGATAATTTCAGTGCCAATAAAACATAAATCATGATACCAACAAGACGTACAAGCATAGTCAATGAACATGAAACAGAATACATAATCTTGGATCCATCAGAAATACAGCCAAGAAAATGTTAGCTAGTATGCAAATCTAGTATCAAAAGGAAACGTGCTCACGGAATTAAACCAACTGAAAAATGAAAATAATCACACCCATGACACCTTGATACAAAAATAGGTAGCATATCTTTCACATTGTATCTGCTAATTCAATTTTATGTGAAGATTTGCAATCATCTCATGCCCATGGTGTATCTGGGTCTCATACATCACTAATGGAGAAAAATCATTCAATCAATCTACATCATAACAGGCAATCACTGCATACTGGATAATTTTCTCATGTGCGTGGTGCGTTGAGGCCGTTCCGTGTAAGGTGGGTAGGGGCCCACCTCTGGAATGCTCCTGATGCACAATGCATCTGTGCAGAGTGCGCAGGAGAGTAAAATCCCTGCATACTATATATGAAGGGGATCATTACCAGTAGAAACTTATTCTTAAGGCAGGAGTCATTCCTTAGTTCCATGGATAAAAAATGAATTGGTTTCTACCTTTCGGTTGCCATTTCCCTTCCCACTTCCTGTCAATTTTATTGGGTGCATCCTTCCCATGTGATCCATCAAAGTTACCCTAGCACTCACTCATAGACACACCAAAACATGCACCAAGTCCGATACTTTCTGAATACCAAGTAGAAGCTCTTGGTCATGATACAGGTCATTGAGATTAAGAATTAAAGAACTTATGTTTGTACATCAAGACATTCGGAGGCAGAATTGGCAGAGGGACCTAGTTCCAGCAATTTCTACAAGGTAATGGGTTTACCTTTTCACCAAAAATAAGCAAGGATAAAATTGGTGATTTTATTTGGGCAAATTCTCAACAAGTTAAGAGGAAAAATTCAAAATATAAATATTATCTGTTGCTCCAATGGAAGCTAAATGCATTGTATTGGCTGCGAAGCAACTTGTATGTGACAAATACGACCAACCAGCTGTTAGATGGATTGTTGTGAGTGACACCCTCAAAACGATAGCTAAGGGTTCATGTCTTCGCAGGTGCATGTCGAGTAGCATGCATTATGTAGTGCCCGGACTACAGAGTCCACTGGTTGAAGTGTGCTAAATTTAACAGTGTGCACAGAAAGTTGTGTGCGCAACCCTCTGAATTCGATCCAGCCCAAACAAGATAAGTTATGCTTTGGTCTACCTCAGTTGATGACGAAAAGGTCTCAACCAAAGGAGGTGAACTTCAGGTTTCTAGTCCCATTGTTTACGTCAGTAAGAATAGTTCATTGGATTTACTACTGCTTGATCTTCCTGCCCTTGAATCACTATGTATTCAAATGCGAAGCTTCTAAGTGTCCCAACAAACAGAGAGTTTAACCATGAGTAGTCCTGTGCAATCATGTATATTAGATCCTTCCAGAAACTGAGGTACCTCGTTCATGGAGACTTGGGCACACAGATGAGGCCAAAGAGAAAAAGAAGACCCCTAATACTTGAACTCTCTACCCAACCAGTTCTAATCTTGAAAAACCAATCAGATCCTTAGGATTCAGAAGGAAATGCGATGATCAGCTACAAAACCTAGTTCATACCATTTTACCCCCAATTTCGTAAAAGGCTTGTACTTGAACATATATGTTGTGACCAATCCTTGAACATCACCGAATTTTGAGAATTAGGGATTCAGAGGATCTGGTTTGGCCTACCTTTTTCATACTAAATAACCCTATCTGTAACAGGGTAATATCAATTCCGATCAAGGAATTCTTATTCTCCAATTGCTAAAGGTGGTTATTATGTCATTCAATGCCAAGAGTTCAAAATGGTACAAGTATTCATACCCCTCTCAAGGTAACAAATCATTTTGGAATAAATCTGAACACACATAAAAGGATATAATGCAAAGACAAAGGAAATCACCTTTGATGGGAATAAACACCAGACCCTGCCCGCTGTTGAGATTCTTCCCCTCATTGTACCTCTGCACCAATTCGATCGAAGGGGCATCCAATTGGGCAAGAACGTCTGTTATATTATCATCCGAGCGAAGCGGGTACGACAAGAAAAACCCATAGTCCATGGAAATACTGCCGTCACCACAATAACACCTGACGGTGACATTGAGCTGAGCGTTGGTCGGAATTGTGCTGTCGCTGTAGCTGTTAAACCGGCGCAGATCTTCGACGGTAGTGAGATTCTTGAAAGTAGTGGTGGAAATCTTGCTATAGGTGTCTGTACTCACGGTGGTGTAGGAGAAAATATGGGCCAAGATAGTATCGTTCCAGCAATCGCAGCTAAAGGGTACCTTCAATCGCGATCCGGCTAAAATGCTGTCTTCGTTGGTGACTTGGGGATTGTAAGGAAGGATTGTGTTTCGATCTTGTATGTTGAAGAGCTGAGCTATGGTAGTGAGAGTCTCGTTCGTGGTCACGTAGTAGGATCCCGCGGCTCCGCAGGTGCGAGCGCACTTGGGTTCTGCCCTTGCCCACAACAGGAAGAAGAAGACCCAGAAAAACCCTAATTCCACCATCTCTCTCTGTTTTCTTCTTCTTCTTCTTCTACTACTCTCTGCAGTCGTCGTCATCATCATCATCATCTTCACAATACAATACTAGATAAGAAGAAGAAGAAGAAGAAACTCAAAAAGAAATCTAGTTCTAGGGTTCTTGTTCTTCTAATCATCTGCTGTTTGCAGGAAGGTAGGGTTCCAAGAGGAAGAAGAGACAGTGTTTGACTTGAATTATTCGTTTTCAATAAGCGGACAGCTGATATTGTCGGAGGCTTTGAATATTTATCTTACATTTCAACGGTAAATGGCGCGAGTCGCTTTTACGCGTTTTCACATGTGAATACACCTGCCCGCGGCCGTTTCCCGGGAAAAAGATTTCCCAGGCCCTGTGTGGCCCACCTTTACCTGATTAAATCATTCATGAATGAGATGAAATGGATTTCATTCTTAAATGATTAAAAGTAGAAATTTTAAAATTAATATCACAATTTCTTTTTAACATAATTTAGGGTATCTCCCGCTCAGGACAGACCCAAGTACAATTACGCAGCCGTTAAATAGGGTCGCACTAGGAAAAAAGTCAATAAAAATTGTGAGTCTACCCTAAAAATTCATATAAAATTTCTTTATTTGCCTCCAAAACCAAACAAAAATCCTGGATCTGCCACTGCCTGAGCCCAGCCTTTGGCCTTGAGCCCGACGTACACTCAATTCTGAAGAACTAATCCCTAATGGCACATGAAGATCCTCCTATCCACATGATTATTTTTTTTAGATTTCTTTCTGAATTTTTTTTTTTTTATGTTTCTTATTCTGATGTTATAAAAAAAATTGCAATCTTTTCAATATCAAATTGCCATCTTGATTATATTGTGATGAGAATGGGAAAATATCTTAAGTAACATGATATTGTTCAAATATTGCTGATGTTTGGTGACACTGGCTGCCCTCAGCACCCCATTGAAGGGGCAGGTTTAGATGATAATGGCTGTCTTGTTATTAGAGGGAGTAAGGGAAACAGAAACGTCTCATTCATCAATGAGTAAAAAAGATTAGTTTCATTCACTTACTTTAACCTTTAATTTAATAGTCTTCAAATTATTAGTCTTTTAATCACAAACTTTGAAATTTAGTAAAGGTCAAATGAGTATCCAATTGGATGGGGGTTCAGATCAGGGGTAGGGGTAGTGTCTTTTGAGTGTGAAAGGCTATACCTACCAAAGGTAGGACCCAGTGGGCTGCCCCAAGAGGAGGACCTCCCCTATTGAGACGGCAAGGCATGGCTTGACCCATTTTGTATGTTCCCCATGTAATGTGGATCATGGTTTGGTGATTCAATTTGAGGCTACAGGCAAGACTCATTGTAGTCTGAGGATGCTTCGGATCTATTGAAAAGAAGATTACAGCAACCTCTTTATTGAAGACATATGGCAAAATGTTAGATTGATCACATATATAATAAATAATTTTTTTAATGTTTTAGCATGTTTTTTTTTTTTTATGCGATCAATTCATTGGTGGCCTAATTTCAATTGGAATAAAATTTGACGAAGAGAGGTACACTTATTTTGGGTTGATCGGATTTTTAATAAATGGTCCCAATTGAAGAGCATCAATAAATTTCACTGTCTTCTCCAATCATACAATCTTGACTCAGTTAGCAACCCATGCACATACTCAGATCCTACTCTAATAGGCTACAAGTGCCTTGTATGCTGCAGGCACTAATCTGGATGTTGGCAATAGATATCAACTAAAAGGGCATGCTAATTTAATCATATTTCATTTGATCTTGTCAAAGTTAGTTTTTTAAGATGTTCTTGGACATTTTTCAGGGAAGGGAAGAAGACCAACTGGTCAAACTCATTATTATTTTAATCTATTATTCCCATAGAATTTACTCCCACAAGGGGTTAATCATTAAATTCATGCTTCCCCCTGATTTCGCTACCACCAGCTAAACCCCACTCCTCTCCTTCCCCTGTGATTTGTAGACATTTCATTTTTATCAAAGAAGTTCATCCTAATAATCGAGATGATAATGATCACATAATTGAATGATTACTTTTTCTTGCGACGAGGGTTTCCCATGGTATATAATCAAACAGGACCAGCACATGCACACAACCCCCACACACGGCTCACCGGCTAAGTCTAGGGCGGAATTCAGGTACACGACGTTGGTAGCAAACCCATACCTAATGTGTGCCACCCCACAATAATAATAATAATAATAAGATTTCATTGCAAGATGTTGATTGAATTTTGTCAATGCATCACCATATAAATCCCATCAAACTTGCTCATATAATTCATCTGCAGGCAGGGCCCATGTGGAATGTGACATGCTCATGACACAAAAAAAAAAAAAAAAAACACAAACTGTGCCAAAGTGGATGATCCATACCCGTCCAAAAAAATCTCAAGCACATGGACGGTCATTGTGCACCTCCAACACTGAATTCCAATCATTGATTAAATAAGGGGTTGTTGCATCCATTCCAATTTCAGACCGTGGCCCATTTATGGTGGGTCACCCCCCAGGCGATTAAAATTGTGCCGTGTGTATTGACGTGACGTTCATAAGAGGATGATAAACCACAGCACTAAAGACAGTTCAAGTGATTTGATTACTCAATAATAACAGATAGGTTTATTGCTTTGAATCTTGACCCTTGGCTGCTTCGTTTATTCTTCCTTTGAATTCAAGAAAAAGCCAATACAAGACAAACATATAAAACGTGATATTATTCACTGAAATCTGTTGGTTTCTTGTTAAAGAATACCTGCTAGGCTGTTTGCATATGTTCATGAATGTACACTGAATCTGGGCACTTGATCATTTCCTTTCTGCCATCCTTTCTATAGCCTCCCTATCTGAGTATTTCAAACAAATAACGTGGAGTGTATGGCAATCCTAAAAGTGTATGTTTTTTCTACCTGTAAAGGGCTTTGAAACGGTCTCTTACATGGTAGATTGGTATTTGAATGTAAAATTCCTGTTGGGGGTATGGGTTGGGGGTATGGTTAGTTTTTCCATAACCATGATGCCATACGCACCCATAGTCACAAAATATGTAAAAAATAATTATAGGAAGAAACAAGAAAACTCGAATTGACCTGAACGTAAAATGAGTTGGGTATACTCGTGTTTGGATAGGTGGTGAAATGAATTGAGGTGACCTGATGTAAAGCTTCCATTATCTAGATATAAAGAGATCAATGGCCATATCAAAAGCATACAAATTCAAATCTCTCTCCTTAAAAAAACAACCTCCTTTCTCGACTAAATGACTAAAAAATCCTCTTTTTTACACAAAAAGTAAAAAAGATTTCTTATCAAGCTATTAAAAATAAAAGACTATCATAACCCCCTTATATTTTATTCTCTCTTGATTTGATGCTTTACCTCACTTTACTTCAATTCACCATCCATCCAAACACGCCAAAGCTTCCTGCTAGAGTTAACTCAATGACCTAAAGCCCAAGATCGACACACCATGCCCATGCAGGTATTGCGACTTAAAGAGCAATTTGACAGAAGATCCTCTTGTGGATAAGGCACAGAACTTAGAAGTTATACACCAAGGAGCTATTTGGAAACTTGACGTCTAATTAATAAAAACAAATGAGAATGGAGTCAAAGCTCTGGTTTTAAAATTCTAATTTATAATTACTTTTTTTAGTAAATTTTTTTTAGAAAATGCCATTATTTCATGAGGTAATTAGGGTCAACCTTTAGGAATTGCGGTAATTGGGGATCCACCATTTGCGTCATTTTGAAAATCTTATGAGGACATTTTCACCCAAAATACTTGTAAATTTTGTGTTGTTCACCTCTATCCGCTTTAACTAAAAAAACTTTAAAAATATCTTTTACAAATCTCTAAAAACCAGCCCCTTTAGTTTTTCTTTTTTATATGCAAAAGCTCTTATTTGAAAATAAGCTCTAAAGATAAAAAGTACAATTAGAGGTTTGCAGAACACGCTAATATGTAACTAAAAAAACTTTAAAAATATCTTTTACAAATCTCTAAAAACCAGCCCCTTTAGTTTTTTTTTTTTTTCTTAATGCAAAAGCTCTTATTTGAAAATAAGCTCTAAAAATAAAAAGTACAATTAGAGGTTTGCAGAACACGCTAATATGTAAATAACCTCTAAATAATAATATTTGGCTTCAATCTCCCCCTAAAAAAAATGGAAGATCCATAGGTTCCATACATTGTTATAGAACTCATGCTTCATAGAAATATCGGATCAGATAGAGTCGGCGAAAGAAGCTGGTTCATTAAAAATTCACATATGAAAAGTGTCAAAAAAGAAAGCATTGACTCCCCTCCCGTATCTTGCATCTATAGTCTTTTTGCCCTGGTGGATCTTTCTCTCATTTAATGAAAGTTTGGAACCTTGGGTTACTAATTGGTGAAATATCGGACAATCTGAAACTTTTTTGAATGATATTCAAGAAAAGAACATTTTAGAAAGATTTGTAGAATTAGAACAACTATTCCTGTTGGATGAAATGATAAAAGAGTACCTGGAGACACAGATACAAAAGCTTCGTATAGGAATCCACAAAGATATGATGCAATTGGTCAAAATGCACAACAAAGATCATATCCATACCATTTTGGATTTCTCAACAGATATAATCTGTTTTGCTATGCAAAGTGGTCATTCTATTTTGGGAAACGAAGAACTTATCATTCTGAATTCTTGGGTTCAGGAATTCCTCAGTAACTTAAGCAACACAATAAAGGTTTTTTAAATTATTTTATTAACTGATTTATGTATCGGATTCCAATAAGAGCTTACTTATACCATCTCCAAGCGCGCCCCAAGATTTCTGTCATTCCCAATATAAATGACTGATTAGAATCAACACAGTGAGACAACTAGAGCAAGCGTGATTTGTAGTTGATGGGAACCATAAAATGTGGCTCCATTCTCACACACGAGTCAAGCCAATTGTGCAACAAAAAAGTGAAGTCAATTGTTATCCTTTTTAAATATGTATATACTATAGTGATTTTCCTCACTTTTCACGTTTGTGTTCGATCCAGATCCGGATCCATCTTTAAATAAAAGTGATACAAATCTTCCAAACCATGATTTCCGCATTGGATTTGACCTGTTCAAATCCTTATTCAATAAAATTACCATCTAGGGGGACGTAATATATTCCATGGACTCTCTAGTTATAACAGTATTAAATTTGGAAGAAATTTACTCATGCACACACCCTTCTGAGGGAGCGTGATCTCGACCGCGAGGAAAGATAAGACCCCCTAAATTTCACCAGGTCTCACATGACGAATGGCACCAATGTGCAGTGTGCAGTAGAAAATTATAATTAGGGATGAAAGTGGGAGTAACAAAATAGTAAAATTTGGAAAATAGGGAATGGGGCTAGTATTGGTCCAGATTTAGTCGATGACTTTCATACCTGATGACTTGACCCATGATCGTATATTATTGCTATACATAATCACTACAGTAAATACTGTCCTTTGGCAAGTCTAATTTTTATGTCTATTTAACTTAGTATTGATTCAAATGGATATTTGAGTGCTTTTGAAGGTTTGACAATCATTTTGTAGATGTATAATTCAATCAACATAAAGGTCTTTTGCCACTTTTTTGAAACGCAACTGACAAGATTTTCAGATAAACATGAATGCCTCAAGCAGGGTCATTGCTTTAGTGCATTGGTAAAAAGCTTCAGGTTCCATGCGTGATAACGTAAGTTTGAGACCTGCAAGTAGCTACTTGTGCAAAATTGGCAAATGATAAGTCTGTTTGTAGTCTAGACCCTCTTAGGACCTTGCTTTGGCGAGACCCGCACTAGATAATGGCGTTTTAATGACATGAATATCTAAAACAATCTTCTACCACAAGTTTTCCCATATAACTTCTGTCATATAACTTTTGTAATATAACATGCTTACCCATACTACTTTGACTTTATGACAAATTTGCATGTACAACTTTTTTTCTATAAGACAGTTTTGCCCATATGATTTTTACAGTATAACAAGTTTGTTTTTTTCTAATTGAATCAAACATACCAAATAGTATATTTGTTAAAAGGGTCTAATACACTAATTGAAACAGCAATATCTCACCAGCTCTATTTCAAATAGATAAGACTTGCCAAATATACCTAGGTATATTTTAACGTATTTTGGCCTTCATTTGGGCACAAGTCCAACCCTCTATTTAGATTCAGGTCTTCATTCAAGTGTTTGATTTGAATTATGGTATATTAGTCTCAAACCGCCTACTGTATGAGCATGATATGAAACCGGCACATATTCATCCCTACTGATGTCATCTGTGGAGCAAATAAGGTGGTTGCATAAAACTCATGGCATGCCAAAGTTATGGTTTCTTTGCCAATCTAAATCCATAGCAACGCCTTGCAGTCAATTGTAAACCTCATTGACATTGTATCTTTGGTAGTAGGAGTGACGTTCATTAAAATAAATCACTATCATTCAAAAAGAAATTATGACAACGAAGTATTTATACAAGTTCTTACTGAGAAATAGTTAGGGACTTATTTGTAATTTTCTAATAATAATGAACTAATTTATAATTATAGAAAACTTTGGTGAAAGGGGTCATTATAATCCAGAAAATAGTGAATCATATGAATAATGTGTTAGGGCTGGCCATAAAGTAGAGTTGGACAACAACTAGTCCTCATTGCTCTCTTCAAAATATATACTTTGTCCTCTACAACCTTGATTTTCTTCTCTAACCTCTTCTTCTTTGATCTTTTGGATTTTTAACCTACTTCTCTATAATATCCATTTTCTATTTTTTAATGGAAATGAACTTAAGGAAAAACTGTTTTCAAATTGATTATCATAATCATGGATGCATGTGACATTTTGCTTGTTTTGAGTTGGAAACCTTGGAAAACAGCATATTTAGAGATAATTAAAGACTACCTACATTGCTTGATTACATACATTTACAAATTACTCCCAAATCAAGCAAGTCAATCAAGCAGCAAGAGGGACAGACTAGCTTTCGGACATGATATTGACTAGAGCTTGGTTTTCATAGAAAGAGCCAACATCCAAGTTATCCGATGATGATGACGACGACGACGACGACGACAGTGCCATTAATGCAACTACTACGGTCCTCATGCTTGGCCTTAGTTGAGGATTTTCATGAGTGCAAGCCTTACCGAGCTGGGCCATCTGCATCAATAATAGGAAATGCATACATCAAAATCACACAACTAATCTTACCTAGGAACCTCTTTCACACTTGGGTCTGAATCCCTCTTTGGACCCATCAGGGGTGACATATTTGTTTTGTGCTTAAAAGTCGGTGCCGGTTTTTAAACTCAATAAATTCATTTGTCACTCCCTGATTGGTCCAAACAGGAATCCGGATTCCTTTCACATCGATCATCTTGAGTTCTGACCTTATAAACGGAGTCAATTGGGTAGCTATCACCAAGTCTAGGGTCCACTAGCTCACTAAGACCTTTTCGTGGATCGGTCTCGTTAAGAACGCCCTCGAACTGTAAAATCAAGAGTTTCATGTTGCGTTGTTAATGGTAAATATTCTTAGAGGTCAGTATAAATAAAACAAATGAGAGGCAAGAGACTCTGACCAGTGCAACAAGTCCCTTTGGAGTATCGGATCCATCCATTTCGACAATAGCTTTCTTGGCTGAAATAAGTTCATAAAGGACAACACCAAAGGCATAGACATCTACCTTGGGAGAAACTTTACTAGATCGACCATATCTGCAAGCATGGGAAAATATCCAATCCATATTACTATTTTCAAAAGATGTCTTGTGTTTAAAACATGATTGTTCTTACTTTTGGCAAACAACTGACAAGATCAAGCATGCATAAAGTCCTTATCAATCAAACTAATGAAAATTAAAATAATAAAATAAAATCCAAGGCACGCCTACAATGGCGTTGGTGAGGAAAAGTTTCTCCATTAAAGTTGATGGCCCTTTAAGGAAATAGGGTAGGCTAAAGAGAATATGGATTGAAGTACACAAGTAGTGAGGATAGATTTGAACAAGGATGCAACCTATCTGAAGATTTGGCCTAGGATAGACTAGAATGGCAAAACAAAATTCATGTAGCTAACCCAACACAGTTGGGACAACGCTTTGATGATGGTGGTGGTGGTGATGAAAAACATAAAAGCTTTCCCCAAAGATGACAAGTTCCTTCTTGTAAAAGAAGGTTGGTTATTATTCAATCTTTAGAGCCTATTTGTTTGCATTAAAATACAAAGGAACTTGTAATAAAATGAACTCTATCAAAGGACTATTAAAGAGATGATGGGTGAAGCATATGAGGTGAGGGGTGAAAGATATAAGGTGGAGATATTGATCGGACCTTCACTTTTCTATGTATTGAATTACTAGAGTGACTACAGGGTATTGATTTCCCATCTTCTTTTGTTTCTATGTCCCAATAAAAAAAGCGTATTTGATATGCTCATTTTTAGAAATTCACCTTTGATCTTTTTTTTTAACCACTTACGGTATGAATCCTATGTATTCTAATGCAAACAAACATGGCCTTAGCAATTTGTTTTGGAGAAGCACCCGTTTAGCAATTCCCAAGATGTAGCCAGTTTTGGCACCATGGACCTCAGTGAATGAATGGTTGCCTGCTTCTGCGGTGAATTCAAAGCACTTGTATCATTTCTTCCTCTGCAAATTTCAAGTTTGTGTATCTTTTCGGACAAAGTATATTCACAAGAAGCATCATCATTCGAAGAATAAAGTCAACTTCACCATATTAAGAACAATGCAATGCAAAAATTTAGGAATTACCAGAAGCCACTATTCAATTGGGATGTTTAGCACCCTAATAAAATGGGTTCACCTATTGTTTGCTTGGATCCTAGGAATTCATAATAAAATGGGTTCCAACAAAAGGTCGTTAAAGAGGTGAAGGGTGAAGGATTTAAGTTCGAGATGTAGATGGATCACTAATTTTCCTAGGTTTGACTAGGTATTCATTTTCCATCTCTTCATAATTCAATTTCCATTAAAGGGGTGATTATATGATAGGCGTTTATTCACCCTTGTTTCTTCAATATTACCCACATTTAGGAACATATTTATTAAAATTCCTAGGAATTCAGGTCCATAAAAATAAAGGTAGCCTAAGTTTCAAAACTAGAAAGCAGATACATGGTAATGTTCAAATGCTAAGATGAAGTACAACAGTATTAACAAATTTTCAATGATCTTTTGCAGGGCAGTATTGCGATGACAATTATATTACTTGAAGTCTGTGACACTTGAATGTAACTGTGGGATCATTATTGTTTTTTCTTTATATATATATAGGGTAATATTCATATGCATCTATCCCTCACCATTTTTGGTGAGGGACACCCCAAAAGGGGGAGTTTCAAGTACAAAAGTGTATTTGATGTGAGGTACAAAAGTATACTTTTGTACTTGAAACTCCCCCTTTTGGGGTGTCCTTCACCAAAAATGGTGAGGGATGGATGCATATGAAGACCCCCCATATATATATATATAATTTTTTTTTTTTGTAGTGTTCAAAGCAATGTATGAGAGAAATCAGAGCACCAGCTTGGGTTTCTTACTCAGGGGGCATGTATCCAAATGTACCAACAAGATTTGTTTGCAATGATGCACTCCCGGCTTTTGTCAGTTTAGTCAAACCAAAATCCGCAACCTACAACATAAATAGATACATACTGCGTTATGATATATTTTACTTGGGTTATTGAAGTGTAATGCTCTGGGGAAGGGACAGGCAATACCTTTCCATGAAAATTCTTGTCTATCAAAATGTTCGATGATTTGATATCACGATGGATATATGCTGGAACAGTATGCTCATGGATATATTCAAGGCCCCTCGCCGAATCAAGGGCAATCTGGACCCTCGTAGACCACAGGAGTGGCTCCCACACTGTCATGAAAATTTTAATCATAACATTGTTCCAAATGCATCAGAATTAACAAAGGATCAATTACTATAAGGTTCTGGAGGATGTGTGCAGTGTGCTGCTCCAAGTACCCGAGCCATGCAAGTGTTGGCTTAAGTTGCCATTTTCCATGAACTCATAAACTAGGAATAATGATTTCTTCGTGCAGTATCCAATCAAATACACCTGGAAGGACAAAGATGGACAGAAATTGTAACATAATTTCAAGCCAAACATACAACTACATCAAGAGCTGATAACAAAGCTCTTCCAAATGTATGCATCGTGAAAGACAAATTTACATATAATGGTTGCTAGTTGAGTAACCAATACTTCCCACAAACAAAATATCACCTATATCAAAGTGCCTAATGGCCTAGAATAGACTGCTCTCAGATACAATGCTAACCCAGTTATTCTTGGCATTGTTATCACTGTTTCCCTCTCATCATAAATGTCTGCAAGCATGTCCCAGCAATCAACTCTTAGCTTCCAGCAGATTCATCCAATCTAGTTCTCAGTCTCAGTTCCCTGTATTAAAATGTATCTATCTCGCTTCAATGGGAATGGCTCTATGCTTTATTCGCAAATATTAAACCATAGTCATCATAAGAAGAATCCTAGCCAAGGAATCCTTTGGCAATTTGGATCAGATCCTTACCAAGATTAGAGAGCTTCAATTGATGGCTCATCAGCTGAATCCAGGTGTAGACTAGTCCTTAGATAACAAATGAATTAATCTTGTATTTCAATGCCCTCATTTGCATCTCTTGTTATTGATGATCCTTGCATCACCTTGGTGACTGTGATGCCCCGGAGTCCCACATCGACTATAGAGAAGAAAGTGAATATGGTTATATGTAGATCTTACACCCTTACATTGCATAAGGCCTTCTGATGGGTGGCCCATCAGGAGCAAAACAGTGAGTCCCGGGTCCCTGCCGTGGTTGAGTCTCCATGTAGGGGCCCAAGAGGGCTGCTACAGAGACAGGTAGACCAAGAGGGCTGGCAAGTTACGTACAGTGACGTCCCACATCGACTATAGGGTCTAAAATAATCATCTCTCAAAAAACAAAAAAGGAAAAAAAATAATTTCACTATCTTTCAATGCTACAGAATGGAATATCTGAACCTTTCAAATCCTTCTAACTGGGTAAAGTTTACACTCCACATGCAGATTCACAAGTGGCGCTTTTGGAATTTTTCTTTCTAGCTTCTCCATTAGCAGATAACAAAACTCAACATTTTCATGGTTTTCAGGTTGCTCCAAAGCTTACATATAAAACCAGGGAAACCATTTGGAGCCATTGTTTTGGATGATCCAGTCTAAACCAAATTGTTCAACCAATAAAAACACTACTCAAAACTATTAAACAAGCACAAACCGGCTGTTAGACAGGGATCGATGAACAAACAGTTTTGACCGGTTTGAATTTCTTATCTTGATTTTTATTTTGTTGCAATGACATCTAGGTAAAACCTATTTGAACTTGCAGTAAAACCCATTTTGACCAAAACGTCCTATCTGGCAGTTATGATCCAACGCTTTGACCTGTTTTTAAAGGTTTGACCATCTTTTCTTTTTAATTCATAGAAAGGACTTCAATAAGAAGTCTTAAGGGTATAATTATTATTATCACAACAATGAAGCCTTATGCTATCTATCTAGTCGGTGTCATTGTCGTTATTTGGGGCTTTATTGTCTTTCACTTTGCAATCTGAAGTGGCACTTCTAAATACTTGATTCTATGTCTTTATTAATCCATCGTTTCTCTTAGTTCCTTCTAATATGACATTACAACATTTTATTGCCATATATAATATATTCTAACAGCACAGCAACGTCTATTAATTTTGTTGCTTGAGGATGTAGTAGATGATATCCATAGCCATGATGAAAGATTCCAACACTCATTTATGAACACCCGTTCAACAGGAAACAACAAATGAAGAAGATTGCAGAAAGGAAAATGCATAATTACCACGTTCAAGTGACGAACATGTGTTAGAACTTTCAATTCTGCCCAAAACTCCTTGCTTGCTTGCATATCCATCTTCTTGATCAACCCTTCTACATGGACAAACTTTTTGGCATGAATTTGTGACAAACTCCCATGTGGCACAATCCTAGAGGTGCTTTTTCCCCCTCTCTCAAAAGTTGCACCTCTAAGATTGTGCCACATGGGAGTTTGTCACAAATTCATGCCAAAAAGTTTGTCCATTTAGACTTTTTGCTTCTTGATTGCAGCTTTCTGCTCAGAAGTTGAAGAAAGATTGAAAAAAGCCAGACCATAAGGAAACTTTTTTAAAAAATAAGCGTGAATAACTAATGAATGATTCTTATTGACTCAACCAGCTAGCCTTTCTTTGTTTTTGGGAAGGAAACTTTGTTCATATGAAAAGAAAAATACAAGCGACATTTACTTCAAAAATCCCATTAAATAGGGTAATTACAACTGAGGACCCTAAATTTTTATAATGACAGCCAATGACCTCCAACCCAAAATCCAATATTTCATTCTGTTTTTGCCCTTGGTTAGTTGATGTCAACATAACCCTAAACAAAAAAGTTCTTCAACCCCAAATCAACAGTAATAGTAGAATAGAAGAAAGAGAGGAAGGAGAAGAAGCAGATCAACGCCCTACTCTTTTTTCTCAATCACAGTGAGAGAGAGATTGCTCGATGTCAACAAAACTCGAAATAACGGAAAACTCAATTTTTGTTGACGCAAACTGGGCGTTTTTGTTGATGTTAACACAATTTTATGTTGATGTTGACGAATTTTCTGTCAACGTCAGCAAATTCACAGGGTCACTCATGCTGTTAAATGGGCATTTTTATTGACGTCAACACAATTTTAAGTTGATGTCGACGAATCTTCTATCGACGTCAACAAATTCACAGGGTCACTGATTGTAATAACTGAGCATTTTTGTTGATGTTAACACAATTTTATATTGATGTAGACAAATGTTTTGTTGACGTCAACAAATATTACTCATGATATAATAGGGAACTTGTTATGTTAACATCAACGAAAAAAGGGCAAAACGGAAAAAAAAAGAAGAAGAAGAGATGACTTGGGTTAAAGGTCTTTGGCTGTCATTATAAAAGTTTTGGGTCATCAACTATGGTTATCATAATTAAGGGGATTTTTGTAGTAAATGTCCTAAAATACAATAAGAGATATTTACTGAAAAAGAGGGCCTCATACGGCCCAAAAGCCATGCAACCAAAAAGCAGGAAAGAAAACACTTGGCTAACAGATTTGACAAATGTCCTCATGAGAAATAAGCACACTCTGATGTGTAACTCCTCCCTTTGATAGGCAATTAGCCCTAGTATTACTCTTGCATTACATGGTAGAAGGAAGCATTAGATGACAAGCTAAATCCAACACCTCCTCCACTTTATCTGCCATTTCCAAGGAGCTGACCATAAGCCCAACAAATGGCACATATAGGGCAACCTTCCGCCATGATGTACTCAAGGTTGATGTAGATTCATTAGTTTCTCATATATACACCTTTCTTCAGCTCTTTATTGCCATTTCTTCTCGTTTTAATAAATATAATGCTACAAATAGGAAACAAGAGTGAAAACATATAAAGGTTCTTACTCGTGTAGCCTACAAGGCATGTATAAACGATGGGAACCAAAGAGATACCAGTGCTGAACATGAATTACATATAACTACAGTTTAACATATAAAAATTACTTTGAGCTTCCTAGCATCATAGGGTAAACCAAAATAATGACATGAGTGTGTCTACCTCTCCTCTCAGCTCTGCATAGAATACAGCCCCAAAGCCACCTTCACCAATTTTATTAGCTATGCTGAAGTCATTTGTAGCCATAGCTAGCTCTTCATAAGAGAATTCCAAAGACTTATACACAGTAATGCCCGTCGTTTCAGGAGAAGCACCACCAACAAGAGTAGATGATTCGGTAGTTCCATCCAACTTGCTTACTGCACCTAGGACCATTAAGGCAAATAATCATTGAGATCACATGCTTCAAAAACTTACAAGATTTCTGACTAGGTTGATGATGGGCTGTATGAATATTATTAACAAGGAATATATATATATATATATATGGGTAATATTCATATGCATCTATCCCTCACCATTTTTGGTGAGGGACACCCCAAAAGGAGAAGTTTCAAGTACAAAAGTTACTTTTGTACATCACATCAAGTACACTGTTGTACTTGAAACTTTCCCTTTTGGGGTGTCATATATATATGACAAGGCTCTCCTAAGCTTAAGTTTAGGATAAGATTCCGTAAGTTAACGCTTCTGGGGCCTATCATTAGTCCATTCAAATGGACCAAACACACAACCCCCCTAAATTGCACATGCCCACCAACTTTTGGTCAGATCCAAATTTACTAAACCGTTGGATCGACAATGCACCGATCCGAATAGACCATTGACCATTAAACTTTTGGTGCTTAGATGGAGATGATAGAAACCACAGTTGTAGCTGATTTTTTACCAGAAGGAGGGTCTTAGGGAGTCCTTGAAATCCCCCCACCCCCATCCCCATATGCGTCCCTAAGTGGGTTCCACCACGCAATTGAGCTTACTTCAGCTTACCTTATCCTAAGTTTCAGCTTAGGAGAGCTGGCCCCATATATATATATATATATATATATATATATATATATGTGTGTGTGTGTGTGTGAGGGGGGGGGGGGGGCGCATTCCTAAGTTTCAAGCTTAGGATAAGGTAAGCTCAAGTATGTAGTGGGGTCCACCTGGTGACCCACATGGAGATGGAGATGCGGGGATTTCAATGACTCCCTGGATCTCTCTCTCTACAAAAAAACAGCTCCAACCATGATTTTTATCATCTCCATATGGGCGCAAAAGTTTAACGGTCAATAGTCCATTCAGATCGATACATAGCCAATCCTACAGTCCAGTAAATTCAGATATGATCGAAAGTTGGTGGACATGTGCAATTAAGGGAGGCCATGTATTTGGTCCACTTCGATGAACCAAAGGTGGGCCTCACAAACAAACATGAGCTTACGAAATTTTAACTTAAACTTGAGCTGATGAGATCCTTGCTTGTGTGTGTGTGTGTGTGTGTGTGTGTGTGTGTGTGTGATGCTCTCATATGCTCTTATGAGAGCATCTCTCACTTTATTATGAGAGATATGGTGGGGGCCCTCACATTTAAGTTGTTGGCATTGGATATAGATGTGAGGGCCCTCACCCTATTTCTCATAGGAGCATCTCCTTAAATATATATATATATATATATATATATATGAGAACCGGTCCTATAAGGACAGTCCTTACGGGCTTACCAATGGACCAGAGGGGACCGAAAGATCCAAGTGGGGCCAACCTACATATCAAATTTGAAGTCAATCTAATTCCTTTAACCCATTCATGCATCATCCACAAGTTTAATAGCTTTATATCAAACAACAAAAATTGACCCCTAATCTAACGATCTAATTCATTCAAATCCATACAAATTCATGGGATTCTGTGCCTATATAAGGGTTATATATGTGTGGTCCATTTGGATGGGTCATAAGGTGGGCCTTAGTAGGCGTTCTACACTGTGCGGACTGATATTATATATAAATGGAAAAATGTTCCTATGAGAGTAACTCTCACACTACTACGAGAGTAAAGATGGGGACCCTCGTATTTAGGATATTGGCATTGGATATGGATCCAATGGGTCCCTCCCTTACTCTAATAGTAGTGTGAGAGTTATTTAAATAGGAGCATTTATATATATATATATATTAGCGCCCGCGCGTTTTATAGGAGAAAATACGCTCCTAGTTCGGCCCACGAGGATGCATGATGATCATGAAAGTCTATTGGATGAAAAGATCCATATGAGACATACCTATATGCAAAATATTGAGTCCATAAGATCATATCAACCTTTTGATCTATGGCCCAAAATATAATGGATTAGAGGCATCATTTTATTTTGATTTCAATCCAATGGTGAGGAAAAGTTGGATGAGTGTCAAAGTTGGACTTGTAACTATTCATTTGCGGGGAGAGGCGGGGGGGATGTGAAAAGGCTAGATTGACTCAAGGTGGGCCCAATGATGGCATGACCAAAAAAAGAGGGATGAAAACGGAGGCATTTTTAAAGTGGGGTGTTTTTGAGAATTTTCATATATATATATATATATATATATAAGGGGGGATATTCAAGTGCATCCATCCCTCACCATTGTGGTGAGGGACACCCCCTTTTTGAGAAGTTTCAAGCACAAAAGTGAAGTATTTGTACTTCACTTTTACGGGGGAGCTACAGGCGTGACAAAAGTCCTTGACATACATCACTTTAGAGACATCTGAAGGGAAGAGATTGAAGTCTAACGTGGGCCCGTTTGGTAACTTTACTTATCAAGTGAAGTGAAGTCAAGTCAAGTTAAACATCATGTCAAAAGCACTTTTTACCAAAATTCCCTCAATCTTTTTCAAAAAAAAGTAAAAAAGCAACTACCTTTATTCACTAAAGGACAAAAAAACTCCATTTCCCCATACAAAAAGTCAATAATATTCCATCCCAAACAACTAAGAATAAAATATCATCATAATCCATTTATATTTTATTTCCTCCTTTTATTTCACTTCATTCCACTTTATTTTAAAAATAAATTACCAAACGGTAAGGGTGTAAACAATGACCCATGGTATTTGGCCCATTGAACCATATATATATAAAGAGTTACCCAGTCCCACCTTCATATCTATACACAAGGACAAATCTGAGCCAATATTCTGTTTCGATATCTACACAAACATTTATGGGGGGATGAGATTGCGAAAAGTTATCATGCCAATGCTTAAGTAATTTAGCCTTTTGAGGATTCTCTTTGAAGTATATTTTAAAGCCCGGGGCCAATGGGCTTGCCCTTTTGTTTATATAGCTGCCCTAGCACATGATTTACAAGGTATAAGATACGGGTAAAAAGGTTAAAGGGACAGGAGGACAAAATATTGTCCAAGTAGAAAATATAGTTGTCTTCACGATGAATAAGCAAAAGTCCCTTCCTTTGGTGTAACGTAGTCTCACTAGTCTGCAATCTACATGTGCCAAATATTATATACAACACCACTATATGTGTTGGTGTGTGTGGAAAAAAGTGTTTTGATCTTTGGAGGGGACGGGGCATCAAAATATAGAAAACTAAGACAAAAAAGAGTTGAAAATAATGTGTTGGTAAGGGCAAGAGGTTACATGGTGATGCGGGACAGATCCATGGCTCCCATTGGTTGATCGATCCTTTAGGCCAGCCCATCTACAAGCCCATTTAGTTTCTATTTTATTTTAGGGAAAACAGCAGAATACCAACCTATACTATGGTTATTTTGCAAAGCACCCCCAGTACTTTTGTATTTTGTACTAAATATACTTATAATTCTAATCACAATGCAAATACAGACGGCTGTGACGGAAAATAGGAAATGGCGAATTTACCTCTCAATATATAAGATGTGTCTTTGCATTTCCCCAAATCGACTCTTCTCCCTCTTTCGTCTACATATGCATATCAACTCTTCTCTAACCCCTACAGCCAATCTTCTTTAACTAGAAATTCCTAAAATCCCAAACCCCACACCATTTCCCATCACCCCACCGAAATCCTAAATCAATCCCAGCTCATTGTCCCTCCCACCAGCCTAAAATCCCAGTAGACCCAAATACTGTTGAACCAAAACCAAAAGTCCCAAACTTGTTTCAAACCCAAACACCCCAACCCACATTAGAACCAACACCTTTTCCCTCGCAGCCCAAACCTTTAGAATCATTCGACCATTCAACTCAGAGAAGAGCAAAGACTAAAAAATAAAAATAAAAAAGAAGGAAAGAAAGCACAAAAGGAGTGGAGAGTGCACCATCCACAACCTCCGGCGAGCTCAACACCACCTTTTCATCGCCGGAGGTCCTTTCATTTCCAGAGGATCCGAGGGCTTTTGAGAGGTTTTTTTTTTCTTTTGCTTTTCATCATTCAGCTAGGTGTTACATAAGGCTTTTTTCCCAGGAAAAACATCTCTCCGGAACTGTTTAGAAGTGTCCAGAACCAGAACAGTTGTAGTGTGTGTGCGTGCATGATGGGGGGGGGGGGTGTGAGATTGAATTGTTGTTTTCAAAAATCAAACAAGAAACAAGCAAAGTTGGAGGAACGTAAAGGATGTTGCCTGGGTGTCCTGCACTACTGTTGCCGAGGAACCAATTGAGAAGCGAGGCTTCCGTGCAACTCCAACTCGAAAAGAAGTCACCCCGTGATCCCCTATGGAGTGAGGAGATATGGGGAGAGAGGAGATGGCCGGAAATGGAAGCGCACGGCGGAGCGCAGGCTGGAAATTTTCTAGGATCTGGCCGGAGAGTGGGAGAGTTGCGGATCGATTAGGTTCAGAAGTTTGGAAAGGGGGGAATGAGAGAGAAAAAAAAAGGGGGGCTGAGATTTTTTCTCCCCAGGGCAAATAAGTCTTTTTAGGTGAGTAATTTGCCGCCAGTATGCACCAGACACCATTTATATGACCTACGCCGTTAATATTAACAGAATTCGTGAGTTTTGCATGTTAATTAGAACTATAGGTAGGTTTAGTACAAAATACCAAAGTGCATGGGGTATTCTGCAAAATGACTAAAGTCCAGGTAGGTATTATGTTGTTTTCCCTTTATTTTATTTCAAGACTTATTTTACTTTATTTTAATAAATTATGCTTTAATTTTAGATGTTTTAATCCTTTCCATCAATGTTCAAATTAATTTTAGGGTTACGTCCTTTCCTATATAATGATGTAAAGCCTTTTTAGCTCATCAATGGTTGATGATTAATGAAAAAAATCGAGTGCTTTTGGGATTTTCCCCAAGTTCTATTTGAGTTTTCTCTGAGTTCTCTTTTGTCTCCTAGATTGAAGTTTGGTGTGAGACTAATTTTCAAGTAATCCCTAATTCCCCATCTCTTTCATCTCATCTTTTATTAAGCCCGTCCCGCAATCTTCCCCTCCATTCCTCATTATTGGGGCATTCTAATACAAGAATAGATCTTCTCATACCACCTCTCACACCTCTCGATGATTGGCATGCATCTGGGTGGGCTCCATTGGGTTTCTACATAGGAATATACGCAGGTGAGTTACAAACTGAAATTACTGAATACATATGAAAATTTTCGTGATAATGGTTGTAAGTCTAGAAGTAAAGAACTATATAGTCCCACAAACATTCACACTTGTCTACCCTTTTTTAATTGGCAAGCATGAAAATTACTACTCCGGGACTATTAATTACCATTGGGATAAAGAACAAAAAAAATTCATTTGTAATGTTTTGAAAATTGTTATACTTTGAGCCCATGGTAAATGTTAGGATCATATGATGAAGACCCTTATGGCCCCCACCCACCCCTAGTCCAACCCAAGATCTCAATGCCAAAACAAACCATCCACCCCCCACCCACCCCCCCATTCACACTTGTCTGCCCTTTTTAAATTGGCAAGCATGAAAATTACTACTCCGGGACTATAAATTACCATTGGGATAAAGAACAAAAAAAAAATTCATTTGTAATGTTTTGAAAATTGTTATACTTTGAGGCCCATGGTAAATGTTAGGATCATATGATGAAGACCCTTATGGCCCACCACGCACCAAGGCAGGCCCCGCAAAAGGGTGTTAGCATGCTGCAATTTTGAGATTGGTTTGCATGCTGGTAAACTACTCTCCCTATCTGTGCGTACGTTTTCTAATTATCTATTCTTCTATCCATGAAACCAAATTTAACAATAATGAAGTTCAAAATGAAAAACTACCATGCTACTATTTCCACTTTTGATCGTATGCCAGATGATGTGCTCTTTATGGATGCATGTAGGGACGATACAATGATCAGGTTTCAGAATGATTTTAAGGTCATCACCGTGTCTTGTGTGTGAGCTCACACACTCCATAATACAAGTACAATGGTGTCATGGTTAGGGATTTAAATGGTCCTTGAGAGGTTCCGATCCATTAAAAATTGGGTCTGGGTCCTTATTTAGGCCTCGATAAGTAAATGGGTCCGGGTTCGGTTTCACCTTGGTTCGGACCCGAGACCTGACATAATACCTCAATTTTTTGAATATTCTCATATAAATTATATTTTTTTAATATCATTATCTATCCAGACCAAGACCCGGATCCAGACCCGTCCCATATATGGTTTTGGTTTCGGTTCTGGAGCTAAGAAATTGGTTTCGAAACGGTTTCAGGTTCGGATCCTGTTCTGTTCTACCTTCTCCTTAACAGTTCCGATTCCGAGTCCACCATGGACCCGGACTGAAACCGACCTGTTTACAATCTTAGTCATGATACAACATCCAAGTAACATCAAATAATTGACAAAAGATAATCCGAAAAACCAATATTACCTTGTTCTGCTTGAATAGAGTTGTCCTTATAAGTCTGCAGAAGCAAAGATGCCTTTGTCCATTTGTTTCTTCTATAAGCCCCAAAATATAAACAAAGCACCAGAAATGGTACAACAACTACCACTGCAATAGATATTCCAACAATAACACCTACTGGATTACCTGCAGTGAGCTTCGCAGGGTATCATAAATATTTAGTATATGAAATAAGCATTTAAGGGAAGCATCAATAGGTGATAAAATAAGAGAAATTGGTTTGAGATGGTTTGGACATGTCCAATATGGGCTAGCAATGGCACTAGTGAAGAAAAGTTTTTCTATGCAGGCCGATGGCATACCAAAGAGAATGGGTGTAGGTAGAAGAGGACGTGGATGAAAGTGACGACAATAGATATGAAGAAGTGCAACCTATTTGAAGATTTGGCTCAAGATAGATTAAAATGGAGACGTAGAATTCATCTACTAGCTGATGCCAACATGGGACAAGACTTTGATAATGATGATGTTTGTGAACAAAAAATTACAAATTAAGACGAAAAGCAGAATTTATAATGAGCAAAAAAGACCAACTACCTGCACTGAAAAAAAAAAAAAAAAAAAAAAGACCATGTTAGGATACTAGACCAGTCCTTGAGGTAATACTGAATATTAAGAACATCGAGATTATATAAAGCTTACCTCGATGGAAGAGGCCGATAGCTGTTAGTTAGATCTGCATAAGAGTCCAATGAAAATCTTTAGCATGGAAATGTTTCAGGATTTTATTGTGTGGTTCCAACATTTGTCCTTCAAATTCAAGGAGGAGATATATCCTTTCTAACCCAATATTAGAATCAAAGTTACAAATTTATAAAACAGCATATTTTGTACTCCTGAAAGAATTCATGGATCACCAATATCATTAATCAACCGAGCTTGTCCAGTGACTCAGTTGAATTTTGTAACAATTAGAAACTTAAGACTGAAAGCTGATAATGAAATGCGAGGAAGACAATACCAACATAGAAAAGGAAAGAGCACAAACCAAACCGATGGAATAATTCAATTACACGGTAAATTATGAAAATTGAATTTCATATCATTCAAAAAAAAAATTCAGCAAATTAAATAAGCAAGGAATGATATAAATTAAATCCAAAACCGACCCGGGCTAGTTTGGCACTTTACTAACATAGTAAAAGTCAAGTAAAGCCTCCATTTTTCTGACAAGATGTCACATCAAAAGCACTTTAATTCAAAACTCCCTCCATCTTAAAAAAAAAAAAAAAAAGTAAAAAAGCAACTACCTTTATCCATTAAAATACAAAAAAAAAAATCCTATTTTCCCATAAAAAAAAAGTCAAAAAATTCAATAACAAACAACTAAAACTAAAATACCATTATAACCCACCTATATTTTATTCTTTCTTCAAAATCAACTTTACTTCACTTAACTCTATTAGTAAAGTCGCTAAACTGGCCCGAGAGGTCTTCTCATCTCCATAGTACTCCACGATCAACAGAAATAAAGAGAGGAAACAAACAATTGCATACATATAATTCACCAAAACTCCACTGTATGTGATATAACGTGTATAAACAGGCAGGTCCTGACTCACCATCCTTAGCCTTATATAAGGCATAGAACCATTCTAAAACCCTAAGAATCCTGCTAATCTTTTTTCCTACTAAAACTATAAATCTCGGCCACTGTCTTTCCAGTTTCAACCAAAACAATCAAAATTTCTGCAAATCTTAAGCAAAAATTAGGATCTGGCACGTCCTTGACAACTTGTAGAAGATTGTCTGTGGGGCCCAAGTGTTGGGCGACCCTTGTGGTAGCTTCCCTTCTTGGATTGGGTTGAGCTTGACCCATCTAATTGTAGTTAAAACTTAAAAGTTCCCTGCACGACTGGCCTTATTTGGATCTTCAAATTTTCTGAAAATTTGAACAAAAGTCACTGTTTCATTACTATTATCAAGACAGCCCCTGCTATTCATATTTAAGCATACTTATATATGGACTGTTTGGGCCCTGATCACTCTCCATCAAAACTTGAGGTTACCCTAAGAAGGCTCCTTATGATGGTAAATTCGCTCCATGTAGACTTCAGCAACTTCAAAATCATGATTAAAAAAAAAATTGATTCCACATCAAAATCTAACACATGAACTGGAAGCTGTTTGTCGCAAATGATTTATTTCTTTCAAAATTGTTACTAAAACTTTGACTTAAATTACCAAGAAAATGAATGCTGTATAGACAAATAAAAAGTCATCTTACAAATTTGATCCCGATAAGTGTAACCGAAGAAACTCCGCTGAATTACTTTTTCTTCTTTTTTTCTTCTTGGGTTCAGTTGGTCTTAGTAAGATCAAAATCGATCAAACTTCCAAAATATACCATATTTAGTATTGAAGCGAATATTACCACTAGGCAAAAAGTGATAAATCAACCAGGTCGACTCGAGGAGAATTCAGGTGATAATTTCATATGTTTATAATTAGTTAAATGTCTGAGTACCTATGAGGTTTAGCGTTACTTTTGATTCGAGATTCATAGGATCTGCCTTAACCAATGGCGGACCCAGAACTTTCATTTGGGTAGTGCGGGCAATGGTCAATTAAGTTCAGAAGTTAAATAATAAAATATAATTTTTTGAGTTTGTTATTTAAGAAATTTCTCGAGTCTTACGCACCAGCATCGTAACATGTAGGTCCGCCACGGGCTTTAACCAAGCTTTTTGTACTAATAATCCATAGCGGTACGTAATTAGGGAATATGATCAGTTCCTTTGGAGGAATTATCCAACTGTTAAAGGCTGTTGATTATGACAAGCAATGCCAAGAGTTCAAAATGGTATTAAGTATACACTATACATACCCCTCTAATAGTAACAAATCACTTGCAAGAAATCTGAACATACTAAATGGCATACATATATAATTCAAAGCCAAGGAAATCAATCACCTTTGATGGGAATAAACACCAGTCCCTGCCCGCTGCTGAGATTCTTCCCCTGATTGTACCTCTCCACCAATTCAAGAGAAGGGGCACCCAATCGGACAAGAACATCCGCCATATTCTCACCAGGGCGAAGCGGGTAAGTCAAGAAATACCCATAATCCTTGGAAATACTGCTGTCACCACAAGAACAGTTCACGGTGACATTCAGCGCCACATTGGTTGGAATTGCGCTGTCGCTGTAGCTGTTAAACTTGCGCAGATCATCGACAGTGGTGAGGTTCTTGTAAGTAGCATTGGCAATATTGAAATAGGTATCTTCGCTTCGGAGGGTGTTGATGAAATTATGGGCTAAGATGTTGTCGTTCAAGCAATTGCAGGAGAAGGGGACATTCAATCGGTCACCGGTGAGAATGTTATCTCCATTAGTGACTTTGGGATTGTAGGGAAGGATCCTTGGTTGACGATCTTCTACAGGTATGTTGAAGAGCTGAGCTATGTAAGTGAGATTATCCCAATCGGTTATGTAAAAGGATGCCACGGAGTCGCAGGTGCGACTGCACTTGGCTTCTGCTCTTGCCCACAAAAGGAAGAAGAAGAAGACACAGAAGAGCCCAAATTCCACTCTCTCTCTCAGTCTTCTCCTTCTTTCTGCAGCATTCATCATCTTGATCACAGGACCGGATGAAGAGAACAAAGGCAAGAAGAAGAAGAAGAAGAAGAAGAATGAAAACTAGTTCTATGGTCCTGGTTCTTCTAACCATCCCTTTCTTCACAGCACAGATACGGTTCAAAGAGGCCGGGAATAGGAAGGATGGACGCGAAGTTGTGACTTCGTACCATTTCAACCGTAACTGGCACGCCAATTTTACGCATTCTTAGTAAATATATCTCGCACATTAATAAATCTTTCCTTGACCCACCTTCACATTGCATTAGCAGTTGGGAACATTTAATGCCATTTGTTTTTCAGAATATTACCTATGAGTATATTTTGAGGGCCTCTTTTGGTTGCGACTTGCAAGCATTTGAGGATATCATGTCCAGAGAATTCCGCCTTTGAAAGTAGAATTCCAAAATGGTGGTCGCAAGATAGCATTCTCAGATCTAGAATTCAAAGAATTTAGCCGGCAAAAAGTGACTTTTCACTTGACTAGTTTGATAAATCTCTGCCCTCAAAACCCAATCAAATAGAGAATTTGAAATTCTTAGGGACGACCTATTCTATCAGGAATTCCCAATATGAAAAATTCCTCTCCAAAGTGTTCTATAACAAACAGGCCATTAGAATGTTGCCGGAATTATTGCCGACAATAATGTAATTGCTATATGGTTAAAAACTCAAAATTATGAAATGTTATTGAAAACTATTTTTGCCTTTCTTATATAACCAAAGTATCTCCCGCCTTGCCCAGGAGCACCAGGTAAAACTATGGGAGGTGTCCAATGGAGGTAAGTAGGTGTCGAACACAAGACCTCTCCGCTTCCTAGGCTCAGAGTCCTTGGCCAACTGAGCTACCACTTGTTGGTTTTTTATTATTCTGATTTTATGATTACACTTTTTCAATATTTCAATAATTAGTTGATATTTTGATATAATTGGAAAAACATATTTTTAAGTATGGTGGTTTTTTTTAGCAAACATTGTTGATGTTTGTGGCACTAACTGTTTAAGGAAAAACTTTTCTATGTAGATTGATGGTATGCCAAAGGAAACGTGTAGGCCATGGAGGACATAGATGAAAGTACAATATGTTTGAAGAGGTGCACTCTATTTAAGATTTGATACATGATAGATCGGAACGAAAAAACATAATTCATGTAGCCGGCCTCAATATAGTTTGAGACAAAGCTTTGATAATTATAATATTATATATAAGCTTCTTAGTTATTATTAGAGGTAAAGGAAATAGAAAGGTCTCATCGTCTTGAAGAAGCACAAGTGAAAAATCATTATCGTTTCTTTTCTTCTTTTTTTCTTAGTTAAATACAAACATACACCCTACCCAAGTCCCTCACCATCAATGCAAACCTCGATTGTTTCCCTTCAAGGGAGGTGCCTTATTACTAAGCTACCCATGGATTGGCAAATCAATCCCTTTAGATTATTTGAAGCTTCAACTTTTTTAGTCTTAGGATTTAATGGTTTTTTCAGTCTCAAACTTTGAGAATCAATGAAAGATAATATGGAGACATTCGATAAAATATTCTTCTTCTTCTTTTTTTTTTATAACCCAAGGTATCTCCTGCCCAGCTCAGCCCAGCCAGAAGCTTTTTGCCCTGAGCCCGAAGGACACTCAATTTTGGACAGCCAAGAACTAACACTATTAGAAAAAGGACTTTTAGCGGCCGCCAAACGCCGTCGCTAAAAGTCCACTGGCGGTCGCTAATAGTCTTTGGCGACCGCCTAGCGACCGCGAAGGAGGGGCCACGGAAACTTCGTCGCTATAGTATTAGCAACAGCCATATGGCGGTCGCTAATACTATTAGCAACCGCCAGCGACCGCCAGCGACGACAGTCAAAAAAAAAAATTTAATTTTTTTTAATTTTTAAATGTATTAGCGACCGCCATTAGCGGTCGCTAATAGTGGATTAGCGGTCGCTAATAATTTTATTTTTTTTTAGAAATTGACCATTAGCGACCGCTAGTGGCGGTCGCTAATAGTATTTTTTTTTAATATTTCTTTAAATATTTGTTTAAATATTTTTTTTTTTTTGCTAATTTTTCCTGCGTTTTATACCTGTACATGAATGTATACCTGTATATGAATATATTATATCAAACCACGAAAATCAATTAAAAATACTAATACCAAAACAAAGTCTTATATTAATAATATTCAAAACATTACAAAAGGTCCAAATATTACAAAAGTTTCCACAAATTATATTCAATACAAAAATAAACAAATTGTCTGAGGAGGCTGACGAGATCGATCCGATGCTCTCAAACCTGAAGAGAAAAAGAAAAATAAATATTAATTGGCAATTAGAAAAATTGGCAGTATAAAGTAAAAACGAAAAAAATGAAAAAATAAAATTAAAATTTTGAAAGTTAAACCTACGTTTCAAGTCTACGGGCAATCCGGGTGTCGGAATCTCAAGCCGTCAGTTCCAGCAAGTCATGAATGACTATAGGCCCGTGCCCGTCCAGTTTTACGGGCACCGGATCCCGTTTGCCCGTTTTGGGCGCTCGGAGTTCGATTTACTAAGTTTTAACTTAAACCTACGTTTCGACACTACGGGCAATCCGGGAGTCGGAATCCCGAGCCGTCAGTTCCAGCAGGTCATGAATGACTATGGTCCCGTGCACATCCAGTTTCACGGGCACCGGAGCCCGTTTACCCGGTTTGGGCGCTCGGAGGCCAATTTACTAAGTTTTAACTTAACGTTTTAACTTAAACCTACGTTTCGACATTACGAGCAATCCGGGAGTCGGAATCCCGAGCCGTCAGTTCCAACAGGTCATGAATGACTATGGTCCCATGCCCGTCCAGTTTCACGGGCACCGGAGCCCGTTTACCCGGTTTGGGAGCTCGGAGGCCAATTTACTAAGTTTTAACTTAACGTTTTAACTTAAACCTACGTTTCGACACTACGAGCAATCCGGGAGTCGGAATCCCGAGCCGTCAGTTCCAGCAGGTCATGAATGACTATGGGCCCGTGCACGTCCAGTTTCACGGGCACCGGAGCCCGTTTGCCCATTTTGGACGCTCGGAGGCCAATTTACTAAGTTTTAACTTAAACCTACGTTTCGACACTACGAGCAATCCGGGAGTCGGAATCCCGAGCCGTCAGTTCCAGCAGGTCATGAATGACTATGGGCCCGTGCCCGTCCAGTTTTACGGGCACCGGAGCCCGTTTACCCGGTTTGGGCGCTCGGAGGCCAATTTACTAAGTTTTAACTTAACGTTTTAACTTAAACCTACGTTTCGACACTACGAGCAATCCGGGAGTCGGAATCCCGAGCCGTCAGTTCCAGCAGGTCATGAATGACTATGGGCCCGTGCCCGTCCAGTTTCACGGGTACCGGAGCCCGTTTGCCCGGTATGGGCGCTCGGAGGCCCATTTACTAAGTTTTAACTTAACGTTTTAACTTAAACCTACGTTTCGACACTACGAGCAATCCGGGAGTCGGAATCCCGAGCCGTCAGTTCCAGCAGGTCATGAATGACTATGGGCCCGTGCACGTCCAGTTTCACGGGCACCGGAGCCCGTTTGCCCATTTTGGACGCTCGGAGGCCAATTTACTAAGTTTTAACTTAAACCAAAGTTTCGACACTACGAGCAATCCGGGAGTCGGAATCCCGAGCCGTCAGTTCCAGCAGGTCATGAATGACTATGGTCCCGTGCCCATCCAGTTTCACGGGCACCGGAGCCCGTTTACCCGGTTTGGGCGCTCGGAGGCCAATTTACTAAGTTTTAACTTAACGTTTTAACTTAAACCTACGTTTCGACACTACGAGCAATCCGGGAGTCGAAATCCCGAGCCGTCAGTTCCAGCAGGTCATGAATGACTATGGGCCAGTGCCCGTCCAGTTTCATAGGCACCGAAGCCCGTTTGCCCGGTATGGGCGCTCGGAGGCCCATTTACTAAGTTTTAACTTAACGTTTTAACTTAAACCTACGTTTCGACACTACGAGCAATCCGGGAGTCGGAATCCCGAGCCGTCAGTTCCAGCAGGTCATGAATGACTATGGGCCCGTGCACGTCCAGTTTCACGGGCACCGGAGCCCGTTTGCCCATTTTGGACGCTCGGAGGCCAATTTACTAAGTTTTAACTTAAACCTACGTTTCGACACTACGAGCAATCCGGGAGTCGGAATCCCGAGCCGTCAGTTCCAGCAGGTCATGAATGACTATGGGCCCGTGCCCGTCCAGTTTCACGGGCACCGGAGCCCGTTTACCCGGTTTGGGCGCTCGGAGGCCAATTTACTAAGTTTTAACTTAACGTTTTAACTTAAACCTACGTTTCGACACTACGAGCAATCCGGGAGTCGGAATCCCGAGCCGTCAGTTCCAGCAGGTCATGAATGACTATGGGCCCGTGCCCGTCCAGTTTCACGGGCACCGGAGCCCGTTTACCCGGTTTGGGCGCTCGGAGGCCAATTTACTAAGTTTTAACTTAACGTTTTAACTTAAACCTACGTTTCGACACTACGAGCAATCCGGGAGTCGGAATCCCGAGCCGTCAGTTCCAGCAGGTCATGAATGACTATGGGCCCGTGCCCGTCCAGTTTCACGGGCACCGGAGCCCGTTTGCCCGGTATGGGCGCTCGGAGGCCCATTTACTAAGTTTTAACTTAAACCTACGTTTCAACACTACGAGCAATCCGGGAGTCGGAATTCCGAGCCGTCAGTTCCAGCAGGTCATGAATGACTATGGGCCTGTGTACGTCCAGTTTCACGGGCACCGGAGCCCGTTTGCCCATTTTGGACGCTCGGAGGCCAATTTACTAAGTTTTAACTTAAACCAAAGTTTCGACACTACGAGCAATCCGGGAGTCGGAATCCCGAGCCGTCAGTTCCAGCAGGTCATGAATGACTATGGTCCCGTGCCCATCCAGTTTCACGGGCACCGGAGCCCGTTTACCCGGTTTGGGCGCTCGGAGGCCAATTTACTAAGTTTTAACTTAACGTTTTAACTTAAACCTTTGTTTCGACACTACGAGCAATCCGGGAGTCGGAATCCCGAGCCGTCAGTTCCAGCTGGTCATGAATGACTATGGGCCCGTGTACGTCCAGTTTCACGGGCACCGGAGCCCGTTTGCCCATTTTGGACGCTCGGAGGCCAATTTACTAAGTTTTAATTTAAACCTACGTTTCGACACTACGAGCAATCCGGGAGTCGGAATCACGAGCCGTCAGTTCCAGCAGGTCATGAATGACTATGGTCCCGTGCCCGTCCAGTTTCACGGGCACCGGAGCCCATTTTCCCGGTTTGGGCGCTCGGAGACCAATTTACTAAGTTTTAACTTAACGTTTTAACTTAAACCTACGTTTAGACACTACGGGCAATCCGGGAGTCGGAATCCCGAGCCGTCAGTTCCGGAAGTACTTTCTAAATTTCTACGTTTATAAGTTTCCAGCTTTTTAAGTTTCAAAATCTATAAGTTTCTAAAACTATTTAGAAGATTTCTATACATGTTGAAATCTGGAATTAAAAAAATAATTATACCTGGTTAGGATCTGTCGAGGATGCTGGATCATGACTGCCGTCTCCAGCCGAGTCATGTCTCCCCCTGTGGGCGCTGCCAGCGTCAGGTGCCTGCGATTATTTATTATACAGCAAAAAATAATTAAAAAAACATAAATATTGAAACAATCAGTGACATAATTGACAATTTAAACATACAAAATTTTTTCTGACTAACCTGGGTAGTCGGTGGCGGGTCTGATGCGAGCGGGTCGCGACTCTGTGATAGACGAGCCTCCAGCTCTGCTATATCAGATCTCCACTCGGCCCTCATCTCTGCCCTGACCCGCGCCTCCGTGGACTGCAGCAATCGCTCGACCTCCTCATATGTATAATGGCGTCGGCCCTGGGAGGAGCTAGCACCGGATGACTCCGCTCGCGCGATGTGCGAGCGTGGAATGCCCGTCCCATATGTGAGCGTGTATCCGTGCCCGTCCCTGCCAATGACATCGTGGAATATCTCATCCCTCCGAGATGGCAAACTGCGCTCCTCCTCGGGTAAGTCCTCCAGACGTGACTGAAACTGGGCCTGCGTAATTGATTCATTTAATATACTATCATACATAACAAGACATAGTAATAGACAGATAATATAAGCGGTTCAATATAAAAACTTACGATGATAGCTGCAACCTCTGGGTGGCGAGGATCTCGAGAACGCATCCAGACAGACATCCTGTCGACCGGACCACCCTCGGTCCGCAACTGTTTGGTAGAGTCATATTATTAGTATAATATCATACAAAATGACAAAAATATAAATTACATGTACTATCTAACTTTTTACCTCGTGGCAGACCTGTGTGATGTGTCGAGTCCCCAACCTGTGTGCGGGACCCTGCATTGCGCGGTTCCGCGCATTCGTATCGGCCTCTCTCTGTTTTCAACATTTATCAATGAATTTTTGTTAGTTACGTTATCATTAGTAAATTGTTAGAGTTAAAATAAAAATTATAAGTTTCTCACCCGAGCCTCCTCACTCGTCCAGTACCGGACGAGCTGAGTCCACTGATCCGAAAGAACACCCCTTGGAACTCGCGATAGTATGTCTGGGGCATCCTGGTGTGGCTTCTAGTGCTGCATCTTTATTTTATTTTTATGATCTTTCCACAATTTTCTGCACTTAGACATGCACATTGGCCGGAACAGCTCAGGACATGCCCTCACATTGTCCTGAAAAGGACAAATAATTTTTCATTAGGTTATGATTTAAATTGACACATCCTGTTGAGAAATGTTAACTTATTACCTTAATCTGCTGCCAAACACGGTCTAGTGTATCCACCGGGAATGCCTCCCAGTCGAGTGTAGTCAAAGGGAATGCATATGGATCCCGGACCATATGTCCCAACTGACTGATGAGCTGCCTAGCATGCGGACCCACCGGATGCCAGGTCTCATCAAACTCCACATCAATGGGATTACCGGAATTCCACGTCCGGATCCCTCTGGCAACGCCTCTCCCCCTGCTGGAAGATGGGCCTGTGCTCATAGAATCTATTCAAATTAGAGATAATCTAATTGAATTGAAATAAATTAATTTGCTAGAATTAAAATGTCTAACTATATAAACATGTACCTGTCTGTGAAGCTGATGTCTCACTAGGCTGGGACGTCGATGGCCTACTCGGTGGGGCCATCTCACTAGGCTGGGAGGTCGATGGCCTAGAGGGTGGGGCCATCTCACTAGGCTGGGCGACACCCTGTGCAGGAGTAGGGTCCCCAGATGGCCCACTAGCCTGGGCCTGACGATCTCTCTTCTTTCGTCCTGACATATCTGTTCAAATGTTTGTAAGATAAATTAATTTAACGAGATAATTGATATTAACATTTAAAAAGAAATTACACTGAATGATAACATTGGTGAATTAGTTCCCAACCGTTTACTGGACATGTAAGTCAACTGTATCTCCTTCAATAGTTTCCCGAACCCAATTAATATCTTCATCACGTTGAACAAGTGCATTCTGATCAAGAACTTGTTGAGCGAATGCATCAATATCTGGCTCATCACATTCAATCTGATACACTCCCCTCCTTGACATTTTAACTGCAACCTGCCAGTTAGGATCTTTCGGATCTCTGACATAGTAAACTTGCTCCGCCATTGAGGACAGTATGTAGGGTCCGGCACTTATTCGATCATCCCGGTATAACAAATTGTTAAAATTTACCAATGTAAACTGGTAATTATCTGTTTTCACCCCTCGGATGGGATCCACCCAGTCACACTTAAACAATAGAAATTTTAACCCATAGCTGTATACAACTTCAACAATATCCTTCAACCGGCCGTAGTAATAACCAGCATCGACAGATGGACAACCGAGCCCACTATTTTGCGTGGCTCGTTTCTCATCTACATCCTTGATGCGAAATCGAAAACCGTTGACGTCACAAGTTGTGTAACGTCGGGCCGTTCTGAAGGGACCATCAGCTAACTGATTCATTTCATCGGTCAAATTAAGATCGTTGGTTTTTCGTAAATTACACACCTACGCAATGCATGTAATCACTGAATATCACTACCTGAAAGTAATATGACAGGAACAAGTTAAATTTGTCCTAATGATTGAATACGTACGTGACTCTTGAACCATTCCTGAAATGACCGATAATGGGACTGATGAATTTCAGGAGCTGTAGCACGAGGCATGTCCCGTTTGAGCTCATCGATATGTGTCCTGCGATGCATAACACGTGTTATGACAACTACGATAATTTAGGCAAGAAATTGACAAGTTACAGTTATGAATGAGTGATAACTTACTGAGTCAAAGCCACAACAGATGGGGTGTTGAACAACACCCATCGGTGAGCTTGAATCCACTCAATATTGTTGAGCTCAAATGGCGTGCCCTCCCCAACTGGACCATCATTAATCCGCGAGGGCCTGGTTAACTTTGTTTCAATATTATCATTGAGATATGTTGCGCAGAAATTTGTGCACTCATCCATCAAATACCCCTTAGCTATGGATGCCTCTGGACGAGCTCTATTACGAACATACCTCTTCAATGTGTTCATGTACCTCTCGATCGGATACATCCATCTGAATTGGACGGGGCCCCCAAGCAGGGCTTCACTGGTTAAGTGTATGGTCAAGTGAACCATGACATCGAAAAATGCAGGTGGAAAGATTTTTTCTAGATGACACAATGTCACAGCAATCCTCTCTTGCAGACCATTCAACTCATCAATTCGGTGAACTCTAGAACAGAGTTGTCTGAAGAAGTTGCTAACTTCAATCAACGGCGCTACAACATTCTTAGGCAAACAGTTCCGTATGGAGATAGGCAACAACTGTTGAATGAGAATATGATTGTCATGACTCTTCAGACCCTGTAATGTTCTTTCTTTCATGTTCACACGCTTAGCGATATTCGAACAGTACCCGTCAGGAACCTTGACACCCTTCAGAACAGAGAGGAAGACATCTTTCTCATCTTTACTCATCGTGTACTGCGCAGGAGGCATGTACGCCTTGTTGGACTCTCTCATCTACAAGTGCAACGATTTTCTCAAGCCCATTTCTTCCAAGTCACGACGTGTATTGACACCATCCTTCGACTTTCCCTGAACACTGAGAATGATCCACAATATATTATCACATACGTTCTTCTCGATGTGCATAACATCTAAGTTGTGCCTCAGTAAGTTATCTTTCCAATATGGTAGATCGTAGAAAATACTTTTTTTCTTCCAATTATGACTTCGCCTTCTATTTGCACCGGTAATCGAAGGAAGCGGGAGGGCCAGTAAATCTTGAAAATCATACACAGTGCGTACTTGCTCCTGCTCCAGCTGTGCCAACAAATCAACTCCCGTCATTTTTCGAGGTGCTGGACCATATTCTCGAGTGCCATCAAATGACACTCTGTCCTTCCTGAACCTGTGCAATGGAGGTAGAAAACGTCTATGACCCGTGTATGCCATTTTCTGCCGTGCTTCAACCAAGTTGACTTCTTTTCCTGATTGCAGCAAGGACATGCAAACTCTCCCTTTGTGCTCCAGCCCGACAAGTTAGCGTAAGCAGGGAAGTCATTGATTGTCCACAATAATGCGGCGCGGAGTTTAAACATTTCATTGCTTTCGGCATCAAATGTCATCAGACCATCAATCCATAATTCCTTCAATTCATCAATCAAAGGTTGCATATATACATCAATCTTGTCCCATGGTCCTCGTGGTCCATCTATAACTGTGGATAGGATCAGAAAAGGTTGCTTCATACACATCCATGGCGGGAGATTATAAGGCACCAAAACAACTGGCCACGTACTATGATTTGCCCCAGTCATGGATCGGAATAGACTAAAACCATCTGCAGCCAAACCAAGCCGCACATTGCGACAATCCAAGGCAAAGTCTGGGTTCCTCCGATCGAAGTCTTTCCACGCTGGGGAATCTGCTGGATGGATTAACTTACCATCTTCCCTGGTATTCTCGGCATGCCATCTCATAAGTTTAGAAATCTTTGATGACATAAAAAGCCGCTTCAGCCTGGGCTTAAGTGGGAAATATCTCACTTGCTTTGCTGCCACATGTTTGCCACGATTGATAACACTTGTAGAACTATTCTGACGATTGTGACCAACCCCGTCCTCTTTCCACCTCGATGACTGACAGACAATGCACGTATCAAGATGGGCATTCTCATTCCTAAACAACATACAATTGTTTGGACATGCATCAAAAGTCTCATACGTGAACCCTAAATTTTCAGTTAACTTGCGGGCCTGATAGTAGGACTCAGCAAGTTTTGCACTGGACGGGAGCGCTCGATGCAACAACTGGAGGAGCATATCAAAGGACGTGTCAGACCATTGATTCAATGCCTTCAAATGCAACAACTCAACAATAAAGGACAATTTACTGAAGTCCTTGCATTCGGGATACAATTCTGTCTGTGCATCGTCTAGAATTTCAAAATATCTCATGGCTTCTTCATCGGCACCGGAGCGAGGATTACTCCCACCCGCGCCGTCAGTCTCACAGCTTGTGTATTCAGGTGCCAACCCGCTGGCGATATCATTTAGCATCGCGATCATCGGATCAGTCTCTGACATATCATCCACCACAATTTCATCTCTAGCCCGTTTGCGACATGAAACATACTCTTCTCCATGTCTTATCCAATTCTTGTACTGCTTCAAGAATCCGTTCAGAATCAGATGCTCTCGGACAAGCTCTCTTCTGTAATAATAACGATTCGCACATTTTCTACATGGACAACTGATGAACTCATTGTCAAACCCATTGGTAAATTCCATGAACTGGTTAATCCCCTCCATGTATTCCCTGGACATCCTATTTGGTAAATCAATCCAGCTCTTGTCCATCTCGGTAACTATTTCTGTGGAAATCTAAAATGATTGCAGTACAATTAGCCCAAGGTACCGTGCATCATGCAAATCACCTATCTAAAAACTACAAACTCATTACTACAGGGTGGTTGGTCTTATCCCATTCGAGAATGCACAATCCAACTTGCACTCAATAGCTCGAATGCTTCGTCCCCTAGTCAGACAAAATTTCGGCAGCATGTCCGCGTGGTTCTCCAAGTACACGACACAGATACAACATCAGTCGTACCTATGTATGTACCCAAAGAACAATGGGACGTCAACCGAAACTCTATCTAACATCGGACTTGCATGAGCCATTGAGTATAAAATGGATAATTGCATTCCCAAACTGTCCGAACTGGACAATTCAAGTATCGGATACGACAAAGTTCGAATGTACATCACAAGAACAACGAATCTAGTCAAAGACCCAATCCGTCGCGTCAAGGATTATCGAACAGATGTCGTACACAATACTCGAACGGGTCTAAGTTTCACTAATGCATGCAAATGAATAAAAGTTTAACATCAGGCCATATCAAACCAAATTAATCGATACCATCAAAACCAGATACATCTAGTTTAACACAAATCGAAAGAAAAAAAAAATTCATTCTAGCTCATACATTCAATTGACATCAGGCCATATCAAACCAAAATCCACAACAGAACGTAACAAAAGAGAGAGATCAAATACAATGCCACATAAAAACCAAATTAGATCCAAATCAAATCCAAAATCCACTCTTCGTCTTTCTCTTCACTCATTTTTTTTTCTCGTACTCTCTCCCTCTCTTTGTTCTTGTATATAGGTACTACAACACTTCTTCTCCATTCGTTTGGATTTTTTTTTTATCTTTAATGTTTTATTAAAAAGCTTAGTTAACTGGCTTCATCCAACTCCACCTAAGCATTTCAAGCCTCTATTAGAATATCATTAGGCCTCCTAACCTTTTTTGACTTCATTCTCGGCAATGCCTTCATTTTTTTTAAGTTGCAATGATGCTATGGCCAATCAAAGATTGTAAATACCTTTCAAATGGTTGCCTATCAGTAGATAGAATGATCCTAGAATTAACCAGATAGACAAACTCCTTAAATCAAACCTGGTTTGCCTTTGATACATTGGTATCCTTTTTTCAAAAATCTTCTTATGATGGTCAAAAGGCTAAAATAAGTGATTCGTTTTAAGCCCTAATAAAAAGAATATTGATTCTTGAACCTTTTTCACACTCATCTCATGATGAGATGCTGCAGAAAAAAAGAATAAACTGCAAAATCCAATCCGATCCCTCAAAAAAGGGAGACTTGACTTCTTATAACTATCTAAAAGCTTTCCACAATTTCATAGGCAAGGGAATGAATGGCAATAGGGAGAAAAGGAGTGATAATGGTGTCATCATTAACTTATACACTTCAGTTTCAGCCACCTTCATCCATATTAATACAAATGATAATAGTGTTTCTCTATCTTTATGGCAAAGCAAGGGGTAGGCAGAAAGGCATGTTGATCAGTAACAGGTTAATCGAAACTTCTTTTATTAAAGATAGAGAAATCTAAATTACAACAAATACAATCTTAGAAGACCCCACCAATACTTGGGATTAACATTTTGGAGCCCACAATAATTTCAAAAAACAAAATAAGTTTTGAAAACCGTGGCCTATTAGACACCCAGAGAGATACACACTTTCATGCATCTTTAGGTGTACAAATTTTCATATAAAGATGATCTCATTTACAAACCTCATTTACGTATGTAAATGAACGCAAACTATCAACCCCATGCATAAATATCCCATGTGTGTGCGTCATTGACCTATATAAATAAGCGCAAACAATCAGCCCCTTAATTATCCTTTGTTGAGGCACATTTGAACAAATGAGCTATGTCACAAGGACCAACTCAGTGGACCCAAATCTAGACCTAAAATCTAAATGGCCCCGACTCGACTTCATCACTCCCCAGTTATGGGAAAGCAAGGCACAAAGAGTGACCATAGTGCATATTCACCTACAAACCACTTCTTGTAATCCAGATGCCCTTTTTTATGAAGCAACCCCTAAACCTTTTTTTTTTTTTTTGTCTTCCTATTACCTTGGCTAAGGGTGTTGGGACCCATGAGAGCACTCATATGTGGGGGAAAGAGCAGCAGCACAAGTGAGGAAAATACATCCGCACACCTAGGGAGGGAACACTTGCATAAGTGAGGAGAGAACACCTGCATATGTGGGGAGAGAAGACTCGCAGGACCCAGAGTTTGATCCCTGGTCATCAATCCATCTACGTACATTGATATAATGAAAGGAGATGTCTCTCTTCCCACCTCTTGATTTCAAAATTATTCATTTTTATCATATTAATTAGCCTTGCCCTATCTTAGAAATTTGATTTGCAATAACTTAAATTCATATATGCTTTGATCTCTAGTGAGGCAGTTGGGTCACCTGTCATTCAAACTCCCCTACAGCGAATGCTCGGGTCCTTTTAAGTGTTTGTTTCATGTAATTGAATATATAGGACTTATTTTTTTTAAATAAAAATTGGGTCCTTTTAATTGAAACCACACCCGCCCCCCCCCCCCCCCCCCCCCCCCCTCAAAATAAATAAATAACTAGAGCTTATCTCTTTAACAATTCTTCAGCGGAGGTCATTTAAATTTGATATCCTCTATAATCAATTCATATATATTCTATGCAAACAAACAAACACACCCTTAGAATTTTCCAATTAGGACATGCACCTTTAGAAAAAAAAGGATCACGTGCACCCGTTTGGTAATTTATTTGTTTTAAGAAGATTATTAAAAAAAATACCTTTTTTAAAAAGCTTTGAAAGATTTATTTATAAAATGAAAAGGCCATATTGATTTAAAAATATTAAATGAATATTAAAGTCAGGTTTACTCTATCAGGTTTTCTAGAATTCTATCTACTGAATATTAAATTTAAAAGAAGTCTAACAAACATTTAGAATTTGCTAAAGATGTAAATCAGTAAAACTCTCACACCTTGAGAATATGTAAATAATTTCACTCCTCAAAATGCACAACACTAGGCAGGCAGGCATTATGTAAAATAGGTGACGAGCTGTCTCATTCAGAACATGGTATTGGTAGCAACAACACAAGATCAAATCTTAGTCGTGTCTGCAAATATATCAAGGCCCATGGCATAACTGCATATATATGAAAGAGAGATTTCTCTCATAGGTCGACGAAGAAGAGTGATGTGTCGTGACACACCAGTCAGTCAATCAGTACTGATTTCTTATTTCTTATCCAGTCTACACCTCTCCATTCAATTCAATTCAAATCAAAGGAGATACAAGGGCCAAAGTGGGGTGGCAATGGCATTGAAGATCTTCACATCAGCATAACAATCATCATTTAAATTGAAGATCTTACAATTTCTCAATAGGGTTTCTGCTCATATGTAACACAATATGACAAATGTGAAATGTATAGAAGAAAATTGGAGAAATACATAAATCAAATGAAAATAAAAAAAAAATACATACCAGCAGCTCCGGCGGTATATATAGTAGGGTTCCGGCGGTGGCAGCTCCGGCGGTGGCGGCTCTGGCGCAGAGAGGGGGAGAGAGAGAACCGGTGGTGCAGAGCAGAGAGAGAGAGAGAGAGAGAGAGAGAAATAGAAAGGGAGAAAGGGACGATGCAGAGTAGTGGGAGAGAGAGAACGGTGCAGTGGGACAGAGAGAGAACAGTGCAGAGCGAGAGAGGGAGAGAGAGAGAGAGAGAGAAATAGAGAAAGGGAAAGGGAGAGGGAGGGCTCCGACGGCGGCTTGGCCGGTGCGGCGGGAGGGCAGAGCAAGGAAGGGCAGAGCGTGGGAGAGGGAGGGAGGGAGAGAGAGAGAGAGAGAGAGAAATAGAGAGAGAGAAAGGGAGAGGGAGAGCGAGAGGGAGAGGGAGAGCTCCAGCGCAGGCGGTCTCCGGCGGTGGCGTGGCCGGTGCGGCGCGAGGGCAGAACGCGGGAGAGCAGAGGGCGGGCGCGGGAGCGAAAACTGAATAGCAAAAGGAAAGTGAAAATGAAGGGAAGGGGGGGGGATTAAGAAAGGCTTTAGCGACCGCTTCTGCGACCGCCAACTTTTAGCGACCGCCACTGGCGGTCGCCCGCGTTTTTAAACCGCGAAAAGTCAAATTTCTAGTAGTGTAATCCCTAGGGGTACATGCAAACCCTCTTATACACATGCATTGGGTAAAACTATGGAAGGTGGCCATTGGAGGTAGGTATCGAACACAAGACCTCTCCGCTTCTTGAGGCACAACCAAGTGAACTACCACTCGTTGGTTTTCAATACAATCTCAGTGGTATGGATGTCTCATCTCACACAACCGCCACTTGTCCATCTCACACAATCGCCATTGTCCAATTGAGAAAAAAAATAAAAATAAAAACGTTCGGCAGATCAGACCCAGGGCATCTCCCGCCCAATCAAGCCCAGGAGCATTTGGCCTTAAGCTCAAGGGACACTTGATTCTCAAACAGCCGAGAACTAATCCCTAATGGCACATGCAAGCCCTCCTATCCAAATACACTGGATAAAACTATGGGAGGTGGCCAACGAAGATAGATATCGAATACGAGACCCATTCGCTTCCTAAGGTGTAGAGTTTGACTAACTGAGCTACCACTCCCTCATAATTATGAATCATGGTATGGTGGTCTGATCTGATTACTAGTTGGGGGTATTTCCAGAACAATTGACCTTTTTTGGTAAAGCGTTTTCACACTTACAAAGTCTAGAAGAAACCAGAAAAGTCGAATTCTCAAATTGATCTTTAAGGTACCACGACTCAAAAGGAGCTAATGTGTTTCCAGACGCAGAGTCTGGAGTCAAATGAAAGACCCTTGAGCGAAGCCTGGACTTGATCAAAATGTTATCTTCATAAATCTTTAACAAAGAGTCTACATGGACTGAATTCGGTCCCGAATTTGGGACCGAACATCTCTCTCATGCTTTTTCTCTCTCCCGCTCCCCCAAAAAGTTAAATGCCCTCATTGTTCACATCATGCCACTTGGTGATTCGGTCCCCAAGTCGGGACCTCATTCGGTCCATTTAGACTTTTTCAATCTTTAAACCCCTCTAAGAGAAGCCTTGAGGTTGACTTTGTCGGTCCACAGGTCCGGCCAGTTTTAAATTTTAGGTCCAATTACTAACATGCCAGACTCTCACGTCTGAGGTGAGGGCATGCCTGGTAGGTTTATGGGCTGGTTTATGGACATTCTGAAATGGTCTCCGTGGAACCCACCTTTTGTGAAATCAACCTCTTCAAACCCACCAATGCCTGATTTTTGCCTAGGTCTGGACACGTATGCTGGAGACCAAAAACCAAACCAGATACACAAATGGTTCACCCGAAATTTATAGTAAAATATCGTTCCAACAAATGATCACTAAAGAGGTAAATGGTGAAGGAATTAAGATGAAGACTTAAGGCCTGTTTCTTTACTAAAATTCCTGACTGGAATTCTAGTGGTTGGGGTTTTTGAGACATGATGCCCCTGGCATTTTCAAATCCCTTGTTTCTTTATAGGTGTGAGACTTCCGTGAGATTTGACTTACTAGGGTAATGATTGGGTATTCATTAAGGACATGTTTGTGCGGCACTGCATAAAATAGTTTCCACAAAAAACCTTTTTCCACTGTGGAAAACCGAGTCTGACCCCCTCCCAATTGGAAATGGTTTTCTACAAAATCATGGAAAAGTTAGTTCATTTTTAAAATTTTTCCAGTGAAAATCAGTTGCACCAAATGCGGACAGAAAAAGCAGCCGCACAATCGTGTCATAAATGGGTGATTATATGATAGTCCTTTAGGGATCTTCACCTTTGTTTTTCACTTCTAGCAACTTTGGATTGCGGTTTTTAGGATTTCAAGAATTCAATTCCAATCAAACAAAAGGGCCCCTCATCTTCAGGGACCTCTTTAGACATCTTTTCTATGGATGGCAAAGATCACTAATTAGTGAGATATTTGTTCTGCAACGCCCATACAGCCACGTCTAGGTGATTGGTTAGGATCGACGCACAGCAGGTGTAAGCATCAAACACATTTCTCATTTCATAATCAATGCAGTGGCAGTTATTTCAAGACAATGGAAAATGGAAAATATGTCCGACCAACAAAAAAGTACATATGCACCCCGTTTTATGTGAAAACACTGATCTATATCCTTCATTAGGGCATGTCAGTGTGGGATAAGACCGTTCTGAGTTAATCAAAAGAGGGAATATCTTTACATTTCTATGATCAGATACACTTACTACATCATCCCTGATGAGGACACCTCTACCACTTCATCACGAGATTTATCTTATACGCCCAAATATCTCAATGTAAACATGGATAAATTCTGCAGGATAACTGAAAGAGTAAACCCAAATGAAAAAAAATACACAACGGGCAAAGTAGCAAGAATGAGACAGAACAGTTTTTAAGCATAAAAGCATCCAACATGTTAATTCCTACTCATCTTTGTCATGGACTTGGACAGAATCATCCCTTTTCTCCATTGCTGATTGGTTGATACTGGATTTGGCCTCGGCTAAGAAGGCTGGATCTGGCTTATGCTCATTGTCTGAAGGCTCCTTCATCGCCATTATGATGTAGAATGCAATAACCAAATTCACAGACACAACAGCAAGAAATCCACTCAGTAGCGTTTGTGAATAAGAAGACAACTGATTTGAACCTGTTCCAAAAGATCATTCTTGCTTATGTAAAAGATAGAGTTTTGCTGCAACCACTGCCTCTGCAGGCTGTAATTTTTTTTATAAACTACCCTTAACTATAAATTTTTACAAACAAATCTTAGGAAAACATTCTTCCCTTTATGATATGGTAATAATCATTTTCTTCTAAAATAAGCAACAATAGTTGTAGTACCAATTCTTACAAGAGAGACAGGAAACAAACTAAATAAATAAATAAACATGGAGAACAAGCAACTGACGAATTGACTCAGAGATTGACACTTTCATATTTACAAACTGCTTCGTGTTCTTTGAGATTGATGATCTTCATCGAAATTTTCTACTTTCTAAAAGATTTCACATCCAGTAGTCTTGTTTGTGATGTTAAGAATACTAGATCCAAACCACGAAGTGATTGGGATTGCCTTGAAGCTGCCTTTCCAAAACATTTAACGAAAGATGGTAAGCACTTATATCTGTGATTGTATCTTGAAGTGGCTGGGCAACTTGGACAGTAGTGATGATTCATATAAGAATCTTTCTATTGGCATTGGGACTCATTCAAATGTTATTCATGTCCTAAGAAACTATTGCTACAGTGTTTTATGTAACTTGGAAACATCATCATAACATATCACCCAGTATATTGTGTTCCTTTAGCTCATAGTAATTGTGATTCTACACTATAGAGGCTTGATACCCTGAACCAAATTCACAACACGAACAGATAGGAGTACATGGTCAAGCCAGCCTAACCAGAGTTTGCCTGAATTGGGCTAGTTTTGAGCTGTGCTTATTAGCATGTGGGCTGGCCGTTTTTTGGCCCACTAGTTAAATGGACCAGGCTAAGCCTCTATCAGCTTAAAAGCCCGAGACCTGTCAGACACAGATTAAGCACAAATACATTGTGCAAAAGGGATCGGCCTATTTCTGAATTTAATGCCCATGGACTTTATCCATGCCTACATATTAGGCCCGATATGTAAACAGGCCAAGGTTGGATGAGATTTGGCCCAACCCAACCTATTTCATGGACCCCTACCTACAGATAATCATCTTATATTTGTTTGAGATTCTCGTTAGTCCTTTTGTTCGGATTCAAATGTTGGACTGTTGTGATTTGTGAAGCAAAGTAGAACAGGTTGCCCTTTTTTTCTTTCTACATTGGATTCAAACACATACATTCTCACTCACACAACAATGTTCCAATCAGCTAAGCTACACAGGTTGGGACAAACTACAGGTTGCCTTTGGGGTTGGATCACTGGCTGCTTAAGCTTGCGGTCTAGATTCGAGCCAATCCAATTAAACTGACTTGAGATTATCTTTTCCAGCATCAAATTTTCATCCAACAAAAGGCCTAGAGGAACCAAATTCCCAAATGAAAACACGTAAGGGTGCATCATGGAGCCTAAAAGGTGCTCAATTGCATCAAATTTGGCATTGCCATGGTGTGGTTGTCAAAAGGCTGAAGCCAAGGAGAAAACATATTCAAGGAAATCGCATATGAACTTCATCCCAAAAAGTAAAAAAGAGGATGTTTAGTAAGTTCCCTTCGCACATCTTAATACATGTCAAGTGTCCATCAACTAAACAAACTGGGCAAATTTATGATAATTTCGTAAAGACTATCATCAATGCTGACTCTCCCAATCAAACCAAAAGAAAATAAAGAATGAACATAAAATGCAATGAGTTATTAAGAGGAAGAAAAGCTGATCACACAATGGACAAATATTTCTCAAATTTATTAGTTTAAATAGAAAGATATTATGCAAATACTTCATCGGCAGTGTGTCAGGAAAAAAAAAAGGTTTTCTTAGTGGAACAAAATAAACTCGTTACTGCAAGTAGAATGGTGAAGTCATTCCATTTCGAAAAGCAAGTAAGCTTACCGGGAAATATCTGATGATTAAACCCATACAAAATCGCAATTGGGGCCATCCACATGAATATAGATGCCAGGAAAAATCGTCGAATGACTACATCCACTGGTACCATCACTGTACAATAAAAACAAATATAAATAGTAATGCATTGTTGCCCTCATTGAAAATAAGGCAAGCCACACCAAGAAGAAATGATAATAAATGTCATAATGATATCTATCACTGTGGTTTATTAACACCATCACAACTTTGATCATTTGTTTAGTAAACTAAACGATGAGCTAATTTGCGTTCAAATTATCAGAATAGCACCTGGGATACCTTCATTTTGTTTTCTTTTCTTTTTTTCCCCTTTATCAATAACAACATTAAAAATAAAAAAAAAATCATCAGAACTGCACACCAAATGACTCATACTAAGCAAACATGACCAAACTCCATTAAGCAATTCAACTATCTTTGTAGGTTTGGTAATGTATAAAGCATCAAGGACTAATTAATCATTACGAAAGAGAGTTTTCTGTGGATTTACAAATAAGGGAACGACTTTACATAAATTTAGGGCACGTTTGTGTAACAATGCTTTTTGCGGAAGGAGGAAATTGCCGCATCCGCAAAATCCATAAAAGATAGATGCCAGGGAAAATAATTTCCGTGGGAGTACCAAATCTATGTTTGGTGTGAAAAAAATTTCTTAGTTGAAACTGTGTTTTTTTTATGTTTGGTGCAGCTGTGGATCTCTCAGTGAAAACAAATGACCCCTACATCAAACTGAAAAATACAAAATAAATGAATCATGTTTGCAGAGAATCAATTGCAGAGAATAGCCCACCTTGGATCCAAAACCCTAGCAGATCATCATCCTCCAATGGCAAAACCCAAATTCAAAACCCTAGCAACTCATCGTCCTCCAACCGGAGTGACAGATGCAGAGTTAGTTGCAGAGGGTTTTGCAAGTTGGAGAGGCGAGTTTTGAATGCAAAACCCTAACCTACATCATCCTCCAAGGAAAGCTCCTTTTCTTTCCTGCTCAGTAACAAAAAGGGATTTCTCCCAAATACAAAACGAAAAGAGGCCAGAATTTCAACCAGAACCAAACACAGGAGGAAAAGTGTCTGAATTAAGACATTATAAGAGAAAGGCACTCATGTTTCATACCCTCACCGTCCATCTTTTGGATTTCTTCCCATGTAAATGGGATTTTGCAGATGCTTCACTTCCTTTTTTCTTATCTCTTCTGATTTTGCATCCTTACTACCATGTATGATCTAGCATGGTTGAAATCCATATGAAATTTACATAACTGAAGCATGATATCAAGTCACTAAAAAACTATTACTGCAAAATCATCTGGTAATGCAATTTGTTTGTTTGCAAAAGAGTATGCATCAGATATTGGATAAAATATAGGGTTTTGATTGTCAATGGAAACCCTGTTGCTGTTTGTATGTTACTACTCACCACAATCTGGTTCTCGGATCTAGCACGAAGCGAATGTAAAATCCCCGCGTTCTGTTTAAATCCCTGTGTATATCCCACAAGTTCTCTTGAATCCTTGACGCTGCCGTCGTCTGTTCTCGGTGTTTTTGGTTTGCTCAACTTATGGGATGCGGGTCGGGAATAAGGACTTTTGTCCGGTCGGGTATTGATTTTTAAGAGCCCAGGCCCAAAACACAAGTTTTGGCACAAATCTCATGGTTAAATTTTGATTAAAAATGTGATTACCACAATCTTATGAGGGTTCATTATCACTTTTAAAACGTTCAGTCCAAGGTGAAACCAATTCTGATTGAGGTAAGATTTGGAAGGTGCCGAGTTTAATTTGAAAATGCTTATTTTGAGTTGTTCGTTGTTTGGAGTTCGGCTCTTTGCTCAGGATTTCTTTGAATCAAAGCTTAATAGGATCTGAGTCCTTGCTCAAATAGAATTTGTGAGAAATGTGGTAAGGGTAGGCATATGTCAATATTGATTTCATCATATACTATAACTTATAGCAATTACTAAGTAATTAAATAGTTCAGCATTGAGTTTTTTTTTTTTTTTATAAACCGTCAAACAATGAAATCACTATAATGCTATATTAATTTACTAGTACAAATTCGCCAATATCTGCAAAAGCATGTACTTTGATCTATTAAAAAGAAATTCAGGTCACACAAAATCAAGCACTTTTATTGTCGATAATTTGGTATGGATAGAGCATAAAACTTAAAAGAGAGAATAAAAGAAGAAAAGATTATGAGAGTGGCTTTTTTTTTCCATCCAAGAAACCTTTTACATAATAAAATAAAAATAAATCAGAAAATTAGAATGGAAAAGAGACCTTCCAAGGTTCAATTTGAGGAGAGCCACAACTCTTAAGACGAGCAAAAAGACTTTGTTCTTTTAAATTTGCACTTCATTCATATCTTCAATCATACAACATCTACAAATATTTATAGATTTTTTATAATTGTTAAAACTATTATAATCCTAAAATAACTCTACCACTATACCACTACGCCACTAACCTACTATCTCTCCACTCTTCCACATACATATTTACATACAATCTGGATAACACTATTTTAAATACAATTAAGAATCCTAATAACACTAACTCCTAAATAAAATATTCTAATAAAATATAAAATACCAACAAAAGACTATTAATTATCTAATAGGTACGTAGCAGAGTCAGTGCAATATAAATGGGTTAGGAGTAAGATAAATAAAAAATAAAAAGAAGAGGAGAAAATAGAATAGATAAATAAAGGATAAAGTTGTTCCAAAAGAAGTGAGGGAGAACGTGAATAAGTTGTGCCTTCAAAATGAGAAGTTACGATCAAAATTACCTTCAAAATACTTGATTTTAATATACTATAATTCTGCCCATATTTAAATTTACCCGTTAAAGTCGAAAATATCCTATTATTTCCTGGTTCCCATCGAGGAGGCTAGGAATTTATGGCAAGTCCAAGCCCAAGAACCAAACTGTACGTGAGAAATATCCGACCCGTGTCGTCGCTCAGCTTAGATATTTTGAGCAGCGGATTTTCTTTGCCAAACCAACCGAAGAGGAAGGTAGTAGGCACTGCAGCAACACTTGGCAGGCGTCGAAGACGGCGGAGTGCAAGATTTCTCACCATGCCACAAATCCTCACTACAGCAGAACCCGTTCCACCGGTCCTCGTCTCATCCTCCTCTCGTTGTCCTCCTCTATTCTCCTTCTCAAAGCTCACGCCTTCTCGTTCTCGTTCCTCCTCCTCCTCCTCCTTCAAGATCAAGCCTCCATGCTGTCAAAAAATGTTCGTTCCTGGTATGGATTTGGTTTCATTTCATTCTCTCTCTTTCTCTCTTCGTCTCTCCTGCTATAAAACTTACATTATTTCTATCTTGCAGGTTTCGGAGAGGCATCTCCAGAAGCCAAGGCCGCAGCAAACCTCCATAACTTCTTCACCTTCCTGGCCGTCAAGATTGTTCTTGCACAGCTTGAGGTTCCAATCTCCAACCACTCCCTGTTTGCACTCTTTCCTATTTGTTTTTTTCTGTCGAAGTCCACCCTCACTCCTGAGCGATCATAATTGTGTCGAGCCCTTGCACTCACTATAAAACCATTGTTGTGCCGTTCTCTATCACCAATTGGTTTTGGGATAAATGGTAGTTCAATGGGGTGTAAGATCCTACAAGTGGTGTCACAGCCTTGGTAGGTCGGGTGTTCGAGTCACGGCATACGCGTTTTGCGAGTTTTTATAGAGTCGCGGCCGGTGTGCCGTTGATGGAGGGATTGTTGAGGCCGACGTCCACCCTTGCTCCTTAGCGGTAATAATTGTGGTCGAGTCCTCACCCTCACCATAAAACCATTGTTGTGCCGTTTCGTATCATCAATTGGTTTTGGGATAAGTGGTAGTTCAATGGGGTATAATATCCTACACTTTTTATTCTAAAAGTTTATGATTTGCTTCATCTGTTGTTAGAAAATGCCAATTTTCCAGCTAATGTCTCAATTTTTAGAGGAATCGGGATAAGTTTCTATCGGGTGATTTTTCATGACAATGCCTGCAAGTTGTTAACTGATTATTTGTTGAAACAGAGTTATAATCCAGAGGCATATGAAGAGTTGATGGAATTCATAAGCAGGCATTCTTTGAATGATGGGAACAAGTTTTGTGCAAATCTGATGCGCGAATCTCCGAGGCATCAAGCTCTTGGTATGGTCTTTTAAGTGTGTGTTTTTAAACTTGCTTCAAAGCTTCTCATGCTGTGATAGGTGTTGAAGTTTTTTTGGCCATGGGTTACAGTCCACTCCTCTCTTTCATTGTCCCAGTTTGTTAATGTTTTGAAGAGATATGTTGAAATCCTCTGTGCTTAGGGAATTTGATTCTATGTGATACCTGTTACCAAACACACCAAAACATTCCTTTCTATCAAACAGAGGGTCAGCTGGCTTAAAAGTTATATGCAGCCTCTAGTGCATTTGGCCATAATGAAGCCATGCAACAGATGGGACTTTACTGTGTAGATGATATGGCCCTAATCTCATGGGGCTTTATTAATCACATTGGTCATAGACGTACAAGATGTACAGTTGATTGGGAAAAATGGATCTTTAGTGGTCTGCATTAAACTTGTGGGTGCAGCACAGTGACCCACCTTAACAGATTGTTCTGATTCTTGGGTCAGGTCATGGTATGGTTAGTCCACCTGTTGCGTGGGTCTGATGCAGTGTTACAGTGTGCTAGACTGGCAGTGTGCCACATTTGCTATGTAGGACATCCGCACCTGGATTTGCACAACTTCACTGTAAACATGGATGGATTTACAGCGGCCAAAGAGAAGGCTCCGCTTGCACATTTCACAAATCACAATTCAGATGATGGGCATAATAGACCCCCGAAAAATAACTCAAAATTGTTGTTTTTAACTGTTATAAGTGCAGTTAAGTAATAAAACCCCCATTTGTGCTAAGAAATCTAAAAGATAGGAGGCATATGATCAACACAACTGTCATTAAATGATAGCATCTGATTGTATTGTTTTGTACCCTGCCACGCAATATTGACACAAAAAGGGGAACATGTGTTTCTGGCTGTTGTCAAAATTGAACCATTGTTATCATTAAAGCAAAGTGATAAAGAGTCCATAGTCCTAGAATAAATAGTGTTTAGCACCTATCACTCCCTTATTTCAATTCACTTGAACACTAATTTTGGGACTGCAGTACCCTCTATGGCCTGTTTGTCTTCTAGAATATCTTCTAGAATACATAGGGATTGAATAAATAAGAATTCATGGTTGAATGACATTTAGGATTATTAAAGAAGTGAAGAGTGAAGGATATGAGTTAGCAATGTAGATGCAACCCTCACTTTCCTAGGATTTTGAATTACTAGGGTGGTGGTTGGGTATTCATTTCCCACCTGCCCTTGATTCATTTTTATGGTCATTTTTTGAAATCCACATTATTTCTTCAATTTTAAACAATTTTAGAAATAGAAATCAAACAGTTCCTATGTATTCAGTTACATGAATCGAACAGGCCCCTAGTGCTTGGAGATAACTATCAATTTACAATTTGTTGACATGTTAGCCTTTTTGGTTGCTGGAATTGGGCATAAGCCAGAGCACATGTTGCCACATATTTTATATTTGATTTAGCTTTTGCCAATCCTGTCTACATGGGAATTAGAGGCCTTTGTTGGGTATCCTATCTTCGTCGGCTTCTTCCTCCTTTTTTTCTGGGTAGTGTGACTTGAACCACAATAGTATGCACCTTCCACTTGCCATGATCCTGTCTATCAGGTATGACAAATTCGAGAGTGGGTTATTGCATAGGCCATAGACATCGGATTCTCTTGCATTATTGAATTTCCTAAAGCATATTGCTAAAATTTTATTGTGAATGCGCTGGAATTGCGTCGGAGAGTTCAGTTTAGCTTTTGGAGAACTTGTGATATATTTGGTCAAATCATTCCAGACTAAATCCAGTTTTGGTTTGATCATTCAGTTTTTGTATGGAGTGGCCCCTATCCTCCTTTATATGTTACATTACACCACCATGATCTGTCAAGGCAAGTGATAATGACATCCAATTCTCTCCTAGATGGCTCATGATTATCTGATGGTGAATGGTGATCTGCATCTGTGCATGTTATGTTTTTTTCATTTTTCGGGCATATATTCCTTGGTTCATCCTCCAACTAGTTGGAACAAGGCTTTGATGATGATGATATTCCTTGGTTCATCATAGTTAAACCTCATAGATTTTGCAATTCCAGATCTCCTTTGGTTTTTTTTTTTTCCTAATATCTTTTTAATTATAATTGGAGATTCCTTTTTCTAAAAGGAAAAGGAGAGTAGGCTGTGCTAAATTACAGAAGAAAAGCATCCTCAAACTGCATTCTAAGCCTACGGTCCCTTCCCTAGCCGGGGGAATAAAGCTTCTGGAGAGGCATGTCAACAGACATGCATGGGCAGCCCCCACACTGCATAGTGTGACCCTGAATTTCCTTTCCTTGGTCAAGGCTCCAATCTCTCATAAAGTCAAATTGGGAGCCCTCCCATCTTTGCATAGAGCAGAAACTAGTTACATGAATTTCTTTGTAATATTGCCATCCATCTGCATTTCTCTCAGTCTACTAATGTTTGCATCTTTTTTGGTTCAAGAATGTCTCTTTTGCCATGTTTCTATGGAGTTCCTCTAAAAAGTGAGAAACTCCTTTTTATTTGTTATACTATGTAGTCTTATGTTTAAAATCAATTGATTATTACTGACATTTTCTTGTTTTGTACAACAGCTCTGCGCATTTTAGAGGTCAGTATGTCTTCAAAGAAATTGAAAACTGATCATCTGCTTCTATTTTTCATGCTTTGATTTTTATACTATCCATCTATGGTATTTCAAATCCAGGTTCGATCTGCATATTGTAAAAGGGATTTTGAGTGGGACAACTTGAAGCGGCTTGCTTTTAAGGTCGAACAGTGTCTCTTTCTTCATGCATCTGAACTATTTCCATATTCCATAAGTACATATTTCATTGTTCTTTCATGTCTGCAGATGGTTGACGAGTCTAATACAAAACTCATGAGGGATTATGTCCTAGAAACCAGTCATGTGGAAAATGAGAAGTCATAATATGGGAAACCCGTTCCTGCATCGGTTCAATCTGCATGTTGTAAGAGATGTGCAATCATCATTTGTATGTATGTATATATGTATATGTACGCAACAATGGGTTACATTCCCTGCCTCATTTCTTAATAATACTAACAGTTGCAGAATAAAATTTTGAAGCATGGTATGGTTCTATCTAAAATGTGGGAGTAGATTATATACCAAGGCAAAAGAAAAATCTGCACTTGCATCAGATCTTAACTGTGGGATTGCATGCATGCCTAGTGGGTTTCCCTGAATATCGACACTCCGGTCTGAGCAATAGTCATAGTTGGATTTAAGCATGCAACTGGTCATGGTCCTCTTCCATATGTTTTTGGCAGTGATTCATGTGAAAAGGCATTCCAATGGTGAAAATCATTCTGATCAGAGTGGTATTTAGGGCTATGTATGACTAATTACTGGGAAGGTAGTAATAATTTGCCAGGTGGGGTAGAACACTATGCAGAATTGACAGGGGAGTATGGGTTCTATATTTATATTCAGTATGATTTCTTTTTTTCATTTTGCTAAAACATTATGAATTCTTCATTTGTTTCTAATGGAAGGGATCTAACAAAAACTTATCTGAGGTCAAATATCACTTGGTAGTGACAACAATAGGTTACATGGCCTAACGAAATCATTACATTGCCAGGGTGTCCTAGTATTGAGAGAGGGGGTTCTACCCAAAAAAAAATTACGGAGAGAGGAGAGGTGGGGTGGGTCTTAACAGGGAAACAAATGCAAAGAACTTCACCAAGCGAAGCTTCAGCCACTTTCTATTTAACGGGCAGGAGTCGTGGATAAAGTAAATTTGAAAAATCTATCTGCCAAAACTGAAGGATTGAATGTTAAAGCATATATAGAACTTTTTCAGTACTTTGTGAACCGTCTGTGCACTGTAGATAGGGTTCTAAACGGGTAGGTTCCGGTCTAGGTCCATGGTGGACCCGGAACCAGAATTGTTAAGGAGAAGGTGGAACTGGATTTGGACTTGAAACAATTTTGAAACCTGTTTTTTGGCTCCTGAACCGGAACCAGAACTATATATAGGACGGGTCTAAATCCGGATCCGGGTCTCGATAGAGAATGATATTAAGAATTTTAAAAATATGATTTTTATGAGAGATTTTCGAAAATTGAGATAATATGTCGAGTCTTGGGTTTACGGGTCCGAACCAAGGTGGAACCGGATCCGGACCCATTTACTTATCGAGGTCTAAATAAGGACCCAAACCCAATTTTTAACGGATCGGAACTTTCAGATAATCGGAGAATCGAGGACCCATTTACATCCCTAATTGTAGATCTAGGCAAAGTCAGGTCCACTAGCCAAAGAAATGGCCCCATGCCTAGTAATATTATTACATGGTAGATCTTACAGGCCAATCAAATTGTAAGGACCCAACCCATACTTGACCAGACACCATTAAAAAAAAAAAAAAACCTGCAAATGCAGGATTACTGCAAAGGGTATACAAGGGGAAATGCGAGAATCAACTTTGGGAGCTGATTTTTTTTTTTTTTTTTTCTGTTAATCCTTTTCTAAGAATCCCACCCTCACTAATAAGTAGATATCTAAGTGAGCCTAATGAGCTGAACTACATAGGATAAGTGGGCCTACGAGCTGAACCGTATGGGAGAACATTGCCCCCCTCTATTAATCGAACACTACCACTACCATAAGTTGATGCTTTCTTTCCGAATTTTTAGGGTGACTCACGCATTAGCCACTGTCCGATTTGATAAAAAAAATAATAATTGCACATATAGAAAATAATTAATTTTTGTCTTTTTGCTAATTTTGGGTTGGTGGTCCATTCAATGTGGAGCAACCTAACCACCGAGAGAAGATGGAATCAGAACCGGTCCGGAATATGTAACGGTTTCAATGTGGGCCCCGGTCTAGATAGAGAATGATATGGAAAAAATATAGTGTTTAGAAGGATTTTTGAAAATTGAGATAATATGTCGAGTTCCGGGTCTACGGGTCGGAACCAAGGTGGAACCGAACCAGAACCAGAACCGTTTAGGTCACGGATAAACAAAAAAGAAAGACCGAACCGGATGCATTTATTTATCAAGGCCTAAATGAGGACCCAAATTCACTTTTGAATGGATTCGAACCTCCAAATAATCAGAGAATCGGAAATCCATTTACATCTAGGGACGAGATACTGCCGTTTCCATTCCGTTCCGTGTCTCCTGTTTCTCAAATTAATTATTGATAGGGGAAATGTTCTCCTACAAGGATTATAGGGATGGCAACGGGGCGGATCGGGGACGGAATTGGGGTTCCCCGCCCCCGCCCCCGCCCCCACCCCCGCCCCGAAATTGCCCCGCCCCGCCCTTCGGGGTAAATTATATTCCCCGTCCCCGCCCCGCAATTGTAAAAATTTTAAATGTGCAAGATTTGGGATTCGAACTTGGGTGGGGGAGCAACTAGAGACATTACCACTAGACCAAACTTCATTTCTTGTAATATTTTACCTTATTTAAGATATATTAATATATTCAAGATTATTACACACATATACATACTTCACTTACTTACTATATATATTATGACTTATACATTATTTATCATTTATTTAAAAGGAAAATGTTAAATGTAGACAACTAAGGAATCTGATTGGAAACCTTAAAGCTACATTGAGCTCGTTTCCATCTATTGGATTTTGAAATCTTTTGGTCTTGTGAAATGAATAGAACTTTATTTTAAAAATAATAATTTCGCTGATCAAACATTTTTTTTGGATATCTATTGGACTCATGGCTTGGAAATTCTAGAATCCTTTGAAATTCTGAAATATTTTTTGGACATCAATTGGGATTGGGCCTAATTATTTATTCTTGTCTTTCTCAATAAAAGCTTCGAAATCTTTATCACATGAATTAGGGGTGCAATCATAATATGCCCTACCTGTTTAAGATGAAAACATGATAAGCACCCACCAAAAGGAAAATTACACAATTTGCAATTCAAATTTATAAAAGTCTTGAAATGTAGAAAAAATTCTAAAAACATATACCAGTAATTTTGTTTAAAAAAAATAGAATTTATATATGAACTTCAAGTATTGTCATATGAATATTAAATCATTATTTATTGTATAGCTCTGAATTCATGAACCTCCTATAGCGGGCCCAGCTATATTGAAAGTACATACTATATTGAAACCCTCATTATCAAAGCCTTGTCCCAGGCTCCTAGCTGTGACGGTGTTGGCTACATGTATTCTTTTTCTCCATTCTAAATCAAGACCCAAATAAGAAAATTTTTCTTAACGTCATAATTTTTCTTTCAAGGCAAAATAAATTAAATTTTGGATCGACTACAAAGAAAAAGGTAAATTTATTTATTTTATATGGTAAAAAGCACATGAATGATTCATCTATGTTGTCCCCATGCCTTTAATAATATTAATAAAAAAAAACCCTCAACCATGCTGACTCATTTGCCCGAAACTCAGGCCCCTCTCAAAACATCAGTCTTCCTAGGGACCATGACATTTTTCCAAAAATAGAATAAAAAGATCTCCCAGCATAAATATTTTATAAGTGTGGGGCACTATTAGATTGTTTAAAATTTTTTAAATTATCTAATATTAATATTATAAATTTTCCTTTTCCTGAAATTTTACCTATTTAAAGTGAGATTTATTCTTATAAAATTTTCTCTAAACCCTTGAAGGCCACTAATATACACTTGAAAATATCATATATGCTTTCAGACATTTTTTTATAAAAAAGACAATATCTCTCAAAAATATCATGAACTCCATCAATACATGATTTCACTTCATTTCTGGTATTGAACTCCACTCACTAATAAAGAGGTTAATTACACATATAATTAAAATTAGTATAATGTATAGTATTGTTAGTATGATTAGAATCATTTTAAGTTACTAACTATAATTTACCTTGCTATTTCTAATCGTATGAGTTATTATAAGCGTATAGCATGATATATCTTGTAATGCTATATCAAATTAGTATAATTTATATTGTTATTAGTATATAATTAGAATCATACCAATTATAATTTACCTTGCTATCTCTAATCATATATGTTATTATAAGTTTAGAGCATGATCTATCATTCTATTATATTCGTTTTATTTAATATGATTTATCATGTCGCAATTTAACATTATATATGATTAAAGTCAAATAAGCTTAGATAGATTTTTAACAACTTTAATTTCATTAAATTTGAATTAGAGGGAATGTGATCATATTATATGCTTTTATAATATCTAGGGTTCAATCAATTACATGTTTAACTTTAAAAAAAGTCTTCAATCAATCTACTTAACCCTTAATAACAACATAAAATCAATATATACATTTACATATAAATATGTTTATTTATTATAAAAGAAATCTAAAAAATATATATTTTTTAGAGAATTATTAATTTCAGGGCGGGTTACGGGGCGGGGCATGGGGTGGGACAACGGGGCGGGGTAAGGGGCGGGGCGGGGCACAGGGCAGACCCATCCCCGCCCCGCCTCGGCTTCGAGGTATGTTTTTCTGCCCCGTCCCCGCCCCATCTAAGATTCGGGGCGGGGAAAACCCGTACGGGGCGGGGCGGGCACTCCGGGTTGGGACGGGGCGGGTCAAAAATGTCGTCTCTAAAGCATTATGCTAACTACTGGTACGCTAGTTGTGGAGCCATTTCGCTGTCATCTTTAAGTAGTGGGACGGGATAGATGGAATGTTGTCCACATAGGTGAGCCCCCACCTCACTGAAATCATCATAGCCCTTGATTTAATAGTTTTAATATAAAATAATCTTTTAACCATAGATTTATTTGAGATTCAATCCACCGGTTGGTAAATATTTGGGGCCAAAGCCCCAAAATGGGCAATATGGAGTTGTACCGGTCCAACTTGTCTTTCACATGCACAATTGTTGCTCAAATATTGAAACGGTGGCCTATAATTAAATTGTTGCTCATCAAGTGTTTGTAACTATGCCCCACCCAAGAAGAAGTAGGCCAATCACCGAAGCTTCCAAACTCCTTATCCGAAATGGAATGGATGCGCGCAACACAAAAGCCCTAGTGGTGGTGATTCCTACCACGCGCCATAGTTGTAAACTACCCAACAGCAACATACCTTATCCTTCCCAAATTCCAAACTTGAATCAATTTTTCCTTGCACATTTTCTGCAGCACTTCACAGTTCACAGTAAAGAATTCAAAAGGCCGTTCCTTTTCCATTCATGGAGGTTCCGTTGTTGCATCCCAAAGCCCCCCATGTTAGGAAGCCTCTCTTTCTTGTCACTGCTTCAGCTGCGTCTTCTTCCAGACCCGGAGTGCGGAAATCCAATCTCCTGCTCACAGACGCTTCTCCTGGTATTCTTCTTGTTCTACCTTTTTCTTCTTATCATTGAGGAAGTTGCATATTCCCCTATTCCTTGAATCTGCATTAGATGACTTCAGCTCTTGAAACAAAGAAGAAGGAGAGAAGAAAAGAGGATAAACACATGAGTAGAATTAACCCTTCATTTATTTCTTCATTAGGAATCAGGGTGGATAAGATTGATGCACATAAGATGTTTGATGTGTGGATCCTGCATTTCTCGGGCCATTCAAATGGCGGCGCCATGCTTTTCTTGAACCATTCAGGCATAAGATGTTTGGTGCAGTTTCCATTTGGGTCTGATTGAGATTGTGAAGACTCTTTGAATTTCTATTTCCTAAGTGTTGACTGAAAACTATAAAATTAAGAGCTTGTTGTACCTATGAATGTTCAAATGTGCTCCTACCAGATGCCAGTATTATTTCATTTGAACTAAAGCGTAGTTAGTGGCACTATAGTGTAATGGTCGGTTCAATTTTCTAGTTCTGCTTCTCATCTTTTGTGCTGTTTTGCGTTTGCTGCTTATGTAACTTTTAAGTTTTCTCAAATCACTTTAGGTTGCAAGGAACATATGAGTATGATAAGAACATCCATTCAAGTTTGTCCGAGATACTCGTACTATAGACATTACCATGCAGCAGCATCAAAGAAAGTTCTATTTTCTATACAAAATACATCAGGTTTGCTTCATTCTTTGTTTTCTTTTCCCCTTTTTTATGTCTAGGGAGGACAAATCTCATGCACTCTTGCTTCTCCAAGTGGTGTTTGTATCCCTAACCAGCTGAGCCATAGCCCGGGACTTTTTATTTTTAACCTTTTGGAACCTTCTTTAATTACGTATCCATCTCAAGATACTATTATTGCTTCTTTTTGCAGTATCAATACAACATGAGACTAAAGAATCTGTGGAATCTACATCCAAGGGCCATCCTGTGAGTGGAGATGGAATACGCCGCCATTTTCTTGAATTTTATGCTTCTCGTGGTCACAAGGTCCTTCCAAGTGCTTCACTTGTGCCTGATGACCCAACAGTTTTACTTACAATAGCAGGGATGCTCCAGTTCAAGCCCATATTCCTTGGAAAGGTGCTTTTACTTGATTCAAGCTGGTTGTGTCCCATGTCAATTATGTTTTAGTTCGCTGCATCTTAATGCTCAGAACTCAACTTCTATTACTTGATCATTTACTAAGAGAGAAAAAGAATATATTATAAAACTAAGCAACACAAACTAAAAGTTTGAAATTCAACCCAAGTAGTGATCATCTGATGAAATCCACTACAATTGTGGATCATGCTTAATCGGGACTGACTGATAGGGGAACTGTGGGAAATAGAAAGTCCAGCCAGCAAGGTGATCAATATATTGCAAAATTCTGGCTCTATAGAGTAGAGCATGTAAAGTGACTAGAGAAGAAAATGAGTTGGGTTCAGGTCAGGCCATTTTGTACCCTGGACGGCTGGACCAAAACCTGAAATACTAATTTGACCCCTGTGTGACCCAAGATCCAAATGGGGTCCACGTTGCAGACTTGTATAGTATCCAAATTTATATTAAGGACCTGAACCCTGACCAGAACTCAAATTAAGCGCTAGATCCAGGCCTAGTTATATACAAGTATAATTGGCAATGCTTCACAGTGCCTGGTTGTTTTCCCTTAAAAAACAATTGCTTTCAGTGGGGTCCACCAGGATGCATGACAACCAGGGGAGGCATGACAATGGAAAGGCTTGGACATGAATTAAGTAAATATGAGATATCAAGCTGATTAAATGATCCTAGCCCTTAGTTTATTAGCCTCTCAAAGATTAGTGGCTATACACCTTGCAAATTTATTGCGAAAATAGCAATTAATGCATATAGCAGTGTGAAACTAGTATCAGTGCCAGTGTGTGCGAACACCTGTAGGCACACAAAATATGGTTATTGAGAAGTGTATTTGGGTCGAAATGAAATCCTTGGTGAACAAAAAATGGGTCCAGATATTGGACTAACACCTGGTTTTTTCAATTTGAATATTTGGGTATTCAGGATTCGGGACTTGGGGACTCATGTTTATTCCTAGGTATGGCTAGTATGCCATCATATCCATTTGGCTAAATGCCTATTGCTTTCTAGAAGTGTGAAACTTGGCGGGCCTGAAAACCCTATTCAAGGTGCCAAAGTTATACTATATTCAGCAAAAGACTACAGATATCCCAGGATCTAGGCCTAGAAGGAAATCAGAGCGTCCGTATCAATTTTCTTCACGATGCCCACATGCATAATTTTCTTGGGTTTCTGTTTTAGGGATAATGATGCCACTGATAGCAAATACTACGACCTCGTAAAGTGACTCGATTAGGGTCTTCACAAGGAATTGAAAGGATGACTGAGGACACTCTGCATTGCTGTTATTGTAATGCAAAATGTTTGACTCTGTTACCATTCAAAAAATAGAAAAAGAAAAAAGAAGTTTTACTCTTTTACCATTCTGTTCAGGAATGAGTGATAAAGCTGATAAGTGTCCTGTATGAATTGAGAACTTTACTGTCTTATGACACGCTAAAAAATAATTAGAAATTGGACCAGATCATTGGTTTCAATCTTGAAGTTATTTAATCATATTTTTAATATAGTTATAAACAAATGTACCACTGTTAATTATGTTCAGGCGTGCAAGTTCAAAGATAGTAGAAGGCTTACTGTTTAGGATGAATTGGGAAAATAATGCATTTTGTAAGTTCCCTAGTAACACAGGCATGGAAAACATGCAAATAGAAGGCCAAGGCCCATCGAATATAATAGTTATTGGTGCTTCCGACCGTAAGGGCTTTTATAAATATAAAGTTCTCCATAAATGTTGATTCCAGAGTCAATTTTTCCAATTCCCAATGCTATTCCTTTTTTTTTTTTTGATGATTAAGTAGGTTTGCATCAGTTCTTGACTTGTCTGGTAATTTCACTTACGTGTTGGCTTCAGTACTTGTCACTTGAAAATCCTATGAATCCTAAAGAATCAATGAATATTCCCTCAACATGAGTGAAGAGTAAAGGTCAATTGCTCTTGATTCAAACAATGATCAGTCAATGTACATTGACTTGCCCCCGTTGAAAAAATAGAAAAAAGAAAGTACAGATATGACACCAAATACATTCCTTCATTTCAAATCTTATCTAATTGTTTCTGGAATAAGGATATTGCAGATATTTGAATTAGACAAGGAGCAGTGGATGTAAATCATTTTTTTTAATCCTCTGCCCATTGGCAAGCCTAGTGTGGGTGTTTTTTTTAAACATCTTTTGGTGTTGGTTGGGCTATCCCTAGAACTGTTATGTCCTGTTGGAGAGTTGGAGTTTCAGGCTTATGAATTGTAGAGGGTCTATTCTATGGGACTGCTCTCTTGTTACAGTTATGTGGGTGGTGTGAAAGGAAGTAACTGAAAGTTATGGAACAAAGTGGATAACTAGAAGGGAAAACTAGAAAGGCTCGTGCTCAAGTGATTTGGTGGATAGCATCTATCATGCAGAAGTTCTATGGAAAAAGTTCATCTTTGTAAGTGTTGGAAAGAATGGTCTCTTGTTGCAGTTATGCGGGTGATGTGGAAGGAAATAACTGAAAGTTATGGAACAAAGTGGATAATTTAGAAGGGAAAACTAGAATGGCTCGTGCTCAAGTGATTCGGTGGATAGCATCTATCATTCAAAAGTTCTACGGAAAAAAGTTCATCTTTGTAGGTGTTGGAAAGAATGGCTATGAATTGATGTTTTTTATTAATGTCATTTTAATTTGTATTTGTGAAGGGGGACTGGTGCCTGTAGGCCTGTCCAGTTTTATATTTTTATTTTTGGTTGAATAAAGTTATCACTTATCCATTGCCATTTTTCTTTAAAAGAGCAGCCTTTTTTTTTTTTTTTTTAATCTGGTACTCCAAAAGCTAAAATTCCTCTAGACGTGCACCATTACGTATCTACATGAACCTTTGCGACTGTGTTATTACCTAATGGTGCTCCATAGCTTAAGATACACATTTACACACAAAAGAAATATAGTTTGCATATGGATCTTCAAATTATCTATTTGGCAGTTCTCATGTCTATCTGCACGCATTCTTGCTAAAGCTTATGTATGTACAAGGCAGTGTTCATAATTTAATGTATTGAATCTCATATGCACTATAATATTTAGTGATGACAACATATCAGGCATTTATAGTTTATACATAATGACATGTAAACCTGTCTGCTTTTGAAGTTGCTTCTATGGCTCAGATTGGCTGCTTGCATATTTGGGAGGGGAGAAAATTTGCTCTTTTCTTTTTAGGGCCAGTTTGTTTGCATTATAATACATAGAAATTGAATACATATAATTCATACCATAAGTAGTTAAAAATGAAGATCACATTTGAATTTTAAAAATGAGCATCAAATAACCTTTCTTTATAGGGAAATTTAATCAAAAGAAGATGAGAAGTGAACTACTTGGGTGATGGATGGTAGTTCATTTCCCATCTTGTTTTGATTCTGTTTCCCTAAAAGGAAAGGTTATTTGTTGCTCATTTTTTAAAATGCACCTTTGATTTTCATTTTTAATTAGTAGTGGTATGAATTCCATATATTCAATTCCTATGTATTTTAATGCAAACAAACAGGCCCTTGGTATTTGCAATCTTCTTCTGACTTCTGAATATCAGTTGAAACTTGAAAGTACTGTGCTCCTCAAACAGCAAGGAGCCATTACAGCTTAATGATGATTTGACGTTCATGAATTCGTCATTGAACTCTTCTAGTTCTACTATTTGTCTTTCATGTATTTTTATGTCATATAATTGGATGTATAATAAAAAAACTGGAGCTCTGCCTCTAGATGGCTAAATGAATAAAAAAAAAAATCCTTTCTAGATGATTTTTCTGCAATATTCTGCATGCCTTTTGTAAGGTGTTTTATGAATCCAATCATGAGTAATTCTTTCCACTTATTCTTGTTGGAGTTTATACATATTCTTCAGGGGTCATTTGGCATTTTCCTATGGTGTGCATGGGAAAGTGGGAGGGCAGGAAAGTGTGAAAGGTGAAGGTGAAGAGCCAGGGGCGAATACCATAAAAAAATTTCATGTGCTGTCTCTGTGTGTGTTGAGGTAGTGGGTGGGGGCTTTCGGGAAGTATTCATGGGCGTTAATTGATGGTCACTTGTATTTATCCATCATTGAACTTCAGGCCTTCACCCTTATATTAATGCCACTTTTCTAGGTAAACCATGGATAAAATGAAGTGTCATCATACCTTCCATATTTTTATACTTCTGATTGTAAACATTTTTTTCCATCATTGTTGTCAACTTGTGGCCATTGCAAACTGGTTTATATTATTGAGGTTTTATTCAATAACATTAGCCAATGCAACAATGATGCTTCTTGTAGGCACCTAGAAAAGTGACTCGTGCAACAACTGCTCAGAGGTGTATTCGGACAAATGATGTGGATAATGTGGGTAGAACAACTCGACATCAAACCTTTTTTGAGATGCTCGGGAACTTCAGCTTTGGTGATTACTTCAAGAGGGAAGCAATTAATTGGGCATGGGATCTTACAACCAAGGAGTATGCGTAAACTCTTATTGGATGGGCCATAAGCTTTAGATTGGTAATTTTTGTGTTTTTTAATAGAAGATGATCGCTAATTGGTAAACCCTATATCTTAGCCATTACTAATTGGTAATGGGTGCAATTTGATTGTAGCCTTATGTTAAAGAGGCATTGAAATGGTTAGAAAAGTTTGGTACAACAGTCCATTTTGCAAGCCCTTGATTTAGTGGTTACAAGCATTCAAATGGATTGAGATTGCACCCACTTAATGCTATTCACTGTTAAAGGGCATCACTGCTGTTTTCTCCTTGCAATGGAAATTCTTATTTGTAACTAATGGTAAATAAAAAAATTCTGCTATTCTGATTTCTCAAGTTGATCATGCTTTATACAACATTGGTTGCTCTATAAAGTTCTTATTCCTTTTCCATTTTCCATCAGCTCCTGTGTAATGTGCATAGCTCACATTGTAACATATTACTTCCATAGGTTTGGATTGCCCCCTGAGCGATTGTGGATTAGTGTTTTTGAAGATGATGATGAATCATTTTCTATATGGCGTGATGAGGTGAGTCATACAAATTCATTACTAATTATGTGCTAGGCAAATGGTGTATATTTATTGTATGCTTTCCTTTAATTGGCACATGATGTTGAACTCATCTTACACTTATCTAGTCAGGGACATGTCTCATTTTCTAATCTTTTCGGCTGGAGATAACGGATTGAGTTTTTTAGATTGACAAAATGAATTCTTTTCCTCCCAATCAAGTTCTATCATTTTATTACCATTCAAAAAATAATAATAATAATAATTCTTTTACTCCCAATCAGGTTCTAACATTTTATTACCCTTCAAAATAAAAAGGTTCTATCATGGTATTGCTGCCAATTTAATAAGGATTTGACACATAGGGTCTCATGATCCCCTAAAAGCATTTGACATATGGAAGCAGCTTGTGGGCCCCCTCCCCATCCCCTTACTGTAGAAGATAATGGGCCCTGTAAAACAAGGTTTAGGCCCAGCCCATTAAGGCCATATACAGCCTGTATATAGTCCCATTCGTGGGAGCCCAGCCCATTATCTTCTACAATTACCCTCTCTCTAATTGTCATGCACCCAAACTTTGATATTAATTGGAGTTAATATTGAATGTTCCAACATTTTTTAGAAAAGCACAAAATCCATACCTATACTAGTCTGATTAATAATTTCTGAGCTATCCATATTCCACATTCGACCCATAGGTCTTCTCATCCCCCCCTCCCATTGAGTGGCCATGCCCAGCTGGAACAATAAGTTGTGTGGTACAGTTTATTGGGGGACCGATGTCATTTATGTATGGATGACTAGAAAAACCAGGGTTAGTTTTGAAAAGTGCACCATTGTTTGTGGAACCCCACTTGATTCATCCTCATTGTGCAATCCATTAACTGAAAAGCTCCCAACTTAACTTCATTTGGAGTAAGGTTAACCATTGGACTAACACATTAAAAAGCATGGTTAACCTATGTTTGCCCAATCTAATGGTTAGGAACAATCAGTAGGAATGAAATATCATTCTGTGATAGAAAAACATTTGTGCACGTGTTTGGACATTTTGAGTCTTTAAAAGGTGAACCTCACTGTATGGTGTAAAAAATCATCATTTTTGTGGGTTTTAATCATGTTTTGTCAGTCCAATGGCGAATATCATTCCTTCAATATTGGAGCTTGGAGTCAGTCAAAGTATACATACTTAGGCAAACAATTTGGATTGTCAAGGGCATCACTTGTACATTTCTAAGAATGCAAAGTCAAGCATATGCCATCATCTCTCTCTCTCTCTCTCTCTCTCTCTCTCTCTCTCACGTTTAAATCAAAGAAAATAATGATTTATAAGTTAATTGTGGATATAGTCATAAGTTACCAAGTGCTTAGGGTGTCTTATGTCTATGGTAATAAATGATTCGAGTTTCTTAACATCTCCAAACACTTCTACTCCATTCCAATAGGAATCTGGGTTACGTTTTTGCTGCTCCCTGAAGTGGGCCGACTTGTACAATTTACCCATAATGGACATAACTTGAGGTCTTAGAATGATTTCAGTGTGTATCTTGTTCATTCTTTTCTATTCATTGTTCTATTATAAACCACAGAGCATATTTTTCAAGGCATAACTCTAGAGCTCCAAATCCTGGTTGGAAATATTATTGTGCCTACCGAAATAGCAGTTAGTGAATGTATGTTACCACACTCTTGTTTAAATAGAACATGCATAACCCTGAGTCCCTGAAGCTAAACACGACTCCTTCCTTGCCAAGCATGTCCATGGTTCTGCACATGCAAATATGTGCATGTTTGCTGCATAGAATATGCATCAGGTGGGCCTACCTTGTGGATTGCCTGTCCCAGATCCGGCTAGTCTACTGAGCAGGCCAACCTCACATGTGACGGGTGTAGGCCATCGGCTGAGTTCTTGTTTTATTTTATTTTATTTATTTGTTTTTTGGTCGGATTTTCTGGTGACAAACTATGTAATAATATGTACTAACAGGGTTCTGTCATCAGGTGGGCGTTCCTGTGCAGCAAATAAAGCGGATGGGTGAGGATGACAACTTCTGGACCAGTGGGGTGACTGGTCCTTGTGGTCCATGCTCTGAGATATATTATGATTTCCATCCTGAGTGGGGACATTCGGATGTGGTGTGTATTATTTAAGTCAAGTTGTTATACATTATAACCTTTTGTTTGTAAGGGCAATGTTCTACAATAAGCAGATTGCAAACTTCTCATTTGCAGTCTAGCTCGTGGGGCCCCACTTAGATACATATTTATCAGTGAGGATGATGGAGTACGTGGAAAGGTTTCCTTATGGAGAAGGATCAACAGAAAAATCAGCCCCATCAAGTCATCCTTGCTCTTGATTTAATAGCCATTAAATTTAGTAGTCTTTTAACCATGCATTTCTTTGAGATTCAATCCAACAGGTGGATAAAGGTTTGATGAGAGTGAAATTGGGGCTGGTGTCAAATCTTTCTTCTTTTTTTTTTTTTGGTGGGGTGGGGGGGGGGGGGGGGGGGGGGGGGGAGGGAGGCGGCATTGATAAAAAGGTGTGCCCAACGGGGCTGGACTGCATATATAGTTGCTCGGAGTAGAACATTTCTCTTGTTTGTAATTTATAACATGTTAATGTGTATTGATTTTATGTGAATGCATGCACAGGATTTGGGAGATGATGTGTATTGATTTTATGTGAATGCATGCACAGGATTTGGGAGATGATGCTAGGTTTATAGAGTTCTACAATCTGGTATTCATGCAGTATAACAAGAAGGATGATGGATCACTTGAACCCCTAAAAGATAAAAATATTGATACGGGGTTGGGCCTTGAGCGTATGGCTCGTATCCTCCAAAAGGTAATGTCACACTTTGACACATTAGCACTGCAGTGATTTCTGTTAAACATGAGGAGAAAAAAACATAATTGATGCTAGAAATACCATTCTTTAAGGATGATCTCACAACTTTTTTCTATATGGATGACATGCATCTATGTTAATGACATTTTTATCTGTTTCTTGTTATTAAACTTTGATGTTGATTGATAAGTTGTTTATGATACTATGTAAAAAATATCTTATATGCAACTAATTTAAAAATGTCTCATAATTTTGTTGTGTATGATGCAACTTCATGTTTAGCTGTTCGGGTTTGCATGTTGCAGAACTATTTTACGAAATAGCCACAAAACACATATATTTGGATGTAACATGACATTTTCATATAATTAGCAGTAAGTTTACTGATAAAACTGGTAAAAAAAAAAAAAATCAATTAGTTCCATTGAAACACACCATTGGGAAAAAAGAAGAAGAAAAACCAATAGTTTCACTGAAACATGATAAAACCTAGTTCATATTTTCTTAGGCTATTCTCTTGACCTCTTGAGGTTACTTGGGACAAAAGCAGAAGCCCAAACCATGTCAGAATCCTAACAGCACTGGTGATCTGTTTATCACAAAGACAATATGAGTGGTGGTGCAACTCCATTATCAGATGTCTGATCAATCTGTGCAGCTAGTTTGTTGCATACATTGGTTGCGGATGCAACAAGTCAGTGTTCTGTTTATTAGGAGTTAATTGATTCCAAAGGGGTTGAAGATAATTAGAATTATGTTCCTAGTCCAATTTGAGTGCTTTCGGGAGCATTTAGGGGTAGCATCGTTAGGGGATAAATTAAGATAGACTTATTTGAGATGGTTCTGGCATGTCCAACACAGGCCAAAAATGGCACAGTTGAGGAAATTTTTTCCATGAAGGTTGATGGCCTACCAATGAAAGGGGTATGCCCTAGAGGACATGGATGGAATTAGTAAGGGTAGATACGAAGAAGTGCAACCTATCGGATGATTTGGCTTAGGATAGATAGGAATGGAGAAACAGAGTTCATGTAGCTGACCCCCACATAGTTGTGACAAGACTTTGATGATGATGATGATGCTTAGTGCAATTTGAGTAGCAATCATTGTGTTGAACTTCACTACCAATTTGTTACTCGATTGACATCTACACTTAAGCTTGAGGGGGATTATTCGCCTATTGTATTGCAGTTGCCATTTTATTCTTTGATTCTATCTCTTTACATGTAAAATGGTAATTTTGTCATTTATAAAATGACTCAGTTAATAAGATGAAGTGGTCAACTAGTAGTAGTTGCCTCTGCTGAGAGATTTGTCCATCTTTTTTTCTCATCTTCCTCTGCAAGCAATTTTATCTATCAAAATGGGAAGACACCAAATAGATAAGAAAGTAAAAGCTGTACAATTCAAAAATAGCCATAAGGATATCCATTGGTGGATTCCTTGGTTCATAATGTGTAAGAAATTTTTTATTCCAGCACTTTCATATATATATATATGTGTGTGTGTGTGCGCGCGCACGAGCGCGCCTATTAAAGTTTGTTGTGCTTCCTCCCTTTTTTGACACATTTACATATTGCAGGTTCCAAACAATTATGAAACCGACTTGATTTATCCCATTATAGAGAAGGCATCAGAATTGGCTGGAATTTCTTACACAGATGCTGACGATCGGATGAAGACCAATCTCAAAGTATGATGTTGTTTGATGATCTTTTGTGTTCCATTTAAGAATGTTAATGAAAAATATGTGAATGTGGCATTATCTTTTAATTCTTTTCATTCTTCAACATCTTCCAGATTATTGGTGATCACATGCGTGCAGTTGTTTATCTCATTTCGGATGGGGTTTTCCCATCAAATATTGGGAGAGGTTATGTGGTTAGGAGGCTCATCAGAAGGGCTGTTCGTACAGGCAGGTTACTTGGTATAAAGGGTGATGGCAAGGGAAATCTTGAAGGAGCTTTTCTACCTACAATTGCGGAGACAGTAATAGAGTTAAGCACCTACATAGACTCAGAAGTAAAGGCTAGAACAACTCGAATTTTGGAGGAGCTGAAAAGGGAAGAGCTGCGTTTTGTACTTACATTGGAGAGAGGAGAAAAGCTACTTGAACAGTTATTGACTGATGCACTATTAACTGCTCAGGAAAATGGAAGCAAACCATGTTTGTCTGGAAAGGATGCATTCCTTTTGTATGACACATATGGTTTCCCTGTTGAAATAACAATTGAAGTTGCTGAAGAGCGAGGTGTTAGTGTAGATATGAAGGATTTTGATATTCAAATGGAGAACCAAAAACGTCAATCTCAGGCTGCTCATAATGTCGTTAAACTTTCAGTTGGAAGTGTGTCAGAGCTTAAAGAGTGTGTTTCTGACACTGAATTTGTAGGGTATGACACCCTTTCTGCCAGGGCAGTTGTTGAGGGCCTTCTGGTCAATGGAAACCCAGTCATTCATGTTTCTGAAGGAAGCGATGTTGAAATTTTGCTCAACAAGACACCTTTTTATGCTGAATCAGGTGGTCAAATAGGTGATCATGGATTTCTCTATGTATTGGGATCTGAAGAAACAGAACACAAAGCTGTTGTGGAGATCAAAGATGTCCAAAAATCTCTTGGAAATATCTTTGTTCATAAGGGTACTATTAAGGAGGGGACTGTGGAGGTTGGAACAGAAGTAGATGCTGCAGTAGATGCAAATTTGAGACAGCGGGCTAAGGTGCATGCATACTTAGTAGATGTCTATTCCTTTTACTTCTTGAAGTAGTTTCATCTTTTAAATGTTTGTTGAAGTGCTTTATAGTGAAATTCCAAGTGGATGGGATTGCTTTAGAGAATTCACTATACTTAATAATGATTTGCTTGTTGGTTACATTGTTATTCGTATGTTTTTTTTTTTTTTAGAACAATACACACTTGAAAATTTAATGTTTATTTTTGCATGTTGGTCAATAAGATCATTGTTGAAGGCCTTCCCTTTCATTTGGCTTACCTATCATTTTCTTGTTACATTAAGTTATACTCATAATCTCACACCTCATTGCATTTGCTTGTTTCACATCAAACAGCTCCATGGATGATCAGAGGCTTTCTAGGGAACAATTCAATTTTCTTAACTAGTGCTAGTCTGTCTGCTATCATCTCATCATCATAATCATCATCATCATCATTTGTTCTTGTCTTTCATCGTCAGCATAGCCTTAAACCGTTAATTCTAAAATAAGCTGTTCATATTTCCCATCTTCCTTATATATTGTGTGCAAGTGAGATCTCTCTTCCTATTATGGTGTATGGAAGTCATCTCTCTCTCTCTCTATATATATATATATATATATATAGAGAGAGAGAGAGAGAGAGAGAGAGAGAAAGAGAGAGAGAGAGGCAAACGATCAGGTGCGGATGTATCATGTATTGCATTGTGTGGGACATAACATGATGCTCACCGGGGTCCCCATCTGATCAACCCATTTCTATAACCCTAAACCCCATCCCCTTAGATGTCATGAATCCCATGGGTTTTACACCAAGCTGAATGGACTGGTCCGTTGGATTGAAATCCTTTTTTTTTTTTTTTTTTTACATTTTAGAACTTAGGGCCACAGATCAAGGGGTTAGGCTGATGGGATTGACTTGAAGTTTCATATATGCACTGGTCCCATTTGGATCATTCCATCACCCACCTCATCCTTGATTGTTGGGGCCCTAGCTGGCTGTCTTTCTCAGTCTTCTGTGCAAGACATCTGCACCTGACCATGCCCATATATGTTATATGTATATATATATATATATATATATATAGGGGCCAGCTCTCCTAAGCTGCAGCTTAGCTTATCCTAAGCTGAAACATGGCTGGTCCCACAAAATCAAAGTTGATCATGCTGTTTTTTGGATGATGATCATCTCAAAAATCAAGATAAATCCAGACAGAATTGGATTTTTCAGTTCAATTATGCAAAAAACAGATATAATTAAGTTTAATTTGTGAGACCAGCCATATTCCGGCTTAGGATAAGGTAAGCTGCAACTTAGGAGAGCTCTGCTCATATATATATATATATATATATATATATATATGTATGTTCGTGTGTTTGCGCTTGTGTGCATGCAAGCCTCATATACTTTGATTCCTTATGGTTCTGATAAAATCATTTTCTGTTGCCTTGTTTCTTACTTGAAAAAGTTCTTGTATCCCATGAGATTAATTCAGTCAGATAACTCTCGAAGGCATAGTTGGACGGATGGGGACATATATATATCTATAGAGGTGGAAAGGGCCCTGAGCGAAACTGGAAGGTGCTCATTATTGCAAGTGACAAACAGGGAAATTGGATTGGCAATTCGAGACTACAAAGCTTAATTATTATAAATCATAGCTCTTGGATCTCATCCGTCACCACCACATTACTCCTTAATTGTAAATGGGCCATAACAGGACATTTGTCTAAATCATGTCATCCTGGCATCATAGAGACAATTCAATAACCCATCTATCATGACTATTTATTTATCATTTGGACTTTGTTTGACACGTGATCGACCTCCAAAAGATATTTTTCTAAAAAACAACATCATTTTTTAAAATTCATGCATGATGTACACTTCTTCCAATGCAGACTTCTGCAGATCCATACAACCATGTTATTTCCATGGAATTATATCTCCTTTCCATATGATATCAAAAGTGAACTTATGAAAAATATTGAAAATGATTTTACACAATGATGTGGTTGAGGCACTTCAAGACAATGATGTGATGGATGCACTTACTTTTCTTTAAAATGGGTCTGATTATATTCTATTGTCACAACTTCTCCTGATCAATATATTACGTTTTTTTATCACATTCTTTTTGTCTTATCCTGAGAATTCCTCCATTGATACAACTTTCCCCACAACGTCTAACTAGTAATTGCACACTGAGTTTTGTGAGTTCTTCAAACATGGGTCTCATAATCAATCATAATCAATTGGTTTATCTTTGACAATGAGTTCAGTGATATTCATTTCTTGACTTTTAGGGAGTTCAATAATATTCATCATTTATTCTTCTTTAAACATGGATCTCATAATTAATTGCATTTTTTTTTTTTGGTATGGCTTTTATGGAGTTCAGCAACATTCATTGCTTGAGTTATTTTTCTTTTAACATGGATCTCATGGTCAGCTGCACTTTCTTTAAGTTTTATGTAGTTAAGTGAATAATCATTTCTTGCTGATGCATTAATTACATTGATTTTGCAAGTGATATTCTTATACATGGATCTCATAATTGATTGCATGTTCTGTGAGTTTTATGAAGTTAAATGGTATTCATTGATTGAGTTTTACGTAGTTCAGTGATATTCATTGATTGTTGATGCATTGCTATATTTCCATGTAATAGTAATTACATTAGCTTTTCCATTTTAATATATTTTCTTCATTATGTTGTTGTACAGTTCACATTGGATTGCTCTTTGATTATGTGTCATGCTAAATTTTTTTGTATGTTTTAGGTTCATCACACTGCTACACATTTGCTACAAGCTGCCCTCAAAAGTGTGATTGGCCAGGAAACATCTCAAGCTGGTTCCTTGGTAGCTTTTGATCGTCTCCGGTTTGATTTCAACTTCCACAGGCCACTGTCAGAGCATGAATTGACTGAAGTTGAAGGATCAATCAACAGATGGATTGGGAATGCTACGTATCTTCAAACTAAAGTAATGGCACTGACTGATGCCAAAAGCGCTGGAGCAATTGCAATGTTTGGTGAAAAATACGGAGAACAGGTCTGCATTTGTAGAAAACCTCTCCATCACCCTCTTCATCATCTTGTGGTTTATTTAAAGGAAAAAAACGAGGAGAAAGAGCGAGAATAATCACAACGATTTTCGAACTAAGATCAAGAAAGAGAAATCACGCCTTCCTACCATGAAAAAAATATAAATAAATAAAGAAGAGAAACTGTTATCAGTCTCATATTAATCTTTACATGATCCTGCAAAATACTGTGTTTTTTCCATTTAAGTGATGGGAAATATACTATAAAATAATCATTGTTGAAGCTATTACTCATCCAAAGAAATACTATTAGAATCATCATTATCATCGTTGTCATTGCTATCTCATCAACAATGAGGCCTTGCCTCATCTATCTATGTGCCTTACCTCATTTATCTTAAAATCTAGCATTCCTTTCCTTACTACTTCATTCCAGGTCTTTATTGGTGTCTCCTTCTCTAGTTCATGGTTTTGAAGATTTTATTTTCCATTTGCATGCCCAAACCATCTCAAACAACATTCCATAATCTTCTGTCTACGTACCCACTTCTGTATTCCTCCATGTGTCCATACTCTTATCATTTGCAAGTCCCTAGTCCGATTGATGAGGGTTTTGTCAGATAGTCGCTACTAATTTCCTCTAGAGAAAAATTTATCTTACCTTATCTAACATACCATATGTAATTTAATGTCTTCTTGCCCACCATGACATGCCTAGTATTTCTAAATCTAGAGAAATTCATGTGATCACTTTACATTTTTTTTTTTTTGTTTTCGTGATTTCTTTTAGGTACGAGTTGTAGAGGTCCCTGGTGTATCAATGGAACTTTGTGGTGGGACCCATGTGAGTAATACTGCTGAAATACGTGCCTTCAAAATAATTTCAGAGCAGGGAATTGCATCTGGAATTAGACGTATTGAAGCTGTCGCTGGTGATGCTTTTCTTGATTATATCAATGTTCGAGATAACCATATGAGACGTCTATGCTCTACCTTGAAGGTACATCTTCTTCTGGGTTTTTGTCACTCCATTAATCTGTACTCTTTTGCCTACTCTTTTCTTTTTCATGTAAGAAATTAAAATTTTCCTCTACAAGGCATCTCATCATTTACAAGCGTACTGAATTGTTAAATGTCTGAGGGGGAATAAATTTTTCGATTTAAGCATTGCCATTTAGATGGTTTGGCCATGTTAGAAGGCGGCCAATGGAAGCACCTGTTAAAAGGTGTGAAGGCATAGAGATTGCCAGGAGTAGGAGAGGGAGAGGGAGACCCAAGAGAAGTTGGAAAGAAACTATTAAACACGACCTTGCCTACATGGATCTAACGGAGGACATGGCCCTAAACAGATTTGATTGGCGTCGTCAAATCCATATAGCCGACCCCACCTAGTGGGAAAAGGCTTGGTTTGGTTTGGTTTGGTTTGGTTAAGCATTGCCATTTGCTGGTCTTGCTGATCCTTGTATGCGCTTTGGGGCACATCTCTTGTAACATGAAAAGAGATTAGTTATAGATCAGGATCGTGAATGGGCACATATCATTTGCTAGTTTAGTTTTCTACTTGTTGGAAGAAAGATGCGATCAAATCCTAAAATGGATAAATAGGGTGTTTTAATATTATCAAGGGTGTATATCTCTTCATTCTGCATCTAATTGTTCTGATCTTCATTTAGTGCAAGTTCTAGTGCCGACAAGAGTAGGATATTTGTTAAATATTATGCCAATCCATGCTACAGAGCTCGTCAGTTCTTTTCAATTACCCCTCCCTCTTCCAACCTGAACTGAGCCCAAACTTTCTAAAAATAAAAAAGAGTCCAGGCCAATTGATCTAACATTGCAGAGTCATAATGATTGCAAAAGGTGTTCTACATTCTGTAGCTAGGGTTTGTTGGACCTTGATCACGTGTCTAGTGACTTCACCTGTTTGTGTAGGTCATGCTGATGCAGGTTAGAATCATAACTCATGGCATGCTTTCTGCAACTATCAAATAAATTCCGTGTCATTGTTTTCTATGACTTTCTTTTATACCAAACAAAGTTATGGAAATTGTCTTCATCTTTTTTTCTTTTTGAATTGTCTTCTTTTCAGGTAAAAGCTGAAGAAGTGACTGCTAGGGTAGAAAACCTGTTGGAGGAGCTACGCATCATGAGGAATGAAGTGTCTGTGCTGCGTTCTCAAGCAGCAACCAACAAAGCATCGGCAGTCATAAGCAAAGCCATCTCAATAGGAACTTCCAATATCAGGTAATCATCTTGTTGAAACTAGTACCATATTGCTTCAGAAATTGACCACTATAACTCTTTAATGAGAAAAATAAAAATTATTTCCAGGGTTCTTGTTGAGAGTATGGATGATATGGATTCTGATTCACTGAAAAGTGCTGCTGAATATGTTGTGGATTCACTGCAAGATCCCGCTGCTGTGGTTTTGGGCTCATGCCCGGGTGAAGGGAAGGTGAGCCTGGCTGCATCATTTACTCCTGGAATTGTTGATTTGGGGATTGAAGCAGGAAAATTTATTGGGCCTATAGCTAAAATATGTGGAGGAGGAGGGGGTGGCAGGCCTAATTTTGCCCAAGCAGGTGGAAGGAAGCCTGAGAACCTGTTGAATGCCCTTGAGAAAGCCCGAACTGATCTTATTGGGACACTTTCTGAAAAAGCAAGCTGAAATATAGAATTGACTCTCGTTTTTTAGTGTAAAAAAAAATCAATTCCCTGATTTGGCACTAATGGGGTCAAGCATTCGAATCATGTGTTGCCATTAATCTGTTTATAACATTAGAAAGTTCAAATGTGGGTGTGCTGGTGGGGGGATTTGGTTGGGGTGAGCGAAGATGCTTCCACACGAATGTGGGTTCCATATGTGGATTAAATTTGTTTTGTTCATACAAACTTTAGTGCTGATTTTTGCCATATTTGTATAGTTTGATGGTGATTTTTGTATTGTTTTGGAGGGTTGTGATTAGTACATCAAGGTTCTAAATATATGGCATATTAGGATGCTCTTAAGATCTATGCCTTTTCACATCCTGTTGACATCAACGGCTCCCCTCTATGACACTTTTTCACTTATTTAGGTCCCCTGGTAATGTCAGTTGCTATACTTTCAAAATCTCATGGAGGATCTTATTTATCCATCTTAATACACTATAAAACGATATGGTGCAGAAGAGTGGGAGTAAGAATTGGCTTTAGCTTATCACTGAATTGGGCCCCACTTGCTTTACACCTGATGACTTGTAGCAGGATTCTTCATCTCTGGCAAAGTTATGGGTGTCCCAGCTTGGGATTATATCCCTTCTTATACATCATCATGTGTGTATCCACAGAAAGGATGGATGGCAGTAGTTGGTTATGAAATCAGCTCGTTTGAATGTAGGATGGGCATGTTACTTGTCTCACTGAATAAACTTCTCAGATCAAAATGCAAAACAGGAATGCCCCAAAAATATCTGGAGTGGAGTCCATCCATGCTTTTCCTTGTACAATGAGGAGAACACTGGTTTTACAATTGTCTTACTATCCATCTATTTGTGGCCCTCTGATTAAATAATAGTAATGTTTGTCCCATCAATTGGGCTTTTTGGCATGATATGCACCGTTTGATCAATGGTTTGAATCACCAACTTGTAGGAAGGATCATAATGAACATGATTAAAGCATAAACAAGGTTGTTCGCAATTTAATAAGAGGCCTTCTGCCTCATTTTAGTCCTTGGGATTGCTAAAACTTGTTCCAAAAAGCCTATGCCTGCATGAACATGGTCACCAGTTGCTCGGCCTACTTCCGGGCTTGATTTTCCAGCGATGCAGTCTTCATATCTCTCCAAAAATTATCAACTACGGATCCCCTGTTCGGTCCAAACAGAGAGACAGATAAGGGGGTGGAGGAAAGAGAAACTTCTCATCTGCCCCCATACGTGTCACCCCCCTTTTGGTCCAAACAGGGGACCAAACAGGGAATCTGTTTCCAAAATTATCCCATTCTGGAAAAACATGGTGATTCTTTGATAAGGATCACTCTGTTAGTTCGCATACAATACATAATAAGAACTGAATATATAAGAACTCATTGTGAAATGAGCTCCACGGAAGGATTACTAAAGTCTTCAGGGATGAAGGATATAAGGTGGAAATGTAGATGTGCTCTTGACCTTCCTATGATGGTGGCTATGTAGATGGGTCCTTAACTTTCCTACGGTAATGGTTGAGTATTTATTTTCCATTATCCCTTAACTCAATTTCCATTAAAAAGGTGGAGGGAGATTATTTGATGGTTATTTTTAGATTTTCACCTTCGGTTTTTCATTTTTAAGACCATTTATAGAAATACAATCATCGATACTCAATTCCATGGAACAAACAGCCCCAAATATGATTTCAATCGGATTGCTGTGACCCTTGACCAAGCGTCGAAAGTTAATGGTTTCATATGAAATAACTAACTTGACCAATTGTGCTATGCAATAAAAAATAAAAAATAGTAGTATTGACAGGGATCAACATTTTAAATATATAATTATATTTTCTTTTATGAATTGATCACAATTAAAACTCTATTAGCATAAAAAATTAGAAAATAAAAAGTAAAGAAATCATAAAATTTATTAGAAATAAGAAACTAATACAAATTCAAGGTGAAAAATTAATGAAGTCAAAAGAGAAATGTGTTCTTACTGCCCTTAAGATATACACTAAAAATAACTAAAACAAGAGTGCAACTCCTAGAATTGCTATAACCCCAAGGGGGGGTAGCTCAGTTGGCCTAGGACCATGGTTTGCACCTGAAGGTTGTAGGTTCGAAATTGCACTATCACACTGGGGCTACAAGGGAGTTTACCCGGCTTCCCTCTGGACCCGGAGGGATTAGTCCGGCCCCAAGGGTTGAGAACCCTCTGATAGCAGGGAAAAAAGAAAAACTCCTAGCAGTGCTATAATATCTAATAATTAAACTCGCAGTTAGATTTATCATGCGTAAATCCATAAGCATACAAGGTGAGACGATGATTGTAAACTGTTTTGGGCCTGACGTGTGGGTTGACTGATGGATTTTAGTTCTTTGAAGAAAGATAAGAGTCTAATTCTACGAGTGAAATAACTCCAATTCTCTCAGGAATAAAAAAAACTTTATTCAAGTCCGCATTATTCTCAAATTCTCAAAAGATATTTAAATGGGGCCAGCACTAAAATACAATCAGTCAAAATTACAACCCCTTTTTTAAAGGTTCTATAGGAAACTTTAAATCAGAAAAGAGTCTGGTCAAGTTTATTATCTGGTTAATGAGAGGAATGATAATGGAATCGATTTGCACTTACAGCTGTAGGACCCACTGAAGGATTATTGTATAGGGATATTGCCCATATAACGATTATTAGACCGCCTATGAATTGTTGAATCTCGGTATTTTCCAGATGACTTTTCATGCAATATCCAAAGGTTATGCGATATCACACACATCGGGCCATACAATATCACGCATAATATCGCCCTGTGTGATATCCTAGAGCCATGCAATGTCGCACCATTATTATATGAACAGCTTTGCAGGAAATATTTAAACTTGAGAGATATTCAAGTGCATCTATCCCGCACCATTGTGGTGAGGGACACCCCCTTTTTAAAAAATTTCAAGTACAAAGTAGAAGTACAAAAAAAAAGAAGTACACTTCTCTTTTGTACTTGAAACTTCCCAAAAAAGGATATCCCCCACCACAATGGTGAGAGATAGATACACTTAAATATTCTCCTTTAAACTTTACCTTTTATGGGGCACATTTCAAGTTTAAATGCAATTGGAAGGACCCTATTGTATATGTTAAGATGAGTCCGGATGTTAAGAGGAGTCCGGATCTTGTCACAACATGGGAACCATGTAACACATGCCATTGTGGGGCCTACATAGAGATTATTTGGACTGTTTAAGATAAATGCTGTTCCCTCCAGTGATATGTCATTGAGTTCTAGTTCAAAAGGAATGAATCTTACCATACGGTTGAGCACTGGACCAAAAAAATATGATTAAAACCATGTGAGTAACTATGCCACATCATCCTATCAAAAAAAAAAAAAAAAAAAAAATCTATGCCACATCAGGGCCCAATCAAAATTCCAGCACATGATAAATAAATGGTTTAAAATTATCGGCTTACCCCAAAAATCAATACCGTATCCCGTATATACCTAAGAAATGCCATATGCATCTAAAATAAATATACAGCAAAGGATTAAACATTTAGAAGACTAACAACAACATTGACAATCAATTCTAAGGGTTTTGACAAATTAGTCTTACTTAAATCTGATATTTTCAATTTTATGACTTAAATTTAGATAATACCATCAGAGTCGTTTGACTCTGGTCAACACTAATTTTTAAATTTTTTAACACCATATCCCATGATATCATGGGATTTATCTGTAATATCCTGAGCCCTACTATCGGGGTTGGAATATTTAATTATGTATTTACGTTTTATTTCCATAAACTTTATAATATTCTGTTCTCTCGAATAATTAATATAAATAACATGATTAAAGTTATTTTTAGTGGGATGCCTTTTTATTTTGTAGAGACCCGTTGTTGTAAGATATTAGGACCCAACTTCTTTATTGTAACAGGAAGCGGACACTTGTAGTAGGAGACTTATGTTTGAAATAGGACTCCCAATTCTGGTAGGAACGAACCTTGCTCCACAGTGTTCCTAGGAAGAAAAACTATTTATAGGACCTCTCCCTTCCCATTCTTCCCACAAACAGCTATCAGACTTTCCCTGAGGAATCCAAATCCTAGGCTAGATACAGAGAAGTTTGTGAGAGTTGAAGAAGGAAGAAGAAGAGGAAGCCTTGTGGTTGAAGTGGTGCATATCAGGTGAGTAAGAATTCCCCATTTACGTACGTCGATGGCTATAATGAATGTGTTTGTTTTTGTAAGATCTGCAATAATTGTTTTTCCTGTACTGATTGGATTTTTGAACATTGATTGATGCTTTGAATTTCCTATGATCAATTGGATCTTTATGTATAGAGCTGTGGTGTCGAGTACATCATATATAGTATATGGATTTGAGGCCTGATATAGAGACAAGAATTTTGTGATTTGATTAGATAGAATTGGTGTGGATCTTAGACAAGATTTCTCACGTAGAGAGATCATGTAACAGCAGGTATCAGGCCAGAAATCTGGGATTTCCAGGTTCTGGTCATGATTTGCAGGTTGGGGGAGACTGAGGCTGTGGGACCCGTGGTCCGCTTGATGATGAATCTGGTCCATGGATCCGGAAGTGGACCCAACTTGAGTGGACCCCGTTTGGCCAACCATCCATGCACTTCAAAACCAGGAAGCAAGCGTGATTGAACAAGAAAAAGGGCTATTGGTCGACGGCCTTTGTGGGACCCTAGTAGTGGTGGACCCAGTAGAAGTGGGTCCCATCTGCCCCACCATCCAGTTTCCTCAAATTCAAGTGGCGTGAACCAATAAGATAGTGTCGACTGTATTTCTCTTGGCATGTGGGACCAGGTGGAGCGCTAGGCGACCCTGTGGGCTGGGCCCAGTGGGGTCCATTATCCACATAGTCCCGCAGCAGCAGGTGTGAGTGTGAGGCTTTTTTTATTATTCCGGAAACATGATATGAATTGCAGAATTGCAAATAGACCCTGCTGGTTTAGCATAATATTCTTTCAAACCCCTTAAGATGTAAAACCTTGAGGGGTGGGACCCACTATCCAGTAGGCTTCAATATGGGAAACATGAGACCATGCAGGGGATCTGTCGAATCTCTGTTTACCTTTGTACCCTTTTCTGAAGATTTCATATAAGCCCCCTACTGTTTTATACAAATTATAATGAAACCCTGAAAACTTTATTTGCAAGTTCTCTAGAGACTCTTGGGCTCTGTACGTATGTTTATTTTAAGGATGGGTTCTGTTCGGTCTTCAAACCTTACATGGAATCCACAATTTACAAATAGACCCTCTTAATTTTAGAGAACCTGAGCAGTATCCCTTTTTATTTATTTCAGGTAAGGATAAGTTAATATTGAATTTGTGGATGACTGATTGAGACCTAATCTTTTTCCATACAAACATATGTGGTCACTCTATGGACTATGGTGCAACATGAACCCTAAATCGATGCTCTTGGTACTCCTATACTACTTTAATTGTTGACTAAAATTATGTTGTTTTTTGACTCGATGGCATCTGATCAGTTGGAATGGAGAACATGATTACCTAAATGATTATGTTGGATTCTGGAATTTTGGTGACATTCTCTGAATACTGTTGTAAGTATGTGAATTCTGCACCACTTAAGTGTATGGAGTATTTGTGTATGAGAACATGTTCCTATTGAAAATATGAGTTTTCCTACTTGGGTTCATATGGTTTTATTATACTGTATTTTAAAATCTCCTTTTTACCATTTTATTCTCTTTAGTTGAACTTAATTTCCAAGTTTCGCTTGATCCTATGAATATAACTGATAGATGGTTAAGATTGATTGACCCATCATGAGCAACTTTTCTATTTTGAATATTTTCAAACAGAACAATTTAATAGTGAATAAAAAAATCATACCTAAGCATTTAGTTGGAGGCAATGCTCAATATTTGTCATTATCCTCTTGAAATTTACTCAGTTGACTCTTTTTTGCATGCATTGGTGTTTCTTCTATTTGAATTGAAGTTCTTACTATGAACAGCATGTTTGAATTTTTTTTTTGGTTCACTTTCAGCAAAAGAAATAATGAAGTTTGGCATGACTGCTAGCGTAGCCCTCATCAGTCTTTTCCTTGTGCTGGGGAGCTTCAACTCTGTGTCGGGGTTCTACCCGAGTAACCCTTCTCACCCGATTGATGAGATTGGACAAGTCATTGAGGGCATCCTTGATATTGAAGCTAAGGAGAGGTGGATTGGATTTGTCTTTGGCATTGGCGTTGCAAATCTCCCTCCTTCTGCGACCGTCTTCTTTCCAACGGGAAAACATTTGTCTGAACAATGGATCATAGATCCTCAAATTATTCGACACCATATTGTCCCTCGTGCTATCTCCTACTGGCAACTCAGTAAGCATTCGGCCGCTCACGACCTCCTTCCCACTCTCCTCCCGTACAAGTTTATCAATGTCACTGGTGACACAATATGCGAAGTTATTTCTGTTGACAATGTCCTCATCACTCACCCTGAGATGTTCAACGATGGTTCCATTGCCATACATGGTGTATCAAGTCTCCTCATGGATCACCATCTCAAAAATGGTGGTCCCAAGATGCCATCATCACCACCTCAGACTCAGCCGCCGCACAAACATCGCGGTCCCAGGATGCCATCACCACCACCTCAGACTCAGCCTCAGCCGCACAAATATGGCGGTCCCAAGATGCCATCACCGCCTCAGACTCAGCCGCACAATCAAGATTATAATGAAGATCAACCTCAGGCATCACCTCGAACTTTACCGTTTGAAATGTCCACCGGCGAAATTCCACCGAGTGCGGCGCCACCTTCCAATGCGTTATCTGCGCCCGCACCTCAGCCATCTGCTAGTGGGGGGACTTCCATCAAACAAGTCTCAATTGCACTCTTAGTAGTAGTTTGGGCAGTCCTCTTATCTTAAATTTCCTTTTTGTTCTAGGACTAGTTAAAATACTTTGATTGACATTCTAGCTGGTAGATCTCTTATTCTGCAGTCCTTGATTCCTTATTTCACTGTTGCTTTTCATTCAATTTTTAGGGTATTGTTTAGTTCACCGTACTCTTATATGAATTTAAGTAATTAATTTTTCAAGTGATCATGGTACAAGATGGTCAAGCCAGTGTTGGTATTTTGGTGAGTATAGCTGTTCAGCTTTATTTATCTGAAAACTATTGGCCTATGATGCCAATGGAATCAATGATGCAGTGGTTAAATTAGTTTTTCCCGGAAATTGTTAACAGCAATTTGGGCTTCAATAAGGATTTTGGCCTTTTGATTGGTGGCTTACAGAAAACTTATTAAAAACTTAAGTCAAAGCAAATGATGGCTATGATATTCCTTTCTGGTATGATATAACCCACATGGACTTCATGCGACGTGTAAAACATAGATGTTATATGAATCCGTCTGGTGTACATACTGTCGTAAGACCTGAATTAATTGGGGCTCTATACGTTCCCATGTTCAAGTCATGGGACCTGACAGATACATGGCACGAGACTTGCAGAGGCACTTGAGTTTTCCATGTGATTTAGTCCTCAATTTGTGCCATATTATAGTATTAGATTAAATAATTTTGAATGGTGGACTTCGAGACCCACATGGTAGTATGGGGACTTATTTTGAGGGCTGTACGTATTGGCTCCCATAATTTGATCTTAGATCCAGGATTTTGACTATTGGTTTTTTTATAGCCCATACATTGATCTTAAAAGATCTATAGGATCTGAAAATCTACCCTTATATTTTAACTGGAACAAATTTGTGTTGTATGGGATCTAAAATTCCAACCTTCTATAACATATTGATCCCCTATTATTGTTATATAGAGACTTGTGTAGTGACGGTGGGATAAGGTCCGATGGGTGTCAAATGGGCCTGGTGCCCCCATAGACCTGGACTGCACTAGTAGGGAGTCTGCTATTGGATTAAAAACTGTCCTTTGGTGACTACAATTCGATGAAAAACAATATCATTTGCACCGAGATGAAATCCTGCTTTGAGTTTCATCTAAACCATCAACTATACTTTCGGAGGGTTTCAACCTTTTGGGCTTGACTCATCCCTCCAGACCCAGAGGGAAGCCTGATAAACTTCCATGTAGTCCCAGTGTGGTAGTGCAATTTCGAGCCTACAACCTCCAAGTGCAAACCGTAGTCCTAGGCCAACTAAACTGCCCCTTGGGGTTAAAACGACAGTTGTGATATAGCTAATCCTATGGAAATTGAATTTTACGTTACTAGTGAATGGATAATTGGTGAGCTGAATTTCACCTTGGAAATCCCAAGGCCACAAAATAGCCTAAGATCTCCCAAGGTTAATTAATTAGATGCTCTAAGAACGGAATTAGATCTAATGTTCATTGGCCATTCTACCCAATGTGTGATACATTAGAGCAATCCTTTTTTTTTTCCTCGTTTTTGGTGTGTGCAGTGGCCGTGTGGTGGTGGTGACAGTAGCTGGGATGGTAGTGATGCATAGTGTTCTAACTATACAAAGCAAAATCTGACAGGTCTCTAGCTTTGTACTCCATTCGAACAATAAACATATTACATGACTTATTTGGGAAATAACACTGCCATCTTAGGGGAAAAAAGACACTGATATACAGCAATACATGGTCTGGCATCACATCCCAAACAGGAAGCAGTTGGAGTAACAAGGGAGGTACAAAGCAGTGTCTTCAACTGCCATGGGCTGCCTGAATGGATTTACTTGAATCTGCAAAACCCCACATGCATCAGGAACTGATATTTGGAAATCCATTTCAGAATCATTTGAATATAGACAAACCAACCATACAGGAACTGTAAGAGGACGGCCAGTGGCTGCAGTTATGCAACGAGCAGCTAGATGTGCAGCTTCCTCACAGAAGTCAGAAAATATTGCTGGTACATCTATCTCCCGTATTAGCTCCTGAAACTCAGAAGAAAGTCCATGAACTAGTTGGATAGCGATATTCAATCTACGTCTGGTATTCTAACAACTGGTCCTTGGCATTTTGTATTTAGGAAGTAAAATGCAGTTGATAACACGGTATAATAAAACAGACATGATATAGAGAACCACTGGAGCAGATACAGATACTGCTATCATACTAACAACTCCACAGAAATGTATGGGTTTCTGCATATTTCAAAGAAAGAACTATGCAGGTTGATGGTCTGAATGTGTCAAGAAGAAAGCAATCTGTTTAGAAAAACCAACCAGCAAATGAAAATCAAAAGGTCGATCTAGAGATGTAAATTACATCTAGTGCCACAAAATTAATAATAACTTATTAAATTTCATAAAGAATTCAGGCCCATTTGTTTGCATTGATAAAGTTCTCACTTCATTAAATGGAGCCTCGACCCTCTTTAAGACACAGAAAAATCAACAATTTCTCTGTTCCAAATTTGACAGATGGCTTTTGTGATAGTCCAAGGGAAGGAATTTTCTCCCAATGGGATCCGGCACAGCAGCCGAGCGGGATTCTCAATTGGAAATTTTAATCCAGGAGGTCCCACTTTTGTGGACATTCAGAATAAAAAAAAATCCCGTACTGGCCTTGTGTAGGACCTCCACATGTGAATTTTGTGAGTCCAAGGTATGTGACCAATCACTCTAGGGTATACTGTCTTACTCTTCTCCCACCAGGAGGCACAAGTTGCATGTTCGCAGAAACTCCAAGTAAAATCTGGGATCAGAGAAATAATAAAAAACAACAAACTGGAGACCATGGCATTTTTCCCATTAGGGAGGGCCTAAATTTTTTCAGATCAGTATCTCATGGGTCAGAAAAATGAGGCCTAAAGGAAGGAAAAAGATCCATGTCACCTAATGTCCCACCATATCCATAGAGTGAATGAACTTGGAAATGGGTTACTTGAATAGATGACAATAAATATACTGGATAAACTCCAGCATCTTAGGGAGTTAAAGCAATAATGTCAGTCCATGTGTATATGAAGGAGGAACTTTTTGTTATCTCCAGTTGCAGATATGGATCCTTCAAGTGTTGGCATGGTGAGGCATCTCGGAATAATTTAAAGATTGGCATGGTGTGAATTATAGGTGCAAGTAGTTTGGTTTGGTGACTGGAACAGTACATTTCGCATGTTCCAATTCAATGAAACGGAATTAAGACAGAAAGATTCAAGAAAGAAAGGATAAAAAGTTCAATAAAATGAACCCATTTACAGACATCAGTCAAGAGAAACATGAAACAAATTATTGTAATGACAGCTACCCTAGTGGAGTGAAATAAACATCACTAAGCAAAAAGGTAAATTAGGCCAATGTTCATCACTTCAATCCCACCATTATATTTTATGTGTAAGATATCATGACCAGCCCAAAAACTTAAGCTCATAGGTGGAAAGCCCAAACAGGTATATGAAGCCCTGTCAAACCCATTACTTGGGCGAGATATGGGATGTGGGACTTTCCCAATACTCCCCCTCACGTGCAGAGCCAATAGATTTCATGGACCGGGCTTGCCACGTGGGCTACACAAGACCGACAGGAACCAACTCCGATACCATGTAAGATACCATTTACCAACCCAAATGCTTAAGCTGATAAGTGCAAAGCCCACGGCCCCAAATAGGTATATGAAGCCCTGTCAAACTCATTACTTGAGCGATGTGGGATGTGAGACTTTCCCAACATTATGAAAGGAAAATTAATGTGACTTATTTTCAAGGATAAGAAGACATACGATTGTAGGTAACCAGTCAGAATAAGCAGCAATTCCGGCATTTGAAGCAACGATAATGTCTGGAAAAGAGTCCTGGTCATAGAATATAGGTTATGAGAGCATGGAGAAGGAACAAATTACACACACAAGCGCATGTGCATGGCCACACACGTCCCACATGCTCACACACACACATGCAGACACAAGCATGCACACGCACATGCACACACACATGCACAAGCGCGCACACGCATAAGTTCTTCCATAATGAGATCAGTTTTTCAGCTAAACACCTTATTTTCTTGGACATATCCATTAGGTGATACCAATAGACAAGTACAAGACAAAAGTATTGGTACTTTTCCTTTAGCAGCAATAATACAAAGTTATACTGATAACACAATCATATAATATAAAAAGGAAGGATGTTACAGTTCCCAAGACAAGGACTCTTAAGGCTAAGGAGAACAAAGATGAAAGCCTCAAAAGTCAAAACTCCCTGTTTGCCTCGGAACCTGTCTGTTTGCCTCGCTACTGATGCAATAAAATAAAACATAAATAGAGGAACATGTAAGGATCTGATTTCATATTTAAAAATCTGCAATACAGCTAAAACCAAATTTACCTTCCATCCAGGTAGAGAAAGTCAACTGGCAGTGTCCCACCAAATAACATAACATAAGAAGCTCTAAATTCTTTATAAAATAAATAATAAACATCACACGATGTGCTTCATATGTTTAAATGATAAAGAAGTTGAAGAGAAAATAAAAGCATCATTAATCCATTTGGCATTTCACGGTAAGGAATTCCAACGAATAACTATCACTAGTTTAATCATAAATTGCAAGGTTGATTTCAGGGTTAGTCACCACAGGATGCAGAAAGGTATCAAATGGAAGCTGTTACAGAGAACTGGTCCTGCTAGAATTAGTGGCATCATTAGAGATGAGGATAGCCAGCCCCAGTTTTATGGGACAAGGCTAAGATGATAATGATTAAAGATACGAGTGTGAACATTCTAATTGTAGACCAGTACTGGCTATAAAACGCAAGTATGCCTAATTAAAGTGGGATTTTACCCACATTTGGGAAAAAGGCAGGCCCAATCTGCCTATTTAAAGCCTGCTAGTACATTCAGACAGGGATCCAGGCTTTAGCGCCGCGTATGAATTTATTAGAAAAATGTGGGCATCAAAACATCTTTTACTGGGTATGTATATGGTATTAACACTATACATACGTAAATATAAATGGGCCTAATAAGAGCCCAACAGGTTTGTGACCTTAGGTCTGAATCTGGCCGAATTTGGGTTTTGGACCCTAAATGTGGGTCCCAGATGCATGTCCATGCCCACCTAAACAGTCTCGGATCCAGGCCAGACCCGGGAAAAACTCAGGCCCATTGACAGCCTTATGTACAGCAGATGGCATTAGTATTAATATCAAGTATCAACAACTACATAGACATACATAAAAGAACAGATTGAAAGAGAGATGCATCTCTCCACAAATATGTTTTAAGCTTCTCTATATGATAATTATGTGTGGCTTATTCTTTCAATTCTGGAGAAAATTCTCATAACTGACAGAATTTCTTGAGGGGAGAGAGAGAGAGAGAGAGAGAGAGAGAGAGAGAGAGAGAGAACCTTCACAATATCTCGATAACAGTCATGGTAATAGCCTTTCCTAAATCGCAAAGTTACTTTGGTAGCATTGCTATTAGATACCCCCCAGCTCCTGTTCTCACTTGAAGATTTACAGGTGCAATCTAAATCCAAACAATGAGCATAATTGCAGAGGTTGATTCTCTCACCATCTCTACTAGTCCAAAGTCAGTGAAGGATATGGTCAATAATAAGCAAGCGAAAGGGAAAAAGAAATGACTTTATTAATAGATAATCACTAATAGATGACCACAATATAGTTGGGAGAAGGCTTTGATGATGATGATGAATAGATATTCAGTAAGACCAGGGAAAAATTTTACACGCAGAGTATCAAAGAAACTACTAACATAATTAGCAACATGAACAGCCACAATTTCTTTTTCAAATTAAATTCTCTCCAACATGATGCATACAACTAAGTCCAAAAATATGAGCTATAAAATAAGCCTAGCAAACAATCATCAACCATATATTGCAGGGATTAGGTGAAAGTCAATTTATTGCCCTTGATCTTATATTACTCAAGTAGAAAAATATCTTCTCATTGCAACAACAAGAAGTTCCACTCGCTCACTTCTCATGCAGAAAATTGAACAAAGGAAGCTAGTCACGGAAAAGAGGTTTTTTTTTTTTTTTTTAAATTTATCAGTTATGTAGTATGCATACAGATTAATATATAACAATTTTTTTGAGAGATGACTAGTTCCTTATTTTCAAAAAAGGGAACATTTAATGGGGCCCACCTATGAAAAATCTAAACCCTCAAGTGCACCAACCCCTCCATGGATTAGTACCTGCCCCAATTTGACACTCACCAGACTAAATTAGAAACTATTGAATTAAATAAATAACAAAGCGCTTCGTCAGAGGGCTCAACTTTAAGTTCCCTAAATCAAGGGACTTAATGGTCTAATTGGGGCCATTTCTAGTCCACCCTTAGTTCAAATGTAGCCTACCTTAGTGGCATATGGGACCATTTCTAGTCTACCCCTAATCCAAATATAGCCACATCCATCCTCCCCCATGGATGGCATGCATCCATGCAGACCCACGAAAATGTTCCTCTCTCTCACAAATGCTTTTAGCTTGCACTATATAAAATCCATGCAATGTGCCCACCTACAATAAATCCAACCCACTCTAACTACATATCCCCCCTTTTTCCAAAATGAATTGACTTGGCTTTCATTCAATATTCACTCCAATCAGACTGCACCCTAGCTTGGATTGATTGCATGTGGAAAAGCAATTTATTCAATTACAGTTAATCGTGTATTTTAGATGTGATCAATCCAACAATGGTTCTCACTAACTGAAGTGAGTTTTTTTTTTTTTTTTTTTTTTTTTTTAATAGTGCCTCTATATTCATGGTGATGTGATGTGAGTAGCTTAGATTCACAAATAGTTGGTCCAATATAAGCTATGTGGATTACACAAGCACACGCACAAACACAAACACAAGTGCTGATGACTTGAGGGAAATCTTTTAAGAGTGGCATGGACGGAAGCCCAGTGGAGCCCACTTTGGACGAGAGAAAGGGAGTGGAGGATGGAAGAGGCTATGCATAGATGAAGTGCCAGGCAAATCTCAAACCCAAAGGAACTGAGAAGATAGAGATATGAGCCCTCAATCAGCTGTACAAATACTTGGATGTTAAATCCAATGATCAGCATAGTCCAAATGACCATCAAATTAGGTCTCGCAACAATCATGCAGGAGGGGGATCACTCAGAAGAAAATTCTAAGAACTTGCAACCTCATGGTTGCAAAAGTGAGAACCTTCTAGCTGTTTTACATGATCTTCATCTGAATGCTATATGTTCCATGATCAATACTTTACACTGTTCAAACCAGCAACTACTAAAATAACCCCATCACATGTACAATACTAATTGGATCCAAATCCTCTGCAGCTTCAACGGCAAGAAGCTTTCTATTGATTTTAAAAATAATCTGGCCATCCATCTCATGGCCCTAGATTGGGCAGCTAGCAACAGCCAATGGACTTGAGTTGATGACTAATCCTCAAAGCTCTAATATCTAATAGGGCCACTAGGCCCCACAATTTCTGCGACGTCTTAATTTAAAAGCAACAGAGAGCTTCCTGCTGCAAAAGCTGTAAAGGATCAGGATACATACAAAATTTGACCAGAACTCTTAGTTATTAAAAAAAAGGAGGTTAACTTGATGAAGCAAATTTCAGAGAGCTACAGCTGGCAACATCCAACAGACAAACTTGAGTTTTTGATGATGGCTAATCTTCAAAACCCTCTTGCATCGAATAGAACCAGTAAGCCCCATGAACTCTAACACATGTCTTATTTTTAATAGCAGCAAAAAGCTACCTGCTACAAGAGCTAGAAAGGATCAGGATGCAGACAAGATTTGACCAGGTCCAGAACCCTCAGTTATAAAAATGAGGTGAAATCTATGAATCACATTACAGAGAGTTGAGTTCTAGCACAACAATATGATCAAATGAGATTAACTCAAAAAACATGTGATTGTGCATACTATTTTATTTTATTCCATTTATTTATTTTGAAATATCGTGGTTCTTTATAATGTGGTTGTGAAAAATTAATAGATGACCCTTTGGCAGAATCACCTTGACACTAAATGCAGGCAGAGTTTTTATGAAAAATTGAGGTTCATGCGATTATAACGCCAGGCTCACCTCTGCAAAGCATTCCCAAAATGTATCATGGCTTAAGTCTAAGAGGTGTAGCTTGCATTTGGGATGCCCAAGTACAAGGCCTATCTGAGGCACTTGTCCTAGATGAAGTGTGTGCTTTAGTCACCCTCTATAATAGGGAGTATACAACACATTTAACACATCTCGTTTTTACGTGAAGGACGGGTAAACTAAGATTTTAAGAACTTAAAATTTCTTTCGTAGTTGATGACTGCTTTACCTACAATTAGGTTAACCCTACTTAATTCATTAAATGGCTTAATTAGCCAGGCTCCGACTTTTTTGTATTCCTTTTAGTACACTTATATTTCATGTAAAGATTTTAACTAAAAAAGGTGTGTTCATGAGGCTAATGCCCACGCTTTGGGCAATTGGAACCATGGATCAAAATAGCAGCCACTACGCGCATTGTCAGCAGCAGCGGTTGGGGCCGTTATGCTATTTTGAAAATAGCAGCGCTACGGTGTAAAACCTAGTAGAGCCAATCTGTTTTAATTTAAAACATTATTTTTTCCTATTTTTTCTCCCCAGTAGTCTTTCCTAAAGTCGTCTCTACCCTTCTATGGTTCCAAATCACTAAAAAAACACACGACTGTCTGCTGCACAATATTTGAATTCTTTTGACCACTTAAAAAATTCATACCGCTACGTATCACCGCAATCACTACATATTGCCGCTATGTAGCGTTTTGGTCATTGGCTGCTACGCTTGCTGCAACCGCTTTTTTAATCCTTGGTTGGAATACCTCATCTTCCTTCAACATTTTAAAATATTGTATACAGGTACATTCCAAAAACCAATGATACCAACCTAAATTGTGGAACTGCTGGTCCAATAAGCTCTATATGAACCTGAAGATGAGGAAAGAGTGCATGTAATTCCCCGAAGACTGCAAGTTGAAGAAGCTCTTTCTCGGGCCCTTATGCATTTCATGAACAGAGAGGAACAAATCAGTGAAACCAGAGAAAACAGGAATTCAATATCAATTGAATGATAAGCACGACTCCTGTGAAGGATGCTTAAATTAACATAGTGACAAATTTCTTAAACAGAAGTTTAAAATATTACTTATCACAAATACAAATAAGGAAAAGTACTACTTAACATGAACATCCATTAAATTGAAAGGGACTAGTATCTAAAAGCAATAATGAGAAGAGAGTTGAGAGAAGAAAATGAAAACTAGACAAATGCTTGTTGATTATAAAACACATTTAGACTATACACGATTATAAGTATAATGTTGGTGGTAGAAGTATTCAGGTTGGGTGCAAATCCAAGTCCCAGGTCTGGGTTCGGTCCAGGGTTATAGCCTTATTCTAGATTGATGGGATATGGTTGAAAAGATGATGATCATGACAACAATATGATGATAATGATGATGACAATGACGAACATAGAATTATCAGATAAGCACAGAAAAATGGCTTGGCATATTCACATCTAAGTTGAGATGGTTCAAAATCGCAGCCGATGCATAGCATATCGGCTGCAATAACAGGCATATCGGTTGGCCAATATGCTATTCACTATTTACCCTGGTCACAACTCCAGCGGCAAGTAGCAACAGCTACTTTTCTACAATGGACACTACTTTGTCATAGCAGCTGGCTACATAGCAGATTTTCATCTTCTTCTTTTTGTTACTTCTTTCATTCTTTTTTTTTTTTTTTAAATAAATCACTTGAAAATGCTTTATAACTTGTAGATCTATGTTTCCCATAGAGCAATTTCAAATGGTTTGAGGTTTTTAAAATTTTTAACAATTTATTTTCAAAGTATTTGGATTTCTTTTTAAAAAGATTCTCGAAGTGGGCCAACCAAATCACATTCGGATGCATTCTAACTCGCAGATATTTGTTTTTCAAGTCTCAACAAAAGGACATTGTTCCATTGATGGAAGATGTTTTGTCATATGTGTTGGAACTTTAAACTTTACTTTATTTAAACATTAACTTTATATTATGTTATGTGCACCTGTACTAAATTGCTTATTTGAAATTAGAATTGAGAAATGCATAATAATGATAAAATATTGATGACACTATTTGAGTATTAGCATTTTACTAATTTCTAACTTAATATAGCTTACCAACTTGAATGTATGTGGAGTTGTGGACAAATAGGTCAATATTGTTATTTTATAATCATATAGCGATACAGGACCTCTATGCAATGAGAGGTCAGCTATAAACCACCCCCCAAAATTTTTTTTTTCTTTACTAATGAAATATATATTAATTCTATTCTAATTTTTTTGGATATTTCTTTAACTCAGTTTCAATTCAAGAGTGGCACCGATACATCATCAGAACTGCTATGTATCATTTTGGTCGTTGCTCAATACATCCACCACAACCACTATTTTTGAACCTTGGTTGGGTCCATCACCATAGAATTCCAGATGTCAGGCCTTGAAGCCTGGACGTGGACATGTCCCATCAAGTTTATACTTGGACCCAGACCCAATATGTTTTTAGGTCAAATTCAGTATGGTCATTTGTCGGGCTAAAATAAATTATAAGATTGAATAAGAAGCCTGATGGTATACCTATAAATGCTTGCATTGCAATGGGTTACATTGGGTTGATTGGTGAACCAAATTGTTCAACAAAATTTGGTTTAAAAAAATGCATGAAAAATGAAGAACGCATTGGTTCTGTTCTATAAGAATAAAGGTGATATTTAGAACTGTGCCAATTAAAGAGCCAATAACTTACAAGTCATATGATAAAACTTTAGTAGATAATAATATCTTAATGCGTATGACAAGAATCTAGTATTTGGGAAACCAATGTGGGAGACTAGGCGAAAATTAGTTTTGTGCTATCATTATCCAAGGATTTAAAGAAGATGATGATAATGACTATGAACCCCATCAGCTTAAAGAACATCAATGTTATGTAAAAGTGAGTAAGCAAAGGACATGCTCTCCTTAAGAAAGGTCATGTTTTTAATTATTTTTTTCAATAGTTGATCAACAAAGTTGGACTCACAAAGATAAAGACGTCAACAATTGTTCTGTTATTTGTAACAGGGAGATGGAGACATCAATGCAATCTTGGCAGGGGAAGATAGAGGACGATGAGGATAAACATTATAAGCTCAAGCTCTCTTCTATCTAAAAGATTATGGAGTTGAAAGTTTTCCAATTTAATTATGTAGCTAATGTGGCTTTGGTAAATTTAAACCTAATCTATCTAGACCAGAGTTAAGGGTTGACCATTGCAATTTAGCATCTCAACTTCTGTAACTCTTTTAAGTCAAATGTGGTACTAAAAGTATATCCATAGCATGTAGTAATGGCACAAAAAAGTGTTACTACATTTTCTCTAACATATTAGTAGTTTTTCAAGTTTTTTCTAAATTATTTTCCATTTTTTGGTTCACAATGCTTCAAAGGTTATTACTAGAAGTGGCCATAATGCCCCCAAAAAAATTACATTTCAAATGGAAAACCAAAAAAAAAAAACAAAAAGTTCTGTGCTGCAATGGAAGAAAGAAGACATTCTTCATCCATTAATGGGTGAGCTAGGACTGAACCCGTGATTTTGTAATGCCACCCTTATCGCCAACCCACTTGGAAAGAAGAGCTAACCAAAAAAAGGCACAAGTTTCTTGTTCAAGAAAATATGAATGAAACATGAAGGTGAGAACTAATATGGTGAAAATAAATTATTAAAATTCGCTAGGAGAAATTCTGAAAGAGGGATTAGACCGCATATATACAGGATGAGGAAGAAGAATGATAAACCAACCAAGATAATACCTAAATAATGTATGTGCAATGTGCCACTAATCTCCGAAATTGACCTTCTAGCAGCAGAGAGTTGAATACTCTGATATATGGTAAGTGGCTGTACAAACAACAAAGCAAGATTGTATGATCATGCCAGACTTTACAAGATTCAAGAGTTTGACACAGAAAAAACACATGAAGTGAAAAAAATGCTGTAATCGTAAAACTCATTTATACATGCAAAGAATAGCAGAATGTGTGGGGGGTACCGGGTTTTGGAGAGAGATGTCGGGATTTTTTAGAATCGCTTTAATTTATAGTGGATTGCAGAACATAAATATATATATATATATATATATTTTGAAATGGTTACTATCATTAAAGCAGCAAACAGTACAAGAGAATAATACTGACTAGCTCAAAAGAAGTACACGAAGAACAACACAAAAGAAAGAGACCCCTTAAACATATCTACATTGACTCAACAGAATAGGAAGCAATCTCCTTCCAATGATTGCAGAACATAAATAATATAGTTCTGAAAGTGTATATGCATCTTCCTTTCTTCTAATTGGTAGATTTATATGCATCCATGTGCTTAAAATTGGCTTTCTTCCTTTTGGAGTTTCAAATTCAATGTGGATGGACTATGGAGCAGCAAGGGGGAAACCAGGGTTGGTAGGCTTTGGAGGTGTACTACGAAATCACAAAGGGGGAGTTATGTACATGTTTTCTAAGCATCTCGGGATCAAAAACTCTAATGAAGCAAAAGTTCTAGATATTTTGGAAGCTCTCCATATTTATCATACCTTATATCATCACAATCTTAGTGTGGACAGCGACTTAGCAAATGCTATATCTTGGGTGAAATAGTTAAGAGGGCCTTGGAAAATGAAATTCTTATTCAATAAAATCAGTCATCTAGTATCTGATTTGCAGGTCTCATTTCAGTATGCTGCTCAATCTGCAACCAGAATGGCAGATTGTCTAGCTAAACAGAGGGTTGATCGGCCATGTAATTTAAGTGTTTCTATAGTGTAGTGGTGGTGGGTGAATCGTATATTTCTCTTATACCGGTTCACCTATGACAGGTTTTTTATATTTGCTTCTACCTGAGTTGTATCTTTTTTCTCATTAATGAAATATTACTATTACCGATGAAAAAATGTGCCTAAAATTGGTGAATAAAGTATAGATATAAAAAGATATTATCATTTTCCTATTAGCAAACCAAGAAACATGTAATACGTGAGATTATTTTTAAGACTCGAGTTCAGTTTTCACTTTAATTTGACTCAAAATTTAATGCATATCAAGATTTATACATAGTGTGTAAATTATGAGTTTATTCCATCTAAAAAAGATTAACAAACCAAGCAACATACATTGTATGAGATTTTCTAAATATTCAAGTTTTTTTTGGCAGTATAATTTGACTGAGATTTTAATATGTGCACATTTTACTTCTGGAAAACAAATCAAACCTCCCTGGCTCACTGTGCAGCTTCAATTGGAGACCACAAAATAAATGGTTGATTAGGCACAAAAATCTATTTGCCAGTCTTACAATTAGAATTTTTTAATCCATAGACTGTATCATAGGCTGACCATATCTTTTTGAATCGTTCTACCATAGGCCCTGATATTACAAATTGAAAACAAGGACACACCATAATGAGGCACACATTGTATAATGCCTCAACTGATGTTTATTATTATGCTTGGATGGGACAAAAATGTTCTGGACGTTCATTTAGCACAGAGAAGACTAAGAGGTCAAACAGGAAGTTAAGACTGTGAAAATGTAGAAACTATTCTCCATTAGCTCTGAAACCTACAGAAATTTTAAAAAAAGAAAAAGACTATAACTTTCTTCCTTTAGCTGATAAGCAGCATGCATGCTTTATATCTAAGAAATGCCATATGCATCTAAAATAAACTATATGGCAAAGGATTAAACATTTAGAAGACCAACAGCAACACTAACAATTAATTCTAATATTGAGTAACAAAAACATATCATACCCAGTGAAGTAGCAAAGCAACAGGTGAATGGAGAGGGAGGCACCTCCATTGATAGTAGTCCTTCCAGTCACTCATATTTATTGGCACTGGATCTCTTGGCTCTGTATGTTTGTTTTAGGATTTTTGAACTAGAAGTTTAGAACATCAAGCATCTACTCACAGCACAACACAATGGATGCTAGAAATATACCAGTACATGGGCATAAAGCACTTGGAAGATTCCAATCATCATTTATCCTGCCAAAGAGATCTAAATATAAACGATAGTAGTAGTAATAGTAATAAAAGACATTCTGAGATTATACCATCATAATGTCACGTAAATAAAATTATGGAACATTCAAGTTGATGCAATGGTTGGGTTAATTCAGACTAAAATCAGATTTGTCTGGGCCGGTTTAGAATAATCTGCCTTCACACAAGACTCTCCTTCAATCAAATGTCAGCCGCGCCAATAAATCCAAATACCAAATTGATGCACCTAAACAGGACTGTGGTCTGTATTGAAAAATATGTAGGCAATCAAAGGCCAATCGAATGGCTGTAGCCAGTAACCGTCCAACAGCCCCTGTTCAGTTCATATGATTGCCAATAAAACCCATCGAGAGAAGGCCCCAGTATATGTATCATGTGCTTAGAATAGCTCCATTGCATAGTTTATCGTGAGGGACTGTTGAAGATAGAAACTGATGACAGAAACTCAGTTTGATTTATCCGTGAAATCTAGTTCTTATTGGAGGCAAAGCAAAGGCTGTATACAGATTCAGCTGACACTTTATATTGCCCTTAAAAAATAATTACAGTTTCAAATAGCCCTCAGAAAATTTCTCTTGTGTTTGTATTGCTAATCCCAATAGCAGCTGATCAATCAATACAGACACAAGAACCAGCAGGATACACCACAACAGCAATGCACAAGCAGCATGAAGATTAGAAAATAGCAGAATAGAGAAGAGATATGAAGATAGCCCCACATTAACTCTGGCCTTGCACCAACAGATTAGCTATCGCACCCAAGTTCTTCGCACACAAAAACCGAAGTTTTCACACAGAAAACCCAATATTTAAATATTACAAATTCCAATAATGATATGGACATGAATGCTACAAATGTTTTTATACATTCTTTGTAAACAAAATACCTTATGTCCTTATCCTTAATCCAACACTTCTAATTCTTAATTTTTTTCAGTAACGAGTAAATTGTATTAATTTAGATTAAGCCAAAGGAGTACATCAAATATAGAAAGTTCCAAAAACAAAACCTGCAAAAGTATAACAGTGTTATACCAAGTACCAAGTACAGACAAAAAGGCTACATAACAGAAGCATAAAAAGCAACATCCCTATCCACCCCCTGTTTAGTCAACATATCTGCCATGGCCAGTGGCGATGCTAGGATTTTCTCCGAGGAGGGGAAAAACTTTCTCATAGTGAGATATTTGAGAAAGAATTAAAAAAAAAAAACTAACACGTTGACATAATATTAAAATTTTGAAATCATGTGTTCAATTTAACTAATAAACAAGTTATTAGATTTATGCCAGAAAATGATAAAAATGATGAATTGTATTGCTCTATACATCCAACATTCAATAGTGGGTCCATAAGAGTAGAGAATAATTGTAAATTGCATGATTTAGCACATTTACTTGTGGGAAATATTCACCTGCATACTGCACATCCAAACTATCCCAGAGGCAGGACCCACCTCTAAATTTCATGTATCACGTGTGACGCGTGATCTAAATCGGCAGGTGATTATAGTTGCAAAAAAAAAAAAAAAATCAAATTAAATCATTTTCTTCAACGTCATTATATGAAGTTAATGTTCAAAAAGTCTTCGTCTTTGGCCCATTATTCAGAGCTCAAATCCTTTTACTACTTAAAAGAAATTGCTAAAGTTGTTGAGACCTTTGGGGCATATAACTAATTAGTGTAAACAAACCTTAAGCACCTCTATTTTTGGCCAAAGGTTTTAAAAAAAATTGACAGAGGGAGGAAGCCAGGAAGGGTTAGAGAACAACGCTAAAATACACATGAGATATTTTCTCCTATTTTAAAGGAAATCAAAAAAGTTGAGAGGGCAAAGTGAATAGCACCAAAATAGATGACGGGAGATTTTTCCTATTTTAAAGGTAGTCAAAAGTTGAGGAGGGGCAATTGCCCTCCTCAACCAAATGTGGCTCCGCCACTGGCCATGGCAATGGCCGATCTTACCTTAATCCTAGACGTTAATTTAGGGATAGATAAAGAACAGCCCTTAGACTATTAAGACAGTTAATAACTATGAATCATAACAAAAAATAAGGAAAAAAGAAATAGAAAGACTATTGAAGAAACAAAGCAATTAATTGAATATCACCAGATCTTGAGACTTGGGCAAGCCTGAGGATTTAAGGAAGTTCTCCGACTTAGTCCAGCAAGTTGGTCAAGGCAATGTCTCATTAGGAGATGGACAGAAGGATCAGGTTTGTGAGGGGCATTCTACTGGTTTTGATGTTGGATCATAATTACGGAAAAAGGGAAAAAAGTAGGCCAAAATAAAATTTGAAGTAGACATAAAGTTTGTGCAAGAAAGAAGACTGACTCATCACATTTGGGTAAGCAAAAGTGTTGATCATTCCCTACACATCATAAGAGCATAGGGACAAGGATCAAACCGTAAATATTCAGAAGAAGCAATTGGATGATGACAACTGCATTCATATTTCCACAATCCTATATGACGAAGTCCTCTGGTTGCTAAGAATGAACATCGTGTCATCTGCTTTGCAGACACCTACTAAAACACCAAAAGAAACAAGATAAATTTGTAAGCTAATAAATCAAATAAATATAGCAGTCAACATTCAACAGTGACAGAGTTCATACATGAAAATAACGAATTGTATATCATAATTAGAAAGGAGCCCAAGAGAAAATGAGTTTCGAAGAGGAAACATCAGTCTCATAGTCCCATCTCTTAATTTCTTTTTGGGCACATTTGTGTAACCACTTTTCTGCAAAAACGGAAAGAAAAAAGCCGGATGTTTTTCTACGGGAAATCATTTTCATTGTTTAGTGCAAACACTTTTCCACGAGGAAAAGCATCAAAAGTAGATTAATTTTCAGCGAATCCCCGGATAAGTGTTTCAGCTAATCATCCTGGACCAATCTAACTCAAGACTGGATTAGGCCAGAAATTTCCCAACACTGAATTATGCACTCCAATCAAATATTCAACAGTGTTAGAAAAAAATGCTCCAACCACCTTCAAATCATGAAGAGAACCTTCTGATAAATATCTAGAAATTCCCAAATCTCCAAACTCCAACAGCGAGACAGTTGGAGCTGTAAAGTTTTGTTTAGTGAAGCAAGTGTAACAAGTCACCGTGAACACACTTGCAGGCACAAATTAGCACAAGAATGTACATATGCAACAAAAAGAAGTTAATACAACAATGGAATGGGATGCACCAATTTCAATTTTGTTAAGCATCTAAAAGCAGAGGAGCCGATAGTTTCAACATAGCTAGAGATTGAGGTTTTTCTAATAACTGTTGAAAGACCAAGTACCTGGAGTGTAGCGTCTGTAGAATATGTAAATGGGAAATCATGAAGGATATCTGCGCGCTGCATCTGTTGTTCAAGTCTAGAACATTCTTCTTTATGATTATTCCAATCTGAAATCTGGAAACAAATGAATTAGATATGATAGAGTGCAAGCACATCATACCTATAAAAAGATGATCGCAAGTAATCATTGCTCAAAATATTGCAGCAGCAGCAGCAGTAGATCTATGTGATGAGACGAAACATTGGAAAGAGGAGTGTTGGAGCTGGAAGGAAGAAGAAAAAATGCCTGATGAGAGAGGGAGCAGTAAGCAACGGCTCCGCAGTGACCACAGCGTCTAGTGGCAGGTCCCGTGCAGGGCGTTCCGGTTCCCCTCGCAGCGCAATCCATTCGTCACAGCTCACAACAGCTCCTCGCTCGCTTGAACAGGACTTCGCGTCAGGCTGGTTACAAGTTAATAAACCTAAAACCATCTCTCCTGGCTCGTGGGAGCTAGGGATTACGGATGTTGATGGGTCCCGATTCTCCCGTTACCGAAAGTTTCAGCCCGTTAAAAATTGGATCGGGTCCTTATTTAGGCCCTGTTAAGTAAATGGGTTCGGATCTGGTTCCACCTTGGTTCAAAATCGTAAATCCGAGACCAAACATATTACCTCAATTTTTGAAAATCACTTCTAAAAATCATATTTTTTTAATATAATTCTCTATCTAGACCCTAACCCGGATCCAAACCCGCCCCATATATGGTTCCGATTTCGGTTCCAAAGCCAAGAAATAGGTTTCGAAACGGTTCCGGGTCCGGATCCGACTCCTTGACGCTTCCGAGTCCGGGTCCACCTGAACCGACCCGTTTACAACCCTAGTGGGAGTGGGAATATAGTTGGTGAAAGGAGAGGAACAAAACCCCGGCCCCACCAGGTGGCTACCAACTGGACCCACTTGGTTCTTATAAATGAAATTCTTCTGCCAGATCATTGCAGATAAAATTTGTCTACGAAAAATAACAGAAATGATATTGACAAGAAAAAATTAATGATAATAAGGCCACAGGCCCACAATGATACTGGATTCTAACGACAAAGGAGGACCATCTTGAATATGTGAGCCCTATCATGGAATTTTGTATAACAACTTTCTAGTTATTAATTTTTTGGTATATTTATTTTTAAAAAAAAGGTATTTCACTGATTAAGGATATTATAAATTGACTCCATCTAATAGCGAGGTTTAATTTTTGGGAATTTCTATGTGCACCCCCTATTTTGCTGAGCACACCCACCTTTAAAAAAATCACTCTTGACTCTTGAGGAAGGAATGTAGGTGTGCTCAACAAAATAGGTGGGTGCATATAGAATTTCTCTTAATTTTGTTACTGAATGGATATCCTTTGATGTCTTTGACCCAATCGGACTAATCTCTCCAATGGCTTCTGCTAAATTTGTCCAATCGCATATTGGACAAATTTGGAACGGTTTCTTGCGGAGCAAACTCATGACTATTTGTCACTCCACCAACTCTATAAAAAAAACCCAAACTCCATTAAAAAAAACCCAACTCCAACTCAGGACTAACCCATAAAAAAGAAAGACTCCCAACTCAGGGGAAGCGTGTGGGAGGTCACTCCGATCCGGACTCGTTTGGAAAACCCATCAAGGCTATTATTCCAGAGGGTATAAAAGCCCAGACCGAACCAGAGTTTGAAAATTCCAACCCGCCAAGTGCAAGCAACCCTCTTCTTATAACGGTCGACCTTCCCTCCTTTTTCAAAAACCTCCCGCATTCTTCCTATCGCCTCCACATTCCCTTCGTCATCTCTCCCACAGTCGAATAGAAGAAAGCCACAAAAGAGGGCAAGAAGAATCCAAACCAGATTTCAAGGAAATGTCATCGTCTGATGGAAATAGGGATCATAGTCATACCCACAGCAGGATGAACAAATCCCTTGGGCTCCTCTGTTATAAGTAATCCAATCTAACCTTCTTCTTCTTCTTTTCTTTGTCACTTTTAGTTTCTGTATCTTTCAAGTGTTTGATGATATGTGGCAGTTTCATCAATATGTACAATAGAGAAGGTGTCAAGCTCATTGAATTGGATGAAGCGGCCAGCCAATTAGGTCTCTATTTCGTTCTTTAATCTCTCCCTGTTTCCAGTTAATCTTTCAATATCCCTCTCCCCCTGATTCTAATGATCATTCAATTATTTACGGGGTTCAGGAGTCAAGCGCAGACGGATCTATGATATTGGCAATATATTGGAAAGCTTAGGAGTAAGACCTATTCCCTCCTTATGTTGCAGGGCTTTGGAACTTTTCATTTTCTTCTACCTAAGGTTTATTTGATTGGCTTAGGTTATGTCGAGGAAGGCGAAAAATCAGTATTCCTGGAAAGGTTTTGATGCAATCCCTCACGCTTTAGAACAACTTAAGGTAGTATTAATCTCCACTGTTATGTCCTTGACATTCTTTCCATTTCTTTTGTTCAAAGAGATATTATTTGTGTTATATATATAAATCCCATCCTGATCTGTGCATAGGATGAGGCTTTGAGAGGAAAATTTGGTTCTCGTATCGAAGGTTCAAACGGATGCTTAAAGGTTGGTTTGAATGAAAGCAAACGACCGGTAACTTCTTTGCTATTCGTATAGTTTTATAATTTATTGGGTCAGATTAACATGATTTTCTTTTAAGGTCTTGGACAATGATGAAAATGAAGTATTCTCGGATCGGGGAGGCGATGAGAGAAGAACATTGAAATTCAACCCTAACCCTGATCCGGAACCTCTTCCATTCATCAGTATTTCTTCCAGAAATAATGCAGGTGATGAATATATTCCTATTCATGTTTTTCGTTTTAGGGTGCTCAAAATATTTTATGATGCGTTAGATGGCTATCAAATGAACAGAAATCTGGGGTTGATTCACCTTGGTTACATACGGAAAATATGGTCTTTACTGCTGCCAAAACATATGACATAGTGCCAGCATTCAAACCTGGTTACCTAATTTGTACGAACTACTACAAAATTGTTTTTGGTCGACACCCTTTATCTCAAGTTTTGGTCCCCAAAGTATTTTTTAAATATATTTATGCCTTTCTAAGACACTTTTCCATGAGAAGTGTAACCTAGCTCAGGATTTGGACCAAGATGGACTGGAATGGCGAAACAAAATTCATGTAGTTGATCCCTGCATAATTGGGACAAGGCTGCTATGACGGTGGCGATAATATTAATGCCCTTCTCATTTTTGTTTTTGCTCTTTTTTTTATAAAAAAGTATCTCTTTTGATTTCATTATTAAACTTTATATACTATATTTATTTAGGGCTGTTGGTTTCATGTAATTGAATTCATAGGAATTCTAGGACTTCTATTTCTGAAAGTTGTTAAAATTGAAGGAACAAAAGTGAATATCCAAAAATGACTATCAAGTTACCTCCCCTCCAATGGAAAATGAATCAAGGGGAGATGGGAAATGATGAGTTACTTAGCAACTTAGACAAACACTTAGTCTAACAAGTAACATTGATTATCAACAAGCAGAGATATGCTCTTAGCACTTTGAATTAGTTGGTCCTCCGTTCTAAGGGAGCACATTTAAAAATATATGATGAGTCAGACAATGATGGGACACATATATCAATATATCACCATATTTGTAAAGTGTATTTGATGTTTTTCACTTTCCTTCTCCAGAAAACCGACGGGAGAAATCACTGGGCCTTCTTACTCAAAATTTTCTAAAGCTATTCCTCACTATGAATGTATGCCAGCTTGAGTTGATTTTTAAAAGCCTTTCTAGTGTCTCATTATTGATGTTGATGATACACATTCCTATTGATTCCTTCAGGTGAATATGATCTCACTTGATGAAGCTGCAAATTTCCTGTTTGGCAACATCCATGGCTTGACACAAGTGAAAAGTAAATAAGCCTTCCAATTCTTTTGTTATCTTTATAATATGTTTAAAAAGTCTGCAATTTTATATAACTAACCCTCAACTAAAAGATGATTCTACAGAAAAAGTTAAGCGGTTATATGACATTGCAAATGTGTTAGCATCAATGAATCTAATAGAGAAGGTAAAACCCTCAGATGAATGCGGCTGAATATTAAAATTTTCCATTTAAAGAGAAAGGAAGAGCTTTTATTTGTGATATCTGTTAATAGTTTTTTAATTCTTTGCAGACTTATCAAACAGGGAGCAGAAAACCAGTATACAACTGGTTGGGATTTAAAGGAAGATCTGTTAATGATGCTGTATTTTCTCCTAGGCCTCCATGTCCACAACCACCTAAGAAAAGGAACTTTGGAACAGACATAACCAACATAGACTTCGTCAAAAAGAGTAAGCTGAATTCTTCAGTTGATGAAAAGCCTGTCAAAATGCAGATGAATTCAGATGACTCATCAGCCCAGAGGGATTGCACTCATTTGCGGAAGCAAAAGCAACAAGGCCCCAAGGGCTGTTCTTTTGGCCCTTTCCAGTCGACTGGGTCACGTGACACAGGGAGGAAGAGTGTGAAACGAAATCAGGAATGGAAGAGCTTGCCCTCTTCCTACCACCCTGAGTATCACAACCAAGGTTATCTTTTCACGGTGCCTTTCTTTAAAAGCTGAAATTGATTCTCCTTTTGTTTTTTCTTTCTTCACTGTTCATATTATCTGTATTATAAAAACCATGATGGCGCCTGTTCTGCAACCTTTTCAAATCTCTAACCTTCTGCTAAACTCTTAACAATTAGTTTTATTCTTCTTATGAATTAACCATGGGTCTAGGACCTCTAGGTACAGAAAGTTACACTGCTCAGGTCATCGTAACGATCAATCTGTGGGTCTCAAGTTGAGAGCTTCATAAAGTTGTTGTTGATCATTTAAAACAACATCCACCAGTAGGGGTAGTATTTGTTGCGTTGTCACATTTATAGATGTTATCTTGAGACACTTTTGAGAGTATCCCTTAGAAGTTGAAAGCAAAAAAATTGTAGTGTTTGAAGAGTTGAAAGAATCTCGATTCTTGCAAAACAATTGAAGCAGAATTAGGTCATAGGATATGCAAGTTGATTGTTAATGAGGATCGGCTCTAATATCAGTCCAACTATCTGCCACTTGGGCACATTTATATGCCATCATCTCATGTTAGGTCATAGCATTGTTCAACATTGGTATGCTACAATTTGATATGATCTTTACTGTTCAATTTGATAAGGCAATTTGATTTGCCGTATGCTTTTGGCCTGATTCCTTGTTAGTTAATTAACAATCAAATATTTATGGAATTCACATCATCATTTTAAATTTCCTGACAAAAGCTGTCCAATTTTAAGATAACTGATTGGAATTATAGTCCTGCTTTTTTATAGTGAGGTTTATCCGTCCACTTGTACAGATTGGGGATAGTTTGGTGTTCAGTTTTTACTCTATCTATTCAGGTCTTTCTCTTCTATTTCTCTATTGAGATGCTGCAAGAAATTGATACGTGTGGTTGTGTTTCATGTTTGTGTGCAGCATTGAATGATTTGTTTGCGCACTACGTGAAGGCTTGGAAGTCTTGGTATGCAGAAGTAGCTCGAGGAAACAACCAGACCCGAAACACAATTCACCCACCATCATAGACGTCTCTCTCTCTCTCTCTCTCTCTCTCTCTCTCTCTCTCTCTCTCTCTCTCTCTCTCTCGCATCCCACATGTAAATTTTTTTCCTCTTATAATCTCCTTTCTTACTCATGTCAACAAAGAATATGATGGCATTTGGTACCTTGCATGCTCTATATACATGAACCCAAATGACCATTCTAAACTCTAAACCCCTTTTCTGTGCTTCATTTTATGATGCTTAGAATGTGGCCTAACCCTCTGATGTATCATTTCTTTTTGTTATCACTTGAGAAAAATAAAAATCAATTGAAGTATGACTACATCACATTCTTTTTGTATAACTGCTAGACTCTTTCATGCTTTCTTCCAAGTGGTTTTGTATTTGTTGGTATTGATAAGAATGTGAATAAAGGAGATTTTCAAGGTTTGCTACACTTCTTGGAACTTCCAGAAATGCATCATAAGCATTGCATGAAGTAATGGCTGTGGACGGTTGATTATGTTGGTTTATGTTGATTAAAATGCATATTCTGAATGTAATTTTGTGGCATATTACTATGATAGTAGCTGTAAGAATGCAAGATAGACAATGCATGAAAGTAATGACAACAGACACATTAAGCAGAGAAGAGATTAAAGTTTTTGAATTTCATGAATTGTCTGCTTACAAGGTCTTCAAATGGAAGTATTATAATACAACGGTTGGCCTGTATTATTGTGGGGGTGTCTTCATCCAAGTCCAAGGGATCATACAGGTGGGACTTAATGTGTGTATGTAATGAAAAAGGTCACTTTTAAAGAAAATGCTAAAAAAAATCCCTGTTGAGCCATTTTAAAACATGGGGGTAGAACTTGGATGCTGACTATTCTTACCTGGCAATGTTTTCCATTCTGACATGCAATTGCAAGTTTGCAACCCAAGTATCATATGGCTAATTGTCTATGATGCGCTGAAAATGGAAGTAACTCTTTTTCTTTTCTTTTTTTACTGCATTGGCTCTACAGTATGATTATGGGGCATCAGTTTAGATAAGTCACTAGTTGGAGGTTAGCACATCAGCCGTCCTGTTTAGGTCAAGGGCTGATCTAAGACAACCATAAATGGGCCAAAGTAGGATTACTGGGCCTCAACAGTGGTAGGCCTACGTCTGCTCCTTTTATTTTACTATTAAACAAACAGGCGTGTACAATTTGCTTTGCTAGGGTTTTTTCTTTAAACAAAACAAAACTCCCCATTCTTACCTGGCAGTGTTTTCCATTCTGACATGCAATTGAAAGTTTGCAACCCAAGTATCATATGGCTAATTGTCTATGATGTGCTGAAAATGGAAGTAACTCTTTTTCTTTTCTTTTTTTACTGCATTGGCTCTACAGTATGATTATGGGGCATCAGTTTAGATAAGTCACTAGTTGGAGGTTAGCACATCAGCCGTCCTGTTTAGGTCAAGGGCTGATCTAAGACAACCATAAATGGGCCAAAGTAGGATTACTGGGCCTCAACAGTGGTAGGCCTACGTCTGCTCCTTTTATTTTACTATTAAACAAACAGGCGAGTACAATTTGCTTTGCTAGGGGTTTTTCTTTAAACAAAACAAAACTCCCCATCACTTGAAAATGATCCAGGTTTTGGCGCAATGGGTCCTGCCATGATATCCCGTTCACAGAAAAGCATGGTGGGGCCAGTGGCAGACCCAAAATTGTCGTTTGAAGGGTACAGACCCTAATAAGTAATTTGGTTTTAGGGGCAAACTGAGGATTTTTATATGGGTTTTGAGGGTGGATTCATGTTTTTTATTGGAGTTTTTGAAAGTGAACTCAAAATTTTCATATAGGTTTTGGAAGAGCACCGCAGTTTGCTGTATTTGGGTTCACCCCTGGTAGGGCCACAGCAGTTAGACGGCTCAGGTGTCCATCCATGGTGGGGCCAGAGGCCACATTCTTGATTATAAAGCAGAAGCTCCCACTCATCCAACATCCATCTCCCTCAAGAGAAATTCTTTATCAGGAAAAAAAAAAAAGACCAACAAACCTTTGGTTGACCTTTTATTCTAACCAAGTTGCCTTGGAAGTGGATCAAATCAGTAACGGCTGAGATTGCCCAACCGGTGTGTACTTTTGAGCTCTGACCATCTGAGGTGGGGTCCACTAGGTGATAAATTCAGATAGAGAGAGGAGAGAAGGTAGAACATTTGACTTTTTATTTGTATGTCGTAAGAGGCATTGCAATCGTTGTTATTATAAAATTCTTATGTTGCCAAACAGGACATAAATATATTGCAACAACACGTCAATGAAAAGAGAGAGCCGGTGCATTGCATACCTGGTCGTCTAATACAATGATGCATTGAAGACGGAGTAACCGATCCAACGCATCCAATAGCCCCACCAATACCACAATTATTTCACAAATTTACCTATATACCCTCCTGCCTCTCCTGTCCACTTCAACAGTGAATTTAATATCTGTGGGGGCAGGCAATGGAGAGGGCCTTAGGTTTGACCTTTGATCCAATTTTTGGGTCAAAGGATTTTAAGCCTTTCCGTCAGACTTATTTGACTTGTTCGATCAGGTGACCGACCACCTTTCCGCGTTAGCTAATCAGAGCGAGTCAACTCAAGCCATGTTTTAGACTATATCAACTCAAGAGATGAGTGGGCTGGGCCTGGTGTATGTTTAACGATTCTTTATTTTCCAATATACGAGTAGAGTCCTTGGTTGAGTGGAAGACGCTCACTATTGTAAATTTGCAACCTTGAGTTTGTAGTTTTAAATTAATTAACAATTAAAAAATTGAGTCAGTGACAGCCTGTCCGAGATCAAAATTCAATTTCAAGCCTGATCCACCACTGGATTGGTCAGGTGTAGGGTAGCCCCAGACCCAAATACATTTGTTGGGGGCCTCAGTATGGTTTAGAAGAAAACTCATGCTGGCTCAACATGATTGAACTTGGATGACTTAACGAGTGGGACGACTCGGCCTGATTGTGCAGGTGACCAAACCCCGAAATTCGAAGGGCGTTTTGGTCATTTTAAATAGTACAGCCAATGAGATTGAAATCACACCCGCTCTCTAACTGCTCTTCTTTGAAAGTGTCCGCCAACCTAAACCAAAAAACAAGAAGATAAACAAAAGGAGGAAGTAACTAATCCCTTCTGTCTTTTATCATTGAGAATAACTTCCTTTTGGCCAAAACAAAACAAAAGCAACAGCTAAAATTGACTTGTTCTTCATCAATCTGCAATCCTCTTCCTCTCCTCCATGGCCACCATCATTTTTCAGCCATGGCCTTTGCCTTCTGCCTTCATCTTTTTCTTCTTCCTCTCATTCTCTTCTTCTCTTTTCACTCTATCAACATCATCTTCTTCCTATCTTCATCCAAGACACCTTCTTCAATCCAATTCTCCTCAAAACATTGAAACCTTCTACCCTTTTGGAGCTGCTCCAGACTTGAAACAACCTTCTGAAATTACTCCATCATTCTCCCCACCACCCACTTCTCCTCCAGTCTTCCCTTCCAACCAACCCATCTCTCCATCTCCTTCCCATATTCAGGTTACACCGCCGCCGCCCTCAAATTCTGTAGGCTCCATCACAGTCACAAAAGCTGTGGCTGCCACTGCTGCCAGCACCTTTGTTGCTGCTGGGGTGTTCTTCTTCTTCCTACAGAGATACACGGTTGCACGCCGTCGTCGCCTGTCCGACGAGAGTCGCAAGAGCGACATGAATTCCCAACATCGAGCTGAGACGACGGTCTCTTTTGATGCTTTTCAGCTCTTACATGGAAATCTCAAAGGGCTCATTGTTGATGAGAATGGTCTAGATGTTCTGTATTGGCGTAAGCTTGAGGGAGGGGGCAGCGGTGATGGGAGGAGGGGGTTCAGGAAAGAAATATTGGGTAGTCGACCAAATGAAGAAAAGAGAGAATATGGTAATGTGAATTCTGACCATGGTGTGAAAATTCAATCTGGTAGGGAAGTGTCTCGAGTATCACCAGAACCAAGAGACTCCAGAATTCATGTTTCTTCTCTACCCAACTCCAAGTATTCAAATTCTTCCTCTCAAATTCAGTCTGAATCCGAAGAGCCAGTTCAGATTTTCGCTCGTCCTAGCTCAGGGTCTTCGAATTCATCGTCTAGAATCCAGGAGGAATCCAAAGTCTCAAACGGTAATATGAATTCTGGTCATGGTGTGGAAACTCAATCTGGTAGGCAAGCGTCTCGAGTTTCATCAGAACCAAGGGACTCCAGAATTTATCTTTCTTCTCCACCCAACTCCAAGTATTCAGATTCTTCCTCTCAAATTCAATCTGAATCAGAAGAGCCAGTTCAGATCTTTGCTCGTCCTAGTTCAGAGTCTTTGAATTCATCGTCTAGAATTCAGGAGGAATCCAAATTCTCAAATGGCAATTTTCCCCATCATAGTTTGGTTTCTTCCAATAACTCATCTCGAGTTCAACCGGAAATGAGAGATCCAAATCGAATATCCTCTGCTACTAGCACGGCTGCCACCACCAATGTCATGGCCATGGCTGGGCCTAGAACTCCAGTTGCAATTCCACCGCTGCCACTTCCAAAATCTGAACCACCACCGCCACCCCCTCAACCTCCACGTGCGCCAACTCCTCCTGTAGTTGCAGTCAATAAAACTCCAGCACCACCGCCGCCGCCTCCAATGGCAATTAAGAAAAACCCAATGCCACCGCCTCCGCCACCTCGAGCAGGTGGTTTGAAACCCCCACCTGCACCTCCATCAGCATCCAAAGGAAAAGTGAGCAGCACTAATATGTCAGAGCCTTCATCAATGGACGGCTCAAAGGAGAGCAGTGCAGGCCAGCTGAAGATGAAACCATTGCACTGGGATAAGGTGGTGGCCAACCCAGATCATTCCATGGTGTGGGACAAGATTGGTGGTGGTTCTTTCAGGTACTTGTCTTTGCCTTTTCATGACTTCTTTTTTTGCCCCTCTAACAAAACATTCATGGAAATTGGATGCACAATTTAACACAGAATCATGAAAGAAACCACCTTATTGTCCACATGTTTTCTACGAGTGTTTAATAGTCCATGATTTGCAGAAGAATAAATGTAATTTTAGTATTGGGCCTTTTCAGATGGTTGGGATATCATCATGTGGCTGAAAATGTTCCCCTAGTACCACTCTAACGGGGCCTAAAACGAATTATTTAGATCACTTAACAAATACTGATCTTAATTAGGTTATCATTTTCTACCCAATGATGTTGTATAGAAAGCCCTCTTAGCACCTTAACGTTCTTGCTGATAACTTTTTTGACATTGTATAGAAGTCTCACAGATATAGCTTTGCAATTTGCATTCATATGAGTTGCATGTTTTCTTCTCTGTTCCAATATCATAAGAACCTGTAAGATTGGGCACATTCAACCTCATCCTTTGTTTTAAGCGAAGGAAAAAACCACCCTCAGTTGAATGTTGATAGTTTGTTCCAGTCGTAATGAGGAAGAAAAACATGTATTGTCAAGACTAGAGGGAAAGACTTACTTCATTTTTGATACTTCAATGAAGAAGATGAATTTGTTACAAACAAATGCTTTCAGTAATGAATTTAGTCATCGCAGACCCCTGGAAAAATTACCAGTTACGTGATCATGCAATACTACCATTTATCTAACCTCATAGGAAAAATTACCGGTTATGTGATCATGCAATACTACCATTTATCTAACCTCATAACTTAATTTCTGTTCTTTTTACTGAATTTCTTCTACTTTCTTTGACAGGTTTGACGACGACCTCATGGAAGCTCTGTTTGGCTATGTTGCCACCAACAAAAAATCCACGGATGTAACCAAAAACTCTGAAAATACCAGCAAATCCAGTTCTAGCCAACCCATACAGACCTGCCTCCTTGACCCGCACAAGTCGCAGAACATAGCCATAGTCCTTCGGTCCCTATCTTTAAGCCGTCAAGAGATTCTTGACGCACTCCTCAATGGCAGTGGCCTGAATGCTGACACCCTCGAAAAGCTTACCAAGATTTCCCCAACCAAAGAAGAGGAAGCCATGATACTAGAATTTTCGGGCAATCCCTTAAAACTTCCGGATGCAGAGTCCTTCCTCTACCACCTCCTACGAGCTGTGCCCTCCCCATTTCTCCGTCTGGACGCAATGCTTTTTAAATCGATATATGACTCTGAGATCCTCCACCTAAAGGAATCACTTCAGACTCTTGAGTCTGCCTGCCAGGAGCTGCGAAAGCGTGGGCTCTTCTTAAAGCTTCTTGAGGCTGTCCTCAAAGCTGGCAACCGCATGAATGCTGGAACAGCAAGAGGCAATGCACAAGCTTTCAACCTCACAGCATTGCGCAAGCTTTCTGATGTGAAGAGTAGTGATGGAAAGACAACACTTCTCCGCTTTGTTGTAGAAGAAGTGGTGAGATCAGAAGGCAAGCGTTGCTTGATCAATAGAAACCACAGCCTCGGCCGAAGCAACAGCAATTCAAGTCCCAACATTGTAGGAAAAGAAGAAAGGGAGAAGGAATATATAATGCTTGGGTTGCCAGTAGTTGGAGGCCTCAGTGTTGAATTCTCCAATGTAAAGAAGGCAGCAGCAATCGACTATGAAGGTTTCACCAATGCATGTGCAGCACTAACATCACGCGTGAATGGAATCCGTCAGTTCCTTGGCGGCCAGCTTTTGGGTGGAGGTGATGTGTTTGTGAGGGAGATGAAAGGTTTCTTGGAGGCTGCAGAGGAGGAGCTGAAAGTAGTGAAAGAAGAAGAGGCAAGGGTGATGGAGCTTGTGAAGAGAACAACAGAATACTATCAGGCAGGGGCCTCAAAAGACAAAGGAGACCGCCTTCAGCTCTTCATCATAGTCAAAGATTTCTTCGGCATGGTTGATCAGGTCTGTGTTGACATTGCCCGGAGCCAGCAGCAGAAAAAGAAGTATGTGGCTGGTGTGGGCGGATCGTCACCGCCTGTCAAGAGAATTACAGTGAGGTTCCCAAACTTGCCAGCGCATTTCATGTCAGATCACTCAAGGACTTCTTCTTCTAGTGATTCTGAGGATGATTTCTGAAGAGATTCAAAAGAGTTTGTAAATTGTACATTGGTTAGATACAATGTGAGAAAATATTTATTATTGAGAGGTGATGAGAGAGATCTCAACTCTCAAGAGAAACAATCTGGGATTCATTTGTTAGTTAAGTTGGTTTTCATTCCTATAGCATGATCCTACTTGTAATTGCATTGATAAGTAGAAAGCTTCTAAGCGTAGGGATGAACATGATCTTAGTATATAGGACAAATGACTGATGTTTAGATACCTTGCTGGCTGTCAGAAAGTCACAAGGTTGTTTGGAGGCCCAGGGGCGGACCCAAGTGTAAGGACACAGGTGCGGTCACACCCGCGTGATTCGAGAAACCCTTGTGATATAATCTTAAAAGATTTGGTTTTGTTATTTAACTTCACCATATGCCGCACCACCCAAACGAAAATCATGGGTCCCCCATTGTAGAGGCCTATATGTTATTGTGTGAGAGTTCAATTAAGGTCATTATCCATCAAGTGATCAAAATATCCTCATCAAATACAAACTGTCCAATTGATGGACAATCTCTTGATGGGTAATAATATCACACATATTCCTACTAATCAAATAGTTTCTAGTTCTCCAATGACTTGGGTTGTATCAATGGAGTGTGGGGGTTGTGGCCTTCATTTCTCTGTAATTCTGCAGGGGACCAATTGGATCTCCTTCGTAGTACAATCTTAACTTCTCAAGGCTGTGGATGGTTTGGTTGAATGAGCATGTGCAAAATAATTACAGGGGTGATCTCTTGGGTGAGACCATGTCTCTGATTGAATTTTTCAAGCAAGGAAATGAAAGTAAAACCCCTTGACTACCCATTCAAATGATAGATTTACCTGCTCCACCAGTAGTTGGTCTATTACTTTAATGACAGAAGAAGTCTTAAGAGTAAGATACAAATATATGCAACACAAGTAACTAAGTTGGTCTAATACTTTAATGACAGAAAAAGTCTTAAGAGCAAGGTACATATATATGCAACACAAGTGACTAAGTCAACTCGGACAGGTCAAAAAAAAAAAAAAAATCTTGAATTCCTCCATTCAGGTCGATTTGTTGGCCTTAGTTGCCATTTGCGTGATGGTTGAGAAAAGGAGAAAGAATGGCTGCAGCCATATGAGTTCCAACTAAATCAAGACCTAGGGCATTGTTTATAGAGCTATGCTACTTGTCCCAAGACTCATGTCCCGGGACTGGCCCGACTCCACATGGGGAGGGCACTTTGGTCATTTGGCAAAGTGCCCTCCCCATGTGGAGTCGGGCCAGTCCCGGGACATGAGTCCCGGGACAAGTAGACTTTTTGTTGTTTATAAGGCAGTTCTCACTTGCTCTGACCCGGCCAAGTTGACTCGGTCACTGAGTAGGGAGAGTTGAATGAGTCTGACAAAGCACTTGGCAGACTCTCCTGAGTAACTCGACTCAGTGACTTCAGGGTATGAGTTTCTAGTCTATGATTTTTTTTTTGAGTAAGAACTTTGAACTAAAATTAAAACTCCTCCTTTGGGCCTAAAATTATAATCGACAAAAAGTCTAGCTTTGGGCTCGGTCTATTGAGGTCTTCTCAGGTTCAACCCACCAACAGGTACGGTGCGGTTCATGCTTGTACAGGGCCAATGCTTATCCAGGCCCAGACCTGATGAACGGTTTGAAATGCATACATGTGCTGCTTATAATGAAGTATGGGACTCTACAAAACTCTCAGCTTTCATAGAAAGTAAAAGTAACCAGAATTAGGCCAGTTGTTGTGGGCTTAGCATGACTGGGCTAGACCATCTTATCCAGCCTAAAGAAAGATAACACACACTCAACCAGCATTATGCCTAAGAGCCCGGGCTCACCAGAAGGAAACTTGGGCCCAACCAACTCCCACTCAATTGACTAGATCTGACCAGAATTGGATATTCTGTGTTCGAGACTGGACAGGGTCAGGTCAGGCCCACTTGCGATGGAGCCGGGTCTGGATTAAGTCCAGGTTAGGCCTTCTGTGATTCTGGTGGAATTCTGAATGTCCAAAACGAAAACTGGTTCAACCCCACCAGCCTGAAGTGTCTCAAGCCAACTTTTGACGAATAATGATAAGGAAATCAAATCTTACACCCTAGATGAGAGTTCGTGACCGGTCATTAAGGATGGCAATGGGTTGGGTTAATAAGGTAATCCATTCCGAACTGCACAAGTGCCGACAGGTTTGGTTGTGGTATTGTTGGGCTCGGGCAGTCAGCATGGGTTTATTCATTTTGACCCGAGACAGGTTCAGGGTAAATTTGAATTTTGGCTGCTCCAACCCATGCATGACTAATTTACATTTTTCTTATTAGACTAGTGGAGCCCTGCACATGCAATACATGTGCAAGGAACATACTCTTTCAGTATGATAATCTGAAAAAATAAAGTCATTGATAAACTCAATATTAACTATCTCAATGGAGAATGACCAGTTTACATATAACTCATTTTTTTGGCAAATTAAGTAATTTACAATCACTAATTGTTCTTATGAAATTTAGTAAAAGCTTCAATAGAAAAAAGTAAAAAGAAGATAGGATAACAAGATATATGGAAGGAAACTAATTTTAAAAAAAAGTTGAAAACCAACCTTTTATGGCCATACATGATTAGGCAAAACACTCACCAATTTCCCGGCCCATTTTCCATTAAAATTTGTCTAAAACCTAGCGCCAAATACCTACCAAATTCAATGAAACAAAATACTAACCAGCCAAAACAGTACACAAGTCATAGCTTTAAACGAATCAACAACAAATTACAAAAGATTCCAAGCAAATTGTGTCTTTACAGGCATTGGGATTGAAGTTGAACTTTTCTATACATGACAATCTCAACTGAAATTTCTCATTTGAGTTGTTGTAGTGAATGAACAAATTCTTCAAACATAACCCTTTTTATAATCATTTGAGCTAAGCATTTCATCGAAATATAATAATACTAAGTGGGCCCACAGATGTGTAGTTCTCTTTGATTATATATATAATATAATATAATAATACTAAGTGGGCCCACAGATTTGTAAAGAAAAAGCATGACAAGTTCTTCTGCTAAGTGGGTCCCACAAATGTGTAGTTTTCTTTTATTTTATATATAATATAATAATACTAAGTGGGGCCTACAAATGTGTAGATGTAGAGTAAAAGTATGACAAGTTCTTCTACTAAGTGGGGCCCATAGATGTGTAGTTCTCATTTTATATAATAATACTAAGTGGAGCATACATATATTATAATAATACTAAGTGGGGCCCACAAATGTGTAGAGAAAAAGCATAACAAGTTCTTCTACTAAGTGGTATAATATAATAATACCAAGTGGGGCCCACAGATGTGTAGTTTTCTTTTATTTTATACACATATATAATATAATAATACGAAGTGGGGCCCACAGATGTGTGGTTCTCTTGTATTTTATATATATACAATATAATAATAATAAGTGGGGCCCACAGACGTCTAAATGTAGAGAAAAAGCATGACAAGTTCTTCTACTAAGTGGGGCCCACAGACATGTAGTTCTCTTTTATTTTATATATACATAATATAATATAATAATACTAAGTGAGGCCCACAGATGTGTAGAGAAAAAGCATGACAAGTTCTTCTCTTTTATTGGGGTCCACATATGTGTAGTTCTCTTTTATTATATATATATATAATATTATAATACTAAGTGGGGCCCACAGTTGTGTAGAGAAAAAGCATGACACTTTTTTCTCTTTTATAATAAAGGCATAGATATTATATGATTATTATTATAATATAATAAGAATATATTATTATATTATTTTATATTATAATATTTGGGGGGGCCCCACAAAGGTGTAGTGAAAAAGTATATAACTTCTCTTCTCTTTTATAATAAGGGTATAGATATAGATTTTATATTATTATTATTATAATATAATAATAATATATGATTATATTATATTATAATATAATAATTGGGGTGGGCCCCACAAAGGTGTTGTGAAAAAGTTTGTAATTTCTCATAATAATATATTAGTATATTATATTATATTATTTGGGAGTGGGCCCCATAATGGTGTAGTGAAAAAGTTTGCATTATAATATTTGGGTTGGCCGCACAAAGGTGTAATGAAAAAGTTTATAATTTCATACTAATATATTATTATATTATATTATAATATTTGGGGGTGGGCCCTACAATGGTGTAGTGAAAAAAAATTTGCAACTTTCTCTATTTTATAATAGTAGTAGATAGTAGATAGTAAATATTTGGAGGTGGGCCCCACAATGGTATAGTGAAAAAGTTTGCATTATAATATTTTGGGGTGGGCCCCACAAAGGTGTAGTGAAAAAGTTTACAATTTCTCAAAATAATATATTATTATATTATATTATAATATTTGGGATAGGCCCTCCAATGGTGTAGTGAAAAAGTTTGCAATTTCTCATAATAATATATTATTATATTATATTATACTATTTGGGGGATGGGCCCCACAATGGTGTAGTGCAAAAGTTTGCATTATAATATTTGGGGTTGGGCCCATAAAGGTATAGTGAAAAAGTTTACAATTTCTCATAATAATATATTATTATATTATATTATAATATTTGGGGGTGGGCCCCTCAATGCTGTAGTGAAAAAAGTTTGCAACTTTCCCTCTTTTATGATGGTATAATAATAGATAGCAGATAGTAAATATTTGGGGGTGAGCCCCACAATGGTGTAGTGCAAAAGTTTGTATGCGATAAATAAATAATAAGGGTATAGATATTATATTATTATTATTATATAATATATTATTATAAAATCTTTAGTGGGCCCCACAGTGGTTGTAATAAAGAAACCATGTAACATTGCCTCTTTTATAAGAGTAGAAGATAGATAGTAGATAGTGGATATTTGGAGGTGGGCCCCACAATGGTGTAGTGAAAAAGTTTGCATTATAATATTTTGAGATGGGCCCCATAAAGGTGTAGTGAAAACGTTTGTCATTTCTCAAAATAATATATTATTATATTATATTATAATATTTGGGGTGGGCCCCACAATGGTGTAGTGAAAAAGTTTACAATTTCTCACAATAAAATATTATTATATTATATTATACTTTTTGGGGGATGGGCCCCACAAAGGTATCGTGAAAAAGTTTGCAATTTCTCATAATAATATATTATTAAATTATATTATAATATTTGGGGGTGGGCCCCACAATGGTGTAGTGAAAAAAGTTTGCAGCTTTCCCTCTTTTATGATGGTATAGTAGTAGATAGCAGATAGTAAATATTTGGGGGTGGGCTCCACAATGGTGTACTGAAAAAGTTTGCATTATAATAATTTGGGGTGGGCCCCACAAAGGTGTAGTGAAAAAGTTTGTAGTTTCTCAAAATCATATATTATTATTTGATATTATAATATTTTGGGGTGGGCCTCACAATGGTGTAGTGAAAAAGTTTGTATGAGATAGATAGATAATAAGGGTATAGATATTATATTATTAAATATTATATCATTATATAATATATTATTATAAATTTTTTGGTGGGCCCCACAGTGGTTGCACTAAAGCAACCTGGCAACTATGCCTCTTTTATATAAGGGTAGTAGTAGATAGCAGATAGTAAATATTTGGGGGTGGGCTCCACAATGGTGTAGTGAAAAAGTTTGTATTATAATAATTTGGGGTGGGCCCCACAAAGGTGTAGTGAAAAAGTTTGCAATTTCTCAATATAATATATTATTATTTGATATTATAATATTTGGGGGTGGGCCCCACAATGGTGTAGTGAAAAAGTTTGTATGAGATAGATAGATAATAAGGATATAGATATTATATTATTATATAATATATTATTATAAATTTTTTGGTGGGCCCCACAGTGGTTGCACTAAAGCAACCTGGCAACTATGCCTCTTTTATATAAGGGTAGTAGTAGATAGCAGATAGTAAATATTTGGGGGTGGGCTCCACAATAGTGTAGTGAAAAAGTTTGTATTATAATAATTTGGGGTGGGCCCCACAAAGGTGTAGTGAAAAAGTTTGCAATTTCTCAAAATAATATATTATTATTTGATATTATAATATTTGGGGGTGGGCCCCACAATGGTGTAGTGAAAAATTTTCTATGAGATAGATAGATAATAAAGGTATAGATATTATATTATTATATATATATTATTATAAATTTTTTAGTGGGCCCCACAGTGGTTGCACTAAAGCAACCTGGCAACTATGCCTCTTTTATATAAGGGTATAGATTATTATAAATTTTTTGGTGGGCCCCACAGTGGGTGTACTAAAGCAACATGCATTCTTGCCTCTTTTATAATATGATATTATAATATTTGGGGGTAGGCCCCACAATGGTGTAGTGAAAAAGTTTGTATGAGATAAATAGATAATAAGGATATAGATATTATATTATTATTATTATATAATATATTATTATATATGTATTATTATAAATTTTTTGGTGGGCCCCACAGTGGTTGTACTAAAGCAACCATGCAATCTTGCCTTTTTTATAAGGGTAGATTATATATATATATATATAGATATTAGGTATATTATATATTATATATATTATTATAAATTTTTTGGTGGGCCCCACAATGGGTGTACTAAAGCAATATGCATTCTTGCCTCTTTTATAAGGGTAGATAGAATATATATTATATTATATATTATATATATTATTATAAATTTTTTGGTGGGCCCCACAGTGGGTGTACCAAAGCAACATGCATTCTTGCCTCTTTTATAAGGGTAGATAGATTACAATACAAAAGGTTTATGTTATACGATTGGTAATGGACATTTGAAAATTTAGGATTGCTATAATATAAGTTTGAGTAGTCCTACTTGCAAAAAATCTAATACAATTTAATCTTTAAAATCTTAATAGTATTTGAGCCTCTTATGTACAATACACATATATAATCTTAACTTATCATATTTTAAATATTGATTTTTTAAAAAAAATAATGGGACAATTACGGTCCTAAAGGTGTTAAAGTTGACAATATCTCCAGAACAGCTGAAAAATATATATTTATCGCATAACTGTTCGATGTATAGGATATTACAAGCTGCGATATCCTAAGGATGTAAGATATCCCACAATCAAAAGCGAAAAGACTTGAATAGTCCGTTTTTTCTTTTTTTTTTTTTCTTTTTTCCTTGACTGTGGGACCACCAAACCACCATCCACTAATATCACACCAAATTTGAATCGTTGATCCATCACGGTTATCGAGAAATTTGTAAAAAAAAGTCACGTTGTTTTGTAAATTATAAGCCATATTTTTTTTACAAATTTCTCGATAACCATTATGGATCAACGGTTCAAATTTAATGCAATATTAGTTCTTATACTCATACATCTATTTAATGGTTTGGATAGTGGTTTAGTGGTCCCACAGTCTAGAGAAAAAAGAAAAAAGAATTGTTCAAGTGATTGTGGGACATCCCTAGGATATCGCAGCAGATCGAACAATTCTACTGTAAATATACATTTTTCGACTATTTTGGAGCTATTGTGAGCTTTAATGCCTTCCGTAAGGTAATTATCCCTAAAATAATTGGTATCTAATTTTACTCATAGTACATGTCTACTTATAAATACTGTACCTGTAGGAGTCTATTTATAAATTTTTAAAATCTTAGCCGGATATATATAAAAAGCTCTGAATAAAATACTTTACCTAATCATGGAATCCGCAAGATCCAGCCTTGCTGACAAGTAAAGTAAATGTCAGCTTTTGCGCGTCTTGTCCGCCTAACCAAGAAAATGGCAATGGGAGGAGACATTGTCGCACCCACACTGTCGTTCCAAGCCCTTCGTCTACTATTCCTGCAATAAGTTTTAGTCAAAGAGAAGTTTCTGACAGCTGGTATTGCTTAAAGATCCGGGTCCTAATCATATGGCCCCACCACAATGTGTCCCATACGATTAAAGAAAATCCGTCATTAAGACCGTTGTAACCAAGTTTCGCTCCTCTTGTGAGAGGTTTACACCTGTCGTGGAGGGTGGAAGTCGGCTCTGATACCAAATGTTTCTAACCAACATGCTATAAGCCTCAGCACAACATGTTAAATTAAGGGCTATAACCACTTATGACCGTAATAGCCTCAAGAAATTCATTCTCTTGGGCTAACCTAAAAATTGATAACCATGGCTCATCCTCATGTATGATCAAGGGGGCAAAATATTTCAAATTGTTATAAGCATTGATTACATGTAAATTGCCAAGTTTAAACGAAAAGTAAAATCTAAATAACATTTATTGTTGAGCTAAACTTCCCTTCAATTGATTATATTTTAGCAAAACCCATCAATTGAACTAAGTCGAACATCAAATTGATTACACATAATAATGTGTAATTTCCCTTTTCTTTTTAGTTTTAAAAAGGTTATGATCTTTTTTTATGTTAGATGTCTTTAAAAGATCTTGTGTTATATGATCAATCTAACAGTGGATAACTTTATTTGAAGTAATATTTTTGGCTCAACTAATTAGTGGTATTAGGTGGGTAGAAATTTGGATGTTGCCTCATTCAAAGCTAGCATCAAAAGATAAGCTTCATGACAAATTCTCTCTTTCTACCATCATTTGCCATGAGAAAATGCATTTTTTTAATTTACTATATGTGGATTTGCCAAAAAAGCTTTTCTAACATCAAGAGAAAGATAGATAGGGCAAAGTTAAAGCCTTTCACAAAAAAATGAAGGTACATTTCTGCACATACACAAAGGCCTTGTTTCGTTGCAGGGAATTGAATTCACATGAATTCATGGTGACCATTAAAGTGGTAATAGAGTAAAAGATATAAGAGGAAGAAGCGGATGATACCCTGCAGGTTCATTTTTCTTTATTATTTGATACCAAGGGAGTGTTTGGAAATAAGATATTTTTAAAGATTCTAAGATATTATCTCATAGATTATAATCTAATCTACTCACCTAATATGCACGTGTTTGGCTACCCTAGAAAGTAGAATGCAACATGCCAATTTCTTGTGAAAACCTCCATATTATATCATTCAATGAGAAGGTAAAGAAAATCATCCAGAAGATAAAAATCTTTCTTTTTAAAAAGGGGTAAGAAGTTGTGACCCATAGCACATACGAACTATATATGATTTTTAAAACTGATTCTTCTCTTTGTGGTTAAAATAATAAATAGGTCCCACTATAACTTTTAACATTATAATTTGTCCCACATTACAAATATCGCGTGCATCCTACCGTGATTACCAACATTGATCAACCTTAGATGGCTCATTGTTGATCATTGATATTAGGTGGGCCTGACATTTATTACATAAGATGGTTTCCAAATCCAACTAGGCCGCCTATGATTTTAATATTAGATGGATCCATAAACTATGTCTAACATTTGTTAGAGCCCATCGTGATAATTACTACTAAATGCATGACACCATAGATACATTACATGGTGGGACCTGCTCTAAACGCTTTAATCAGATTTCATGATTTTAAACATTGAAGGTACATTGATTCTCTAGCATTAAATGGGTTCCACTATGATTGCAAGCACATAAATGTTGGCAGATTCTACTAGGATAAGATCCATTTATTTTGAATTTAAATATTAAACAAACAAAATAGCAATTGAAAAATATTAAACCGATTTTATATAGTTACCAATATTAGCTGGGTTCCATCAAATTTACCATCAAAAGAAGGGTTCCAACACCCGCTCCCTTTTTGGCATTAGATGATCCACTTGAATTCTTATGTCTCAATTTTCTTTTTCCTTTTTTTTTTTGGCATATCCCTTAAAAAGTGCCAAACACATTAGTTTACTTTACGTTGAAACCGATATAAAATGCCAAATGTTATAAAACGACAATTATAATATATTAAGTTAGAGGGTTTTGGGTACAATTTTGAGTGTTTCTATTTTGATTGTAAGTTACTTTTAGTTTTTACAACTGCCAACATACTCTCCTTCTACTTTCCACTAATATGCTATAAAAATATACTTCCCCCACCATCTCCCCCATTTCTAACATACATAAAATCCTACCTCTCTATGCATACCCATGATTAGCACGAATTTTTGTATTAGTATTATATTATGTGATGATAGAATATAGTAATATTCAAATATATTAAGATTATATTCTGCATTAATTCAAACCCCCTAAGAATCCCAATCAACTCGTTCCAAGCAAACAAATGTGCCCAATAATAATTGGGCTATAATCAAGTCTCCCACAGTCCCACTTCCAAAATATGAGAATTGAGTACTATAACAATTCAATCCAAAGTAAGCAATTTAAATTTTCAAATCCTCTCTTGTGAAGCCTTAAACGAATTTATCGGAGGTCCGAATACAATGCAGTCTGGAGTCCGGACTCGACCTGGACCCGACATATAATTAATTCCTCATCCTCTTTGACTCTTCCACTTTCCTGTCCAACGAAGAAAGATAATGGGAGCAGAAGGAACAGCGCAACAACCACCACCCCCTCCTCCCCAACAACACCACCACCACCATTTCTACTACAATCCCAACCCCAACGATAGCAGCGCCGACTACATCGAACAATGCGAGTGCCCTAAGCATCCTTGAGGCAGTCATCGAAAGGGGTCCGGAGGGTTGGATTGAAGACCCTTACGGTATATACACTGCAGTTGATCGGGTAGCACATGTTCTGCGTGGAATGTCTTTAGAAGAGGTGGAGCACACGGTTCGGCATCCCGGCATGACAGCTCGTTCTTACACACGCAAGCCCCGCAGGGACGATCGATGAATTTTTTGTGATTTCCATGTGTTCCATGACTAGAATATAATATAAATGAACTTTATGGGCTGTATGGATTGGCATTTGTAGCCATTTTTGGTTATATGAATTTCATTGTCATTATGGGTTGTGTGTGTTGGCTTCAAAGCCCAAATTTTGGAATATTTTGTAAAACAAATTATGAATATAACCCAATTGCAATTTGTATTGAATACGTTGTCCATACATGGTCTCATACACCAGGATAATACATGAATTTGGCCAACCATGTGGCAAAATAAAGGTTTGAAAAATAAAATTTACAATTTCCTCAATCCAATGAGACAGTCTCACATGTGGCTACATCTGGACTTATAATCTCTTTAAAACGCATGATTCGATCTACGTATGCTAATTCCCAACCAGTAGCGCAGGGTTGATGGAATTCCCTCCACTTATTGGCAATAGGTGGAACCGGATGATCTGGGATCATGAATACCTATAAAAAACAAAAGAATATTCATGTTAATACGTTAACATATTGTAGCGATCAAAATGCATCATGTTAACACGTTTACATATTACAATTGTATACCTGAACAAAGTGGTTTTGATTAACAAAACCTATTGCTATCTCCAACTGAGTAGCTACAAGCAATGGTGGTGACCTTAGAGGAAGAAAGGTTAAACACTGTGCTGCGCTGAGGTGAAATAAGACCAGGTTGTAACGAGATGCAATAAGATGGCCCATGTCAGGCATAGTCAACCAATGGTTATATGATGGATGATCCTCATAGTATGACAGTGACTCAATGAGTTCATCCACTCTGTTTTCCATTCCAAATAATTGTTTATAATTTTCTACATGTGCCAGCAGCTCCTGCAAGAGTTCTCTCCTAACTTGTCGCCAACCATTTTCATCATTATGACCAATCAAACCTGCAAATAGCTCTAAAACCACAATTTCCATCCGCTGCAACATCTTTGATAAGGCGTACATAAGGCCTTAATCCTTCTGATAACTATTATGTATATGAACTGGAATTTCTTGATCTTGTTCTCACAACTCTCATCTTTCCCTTTTTGGGGTTATGTTTCAATGATGCTTTGCCTTTAATGGGAGCAGGAGAGTAACTATCCTGTACAGATTCCACCAACTCAAATGCACTTGGTTCTCGTCTGGTGGATGTATCAATCTTACTGCTTGGTCGCCCACGAGTTCGAATCTTTACTACAGGCTCTAACAGGAATGTACTCTCTAGCTTTGATAGCTCTCTCATCTTCTTTAAGAGCTGTAGTTTCATTGTCTGATCGTATTCATTGAACCGCTGCTCAATCATCGCCAACTCTGCCTTGCATTGCAGTCCAACTCCAGAGTAGAGCGCATAGAAATGGTACAAGGATGCATGTCAAGCTTGGCCCAATGTGGGTGTATACATTGAAGGGGAATTGGCTGTCCTTCTGATACATATGTAGCGATCTCAAGTGCACATGGCAACCCGTGTGTGGCACGTATAATACATCCACATGCAGTCCTATCAATTCCAACCATACTTGATCTCTTGGTTTCTACCAATATTTTCTCCAATGCATTTCGTGAGATGTTCCCACGAAGCTCTTTAAATTCAAAGGGCTTAAAACTATGCTGCACGATTGTCTTGCTCTTTTCGAATGATGCTTTAATACTTGTATGCTGTAATTCAAGCAAGCTATGTGTTCTTTCCCAATTTGACTCAAAAGTACCCTGAGATGATCCAAGCCGCCTCTTCAACTGTGAATGTGAAGACTCGGCCCTATAGCAATAACAAAAAAAAAAACAGTGATTAAGTGGTTTGCTTGCGGATGTATAAAAATACGTATAAAGTATCGATTAATAAGGAATGTATAAGGCTCATCTGTTTCATGTAGTATTTCCAAAATACATGCATTTATCTACCCACCCTGAGACGAATCGCTCCTTGTACTCATCTAACCAACTACCCTTCACGCACTGCAGTGCTGAGGGATATGTTGTGAACTCTTGATTTAGTTTACGCAGATTATCAATATAGTCTTCTTCTGTGGAGGAATGGACCAACATATTCCAATACAATGTGAATCGATCACACTTCTCCTTTGTTTCAAACAACTTCTTATATTTCACTACGACATTCTTGTTTATGTGCCATTTGCATAATAAATGCCTTGCATTAGGAAATACATCTTTTATGGCTTTCATGAGTGCTAATTCCCTGTTTGTCACAATAACATCAGGTAGAGCATCCTCACCAATGATAGAACGTAATACACCCAAAACCCATGCATAATTGCTTTCGCGTTCAGCTTTAATGTACGTGAAGCACACAAAGAAAGTCAAATCTGTTGAAGTCACCCCGACAATCTCTAGTAGGGGCATGCGATACCGGTTAGTCTTGTAAGTGCAGTCCATTATTAAGACATGGGAAAATGACCGCAACAACTCTATGCTTTTTGGATGAGCCCAAACCAAATCAGTGATAGTGTCACTGTCTTCACAGTTCCTGTGGCACTCAATGTACTTGTGCTCTGTCAACTTCCCCATCAGTTATTGCATCTGTGTCCTCCCACCTCGCTCAACACCTCTGTGCCTATGACGAGCATTGTAGATGGTCTTAATTGTGGTTACATTTAAATCACTTCTTTGTTTTAGCGTGACCAGAATGTCTTTCAGTCGCACCATGCTTTTAGACATATCAATCATCAATCTGGTTTCCTCCTCTATTAATCTCCCTGCGAATGAATGACCCTCTAGATACTCTGCAGCAGGGTGATTATGTACACCACATGCAACTTCCAACATCCAATCATCACCCGTGTCCAACTTTTTACCCTTTAATGTAAAAGGGCATCCACATTTCTTCGACCCTATTTGCTTGATCTTCTTCTTAGAAGGACCCTCATCATTAGTCTTACTTTGCTTGAAATAGCCGCTTCTCTCACATGCTAGGACAACTCTAGCTTTTATTCCAGGCCTTGCAGTATTTGATACCTTTATGATGATGACGAAACCGTTTCTTTTACCCACATCCCAAGCCCAGTTCACTAATGCATCTCGGCTGTGAAATATCTGAACACATAACCATTAAAGAAGACATTAGTAACACATAATATTTATTAAAATTATAATTTATTAAATCAGTCTTACTTCTTCGGTTGTAAACACATCTGTAAAGTCCACGACATACGCTGATTGAACTTAGTTTTCCTCTGTGGATATCTACAGTGAGGAGACAGAAGATGTGAATTTGTGTGACCGTTCGGACATGTACCACCGCACATCATGACTATGTTCGAAATAATATAACCGAACATATAGGAAATGTTCGGTTTAAACTTACCGAACAAATAGAATATGTTCGGTTAAAACTTTCCGAAAACTTTTCCTAAGTTCGGAATGTAATTGCCGAACACATTCAATATGTTCGGTCCTATCAGATCGAACAGAACGCGAGATGCGAAATAAAACTTGGAAAAGGAAGTGGCGAAAAAACTCAAGAAATCGGCCAGGACTTACCTTTTCGCTGCTGTTAGGAATGACATACACGATTTCCTTTTTAACTTCCTTCTTCATTGCAATGTTTTGGTTCTATTAAACTACAAAAAAAAAAAAAGAGTTTCGATTTTATAGAAGCAAGAAGATTTTAAGCGGGAAAGAAGGAGAAATGTCGATGAGTTCTACAGTGCTGTAGAGAGTGAAGGAGAACTGTCGATGAGTTCTACAGTGCTGTAGGGAGTGAAGGAAAACTGAAGAAATCTGTGAAGTGCAGTGGAGGAAAGGGAGATGAGTGAGAGGTAAGGAGAGATGAGTGAGTGGGAATAACGAAAGAATAGAGTAGCTCTGTGTGTGAAGAGTAAGTTTTTTTTTTTTTTATAATGAGATGCCCATTTCAGTAATTTCACATAAAATTATTATTGTAAAAAAAATTTACAAAAAATCTTCGGTGAAAAGAGAAGTTTATGTGGTGCAAATAGAACTCCCCCAATTTAAATTTTCAAATCCTCTCCTGTGAAGCCTTAAACGAATTTATCGAAGGCAGTCTGGAGTCCCGACTCGACCTGGACCCGGCGTATCAAATCCCCTACAATTAATTCCTCATCCTCTTTTACTCTTCCACTTTCCTGTCCAAGGAAGAAAGAGAATGGGAGCAGAAAGAACAGCGCAACAACCACCACCCCCTCCTCCCCAACACCACCACCATTTCTACTACAATCCCAACCCCAACGACAGCAGCGCCGACTACATCCTCCTCCCTCCCTACCACCGGCCCTCCTCCTTCTTCCGCACCTGTCGCCGCGTCTCCTGCTTCATCCTCCCCATCCTCCTCCTCTCCTCCTCCATCTTCATCCTCTGGCCCTCCGATCCCGAACTCAAGATCGTCCGAGTCCAACTCGACAACATCCGAGTCAACCCCGACAAACTCCTCCCCTCCATCGACATCTCCCTCCATCTCACCGTCCACGTCCGCAACCGCGACTTCTTCTCCCTCCGCTACCGATCCCTTCTCGTCTCCATCGCCTACCGGGGACGGCAGCTAGGCTTCGTCACCTCCGACGCCGGTAGCATCAAGGCCCGAGCATCCTCTTACGTCGACGCAGATCTCGTTCTGGACGGGGTTGAGGTTCTTCACGACGTCTTCTACCTGCTGGAGGATCTCGCGAGGGGTTGTATTCCTTTCAATACTGTTACTTATTTCAACGGGCAGATTCGAGTGCTCTTCTTGGATGTGCCTCTCCAGGTGATTGGATCGTTTTATCCCTCTTTTTCGCTTTTGATTGAATGATGAGATTTTCTGCGGAAGATGAAATCTGAAGTTTTAGGGTTTTATGGTTAATGCCTAGGAGTAGAGTGAAATGAATCAATTGGACTACAAAAAGACCTAATTCAACATGTAGAATGTACTTGAACCAAACATAGTCATTGATTTTGAATTGACTCAAGAAAACCCTAAATCTGGTTTGAATCAATTTGAAAAATGCATCGAGTTGTCTGAAAAGAAAGAAAAATCAAAACTTTTCTTCAATTGTTAGGAAGGTTTAGTTAAAAATGAACATGAAAGATTAATCCTGTAACCAAGTAATAACAAACGCGTGGAGATCTCTGTTGAAATTAATACGAGGGCAAGTATCCACATGGTCAGCATTTAAGGTTGGAAGGCCTAAACACTCTACAAGAAACCATGCTTTGAATGTTGGAGTTTCTTTGGACACATTGCAGAAGCTCTGGGTTTGCAGCGTTTTTTTAGTTTATATGTATGTCCGGTGCTACATTGAAAGAAGCCATGGAAACAATCTTAACCTTCAAATGAATCCATGGTTCTAAAATATGTCCTTTTGTTTGGGCTTAGGAGGAATCCATGAATAAATGACTTATTGCTACTTTTTACCAAAGAATAAAAATAAAAAGAAAGAGAGAATAACTTATTCCTACCTTCTTCCTTTGTTGGACATAGATGGTTCATATTTCTTCAGCCTTTTGAAACCTCCTCCATTTTTGTGAAGTCTTTCCGGCCTTCCTGAATGGTTGGTATTCTTGTTTGTTCAAAAGCAGGGGAGAAATTTTAAAGAGAATACTACTGCTTGCAATCTCATGGGGGTGTGGAAAGAGAAGAGTAGGAGGGTTTTACGAGTTTAAAGTTCATCCTAGCCTATCTTAGACCTCACTGATCAAATTGGGTCTTCAAGCCAAAGAGTTCCATGGGAGATCTATATCTAACTTATATAGGGATTGGCGGGCATCCTTAAAAGCAACCATAAATTCAAGACAGAACCCGCCACTAATGATAGGTTAAAACCTGAATGTACATGTTTGCTCAAAAGGCAACCGAGGCCCATCTAGGAGACGTTCGGTGATGTTCGGACAAGAGCCTCTAGCACAGTTGGACGGTGCTTATTGTCCCAACCACAAGGTTGTGGATTTGAGTTATGTAATCTATCCAAAAAAAGAGAAAAAAGAAGAGATTGGAATGTTGCCTTTTCCTTTCAGGGCCTATTGGCAGTGCGAATTTGTATACAGCTGAGCTTTTGGCCATTGAAGAGATCCTCAAAGTAATATTGTCTCAGCTACTTGGGCAAGTGCTTGTTGAAGGTGATCCTAGAAATGCAATCACATGGACTAAGTGTAGAGCAGATGCTCCCTGATGTTTCTTCTATATTTTTAATATGATCAAAGTGCTAGCAAAATCTACAAGTGTGCGTGCATATTCACTGTGCTGAGGCAGATGGTTCAGTGAAATTGGGGGCTGATCGGATTTAATGTTATAATTGACTAATGACAGAGCACGCGTGCCTGTCTATATTAAACAGTCTGTGGTTCACTCATCTCTGCTTAATAGTATTTTGCTTTGTTCCTGATTCGGTTAATTCTCCTAAAAAAAGAGATTTTATGAGGAAAAGCGAGATCAAGCAGAGATTCTCAACTTTCTGAATGAATACAGTTATACAGTTTGGTTCCTCTCACATGTAATAGATCCACTCATATTGGAATATATAAGGAAATAAGTTTTATGTATTTGTCATTCACTTCATGCATTTCTGAAAAAATGACCCTTCTTTTTTTGGGTAACCAGGCGACAGTGTCCTGTGAAGTATATGTTAATACGAAGAACCAGACTGTAATTCGACAGGATTGCTACCCTGAGGTGAGGCATTCACATCTATTGCAATAGCTAAGATATCTTCAGTAGCTTATCTTTTCTTACATGTATAGTGGTTTTGTTATTTTCACATCCAGTGATCTTTGGGGACGTGGAAGTGAGCTGATATATCTTTGACATGGCGTCGTTGCAAAGTAAAGTTCATCAATATTCCTTCACAGTGGAGTGAAGTTGCGTGAAAGGCTGCCTTTGTTACATAGTATTGTGATAAACAAACAAACGTGATTGATGTATCCTTTCAAATTATCATGTGAAGTTGGTATGGTAGTGATATAGAAGCGAACATAAATTTATTTTGGTTGCACTGTTGGCTACCTTTGTTACATAGTATTGTGATTAAAGAAGAAACTGATTGTTGGATCATTTAAAATTATGATGGGGATTGATATAGACATGGTATTGTGATTAAAAAAGAAACTGGTTGTTGGATCATTTAAAATTATAGTGTGGATTGATATAGAAGGCAGCATAATTTTGGTTGCGTTTTATGCTGAGCATGACAGCACATAATATTCCGTCAAGGCCACTAATCCTATTTACGAGGAGAAAAACCAATAGTTTGTCATAACTGTAATTTTCCGGACCACTGATGCTTACCATTTTTATTTGGTAGTTGTTGAGATGGGTGTGTTATGACTTATGATAGATCGTCATAGGGCCTCGTTGGATCTTGGTAAACTAAGTACAGGCTAACAAATTTACACATAAATCTGTGTTCATGTGTTGGATGTTGTTGTTGTTATTTGCAATAACCAATTACAGGTATTAAAGTAACATTTAAACTAAGTTCAAAGGACCCAAACCAGGCCATAGTTTGTACCAAAGCTAGGAACAGAGCTGGCAAATGAATAACTTGGGGCTAAACTTTTAAGGACTTGGTAGCTGAATGCTGTAGAGCTGAATAAATTCTGCTTTTCCAGTTGGACGGCTGAGCCGTGGAGGTATAAAATCCATTGTGGACAACAGTGTAAACCAAGATTAACCTTAAATCTTGTAAGCTATTCAATCATATTTCACTTCCTAACTTGTATCATGCCTTTCCCAACCATCTATGCAATAGAAAATGGCAACTAGAACATGCAGTGCTCTGTGTGCGTGAGAGGGAGAGAGAGAACTCTGTATTGAATCCCTTGAAATTCATGCTAGGTGATCAGGAATTGAGGGATATAAAGTGGAGATGTAGAGAAGACTTCACTTTCTTAGGATTTTTTAGGATGATGACTGGGTAATCATTTTCTATCAAAGGGGGCACTGTTTCTAGGAATTATGTGAACCTTGACCTTTGCTCCTTCAATTTTTGCCCCTTGAACGGGAATGCAGTGCTTAAAATTTCTAAGAATCCAATATTGATCAAATAAACTGGCCAAAAATAGAAACATGTTACTTACATGATATTTGTCTCAAACTTTAATTGAAGATTGAGCAGAACCTGCAATTGGGAAAACTGACAAGGGTACCCTAACAATGTGATTCATACTTCCAGTTAGGACAATTTCACCGAATCTAAATGCATTCAGAGCTTGTGTCACATTGAACTTGATTTCCAAATCCTGTGTTTGTTGGGGACCTATAGTGAACCATGTCGGGTACACGCTAACGTCTACTCCTTCTGGCTTTAGTACAGCACACATGTATGTTTCTGGGTTGCTTGCCACATTCATGAGCTTGCGCTGCGTTGACTGCAAACCGTTTAATGCTGAAATGGTAACTGATGGAAGATTGAGATCCCATGAATGAGTGAGGGAAGACAGATTGCATTCTTTCCCTGTAGCAGCTTTAACTTTTGCCGGATCTACTTTTGGTAAAGAGCACAGGAAGCTCACATAGTCTTCAAACCCTAGTCAATAGAAACAAAAAATGCAATAGATTACCGGAGGAGATTGGGAGAGATAAAAGGTAGAAGATAATGTACAAAGTAACGTAGCGAAATATGAAAACTATTTTGTTTTTCATGCGGTGAAATTTGTTTATGTGGGAGAGAGGATAAGAACCAATTTATCATGTTCTTGTTCTTGTTCTAGGCTTACATAAAAGAGGAGGGTGAGTGTTAGATAGGCAAAGTCTAGCGTAAGACTTGCCACTTCAAGGTTTGAGCTTCCCCATTAGATAGGGTAGGTTACCATGGTGATGATGGCGATGGTGATGGTGGTAGTGTTATGCTATGTATCCATGGAGAGAGAGAGAGAGAGAGAGAGAGAGAGAGACCTGCTGAGAAGACTAGGCCTGGATCAATGGCGCCTGCTGGATTTATAAGGCCAGCCCCGTGATCATGAGGAGTTGATGGATATAACTGGGTGATGTTGGGTCCTTCTGCCATGATAATTTCTCCGCGATTGTCATACTTTGTTGCTGTTGTGGAAATGGCAGATGCAATCATGGATGGAGTCCAAGAAGAATGGGATTGCTTTACTAACGCGGCAATGCCTGTTACATGAGGAGTTGCCATGCTGGTACCAGATAACAGTGCAAAGCTGTATCCTACAAAAACCCATCAAAATCATTGCTTAATCAATCCATTGCATAAAGAGATGTTCATTTTCCTAGCTTTCAGTCATTAGACAGATTACCCTTCAGGATAGATTCTGAAATGCTCACTGGACTCCAAGCTGCCCAAACAAGGTGCCCAGGTGCTACAATATCCGGCTTGAGTACGTCTGCTAAGTTCATATGATTGTCTATGATGTCCGGTCCCCTCGAGGAGAATCTGTTCACTATCGGTGCTTGCTCGCCAAATGCGGCGATTCTTCCTTCTATTATAGCTGCTGTTCCACTGTACTTTACGACAGCTCCTTTCCCGTCCCTATAGGTTTGTCTTTGGTAATAGTCCATAAGGATCTAGAGAGTGAATCGCAACACAAGAGAATGCATTTCTGGTTTTAGCAACATATATATGAAAATTACCAAAATGTGAAGTCTACGTCACTCCGTCCACCATTTTAATTAACACCAATCTGTTGTATGCAAGGTGAGAATGCAGACATACATGTTTCTCTCGAGTCTTGACAACCTTTCCAATTCACTTTAAAGTGAATGTTCCTGGGAATTCAGAGTAGGACGGAGTATTAAAGAGGTGAGAAGATATAGCTGGGCATCTCACTTTCTTTAAGGTTTGATTTACTAAGGTGATAGGCAAATACACTTGGCTGTGCAGTTATTTTCATGAAAAATGTACTAGCTGCATTACATGAGGTAAGGTACTTCCAATCCACTAGTAGCTTGGTGGTGAGGTACATCCCCTCCACAGAAACAATTAAGGATCAATCCCTGGTCATACACCTCATGGCGAAGGATTCATGTAGGCTACTGTGGCCAAGTGAGTATTTATCATGGCAAAAAAAAAAAAAAAAAGGGTGTGTGTGGGGCGGGGTGGAGTAAGGTACTCACTTTGGACTATAGAAGCAGATACTTGGATTAGAGAAGGGTAAGCATGAAAATAGGCTCACAAGGAGGAGACAGGAGGACAAAAAATGTACCATATATATGATAATAAAACCATCCAAACACTTCCCACTTTTACGTCCTTTTGCTTGCATTAGAATATATAGGAATTCACGGTGAAATGAGCTCACCTAACGATCATTAAAGAGCTTAAGTGTGAATGATATATATGAGGTGACAGGCGAAGAATACAAGGTAGCAGCATAGATTGGACCTTGACTTTTCTAGGATTTGAATCACTTGCATTGGCTGGGTATATATTTCCCATATTTATTTGATTCAATTTAGAGAGGTTATCGATGGTCATTTTTCTATATTCACTGTGTCTTTATTTTTTATTCAATTATCGCATGAATTCCTATGTATTCTTTCTATGCCAACAACCAGGCCCTCGGCATTCCTTGAACAAGTAAATATGTCATGGAGCACGTTACCTGCACATCAGCTATCTTTGGGATCATAATACCAGGAATTGGAAATGGAAGAGGTTGTGCGATGAAGTCTCCATACTTTGGGTTTGCCACGAAAACAAATCCCATGAATCCCAGCAGCTTTGCAGTGTTGAGAATGGCTGTGAAATTGGAGCTCCCATTTAGGAAACCAGTTGAGAAAGTGCAGATAACCACACTACCTAGAACCGCTGCAGGATCCAATGCCCCTGGATATTGGCACTCTTCGACATAAGGTGGGGTCCTGGGGAAGCTCCCATTTCTTATCACTGCATCCTTGGCCAACACCAACTTAAACTGGAACACCCCATTTCCAAAGGTTGGTCCTATCTCAAAGAAATAAGAAGGGTACATCGTCATTCAATTGTTCTTGTCAACTTCAACTTAAGATCACAAGATATTCTCAATGAAAAATCAAGCAGGGTCACTTGGTCTTAATTGGTATTGAATTCCTATTTTACAATTAAGAACTTTTTGTAAAAGGGGCTCAAAGTGAAGGATTGAAGTAAAAATTTCAAAGCGGTTACAGCATACAAATGATCTTCCTTCTTTATAAGAAATGATTACCACACATCACTCTAGAAAATTAAATCCCGAGAAAGTGAAGGTTCCATCCACATCTACGTTAAATAATACTTCTTCTATAAAGCCTCCTTTACCAGAAATTCATAGGAATTCAATAACAAGTAAGCAAACGGGCCTGTAGAGTAGGGATGAATGTACCCTGAGAGCCCAGAGGACCCAACCTAGAAAGATCAAGCATGGATCTAAACATTAAACCCCCTCTTAAATATGGGTCCAGGTTTTCCTAGTCCATTGGTCACATGTTGGAGAACCTGCATAGCCACAAACCTACATGACATACATGAAGGAAATTACATTCATATTTTATATATTGTTTTGGGTCTAAATCTGCGGCATGGATCCTATAGTGTATACCCGTCCTGATCTGTCTCTTCCAATCTGGGTCTGGGTCTGAGTACATCCAAGCCCAACCTTGAACCAAATTCATTTCCATCACTAATTTAGAGCCCATGAAAGTTAATAGTAAGCTAGTACTTACCAGACATCCCAATACCTTGGAGTTTTATACCATCACCAAGAAGAAGATTGCTGGAGTAACCTCTATCTGTGTTGCAGGAACCTACACCCATTGTCCAAGGGCTATAGGATACAACAGTGCTGGGTGCTGGGCCTTTATTCCCTGCAGCTTGGGCCACGAAAATTCCAGCTCTATGTGCATGCAACAGGAATATGTCAAACATGCTCAAGAAGGTTAATGTATCCTCCGGAGGTCCATCTGGCCCAATGGACAGTGTTATCACATCCACACCATCTTTTGCTGCCTGTAAATTGTCATCAAAGGCCCAAAATCAGTTCCCCACTTAACACTCTACTCAGAAAGCCATACGAGTACTCGAGCGCGCCTGAACAAGTACTGATTATCCATTCTATTTGCCCAACTTAATGATCTACCGAGTGTAATCAAGTTATCAGTTGTTTTTAAGAGGGATGTGCCGTCTGCATGGGTTGGACCTGGGCCTGACATAGGCCTGGCTTGAAAGCTTAGCTCAATCAGTTCAAGACTGGGCCTACCTGGCCCAGCCCATCTGATAAGCCTTAACTTTTAATCACCAGCTATTATATAATTTAACATCTGCTATCTGCATGGGTGCCACACAAGCTCTATCTGATAAGTATCCAGGGATGATATTATGGAAAGGACTCCTGAAGTTAGAAAACAGTATTGCTGGGGGAGTGAAAGAAAAAATACCTGATCAATGGCAGAAACTACATCTGCAAGAGTTCCCCCTTCAGGATATATTGCCTTGTAAACAGCAATCCTGTGTGGATAGAAAAAACAGACAGTTGGAACCTTTTAGGATATGTCAACAACCATCCAAATTTTACAAATTGAAATAAACATGGATGATGATCCAACTTGCCGTGCACGTGGGGCCATTCCACTGGCCCACCCATACATGAAGCCATTCGTGATCACAGGCACTTTTGAATTCCCAGCAGCAATCGAGGCCACGTGGCTAAAACCAATTTCATATGAAATTAGGAGAAAAGTTATGTTACTCAAATGCAAAATAATTGCATACAATCTAAAACTTGAATTACTAGGTCAGGTCATTTGGGTCAAGTTGGCTAGTCAAATAGGAAGTGTCAACTCAACCTGAAGAGAACCCATTTGTTGATCAAGTTGTAAATGTTAAACCTGATCTTGTCTGGAAATAAAGAAGGATTAACTAATTAAGACCCTGAATTATGATGGCATTTTTTTGTTTGAGTTGTGGATAGAACCAGAATAACTAGTTACTTCCTACAATCTTTACTAATAAGCAATAGATAATATATGCTGCAGCTAGCTTCTAGAACATCACTGATAGAACCTCATCAATGGAAGAAGTTTTAGTTATTGATCTGGAAAAGTTCATCATATCCAGCCCACTTTGGTCCATCCTAATAAATCTGGAAAGATTTGTATCACTTCTGAGAAACCCATTCTTCAGGAAGATGCTAATCCATGAGATGTTGAAATGAATGGTCCAGAGTAATGATTCCACTGTTTTTCATTTTTCTTATTCCTAATATGGACAGACAATGACAATGCAATCAATTGGATGGTTGGGATTGCCACAATCAGTGTGCCGGACGTGATGGGCTGGCCTGATTAAGGATCTGTACATCGTACTCATTGCACTAGATAATTACCCCTGCAACAACCATCCAACAATTGATTCAGATCACAATATAATCAGATTATTTGCAATGCATACCTTCCATGGCCTACTGCATCAAATGGTGACAAGTAATCCTTTGAAATGTTGAGAGTCGCAGCTCCAGCTGCAAAGTACCTTGCTGTGATGATCTTTCCATTGCACGAATTCACTGGGAAATGGGGGCCCGTTTGGCATGTACACCCAGAAAACCGAGTAGAGAGATTGGCCCGAAATGGATTGAGGGGATCATAAGCGAAGCTCGGGTGCGTCGGATCGATGCCGGTGTCAATGACTCCGATCACCATGCCATCACCGGCATTCTCCTCTCCTCCTTCTCCTCCTTGGGCCCAAACACCCCCAGGCCCAGTTAGCCCAAGATAAGTAGGGGTGTATGTGGTCATCAACTTGGCACCTCTATCCTTCTCTAATAGCCTTACTCCTTGGGCCGACTCAAGTTTCTTAGCCTGTGTTTCATATTGATTTATGCAGTATTTTAGAACTCAGTTTTGGGCTTTATTATCCATGAGGCCTGCCTATGAATCACTGCCACCTTAATCCTACTATAGGGGCCATCATTATATCAATCACTTGTAAATACATAATCAATCAGATGGTGAACCCAATTATAATTGTCCTGATGCTAATACATGATAGGGGTCCTTAACCACGGGCATTTGAGATTTTAGAAGCAAGCCCCGTAATGGATTTATACTAAGTTCTATTATATGGGTTGGATCAAGCAAAAGGAGGCTCCACAAAAGTTTGTATGGTACTGATGGAGAGAGGGGACACCTGAGAAGGAGTGGTGTGTACAGCAAAGCCATTGACGACATGGTTAAAGCTGTAAAGCTTGTCGTAAGTCCCAGCTTCCAGATTACTAGCAAGGAGTTGATCATGATGTTCCTCCAGCTTCTTTGCGTATGCCTTGGAAGAAGCGTAGCTACTCCTGCTGCAAGAAAGGAAAAATTATCATACTTATCATCAAGTGGGCCATGGTCCAAGGAAGAACTTGTGGGCCCCACTTCAGTATGGATTGCTCAAGTCAAAGCCCCCACCCATGATCAGATCACACGCTTACCCATGTGAACCGATATTCATTTCAATTTGATACTCATCGAGCCATCTCTACCTTTAAATTGAGTCCCAATAAAAGATGACACTTCTAAAATCAATAGACTCTTAGGCTCTGAAATCATTGATTAGTTTTTTTTCTCCAATAATTAATACTCAGTGCGTGCGCTGGGACACACTATACAAGTCTCTAACCAACACCACAAAAATCCCCGGTCATCCATATGAAAAAAGGACATACTCTTACCAGTGAACCACCATTGGATAGGGAACCATACCTATCTTTTTCTCCTTATTGCGTGTGATTGAAATGAATTTAGGTAAACCCTAAAGCCCTTAGAAAACTGGCACTTGCTTTTATAGACCAACTGGGGTTTTTTTAGTATTGTGTGTGTAGCATGAATATATCCATCATATTTTAAACGATAGACTCTGCACTTACAAATTTAAAATAAAAGATAGTGAGATCGATCGATCCTCTTAAAGAAGAGATAAGTGAGTTATACCCTTTCTCTTCTTGCAGTGGTTCACGTCCTTTGTAAAAGGCCACGGATTCTCCTTCTATTAACACCAGATATATGGACCGGTCGTCTGCGAAACATGCCGTTACGATCGCAGAAAGGAGAAGAAGAAGAAGAAGGTAATGGCACCATGAAATCATGTTGTTTGCTCAAGGAGAGTGGATTGTAGGGAATGGAGAGCTAGCTAGGAAAAGAGGAGAAGATAGAACAAGTTTCTTATGCAAAACATCCATAAAGATGGCTTAATTACATGTTTATCATGAATAGAGCTGGCAACAATCAGACACCATTGACATTGGCACATTGAAGTTCCCTTTTTAAGGATAAAAACAAAGTAGAAACGGTTACAGGATGTAGTTTCACGCCAAATGTATGTGTTTGTTGAAAAGAGAGATTTCTCACTTCTTCCTTTTTTTTTTCTCTAGAGGGAGAAACTGCCATTGTATCATCTTTTAATAAAGAAAGTGATAAATAATCATTTACTATCAGTTGCAGATGACGCGCGTTATTGAGTTTTACAATGAAAATATATCGAACTGATGAAGCTATAGCTCACCTGATATTACAGAGAGTAACTTCTTTCATCTGGTTGTCAAAAAAAAAAAAAAAAAGTTAACTTCTTTCATCTGACCTTGAGTTTGGAATTATGATATATAATTTCCACGGTGCTAATTAAATGGGCGTGTTGATATTACAAAATTTTATTGTTTTGAGGTTAAATTTTAGATTTTCTGGTCAAGCTTGCAATTTATTGTAAGTTTTAGATTTCATGATTTAGTCAAATTGAAGTTAGTCCGTTACTTGGTCATTAGGAGCCATTAATTGTGTTTTATTATGATGTGCAGTGTAGATAGAATTCTTTTTCCATTTTTAGAAAACATACTTAGTTTAATAAGTTAAAGCTTTCTATTTATTGTAAGTTTTAGATTTCATGATTTAGTCAAATTGAAGTTAGTCTGTTACTTGGTCATTAGGGATAGAATTTTTTTACCATTTTTAGAAAACATACTTAGTTTAATAAGTCAAAGTCAAGTCTTTCTTTATATGGTGAGCGTATCCCTTGAGGGTCTATGACCCAACTGGACAGTTCCCCCCGGGTGACATCCACTAAACCTAGGGATGTAAATAAGTCCCCGATTCTTTGGTTACTCGGAGGTTCCAACCCTTTAAAAACTAGGTCTGGGTCCTTATATAGGCCCTGATAAGTAAATGGATCCGGGTTCGGTTCCACCTTGGTTCGGACCTGTGGACCCAAGACCTAACATATTATCTCAATTTTCTAAAATCTCTCCTAAAAACCATATTTTTTTAAATATCATTCTCTACCTAAATCCAGACTGGATCCAGACCCGTCCTATATATGGTTTTGGTTCCGATTCCAAAGCCACAAAACATATTCTAAAACAGTTCCAGGTCAGGATCCGGTTCCACCTTCTCCTTAATGGTTCCGGTTCCGGGTCCACGGTGGACCCGGAACTGGGAACCGACCCGTTTACAACCCTAACCAAAACCAGCACAAATGCCCATCGGACAAATCTATAATGGGTTTTAAAAACAAGACGTGAGGAGCAAATCCACACCTTATGCCACTAACTCCAAGGTGGATAAAGTCAAATTGGCTTGTGACTCTTTTGTTGCCGTATATAACGTTGTTGTAGGCTAATTTCAATATCATTAATTTTATTTCTCAAATTTGTGACGTTTTCTCTTGTCAATTAGTGAAAATTCTGTCTTTTTTTTTTTTTTTTTTTTTTGTAACTAGTGAAAATTATTTTACTGTTGAAAGAGCTGGTGATTTCTTCCCATCGTTTACAGGCACCTGCTATTCCACAAGATGAGATATTCTTCCATAGTTATGAACAATTGTCAAGTGTTCTCAGCTTACCCACCAAAAATCATTAGCAGGATCTAATACTAGCCTTCTGAGTCAGCCCCAACTCCAAGATCAAGGATGAGAATGCTAATCGAGTTCGGGTTCTAGGCCCAACATCCATTGGTTCCATGGATGGCGATGGGTCTGGTTGGGTTAGGTGGAGTAAAGTGGGAACATTTATAGGCTCAGTCCAAACCCGGTTCATTAATTATAAATCCAGTTGATAATGTCGATCCAAACACAACTAGAAAGTTTAATTGGCTGACCTCAGCCCTTAATTAACAGATTGGGTTAACATTGGATCTATGGATCATATCACAGATAGACTGGATCAGGTTGGCAGTTTAGATAGCAAGAATGGGCTTCAATTATCTGAACCCAAAGTGAATAAGAAAGAGTCAACCTGAGCCCTGAATTGGGTCGGCTGGTGTGGGTAGAGTTGGCAAGTGGGTCAAGAATTGCCAACTCTATTTCTTCTAGATAAATGTACTACACAATGGTCGCACTTGTATTTAATTTGACATTTTGAATCTAACTGAATTATGGTTAGATCCATGTACACATGAAAATTTATAAAGAAAGATGCACAATGTAGTGACTCTGAAAAAAAAATCAGACAAAACCCAAAGAAACACCTAAGAAAACATTTTTTTTTTATGCTAATGGAGGGAGGGTTCCCAACCCTTTGGGTTGGACTATTCCCTCCGGGCCCAAAGAGAAGCCGGGTAAAACCCCTGTGGCCCCTAGGTGATAGCACAAGTGGACTCAACCTTCAATTCTTGAAGAGGAGGGAATCAGGAATCGATAGCAAGACCTCTAACTCCAAAAGAGAGAGGAACCGTGGTCCTCACCGCCCGGCCAACCCCGGGTTACCTGAGAAACTGAAACATGGGAAAAAAGAGGAAGAGAGAGAGGAAGAAAAGACTTGGGGACATAGGTTGAGCCTTGTTCAGAGCCCAAGTGCCCTGGGCCCTTTTCAGGCCCCGGGCGTAGCCTAAATCTGAAAAGCCAACCACGCGTCCCTTTTGAGCTTATAATATAAGCTTTCATTTGGATCATTTGGATTTCCAGTTCTCTGGGCTTTGGATTGAGTTCTTGAGCTTCATGGGTTGCGTTCTCATCAGTTTCTGTGTCTTCCATATAACTTAGATCTTCTAGACATTCCTTTTGAGAAGTTTAGGATTTTAGGGCTTTCTTCAATCCAAAACATCTTAAAATTATTCCAGAATAGCTTCACGAGTCTGAACAATTACAGACGATCAGATCTACCACTTAGTGTGAACTAAAAAACTTTGGGATCTTAGATCAAACATTGTAAATTGACTTATCCATCAATAAAAATCAATTAGTTGGCAAATTGTTGCTATTTGCTCCATTATCAAATTTGCTTTTGAAACAATCCAGAACCAGTTCACACCCCAAAATAAAATACAATTAGGGCCCAACATGTCTTAACAGCAATCGGATCGTGGGAGGCGCACTTCGATTCCAACATTAATTGTTTAGGCCCAAAACACGAATGGGGTATAAGGTAGTGACAGAATCAGACATGTTAGGTATGTAATTTTAATGAATAGCTACAATAGACACACGTCTAAGCGACAAGTGAAGAAAGCACATCCACCAATAGAGATATGAACGTTTTGTTGTGAAACTATTGTGTGTGTGTGGTTTTTTTTTTTTTTAATTCAGTTGCTTGTATACAGGTTAATTCCATCTTAAAAGAGGTCCTTAAGGGTGATTTTCCAGTTATCTAATGTTCCGGATTAATTTTCCTACAGTTTTGTAAATATTTTATAGTGGAAAAACCGTGAAAAGCGGAAACTATTTTTCATACTAAAGCAAATACATGTTTGGTGTTGTAAGAAAAGGCTGAAAACTGAACTGAGTTTTCTATAATTCCATGAGAAAACACCTTCAACTGAGGGTCAAATACACTTCCAATTGAGGGTCAAATTTGGTTACCATATCCACATTGCTGCACAAACACGCCCTTAACTACAACTTTGTTTTCCCTTAAAAAAACATTTTTAATTTTTCTCGCTCCCCAATTTTCTTGTTCATTTCAAGGTGACTGCCACCGTTAAGCATCTTGTAGGAGTCTAATTCTTCTACTATTTGAACCCTCTCAAAAATTCTGTGACGCCCCGAAGTCTAACATCGACTATAGAGAAGAAAGTGAATGGGGTTATATGTAGAGCTTACACCCTTACCTTGCATGAGGCCTTTTGATAGGTTGAGGCCCATCAGCAGCAAAACCGTGAGGCCCGTGGGCCAAAGCGGACAATATCATACATGCGTATAGGATGGGGTGTTACAAATTCCATATCCCATTGGGAAATAGGAAATTGTTCATATCCCTAGAACAATTTCCATAGTCAAGAAATGGAGGACTTAATTCAATAGATTTTGGAATTCTTGTTCATTTCAAGGTGACTGCCACCGTTAAGCATCTTGTAGGAGTCTAATTCTTTTGCTATTTGAACCCCCTCGAAAACTTAATTCAATAGATTTTGGAATAGGATTGAGATTGAATTGGTTCGTTACCTATATGGGTTGTAATATTGACTCAATTTCTCATGGATGACCACTTCAATTGATCTATCTGAAGCTGGCTTTTACAAGAAGGCAGCTCTTCTTCTTATACCTGGGCTTGGGACTCGCACATGGGTACATAATAGAGTGAAATAGATTATTTGACAAAGAGCTAATTAGATAAAATATGATTGAAGTGCCTGTCCGGCTGTACTCTTGCACTTGTAATTATAGAGGTCCAATTTTCATGGACAACCTCTTTTGGTAATGGTCACTTAATACAATAACAAATCTTCACACAACTGACAAAACTCCATTGCAGGCTGAGAAAAAACTTTTCAAATCTAAGTGCGATCAAGGATCAAAGTAGATTTATTCCCACAAAAGCCAAGAACATGAATCCCATATGAAGTTTTATTATTTCTGGTTTTTGGAGCTCAGTGTTTGTCTCCACACCCAAATCCCAACACATCCACAAGAACACAACTGATTATGTTTACATTCTTCCCGAGTCCAAACAAGCACATCACAACCATATATGTAAAAACAAGCATGCCCCTTTACATCTAACCCCAAAACCTTCAAAAATATCCTTACCATGCACCCTTATACCCACGTTGGTTATTTTGAGCAGTCTCAACCAAATTCTTCGAAGACCCCATATGCCGTTCTTTAGTATGTTCTCGAGTTTGACTCATCAAATGAAGTGAATAAAAACAAAAAGACCCAGAGAGAGAGAGAGAGAGAGAGAGAGAGAGAGAGCTGTTTGCTTCCGTGGAAGTGGATTGATTTCGATAACAAGCATAGGAGAGAGGAGGTGTGGTTGTGATGGGGATTTGAGCTCATGCACCGTAACGGATTTCGGAGAACTTGGTCTTGATCCATTTGAAACTGCCTCTGACTGAAGACTTGACCTTGCCTTCGACGGTGAACAAGTTGTAAGAAGCCACGCGCTTCTTCCTCTTCATCTCTGGGTCACTAGAGGTTCCCTTGTTGGTTGGCCCATTGAAACTGTAGGAATTTGAACGCTCGTCCATACACCTGAATCCACCTCCTGAGTAGGAAGACGAGTACTCTGGGAATGATCTGCTCTTCTCCATCGAAAAACACGAAGAAAAAAAAAGGACTAAGGATGGATGGTTGGATACTCTTCCCTGGAGGTAGAACAGGGTCTCTTTTTTCTCATACTCATCCCATATAAGTAGTAGACTGGAAGGGAGAAGAGACACAAAAGTTGGTGCACGTCGGCTACTGCCATTTATGAAATCGTGCTGACCCATTGGATTGGAAGCATCTAGGTAGCAATTGAGATGGGTCCACCTGCTGTGTCACGTGGGTAGGTCCCATTCTCCATCATAGCCAGCCCGGCAGCCCCTCATCTGCCTCAACATTTGCCTCAAAGGTTTTTCACCATTAAGAATGGCCTTGCTAATCCTTGTTAATCTACAATAGGATACAAATAAAGTGAAATATTCTCCTATGAGCTTGATGGAGCTGACTTGAGCCTTCCTTTGATAATCTTGTCATCCTATGATTTGACATTGGGAATAAGTTTACACTCATTAAACCTGTATTCATACTGAATTTAAGAAAAATCTATTTCAAGGTGACACTGATGGAGATTATTTTTTGTCTTCACCTTATCTATAAAGAGACATTTCTACGTGACATTGTCTCATTAATAGTCATGTTTCAAAGTGGGCCCCACAAACTGGATTGCATACAAGCAACATGGAGTCCGCTGTCCGCTAGAGGGATCATTCTCGAAAAATAAAATAGAGAGTTCCATAATGAGAATTTTTAGACTAGGAATCTCTTATTGATTGCAAATAGAAGTGGGCAGGAATTTTGGATTTTAAATCTGACCAATCCCATGTCCAAAAATCAGTTTTCAAAATCATTGGGTAGAATTTCACATCTTTGCCCCTCCTATAATTCCATATGTGAATCGGTATTTAAGTTCCATAGTTGAAAAAAGGGATTGTCTGTTTGATTGGGAACCCCGCTTCTCATCTTAATAACCAAAGTTCAAACCCTGGCCAGCGCCGCGGATTTTTTCTCCCATGGATGCAATGCAGTCTTATTTGTTCCAGACCACTTGGCCGTGTACCCGGAATATTTTTTGTTTGCAGTGTTCCAAATTAAAAGGATCCAACCCTCCCACAACCTTCATATATTTAGTTGTAGCTTAATAAACAACTAGTGATGGTGTATTGCACCTGACGTGCACTGACTGCCTTGTAGAAAGAATAGGATGATGGATTTGATAATCCCAGTGAGAAGACATTATGGTAGTGGGTGGTAGTGGTAGACCCATGTGTGATGTTGGAAGGCTTTTTCTTTTTTTGGCATGGAATCATCATCACATACAACAGGGGCTACTGCGGCAGAGGCACCATGGGGTTTTGATGAATGGGCACGAGAGATACCATATGTTTTGTTAAAGAAAGGCATGAGCATCATCTAGTGGGCGAGGGGGCTGGTGGGTCCACATGATTACTTCGTTTTTGGTTCTGTTGCCTTCCATGTGTAACAGAAGAGAGCCAGGAGGCTGGTGTCCAACATGTCAAACACCACATCCTTTGACAGCACCCACTGCTTTGGACTTTTCTTTTTAGGTTTCTGATTTGGTGCTCCTCTTGTTTGCAACGGCTCGCGTGGTATGAGTACTCTACTCATCTCGCAGTCACTCAGCCGAGTAGACTCAACCCGAAGAGTAGAGTAAGACCCTCAAGATTATTTAATTGAATTTTTAGAAATTATAAGACTTGGTATTTTTAGAAGTGGTTAAGGGATAACCCAACGATTGGGAACTCCATTCTCTCTCAATTGCCAAGAGTTCGATCCTTGAGTCTTTGTTCGTAAATATATATATATGGGGGATATTCAAGTGTATCCATCCCTCACCATTATGGTGAAGGACATTCTCTTTTTGAGAAGTTTCAAGTTCAAAAGAGGAGTACACATCTCTTTTGTAGTTGAAACTTTCCAAATATGCAGTTTTATTTAACTAAGCTGGCTTCACTCGGGTTTATTTTAGATAAGTATTCACACACTCAAGCACGTACCGCATCATCAACACTAGAACCTATAGCTGGGATTTATTTCTAATTATTCATATGGAAGAGAGGTGCCTCACTCGCCCTGCCTCTTTTTTTGTTAAGGCCCTCTTCATGAACAATGAGCCGACAAAAATTATCAGGACCATATGACAAACCATACCCACAACCTTAGAGTGCAGAGGTTCATATGGCTTATTATGCTCATACTATTTAGTTTTATTGAACTTATTTCTATTACGTGAGCCTACTTAGATTAGGTGGATACTTATGCTTAAATTGAGGTTGGTATAACTTGAGAGGAGTGGAGTAATGAGTGAGTGGGGTTGGACTTATAGGCGAGCAGTGAGCCCCATATAAGAAGTGCACATGAAACATCTGTGAGAAACGTCTTTCAAGAAATTATTGTTCTTGTCTGCGGAAAGAGCTATATGGAGTGCCAGATTATTTAGTGATCCTCTAAGCTACTTTATTGTGTGGTCCAACCCGGCAAGTGGGCTACATACTTTATGGAACCTAATAATAATATCTATATTCCGATAAGGCCTAGGATTTAAAGTAAATCAAAGTGGGGTGTCCTTTTCCGACCTCGCATGATTTTGTGGAATTTCAAATACACGCTGCTGTTTGGTGAATGATTTCGAGCCAAAGTAACTAAAGTATTCACTTCATCGTGGATACAAGCTGCTCTCACCTTTCTATTTACATTCATGAATCATGAGACCCATCCATGGTCAATGTAGCCTATGTAGGGGTGTTGAGTGCAGGGCTGGGATAAGGCATATTCAAGCCTGGAGAAACCCTGGCCTAGGTCCAGCCCAAGCCTGACACGGGCGGTAAAAGTCAGGCCCGAGCCCACCCATTTAGTCAATCAGGCCGGGCCAAACCGAGCTGTTTATCAATTTCGTCAAATTCGCGCAATTGTTTGGATTAACTAAATTCAATTACATACATTCCTTACACGGGCCAACTTGGGGCTTTGTATCACTTAATCTAAGCCCAGCCCAATCCATGGCAGATTGGGCCCAGATAGGGCTCAGGCTGGCCTGGCCCATGAGCAACCCTAGGTCAAATGTAATACCCACACACTATCACATGTAAGCCTCTTCAGTTTGCACTCTTTCTATTTTTCCACTAGACATCAGTCACCATTTGGATCTGCAGCCACCCATTTACTGAGGGACCGGTTTTTAGGTGTACCACTCTTTCCACATTTGTGGGCTATCCTTTTCACTTTGTGGGCTTCGTCTTCCCACTTATGTGCGCTCTCTTGGGTCTGGCCTCCGAGACTGGGCTACCAAAACACAATTTAAACCCTTAAAATTTAGAGCAAAAACCATTTGATTCAGTGATACCTGATGTACTCCTAATTCATACTCAAATCCTATCTATTCATCCACTCTACTTGATTGTCAAGCTTTCAGGAGGGCTTTACAGCAGGTGACGCTCAATGTTATTGGAAAGCCCAATGTGTAGCTTACCCCTTGTTTAGATATTCTTTTTGAAAGTTGTGAAAGTATTTTAATTTTTGGTTTCCTATATTTTCCTTAGTAACATGACTTGAACCCACGACCTTAGAGTCAAGGTTGCAATATATAGTAAGTACATTTTACTGTGTCCCGGGTTCTTGTCTAAACTTGTAACTTATCATGATAATAATAACATTAATAATAGTAGTAATTGCGGCAACAGCAGCAATAGCAACCGTAGTAGTACCACTACTAATAATGATAATACTAATAGTGTATAAAAACTAACCAATCCTAGATAATTTCTCTGCACAAGTTTTCAGAGGCATCATGAATGTCTTAATCTTAAAATCCAAGTATTTTCATCTGGGGAAATCCAGTATAAGATGTAATCTATGAACTACACATGATGTATTTTACAAAGAACGTGAGAAAGTGTTTGAGGAGCAGAGTGTCTGTGGGCTCAATATTTAGAGTTGTGGCCTGGCACTGAGTCATTATCTCGGCCCAATAAGTAATTGGACAAGGCCTGGGCCAATGGTCTTAAGCCCCACAGGTGGATACTGCATCTTCTTTCTTAGTGGTTCTTGTACAACCAATTCGCCAAAAAAACAAAAGGCCTATAAACAGGTGCAGTGTGGAAAAAAATCAAAATCAAGATTGGTAAGGAAAGAGAGCTTCCTCATTGTTGAATACTTGTTTCTTTATGCCCAATTTGGATCTTAGAAACCAATTGCCCGGCACTTCAAAGTTCTAACCAGTGGTGGCTGGAAAAGGACAAAACTGACTTGGAAGTAACTGAGTTTATCGAATTGCTTTAACCCTCTTTACACGAACTTGGTTTGTAGAGATCCAAAACAGGCGTGTGGCAATTGGTCTCACATATTTCATCACAAATTGACAAGAACCTGTTCGGTTCTCTTGTTGAAGGCCTGCCATGATGACCATGAACCCAAACTCATTCCCCTGTGAATGTAACATTGAGGAACTGAGAAACAATTGACTTCCACTTTCACAATCTCTTCTTGTATATAGATGGTAGGGACATTGACTTTCATAGGAAACACCTACTTTGAGCACTACTCTCACTGTTGCTGTGCCCCGCTAGTGAAGGCTTTTCTTGATGATCATCTTAAAAATAAGAAAGCCATCCTCCTCACCCTTAAATCCCCAAACTTTACTGGCAATATATCGTGCAAATTTAATGCAATGGAATCATACGATAACTACCAAACCATCAATAGTTACGTGGCAAAGCACCTTACTCTCACAATACCTACCACAGATGGATTACTCGTACCACTTCAAGACTAGTGACCCCGAAAAATACATAATAATAATAATAAGTAACGTTGAAATGAGTGTAAAACTTAAAAAAAGCAGATCCTTAGGGAGGGATTGGATTGATTATATACATAGGGCCTTGATCAAACCAAGAAAGAGGGACAGGAAAAAAACACTTCGTTCTATGAAGTAGGCCTTAGTCGCTGTTTGGTCTGTAGAGATGGTGACTGACTGCTGAAACCGGCCATTCACACACGGGTGAGAACATGAGAAGCAGTTATCAGTTGGCCCCACTGTTATGTCCCCTCCTCCTTTATCAGTGGTCCACCAAAAAACTTCCCAACAATGCCGAAAGTGGCTGTGGCCCTCCTAAATCTCTGTTACTTGCTTTGCTGGTTCTGGGCGTTAGGCATTGGTTGCCAAGCGGCCCCTTTGATTCTCTTTTTTTCCTGAGATGTATCTGCTGCCACTTGCCAGTCACAGGACAAGTATATGCCGGTAGTCAGTCAGACAATCCCAACCATTCAACTCAACTCCGGATGATAATTTCAGTTCAAGTAAGAAACAGATCGGTATTGTTATATAATTTTTTGTTTTCCTAACTACCCATTTTTCTTTCCCAGAGAAGTCCTCCGTATAAACTCTAACATTGTTCTATTTTGTCATGGTGTTTAACATGCCAGCCCAAAATTTGTAGCAAATTATTTCCACCCAACTTTGATATGAAGGTTAATAATGTCGAATGATGTTTGTTCCCCATCCCATGCAAAACATCACGTTTGGAAGCATGCTTTGTTTTCTTTCTGGTCCCTTTCGGCGCTTTGGAGATGAGGATTTCCAAAATGCAACATCCAAAAATGGGGGAATCCAAACGCTTCAATTGGTGAACACTAAATACATGATTTAAAAAGCAATTCCAGGTTTACTCCACTCCACATTCTGAAGGAAAACTTGGCAAAGATGGCCCGACGACAAAGATGGTGATGATTATGCTACAGGAGATATGCTTTGCATGGGTCTTTCCTTGGTGCTTCTCATGCTTACATAGATTAGAGAGTTATGGGCCCCACTTATACAAATCCAAAACCCCATGTATTTTTATTTTTTTTCTCTTATGAAAATGGAGTTGGACAAGCATCAAAGAAGTTGATGTGGAAAACAAGCTTGAATCATTAATAAGAAAATACTGACATTCAGGAAAACATTTGCCAACCATTCATGTGCATTCAATGCTCAAAATCATCAGTCGAGGCCTACTGTTTACCAAATCAGACTCTTCAGACCAGACTGAGAAGTGACAAATATTATTCATGTGGCCCTGTTCAGACATAACAGTGAAAGAATGAGTTCCGAAAAAACAGAACAACATAGTTTGGAGAGTTCAAAGAATATATTAATTTACTGAACATGGGCAATAATACAACGAAACCCGTTTGTGGAACCCCTTCTAAGATGCCCTGAATTGATGGATTTCAACACGGCCCAAGATAGGTGGCGCCACACCTGATTTGCAGGTTAGTACAAATTTTTATCTCCCACTGTTGGAAGTTGCATTTTAGAAGAAACTAAAAGCTAAAGAAATAAGCATGAACTCAAATCAAAATTACCACATAACTAAACAAGAAACAGACTCTAGCTCACGTGATTTAATTATCAAAAGCATAATGATTTGGCATCCTCTCTGTATCCAATTTGCGGAAATCTGTCGTGGAAGCAGACCTCCCAACAAGAGAAAATTGGTAAATGTTATTGCCATCCTCTTTGTTGCTGTCGACCCTGATTTTGGCAGTTGGTAACAAAGGAGGCATATTTGCAATGTTTTTGGTGGCCCAAGGATGGCACTCTGTTCTGGCTGATGATGACTTCACCAGAGCAGATGCAACTGGAGAGAGCAATGGAGGTGGGCTCCCTTCATGCCTGCTAGGAGGCTTCACGCCTGAGGAAGTGCTTCTTGTACTGCTAGCCATTTCTTGGCTGTGTGAACTTGCTCCTAGACTCTTCTCCTTATCCTGTAGTGTATGAACTATGATCAAGTTGTCTCTCATGGTTCAATCATACAACCACCACTGACTGATACATAAACAAAGTGGACTTCACTTGAAAAATCATAAATGTAGGTTTAACACGTTGCATTTCCCAATTAGCTGTGCTATAACAATAGATTAACACATTATGAAAGCAAAGAAGTAAATAAGCTTGATATTTGTGAAGGATCCAGGATAAAAATTTTGGTTACATCCACATTTTGAACAGTAGAATAAAAGATTAAAAGCTCAAAGGAAAGAAATCAGTAAGGTTTGAGTAGGATGCTTTTAGCACTGCAACACACTGTTCTGTCTGGCAATCCAGAAACAATTCCCACAAGTCCAGATGTTGCTATAGACAAAAACATTGCAACCCAGATATCTGATATTTTGTTTGTGTAAATTCCACCTCCCTACTATATCCGCAGCATGTCCTTGTTGTATCTGGGAATCATAAGATAGAAACCTACCTAAAGGCCCAGAGGAGAGCTCCAAGGGGAGGTAATCCATGAGGATTCAAGCCCTTATATTTGAGTGGAGAGAACTTCTAAGTTATAAAAAAACCAAATTCAGAGAGCCATCCCTATCAGATTGCTCTATTCAAATAATCCATGACTCAACATGACCCAACACCACTGGTACTGCTACTGCCTCCCCAGCCACTCTCTTACAGTTTCTCAACAATTTAAGGAGCAGAGTGTTTCCCCAAATGGGACTCTGGCAACGATTTAAGTCCGTCTCCGGCAGCAATTTCTCAACAATTTAAGTCTCGGGTGCCATGCGTGACAACGTAGGTTCGAGACCTGCGAGCAGCCACTTTGTGCAAAATTGCTAGAGGTTAGGTCTGTCTCCGGTCTGGACCCTCCCAAGACCCTGCTTCGGCGGGACCACACTAGGTGATGACCTTAGTGTTTCCCCAAATGGGACTCCGGCAAAGCACCTTCATGGGATTTCAATTGGCTGCTATATGTACCAGCCGTAATGGGACAATAGCAACCATCCCCATAGCGGCCAATACACACCACCATAAATTTGAATGGCAAAATTTAATATTATCAAAGTGGCCTTGGCCGCTACAGCCGATAATGCGGCCACTATTTGTGTGACATCATTAGTACCTTCCATTTTCTTAAGCAATAAAAATTTTATATTCTCTAGAGGACAATGAAATGTCAGGATGTTACTGAACAAATCAATTACTTCATCAGAAGTACCTTTGGTTGTGAATTTCTTTGGAGTTAACTTCAATGGTTATTCTAATAAAATGAAACCCATCAGTATAATCGTTTTTTCTTATAACCAAACCATCTTTTAAACCAATTTTAAATATCACCATCTTTCTAAAAATTTTACCGTGGCCAGTCATTTGAAATTAATTTAAAAACACTTTTTTGTCATTAATTTACCTAATAGTGCTGATACAAGCTGGAATGTTAATTCTGAAGACCAAAATGCCCCTCAACTGAGGGTTTCATGGGGTAGGACTAGCTCAAGCTCAGATTGGGCCTAGCCTACATGGGTCATGTTAATAGTTAACCCTCTTGAGCCAAATTAAATCCAATGCATATCAATACATCCCAACCCAACATAAAAAGTGTTTATATATATATGAGCAGGACTCTCCTAAGCTACAGCTTACCTTATCCTAAGCTGGAATAGTGCTGGTCCCACAAATCAAAGTTGATTATATCTGTTTTTTGCATGATGGAACTGAAAAATCCAGTTCTGATTGGATTTATCTTGGTTTTGGAGACGATCATCATGCAAAAAACAGCACAATCGACTTTAATTTGTGGGACCAGCCCTGTTTCAACTTAGGATAAGCTAAGGTGCAGTTTAGGAGAGTTGGCCCCTATATATAGGGAGATGCTCCTATGAGAGATACTCTCACCTTATAATAAGAGATAAAGAGGGGGCCCTCACATCCATATCCAATGCCAACAACTTCAATGTGAGGACCCCCACCCCTATCTCTCATATAAGGTGAGAGATATCTCTCATAGGAGCATCTCCCATATATATATATATATATATATATATATATATATATATATAGAGAGAGAGAGAGAGAGACGCGCACACACAAAGTAACCTCTCTCTCACTCTCTAGCATGTAAGAGATGTTGGAAATTTATACTAAAAACATGCTTTATGTATTTGTCTTTGACTAATTCATTTTTAGTAAATTTTATCTTCTCTTCTAAATGAGATTTTGTATGGGCAAATGGTTGCATTGTTTATTATTATGCATGTGATTGTCTTTTATTCTATAAAGTAGACAAGTTGGAGTGTAGAGTTCTGCTTACACACAGAAGACTTATTTGTCGGTTCTTATAAAATATAAGTTACAGTTCACAATCTAGATGGATTTGGACACATCATCGGTACGATTGTAGCATGATGTTTCAGCAGGCTTGTCTTGGCTACGGGAAAAGGTATAGTTTCGACTCATTATGCTAGTACACTATGTGTGTATTGAACAGGACCCTTTTTTTGGGTTTATTGTCTTTATGCTGACTATATAAGATGATGAACATCCAAATGGTTATTATGAGTGCTTGTACTCTTAATCCCGATATAAATAATAGACACATACATCTGGTGTTTGGCATTTTGATTTACAAAGGAGTGAGATCTTTTGTAGATCAACAATCTCGGTGATTGGATGACTACACTACGTGTATGGTGGATATTAGTTTATTGACGGAATCCACGTCCCGTAATAGGGATTGATGATATCCCCTTGATTAAGCTTATAAGTTTTGATTATGTCAAACCCTGCAGGTGGACTTTATGTCCGACATATCAAATAAGTTAAGTGTAAGGTCTCAAGGAATTATAAAGATATCGATTAAATATAATAGTCAGTAATTATTTAATCGATGGATATCTGAAATCTTAACGTGGGGAGATTTATGAGCATTTAATAACAAGAAGCTCGAATTATAATTTTGAGAATAAGGACTGGAGTGCAATTACAATTCTTTAGTAGACTGAATTGTAATTTATGAAACTAGGATTCTAATTTGGGTCGAATTAGGGTTTGCTACTTCCATAAGGAGCCTATCTTGCTTCTTAAGGTCCCTATTGTAGCCTATAAATATGTGTTACTGCTCTCTAGGTTTACCACCAGAATAAAAAGAGAGAAATCTCGGTTTTGAGAGAGCAAGGAGAATACGCAGAAGAGGCCCACTCCCTGGTGCGAGTTCGAGCATATAGGAATACAGTAGAAGACCTTGAGGTTTTAGAGTTGCTGTAAGTTCAAGATAAGATCAGAGAGATCTCGCAGGTATGATTTAATCATATTCGTCCATAATAATTTCCGCAGTAACCTGTACACAATATCTAAAGATCCAGGTAAACAATGATCGGTAACATGAATAAGACAGGGCTAAACCATCCTCTTCACCTCCCTTCTCATTCCTGCCTTTTTTTCCTTTTCTTCCATGAAATAAAGAATGGGAAAGTAGTGCGTGAGTTGAAAGCTTTTTTCAAGATAAGGTTGGGCTACTTTGAGATGAAAATTAAAGAAGATGGTTCGAATCCACAAGTGAAGCAATTGAGTTTTTTATTTGGGATTTTATCTTTTGGAAAAATATTGAGGTGGAATCAAGCTCATCTTGAATTGACTATGGTAATGATGAGTAAAGGTGATTTAGAATGTAGGATCATTTGATAAGGGATAGGTTTGAAGGAAGATGGATTATTTTCTAACAATTTTATGGGTTTTCGGTTTCTTCTTTTTTTTTTTTTTTTCAAACTGGAGTGATGATCAGGCCAGTCAAAGATGAGAATATCCATAGACAGTTGGAATGGGCCTATTTGAGGAATATCAAGTTTTCAATCCATTTTTCCAAAATTTTATCATTGGACTTTTTGAGGCCAAATCAAGGTTATCAAAGATGATTGGTGGGCAGTAGGGAGTTGGATAGGCATACGGTGACCACCTGATAGGGAATGAAGTGTCACATTGGTGTGGGCAAAATTCTTTCTGAGGAAAAAAATACTATATGGGTACCTTTTTATTTTGTACTTCTAACACTATAATTTGGGAGATGAAAGGTGGCGCATCGGTTGTGGAGGGAGGATGCTTGTGGGGTTTATTCATCAGCATATCTGAGGGTTGTATTCATTTCAAAAGAGAGAGAGAAAAAAAAAAAGATTTACCATCTTTTCATAAAACAAAACAAAAATAAAAATAAAAAGTCAAATTTGAGCTTACCAAATCTAAGCCCTTGCATTCTCTGTCATTATCTCATTTTATTGCTCAAGCAGGTTGCATAAATCTCAATGGTTTATGTGAAAAAAGGGATAATTTAGAGGTTGCCAAAAAAGAATAGGGGCCTATATATATATATATATATATATATATATATTTTTTTTTTTTTAATTCAAACATAATAACCGTGGATTAAATGAATAGTAAAATGCTTTTGATAAATGTAACCTCCGCATAAAACATTGAATTTGTCTAGGCAGGACTAACCTTTTCGGAAGACCCAGAATTTCCTTTGGGTTGTTCTATACCTAGATCCTTTTTTCTCTGACCCTCTTGGCCTGCACGTGCCCGTCTTCTCCTCAAAGATTTGTTCCTGTAAAGGGAGCATGTGTTACGAAAGTTCAGTTTACAAAAACTAAATAATTCAGCACAGTATCTGCATATAAAGGGGTATGAGGTTATAAAGCATCCAATTCAGCAGGCTATAACAGACAGCAAGAGGGCCACCTGTCTTTCTGTTGTATACTTGTATTACCATTTACTGAGCCCTCCATATTCATGTAAAGGTAGGGGCAGTACTCTTAATTAAGTCTTGAAATAGATAATAAGATGCACCAGTTCTTCGGAGTGAGTCGCTAGATGTTATTTACATAGAGCTGCTACGCAGTCCTGGTTTTATTAGTTTGGAAACAGCACTGGCTAACATGGATTATTAGTTTATTACTGGTTTTATTAGTGGTCCATTCTCATCAAATTCAATTTGATCTTCGAGACTTATAGTATCTGTCATATTCTGCTTCTGTAAGAACTAAGAACCCAAAATGGAAGAAAATTAAAAACAGATGGAAAAAATGTAGATCTAATGACATTTCAGATGGCATTTCATTTTAGTTTCAAAAGTTTAATCCTCCTAAAGAATTTCTTCACAACTGAGAATTCCTTCAACACCATTGTTGCATTTTTTTTTTTTTCAACTTAGTCGGCTAGCATATAATAAATCATCTTTTCTGCAAGTTATGAACACATCAAATGCAGCAAATACCTTCATAGAAAATGAAAATATTCATTTATCTTAATAATATAGAATTAAAGAATAATGAACATGATGTTCATTTTGATCATTAAAATAATAAAATCGAATGGAACATAATCATATGAAAAATAAAGAAAACAAAATACACTAATTTTCTGAATAAGAACTTACTTTCTCCTTTCATGGTACTGAGTAGATTCATCATCTTCCCCTTTATAGACAACAGGTAGACCTGAAAGGTCACATGCCGATGGGCTTGTGCTAAAGAACTGTAAGAAAGAGGTGTTTTAGTGTACAATATAAGAGGCTTCATTTGAGGATTTAGCTCAGGATAGATCAAAATCAAGAAATAGAATTCATGTAGGCAACCCCAACATTGGGACAAGGCTTCAGGGATGAGGATGATGATGATGAATATAAGAGACTTCATTTGTAGCATTTAGCAATATAAAATTTCATTACTGATGCAGGACAAACCCATAACCCAATGGGTTGACCAATTTAGCGGGCCCAGCCCATGTGCAATTTTATTTTATTTTATTTAGAGTTGTTATTTAATGACTTATGTTTTAAATATGGATGTTTTAATCTCAACCGTAGAGATGTTTAGACGGATGAGATTAGCTCTAGGGTTTTTATTTCTCTATTTAAAGCATTGTGAAGCCTCTTGGCTTCCTTAGACTATGATTAATGAAAAGAAAATTTGGAGAGCTTTTTGCTCTCTCTTCCATTTCCTGCAAAAGGAATGGCATGAGGCCTATTCAATTCAGGCGTGAAGTCTAACCTATCCCCGATCTTCCACCCCACCCCCCACCCCACCCCACCCCACCCCCCTCCCTCCCTCTTGCATCTTGATCTGCCATCCGCATCAATTGGTATCAAAGCCCCACCTCGTATCTCGATTTGCCATCCGCATCAATTACACTCGGATTGTGATTGAATGACCAATTCAATGTCAGATGTTTATGCAAAAATCCAAGCTACTTCCTTACATAAATTAATACCATGTGTCTTAAGCAATTAGACATGCCACACAGATAATATTAGTGACCTTTCAACCAGTGATATATCGCAATTTATTAAATAACATGATTCAAACATACTACTTTTTATAGATTTAGACATACAAAAGACACTAAAAAAACTACCTGCAAGAATCTAACCTTGAAATTCATTTGCTAAAACTAGTTTTCTTTTTCAAATTGGTTAGCTGCTTTTGTAACAACTGTACCACTTAGAAGAACCTTAAACATCCAACATGTGCAATACCCAAAGCACTCATCAATTGGGTCCATGTGAAATACTGAGATCTTTCCACTCCACATGTGTAACATCATACACGTGTTAGAACCAAGACGCTCAAATTCAACCCTATCCACATATAAAGTGAACCCATTTTTGTTAACATTTAGGGAGTTTTGGCAGTAAAGGTAATGGTCACATGTGAAATACTGAAATTTCTCTGCTGCTTGGTGGTGCAAAGTCCTATTGTACTGGGGCCAGTTAGGGAGAATATTCAACAGAAAATCAACTATTAATTCTCTAGCCCACTTCATCACTTCATTCGGATGATCATAATTCTTGCATCTATCAAAGCATGCAAATAAACAATCGTATCAGTATCAGATTCTTGATGAATGATCAAGATCATCTGGAGGGGAACATCCATGACAAATCTTATTCAATGATTCATCCAATTCAATAGTAGGAAGGCCAGCTACACAACTAAAACATCAAAAATCCATGTAGAAAATGCTAAAAACAAATGAGTACTATATGTCATCTTGAGAAGATAAAATATAGAACACACACACACACACACACACAGAGATGTGAGAGGGAGAAAGAGATGTGCTGAAATCGTGTGTTCCCCTTAGGGTCGACCTCTCTTTTATTATATAAGGGTTGATTACCCTAATAACAGAATCCTAATACAATTCAAAAAATCCTAAATTATAGCGGCATAATATAGAAAGTGTACATAAGTTATGACTAAACTAATTGTAGCTTAACTAGAATATAATAGCTAACTAAAATACAATTATGGGCCCAGTTGGGCTTGCGCAGATGGACTTGATTGACACTCCCCCTCAAATTGATGCTGGGGAGTCATATAGCAACAATTTGATAACCTGAAACTGATATCAAGGCCGAGGAAGTCCTTTGGTGAAGATATCAGCAAACTAGAGCTCAGTAGGGACTTGAGGTAAAGAAATGACATCACGCTTAAATTCATCCCGAATAAAGTGGCAGTCTACTTCAATATGTTTAGTGCGTTTATAGAAGACAGGATTTTTAGTGATCTTGATAGCCCCAGTATTATCTACATGTAATGAAGTAGGAGAGGATTGAGCAAAGCCGATGTCCAAAAAAAGTCTCCGGAGCTATAAAATTTCAGATCAGGCGGAAGACATTGCCCTATATTCAACCTCAACGGATGATCGAGAAACACGCTCTTGTTTCTTGCATTTCCAAGAAATTAGAGAATTTCCGAGATACATGCACCAACCAGTAGTAGACCAACGTGTATCCTGACAGCCCGCCCAGTCAGCGTCAGCATAAGCGGTCAACTGAAGAGTGAATTGGCTCTTCACTCTTCAGTTGACTGCATATAAACCACGAGTGACAATGCCCGACAAATACCGGATAATGCGCTTGACAGCTGTCGGATGAAGGTGTCTAGGAGATGTCATGAATTGGCTCACAAGATTGACAGCATACAAGATATCCGGTCAAGTGATGGTGAGATAGACAAGACTACCCACCAAGCGCCTGTAGGTATGTGGATTAGGAAGAAGGTCACCATCATCTTTAGTCAATTTTAGATTGACCTCTACAGGTATATCAATGGGCGAACACTAATGGAGATCAGCAAGCTCAATAAGATCAAATGTGTATTTGTGTTAATTAAGAAACAGGCCTTTGGGAGATTGATGCACTTCTAACCCCAAAAAAATAATGTAAGGGGCCCAAATCCTTCATATGGAAAGAATCCCTGAGAGAAGCTTGGGTAAACTTGATCATACCATCATCAGTGCCAGTGATAATAATGTTGTCAACATACACAAGGAGAACAGTAACACCAGTAGATGTTGTTTGTAGAAAAAGAGACGGATCGTAGGGGCTTTGAGTAAAGCCACTTGTGCATAGGCGACCCTAAAAGTTCCGAATCATGCCCAAGGAGCTTGCTTCAAACCATAAAGAGACTTCCGTAGGCGACGGACAGATTTCTAACATGAAGAGGTGACAACCTTTGGTATCTGCATATAGACCTCTTCTTTCAAATCCCAATGAAGAAAGGCATTTTTTACATCTATTTGGTATAATGGCCAAGATTTACAGGCAACAATGGCAAGAAGTAACTGAACTGTAGTCATTTTTGCCATAGATGCAAACGTCTCCTCGTAATCAATCCCATATTCTTGCCTGTTTCCAAGTGCCACAAGTCTAGCTTTGTGTCTATCCAAGGAGCCATCAAATTTAAGTTTGATGGAGTAGATCCATTTGCAACTGATGGGTTTAACTGCTGAAGGACAATCCACAATGTCCCATGTGCGATTTTAATCCAATGCATTTAATTCTTCCCTCATGGCCTGGTTCCAACTATCATGTTGTTCTGCCTGCAAATAAGAACCTGGGATAGAGACAAAAGAAAGGGTTGTCATCAAAGAAGTGTGTGTGTGAATCCATACAGCTTAGGTGGTCTAGGAGTTCTGGAGGAGCGACGCAGGATATAAGTAGCTGTGGAACCAGTTGCCGACGGAGGATCTGGAGGACGGGCATCTCCAGTGGTAGGTTTTTTTCAACGATGATAAACAAAGTCAGGATGAAACCTAGTAACAGTTGTTTTATCTGAAAAACCCAGTAAGATAGCGGGAGAAGATGGATGAGGACAATCCAAGTGAGTGTGAAAAAAATACTGATTTTCAAAGAAAATAACATTGCGAGAAACTCTGATGCGAGGACCAATGGGATCATAACAAACAAAACCTTTTTTATTAGTGGCATAACCTAGAAATGCGCACCTGCGAGATTGTGAGGTTAATTTTGTTCGTTCTGTAAGAGGTAGATGAACGAAGCAAACACAGCCAAAGGTGTGTATTTGATCAAATACAAGATGATGACCAAACAGTTTAAAATGCGGTGTTAATTGAGCAATGGTAGGTGATGGAAGACGGTTTAATAAATATACTGCAATGCTGAGACCTTCAGCCCAAAAACGAGGAGGAATTGATGATTCAATCAGTAGAGTTCTAGTTACATCAAGGAGATGCCTATTTTTCCATTCCGCGACTCCATTTTGTTGTGGAGTACACGGACAGGTACATTGAGAAATGATTCCTTTAGTCTTTAGGAAAGACTGAAAATTATTGGAAACACCCCCACCCCACCCCCACCCCCACCCCCAACGCAAAGTTTTAATGCATTTGGAAAATTGGGTCTCAACATAGCTAAGAAAAAATTAAAATGCATTAAGAACATCAGACTTAGAATGCAATAAATAAACCCAAGTAAACCTGCTGTAGTCATCAATGAATGTAACAAAGTACTTGAAATGACTATGTAAAAGGTGAAGGGCAATGCCCCAAACATCGTTGTGAATTAATTCAAAACATTTAGTGCTCCGTGTTGTGCAACGAGGAAAAGATAAAGTTTCACTTTTCTCTAATTTACAAGCAACACATTCAAAAGAAATAGAATCAATAGGTTTATTTAATTAAACAAAGCAGACATCGTAGAAGCATTCGGATGACCAAGTCTATTATGTCACAACCGAGAATTATTCTGAAGAAAAAAACAAAACAACTGGTGGAAAGATTTATTCTGAATAAATGTAGACACTGGTAGGGAAAACATTCTGCCACACTTAGGCCCCCTCGCGATCACTTCCCCCGACTCCTGATCCTGCACAACACAATCAGAAGAAGAAAAAGAGACATCGTAATTATCCTCAACAAGTTGACCGACAAAAACTAAATTGGTAGATGAGGAGACACTAAAACGTTAGTTAATGGTAATGGGCCAGGGGTATCACCAACAGAGGTGAGGGGAAGATGGTCTTCATTGGCAGTTTGAACAGTAAGATTACTAGTGTAAGGAACCACATGTTGTAATGTTGTGGATGAAGATATCATATGATTACTTATGCTAGAATCTAAGTACCACGGATGAGAAAGAGACGAATTAGTACCTGAGATGCTCATTGACGCCAAGGCATTGATAATCATTTGATTTACCATATCAAGAGTGAGAGGAGCTAGGGACACAGATTGTGATGAGGAACGAGGCTGTGAATAATCAAACTGTAAAGAACCAATGAAGTCAGAGGGTGCATATGGTTGAGAAGTCATTGTGTAAGCACTAGGAGCGGAATGTACTGTGTAAGTACCAGGGGCTAACTGTGCATAGTTGCAGGTTCCGACATTCTTCAATCACGTGACCAATTATCTTACAATATTTGCAGATTTTGGCCTTGCATTGATTTGCATAATGACCATATTTCTTACAGTTATAGCACCGAACTTTACTGATGCCCCAAGAATGTGGTCTAGTTGTAGCAACATAGGCAAGTGGAGCCTCAGTAAATCTCTTTTGTTTCAGAGTCGTTTTGGTAACCATACGTTATTCTTCTCGCAGAAGTTCCTGAAGACATTCATCTAAGCTGAGAAGAGAAGCCCGGCTCATTAAGTTTGACCTAACGGTCTCAAACTCCGGAAGAAGTTTCAAGAGAAACTGGGTCCCGATGGCTATTTTGTTGTAAGGAAAGTAAATCTGGTAGAAGTGCTTCAAACACAGTTGCAAACTTGACTTCATTATATTCAAACCACAGTCGTAGAAACCTATTGTAATATTCCTGTATAGACAGGGTGCCTTGAGAATATTAGGAGATGTCTAACTCCAAGTGAAATTGTTGAGCAGCATTACTTTGTTGATAAATCTTTCTAAAATAATCCCACATCTCACAGGCAGATTTGCAAGATTTCGAATTGAGAATAAAATGGGGTTCAACAGAGTTAGTAACCAAGTTTTGATTTTAGCATCTTTAGTTTTCCAGGCTGATATCTTCTTGTCATCTTCATCCGGTTTAGGCTCAGAACCATCCATGTGGCCCCAGAGTTCTTTCCCTTCTAAGTAGATTTGAAAATGGAAGGCCCACGATGTGTAATTGTTTCCATCAAAACGAACCAGGGCAATTTTCGATTTCTCCATTACTAGTAGACTAGTAAAAATTCCAAATAAGAGACATGGGAACCTAACAGAAGGTTCAGATCTATGATCAATTGGAGAGGCTGTACGTGGGCCACGCCAAGTGATTGCAAGAAACGAAGAGCAGCAGAAACAACAATATACAGTAACAAGAAGTCCCACGTCTTAATAGCAACAAGAAATAGCAGAAATATGTTCAAAAGGTTGATAGCAAGAAGGTTTTCAGCAAGAATACAACAGTAGCAAAAATTACACAAAACAATGCAGAAATATCCAACACGTCCCTGACGTCAGTGGAAGGATTTCCACGTGGGCCACATCAGATGATCAATGGTCAGATCAGAGGTTGGGGTTGGAACGGCAGAGTATTTTCGCAACTATTGGAAGAAGTCCCACTCAAAATGGATCAAAATCCACAATTTTGAACAGCTATGATGAAAACTTCTGGACAAAACTGAAATATCACAAAATATGGTAGATGGCCTACCTCTGATGAGCAAAAATTGCTGGAAAAATTACCGTAAATAAGAGCAATAGTAGGCGATCGTTATTGGCTATTCCCATTGTTGTGGAAATGATGATCTCAGGTGGGCCACATTTGATCTGCGATGATCCGGGATGATCCAAGATGATCAAACTGAAGGGACTTGTCTCTAAGGGCTTCCAGAACTTGGAAGATGACTAGAAGGATCTTGAAGAAAGACTTAGGAGATGTCGACCATGCTCTGATACCATGTCATCTTGAGAAGATGAAATATAGAACACACACACAGATGTGCTGAAATCATGTGCTCCCCTTAGGGTCGACCTCTCTCTTATTATACAAGGGTTGATTACCCCAATAACAGAATCCTAATACAATTCAAATCTTAAATTATAGCTACCTAATATAGAAAGTGTACAAAAGTTATGACTAGACTAATTGTAGTTTTACTAGAATACAATAGCTAACTAAAATACAATTATTGGCCCCAGTTGGGCTTGCACAGATGTTCTTGATTGACACTATACAGCTTAAAAAGTGATGTATTTCTGAAAAAAAAAAAAAAAAGTTTAAAGGTCTCCTTCAGCGTGGCTTCGTAGATGAATCATAATGTTCCGAAGCCTTGGAAGCTTCAAATCTACTTTAACGAGATAAAGACTTTGCTTCTAATCTATCTGTGAAATTTAGGCGTGTGCTTAGGTCAGCTAATGGTTTGGCTGATGTTTTAGTTAAACCGGGAGTTCTTAGATCTTTCCCTTGGGAGGTTTCCATTACGTAATCTTTTTGTGGGGGTATAAGTCTTATAGCCAAGGTGTCCTTGAGCCTATTATACGTTGTTGATTTAATCTAATCAAATCTATAATGTTACTTCTTCAGAGAGAGAGAGAGAGAGAGAGAGAACTTAAAAAGTAATGTATTTCCGTAAATAAGTTTAAAGGTCAACAACTTTTTGGAAATATCAAATTCGTGCATCTTCAACATCAGAGCCTAAACTAAGTAGCCTAAAATTCTTCTTTTATAAATTAGGTTAGTCATTTAAGGCATTTTTTCACTAAATTTGGATGTATGATTCTCCCTACAACAAGATTAAACTTTCTTTTTTCTAAAACACTTTTAAATTTAACTTAAAAGTCATAAAATAAAAATGTGAGAATTTGAACTAGACAGATGTATTTCTTAGACTAGTAAATTCTTTTCCAAGTTTTAATTCTATATTTTTCCAACATATTGCTAAGGATGTAATACATGGATACTTTGACTCTAGTGCACTGGGTAGTAGGTTTGAGCTTAAAGGTGGCTTACCTTGTTCACTCCTTAGTAAAAAGAGTACCCAAAGTTCCAAGAGAGATCCAATGGCAGTGGATATTGTTTCTGATTTCTAATCAAAGAGCATAGAATTATGGATTTCATCACTTACTGTAGCCTTTAGGAGTTAGTGTTGGTAAAATAAAGCCCCACATCCCACATCGCCTAAATAATGCCTTTGGGAAGGCTTCATATACATGTTTGGGCCTTCCACCTATGAGCTTAAGCTTTTAGGTTGGTATATGGTTTCTTACATGGTATCAGAGCGGGTTTCAATCCCTTCATTCTTGTGTAGCCCACGTGGCAGGCCGTTCATAAAATCTATTGGGCCTACACATGAGGGGGAGTGTTGGTAAAGTAAAGCCCCACACCCCACATCGCCTAGGTTGGTATATGGTTTCTTACCATTAGTCCTTACATAGCCAGGACATCCACTTTGTGGTTTAAGTAGCCAAAAATGTTGTCAAGAATATAGTGCTGGTCGTATCAATAGTTTGGTGTAAGTAGCTGACATACACTTCACAGAAACAGGATTCAAGTAACCTAAAATCAATGAATGAAACATATTTATTGGAAGTAAATATCCTGTATAACTATTTACTAAAACATTTAACGAGTTCTAAACCTCAATCCGCAATTGCGAACTGGGACATGAACTTTTTCCCAGTTTGTGCCACTGGTTCTCAAACCAATTATATTTCACATAAAATTCCTACATCATGTTCCTCTGCCTTAAATAAGGAAGAGACTACAGTTTCAATCTACTACCATGCATTTATCTATTCTCAACCTTTGAAAATAGAGGGTAAATGATGAAAAAGACAATGGCAGTTTTAAAAGCACAAAAGTTGTAGATGTTTAGTGACTACCATACTATTAAAGCACAGATCGTAAGAACTTAACTTGATTTGAATTGAAGAGAGCACCCTTTGCCACGCCGCAATACTCAAATGAAGGGATGTTTATAGTTCAACAAATTGAAGTACTAAATTTTGTAATTGTGGCAATTACTTACTTCACTTTGTAGGGCAGACGATGCATTGCCACGATCTGTAGGGTCTAGAGTAAGAAGTTTGGTCAAGAGACCCAAGGCAGAGGATGGGAGATCTCTGAAAGTTTCTAAAATACTAGGTTTGTACGATTGTGGAGGTCGGAAACTGGCAGGCAGCTTCAGTTTTTCCCCATAGTCATCTGGCGGCGATCCACACAACTTAAAGATCCTATGAAGTTGCTCCACCTGAGACAATCAAACAATCAAAAGATGATGAACTGAATCATACACATCCAATACCAAAACCATTGGTTCCTATATCATGATGCAGAAAAAAGTACACAACTTTTGGTGATCCAAGCCAAGTCGAAGCAAACATCCTACATATTTATATAGACAAGAATAGCAACTACAAAGACCCATGTTTACATTTATGGATGTGTCCATACTCACTTTTAACCAACTTTTTTGGAGAAGCACGTGCTTTCATCCATATAGTAGGCTCGCTGAGAACAGGAATTCTAGGCCTAGCAGAACTTTTTTTCTGGGTACAAGGTTGGCATGGAGAAAGAATAAATGCACCATTTTCTTATCATTGCATGTTGGATTCAAGTCAAAAGCGGTTGGAAGATCAATTGGCAACCAGTGTAGGAGACCTTGTCGAAAATGAAAGAGGCAAGTTCTAGGGATCTGTTCATGGACCAGGCCTGGTCCTGAAAAAACCTGAATTTTTTTCTTTGATAGATAAAAATAAAATTAAAAAAAAAGGGGCCGATCAGTTCAAAACATGGGCACAGCTCTATCTTTTTCAGATCCAGTAGGTGCGGGTGACCAGTAGAGCGAAAGTTAGTACCCTTGAAGCTCTGAAAAATTTACAAATAATATTTCCAGAAGCCAGATCCATGTCAATATCGTAGGGGATTTTAGAATTGGCACCTTGGAGATTTCATTCTGACTTTATTGCTACCAAAAAGTTTATGCTTGGATTTGCCTTTTTCATTTCATCATATTTCTAGGGAAGCAAATATAGGAGGCATACACATTAGCAAAATAGGAGTGCTGAAGGAAGGATATGTTTCATTAGTGGCCAATGCCTATATAATTTCTCGTGATTCCATTTACATTCTCTCTGTCCACCTTCTTGATGAAACTTCATGCGCCTTCAGCATTAATAAAGTTTCTTCTGTACCTCTAAACATTAATTTTAGATAGATAATGTTCATGTGTAATGGATGGTTCTATAGAGATTCATCTGGACTTGTGGACTTGGTTTGCTTAGCTCCACTAACATATTTAGCAATAAAGTCAACAGAATAGTATAAACTTGCACTTCATCATTGAGGAACAATTGGACGTGGACCCTGACTTCACAGCATGATGCGAACAGTTTTACACAGAAAGAGGAGCTTGGCAGGCCAACAAGGAGTTGTGTTCCTCATGGATACAAGTCCAGAATGAAATACAATCTTTATAAGCTTCAAGAGATTCTCATTTTACTTTCTCATGATAATCCATGAATCAAGTAAACATAGAACAGTTTTTACCTCGGTCCTGCTAGGCATGATTGGCCTTCCCAGAAACATCTCCCCCAAGAGGCACCCAGCACTCCAAAGGTCAATGCCAACACCATAATCGGTGGCACCTAACAACAGCTCAGGAGCTCTATACCAGAGTGTCACAACTCTGCTTGTAAGAGGACGCTTTTTATTGGGATTAAAATAGTTCGCAAGACCAAAATCTGCAATTTTCAGCATGCCATTTTTATCAATTAAGAGATTTGATCCCTTAATGTCTCTATGTAAAATACCCCTTTCATGGCAGTGCTGCAGTCCTGCAAGCAGCTGTTGCATGTAACACTTGACCTGAAAGGGAGGGAAGAAAAAAGATAAGGCGCATCCATAGAAGTTCAAATTTCCTTATTATGTTTGAGATCCATTTAGGAAGGCACGGAATATCTAATGCTATTTTTTTCATAGCAAGTTTAAACAACCTGTGGTTCTGTGAGCTTTCCATCTGGACGAGATACGAGTCTTGCCAAGTCTGAGTGCATGAAATCAAAGACCAAGTAAAGACTATAATGCATTCTTGAAGTAGCCAGGCCTTCAAGCTTGACAACATTAGGATGATCTAGCTTCTGTAGTATCAAGATCTCTCTTGCCATAAATTTCACGCTCTCGGATTCTGATGTGTCAAAGCGTACCTTCTTTAGAGCAACAATCTTACCAGTATCCATATCCCGAGCTTTGTACACATTGCTGTATGTTCCCTGGCCAATCTGCAATGACAGGACTCAGACCAATTCAGTTAATAAGTAGCTGCTCTCATAATATGTGGTGCAATCTGATGTACCCAAATCAGATTTATTTAAAAACATTTTGGCAGAATGGACAGTTGCCATTGTGTTTCTGATGTGCATTTGAAAGTGCCGGTGAGGTGATATAATGTTTTGTCAACTTTTCTGCCCAAAATATAATTATACATTATACCTTCTGTAATGATTTGCTTTTGAGAATGCAGAAAAATTATATAAAACAAAATGTGGCTTCTGATTTTTGTGTTGCCCACTGCATATTAAAACAGAATGCCATCGAGTTTTTGCCAAAAATATTCCAATAATTTGCAATTTTGGTACATCCTATTGCACTCTAAATCTTGAAATATGCGAATGATGCAATGAAAATGAATTCAAAAGTGAAATCTAAAGTAATAAACATATCATTTCATATTAAGAAAAGTCAATTGCTCATATTATGCAAAGAAAAATTCCACAACAACAACACAATGTTGGAGGTCCATATGAAATGCACCCAATTCCAAAAGGTACCAACTTGCTCATATTATGCAAAGAAAAATTCCACAACAACAACACAATGTTGGAGGTCCATATGAAATGCACCCAATTCCAAAAGGTACCAACTATAACCCATTCCTATTTTGCTCTTTTTCCCCTGTTTTGTGTTTCCAAGCAAACCGGGAGCAAACAGTATTTCTATTACTTGCAAGACCGTGCGCCATTCAATTGAAGAATGTGGTTGGTCAAAAATCATAATCTTTTACACCAAAGATATAATTAAACTCGGTTAAAAAAAGATATGCAACCATAACACTCATCAGACGCATTTTTTCTAGCATTTCTTTCTAAAACACATTTGTTCGATCCGTATTGAATCCCTCCCAAGTCACAAGTCCCAATATTAGGCAAACCCTCCTATTCAAAGGTACTAAATTTGAAGGAGTGAAGGTGAAAATCCACAAAGGCCCATAAAATCATAGAATAGTAATGGTCCCATCTGTAAACACCCCACCTATTATCCTACACTCCTCAATCCTCACATCTTTAAACACTCTTAGCAAGCAAATGGACCCTTTACAAATATCTTCATGCCTAAAACAATTGACGCATTTTCCAATCATTTCAAGAAACCCTATCCAAATAGACAGAGGATTTTTCAACTTCATCATAAACATTCATAATACTAATAATATCTAAGTTAGTAAAAAAAAAAAAAAAATGATTCAAACCTTATCGAGCTTGTGATATGATTCCACACTCTTAGAAACCAATCCAGCAAGAGCTTCTCTTGGGATATTATCCGTGAGCCACCTCGGCCACCCGTCCGCCACCTCATCTCCACTGCTCTTCACCGATGCCGGCCGCGAAACGTTGCCATCCACACGGATTTCTCCGGAGAGAACCTTCCCGTCCTTCGCAATCGCACCAGAATTGGCCGATGCACCGGCAGCTTCATCCCTCTGTTCGTTGCTGGAAAGCCTTCCAGAGAACTTAGCAGGAGGCAGCTTGACCGGCCCGGCGGCGCGGCCGCGACTGGCGCCGGCGTAGCCGTAGTTCATCTTCATCTGCTCGAGACTGCCAGGTGGGGAGTCATGCGAAGGCTTCGTGACCATGCAACCCATGCCGGCGATTCGTACCTGGATCGGTCAGATCTTCTTCCGATTTCCCGCCAATTGGAGGAGATTTGAATTTGCATGGAGAGGGAGAGGGAGACAGGGAGAGATCCATATGGAAGATGATGGGAAGCGACGGCAGAAGACAGGATGGCCGTCCAAGGACGGCTTTTGGGCTTGGATTGACGCTCATGTCTTGGTATCCTCTTCGACTTCTCCAAAGATACTAGAAATTCCATGGCCTGCTCAAAGGCGGGAAACCTAACCACACCAAACCAGCAGAAAACGCTACTTTCAGCTTCTGGTCCCAGCCAGTCTAGTGTGTGTATATATATACACACGCAGGAGGAAGGATTGAATTTCTTCTCCTCCTCTTTCCCTCTTCCTGAGATGGAAGAAATGATGGAAGTTATTGATCCAGCCCGTCCAACTGGTGGGTCCGATGATGGATCATTACAATCCTGGAAAATGATCCCGACCGTTCCTTTTTTTTTTCCTCTCTCTCTCTAAGAATCTGATGCCGTTGCACATGGTGACGGGACACAAAGGATGGATGGTGGGATCCTTGTGCATTTGAAGATGGGACGCATAGAATTCAAGGACCCACATAAAAGTCTGGCCATTTAGGATTGCAAATGGGTATCCGATCAGTTCCAAATAAAACAAAATATGGAACTTACTACTCTGGAGAGAATTCAAGCCAGAATCAAATCCTTGTATGTTGCAACTCCATGGTCTGGATCCAAAACAATTGCATCCGCATATTAACAATACATATTTATTTTAAGGGCCAAAATAGCTTGAACTTGAGTGATATTCGTGGTTCTACTTACCTTTAATCATATATTATTTTCAGATCCGGTGTCACAATAAATTTCATTTTTTTAAGAGAAAAATACCAAAAAAAGAGGGTTGGCCACTAACCGAAAAAGAGGCCAAGGCCACTATTCAATATTGTACGGAAGTGGTTCCTTATGACCACTTCCATTTTTTTTAATTAAAGATTTAAACGTATGATGACATCGTCGCTTAATATCTCTTATAAACGTGGTCACGTCGTCTCTTAATCACCTGAAACCTCATTTCCCCATTTTTCTCTTCTTCCTCCCATCGTAGTTTCCTTCTCCCCTCCTCACACTCTCCCATCAAGCACCTCACTTTCTTCTCCAATTCCTCAGCACTAGCCCACCCATCTTTCTCATAATCCACATCGAATTTCATCTGCAATGCGAAATTGTTTTCTCTTTCCATTTCTCAATTTCTTGCCATGACATCCTCGATCACATACGGTTAGAACATCTACATTAAAAAAAGTAATGAATCATCATCAAAATGATCAGGTTACAATAATCTACCACAGCTATTTCTGGAGCTAACTCCCCATGCAACAACAGTAAGTGAAAACAAATAGAACAATCTCGTTTATCTTTCACTAGTTCATTGGTCTGTGTCCCAGTCGAAGCTCTAAATGCAGCTCTTCCTCATTGTTGGTAATGTTCTTGCAGTCAATGGATGCAGTCGTCTCTACAACGCCTGCAACTGCAAAACCGGTGGAAGGTGAACAAGGCGACAGCGCATAAGGGGAGAGAGAGAGAGAACTGCAGAAGAAGGGAAGCCAAAGGAACCATCTTTAGGAGTCACTGACATTGGAGTAAACACGGATCAAGGGGTTGGAAAGGAAACCGCGAGAGAAAAGTGGGAAACAATAAGAGGAAGAAGAGGAAAATGGGGAAATGTGATTTTAAGCGATTAAGCGACAACGTCGTCTTACGCTTAAATGGGATATTAAGCGACGACGTCGTCATACGTTTAAATCTTTACTATAAAAAATTAATAATAAATAAAAAAAAGGAAGTAGTCATAGGGAACCACTTCATGTAATATTTACTAGTGACCTCTTTTTCAGTTAGTGGTCATCTAAGGTCCTTTTTTTTTTGTAGTTTTCTTTTTTTTTAAAGTTTAAGATGAATCCAGGTATAACACTTGATTTAGATCTAACTCAATCTCTAAGATGGAAACGAGTACACATTCACCACAATTTCACCCTGGAATCTAGTTAAAACTTGTTTGCAGCCCTAAACCGCAGTGTAGACTATAGAGTTGTATTAATTTATATTTAGTTCATCTTTCGAGTTAAAGTAGTACTAGGCCTGTCAATGGGCCGGGCCGGGCCGGGCCTGGGTTTGGGTTGTCCAATCCCGTCCCGAAAATAGGACAGGCCCTCCGGGTATTGTCAAATCCCGGCCCTAAATTGAACAGGACTAATCCCATACCGTACGGGCCCGAGCTGAGACAAGGCCGGTCCTGGGCTTAGCCCGATCCTGGACATAAGCAAAACGTTCTCTAATTATTCCAACTGTCACCAGACACCCGGTGTAAACCAGACTTTAAACCCTCATTTTTTCCGGACTTGGAACCGGCAATGCAATGCAACAAGCAACATGGCAGTGTTAAAAACTTTTTTTTTTTTTTTTTTTTGCCAGTGACAATAGAAAATCAATAGATTTGAATGAATATCCTATAAGCTATATAGGTCAAGTAATGTAGGAAAGGTTAAAACTTTTTTTTTTCTTTTTTGTCAGTGAAAGTACAAAATCAGAAAATCAAGAGAAATGAATGAGAATATATCATATATGAGTCAAGTTAAAGTAATGTAGGATCGGTTAAAACCTAATTAGCCGTTTTTTATTATTAGTGAGGGGCGGTTTTAGTAATGTATAAATAATAATTATTAAATAACTTTACAGCAGGCCGGGCCGGGCCTGAACGGGCTGGGTTGTTTCTGCCCAGTCCCAGTCCTATTTTGGCCAGGCTTTAAAATGTATTGTCTAAGCCCAGCCCACTAGGCTTAAATTTTTTTTAAAAGCCCTATACTTTCGGGCTTGATGAACCGGTATCGGCCCATACAGCGACGATATTTTGCCACGATACCAAGTCAGGCAAAATATCGGACAATCTCGGCCGATATTACCGATATCTCGACCCAAAATTTGAAAATATCAGGCGAGATGGAGTAATGATAAAAAAAACCCTAATTTTTGTAACTTTTTTCCTATTTTCCCATTTTTCCCATTTTCATCTCCTCTCCCCGCATCTCCTTAAAGCAGTCATATCTCCATAGCTAATTCTCTTATGTATTTCCAAATTCCAACACTATTTCTTGAAGAAAACATTTTATTTAGTAAGAGAAAATCAACTAAACTCCCTTATTTTTACTATTATGTGTTTTTCTTTTAGATAAAACATAGAAATATATGAAAAGATCATTGGCATGTCATTTTTGGGTTTGTGTTGTTTGTTCACTTAGATCTATCTATACACTTTCATGCTAAATCTACTTATAAACATGATTTTGTGTGTAGAAAAATGATTTTTTTTTAAGTCTTCTACTTAAAAAAAAAAATTGTTGGAGTATTTATGATACTAAATAGTAAATATTAATAGCTAATTAATAGTGTATAGATGATTATTATGTTATCTTTATTTTCTTATATTTTACACTAATAAATTGACCATGAGCCAATATAATAGTTGCATTATATGAAATACTGGAGAAGATAGCGAACTACGACATAAACAGAACTAATAACTTAAGGTGACCGATATTTTGATTTATTGTTGTTACTAATGGAGAAAAAACATTGTTTTCCATTATATTCTAATATTCTTGATTTTTTTAATATTTTTGCTAATTTTTTGGATTAGAAAAAAAATTCACACCGCGATAACCGTGACAGACCGATAACCACGACCGATACCGATATTATATCGGTTTTTGTCCCGGCCGATACCGCGACCGATTCCCAATTTTAAACCATACATAATCTAATTCGAACTATACCTAACACAGAAGCATTCAATATGAGCTCCAAAAGATGAGGCTCGAATAAGTTGAACAATTATTCCTTAATGCTCTCAAGAATTTGGTTACAACATCATCAAAGCTTTGTCTCAGCTATGTTGGCATCAGCTCATTCAGAATTACATGCACCATCAAAATCAATGAACTATTAAATCTTTATTATCTTTTTCCCCTTGTACTGTAACTCGAACTCACCTAACTAGAGGCCTGCACCTTAATCAGCCCTGCAATTACCAATGAAATAAATACAGGCCCTGCACACTCTACATACATTAAGTCCTCATCTTGCCTAATTCTTTCTGGCATTTGAGTATTTACCAAAACACTAATAAGCTCCAGATTCCTTAGGCCCCCAACTCTTCTGATATCCACTCAGATTACCAGTTATTGCGATTGACAAAGACCAATCAACTTTAAACAAAAGGTTATCCAAACAGATGAAACTTCATTTACATGCAAAACAGTTACCTGAACTCTTGAACTTCGAAAATTAAAGAGGGGACCTCTAGAAGCACAACCTATGAGACATGCTAACTAGGCAAAATTCAGTTTCCGTACATTAGTTAGCCACTGCAAAATCGTCCCTGGTAGGATCTCTTCCCATCAACTAAATTTGGGCCTTCCATGCTTTTTCCACTATAAACAGTATATGATTTTGCCTCATTTTATATGGAATCTTTGAAGTAGTTAATATAACAGTACCTTTACTGGGGATAAAAAAGACTGCAAATCACGCAACAGAATTTATGTATTCAATAATGAAGATTCCAAAACACATTTTAATTGGTTCAAGTTATTATTATTGGTGCAGTCTGACTGTTAAAATCACCTACTAGAAAGCCACACCCACAATAACAATCACAAAGCTGTCTACTGTTCCCAATTTCAGCCACATGGATGCTAGTTTTGCCCTCATTTGGGGTCGGCAAAGAAGCTGTTGATCGATGGCATTATCTCTGGGGCTCGGTTACGAACAAACTTCCTCAGACCATGCTCCGCATACTTCTCCCCCTCTGAAAAGTTCTCCAAGATTCCAGCTGCTCTGTTCTCCTTGTTGACCCTGGATTTTAGAGAAACAAACACAGTTTCAGATATGTATCTTTCTCATTGCATATCAAAAGAGTCCAGTGCAGTCCCCCAGCTCAGCTGGGTAGGGACATGTGGGAGTAGAGTGCAAAGTTCGAATCCCATTGTATTCCTCTTTTAGCATCAAGTCAATGACACTGAATGATTAAGTAGAACTTCAAAGCGATGCTTGCTATCCTATGCAGACTACCACAAAATTGATAGACTTATATTGAATTTATATAAAATGACCAACCATTTTTTTTTCTTTTTAACTACTAAGCTCAAATTGTGTGAAGCACTTGATATATTTTCAATCCCCTGAATATGTATGTTCATACTAGTACAACCACCTATGCGAGCAACCAAACAAGTCAGCCATTTTATAAAAAAATGCAATGCATGTTGTTGGTGGGGATATATATGCCATATTGGTGATTTTCATCAATCGGATCTTAGGCGAAGAAATTGGTGGCCAAAAACATTAGGGAAAAAAAAAGGGCAGCTCACAGTCATTGCCTATAAATATGTACAGCTGGTGCTGGCCATCCTCCGTTATCAAAATAAATAAATAAAAGTTCAGCTAGCATCGTCTAAATGCAGCTGGTATTTGTTAGATGTCTGGCCCACAAGGTCGCCTTGTGGCCAGCCAACCCACTTACATGCCACGTGTCACAGTGCAATTTGATACCAGATGATGTGACACATTAAGTCATTGTGCTGTCTCTTTCACTAATTATAAGACAAATAAAATAAATTCTCATAAGCTGAAGAAATTTATGATCCTCAACCAAGGCTACTACGCATATCCTCACACCTTAAAAGTATACAGCAAATGGCCATCACCCTCATGATTGAGTGTTGTCACCACCTTAGTTTCACACAAATGACATGCCCAGCGATCAATCCCGGGTCCTTGAGCATTACTCCTGGTTCAGTAGCCCCACATCGCCAAAAAAAGGGAGTATACAATAACAATGCCTACAGCTTGCTGATCACAAAAAATGTCATCCTGATGGCGCCCAGCAGACAACAGAATTTTACTCAACAGAGAATAGATAATGAGTTGGAATCTGTCTCTCCTGAAATTTTCACCCGTGGGAACATCTGGATGCGACTTTCCGATCAGATCATCAAAAGGTGTGGAGCCCAGGGGCCCCTTAAATTAAAAGGGCCGACTGTGGAGTACATGCAGAAATGTTTGCAGGAGAACATTCCTCTCTCTAAGATCGAGAAACATTTTCCCCTTTTATGGGTACATGTAGAGAACCATAAAATTACACAAACCTAAGCAAAACCAAATTCATGAAACAGAGCACACAAGTATGAATTATGATGCCTATCCTAACCCATGCTAAGGTTCATTCAAATGCTGTGAACTGCAAATCCAAGCCCAACACATGCTAGTTGAATAGGCTAACCGGCTAAGTAAACACCTATAGAAAGTGTAACCTATCAGACTTCAGATACTACAATCATACAATGATAACGCTGTCCCAATAATCTGCTCATGTTACCAGTCAAAAAAATAATAAAAATTACCTGCTCATGTTCCTTAAACAGAAGTAACACATGAATTCAATAGTGCAGGCACACTACACTACGCGCATCAGCTGAATCAGTTATCAGCTTGTAAGGCAAGAATAATAGTCCACATAGTTTCATATAAGCATGTACTGATAATATGTCAACGCAGCTTAAGGATTACATATCATCAAATCCAATGTAAAACATATCACCAAAAGAGCCCCTTCGGCAAGGATTTCATCACAATTGATGTAGGGCCCACCACATCATTAAGTCGAGATGTCCAACTAATCATCAAAACATGTGTAATGACATTATAATTACCAGGATAGAATGCCAAATGCACAAAAACAAGTAGTTGTTGTTCCCTCAAATCTTTCTTTTCACACTGATGATTGTTGGGTCTTTAGCCCAGTTTTGATTCAGATTTCAATTATCAATGAATGATCGGATATTTTTTATATTTCCAATTGGATTGCCAGATCCGACCCATTAAACTCAGTTCCCAGATATAGTTTCTGAATCTCTTGACAATCTTTGTTGTGCATCAAAACTGATTGTGTATGACAAATTTAAGTTATTGATCTAACGTAAATTATTTGTAAGTCATTTTATCAAACACTTGGTAGTCGAGATTCCCATCTCTGATACGAAGCTGATGCAGGCCCTATCAGGTGAAGGGGCAAACAACTCCAAAGAAGGGCAAAGAAGAGGATCAATAGCACCTCATGGGCTATTGCGCCTCGTTCTGTTGATGGTTTGGGACTGCTGCATGGACTTGGATCCATGCGAAACTGCATCAATTCCGCACTTGCAGAACACCACACATCAAAAAAAAAAAAAATCCAAACATAGAGAAACTTTAAAAGGGGGAGAAATCCAGAGCAGTAAACGATTAGAATAAGAACAAATGGTGTTTGGTGGGGGAAGAATCGGAACGAAATATATTGATCGAGATCAGATCTACGTAACAAGAGGAGAAGAGAAGAAAGAAAAGGAGGACTGACCTCACTTCGGGATTGATGAGGATATTGCGAGCCAGTTGCATCCCGCAGATTCCAACAGCGAGCCCTACTGCCGCGAACAGCGGATAAACCTAGCAGCATCGACGACAACAACAAGAAGATTCAGATATGAAGATTGAAATAGCTAGGGGAACAAAAAGAGGGTTTAGAAAGGAAGGAAACGCATACCTCGGGCCTCAACCATCGATTAACAGTAGAAGAAGCCATTGACACAACAAGAGAGAAGAAGCGAAGACGATGATCACCGACCAAGAAAGCTGGCTTGCGAATGAGAAAACCCTACACGAGTCTTAGAGTTGTATAAATATAGATATGTAGAGGATTAGGTAGAGGAGAGGAGAGGAGAGAAGGTCCAGTTTAACCGCGTAAGTGTCACGCTCGGGCCGAGCATTTTGTATAATTTGTGCGGCCTCTCCTGACTATTTGTATACTTCGTATCGAATGCTATTTTGTAGTGGAATAATTCTATATGGACCGATCCATGCACCGATGCATGGATTGATCTCATGCAACTTTTCAAATTTTTCAACTCCCACCATAATAGTTGCATGGGATCGGTCCATGCATCGGTCCATGTAGACTTATTCTTTGGTAGTGAGGAATGCGTAATAGGGTTATAAATGGGTCCTCGATTCTCTGATTATCCGAAGATTTGACCCGTTAGGTTTCGGGTTTGGATCCTTATTTTAGTCCCGATAAACAAATGGTTCCGGTTCCGGACCCTTTTTTTGGAACCGATACCTTAACGGTTCCAGTTCCAGATCCACAGTGGCTCATACCCATGGACCTAAGACCCGACCCAATATACACTAACAGAAAGTAACTTTAGTATATGAAAACAGAACCCTTTTTACTTTTCTATTTTTCTATATTATGGTTTCTACTTTTCTACATTACATACCTGGAACCGGAACCAGACCTGCGTCACAAATGGTTCCGGTTCTGATTCCATTAATATTATCGGCTCCGGTTCCGGTTCCCCCCTCTTAGAATACGGTTCCGTTTCCACCATGGATCCGGACCGGAACCAACCTGTTTACAACCATGAGCATGTTGACACAAAATTGCTATTTGAATTGGCCAAAATGCTCATGGTTGAGTAGTATTGATATGTTCGGCGCTCCAGATCTTCTACTTCTTGTTTGGTGCAGGAACAAAAAGTTAGGCTTTTTCCTTACTTTCCTTTGTATTTCGTCGCTAGAGGGCACTCCATTTTCTCATCCCTCGTGTCGAAATCGCAGACTCGTGGAGGAGGAAATAGCTCTACACAAACGTACCCTTGAAGTTTCACACACAAGGATTTATATATTGTGTTTGGGCAATTTTTTGATAAAAAAAAAAAAGTTATGAGGAAGTATTTTGAAGGGAGTTTGAAAGGCCTTCAAATTCTTGCGGTAAATTTTATCAATCAAGTTTTCTCAAATATTAATTTTAAAAATGATTTCTAATTTATAGAGTTTAGCATTTCACAAGGCAGTTTTAACCACGTTAATGTATATGATTTCTCTGTAAATCTTGATCAAACAAATTTTATTAAAAAATATCCCTTATAAACATGCCCAAACTGTGGTCAATCCATGGAAACCACTGATTTCTCTTGGATGAGATAGCATGGAACATCGCTCAAACCAGTAGATCAGGCTCTCAACATCGGCTCGCTTTCGAATTGGAAGGTTAGAAATCTCTCTTTTTCATGTCATCGTTCTTCTTTTATAGGACCCGTGTAGAGAATTAGTCTGGTTTTAAGGGGGTCAATTATTCATTTATTTGCACGCATTTGTATTTATAAATTGTTCACATGCCTAACGGCTACACATAGTCATGTTTGTTTCCACGGATTTACACATATGATATGTAAATAAATAAAATGTGAAAATGGGGTATAAGTAAAACCATTTACACGCTAAAATCTCTACACCTACAAAAAGGTGTGAAAGTGATTCTTGCCCCCTCTTGGCAAAAGGCACAAGTAGTCTCCATGCATAATTTTTTTTTCTTGTAGATCCCATCAAATGTCTTTGTTTTTTACTCATATGAGCCTCATTTTCATAATCCAAACTGTTTATTTTTGTTTATTGATCTAATAAGCTCCAAAACCTTCAAAATAAGATATGATTTATGTACTTCTATGGGCCCCAATTCATGATCTAAACCATTAAATATTTTTTAATTAATAGTAAACATAAAAACATACAATTTCACGTGTTAGTTATTCACGAATTTTGAGAGATTCATGAAAAAACCAAAAAAGTTCATACATTTTAGACCATTGGATGTACTCATTTACTTACTTGAAATTGATGATTTTGAAAAACATGATAATGTATTTCACATTTATAATATTTTGCATGTAACATTTACACATGGGCTATGACATCTGTCAAACCCATTTTCCAATCCCATTCATAAAAGGCAAACAACTACTAAACATCATAACCATCCACTGTGCCACTACCTATACTTTGGGCAATTATATGAATGAGCTGGATCAAACAAAGATGGGCCTAATGTCTTGCCAGTTAACTTCGATCTACATGATAGATTTTTTTTATCCTAACAAATATGTGATTCGTCTTTGTGTTTGTAACAAATAAATCAGATCTTATTAAAGCTTCTGCTAATGCCAAAGTCTAACAAAGTCGAGTAATTCCACGGCGAGTTTAACTATGTTCTTAACAAAGAACAGTTCTTTACTCGAGTGGTAAAGAGTGTCAGTTCTTACTTGACTGTCCGGGGTTCAACTCTCGGTACGTCACAACTGTTCCTGCATGCATGGGCTCATTTTCTAATTGTGTGAGCTTCCATCCCAAGTGTGCGCGGACGCTTCTTTTCCATTTGAGTGGGCTGCTTTCCCCTGAACATGCGGGCTCTCTCTTGGGTCTCAGCCTGCTTGGATGGTTAAAAAACAAAAAACTATGTTCTTAATTAATCTGGTTAGAGTCAGTAAACTATTAGCCCTTCAGGTCTAGTTGGCTTTTTAATCACGACAGGGAAAACCATTCCAATTTCCGAACCGTGTATAACTTAACCATCCACAGAAAAGTCAAAACAGGTGGCTGTATTTTGTCATAAGAAAAGTAGAGGATCTTCGCGTGTGCAACTTTGACTGCTTTGCAAGATAAGTCTTGCACAACCATTTTGAATGGATCGAATGAAGCACGCCACACAATGTTGTTTTTCCTTTTTGCCACTGTGCAAATGTGGCCCATATGTCATGACTAAGCTTATGGGCCTGACTGGGCTGTTGTGGTTCTTGGATACATCCAATGATCCAATCCTCCTGGCCAGTTATAGTTTCTTTTGGTTGATATATAATCTTTCTAAATAAGAAATTAGAAATTATTCCAGGTCCAAACCTGCTAGAATTGATGACCATGGTTTTAAAAATATCTATTTTCTGAAATAAATAAATTTAAAAATATTTAGAAAACATTTTTTTGAACAACTTTTAATTTTATTAGGGGGATTAAAATATATAAAAAGTATAGTATAAAGGTGATGTCATTTGAGTTCCAATAGATTTTAGGTTCCCCATGGATCAATCAAAATCATTATTTTGGTCAATATTGGTCAAAACCTTTCTGTATCGAGTAATCCGATTAGATATCTGCAGAAGTTTTAAAATCATGATGATGGCTTGAAATTTTACTGCATTCACGCTGTTCTCAAACTTAGCTGAATTTGTTGTCTCATTCTCGGAAGTAGCTTGAAAACCCATAAAAAGCTTAACTTCAAAATCCTGTTTTTAACCTGCCCAAATCAGAGTGACTCACATGACTCAATAAATCAGAATCAATCAAGTCAAATCCTGCCCACATTTATACCACTAGCGGTAAAAACAACACTATGGAAACTCTAATTGACAGCTTCCGTAGTGGTTGACTCTTCTTTTAGTTTTAAACATATTGAAAAGTATTTTCACTGTTTCCACTAGCCTCAAAGTTTTGATAAGAATGATTAGGTAAGAAGATTAAATATGGTATTAGAATGAACCAGTTGTGAGTTCAAATTCAACCAAGCAGGCACTAAAAAAAAAAAAGAATTATGTTCCAATTGTCTCGGCAAAGCCCTGAACTGACTCGGCTCACTGCTAGCCCTCATGCCAATTGTTTGAGTTAAATGTGACTTAGGTTAGTCAAACAAATTAATCATCATATGCCCATACTAAGAAGTGTGATCCAAAGAGAGATGACAACGACCTGGGTTGGGTTGGGCTCATAGCTTAAGTGGACCCATTCGAATATGGAATTACCAGTAGCGACTAGGGTTGTAAACGGGTCGGTTCCGGTCTGAGTTCATGGTGGACCCAGAACCGGAACCGGAACCGTTAAGGAGAAGGTGGAACCGGATCTGGATCCGAAACCGTTTTGGAACAGGTTTCTTGGCTCTCGAACTGGAACCAAAATCATATATGTGACGGGTGTGGATCCGGGTCCGAGACTAGGTAGAGAATGATATAATTTAAAAAAAAAAAAAAAACATGGTTTTTAGAAGAGATTTTCGAAAATTGAGATAATATGTCGGGTCTCGGGTCCACGGGTCAGAACCAATGTGGAACCAGACCTGGATCCATTTACTTATTGAGGCCTAAATAAAGACCTATACTCGGTTTTTAACGGATCGGAACCTTCGGGTAATCGAAAACTCAAAAACCCATTTACATCCTTAGTAGTGACCAGTGTCCTACCAATTTAGATCCAGGTTACAAAACCTGTACACTTACCCAAGTTCAAACGACAGACAGATATCAGGAACCAGACCCAAACAAGGGAAGGAAAGACCCAGAATCGAGCTTAAATACTTATGTACTACTAATAATATACTTATTTGAATATAAAATGTACAGTTACAGTAACAGGTATTCAGGTTCCTCGTTATGAAACTAATGGATCTGGCTGGACCCGGTTTTTATTTGCTTCACTACATGGACCCGAGCCCAGACCCAAATGAGAATGGGACGACAAATTGGGCCCATACCTTATTCTTTGGCTTGATTTTGGTGTTCCGGTAATCTGGACCCGTTTTCATCCCAAGATCCAAACAAATTGGGCCCATTGTATATACTATATTAAAGCAGTGGATTTTCAAGCTAATTTTAACCGTTAGTTATAAGTACTCTCCATAACTTATCCGCATTTTTCTCCCACTTCCATCATGAATTAAACCACTCAAGTCTTTTTGTTTAAAATTTTATGCCCTATTTATACTAAATCATTGTTAGTAAGCATTTGATAATGATTTATGTTATTTGAACTTCTTTTTAATTGATCTTTATAAATATTGTTACAGATTTAATCAATAAACATGAATTAATGTGGCTAGTACTTGTGTTTAGCCCGTATTTAGTATGGATTATCATGGATTATTGTGGCTAGTACTCTTTTTTTTTTTTTTCTTTTGACACGACGTGACATCTAATCCGTATACGAAGTCCGATGCGGGTATTAATTTGATGTGTTGACTCAAGCTTGCTTGATTTATACGTCTCCATCTTCATTGAACGGAAAGTGTACTTATGTAGGCATGTATCCATTTCATAATTTAAAGGGGCGCTTGGTCGGAGATCATTCAAAATATGACTTTGTTGCAAACAGTCCACCAAAAAAAAAAAAAAGAGTCATGCAACCAAAGGTCCTTGAACACATTCTTATAGTTGATATGTCTAATTTACCGTTTCCTTAAATCATATCCCATGATTGGTGGGATATCCCACTAATAATAGTCAAATACCATTTAATTGGCCAAATAAATTTCAAAAGATCCAAATAAATTTTAAAAAATGTAAATAAATTTCAAAAGATCCAAATAAATTTCAAAAAATATAAATAAATTTCATAAAACGAAAATAAATGTCAAAATAAGTAAATAAAATTAAAAAAAAGTAAATAAATTTGAAAAATACAAATAAATTCGAAAGAATGCAAATAAATTTTAAAAAACGCAATCAATTTAAAAAAATGCATAGAAAATTAAAAAGACGCAAAGAAATTTCAAAAGATCCAAATAAATTTCAAAAATATATAAATAAATTTCAAAAGATGAAAATCGATTTAAAAAGACACAAATAAATTTCAAAAGATCCAAATAAATCTCAGAAGATGAAAATCAATTTCAAAAGATCCAAATAAATTTAAGAGATAATTAGTAAAAGGTCCCTCATATAAGACTTGTAAGGCTTCCAGTCCATCAACCTTTCCTCTAAAGCCTGTAGTCCATGCAGCTTGGACATATTTCGGTGAGAGGTCCGTAGACACGTCACCTTATGGAAAGAGGTCCCTAGACACGTCACCTCATACATTTTCATGACTGATTTGCCATTTCAACTGATTAGGCATAAAATTTTAAATCTTCCATTCTCCCTCTTCTTCTTCTTCTTCAATCCGGACGTGGGCATTGACGGATTGGATCTCAACACTTGAGATCGAAGTTGTCTCAGTAATGGCGCATTTTCACTCTTTTGAAGTCGGCTTGGTACAGTAGGTTCCGTGCATTGGAATTGAAAAGGACTTTCTTTTTAGTTGAAAAAAACTACTACTCTCTTCGGTTTGGGTTCGTGCAGCGTGCAACAATTCCATTCGTTTTCTTTTCCTTTTTTTCTCTCTGTTTGGGTTCGTGCAGCGTCCAACGTGTTACTACTACATCCTCTCCTTGTGGCGCGTGCAAGAAAAGGCAAGGAAATCACTCTTTGTAGGTTGAGCGAATCCAACCCAATTTCAACTGTTTTTTTTTTCTTTTTTTTTTTTTCCAAAGAATTAGATTAGGGTTTTTCAGAGAAGTAGCATCGACAAACGCTGCTGCTTCCTTAGCTCACATGCCGTTGTCTGAGAGGAAGAAGAAGACCCCTACAACCTTTCCTAGGTTCTGTTGCAGACTTACGGAACACGAAACAAAGAAAAAGACGATCTTCTGCGCCATCGCCGAATTTCCTAAGCCACAGTCGTTCCTACGTGTCGCTGGAGAAGAAGGATCGCCATAGGACGCTGCGCCATGCCATCCCCGGAATCAAGGAAGAAGGCGAACGGAAGATGACTTTTGTGTTTCTGATTCCAGAACGAATAAAAAGGAGAAGAAAGTGGGCCCGGGCTTTGCAGCAGTTCCGGGTTGATTCCAGGTCAGGTTCAACTTGGCCTGTTCCAAAAGTCCATCCCCATTCCAATCAAAGTCAAATTTATCTGAGTTTTGTATTTTTTTGTCAAATTTATTTAAGTTCTTGACAAATTTATCTGAGTTCTGGACAAATCTATTTGAGTTTTTGGCTATTTATCTGACTTCTGTAATAAATTTATCCGAGTTCTGGACAAATTTATTTGAGTTCTGGACAAATCTATTCTAGTTTTTATCTTAGTTTTGGCAAATATATTTGTGCTTTTTTAAATTTATTTGTGTTTTTTAATTTTATTTACGTCTTTTGAAATTTATTTATATATTTTTAGAATTTATTTGGATCTTTTGAAATTTGTTTTGGACATTTTGAAATTGTTTTTCATCTTTTGAAATTTATTTATATTTTTTGAAATTTATTTGTGTCTTTTTAAATTTATCTCCGTACTTTTGAAATTTATTGCGTTTTTTGAAATTTATTTGCGTTTTTTTAAATTTATTTGCGTTATTTTGAAATTTATTTGTGTGTTTTTAGAATTTATTTGAAAATCTCATTAATGAGATTCCATTACTCGTGACCCATTAAATGGTAGTTGACTATTATTAATGGGATATCCCACCAATCATGGGATATGATTTTAAGAAATGGTAAATTAGACATATTAGGTATGGGAATGTGTTATAGGATTTTTGGCTTCATGACTTTTTTTTATAGACTGTTTGCAACAAAGTTATACTTTGAGGGACCTCTTGTCCAATCCCCCTAAATTTAAAGCATGCAAATACATTTGCCACAAACTAGGATAGATTTGTCCATATTTAATAGGAACATCCCTTTGGTGACATCCCTATCCATATTTGTCTCAAAACTAATTTACTCTATTAGTTGTCATTGTCATCATCGATAATCTTGCCATAAATTTAGATAGGAACATCACTTTGGTGACATCCCTGTCTTGCAAATGAAAATAGAAGAAGTGACATGCCGAATTCAACTTTGGTGCTATTTCTCAAATCTACTTTTGGTGTCTATTTGACTTAAAACTAATTTAGATAAAATGTTTGAAAAACCTCATATAAATATCTGATTGAATCAGCTTCAAACAATTTTATCTCTCATTCAAAAAGTTATCAAAATATAACTTTTTAAATAAACGTGATTTGCCTTTCTTTTACAAGATTGCTCATATAGCTTGATGAGTTTGCACAAACTATTTTTACTTTTCGACTATATAAGATAACTTTGCACATAGAACTTCTCCGCCGAGAAATTTATTTATAAACAAGTCTAATAGAAATAATATTTCAACCTTAAGCAAACTTATTTGGTGACTAATAAGCCCACAAACATACTAATTATTATTACTATTCCTTTTCTGTTCTAGCTTGCATAAAACTGGTTAAAACTAGGGATGTAAATGGATCCCCAATTCTCCGATTATCCGGAGGTTCAAACTCGTTAAAAACCGAGTCATGGTCCTTATTTAGGCCTCGATAAGTAAATGGGTCCGGATCCAGGTCAAGTTCTATCTTGATTCGGACTCGCGGACCTGAAATCCGACTTATTACCTCAATTTTTGAAAATCTCTTATAAAAACTAGATTTTTTTTAATATCATTTTCTACCTGGATCCGGACCCGGATCCAGATATGTCCTGTATATGATTCTGGCTTCAAGAAATCGGTTCCAAAACACTTCTGAGTTTGAATTCAATTTTGGTCCATGAAGCCACTCCAGTCCGCTTAATAACCGATCCATTTAAAAACCTAGGTAAGACATTCAACTCTTTTATGCATTCAAACGCCGACGCCCTCCCCCAACCTAACCACGACACGTGGACAAACGCTCTGGTCAAGTCTACTCAGAGGGCTGGTCAAATGGGGCTACCTGGTACAAAATCACATCTCAATCCCAGTTTCCAGTCAGTCAGTGACTTGAAACCGGATTTTATTGAAGTCTTTCACACCTTTCGTACATGAAATACGTCTCTCTCTCTCTCTCTCTCTCTCTCTCTCAATCTGATCACATATCATCGCATCACAATTCACGACGACTGGCTGCCAGCCAGACTCACCAGCCCAGTGCTCGCAACTTGCAAGTCGTAGATTCGCGACCCGTCGATGCCGCGCACGTTAGCACGAAACGTGCACTCTCGTGAGTTGCAACAGAAATCAAGCAGCTGCGACGACTCCTTCGCTCACACGCACCAAATCTCAGAACCGCCAAAAAACACGTACAGCTCCGAAGCTTCGTATTCCCTGCCAACCTGGCATCAATCCAAGCCGTCCAACACTAAATTTGGCGCATCTCGAGGACCAATCAATGATCTCTGCTTGCCTCGTCCTTTTTATCAGAATCCGAAACGCGACTCTGCTCCCATGTCAAGGGTGAAGGGGACGCAGAGATTCGCTCTGCTCTGTCTTACAGGCAGAGCTTGGATACGAGATCTAGTCCACCAATTAGAGACTGCCACGTATGTGCTGTTTTTGGGAAGCCCGGTCGAGGATATTGCTAAACTTTGATATCGGGTTTCGTCGTATCGGAGCGGAAGATGACGTTGTGTCGGACAAGACAGGGGACGAAGAGGGATGGTGGGACTGGGTCTATCTATCTATATCTATCTATCTGAACTCTGAAGTCTGACCTGAGACGAGAAGTGATAAGAAATGATGGTCATGATTTCTTCCTTACGATATTTTCGTACAATAAATGAGGGTGTGCGTGGGTCTGCAGTGCAGGCTACTACCTGCAATCATAGACGGTGGTATCCGTACACATCGAGAACATCTGAAAACATGCAGAGTTAGGTACTTGCTCTGTCATAGAAGATGAGCCCCGCTGGGCCCGTGGACGAAATTGATGTCATGTGGTTTGGTTTACAGATCTGGACCTGAGGAGTGTGTTGAATTGTACAACAGATGCACTGTGTTTTCTCTACTCCAAAGTGGAATAAGATGCATTATGAGGGTGGTGAATTCCGATTATCTGACATTGCCCCAGTGGCTCAATATTAGTTGAGTTACTGGGGCTGCCCATAAGATTCGAGGGACTTTTTCAAAACAGAAATCAAAAGAAATTTCAGGTTTACAATGGATGTTGGTAGCAGTCCAATGTCATGGGGTGATCGTTATTAGGACATATTTGCACAAGAAGAGGCAAAAACAGTGGAAATTTTTTTATGATTTTTGTGGAAAAAGAAAATTGCTACATCAGTAAAATTAATGGAAGATAAATGCCAAGGAAAATAATTTCCATGGGAGCACCAAATCCATGTTTGGTGCAGAAAAGATTTCTTTGTTGAAATTGTATTTTTTATGTTTGGTGCGGCCGTGGATATTTTAATGAAAACAAGACCCCTACATCAAACCAAGAAATACAAAGTAATGGCATGAATCATGTGCTGAGATTAAGAAAAGATGACACCAATCAAACTAAAAATAAATTGAAGAGAAATTATGTAACGAGATTGCAATAGTAGAGAAACTACAAAGCAAAATTTAGATAAATTGAAGAGAAAAAAAAAAAAGGCTACCTTAGAGAGAATTTGCAAAGGAATGGCCTAATTATACCAAAAATCGAATCAAACACATGCAGAGCATCAATCGCAGAGGATGTCCCACCTTGTATCCAAAGCCCTAACAGGGCATTGTCCTCCAATAGCAAAGCCCAAAAATCCTATCCTACATCAGCCTCCAAGGGTCTTATGAGTTATAGAGGCGGGAGACAGAAAAAGAGAGACAGAGAGAGGTTATAGGTTTTGGGTGATTAGAGAAGATGAAGAACAAGCAGTTTGGGGATGAAGTTTGTAGAGTTTTTTTTTTCGCTAGAGCCTTTTATCAATATGTGTCAACGAACATAAGAGGAAACGGATGATAAATATGGGGGTTATTTTTCTTCAGAATTCTTTTTCTCAAATTATACCCATTTTTTGCGATATCGCATAATCCATGAGATCTCCCTCTTATATTTCTATGCGATAAAGCGCTAAACTTTGCTTTTTTCCTAAAGACCTTCCCGTTCCTACTACTTTCTCGATCGTTAAATAATAAAAAGTGTAGTCTTTCGTTCTCTTCATCTAAAGATGATTAATGAGAAGCAGTTCCCAAAAATGGTACATAGACCCAAAAGTTTTACAAGGTATTGATATGGTGGATCCATCACTTGTCATCAGTGTAAAGTCACAGGACAATGACCAAATGGAAAAGAAAATGGAAGAAGAGTTGTAGAGAAATATTGAGATATTTTTGAATAAATGGAAAAGTAACGAAGAAACCCTATTTAAAAAACTTTTTTAGTGATGGAGAAAGTAGTAGGAATGAAGAAAGTCACAGAAAGTAATGGAGGTTTAGTGCTTTAGGAGATGGAAACGGATGAAAATATAAAAGGAAATTTGATTATTTTCACCTTCAGTTTGTGCAATATCGCACAGATTGTGCAATATCATACAAAATGGGTAGAATTGGAAAAAGAATTTGAGGCCCCATGTGCAATAATCACATTTGCGATATAGTTTTGGTTAACACTATTTTAAGAAATTCATGGTCTTTTATATCCTATATGGTTAAAATCCCTTAAAATTAATACAACAAAAATGACCGTTTCTTACCAAAATATTTGATTTTTAAGAGAAGGAATTGTATTGATGACAGAGGAATGGTATTGATGGTCCATCGATCCGAGCCATCACCATTGATGAGATGGGCTCCACATGAGGAGGATGCATGGCATGGACATCTGTCACGACCCGGGCCCGAGATTAGGGCTAATCCGGATCGCGATGTCTTCATACTTACTCCCGTAAATCCTGAATTAACCGAAGTTAAGACAAGACTCACAAGGGATCTAGCCTGCATACCTGTCAAATGTACATTTTTGCGGAAATACATATATACATTGACAATAAATAACTTGACATGAAAAGTAAAGTTCACATATATAAAAATCATAGTCACCATATACCAACACTGCACATTTAAAATACAATGCAGGTGGTATCTAATTACATCTCTAAACGATTTACTACAAAAAAATTAATCAAAATATCCAAGTTCGATCGCCCTCCGAACTATGCCCACTCTGCTAAACCTCTAGAAGGTATTGGATGGGCCTCCTCCGCAGGCGGCGCGGCCTCTGCAAGGCCGGCACGGGCAACTGGGCCTGTAATGTCATCAATAACACTATGAACACGACGGTTCAGCAATGTATAAACAATCTATGATAAATCATGCTAAATATGTTCATTTCTCAATACAATAACTCTAGACAATTAAATCTAGAACAACACTAAGTTCTATACCGTATAGTCAATTAATAATCAATGACTAATTTTTAACTACAATGATAGTATTATCATTCAATTCAGTCTTTTCCTAAAGGAAGTGTCAGTCAGTTCCTTTCATTCCTTATTCATTCATTTTCTATCATTTCATTCATTTCGTTCATTTCGTTTATTTCATTCATTAAGTGACTTATGGGACTATTCAGTCCAATGTATTTCACTTTTCATTACATGACTTATCTATTCATTGACTTTTCAATCTATGTGTGGGATCTACCAGTGTCTTGATCAGAGATCACTGGCATCACCACGGAGCTCCGGAACACCCCAATCATCTGCTGTAGCAGGATTAATCATTAATTCATTGCATTTATTCATTACATTGTTACCTTTAGTAACTATCCATTAATTCATTATTCAGTGGTTCATTACGTTCATTATTCAGTGGTTCGTTCATTATTCAGTGTTTCATTACATTCATTGTTCCAATTGCATCATTTACAGTTCTACTTGTCTCTTTCTCAAATTTAAACAACTAATTAGGTGTGACTATTGGATACCAAATGCACGTGTTATTATCGATGGACATCACATTATATGTTTAATGTGTGCATTTAGTTTCCAAAATTTTCACCCACGATTTCAAAATCCACTTATTTTCACTCACAATTAATATTTGGCTATTATCATGTCACTGGCGGTTAACCGGAACGTGGCTGGCGGCTAGCCGAAATTTCAATTTCGGTTAATCGTCATTTCGCGGTTAGCTTACGGTCAGCTTTCCAGAAGCTGGCATTTTTGACAGAAATTCTGACTAGATTTCGATTACCTCACGGTTATCTTGCGGCTAGCCGAAATTCAAATTTCGACTAACCGAAAATTGGTGGTTAGCTTTCCAGAAACTCGCCAATTTCACAGATTTTGACTGTTGGCTTCACGGTTAGCCTCACGGCTAGCCGAAATTCGTCCAGAATGTCATTTTCGAGCTTCAGAACTTCTGAAGCAAATCCTTGAATCCGAGTTCCTGGAACTCAAGACTCTTTAATAATCTATGGAATCCAAGAAAAACATCCATTTGGAATAACCATTAGTCATTTCCATTCAATCCATGAAAAGCTCCATTCTATGACAAAGAAAGGGTTTGAGAACCCATCTCTCACAATTCAAACAAACTTGTACACTAGCATTAGAATCATAGACATGGATTTATACTTGCCTTTTGAAGTCTTTTGGCTAGAAATCCTTACTTAGCTTGAGCTTGAGATGAGAAACCCCCAAACTCTAAGCCTTGTAGCTCCAAGAAGGAATTCTTGAGTTCTTTCCTGAGTTTTGACACTCCAAGGAAGGAAACAAGATGAGGAAGAAGATGAAGAAGGAAGAAGCTTCACTCCAATTACTTGTCAAGCCTCCAATCTTCACTCTAGATGGAGAGGAATGGAAGAAGAAAGAAGAGAAGAGGATGAAGACTGTCTATGGTTTTTCTTTGCAATGGACTTTAGGTGAAATGAACTCAAAGGAGCCCATCTCTATTATATAAACCCTCCTTTTGCATTAAAGTCCACCCCATCAAGGTTATTTACACTTTGAATCAAATGGAGGGTCATTTAATCGAATTCTCGTCAAACGACTTCGAGCTTATTAAGAAAGTTAACGTACTCGTCGAGATACGCGTGTTGGTATCTAGAGTTTCCGTATTCGATAAAATACGCGTATATCCGTATTTATGAAAAACTCCTTGTTTTCTTAATTTAAGCTCAAAACTCATTCAATTCATTTAATCTCCTCATTATCACTTCATTAAGTCTAAACCAATTCTTTGAGACTAATCTCATTGATGTTAGTCATTAATTACCATTAATCTAGTTAAATATGATTAACTAGCTTTAATTCTAATTAATTAAAATTAATTTTGATTAACTCGGGACGGGGCCTTACAACATCGATAATCTTACCCATCTATCATTTGACTATGCTCCACATAAGGAATATGCATGGCATGAACATCGATAATCTTGCCCATCCATCATTTGACTCTCTCTTTTGTGTTTCATGTGTTTTCCTCGTAATGATTTGTCCGTCTGCTACATATTTCAGATTTAGGGACCTCAAATGTAGCTGACTGTGGGCTGTTGATTGAAAAGTCAAGATCCTCAAATATACAAGATTTGTGGATCTTCACCATTCATGATGGGTGTCCAAACATGGCCAATTTATGTTTCACCTGTCCTTATAGTTCCATATATATTTGTGCTGTTCTAAATGCAAATAAAACAGTAGACTACAGTATGGCAGTAAATGAAACTACAGTATGGCAGTAAATGAAACAACTTTTTGGTGAACTTTATGATGTACAGACTTCATGTTTCCTATTTGATACCATGAAAATGGCCATTGGTTAAGTACACAGAACTGTGAAACCTTATACCATCCTGGTGAATGACAAACAAATGAGAACCCCATAGGCTCGAAAGGGAGTCAGATGAAAGTCCACAGTGATTTTGTAGTCTGAGCAATACATGTTGTCATGCAAAGAGAAGTATTTTGTGTAAGTTCCATGAGAGGAAAAAAGCTGTGACACTATAATTTTAAAAATTCATGCTTATGATTAAGGAATTTTTACCAAATAATTAAGTTTAAAGTGTAATTAATCGATTTTATGAAGAACAATAACTAAATCACCATTTAGTTGTTCGTACCTTTTTTTTGGGATAAAATTACCCAAGTAGTTGGCGATATCATCAACTTTCCGTATCTAAATCCACGAATTTTCCCCTTCTCCATGAAACAATTGTCTACCATGCGCATGCCATAATCAGTCCTCTAACTCTCTTTAAAGCCCCAAGCTCCGTTCTAAATTTTCAATTAAATAGAACCCCAAAAAACCCCAACCTGTTCGGTAAAGAGTGGAAGAAGAAGTATAAAATTTGTGGGTTTATCGTCAACTTCCTGTATCTAGTCCCACGAATTTTCTTCTTCTTCTTCTTCTTCGTGAAACACTAGTCTACCATGTGCATGCCATAATTAGTTCCCTAAATCTCTTCAAAGCCCCAAAGCTCCCTTCTAAATTTCCAATTAAATAAAACCCCAAAAGAACCTAGCTTGTTCACCAAAGAGTAGCAAAAGAAGAAGAAAATTCGTGGGTTTAGATATAGGAAAGTCAACTTGGGGCAATTTCATAAAAAAAAGAGGGTACGAACAACTAAATGGTAGTTTTGTTATTATTCTTCATAAAATCGATTAATTACGCTTTTAAGCTTAATTATTTGGTAAAAATCCCTATAATTAATTATATATATATATATATATATATATATATATATATACAAACCTTTCTAGGCGTATTCATAACTTTTGTTCGTTGAAATATCTCATATTTGGTCCTTCCATGAGAGGAAAGATATATAGCTTTATTAGAGTCCTGGAACATAGAGGTGTCTTCCAATAGCACCTCGAGATAAAAACAGAGTAGATGATAGTTAAATAAAAGGATGGTAGATTAGGATTAGACTCCAGACGACGCCATGAATGGCATGAGTTGCACGGTTGCACCTGTACCAACCATAATCCATGACAAGTTATTTTCCATCACACCAACACACAGCATAATTCGCATACATCTTGGTGGGTGCTCGATAGGGATGCCAATGAACCTCTTTTTTTTTCTTTTTTTATTGTTCGAAGATTGATATTTATTAAAAAAGAAGTAAAAATAGATACATCGAAATTAACAATAAATACTTCATCACTTGTGCTTAAACATGCATTTGCAAGATTGTGAGATTGGCAATTGATACTCCTGTTGTTGGCCACAAACATAGCTTTTGTAAAGTATTATTTTCTTTTCTTGACTTTCTAGAGCGGGGTATAGATTTCCCAAGGAGACACATTTTGAGAATTTGTAATTGCATCAATGGCTACTTTTGAAGCACTAAAAAAAAAAAACTTACCTTTCTCCATCCACATTGAATCATTAAGTCCAAGGCTTCTTCAATTGCTAAAACTTCAGCTATTAGAGGAGTGTCCCCGTTCTTACATTTTGCTAGCTTTTTCATAACTACATCATTTCTTTAAGCAATGCATCCGAAAAATGGAAGCGCCCTCTTTTGATCCGATTGATAATTGCATCCGGGATTCATACCCCGATTATCATCAAATCAGTGATACTCATATGTAATATATTGTATTAATTAAAGTCCATGCTAAAAATATGGCAATAAACTTATTTCCTACAGAAATAGAGTGTAAAAGGCATGCGGTGCAAGTGGTAGGACCAATGCTAAGATGATATATTTATTATATCTAAGTACACATTGATTTTAGAGGCAGGTCTGGAGTCAATTTTGGGTTCAATTGTTCCTTTGGAGCTTCAAGTGTAGGGTATAGTGTGAACCCTTCCAGTTTACATTCCAATGAGAGAGAGAGAGCAATGAGAGAGGCAGATCTGGAGTCAATTTTGGGTTCAATTGGTCCTTTGGAGCTTCAGTGTAGGGTATACTGTGAACCCTTCCAGTTTACATTCCAATGAGAGAGAGCAATGAGAGAGAGAGAGAGAGAGAGAGAAGTGGACTTGGGAATGGTGTAAAACTGTTGTTATTGGCCATTTCATCACAAACATCATCTTGGACCATTGCTCTAATTTATTGCATATGGCCCACCAAAGAGGTGGCACACTGATGTATAGTTCAGATCTATTACCAAAGCTCACAAAACATAGATCAATTGACCCGGTACCGTTTTCTTACCAAACAATGCATGAGCACTCCATCTTTTCAAGCTAGAAGCAGCTTGCAGATTAGTTGAGACTTTAATTACATTAATGGGTTCTCTCATTATTGTACCATTAGATGAGCTATTGACGTTTCATCATTAGATGGCCTTTATTGGAGGGCTGTCCCACCTTGTTTTCACCATTTGCTCACATCACCGTTGTCTTATCATTTGAGTGGACCCTACAGTTATTAGTATTGTTGTCTCAAATCTAAATGCTTGCTTTCCAATTTACTAAGGTTGTGTTTGGCAAATCTGATTCTTGCCCCTTATGAAACGGTTTTTATATTGTTTGGAAACATACTTTGAAATCTCTATTTCAGATGATGTTTATATGATTTGCCTCTATTTCAAGTGGGCTGGAAATTGGGGAGATTTGAATAAGAGGGATAAGTCTGAAGCGGGTATATGGCGGAGTTACAATGAAATGGGCGTCCTTTTAGGACAGCACATTTTTTTTTTAATTTCTGGGATTCTAGTTGATGGTCCAATCCGTTGAAAGTATTAAAAGGACCAAAAATGGCTAGAGGTCCAAATTTCAACCGTTGATCTATCTTGGATCTCGATATATCTGTGAAACAATGTAAACCATTTATCTCAAAAAAAAATTAATCATTGTGGGACCCATAATCATAATCCAAACTGTTGCTCCTCTTTACAAGGCTCACAACGGCTATGAGACCAACAATTACCCACTAATTCCATGTGGATCTTGAGAAACATGCTAAAACGTTTTTCACCGTTGGCATACTATGCATGGGTTGACTGGGTTTTGAAATAACCACAGGAAGTCCCATTTTTGTGGGGTTTATATATATATATATATATATATATATATATATATATAAACTTTGGAATCATAAATCATGATCCAAACCATTGGATATATTAAGAAGACAAATAATGACAACAGGCCCAAATTCTTGTCGTTGGATCATCGTAGATATTGAGATATTTGCAAAAAAAGACAGACATTTATATTTGTTTTTCAACACCCATGAGCCCCAAACGCAAGATCCAAACCGGTAATTCTCTTTGTAAGAATAATCACGGCAATGGTGCCAAATCTCAATGCTTGATTCCTTATGCATCTCAAATTATTTATGAAAAACTTTCAGCCATTGCTTTAAAAAGATCTCTTTCAATCAATTTTGTTATATTACCAAACACACTATTTTTAAAACATCTATTTCAAATGGGGCCATTTGAAACAGATCTGTTTCATGCAGATCTATTTTACATAGATAAGATTGGCCAAACTGGGCCTAACTAGAAATAAAGAAAATATTTGTCTAATAAAATATTATTAAGTGGACCCACTAATATATTCATTTTGAACATGTTAGCTATAATTTTCATCAGCCAATCCACCATAGCTTAGTGGGAAGGTACCTCCTTTTCAATAAACAATCAGAGTTCAATCCTCGGATGTCACATTAATGGTGAGAGAATTGGATGAACGTGAGTGTGAGAGAGAGAGAGAGAGAGAGAGAGAGCCTATAATTTTCACCATGAGGGGTGCCTATTGTGTTTCTCTTACTTGATAACACCAATAGGGATGCAACTTGGCGGGGTTTGATTTAGTATCAGCACAATCCAAACTTGATCCAAATCTTATATAGACAAACCCAAAATAAAACTTGACCTTGGTGAACCCTGAAAATAGGTGTCCTGAGCCTAACCTTGACCAAGGATTGTAGTTTGACTTGATTGGAATTTACTCGGGTTCAGCAAATATTTTGGTTTTTATTCTTAAAGGATATAAATTTTACAACTGTATATATTTTGTATAGAATATAGTTGAACATACTACACCTCTTAGCAAAGCATAACTCATTGAGCCCTGCTACTTGTCCCGGGATTGAATGACCTTTTTGCCCCTCCCATGTGGAGTCGGGACAAGTATCGGGATTAAATCCCGGGACAAGTAGACTTTTTCTAACTCATTTGCTACTGTGTATGGAATTTATAAGTGAGAGGTAAGATCAAATCCTCTTCATGGAATTCGTTTGGACGCATGACAATCATAGAAGGACAGTATTATAAAAAGGTCCCATTGGGGATATAATCTTGGGTGAAAATCATCTCATTTAGATCATCATGACCATTATTTTAAGAGCCTTAAATTTAATAGTTTGTTAAATCTCTCTTTTTTTTTTTTAATAAAACTCAAATGGGGATTTTACCCGGAGAATCCACTTAGAGTGTGTGAAGACCAAAAAGGCCCGGATACCCTTTTGTTTTTATTTTTTATTTTATTTTACATGAGTGGTGATATCACTCATCCCCTGCCAATGGAACCCCTAAACCCCCCCCCCCCCCAACTATTTTTTCTTTTCCTCCCTTAGAAGAACCACTCTTCTTTTCTTCCACCTCTCTCCTCAATATCTATTGTTTCATGTAGCTCAAATCTCCTCCTTCCTTCTCTAATTTCTGGTAAAATCTTCAATATATATATATATATACACCCCCCCTATTTTTTCTTTTCCTCCCTTAGAAGAAACACTCTTCTTTTCTTCCACCTCTCTCCTCAATATCTATTGTTTCATGTAGCTCAAATCTCCTCCTTCCTTCTCTAATTTCTGGTAAAATCTTCAATATATATATATATATATATTTACATACACACACACTGGAAAGGAGGAGCATGGGTTCAACAACCCTTTACGTTTTCTTTTCTCACAAAATGTGACACCCCTCTACGCCTCTCTTGATTTTTCTACGTTGTAGGAAGATCAAACCAATAGCGCAGTGGTCGTCTTCTCCGATTGCGATAACAAATCTATGGATTGACAGTGAGCCACTTATTTTATTTTATTTATCATTATTCCGTTGAGTAGCGATATTGTTGCTCACCTGTATACACAAGCGGCGATATCATAGCTTGTTTCTCCATCATTCTTCTCACTTGCTTCTTTTATGGTGTCCAGTCCTTCGAATTAGGCATCAATGGCTTCCTGTATACACAAGCGGCGATATCATCGCTCGTTTCTTCATCATTCTTCTCACTTGCTTCTTTTATGGTGTTCAGTCCTTCGAATTAGGCATCAATGGCTTCTTCTACATATGGCAAACAACGTGTTGGCTAGATTGGAGACTCGAGCGTTTTCTGAGGTGGCATGTTGCTTGCAGGGGCAGTGGTGGGCGCTATCGGAAGATTGATGGTAGACGGTGCTATTATGGGGGAAAAGATAGTGATGAGATATGAGTTTTGATGCCTTTCTGATATTGAAGAATTTGTTACTGAGGAAAATCCGAGACACACAATCATTTTTTATCTTATTGTAAACTGTGACTTACATCGAGGCAAGCAAGGGCCCAAAAAATCTCGAAAAAGGAAGAAAGAAAAAGAAGAGATGACTGGTGATATCACTGCTCGTCAAAATGATTAAGAATTTAAGATTTTTTAAAAATGACAAGTGAGGGATTTTTTGGTCTTTACTTACTTTTAAGGGGATTTTTCACTTAAAATCCCCAAATTTAATCCAAGACTACTATAATTTAAATTTACGCCTTTTAACCATCCAAATTTAAAATCAGAGCCTGAGCTACAGTAAAAAACCAAAATAGATTTTAACTAAATTTCATTTTTGTCCAGTCAAACAAAGTGGGTGCCATTTTCATCTAGCCCAAGCTGTTCATTCTCAAGTACACTTGAACATGATCGACTATTTTTGGAATAGTCATTGTTGATGCGCTTTCAGAGAACTATATATTCTCGAGTTATTAATGACTCAACTGCAACGAGGAGCGGCAGCTTCTATATCAGGAGGGTCAGTTTTCTGCTGAGGGATGGTTTGCACGAAACGCCTACTTTACAGCTTGTAGGTCTCACCAACCTAATAATCAGGAAAAATAGAGAATACAGGAAGATCACATCATGGGACGATGACCTTTATAAAAATAGGCCCACCGACATAGCTAATTATCAATTTAAGGGCCTTTTAATCTTCATACATATCAGACGAGTAATCCACAATACATATGCCCTTTCAACTTTTTTTTTTTTGGATAGTAGGGTGCTTGGCCCTTTTGCCGAGATAAATCCTTATGGATCCAGAGGAGCCGGGTAAATTCCCTGTGATCATGATGTAGTAGCACAATTTGAACCATCAACATGTAGGAACAAACGTGGAATCATGTATTACATGTTAGGTCAGGATCTCTATAAATTTTAATTCAATAACAGTTGATATCACCGTATGATTGGGCAACAATGCAATGTCATCCTCTAGTCACGGGTTCAATCTTACTGTAGATCCCACTCATGTTAAAGTGAAATAAGAGGATATGCCATTGAAGTTGATGGGATTGATCTTGAACTGTTTGGATTATTCATATTTGGCATAGTCAGCGAGAAAGAGAGTAATGTAATTGAGAAGTTTAGATGGATCACGCCGAGGAAGATGCATGCAAAGATGTCCACTACATGGGAAAGAGATTCCAGTGAATCTGCAGTGGGCCCCTCGGATTCAGAATCCTTCAAAATGGGCCCCACATTGGAGAGTTCCGTTGCATATACCAGAGAGAGAAAATCAAACTGAAAAAGCTCTAAACCCCGTTTCCCTCTTCAGCTAAGTCCGTTTTTAGTCAGCATTACATTACACAAAAACAAAAGTGAAATGCTTTGAAATGGTGTTGCAGAAACTCCTCTTTCTCCTCCTCCTCCTCCTCCTCCGTTGTCTCCTCCTTCTTCTTCGATATGGCCGAGACGAATGAAAGAACCACTCGCTCTCGCGAAGCCGATGCAGACGACATGTCGTTACTACTCCATCACCTTCTATCCTCGTCTTCCACACCCAATCCCATCTCTCCAGACAAGGGAAAGGTCCCATTCCATCTCCCTCCTCCTTCTCAGACATCCGACGCCGCACTCGCTATCGCAGCGAGGAGAGCCGTCGGATTGAATCCAGGCTGGGACATCTTCTGCCACTTGAAAACCCCCTTCGCAGACGACGATCGCAGCCGTCCGTCACAACTCCACCTTCCAGATCGGGACCGGACTACCTCCACGGAAGAGTCCTCGGCGGCGCCTCTCTTCCGTCCCTACTCGTCCGGCGAGATGAAAGACGGCAGGCGATCGAATTTTGTGGATTCTTCTGACTACTGTGATGCGGCATCCGGGAAGAGGAGGAAGGCGGCTTCGTCGTCGGTGGAGGCCGATTTCGATGAATATGAGTGTGAGAGTGAGGTGATTGATTGAAAAAAAATAAATTCAACTTGGTTTTGATTTTGTTGGTTTGCCTGTTTTTTTCTTTAATTGGTTTGATTTGGGTTTGGGGAGTGGTGGTGGTGTTGTAGGAGGGTGTGGAGGTGTCGGAGGAGCCGTCGAGAGCTGCTCCTGCGAGGTCGGCTTCGAAGAGAAGCAGAGCAGCTGAAGTTCATAACTTATCGGAAAAGGTACCTGCTTTTTGTCTTTTTGATTAGATCTTTTTGGTAAGGCATGAGATCCGGAGATTGTGATACGACGAACATTAAAAAAAAGGTAGGGTTTTTATGATTGGAACATGGATTTTTTTTAAAGTCTTAGAAGTGGGTTTTGTTGATTGGGATTTCTTGGGCCCCTTTTTTTCTTTACTGTTTCTTCTTTTCTTCTTTTTGGCTACCTTTCTTTTGATTCTGTGGTGGGTGATTTGATTCTTGATTGCTGTTTGCTGATTGCTTCAAAATGGGAGCCACCCCTTTTCTGTATTATTCCATTAATCTTTGTACAGCACTCTCTCTCTCTCTCTCTCTCTAATTATATATATATCTTTGTCTCTGTGAAGTTCTTATAGTATGTATTCTTTTTTGTTGTAGTTGTTAGTTAAGTGATTGAGTTTGTGATGTGGACAGAGGAGGAGGAGCAGGATCAATGAGAAAATGAAAGCCTTGCAGAATCTCATTCCCAATTCGAATAAGGTTTTATGTTGTCTTTTAGTTTTTTAGCCCCTCTTGAATGCCTTTGTTAACCTGAGATTGTGAGGTGAGAGAGTTATTGGTTTTCTGTATTTGCAGACAGACAAGGCATCGATGCTTGATGAAGCCATTGAATATCTAAAGCAACTTCAGCTCCAAGTGCAAGTAAGTCTTATGTAACCACCATCTGTGTCACTTGAGGATATCATCTCTCCCAGCAACTTTTAGCTACTCAGTGATGTTGGGATTAGTTTTGGTATCCGATCAGTCGTGTTTTTACCGTGACTGCAGAGTCTCCAAGGATTACTCATTTTTATGAAAAAGAAGCTGACGCTCATCCTACCTCCGTAGCGGTTTTGATGGCATTAGTTCTTGTATTTGGGGGTCCAAATTGTGATTTGTTTCTCTGGTGGGAGGGTTTATAGATGCTGGTAGTCAATCTACACTTGGTGGGTTATGGCTGGCATTCAGAAACTCAAGGGAACTTTTATTTTCCACTCTCCAGTCCTCAAAGTAAAGAGCTTTCAAAGTGATATAGAAGATATCATATATATGGGCCCCAAACAATCTAGCCTCATATGGGGATACTCGGATGGGCGATTAGTAATTTTTTCATTTGAAAACCTGCTAGAAAATGTGTAGGTAGGGAGATATAGGAGAGAGGGAGGAATGTAATGATCTCTCTTTATGAGGAGATAATTCCCTTTTTTAAAGAAAAAAATGTACGTCCATTGTGCTACAGGTGTAGATTAATTTTCAAAAAGAGGACCTCTTGCAGATATTTTAATATCTAGTAAATTGAACTGATTCTTGAACTTTCGAATGAAAGCCTATTTCCCAACATCTTCACTGATTTTTCTCTCCATAAAGAGGATTAGTATTTCCCTTTACTTTTAGCTGATAGTTCAGTTTTGTTTGGATAATCAATGAGTTATCTGATTCCTCTCGAGTATTGGATGCGAACAGCTACAGGGCATATGAGAGCCTTGATCCCAAACCAATCATTGACCTGCATAACAGGCTCTGATTATTGTTTATAGGTTTTGCCTTTCCTGCCTCCAAGATGCGGAAAGCCAAGCGTGTTTCATCACATGTCCACAACATCGGGCTGTGGCCCAAACGCTGAGATGATGTGCCAATAAATCATGCGCTAAATAGAAAAGACGATAAAGAAAAGTGGGAGATTATATCTTTCTATCTTGCAATACAAGCAATGTTATCTATGTACACAACTATGTTCTTTATGTTATCCCTATTTCTGGCACCATTGAACTTTAGATTCCAAGACATCTGGGAGGCTTTACTGCTTACTCTAACAGACCATCCAATGTGCTTTACATTCTCCTAGACTTCAATATTACAAACACTAGGTTCTTCATTCTTGAAACATGAAAAATGTTTTTTGCCATTATCCGATCGATTGCGTAAGGCCCGCGGTAGCAACGGAGCCGGGAAAGTATACAGAAAAGACAGTTCTTTTCTATTATATTAGTATTAGTTAGTGATCCCGGCTCGGTGAGTCCTTTCTTCCATGATGAACAGTTGGCACCAGTCCTACATTTTGTCTCTGTGGACCGAGGAGAGGGGGGCTCAGCGGGAAGAGGATTGTACCATGAGAGAAGCAAGGAGGTCAACCTGTTTCAAATATACTAAGGTATCCCTTGGATGGTGGAATCTCAAGATTCCCAAAATGCTTTACTGAATAAATGTAATTTATCTACGATAACAACTGCATCATTCCTTTGTATATCTATAGATTCATTAACTCATATAAACTATTGGGGGATGTTAGCACCCTAAGTTGGCTATCTAATCTTTCTCGTAGCAAACCCTCTCCATGGAAGTAGATGCTACACATGCACTTACACCTCTCTAAGCGCTCTTTAACAACAATCTTCAAAGCAATCAAGTGTAGTGTTGCTTTCCTTGTATGATAGATGTTTTCTATAACAAGGCATGCACATTCCTTTCATAATCATTCTTTGACCATAGGTCATTCTCACCATAATGACTGGCATCCGCGTTATTTCCTTCAGAAACCTTTAATATGGAATTCCGTCAAAGCGGCTGTGCTTGCCACATCTCAAGCAAATCTTTTTGGCTTCTCCTAACTTTTCTTGTCACCACAAATTTTCTCCTTTATTCGAATTCCTAGACTTCTCAACAATGTTCCATCCATATTTTCTTTCCTTTTCCCGAGATTTGGCTTCTTCACTTTCCTTGATGGTGACCCCAACCATCTGCATTACCAAATTGATTGATCAAGAGGTTTATAGTCCTATCAACGCGAATTGTGCCCATGACCCACTAATTTTAGCGGTAAGCCTCCAAACTTGTATGGCAAACCACGAATGATGATCCTCTCTAGTTTTAAATGTCACATAACTGGGATATCTAGTTGCAGCTGTGATATTTGAAGATCCCTAGCATATTCATATTCGAAGAATACAATAATTCTAGGATACAGTTTCAACATTATCCCTTTGTTTCAAGACCTTTATTTCATATAGGTCTATCACCTCTTTTAATTTTCAATGTAAATAAGGTTAAAATGAATTGTTAAGTAATGGAAATTTTATTAATTTAGAAATGGACTATAGGTGAAAAGATACTTCCCATAAAAGATTTTAATATGAAATATGAAAATTTATGTTATGGATAGTTTTATCTATATCCATGTCTTGGATTTTGGAAACTGCAACGTCCTATCCCCAATCTTGATAATGATGCCCTTATCCGTATCTGTGTCGAGAATCATAGCCTTGCAAATTTCGCCTTCACGAAGTATTGCGAGATTGACATTCTACACCTTGCATTAGTGTGCCAATCTCCTTAAAGAGTCACAACTTGCAACCAAGCATCAATTGCTCTAACTTTGAGTGCTGGCTTTCTGATATGTTTAAACTTCCAACGATTCCGTATGGCATGATGTCTTGGCTGCAAGCATTGCCTTTGTAGGTTTGATCCTACAATTTTGCAATGCATTTTTGCATTTGTTAATCTATTTTAGGGAAAGCATCTTTATTAAAGTGAAGTGAAGTTAAGAGAAGGGTCAAATCAAGAGATAATAAAAGAAGATGGTAGCCTTTTCTCATTTAGTGACATGAGAGAGTAACTTTTTGACTTTTTTTTAATAAAAAGAAAATGCACTTTTTGAGATTTAGTACTTTTTTATTTGATCCCCACTTCTTTTCTTGCATATTGAATTGAAAATGCACTTTACAAGTAAAATACCCTAACAACCCCTTATCTTCACCTTGAGGTAGGGGTGGCAATAGGATGGTCTGGTTGGATTGGCTAGGTTGAGGGGGTAACAATAACATATATGATGCAATGCGATCCAAAAAGAAGAGGCCCAACTAATGGGCCCCACCAAGGAACCAAATTGAGTTGCGTTCTTTAAATAGTTTAGTAATTTTTAGTAATTTGATATAATCTTTGATTTGACTTAATCAGAGAGATTTTTGTGATTTGATTTACTTAGAGATTTTAGGGAATGATTTGTGATTTTAGGAATCACTGGAATAATGGTAGTTTCTTTATTAGACCATTCCTCTGTTATAAATAGAGAGGGACGCTTGATTGTAAGGTATGCTATATTCTCAATAAAATTTCAGAATTGTTCTCGTGCGGGAGTTCTCATCTAATTGTCCTTAGGGCTTGAGTCCATGGTTTAAAATCTCGGTCTCGGTCGCAGTATCGGCCGGGCCGAAAAATCGATATGATATCGGTATCGGTCGCGAATATCGGTCCGTCGCGGTGTGAATTTTTTTTTTAATCCAAAAAAATTTGCAAAATTATCCAAAAAATCTAGAATATTAGAAAATGCTGGAAAACAATATTTTTTTTCCATTAGTAACAACAACAAATCAAAATCTCGGTCACCTTAAGTTATGAGTTTTGTCTGTGTCGCAGTTCGCTGTCTTATCCAGTATTTCATATAAAGATTTAATAAAATTATTTTCAAAATCCTAAATATATAAATCTACCATAAATGTATGTAGATCAATCATTTACACACCATATAATGATCATGAATCATTAAAAGAACATATTTATGATGAAACCCCTAAAAAATAATATATTATAATTCAAATATTAAAAAATCTGAAAATAAAAAAAATTGAAAAAAAAATTCAAAATCATGTGTATGAGTAGATCTAGCATGAAAGTATATAGATCTAACTTCTAAATGAAGAACACAACACAAGTGACAAACCCAATGATTTCTATGCTTCATCTAAAAATAAAAAATAAAAACAACATAATAAAATTCTATAAATTGATTTTCTCTTACCTTAAATAATATTTTCTTCAAGAAATAGATGTGGGATTTGAAAATATACAAGAGGGATGTGTGATGGAGTGTGGCTGCTGCTCTAAAAGTAAGGAGATGAGAGGAGAGGAGAAGAAGATGAAAATGGGGAAAAAGATAAAAAAAATGGGTTTTATTCATTTTTAAGAGATCTCGGCCGATATTTAGAAAATATCAACCGAGATCTCGGAAAAACCGAGATGAACTTCATCTCGGCCGATATTTTGGGGATATATGGCCCTGAGACACCGATACCGATATCTCGGGGCCATATCGTACCGGTATGGACCAATACCAGTTCATATTGGCCGATATGAACCGGTATCGCTGATATTTTGATCAATGCTTGAGTCGAAGGACTCGATCACACCGTTGAAGGTGTAGATCTTCATCGATCGGGTCTGGGCTGTGCCACCGATATATAAACTTAACCCATTTATTAACTGGTTTAAAAATGTCAACCCAAACCAACCTGGATGTTAAAAGAGTAAACCTAAACCCTTATATAATAGGTCAAGATTGAGTCAGGTTGGCGGGTTAGCATGCAATAGTCAAGTTGGGTTGGTTTGGAACGTTGAAGGCAAGTTTGGGCTCAACCTAACCCAACAAATTAATTCGTTGGGTCAGAAATATGAATCCAAACCCAAGATGTAAATGAGAAGAGTCAGCCTGAACCCAAATTACCAGGTCAGTTTTGAGTGGGTTGGTGAGTCAAGTGAGAAAATTCCACTCCTACCTTGAAGGTAAGGCTCCAGGCAAGACTTTCAATGGCCGTAATTACTGTTTTTGAGCTTGTCAACTCTGCCCAACAAGATGCCAACATCAACAATCTACTGAAGTGGGGTCTCCCAAATCATTGTGATGTCTCACTCCCACTACAGTCGCAACATTCCTCATCCATATGGTGCGCCACATGATGGATACTGCTTTGCTCGCCCTCTGTCCTGTATAATGTACACTATTGATGAAGCTGACTGTAGCCCTTAGGGCCAGTTTGGTAACTCTACTAATATAGTCAAGTCAAGTAAAGTTGATTTTGAAGAAAGAATAAAATATAAGTGGGTTATGATGGTATTTTGTTTTTAGTTGTTTGTTATGGAATCTTTTTGACTTTTTGCATGGAAAAGTGGGGTTTTTTCGTATTTTAGTGTATAAAGGTAGTTGTTTTTGACTTTTTGGATGAAAAAGATGAACGGAGTTTTGAATAAAGTGCATTTGATGTGACAACTTGTCTGGAAAATGGAGACTTTACTTGACTTTAATTGTATTAGTAAAGTGCCAAACGGGCCCTTAAAGACACTAAACAAGCTTCTCTTCTATGAGGTTTGACCCAGAGGTAATGATCTGGGCATGCCTCTTCAAATTGGATTTACTTGAGCACAACCATCAAAGCATGAAATCTGGAGATTTCAGTATGCCTGCACAAGACCTATGGCTGTTCAAGGTGGATCAACCAGGACAGCAACCAAAGTGCCATCCACAGGTCTTCAATAAGGGTGCACTAGGACACAATGAATGAGCTTCGAGCAATTCTGTGTCTTGGCACTTCATAGTGGTTTAACCGGGATGCAGCAGACTAGCTTGCAGTCCTTGTGGCCAGGGGGCAAGGTGGGTTGGATTGTGCATGCTTAGAAACTGAAGAGCCATTTTTTTCCTTCCAAGGGAAAATGTATTACACTGTTCTGGTGTTATGTGAGGAATTGGAAATGCAAAAGTGAATTGTTGTTTCCACTGGCACCAAAGAGTAGTATGGGGTATGTTCCTAGGAGGGAGGTTGAACTTAGGATTCCATTGACTCTAGAAATCACACAAAAAAAAAAAAAAGAGAGAGAAAAAAAAAAAAAAGAAAAACCTACTGTTGTGTTCTTTCCACTTTCCATATTCCACCAAGTTTCCAAATGGACCCTTTAGCAAGAAACTACTGCTAGTGTAAATTGAGCATGCAGGTCTAAACTCCGAACAACCATTGCAGCTCAAATTCATTACTAGTCTCACTAAATGAAATATGAAGTATAATTATTTTCCGATGCATGTGCATGTTGAAACTAGGATGGTGAAACTACTGCGATTTGAGAGTGGAGACCAGTAATATATGCAGTATGGAAGTGCTGGCTGAGAGAATTAATATTTATGCCAGCCAGGGCATATCATAACACTAGCACCTCGTCAATAATAGAAATCTGAATGTGAAATACCAAACAACTGTATTTGTACTTTTATTTCTGCTGATGTACAACAGAACCATGTATCTGATGGTGCATCTTCTTATGAGTTTTGAACGAAAATAAATAAAATCTAATCAAGTGAAAATTGAAACTGAAATTTAAAATGTTCTAGCTCATTGCTGAACTGAAGAAAAATCTAAGCACATTTATAAGGAGATCTCAAAATGCCTATGCATTCTTCTGCAAAGCTCAAAAAAGTAATCCAGCATGTTTCTATATAATGTAGAACTAAGAAAGCAGAAAGAGCTTTAAAGAGAAGTTTCAAGGACAGCTTATTGTGGAAGGAGACTTTACAAATGCCACTAGATAAGCAACAACGGTGGCGGGTCATGGAGACTTGATAGTGCACATGATTATTGCATGATACAGCATTTGTTGTTCTTAGGTAGTCAACTCATTTTTTTCTTTTGGATGGAATAGGGAAGCGCAAATGAAAAAGTGGATGCATTGGTGGAAAAAAAAAGGTGTTGATAGCACCCATGATTATTCACATAATACAGCATTTCTTGTTTTTTCCTCTTCTTTAGGGGAGTTTTGAGTACAGTATAATATAACTCTGATACACTGTAATACGTCCTCCATGTTCTTTTGTACTACTTTTTTCTATTGATGGAACTTCACTGTAACAAGTCAACAAAAAGTATTTGGTAAAGGAGAAGGAAAAATAGAAAGAGATTGAAGGAATGCAAATTTTGGGGTGTTATCCTCCTGCTTGGTTTCCATCTTGGGCTCCGCGGGTTCTCCCATTTGGTAGTTATGTAGGGGTTTAGGGGGTGAGTGATAGGTGAGTTTTTTATTTAGGTAATTTGGGATGTGGGTTCATCAGTAGGAAAATTGTTGAAAGTGCTGGAACTGACCTTGCAAACCACATCATCACCACTGCATATAAGTAACTGTAAGATAGCTAAACCAAACACCATGCATTACAAACTGACATGTTTGTAAACAAAGGATGCATGACATGTTGGTGGGACCTATTGATTCCAAATAGAATGATGGGCTTGTGGATTGAATTTGAGTATCTGCCAAGAATCAGCCCCTCTGATATGTTTCATTTCTGGCCGCGGATCAACTGCACTGATTGTCAGCTGTCAACTAGTCTCCTTAGTAACTGTTTGTATCACTGCCTTTGATCACATGCCTAGCAATATCAGATGGGATTGATTCTTGGGTCTATCTACCAATCTGTCATTTGGTCCCATTGATTTTCTGGCTAGCTGAGTTTTTCAGATTATGCTTTTTGCTTAGTGATTATGCGGTGATCATTGAAACATCACCGAGAATAAATTAGAAAGGTTCAGTCAACAATACGACCATTTTTCTCAATAGGTTTGTGACTTTAGTCACCAACAGCCTTCTTTTCTGGCAGATTATGCTGTTAGAAATGTAGGCTTGATCATTCAGTTTTCCACTGTCGTTGTGCAGCTAGCAAATGTAGAACATTTCTCAATGCATAGGATATCTTTGATCTCTTTTCTCCAATGTGCACAATATATTTAACTGATAAAAATGTACAGGGCAAATTTGTTATTTCTGGGCCCTGTTTTCTTCTCATGGATTGGGATGAAACTTTCAACATATAGTTGGGCAACGTACCTATTCCTATGTAAAGCTGACTGCTTGGAGATCTCGCTTTTAATACAAAAATGGATCATAGATACTCCATTACAACGGGCCTTAAAAACTTGAACTAAGAACTACTAACTGGACTGCTTCTCAGTGATTTCAGAAGAAAATTATTGAAGTTAGATAACTGGATCCATCTTTAACTTCATCGATAACTTTGTCTTGGTGAAGTTGGTATAGATGTTTTCTTAGGGACTAATTTTGCAATTTATATTATTGTATGCCATTAAGGTTAGGATGATCATTTTGTTTTCCACTCAGTTTTTATAGATATCTTAAAATAGATGTATTGCTTCCATTTTTGCTTCTTAGAGTTGTCATGAAAGTCCCTACTAGATTGGTTGCTACATTGAGGTGTTTTGTCATCCTTGCACTGATGATATGCATATCTATTGAATTCCGTATTTTATCTTAGTTTGTTTTGCTTAGTTTGAAGTCCTGATCATTCATGCCTTTGGCTGTAAGAGGAAAGTGACTGTGGTGCTTACATAGATTATTTCCATAATTAGGTCCTTGTAAGCTTTTTTTGACCTTTTCCTCGGTTCTTTTTTCCTTTTCTGGAGAATGCTTAATTGTTAAAAGTTTGATGAGTGGGATGAGTTGGTTGTAGACTGGTTAGTGACAGAATGGGCCCTTGAGGGTATTTTCATATAACCGATTTATATTTGTGTCTGTCACATTGGTTTGAGCGCCAATTCGGGGGTTGTTAGTGAGTGTGAAGGAAAATAAGAACCAATCTCAAATTTTAACATTGAAAACTGGTCAGTTGGGGCCACTTGGATGTTTGCCAATCACAAGAGTAAGGCAGGATTCTAATATCTCGGTGGAGATTAGGGGTGGGTCAAATACATATATATATATAAACCGCTGAACTTTGGACCCTAATTAGATGGCTAGATTTATCAAATCATGCTAAGTTTTACCTGCCTAATCCACTTTAAGACTTGCAATCCCATTTTGCCATTGTATTGCCATACATCTGGGTGGACCACAGAAAATCTTTCTCAAATTTGAAAATTGAAGCTAGTTCCTCACTTGGAAAATGATTACATATAATTGAATGTTGAATGCATCTGTTTCTTAATGGAATTTGGAAGATGGTTCTGTATCTTTTTTTTTTTTTGTTTTCCTCCAACTTCTAGAGTACCTTAATTGGTGTCATCACTTAAGTGTGCTGAATTCATAGTTGGCTTCTAATTCTACTTGTTTGTTTTCTTGGCCTTCACAGATGTTATCGATGAGAAATGGGTTGAGTTTACATCCCATGTATCTGCCTGCATCTTTGCAGCCTATTGAAATTCCCCAGATGAGTATGGGCTTTGGTGCTGGAAATGGCTCACTGCATATGAACATGGGAATGAGCATGCTGTCCATGAAAGAAGATCCAACAACGCAGACCTCGTTTGGTCTATCAAACCAATCCTTACCCTCAACCCAGACTCAGCCCCCACTCATGCCTGGCCTAACTAACATGAACACCAATTCGGAGACCTTTTCTGATTTAACTCAGGGTCACCATGGATCCTTTCATCTGTCTGCAGCTTCTGGGGTAGGTTGCATACTATCTCTCAATTATTGTTATCCATAGTTATGTTGTAACATCTTTCATTTTGCTTGCATTTTGAAGGAAACATACCGGGAGGGTGTCCTACCGCAAGAAGTAGATGTAAATCACTCCTTGAAGTATCCGTTGGGTGGGCCTTCTAACTGAAAGCTAAGGCAATCACACTGACTAATCAGAACTTATCTTTTGAAAAAAAAAAGTTAAAATAAAATGAAACTGGTGATGATGCCTTTTTACTTTTGGAGGATGGGCGAGCACAATTCTAGAGAACTTCAACTGTTTGGAAACTTGCATGTTCAGAGAAAGGAACGGTCAAATACTTCTGCTCTTAGCCTGGTATTCAGGTCAGTACAGCTTTAAATTGTTCTAAAATCGCAGGGAGAGATGGGAGGATATTCAGCACCTGTGCCCACATACAAATGTTCTGTTTGTTCTAGCAATTGTCTAGTTTGTTTTTTCTGTGTGGTGGTTTAGGTTAGTGACAGGTAGAAGTGTTCCCAATGATGAAGTCGATGCTAATTATTTGCCATATGCCAGATGTTTGCGTTCTTGCCTGCCTTATTTTACTGATTATTTGGTCCATTTATGATTGATTTCAGCTGGAATTGGTCATGATGGTCAAAATAGTGTTGTAATCTGTGTCATGTGTTTTGAACAGCCAATATTGACTGGTGAATTATATAATCCTGATGTGCCAGTCCAAGTTGCTCACTCCAAATTCCCCTACCCATGCATTGGCATGTATCCAGGTGGGCTCTCTCTCTCTCTCTCTCTCTCTCTCTCTCTCTCAGCACTAGGACTGGCTAGATGATAGCTGATTGGGCCAGAACATGACTTGTACGAGAGATATTCACTGATCAGTTTAAAAAAGAATATCATCCATACACGGGATATGTGTTGGTCCATCACCATTCACTAGTTCAGATATAGATCCCAAAGTTTGCAATGATTAGATTTGGGCCTTGCATTTAGAGATTTGAAATGCTGATTATTTGCTTGGTTTGTGGTTGATTGATTGCAAAGAACTTATCCACAAATTCAAAATCGGCTTTTCTTCTGTACCAAAAGTCTCAGTAAGTTGCAATGAAGCCCTTGGGAAGAGTGGAATGCTAAAGACTTATCTTTGGCTCCCATTGTTGAGGAATATCATGATTTCCTGGAATGGACCTAGACTCTGTAGCATTAAGTTGGGGTAGTATACTGATGTGGGTTTTTTTTTTCATGTCATAATTTTGTATTTAGTTGACAGAAGGGAATTCTCAGAATTTTGTAGTTTTCCAAAGGCGCTTTTTAACTTTTTCCCTCATTTTTGGGGTCAAAGTGACGACCGTATGATTATTTCGGAGAATGGATTCCGTGAGAAATTCCTGATTTCTTGCCACATGGGGATAGTACATAGTACCATTTTATTGCCCTCATTCCTCTACTTAGGGAATCTCTTTTCTGGGATTGGGATTTCCTACATTCTTTCAGCCACTCTTTCCTGGAGACCCATTTTCACATGAGGTTCAGTTAATGACTGGGTAATAAATATTTCTCAATTTTTTAGAATATTACCTGCAGCAGATAAAAGAAAATTTATTTTAGATTTATTTTTTCATAATTTGGAGAGGTGTCTGTCCCAAAGTTACTATTTAACTATTCTGAAAGGGTGGAACTGTAAAGCAGTTTACTCAAATTTTGAGAGAAGACCTGTTTGGACGGGACTTAACAGCAAAGAACATGAAGCAATTTTGTCTGAAATCTGTCTCAAATTACTTTAGGAAAGAAATTCAAACAGGTCAGAATATGTCTCCCAAGGTCCCAACCTGTTCTATCTATGGACCTGTTTGGAATCTTGATATGTTTGAAATTGAGACTTTTTATGTAGGGTAATTTACTGGTGTTTGACAATATGCATTTTATATTTGATTCAATCGAATAAAGCTGTTTGATTGTAATAAAAGCAGTATAGACAAAACTTGTCATATATAGTAAAAAAAAATATATGCCCAACCTTATAAAAGGTTGTGAAGGTTATTCAATTTGAGATTCATAAAAACTTTTCTAAACCATCTAAAACACTCAAGAAGTATGTTTAAATCAGTTTTAAATAATAATAAAAACTCAACAACTATACTTGTCTAATGACGCCTAAGTCAATTCAACTCTAAATCCTCAATCATGCTTGTGCCAACTATTAAATTGACAATATATGAAGCATCATCATCATTGGAGTTTTGTCTCAAATATATTGGGGTTGGTCATATGATTTCTGCTTTTCTATTTCGATATACTTTGAGCCAAATCCTTAAACAAGTTGCATATCTTTTGATTCACTTCTATTATCTTCATCCTCCGGCTTCCTCGGCCTGCTCTTTCAACCTGGGTAGCTAATTTATTATTGGAATAAGAAAGATTAGAAAAGTATGTTATTGGAGTAAAGATAAAACAAAGGAGGATAGTGATTTAAAGTGGCTTGAATTTTGATAGACAGTCCCCAATTGCCCATCCCCCCTAAGAAATTTTTACTACGTTGGAAGATGGATTCCTTGGGTTTGCAACTTTGCATAGCAATTGCATCTAAACGTACCCCTCCAAGTCCAAATCACGTGATGAAACGTACCTGTAAACTGATTTTAAGATCTCACGTCCGGTCCATTTGAAGGCCAACATGAACACGTGAGGGGAGGCCTCTCCAAGCCTCCCAACATGTCGCCTGTCATCTCGTTGTTGCAGGTAAAATAGACATATATCCAGGCATCATAGCTTCCGGGCCTTTTCTTCTTCAGCACTCACTCTCTCTGGATAGATAACAAACCCTTCGTCGTCACGTGCAACGGGCATTGCTGCCATTTTTGGTCGAAAATGGAGAGGCAAACATGACATGGACAAGGACTTTTGAGTCGACAGATCCAAAGGTTTCTATGTGCAATCGGTCTTCTTTTATGGACAAGAGGTTTCTTCTCTGAATTGTATGGTGGTGAAATAAGTGGGGGACGGATTAAAGTTTGTACTAGGCCTTTTAAAGATAAGATGCTCTATGTAGTATACATTTTTTTTCTGTCTCCTCCAGTGAACTAGAAACATTAATGAAAGAAGAGACAACTCCATCCCAGAATCAGCATCAGTACATGTGGAACCCATGTCTCACTTATCATGGATGGTAGTTGCAATGTAACATTTTGAAAATTGGAACTCTAATGACCAAAAGTTACATTTCATGGGGTTGTTTTGATTTTCTAAGTTTTCACTGTTCAAGCAATGAATTCAGAATCCTTGGACGATAACGGGTTATCCCTTCATTAATACTAAGGACTTTATTCACACAAGAGTTTCCTTTCAGAAGAGGACTGCATCATTTCCCAATTAGGTGAAGTTTTCAAAGAATATTATACTACAGGGAGTCATGGGCTTGGCCAGGCCTGCCCCTAGCTCAGCCAGAGATAGACTAGATTTGTTCGTAAATTTCTAGCTCGATGTTGGCTGGGCCTGGACAATGTATGCTAATGGTTGTGGACTGGGCTTAACATTTTGAATTGGGCTTTGCCTGGTCCTTAGTTTTATCGTTCCAGGTTTGGATTGTCGGCTCGATTAATGAATGGGCCAAGCTTGGACATGCTTCAGCCCTGCGGTTTCTTGCAAATACTTTTCCTTTCAAGGTACTTTTCAAAGAAATTCAGAAGAAAGAAAACCCTAGGATTGAACCTGTTCCTTGCAGTTTCTTTCCAACCCACTCAAGAAAAACAATAAGAAGATTATTCTTCGTCTCATCCGCGAGTAAATTCTATCTGAAGAAGCTTTTCAATGAAGTGAAATGGCTTTTGGTTTTTGTGGTGGGCCTTGCGACAAGAGGTGGGTCCGCTGAGAAAATGACCCACGTGATGTGGGAGTTGTCGCCGATGGGCTCCCTGCCGCCCCCAACTCATCTAAGCTCTTCCTGCTTTTTAGTTCTCCAAGTGAAGAGGCCATTGTCTGTGTCACCCCCAAATGGGTCATCCACAGCCGGTCATTCACTTCATACCAGTTGACATAATGGGCCCCATAACACCTGTGAGGCCCATCTGGTCCCCAAATCAACAGACCATATCCACTGCCCGTCTCTCATCGAATTGACTCTAGATGCACCATGTTTTATGATTTTATCCCATGTTTTTCACGTCTCGAATTCATCCAAATTGCCTGTATGTAGTTAGGGCCTGTTTGTTTGCATATATAGGATTTGAATACATACAATTTCATGGTCAAGTGGGCTCCAACAAGAGTTATTGAAGAGGTGAGGGGTGGTCGGGTCGATGGAACCCTCGCTTTCCTAGGATTAAATTACTAGGGGGTGGCTGAATATTTATTTTCCACCCTTTCAAAGAATTTATTGGTCAATTCTGAAAGTTTACACTAATTTCTTCAATTTTAACCATTTTAAGAAAAGTCTCACAATTCCTATGAATTCAACTGCATGAAACAAAGAGGCCCTTGTATTATTTTCTTATATTTCATATGGCCCTTCATCCTTAGATTATTTTCTTGCTCATGTTTCTTGGGGCCCTTCTTGACCAACAATTCCTAAAATTTCCTGCTTATAAAAAAGGGTCAGAATTGAAGGCCCCTCATAACCTCTTTTGAGTACCCATTTTAATAGCATCTTTACCTTATAGACTTCTAATAATACTCTTGTAATACAATCTATTGATGCTAAGCTAGCAAGGAGTGGGTCACACCTTTTACATAGTGAAGTCGCAATTTTTCTTGACCTCAGTTGATTCGACATAGTATAGTATGCATGCATGAACGAAGACCAAAAGGAGCACAAACTCTTGGCACCATCTGGCTATAAATTAATCACTGTACAATAAGTTGTCCGGTGTACTACATGCAATGCTTATAGGAATGGGAACTTCAGGAGTCAGGAGTCTCCTGGTCCTTCAAAAAGGTGGTAACAATTAAGAGATGGCTTATAAAATGATCAGTAACTAAAATAGATGGCCCATATCATACACAGGAAACGAAGTGCAATCATAGATCCAAACTGTGCATTCAGAAGTTGCTATGATGGTCGAGATTTGCTGCGGTCAAATGATCCTAACCATTCCCTTTTCTCAGTTTAAAAATGGTTGAAGAAAAGCCAGGCACCAATGAGATGGAGAGGAAGATTCGATAAATCGTATGGTGTCCGTTATTATAATCTTCACTGTATATGTTAGTGTACTTAAATCAGTTCCGCAGAGTTAATTCTCTTCGGTGAAATATTTTTTTCCCAACATTCCCTATGAAAAAGTTCTCCTGCTGAATTGTGGGAAATTTTGTTCATTTTTACACTTTTTCTCACAGAAAAGTGAGTGTACCAAACATAGAAATTATTGAAGCACGGAAAAGTATTTCCACAATTCTCACTTCTTTTCACAAAAAACTGGCCGCACAAATGTGCCCATAGTTTTGTATTTTGAGTCAAGTACCTATTTTGTGTCGTTTTTAGAAAGCAATTTGTTTATATAGACAAACTCATGGACAGGATTTTGGACAAACTGTTCACGTGGCGCAACGTGATTGGGACAATGCATTTCAACTTTTGAGAGAGCCCAATCGCGTTGTGCCACGTGGACAGTTTATCCCAAATTCTGTCCATAGAGTTTGTCCAAATAGACTTTTTGTTTAGAAAGTGACTTTTATTTTTGCGCTCAAGATATTTATGCAAAAATGAATAATTAGGATGCATAGCACATAGAAGGGTACAGTAGAAAGGAAGGACTCAAGCCAAATCGAGCCCAATTCAGGTTCGGTCGTCAATGCCTATGGGCCCAAACCATGCTGGACGTCCAAGCGTTGTGGGTCTCCCTCCCATATATAAACCATATTTAGAGATTTACATCTGAAGTAACTTTGGATTTCAACGTATGGGTTCAGTAGGCACCACCTAGGAGATTAGTGATGTTAAGGCTAAGACTTAAAGGGATACAACGTCATGGAGAAAAAAAACTTAATATATGGAGATAAAGAAGGAGATTTTCCAGAGAATAGGAGATAAAGACAAAGATGAGACTCCTTAATTAGCGTTTAGGTTTTTCCATAAATAGTATAGACTATTATGTTTCTATGTCTACACACATTTAAGATCCTTTTCAATAAGAACTTTTTGTATATACCCCGCTAAGGTTTGTAGGATTTGTAAATAGGCCCCTGAGATTTTAGTATTTGCAAATAGGCCCCTGCACTTTCATTTTAATACCTTTTGTGTTCCCAAAATCAATAGTCTTCTCACAACAATATGTTTTTAGAGTGAAATGACGTTTTTGTCCATCACTTTTATCCTTATATGCATAATCTCAAAAGCTTGGACTCAATCGTTTTTATAAAGCATATAACATTAACTATTTACTTAGTGGGAGAGAAAAACCCTATATAGATTTATTCTTTTTATAAATTTGGGGCTCATTTCATTAATTCCACATTGATCGTGATGACAATAACACCTATACTTATAACTAGTTATGATTTTTCAATCAATACATGACCCACTATTGGATTGATAAAAGTTTCAAAATACATGATTAAGCTTCATGTGTAGGGGGTGTCAAAAAGTATTGGAGGAATGGGCAAATGTAAAAATATATATTAAATTTTAGAATTTGTGAGGGGGTGGTGTTTGGCTCTATGTAAAAGAAATATTGGGGAGGGGGTGGGGTAGGCAAATGTTAAAAAAAATATTAATTTTTAGAATATGCGGGATTCTTAAACTTTTCTCAAATATTGGTAGGGCTTAATTCCCCAGGTCCTTGTACCTAGGTCCACCCCCGGTCATGTGCAATAGAGGGTTATTATTGAGAGAAACCATTGGGACTTAAGATAGAATAATTGTGTTTTTGCAAATAAAAATATACTCATTTTTGTTTAATGGATATATGGGCAAAGCTATCATTTATATAAAAATCCAATACAAATCTCATGGTGAATGCTCATTCTTGTTAGGAATATTGATTTTGAGGACATGAAAGGTATTAAAAGGAAAAGGTAGGGGCTTATTTACAAATACTAAAACCTCAGGTGCCTATTTACAAATTCTAAAAACCTTAGGGGGGTCTATAAAAAAAGCTCTCTCAATAATATAGAATCTCTTGAGCTTATTCAATAATATTCAATACTATTTTAACAATTCTTCTCAAATGAATTTAGCATGTATTGCCTACAATTGCAAATGTTAGTGCCCCTTTTCCGGGGGGGGGTTAGGGTCGTTTGTTTTCATGGAATTGAATCCCTAAGAATTCTAGTAAGAGTCTAGATCCTTTGTTTCTTTGAAACAATGAGATATTGTTTCATCTTATCAATATTCGCTAGCTATATACAATCTCTAATTTACTTTTATTTATTCTAAGGAAGCAATTGAGATGGTGCATTAGCTGGCATGAGATTTTATATCACTGGCGAATATTGATAGGATCAAACATATCTCCCTCTTTCATTGAAACAAGGATCCCGACTCTTCTAATAAATGTATTCCTAAATGTGATTAAATTAGAGAAACAAAAGTGAAGAATAATAAATGGCTATCAAATAATATCCGCTTCATTAGAAAATGAATTAATGGGAGATGGTAAATGAATGCCCAGTAATATCAAATCTTAGGAATGTCAGGGTCCTACTTCTCTACTGCGATTCTCACCTGGCTATCCAGGGTTCGAACTTTGGATATGCCCCTTCTTCTTGCATGTACAGGCTTTCTTCCCATGTGTGGGCTGCCTTCCCGTGTCAAATGGGCCCGTAGTGATAAACCACAAAAATCTTGTTCTTCTTACAGTGCCCGTGAATATTATTCTTTCACCAAGATAATCGTTATTATTGAAATGCAACCAACTGTACCCGTCCCTCTATTGCATTTTTGTTGTTGTTATCAGACATCTATTTGGTAATTGATGCTAATATTTACTACGTCTCCAATATCAATTCAGGAAAAGTGGTGCTAACCCCAATTATCGGCCAAAAATCTAAACAGTAAAAATGACATAATCATTTACTTTTTGATGGTTAAAATCATCCCATGAGAGTGTACCATGAGGTGACCCATGAAGTGAAGGTATGAATCGATTAACACCACACATCTACTTCAAAGGATAGACAATCTGTTCCAGCGTCTTTCTATATAAAGGAATTGACTATGAAGGGATTGAGAAGCAAGGAGATTAAAACACACAAGATTCTCATTTTCCCAGTCTTCAAACTTCACTCATGTTGCCTTTTCAACTCCATCGCTCCATTCTCGCCACTATAATGTTGTGCTTGTTCATCACTGCCCAAGGTAGCTTTATGTATCTGTTAGACCAATCAACCCAGCAAGTTAGCCTGTCACTAGAGAACTCTATTTCCCTTCCATACTTTTCTAACATCTGTTTTGGTTCTCTTTGCTGCAGCACGTAGTTCACTGAAAGGCTATGGCTCCAACATACCTCCTTTGGCTGCAGAACAGACTTATGGGAGTCTCAGTCCTACCGAAGAAGCCGACTTTTCTGACATTGCAACCATTGCAGCTGCTGACTACACACCTATAAAGAAGAAGCCACCCATTCACAACCGATGAATGGCTGGACTTTCCTACCTCTAATATTGAAGGACTATGTGTGTTTGTGTTGGTTAAGTTTTCCCAATAAACATCAAAGTAGAGCCGAGATGGAGAGGTTATGCATGCACCATGTTAGATATGTTAAAAGGTTTGAATTAGAGTTCGGATTATATTAAGTTTCCCACTATATCTTACCCACTACTCTATAAATCGATTTTTATGTTAGTAGTTAAAATGTATATGAGGTTGATTTATGGACATATGGTCCCTCAAACTTCTACAATGTAGCTAGAGAAGATATTGTAATGCATAGATTTTTTTGTGTGTATATTTTTGAGTACTAGAAATGCGGTTGTCATGATTCTATGGTACCCTGGTTAAGGACTTTCCTTATTTCTACATTAAAAATGAACTCTTATAAATCAAAAGCGCTTTTGTTGCTTTGTTAAATGATGATTTGCACTTACTAAGTCCAGGGCTTTGAACAACAAAATGAAGTCGGTTGAATAATAACATTAGCTTACATCCATCTGGCAGTACTAGTCTAGGGCAGTAAAAGCATGTTCACTTTCAAATGCCCTTACTTATATAAAAAGATTGATGCCTCTCTGCAGAAATTTCCCGGACAAGCCTGTGTTGGCTAGAAAAAGAAGTGGAGCTTTGATCTCAGAAGAATTGGCTGTTACAAATGCAAACACAGATTTTGTGTCAATTAAGGTCAAGCACCCGACGTGAACATTTATGATTGTCTACTAGAGATCGGTCCCGTATATTTTACTCTGCACAACCTGAAGGCAAGGATAAACACCTTGATCATGGAGTGTGATGGCCTCATCATCTATGATTAATTGAGTTCTGATAAGAATCACAATCCTTAACTTTAAGAAAATGGAGAGAGAGAGAGAGAGATTTGGAAGCTTGTTGACATGGCTTCAAAAATGAAAAAGCTCCTTCCCATGTGTGAGGGGCAAACGGATCTGTTAATTGGGGCTGACCCGGATGCGATCACATATGAGCTCCATCAACTGATGCCAACAGTTTGTGGAGCTCACCTAGACCCTTATCATCAATCTAAGTTCTTCTCACATGTTATACTCCCACGAATTAGCATTTATCCAAGTTTGACAATCATTTGAGTTGTGTGCAGCCATAAGCCCTTCAATTGTTCATGCATATTTTGTCACTCATCCCACTTTAGCCGCCCTCAAAACAAAACAAATGGTTCCCCATTCATGGCTCTAATTAAATAGGCTCCACACGTTAGACCATTGCCTACTTCACTGTGAGCTTATTAGGCGAGACTGAAAAAACAGCACAACGAAGACAGTAACAGAACAAACTAAAAACATTAATTGCTAATTATTAACCGATTTTTCGACCCTCATAAATGATATTTATAGTGCAAACCTACTCTCTCCATGAAGCCCTAAAATTGTCTTCGAGATTGGGAAATTCCAAATTCTAATACCTTAACTCCTACTATAAAAGAGAGCAAAGCATACTCAGAGAGAGAGAGAGAGAGAGAGAGAGAGAGAGAGAGAGATTCTTAATCTGCGAAGAAGTAAGGGGTTTAGTTGTGAGATTGGAGAGATGAGAGAAATGGAGAGCAAAGCAAGATGGGAGAGCATCAAGTTCATGAGGTCAAGCCCGTATGGGCATGATAAGAATCACTTACCCTCTAGACGCATTATGATCTTGATATGTCCCATCATCCAAGAGTAAGTTAGGGTTTGTTTGGTTGCAAGCTTTTGGGGAAATCTTGTTTGGGAATTTGGAGAAATTCAAATGTTGTATCTTGAAGTTAAGTTCCAAAATTTCCAAGCTAATAGTAGTATTCAGAAATCCAAATTTGTGCGAACTCCCAAGGCCAAAACTGACAGTTGACATTTTTAGCCCAGCTAAGTCTCACCTTTCAAAGTAAGTCAAATAGGGAATTTAGAACTCCCATAGACAACATCTTTATTTCTTCTATGGGAATTCCCGTAAAAAATTGTCTTAGCCAAATAAGGGCTTATACAATTGAAACAAAACAAATATTGTTACTTCAAATATATATACTAAGAAAACTAATGTCATTTTCTAGTAAAAGGAACTACCAATTGTTATATATTGTAGCTCATTTAGTTAGGAACACCAAATCCCCCTTTTGGTTATGAGAGTACATGAGTTCAAGTTCCTCTACATAGTAAAAAGAAGGGTAAATACCAATAAAACTAAGACCGTAGAGTGGTTATATAGAGAAATATTTTAAAAGAGCAATAAAAATGAATACTTTTTTATTTTTCTTTTGCACTAGTAAGTCCTCACACACCTTATCCAAGTCCCCATTTCCAGCGCTACAACCAACTGTAATGCTTTGGTTAAAAATTAGAATGAATCGTTTTCTTTGGTTTAGGTAATCATATTTAGTTACTTTATTGTAATTCTTCTTTGCCCTTAATCGATAACCTTTCCTAATCTTGACTATCTCACTCAAAAAGAAATTTAAAAAAAATAAAAGACTTTTAAACTGTCCTTCTTGTTAACTATAAGCGTTCTCTATTTTTATCCTCTTAAGATTTTGTTACATTTTCATTGTTATCATTATCATTAAGAAAATGGATTTTCCTTGCATATTTAACACACACACACACACATAAGTGTGTATAATACTATTGCTTACATGTAATATTTGAGACACTACTTTTTCTTTCATTTCTCCACTATTTTAAAAATCTTACAATTAAAATTATGATATTTTCATGATAATTTCTCCAAACAAGTTTAAAATCTGAAATATTGCAATATTTTTTCAAACAGTAGAATCCGGACAAGGATAGTGACAACGCTTCCCTCCATTTTGGGTCTCATCCTGGTCGTTGTTTGTCTCTTATTCAGACAGCATCATCCTTCAGTGCCTTGTAACTGAAGTGAAATGCTTGCTTAAGACAAAACCTCTCCTGGACAGCTCAGCTAGATAGATAACTAACAAACGGCTTAAATCATTATAACAAATCTGAATCCTCCAAAACATATACTGGCCTACTTATCATATTCAAATTGCTCAAAACTGTTATTATTTTTTTATTTTTTATTTTTGATGATCGGAGTATTCCCTGTGATATTTGACGGAGCAAACCCATACCTTATGCCAACGAACTGATGTACGTCATTTACTAATTTATTACTCCAACTAGAGTAGAACCACCATCAGATAAATCACAAATAGAACATGCGATATTGTAATTACGTTTTTTGAAGAATGCAAACTGAAAGCTCGATTTCGTAGGTTTTGTAAGATCCCCTGTTGCTTGCGAGGCTGCCCAGAGGCTGGGCTAATATGGAGGATACCATGTGACTTAGTATGAGGCCTAATGGAGCTTATTGGGCTCCGAAAACAAAACCGTGCAGCTCATAGGGCCAAGGTATCAGAGCCGAGGGCGGATCTCCTCTGACCTTTAAGACGGCATAAAATAGTCTTCCATGTTTGAATCTGGAACAATACTACTTTTGTTTCAGTGAAAATTGTTTATTAGCAATTGATTCAAATGAAAGCACCCTAAAAAGGTGGTTAGGATGGGGATGAATGTTTATTAGCAATTGATTCAAACGAAAGCACCCAAAAAAGGTGGTTAGGATGGGGATGAAGCTTCACCAACCGCTCTAAATTTCGGCACCAACCATCTCACGTCATATTGCAAATATGGCCCACTACACTAGATCATCTCTACAATAGGATATGGAATGGATGGTCTAAAACTTGCAAGCCTATGATTCCACCTAACGTCCTCTTCTATCATGAAACAATGCAGAATTAAGCAATCCTTCTTTTGGTTCTCTCCCATATCTGCAAATAGCCTGCTATACTGATGTTGGCCACACAACGCAATCGAGCCAGGTTACCAGTTGCTGCTTTCTTTCTATGCATGGTCATAGCACAAGGTATCATTACTACACCATATGTCGATAAAATAAATAGAGAGGCTCTGTTGGTGTTTGATGTAGTAGTTTTGTGATGTGGCATGATTCTGGTTTCTGTAGGGCGAAGTATGCCGAAAGGTTCTGGACCCAATGCATCTCCTTTGCCATGGGATGAGAATTGTGGGAGATTTGATCCTGGTACAGATCATGATGAAATGGACTTTTTATCCATGGATTACACCCAAGCTAAGAACAAAGCACCCATTCACAACTGATAAAAAAAAGTTTATATATACTTTTGTATATTATTTCTTTTTACATGCATTTCTATATCTGATATTCTTTTCTTTTCTTTTTGTTATAAATCTAGTGTTTTGAGAGGATCATTCTCATGTCAATAGCTAACAACTTCTTGGGTATGGCAAGGTTGGGGAAAGGGGGTGCTGGGAGGTATATAACCTTTGGATTGGGTGGCCCATTTTACAGCAATGGCCCTTCGTGGCCCTCTTCATCATGGTCCAACAAAATGGAAAGTAAGACTGAGCTGCCCATTATGCAGGTCCTTGACATTGTGATACTCATAGTAGGAATCTAGGTCAAGCAATCACTATGGGATCTGTTCTTTCAAAAAGAAATTGATCCTTGTTCATTACCAATCAGTTTCCTAATGGGTTACTTAAGATAAGTAAGTTCCCTAATTTTCATGAGCTACTATAAGAATACTTGCAACAAGGAACCGTTCAAAGATTCAAATCGTTCATCCTGTTGTTTCTCATGGCAACATTTATGCGTTGTTGTTAGAGAAATATTTCATTTAGTATGTGTTTGCCATTATATTTATCTTGATTTCTGCAACTATAGGTAGATCGGAGATGTCATTGATTTTACTTTTTCTCTAACAATTAATTCCTGAAGAGAACTTTCCTCTAGCTCTTGTGGATCTAAGATGGGCTGTGTCTTGTGGCTCAAGACACAGAAAAAGGAAACAAGGATTGGCAGATATCTAGTTACATGTGATATAAAAGAAAAAAAGTATGATGCAGATGTGTTTGGTCATTTTTATTTGGACCCCAAAATTGTAAAAAATGGCATGACTGCAGTGAAAGACCCTGCATTCTATGGAAGCGCATAAATCAATAAAAATCAAGAGCAGGGCCCACCTTTCAAAATCAAGACCTTTTTCCAATCTCATTGCAGTGACCAATCATGAAAATTTTGTTCATATCTATAAGATGACGATCATTTAGATTGATTACATTTAAAACACAAGGAATTTTGTTCGCTGTCATTCTTTTATGAAAAAATGGATGGAGTTTATTACTAATAGAAATATACGAACTATCTAAAAGCAGCTAGTGGCCCATTAAAGTTGATTGAATATCCATCACTTATGTGCATCTTTTCCTTTTTTTAACTTTTATGATTAGATGTTCAAATAAGATTAGAGAGTACCTTACTAAAAACCATCTTTCTGGGATTGGATTAATCCCAAAATATGATGGACTAGACGTGCAAGTTGCAATTCAATAGAAGGAGTTAAAAACCCAACTACTCTTCCAATTTTACAGTGACATGTTTGTGGGAACCAGGGGCGGACCCCTAAATTTATCCTTGGAGGGAACACTATGTAAAAATATAAAAAAAAATATTTTGGGGCATATTTAAAAACTACATAGAAATTTCTAGGACCACAAGAAATTTTATGAGACTTTTGATGAGCCATGGCGACCCCGCCTGGGGTGGGAACTGGAGGAAAAGATGTGTCACCTGTTTTGTTGTTTTTATAGAAACAATCAAGAATCAATTCCTAGCTCCGGTGCTGATGGTGAGAGATTTGTGTGAGGCTGTAAGAGTGTACGTTGAGTACTTCACTCCACAAAATTAATATATTCTATCAAGTGCCCTTTATATAAATTGAATGGCGGATATATGGGTTAAGTGGGCGAAAGCTCATCCACATCTGCCCAGATCCCTTTTACAGGAATGCATGTCCCACCCAACCTTTCCCCTTGTGGCCGAAGGATGACACAGATGATTTTTTTGAGCCCACCACAAAAAATTTGTCAGTGGAGGTCAACTTTGGAATGCGACTGAAACGTAAAGCAAGAGATTTGCAAGCACAGAAGCAACCCATGGGCCGGTAAGGCATATTCGTATATCATCATGAAAGTGGACCCACCATGTTACTGGCCCGGACTGGAAACTCCATTCACCCATTTAGGAGGAGAAACTCTCCAAAAGCTAACTATAAAGATTTTGCTAATAAGTTTCACTTTCCATTCACCAGTTTTTTCTATTAATAACTCCTCAAAATTTGTTAACAAGTTTTGCTAGGCCTAATACCAATGGCACCTCTGTCCTGGGACCTGGCCCAAGGAGAGTAATGCAAACTCAACCCAACCCAACACAAACAGGCCAAAAGGTCCCATGAACAAGCGAGACCATTGACAATCTAAATGCTAAAGTGGTACCAAGCCCATGACCAACCCGATTCAGCACTTTGGGCTAGTTTGCCGCGGGCGTGTGGGTGTGGGTGTGGGTGTGGGTGTGGGTGTGGGTGTTGGGGTGTGTGTGTGTTGGGGGGGTGTTTAAGAGGCCATTAGCTGGACTTATGTAGCCTGATCTAAAGCTAGTTGGGCAGCTGACCTAAAAAGGGCATCTAATGGGGCTGCACCTATGCCAGTCTTTGCATAATGGACAAAATTAGTAGATCCAACCAAGTCTAATCCAGCCTGGTTAAACCTGAGAGCCAACATTTGCCCATAGTCACAAATTAGTTGGTCCAGCCTAGCCTGAAATCTAGATAAGCTCCAACAGTAGCAAAAGTTCTGGGCCAGAGCATTACAGTGAAAACATTAACCAGACTCGGCCTAAACGTTCGGCACTGGTACCATTCAACTAGACCAGACTAGCTTCGGCATAGCCCATAAAATATCACAAGGAAGCATACATATGAACACCCTTGCCTAAGATCAACCCTAGTGATTGCTATCAAGTTATGTACTTCTAAAACCCAGTAACGCAACACCTCAAAGACAGTACAATATAGTTGACCATCCTATTTACAGGCCATTGATGGAAGACGGGGCTTGAAACAAGCCAAGAGTGAAAAAAAACCCTTCTGAGTGCCAAATGTTCTCCCTGTAGTGGCCGTAACCTTCCCTCCATTCAATCGAGCTCTTAAAAACCCCAAGGGTGGCTCGGTTGGCCTGGAACTATGATTTGCTTTCGAAAGTTAAGAGTTCAAAATTACAGTACTACACTAGTGCCACATGGGATTTACTCGGCTCCCTTCGGACCCATAGAGATTAGTCCTAGAGGGCTGGAACACCCTTCCTTTAAAATTAAAAAAAAAAAAAAAAAAAAAGCTCTTTAAAAAGTGCAACACTTCCATGGGTCCATTCTGACAGACACCATATAGAATTGTATTACATTCCAATTCAAGGTCTCTTCCTAAACTTTTTTTTTTCCTCTTGCTTAAACCTAGGGATGGCAAATGAATTTGGCTTGATACAGAAACCTAACAAATTTGTTGTTGTTATTATTATTATTATTGGTAAAATATAGCAACCAAATTAGTGACAAAGGGGCTAGGCAGGTCAGACCCAACGAAAACCAAAACTTACCACAACCAAACGAGTGTAAAAAACTAAATCCTTATAACCAACAACCCACTACCAACCTGTCATCAACAAGACCAAATCCTACCCTGACAGAATTTCAGCCCTCCCCACAAACCAGTTATCTGATGGTTGGCATCGAATCAATTTAAGGTTTCAATTACAGCGATATAACTTCGGATAACTATAGTACCAAACCAAAGTGGCCCAATGGTTAAGCACACATTGCTGGTGGGCAATGCTAAGGCACACTATTATATTGGAGAGGTCCTAAGAAAGTGGTCAATGAGAGCCAGCTTTTTTTCTTTTTCCCCCCCTCAATCACACATTGTTGCTGACTCTAACAATAATAGTAAAAAAAAAAATCTCAACCCGCACGAAAACCATCCACCCTGAATTTATAATTAAAAATAATAGAAAGCCAATCTTAATCATCCACCATGGTATTGGATTCAATAGAAGCATGGGTAAGTAGGATTTAAGGAACTCACTCATGCAAAGGCTCACACCACCTATCCCTCTCTCTCTCTCTCTCAAGCCTAATCTCAATTGTCATGCAACCAAGGCCGTTGTTTTACAAATAGGGCAGATATTCTTTTGCATCAGCCATTGTTTTATGCAGTCAGTGTGGAAGTCATGCCCACAATCCAATGTTCCAAGAGCCTCCGCCTCCGCATATTCCTCCTGTCAAACCCACCAAAACAGAATCAGTTCAGTCTCGGTTGTAAACAGGCTAAGTAGCAAAACAGACAAAACAGTGCTTGCATTGTGGTTGTGCTCACTTGGCATATACAGCAGGGCTCAACGTCTGAGGCTGCTTTAAATTCAAGAGAAGCATACTTCCGCTGCTTCAGGCACTTGAAAATAGTTTCCTCGCTCAATCCTGTGCTTACATTTCCTATGCGTTCTTCCAATGCTAATAATTCCTGAAAATTTTCAAACGCAACATTCAGAAGATAATGTTTTGGTGCAAATAGCTATGTACCAGAGTGACAAGATGCATTCTTACCTCATAAGACATGTTATCCACATCAAGGCGCATGTCCCTGTGCCGATCATGCAAGTCAGGGACCCCAAAAATTACTGACGGATCAAGGATCAGAACATCCTGTGGCACGACACCAATCAATACAATTTCAGAAAGGATAACATTTGTCACTTAATGACACTTCTCTCAGTAAAATATAGAAGTTTCCTGCACACACAAGTTATGACTAACCTCAAATCTCACACTCTCACCCCTACGAACAAGCTCCAAGACACTGCGAAGCTGTTGTAGAAAACAAGAGAATCATAAGCACAAAAGGACGTCCAGATTATTGAGCAAAGTGCATAAGTTCTAATAAATAACAGTTTAGTAGAGACTTGGTATGATAAAAGATTTTCTTTTTTCTTGCAGAAATTTAATAATTTATGGAGTTAAAACAAATAGTTCATGAATTGAGAGAGATCCTCCTCACATTCACAAAACATCAACTACAACAACCTATAGTTGACATCCTTCAAGTACGGATTCTCCCAGCAGCCTGAGATCAATTATCATATAGCATTTAAATGAGTCGTGCCTGTCCAAAAAAATTGTGCCTTTTCATCTTTCAGACGAATACCAGCTGATATATTGCATTATGGTGGGTTCCACTGGCCCCATAAGTAAGACATATGGGTTGTGGATTCATTGTCTACCAAAAATTAGCCTCATTGGACACTTTCTAGCAATATATGAAGGCAATTACATGGACAGTAAAAAAGGACCCCTTTCTTCCCACTGATTGTCAAACATATAACCTCAATCGGATGGATAGGAATATTCAACACAGCTGATTTTTGTAGCGCCCCTAACCAACAGCCTACTTATATGTTTGGGAGGATCTATGGACCGCCGAGATGCCATGTGTCTCATATGGCCATTTGTCTGCCAAGTGAAAAAGAAGCCCGTCTGCCTCTGCATTTCTGTATTTAGATATGCAGATGCTTCTAAAACCAAATGGTTAACAGTCGGATTTTGACAGCACAATATGAAAAAGAGACTGCAGCCCCTATATGTGCAGTGAATAGTGATTGCATACCGACAGGCAGTCCTAATGGGTTAACATAGAGTGCAAAGTTGGATATCGCACTAGATGAATGACACTTCTCCCTTTTCTTCTACCAGTCTTTTAAGGCACAACTAAAAACTACTAAAGGATAAGAGTACATCTCCTGAAACCTATGAAATGGCGCAGATGGGTACCACTGTACTGGGTACCACTGTACTGTATAAAACATGTCAAAAACCTTGAAGGATACCTGATGCCATATACAAATGCACTTTTGCCAGCACTGTGGCCCTAAGCAATGGGTTATAGTCAAGAAAGAGTATGAGGTTGGAGTACATTCTTCAAACTGAAAAGTTTCGAGGGAATGTAGTCCTACAAAGGAGATGAAAGCGGAATCCCAGTCCCTTCGCTCAATTGGTTCTGCGAAGTTCAACGTTGATGGAGCACAACTCAATGCAAGTGAGGTCTCGCAAGTATCGCTAGTGTTCTTCATAACATCACAGGAGAGGTCACGTTTTCCAAGCATGTTGGGAAAAAAATCCAATTAAGTTGAGGCGACGGCTATTCCAGAAGTTCTTGATTTATTTGGATACATTTCACGACATGTTAATGGTGGAAAGTGATTCATCCAATGCCATATCTAAGGTGAATCTGCTGCTTCGAGCGTATAAAAGTTTCAATTTTACTTCAATGATCAAACTTCTCCTCATTGATTCATGTGGGTCGGTCAGCTAATGGCATGGTAAATGCTATGGCTAAACAAGGGGTGGATAGAGATATTCGTTTGGTAACTCTCATTATGTAGTTTCCATTCGTGATGTTGAGTAGAGTACACTGCTCTGATACCAAAGCTTCTTATTTTGGCACCCATTGCTGTAAGTTTGTATTCAAGTTTCAATCACTGTTTTAATTTTGGTTTACTTTTCCTGTTACTGTTAATAAAAGGAAAAAAAAAAATCAAAGGCAACCAAGCTATGCGCTGAAAGTAAAAAAATTTAATGGTCAAATCTAATCATCATGATTAATGAATTCCCACCAATCAGGTACATTATTGGTCAACTAAAATCATCATGAATTGCCCCTATCAGGGGAGCCTGTGAGGTCTCTTGCTGCATGCTAATGAAACAGATGTGTGCTCTCAATGCATTTCAGCAACATCCAGGCTAAAGCCCATCAGCAGACGAATTAATGGACCTCATAGACCCATCAGACTGAACTTCAGCCTCCAGTACATTATCAGCATTGATGAGCAGAAACCGAAAAATATATGTTCCGTCATCTTTACCTGAATTTTTGAGAAGTCCTATCCAAATCTAAAAAATAGAAGAAAAAAGTAGCAAACCCAAATTTGCATGTCATATCAAAATATAGGAAGATTTTATCTAATTCAAATACATATATAGGAAGAAATTTTACCTGGACGAGGAACTGGCAACTCATAATCAAATACGCAAATAGAAAGTAAGAAAAAACAATAGCTTTGAAACCCCTCCTATTCGTAAATGAATTTGTGCATGAAAAAGGAAAAGAATAAAAGGTAAGGAATGAAGGACAAGAGAGACGGAGAGATCTTGATATATCTATATCTATATATACATATATATAGAGAGAGAAACAAATAAAAAGGGTACCTCCCTCTATCTCTAAACCATTTTTGAGTTGTGGATCGACTTGACTTCAAATCTTAATGGGTCATTGAGTCAGGAGAGTCAAATGAGTCTATAATCCATATACTCACTCAAACTCGTCATAGTTGTTTGACCGGATAACCTTCCACTTTTCCACACCGAGTTGAATTTGCAAAACTTAGAATCACGAAAAAGACAGATCACAAACTACTGAAGAAATGTATGAGCAAATAGCAATCATGCATTACAATCTTCTAATTCAGACACAGATTTAAATGTATTTTGAACAGCCTAAGAATAAAATACTAATTTCATTTGTCATCGCCTGGTTATTATTATTTTCCATCTATAATATTTGATCTTTCAGTTTTATAGACAATATTCTTAATATTATTATTTTTCAATAACAACATTTTTCTTTCAATAAATTAATTTAACAGTTTGCAAGTAAAAGTTAGAACCTGATGCAACAAAGCCACCGTCAGAATCATTAAGAACATACCTCAGATGCCAGCCTGCTTCTCCCTTCAGAAGCAGATGCCAGTGCCCGCAACGAAAAGGGAATTCCAAGTACACCATCTCCTTGCCTATCCATCCAATATGCTGACCTAGGATACGATGGCTGATGTCCCTGATGACCAGCTCCAGATGGAAGTACCAAATCCTGTGAGGATGAAAGAGCCGAACGTGGAGGAAAATTACTGCTCGAAGCTCCGGGATCAGAACCAGGAGTAGAAAACAAAGACCTCCGAACAACCTCTGCTAATCTCCGTGGATATCGAGGAGGAAGATGCTGCTGCGGCACCCAGGTTGGAGCTAGTGATGGTTGGGACCCAGAACTAGAGCCAATTCGAGAAGCAGTATTACCCGGCGCACTTGTACTTCCAGGTATAATTGTACTACCATTAATCAAATTCCAGTTTGTTGAATCTTGAGTCAAATGTCTCGTCTCAGATGATGGCACAAACATTGGATACTCTGAAATGCTTCTTTGCATGCTCCTTGAGTTAGGTTCTTCGCGTAAACCAGGTGTTCTCTCTCCTAAAATGATAGGAGAATTAGACGAGCTGCCAGCTCTTGAATTAGAAGCACCATTCCATGGAACAGGATGCATGTTACGGGGAAACCCAGAAACATTTGGCACAACAGATTGGACTTGAGGAGAGGTTGTATTTGTTGCTGCCAGCCTTGAATCGAGAGGTTGATTAAATAGGAGAACTCTAGAAGATGATTGCTGGGATGACCAAACATGGGAACGCCTGCTAGTATTACCTGGAGACCATATATTGGGTTGGGTAGAAGCTTGTTGATGTGTAGGATTGATTCTCATTCGGAAATTTCTACGGGAGCTTTCTACACTTCCATCCCCAGTTAAAGAGAGGTGACAATCAGGAGGAACTCTCATTCCATCCATTCTTGGATTCAACAGTTCCTCTTGAGGATTGACACCAGAAAGATGCTCGGCAGGACTGGATGTGCTTGAACTACCAGCAGTATTCTGCCGACTGGGAAGAGCATGCAATGAACTACTCTCAGCTCGCTGAAAACAGTTACTACTTCCACCAAAAGAAGGTCCAGAAACTCCTTCAAGGGCCTTCCGTTTGCAGGATAATCTTCGACTATCTAGTGAACAACCAGGCCTACCATCACTATCATCAATCAGATGTTCAGCAGACCCGGAAGTAGTTGCACCTGGATTGGAAGAACCAGCAGCAGATGGGACCTGTACAGTTTCTGATCCACCAGGTTTATATGGTTGCAGAGATGCACCTACATCCATGACATGCCCACCACTTCCAACAAATCCAACACTAAGATGTGCATTTTGAGGGGAATCATCCGAAATGGAATTTTGAAGAAATTGCCCATTTGCAACCTGATTGCTATTAAGGTCTATATTCACACTTTCCAAAGAAAGAATGTTTGTAGGTTCAAACCGCCTCTCTTCTAACCTCACACTAGGCCGGGCATGACTGGTGATTGAAGCCATCCATCCTGGCTCCATTTTAGCTTCACTATGGATGGCCTGGTTAAGTGCATGATCACTAGAGCTAGGCCCAGCAGGATTCCAGCCTGTGAATACCCCACCGTCATGACCAACAGTGTTTGCATATGCAATAGATGTATCACTATGAGATGGTAGATACTCCTGTACGTTTCTGGTTGCTACGGGGTTTATCACGCTATTCCAATAAAGTTGTTGATCCATAGCAGAGTTATTTGAGCTAGATGCAAGGTCAAACTCAAATGTCTCAGGTAGGGATTGCACGGTACTCCTTTGGCCTTGCATTTGGGCCAAATATCTTGAAATCTGTATAAGGGTTAGGATAAATATTTGAGCTAAAAGCAAGGTACCACGTATTACACTTTCCTTGCAAACCAGAAATCATCCAACCTGCAAATAAAGAAAGAAAAGCTAGAGTTAGTAGGGCAGAGCTATGCGCATTTCAAGAAATCATTGCAGGCCCTCAAGAAGCCGCAGAACCATAAAGACTGAAAGCATATCCATGCAACATATAACGCAGAACCATAAATACTGAATGCTATCCTTGCAACATATAAAGCAAAGATTGAAGTTTGAAATCTAAGAGTACCGGTCAAAAGAACATAACAAAACACAATGAACTTGCAATCACTATATATTGGATAAAACAAAAACTCTACCAAAATGCAATGTTGATGCAGCGCAGGGGAGAAGGAGAATAGCCAACGGACTAAACTCTAAGCCAGAAGACCTAAGGGTAGGATGTCTAAGTCTCACACCAACGACATCAGAGAATCACACATTTGAGAAAGCTCAATTTCATTCAAATTTTCTGTATATCCCAAGAGAAGGGATATAAATCCTTACTAATAAAGTCTAAGCAAGAATTTAGCAATCAATCCCTTGGGAAATTTAGGAAGTGCCTAATTATTGTTTAAATCATAGCAATTAAGAAATCTACTAAATTGAGGAAATCCTCTAGAAGATTAAAGATTAGAAACTATCGTGGGAGAATCTTGGATTGGATGTTGTCATTGCTGCGCCTTGTAGGCTTTGGGCCTTCTAGAATAAACCTTTAAACATGGCCCATTAGTCTGGCTTGCATCAAATGTGTTTGGCAAATTCTCTTGAATGATCACACCATCGTATAAAATAGCAATTTTGGTTGATGTATTGACAAGGCCAAATGGCGGTGTGTGTGTGTGTGTGTGTGTGTGTGAATTATGATAGGATAAGAGTTGAATAGTTGAAGTGAAGATTTGTTACCAAAGTGATTTGGGGTCGGCGCATGCCAACAAGATTGAAGAGAAAATTTTACAAGACCATAATTAAACCAGCTATGACCTGTAGAGCAGAATGTTGGCCAATAGGAATTAACATGTGCAAGAACTGGTGCGGAAGAAATGAGAATGTTGAGATAAATGTAATGCTAAAACTAGGAATGACATATTAAGAAATAAATGCATTTGGGAGCCTTCAGAAGTAGCATTAATATGTGATAAACTAAAAGAGACTGATTTGAGATGGTTTACACATGTCCAATGCAAGCCAACAAAGGTGCTGGTGAGGAAAAGTTTCTATATGCAAGTTGTTGGTCCCTTGAAGAAAAAGGGGTAGGCTGAAGAGGACATGGATGGAAATAGCAAGGATAGATCTAAATAAATGCAACCCATCCATAAACTTGGCCCAGGATAGCTATGATGCACGGATACTTCAAAATGGGCAACATATCGTGTCGTATCGTATCCGATACTTCACTTTTTATGTGTAAAATCCGTGTCCCTGCCGTGTCTATGGCGTGTCCTTGCCGTATCATGCCGTATATGTGCATCATAGCAGGATAGACTTGTCCCTTTGATGATGATGATGTATCGATAATCAGATAATATTAGCATATCAGCATGAATTCAACAACTCAAAAAATTCTGAAAATCTTTCCACAAGATCAACGCTCTTCTAAGAATATGCTACATTTTTAGACTTATGAATGATGACTATTGATAGACACATCCACAGAAGACCATATATTATAGATCTCATCCGTCAATACTTTTGCTTGTATCCTGATAAGCTAATAATATCGCAACACACTGAATGTTCTGGACAGCAGGTAATCATAGAATATCAATTCACCCTTGGTCGATGCCGGACACATACTATTCAATATTTTAAATCATGATCACTCAAACTAAATACAAGTACTGAGAATAACAAATCTTGCCAAAAAAAAAAAAGTTAAAGAGGAACAAAATTAGATAAATGAAAGTAGGATTGATAAAAATAAAGATATGAAGCCAAATTCTGAATACTTTTTGGGAAGTTTAACCATCTAGCCAAGGGTCTGTACCACATGCTATCAAAATTGATTATGGTAGAAAATGTCCAACTACTGAAATACATATCAGAAAGAAGGAAAAATCTGATCCTACCCACCATTGGAGCACAGCTTCCACTAGTAGTAAACAGTCTGAATTGGTCCACGACTGACCTGCGTAACCTGACCCACAGCTCATATAGGTCACATGTCAGCTAAAAAATAATGACCCGCACTTAGGTGCATAGGCTCTAGTTTGACCAATTTTTTATTTCTACTGTACATGCCCATAAGTTCCTCCCATGTACAAATTTCCTAATTCTATCCTTTTGAATATTTCTAGCATCTTAGCTTTGGATCTCACCCGAATGTACTTTAGCTTCTTAATTCATCGTTGCCCAGCATTCCGTACAACAGTCGACAAAGCATGTATAACAGTTATCTTGCACAATTGCCCCTTTAATCTAAGTGGCACAATCATCACGTAAATATCCATTAGCTTCTCGCCACTTTTCTCACCCTAATTTCGTCTTTTTGCATATTAAACTCAACCTTCCATTTTGCTCTATGATTGCTCTTACATACCAAAATTTATCATACCATGGTAATAAGTTATTTTGAGTGTTAATTAATTCATCTTACTTGCTCCCAGATTCACTAAACTTGCACTCCATTTGTTTTGTTGTGCTAATTCTCAATCCATTTGACTCAAGCTTTTGTCCAATGTTCTACCATCATTCACTTGCTTTCTAGCAACCAGTTAGAAAGTCTTTTTTCTCATAGAGTTGGCATCCTATCATAACCAAAACAACCTTGGTATAATCATAGCCTTCTCTAAATTAATGAAAACAAAATGTAACTTTTTTCTCATTGCTTATAACAAGCAATAAGACATTGATCCAGTCCACCCACCCAGTACCAAATAGTTATATTGTATATTTCCCTCCGACCTCGTCTCGGGGAAGAACAAGTGAGGGCAAGGGGTGTGGATTTTTGAAAACCCCTTTTATACTAATGTTGGCCCTCCAGTTGATAGTTTCTTATAGCTAAAAGCAAGTGGCCCCTTCAAAATAAAAATAAAAAATCCTGCCTCCGCCACTCCCTCACTGGTAATAATGTCCCATAAAAATCACGAAATCAATTGATAAACATCCCATCAATGGCCGGAAAAATGGATGGTCCAAAATGATCATAAATTATCAAACAGATAAACTAGATTTTAACTATTTCATCTAGATAGTCCACAAGTGGATCTCATTTTTGGATCATCAACATTTCTCAAAGATCATTTTGATCAAATCTACCAGATCATTTGCTTAATTGATAAAGAAATGAACAAACAAATACTGCCTGTAGTAGTCCATACTCAGATTTTTTTTTTTCCTTTTTTTAATAGATAACATAACCTGATGGGCCCAACGTAGTGGTTGCGACAATGCGCACATTCCAAATGTGCTTCATGCTCTTGTCCTAGTCCATCCATACATGGAATGCTCCAAACTTTTTATAGTTGATCATTGTCTCTTTTTCCCCACAATGGTTTAAGCAAAGGTGATGCTTCACCAAACAACTAAGCTTGGAGAGTTTCCACCAACAGCCCTGCTCACAGCCCCACTTCTCCGGGTGATCGCTGTATGCCATGTTGCATCAAAGGTGATGCTTGACCGAGTCAACCACAAGGTTCCTTGAAATAGCATTTTTCAAATTCTAAAATGAAGGGAATACAGAAAAAAATACAATTTTGAGTCACTAAATCCTATTTCTGGTTGACATGCCAAACTAGCCAAACACAACAAACTCATCCACCATAAGCAAGAGAAAGTCCTCAAACAAGAACTATGTGATGATAAACCTACAAGTCATGCTTAATGCATGCTTAATTTCACAAAAGCCGGCCATGCACCTCATACTTGATCACCATATATCAAATAAAGAGTTTGGATCAAATGTGATATTTGACCAAGTCAAACTTGAGGCTTCCTTGAATAGGATTTTGCAAATTTAAAAATGAAAAGAATTTGGAAAAATACATATTGAATCACTGAGATGTATTTCAGGCTAAAGGACCAAATTAGCCGAAAACAACAAACAAGAAATGTAAGACGATCCATGTACAACCAAAAATAAGAGGACCTTAAAAGAGACTATGTGCCAACTGTTCCACCATTTAAATTGGATGTTTATATTCTAAAATGGGCAGAATTTAGCACAATACAATTTTTATACAGTAAATCGTGATTCAAAGCAAACTGGCTGAAAACAACAGACCAGCTATTGTGAGAGGAACCGTGTACAAACCATAGATAAGAGAAAAGCCTTAAAAAGAAGTAATCAGCATGATGGTTGTCCCAAAATGACACCCTCAACTAAGGAACTCTACATTATAGTAATCTCATTGACTTGAATGAAAAGCCATAAGGGTAAAAAACAGACTTCAAAAATAATATATGTCCTTTCTACCATTGACTCAATGAAATGATTTACTATCATTTTCTTAATGAGCTTCGGGATTGATGAGGCCACATTCCATATATATATATATATATATATATATACATACTTTTTTCTTTCTAACATGTCATAACTTCTGCAATTGTGTCAAATTTTCTTTTGTAGAACATAATGTGAGCAATTAACTCACAGTTAAAAGAAGTAAGTTAGCGAAAAAATTACAACCCTGAACATTATTATGTTAGCATTTGAACATGCAGGAAAATGGAAGGTGGAATACCTCTCTATCTTCAACTATTGGTCAGTTACTCAATACTACCAACTTCCACAAAGTGCCAATTTCGTGGTTTCAACCATTCCAAATATTATTTCTTCACTACCAAAAACATAACGGCTAGAGTGTTATCATAAGATAGGCAGCACAACGCCATGGCCCAAGGAAGCATTTTGTGTGCCAGCAAATTTCACAAGTAATTAATGTAAGGAACATTTTATAGCTCAAGAATCTCATGGCTGAAAATATGCAAAAAAGAAAATAAAAAAATGCTGTGAATCTCAAACAAAATAGCTCCTTCTCCTTCACAAAGAAACCCAAAAAAAAAAAAACTCCTCCATTCCCATTGATCCGCGCAGGGTGTGAGAGAGGAATGCATTGCACTACCAAAGCAAGAAAAACAGGTAGCAGCACAGAGCACCCAACCACATCACAAAAGGATTTAATTTTTAAGAAAAAGGGAATCATCACAGGACCTGATCAGATCATCCCCAACCAGAACTCTTTATCTTTTCCACTTAATAACCTCAGAATGACCAAGCTCTGCCTGTATAAACCTCTTCAAAGGTTGAGACCCAAAAACCGAAAGCGCAAAATCCATCAAATTAATAATAATTATAATCCATCTCTTAGAGGCAACCAACGATTCCAACAATCTTATCCAGATTCCGCACAACAAAAACAACATCCAGCATCCAAAGGTGAGATTTTTACAGCAAAAATACATCCATAAAACGCAACAGAAACAAATTCTTCCCAGGTAAGAAATAATTCGACCATGCACTGCCATGACCAACATATTGGTAAATATAATATCAGATCAGGAAAACAAAAACTCAAGATTCAGAAAAAAAGATATCACCAAAAAAAAACGCACCATCGGCAGCAACCAACTGACAGGAGAAAGACGCAACACAATCTCTCAAATAAAACTAACAAAATCGAACCTTTTTGGAACAAAAGGGAGAAATTTACAAAAAGGTGAATGGAATTTCTTAGAGAATCGACACAATCAGAAGTCATCCAACCATTAATCGCACGGAAAACACACTGATACCCGCAGGAAAAACGAATGAACGATAAATCTAGATGCAAGAAACGTACCTAGAAAAGATCGAGGATCATCGATCCCATCGTACGGTACCAGAGGAGACAAAGAAGAAATAATCTTTGAGAGATGGAACTAAAAAGCTGGATGCTATAAAAGTTCCATTCCCCTATTTGCAGACGCCCTCTCTGACTACGCGGATAGATGAAGAAGACAAGGACGAGAGGGGAAGGGAAGAAGAAGAAGCGGGGGTTGGGTGGGTTGGGTTGGGACGGTGGAAATGTAATGAAAGAAACAGAGAGCCAAGGATTAGTAATAAATTCAATAAAATTTAACGCAGTTCAGGAATCACTGAATCAGGACCTCAGCTATCTCCGGTACAAGCTCCCTACTAAATCTACTTAAAATCTAAACCGTCCATTTACCGGATGTTGCTGGAAGTGGGACACATATAATAACTATATACATGTAAATGCTTGCCGAATAGAATCTTATATGAGTTTTCTTTTGCTTTATCCAGACATGGGGTTCTGCCTATGGGACCATGACCCTAGTGACTCAACTCTTCATCCTGATGGGGCCCACTCGGATTGTCAAAAAAGTAAGAAAAGAGCATTCACACCACTACAGCAGACAGGCACATCACATATGGCTGGAAATGAACGGCTAAAATGTAATCCTGTGCCAGGAGTCTAAAATTTATGGATAAAACCCGACTAATGGTTGAGATCTTCGCTTTGGTTACTTTTGCTTTAAAGGCATTAGGTTTAATCATGACGACGTAAAAGCCCCACTTACCAGACCCACCATCTTGCCGTGTATTCAATTGGGTCTTTTAGCAGATGAGCCCAATTTGATTGGATCCAAACCGTTCATCCATCGAGCTCTGAGCATTTTTTTTTTTTATAACACAAGTTTTCCGCCCTTCGGGCCGGTATAGTTCCCACGAGCCTAAGAGAAAAATTCAAGTAAAATTCTTTTGTAGCTCCAGTGTGGTTATGCAGTTTCTAACCTACAACCTCCGACTGCAAACCGTGGTTTTATACCAACTGAGCGAGGGGCTCCGAGCTACGCTCACGAGAGCGGCACAATCTTAGCCTTCAAGGAAAGAAGGGTTGGCACTTGGCAGGCAGGCCCAAGCAGGTGCAGAGAACGTGGTATACAGGCACAAAGTTTCCCCCGTCACTTGAGCGATGGATCCGTTTCCCATTGTAACATCGTTGATTTTTGGATTGATGATTATATTGCCTTTTGTTCAACGGCTAGGATTGCGCGATGAATGTCCCATCCAAAATGGATTGAGAATTGGGAGAGATATTACTGATTACTTGGTTTGGGGGCACATGCATTTGTGTGATGCACCATATTCCGCGGAAAGAAGGAAGTAAATATTATGATATGAAATGATACGGAGGTGGTGTTTGTGAGTTTGGACTGGGAGACGATTGATGTGAGGAAAGAAAGCGAGAGGTTACTTCTTGCGCGCTCTCTTTCTTTTACTCGGAAGCGCTGACCAATGGAGAAGCGGCTTTTGTCCTGTGGCGCGAGTCACGAAGAGAAACGTCTATTCGCGCCGAAGCCATGGCATAGCCTTGGGCCTTACATAGATAGAAAAAGTAGAAGGGATTCCGCATGCTGCCTGTTTCGCGCTGTATTTACTCATCTTGTCACGCCAAGCGGCTGCCTTTCTTTCCTTTTGTTTCTTTTCATTAAAATTAACTCTTTCCCTCGTTCTCGGTCTAACGCTAACCTTGCTCGATGTGTCATTGTATCTGGACTTTGGTGCGTTTGCGTTTGGTCATTGGTTCAGCGTTGTTTTAAATGCTTGTGGTTGTAACCTACGCACTGTAAGAAAACATGTGTTATCTATATTTGTCCAAAGTACCATTATTAGATTGAAAATGTAGGGTTTGCTCTTTTTTTTTTATTTTTTTCGAATATTGGGATGTTAGTGGAAAATAAGAAAAGTTCATCACTTTTTTAGGTGACAAGAATACTAGAAATTTGGAATTAATTTATGTTAAAGTTGAAAATAGTTTTTTATGTATTTTATTATTTTTAAGAAATAACATGATTGGCCGAGTGGTCAGGACTACGGTTTCTTCCTCTTAAAGAGCTAGAGGTCTTAGCATCGACTCTCAGTTCTCCACTTAGGGATGGCATTTTTAACCCGTCCCGCCCAACCCGGAGTGCCCGCCCCCTCCCGTACAGGTTTTCCCCGCCTAGACTCTTAGACGAGGCGGGGACGGGGCAAAAAAACTTACCCCGAATCCGAGGCGGGGCGGGGATGGGTCTGTTTCTTTCCCCGCCCCGTCCTGTAACCCTCCCCCCCCCCCGAAATTAATAATCATCTAAAAATATATATATTTTAGATTTCTTTTATACTAAATAAATATATTTATATGTAAATGTATATATTGATTTTATGTTGTTATTAAGGTTAAGTAGATTGATTGAAGACTTTTTTTTAAGTTAAACATGTAATTGATTGAACCCTAGACATTATAAAAGCATATAATATGATCTCATTCCCTCTAATTCATATTTAATGAGATTAAAGTTGTTAAAAAATCTATCTAAGCTTATTTGACTTTAATCAAATATAATGTTAAATTGCGACATGATTAATCATATTAAATAAAATGAATATAATAGAATAATAGATTATGCTTTAAGCTTATAATAACATGTATGGTTAGAGATAGCAAGGTAAATTATGATTAGTATAATTCTAATCATACTAATAACAATATAAATTATACTAATTTGATATAACATTACAAGATATATCATGCTATACGCTTATAATAACTTATATAATTAGAAATAGCAAGGTAAATTATAGTTAGTAACTTAATATGATTCTAATAATACTAACAACACTATAAATTATATAATTTTTAATTATATGTAATCAACCTCTTTATTAGTGAGTGGAGTTCAATACCAAAAATGAAGTAAAACCATGTATTAATGGAGTTTATGATATTTTAGAGAGATATTGTCTTTTTTATAAAGAATGTCTCAAAGTATATATGATATTTTTAAGTGTATGTTAGTGGCCTTCAAGGGCTTAGAGAAAATCTTAAAAGAATAAATCTCACTTTAAATAGGTAACATTTCAGGAAAAGGAAAATTTGTAATATTAATATTAGATAATTTTTAAAATTTTAAAAAATCTAACAGTGCACCACATCGGGGCAAGGACGGGGTATTTAACATACCCCGAGTTGCGAGGCGGGATGGGGACCCATGAGGTGCGGGGCAGGGACAGGACAACCCAATTTCGCCCCCGACCAGCCCCGTTGCCATCCCTATCCCCACTCTTCAGGAACCGAAGGTTGAGTCCACTTGTGCTACCACTTAGGGGCCATAGGGGTTTTACCCAGCTTCTCTCTTGGCACAGAAAGAATTGGGAACCATCCGTTAGGAAAAAAAAACATAGTTATGCCTTCCTGGGGATATTCTTATTTTTTATTTTATCCGAAGATCAATAGCCTTAGCCAATTCCCGATCAATCTCTAGGCCTATTGGATAGGTACTTAGGTTGCGTGAAAAAAAAATTTATTTCTACAGTTTTGATGCCATAACATTGTGAAATAGTTACTGATATTTTGTACACTGTTATGCTCGTGTATTGTGACTATTGTTATAAAAAAAATGAGAAAGGAATTTAAAAAATACAAAATGGAGATATAGATGATTGTCAAAGATGTGGTAATACATTACAGATGCACATGGTTGTCAAATATCTGATGACTGATGACCATAACTTGTTAACTTTACATTATGAAAGATGGCAATAATATAAAATTTCAACTCGAACGACTTTAAGAAGGAGAGAGGGGGCAGGTGATAAGATCGTACTAAATGATCTTTTTTCTCTGACCCTGTTTTTATTGAAGAAGATAACACTCAGGATAAAGTAGTGGAAACTGAACCAACTTTACCAACCCTGGTCAGGGCTCCAGAGGGCAAATGTCTCGGTTCTAGAATGAGGACATGCTCGAGCCTAGCAAAATATAAATTTGTTGCCTTATTTATACACAAAAAAGGAAATGTCTACAGTAAACAGGCCATTGCTTTAGCATAATCAGCTTACCTAAGAACAGTTACATATTACATCTAGCTGTTATATTTTGTAAGCTCTTGCTTTATAATTTATAGCTTATATACATATTAGAGTATTTGGTAAACCTGTAATTATATTTTTTATTTTTTAATTTTGTTTTCTACTTTTAAAGTTTATTTACATTTTAGAGCGACAAACTCTAAAAAACTAAACTAAAGGGGGCTGCTTTTTAGTAGAGCCTTTTTTTTTTTTTTTGGCTAAAGCAACTAAAGGTGGACAATGCAACATTTACAAGTGTTTTAAATGAAAACGACCTCATGAGTTTTTTTAAGTTATGTAAACAGTGGGTTCTATATTGTGATTTAAAAAGGAGATGCCTAATTACCATAATTTTACTAGGTGGGTCCCATGTTCACAATCACAAAAGGCGACCATTTATAATTTCTAAAGGTTAGTCCAATGTTCAATACCCAAAAAAGTGGGTCCACAATGTAATTCCTATAAAGACAGCCCCATGCTCTAAATAGGTGGGCCCACCACCTATTGCTTTTTCCTTCATGGTGGGTCCCACGTTGTAATTTCTAAAGGTAGGTGAGGTCTCATGTACAACAATACCTTTGTAGGTCATTGTTGTAATTCTTATAAATGGGCTACATTGTAATTACAAAGGTGGGTCTCATGTTCTAATTCTCACGTTGTTATTTCTAAATGTGGGCCATGTTGTAATTTCTAAAGATCAGTCTCGCATTCACAATCACAAAAAAGGTGAGCTCAACATCTCAATTCCTATAGAAGTGGGCCCATGTCTGTACGCCTAAAGGTAGGTCCCATGTTGTATTTTTCAAAAGAAGTTCCCATGGGCGAAGAATTTTTGGGAAATGGCAAATAAATGTCTGGTCCTAATAAAAAATAGAGAATTTTACCTAAAAAAAGACCATAAATGGCCACTAACCAAAAGAGGTACCAATAGTATATATGGCACGGAAGTGGTATTCCCACCAGATTTTTTTTTTTTTTTTTTGCCTTTTTTCAACAAGAGACGACGTCGCTGTATAGTCACACACATTTTTTTTCCACTAGCTTTTGTTAAGCAACAACGTCGTTGTACAATCACACACAATTTTTTGCACTGACTTCTGTGAAGCAACGACATCGTCACTGACCATTACAATCGAAAAAAATTGATAGTTGTATTATTTTGATGTACGAACACACTATAAGAACAAGAGGAATTACAAGCTTCTATCTTACCATAAATTTCCATAACATATAAAGGGAAAAAGGCCATAGGACAAAAAGAAGAAAAAATACAATGGCTTTGGATATAAAAAAGTAAGCCCAAACAATAGCAAAAAAGAAAAGCTAAACTGCTCCCAATACTTTGACTAAAAAGAGAGTGCTGCAAAACAAAGCATCCCAAACTAAAAGAAACAGAGAAGGGGAGCAGCTACACAACCAACTGACATTTTTAAGAAAGAAATCCACAACACTTGTCATCCAGAAAAACTCATAACAGTGGAACTAAGAGCACCAACAGCAACGAGAAAGGCAAAGCAAGGCCTTTCAACCACAAAACTGCACAAGACAAAAAGGAAGAAGAAGAAGTAACATGGCCGATACTCAAAGAGCCACTACGGGAGCAAAAATAGCGAATTAATCACCCCAACCAAAGTCTCTCAATATAAGGCCAAATATATACTTTACAGTCGCCTGATAAACCGCTGGAAAGCTTGATGCTACAATCCAAAAGGTTGGAAAACGACCTTTAAGACCACATTGACTACCTTTAGAGGAAGGTAGAGACGAATCCACCATCCACCAGGGGAAAAGGAAAAAGCGATGGAGGAAGAAGGGGAAATGGGGAAGTGGGATTTAAACCGCTGGAAGACTTAATGAAATTGACTTTTGTGACCACCTTAACTATCTTTTGAGGAAGGAGGAGATGAAACAGCCAAGGGAAAGGAGAAAGCGACTGAGGAAGAAGGGGAAAATGGGAAAGTGGGGTTTTAGGGAAGTTTTATGGGTTGAATGTGCGACGACGTTGTCGCACGTTTCAATCATTAATAATAATAAATAAAAAAACGGAAGTGGACCCCTTGGGACCACTTCCGTGCCATATATACTATTGGTACCTCTTCTGGTTAGTGGCCATGTAGGGTCCTTTTTTAGGTAAAATTCTCTAAGAAATAAGTACTTCTTAAATGAAATTACTAAATAAACTAACTATAAATCATAGCTTAAAAATTAGGGTTTTTTTTGTAATACATTAAATCAATTAGCTCTTATTTGATTAGACTATAGTATCTAAACTATCCCTAAGTTAAATAAGGGATCGTGGATTTTCCATGTACGAGGGGGGAAAACCTTCATAAGGCATTATCAACCATTAGATATAACTTAGTTATTATAATTTATATGCTAAACTTGATTTTTGTCATCTATTATAAATTCATGAGGTCACCTATTGGCAATCAAATCCTTGAGAAAATTATTCTCACCTTCCACAAAGATTTGCAAAAGATAAGTTTGCAAATTGTAAATCTCGGTTCTAGAATGAGGGCAAATGTCTCCGTTCTAGAATGAGGACATGCTCGAGCCTAGCAAAATATAAATTTTGTTGCCTTATTCATACACATAAAAGGAAATGTCTACAGTAAACAGGCCATTGCTTTAGCGTAATCAGCTTACCTAAGAACAGTTAACATATTACATCTAGCTGTTTTATTTTGTAAGCTCTTGCTTTATAATTTATAGCTTATATACATATTAGAGTATTTGGTAAACTTGTAATTACATTTTTTATTTTTAAATTTTACTTTAATTTTGTTTTCTACTTCTAAAGTTTATTTACATTTTAGAGCGACGAACTCTAAAAAACTAAACTAAAAGGGGCTGCTTTCTAGTAGAGCCTTTTTTTTTTTTTTTTTTTGCTAAAGCACTTAAAGGTGGACAATGCAACATTTACAAGTGTTTTAAATGAAAATGACCTCATTAATTTTTTTAAGATATGTACATAGTGGGTTCTACATTGTGATTTAAAAAGGAGAGGCCTATTTACCATTATTTTTCGAGGTGGATCCCATGTTCACAATCACAAAAGGCGACCATTTATAATTTCTAAAGGTTAGTCCTATGTTCAATACCCAAAAAATTGGGTCCACAATGTAATTCCTATAAAGAGAGCCCCATGCTCTAAATAGGTGGGTCCACCACCTATTGCTTTCTCCTTCGTGGTGGGTCCCACGTTGTAATTTCTAAAGGTAGGTGAGATCTCATGTACAACAATACCTTTGTAGGTCATTGTTGTAATTCTTATAAATAGGCTACATTGTAATTGCAAAAGGTGGGTCTCATGTTTTAATTCTCACATTGTAATTTCTAAATGTGGGCCATGTTGTAATTTATAAAGATCGGTCTCACATTCACAGTCACAAAAAAAGGTGAGCTCAAGTAGGGCTGTACAAAAAATCCGGTATCACTGTAAAACCGAACCGAACCGACCGAACCAGGTGGTTCGGATTGGTTTATAATTGATCGGTTCGGTTAACGGTTTGAAAATCATAAAAATCGTTTATATTGGTCGGTTATCGGTTTGAGCCCACGGTTAACCGCTTAAACCGAACCGACTGTATGCAGTAACTTAATATTGCTTTTTTACTATTTTAGCTTTAGGGTTTCGTGTTTTATTACTTTCAAAGTTACATTCCACAACTCCATTCTTACATGAATTCAACCGTCAACACTGCCTCAGTGCATCTCCTCTAATCTCTTAAATGCTTTTTAATATTACATTGCAGATGGAGGGATTACCGTACGGGGTGTTTTTCTTTCATCATAATTCCTACCTCGTTTCAATGAAGTTTTTATCAGAATGCCGTACTCTTAAGACCGTTAGAAAAGCCAGTATAGTCTAGCCTTTTGATAGTTGATTTTGGTCTCATCCAATCAATGTGTTAAAAAACCTTCATTTTTTAAAAATACAGTGGGTTTTGATACAAATTTTGTTTGTATGTGACTTTTATTGACATGAACTATTATTCTATTGTAATTCCAAATAGTATCATGTGAAATGAAAGTTTCACTGCAAATCGTTTTTTGTAGAATTATTTTTTATATACGTTTAGTCCAGTCTGGAATGTTGGATTTTTATGTTTGCACTAAACATTGGAATAAATGTAAAGGACGGGATATTATCATTTTGAAATTCTCAATATTTGTTTTTTAAAAATAAAAAAACAACGGTTTAACCAACCGAACCGGTTCGGTTCGGTTTGATTTTAGCCCTTTCCATTGGATCGGTTAATTAAAAAACCGACAAGTTCGGTTTGATTGTTGGTTTTAGTGTTAAACCGATTCGAACCGCCCATGTGCAGCCCTAAGCTCAACATCTCAATTCCTATAGAAGTGGGCCCATGTCTTAACGCCTCAAGGTAGGTCCCATGTTGTATTTCTAAAAGCAGTTCCCATGGGCAAAGAACTTTTGGGAAATGACACATAAATGTCTGGTTCTAATAAGAAATAAGTACTTCTTAAATAAAATTACTAAATAAACTAACTATAAATCATAGCTTAAAAATTAGAGTATTTTTTTTTTCTGTTAGACATTAAATCAATTAGCTCTTATTATATTAGATTATAGTATCTAAACTATCCATAAGGGCACGTTTGGCAAACATCCATGGTAGGGCGGAATCACATTGCTATAGATGATTCCTTTGTTCCAAGGGAATCAAGTCATCCTCTCTCAATATTGTTCCAAGTTTGGAAAAAGGAGAGGAGTCCGATGAAGGATTAAAGATTTTGAAAGTTTATCATATTCCATAGAGGATCAACACCTGAGCTGCCATAACATGGTTATGTGGACATTTTTAAAGGATCTGAACGGTTCAGATCATGCAAAGGAGGCCCATATAAATTTTTTAAAAATATTTCAAAGAATGTACTTTTTTGCAAATATCTCAACATCTAGGAAGGATCAACGGCTGAAAGTTGATCTCATAGCCGTGTTTTATCTCCTCTAAATTATTGATGGTTCCGATCATTATTTTGAGGCCCATAATGGTGACAAAAATGGAAAAAACGGACTACCAAAATAATCACGTTTTATGTACAGATATATGGATCCAACAGTTTGGACATTTTCACAAATATCTGAAAATATAAGATGAATCAACGGCTAATATTTGATATATAAGCCGTTTTTGACATTCTAAACGTGATTACTGGTTCAGATCATCAATAGAGAATCCATAAAAATAAAAAAATCCAACCCAACCGGTAGTTCAAAAAATGACGCCTTGTTTATTGTAGCTCCGCAAATCCGACATTGTGCAGATTCCAGGAGTTCGATGGGGGGAGGTCTGATCCCTTTTATCTTTATTCCCATTGATGTAAGGAATCCATCCAATACTGTTAATGTATGAATCAAACATGGATTTTCCACGATTTCACAGAAAATCACCAGGGATTCCTCTCCGTTGATGTTTGCCAAACGTGCCCTAAGTATTCAAGGAATCGTTGATTTTCCATGTACAAGGGGAAAAAACCTTCATCAAGCATTATCAACCATTAGATATAACTTAGTTATTATAATTTATATGCTAAACTTGATTTTTGTCATCTATTGGCAATCAAATCCTTGGGAAAATTATTTTCACCTTCCACAAAGATTTGGAAAAGATAAGTTTGCAAATTGTAAATCTCTTGGATTTGGACCAATGGGAATCTCCACGTTTGAGAATTTATAGGTCCAACACTGCCAGTAAGATTTTTGAATGCTCCTTTTTTAATGGATTTTTGGCACCAAAATCATTTTCTTTTCAATTATATGCAATAACACACACCAATATCAATGTAAAATCTTTGGCGATACAAACAGGGTGTTTATGGGCCGGGCTGAGCAATATCCAAGCCCGGCCCAGGTCTTAAACTATAGTCCCGACACTGGGCCAAGCCCCACTAGGGCCATAAGTAACTAGCCCGAGCCCAGGTCAATTCTAAAATGAAAGACATTTTCTAACTTAATTTGTAGCTTACCTGGTTAGAAGGTTTGCTTGTGTGTGATAGAATGTGTGTTCAACTTGCACTCATCAATTAAAAAATATTGTTTTTACTTGAACAGTGCCTCTCATTCAGGCTGGACTGGGCTTGGTCTTTCTACCACTTAATCCGAACCTGGCCCAGAATTTATATCCAGGCCCAGCCAGAGTACTAAAAGGTAAGGCTCAAGACCGGCCCAAGTCAGGCTGGGCTCGGGCTGACCCGATCCATGAGTGACCCAGATACAAATCCACTGCAATGAGGCGGATTCCTGGCCTTGCCAAGCTTGCTAATGGCTAGCAATTTGCAATTACAAATAGAACTGATTTTCGTAGATGACCAATTGCCAAATTTAAACATATGATGGCCCACCAACATGCCATCTGTCAACGTTCTCGGAGTTATCACATGGGCCAAAGTGAATACGTTGATGACACATGGCCTGTGATTCTAGCACCTCTTTTGATCACTTACTATTTTCTCTATGGATGTGATGATGAATTGGATTTGATCACAGCTTTGCGTGGCCGAATCTTGTGTGGGGCAGCATGGACATCCTAAGTGGGTCCCGACAAGAATTGATCTGAGATTGGGCCCAAACAGTCCCTAATCATGCCTACGATTGAATTTGAGAGACTTTAACCCCAAGGGGTTGGCCGAGTGGTCAGGATTATGGTTCCTCCTTCTTCCGGAGCTAGAGGTCTTGGTATCGACCCCCGGTTCCCCCCTCTTCAGGAATCAAAGGTTGAGTCCACTTGTGCTACCGCCTAGGGCCACAAGGGTTTTACCCGGCTTCTCTGGGCCCGGAGAGAATAGTCCAGTCCAAAGGGTTGGGAACCCTCGTTAGCAAAAAAAAAAAAAAAAAATTTGAGAGACTTTGGAGAAAATATTAAAGGTAGGGTTCTGTTCTGTAATTTCAGAAAATCCTGAACTCAAATACGGCCCTTGCCCGCCGTACAGTCTCATTAGAGTAGCATCTGGGAGCACCAAACTCATATAAATGGAGCAGCGGATCTGGGTGCACCAAACTCTTCTAATTGGAGTAGCACCTGGGTGCACCAAACTCATTTAATTGGACCAGCAAATGGGAGCACCAAACTCAACCAAATCCACTGAGAGTCTGAGACTCTACACCCGCCCAAAAGTGGACTTCAAGCCAAAGCGCACGTGGGGCCTATGGCCGTATAGATCCAGACGACCAGCAAGGTCTGTGCGACCTGCCAACAACCGTATTCATGTTTGGCAGCTTCTTTTCTCTCTGGTTTTCTCCTACTTTTGGCATGTGCACCATTTAGATCCCATTTAGATTAACTTACTTAGCTTGATGAAAGATGAATGGCTGAGATTTAAAGTAACGTTTTAAGCATTTTAAAGGAAGTCTCTTTTTTTTTTTTTCAATTGACTAGGGTGTCGGCTTCTTTAAAATTAAACCACTATTTTCATGTACAAGTGAATTCCTACCTCGCCCACGCAAGCACTGAATAAATCAGGCTTTTGCCTTAGCAAGTACCTTCATAGAAAAAGTACAAGTTCGAAACCGCAACATCCGGTTCATGAGCCGTGGTCCTAACCAATCACGCTACCCTTCCGGGTTCATGCAATTTTCCGCACTCTTCCCCACTGAGATTGATGTATCTCCTTTGGATTGAAAAAACATTTGACCATTCACCAATGATGTGGTAATCTTTCTTTAAATCCTTGTTCTATTGCTTTATAGCCGTTTATTTGGGTTTAAATTCTACTATTCATACAATTATTAGGGATTTATGTTTGGCTACATAGGATGTGGGTCACTGTTTTCGCAATTATGAAACAATTTATCATCATCTCCCCTCTCAAAGAAAACGTCAATTTTATATGCAACACAGCATGTTATTCATATAAGGATTATTAAAAAGTGGGCTCTGAATTCTAATAGGTTCTAAAGGCCTTTTTGTTGCAATTTTTCTTATGTAATTGAAAACCTTTCCACACTTATTAAGGGGGAAATCCTTATGTCATGAGTCAACTTATTTATCTTGATTGATGAGTGTGAGTTGTGTGGTTAGCCGAGTACCAATCCATGGTATCATCTTGATGGTCTCGCAAATCCATCAACGCCAAAAAGATGCAATCCAAACTATGGAAATAAAAACAATCTAGGAAAAAACAGATCAAATCAGGCCTTTTGAAAATGCAATCCTAAATAATGCAAGCTTTTTGAAATTTGAAAATGCAAGAACCAAAGTCAGTGGAAAAATGGACCTGATTAAATTGATTCTTCATTGCACCTGAATCCATTTTCAGCAAGAGATGATTATCAGATCTCCGTTGAAAACAAGGATAATGGACAATGATCCGAAGAGTCGACACATTATCTTAGCATTATAAAAACTCTGATCGGAGATTAATCGACTAATATGGTAGAAAACTATATGTGATTGGTCATTTCCTTATGCTGGCCATTGCTTGAATAATTAGGAGAATCCAATCAAATAAAAAAAAAACCTTAATGGGCCATACACAATAATTGAAGCAGATTGATGATTGGACATTCCCCATCATAATTTCCCTTAAATGAACATTGGTTAGATTGCTGCAATTTCAACCTTTTGGTTCTGCAGCTCCTTGCTTTTTGGTCATGCAATACAATGTGAAACACATTTACTATCAGCTACTCTGCACATATGGTTGAAAACATACATGTGATGGATCATTTTCTTCATTTGGAACATCTATTATGTTGCTATGGCTTGCGAAATTAGGAGAATCCAATCAAATTAAAGCTTAACTTGCAATAAAGGCCCGTGCTAAGCCCGGGCTCTAAAAATATTAATAAATTCTTACATCAAATTGTGGTCCCCTTTTATTGGTTAGGAAAATAAACTAAGATCATTTAAACTTTGTGGCAAACTTAACTAAAAAATATAATAAACTAACATCATTTAAACTTGCAATCAGTCTCGAGCCTACGAAAAATAAGCTCTCTCAACTGGAACTATGCTTAGCCCAAAAAAGGAAGAGTCAAAATCTACATTGCCTTATTGAAAAGCCTAATTGTTCTGTTTTTTCTTACAGTTACACATTTGAATAACCCAAAATGGAGCCTTACGGAAAAAAAAAAAAAACACATTGAATGCTATGTAGATTCGACATTCTATACGTGTTTTTCACATACTGAGATGAAGCCGGTTGCCTTCTTCTTTAACCAATTAATCAGAGTTAGTGGTAAAATATGTAATCAGAGTACAATGGACCTTATTTTCATATAAATTATATAAATTAAAAAGGAAAGAGATAAACGATGGTTGTATTAGAATAGTACCCGAAGAGAAACATCGGAGGGAGGAAACATTGGAGAGGGTGGACTTTGTTGCCGCAAGAAATTCTAATGCATGTGGTTGAAGAAGCCCATATTCTCAGTGAAATTGTCCATGTTTTTGTTTGATTATAAACTTGGAAGTTAAATACAAAAATGAGAATGGAGATTTGGAATATGGATTAAGGGGGCTTTGGATGACTGGTTGATATTGAATGTCTAATCCTTATAATATGGAGCAGGTATAATTAATTAAAAGCAAGTATCATGGAGAAAAACCCACAACTATCATGTCCTTGATAAGTTAAAAGAGTGGGCCCCACGTCATTAATTTAAATGGCTATATAATTAACAGCGGGTACCATAGGACAATTCTAGTTTGCATTCATTATGGCCATCTGGATCAAAAGTTTTTATTTACAATCACGTAGCCATTTGGATCCCACAATTGTTATGATATTGAATAACTTAAAAGAGTGGGCTCCACCTAATCAATTTAAATAGATATATAAATACTACTAGGCATCATGGAGCAGTTTCATTTGGCATTCATTATGGCCTAGATAAGTTAAAAGGTAGAACCAATAGTCATTGACAAACATTGTGGTGGTCAAAATCAATTGAACAAATCAGAAATGATTTCTCAATTGGAAACAGTCCCTTTCATATATATATATATATATATATATATATATATATATATATATATATGTGTGTGTGTGTGTGTGTGTGTGTTGCACACACTGGTTGGAGCATATTGATGATTGGACATTGCCCGTTTACTCATCTTAACCGAACACTAGTTAGATTGCTGCAATTACCAATCTTTTGTTTATGCAGTTCATACATAAATGAGAAACACAATTTCCATGAGCTACTGGCAACTGGTAAGGAAAGTAAATTCATCGAATTAACTATGACTCGTTTGTACTGTGAGAAATCCGGGCTTGGCAAAATCCTCGAAGTCTTATTTTTCCATCGGCTCGTAAGGATGCGTTGGTGCAACACTCGTTTTCACGGAAGTGGCTGGAGACAAGGGAGTCGGATTTCTCGGCGATTTCTAACTGATGCTGAGATGTTTGGGTGCATCAATGATTTGTGTTGAGATTCTGACATTTTAGTCGAGAAAATAGGGTCATAGAGGTATCCAGAAATCCGACCTATCTAGGTTGGGTTTGATAAGCCACGGAAGACGCTGCACAAACCCCCCCTAAAAGTCATGGAAATATATCCATGGTTTTAGTGCCTGAATTACTTAGAATGAATATTGTTTTTACTATGTCGGAGGTTTTATGCTCTCCAAAAGGGGTTGATGGGCCACTCAATGAATAGTCATTGGCATATAATCAATAAACACTACTCCATCTAGGGTGGTTGGGTTGAAGCTGGTAATGGGTCTTTGCAATGTTATATATAAATATCAACTATATTTTGGAAATATCATTATACGTATATATCTGAAATGATATTTATCTGATGATGTCGTGATATTTTGAATGGTCGAGAAAATTGTTGAGAGATAAAATAGAGGTGGGATTTCCAATAAGGCTTGAAGCTTTTATCATATTTCAAAAAATGACACAAGTTTCTAAACTTTTCAAATTAGTCCCTAAGTTTTATTGAAAGTTTTCAATTAAGGACATCTGTCCATTTAAAGCTTTTTTTGGCAACTTTTTCTCTCGATTTTTTTTAAATACTCAAATTACCCTTCATTGAAATAAAATCGTCATTTACTTTCTCTACATTCTTCTCATTTTCTTCATAGGCGTCTTCATTGTGATCAAGGAGAACCAGCGTCCACACACGATCAACCGTATGTAATGGTTGTCGGAACCATGTCATGACTTTAAACATAGGGAAATTTGGGTATTTAAAAAAAATTGAGAAAAAAAGTCGCTAGAAAATACATTTAAATTGCTGGATGTCCTTAATTGAAAACTTACTGAAAAACTTAAGGACTAATTTGAGAACTTTTGAAACTTGTGTTCTTTTTTGAAATAAGATAAAAACTCAAGCCTTATTTGAAGTTTTCTCTAAAATAGAAAGGAAGAAGAATAAGGGGAACTGGTAAACTTTTATTTATATTTATCTATTTTTTATATATTAAGAAATACTCTCAACATCACAAGAAAACCCCCAATTTTCAAAATATCCCAACATTTTTTCAAGAATCTAGTTTTTCAATAATTGTGCATGTGACAATTATTAACTATTATAGCGGAAAGTTTTCAATTCAGTTTTGATTATCATCTAACCCACGTCAACATTTTTCAATTTAATTTCGACAAATATGAAATCAACCAAATTGGATTAAAAAATAGGAACTATTTGAAAATGTGATGGTCCTACTTAATGATTCTGATGAATTCAAGGGTGTTTTGAAAGTAAAATCTGCAATTTATTTGAAAAAACTTCTTCTTTTTTTTTTGAACCACTGAAAGGGGCTCTCAGTTTGAAGCTAACCACTTATACATGTCCTTGTATGCCCGAGCTTAAGCTAGTATACGCTGAATCTTTGGGGCTGATATGGCATGCGGGATGAGCATAATTTGTTAGATATCACTCCTCTTGTCGATGAGTATTGATGGGTCAGACCCAAGTGGCCCAATCCATAACCCGAGCTCAAATTTATAAAGACCCAGCAGGCCCAATAAGGTCCAGGCCCAGTAAAACTCATCAGTTTGGCAACGTCATCGAGAGAGCATCCGGAAGCCTCACCCTCACCGCCTTGGAAAAAGTCAACCCTCACCTCATCTTTTACCGAGTCTCGTGGAGAGCACCTCAACCACCTCACCCGTTGAGAAGAATATGTGAGATCCATTGAAGTAGCTACTTAATTGCTGTAAAGTCGCCCCAACTTGTTAGCGGGCGACTATAAATTGTAAGCCCCACCAACACTTGGGGGGCATGAGACAGACACCTGAGCACAACTCTCCTCTCCCTTTCAAAGTTTGTACTCTCTGCGAAGTGGACGTAGGTCATACTGACCGAACCACTATACTTCTCGTCTTCTCTCTCTACTTTAATTACTGCCTTTATTTCCAATTACATGACAGGTGGTGTGCAAAGCCAATTTGTGCATCATCAAGTATAATTTGTTAGATATCACTCCTCTTGTTGATAATGTGCTGCAAACTGTTTTTGTTATCCTTCGTCGCTCAATGCAAGTTTGAACATTCACCTCTCACTTCATGTTGATCTTAGTTGAAACTTGCCAACCTTCAGATTATTAACATTCACAGGCCTGATACATATTAGCGGCCGAAGTTCCAAGTGTATCAGATTCCCAAATCCCTGGTTGGTCATGAGATTGTGTGTGGATGACTCTGAAAAGGATGTAATTTGTGGGGATGCTGAAGCCTAATCTCATGCCTCTCTCCCAACTCTGTTTCTTGTTCTGTTGGGCGACTCTAATTAGGCTCCCCCGTCATTTTCCTGGGTTTGAATGGTGCACTGGTCTTTATGAATCTTGCCTACATACAACATGGCCCTTACTTGTGGCCCATTTCCTATTTAGAAGACGCGGAGAATGTAATATTTGAGGTCGAGATTGCGTATATCATTCCAACCGCTTCTGATCTATGATTGTGGTAACTGCATTTGGATTCTAAGTTAATTCCCTTTGGTTCTCAAAGCGGCTCACGACCCAATATCACTTATTTTGTGATTTAATGCTTATTTACATATTTAAGTATTTGGTAAATCTCTAATTATAATTATTATTTTGAAAAGCTTATTTACAAATTAGAGTTTTTGTCTCTTAAAAAAAATAAGCTAAAGGAGACTGTTTTTCTCAGAGCTTCATTTAGGTTTTTTAGCTAATTAGAGATTTTGCCTCTAAAAAGAATCTAAAAAGGACCCTTTTTTTTTTCAAAGCTTTTTTAGCTAGCGTGGATGGAGCTGAACAATCCAAAATTTACAAGTGTTTTGAATGAAAATAACCTCATAATATTTTTAAAATGAAGCAAATGGTGTGTTCCACGTAATAATTTTTAAAAAATGACTTCCAATTACCACAATTCCTAAAGGTGGACCCCAATTTGCTCATGAAATGAGAGTTTTTTTTTATATATATATAATTTTGCCAAACAAGCTAATTGTAAATTAAGACTCAAAAATTAAAGCTGTGCTTTTAGATCTTAATTTAATTAGCACATTTTAATTAGATTAGAGCTCCAAACAGCCCCTGAGATTTGTACAATTCGCGATGAATCATTGCTGAGAATTGCTTTGCAAAGAGTTGAAAATGGTTTATCAAGTAAACATGTCTTAGCAAGTTTGTATACTATCTATTGTTTACATGTGCATTAGATTTTATTTTATGAAAAATCATCCTCTCTTGTTTTCATGTTGTCATTCATAATAATCTCATGTTATAATAATGGTGCAGATATTTTTTATTCTTTTCGTTTTTAAAACATAATATAAAGGAAATTTACATGTTCGAAAAATCGGGCAATTTTTAATCTTTGACCTTACACAAATGTGGCTTTGGGTTCACACCTCATGAATGATTTGCTTGGTAACTCAGTTTCAGCAAAAACTAAATAACCCTTCTTAGTCATGTGATCTTTTGATCAATACGTCCCCAAGTATTGCCGTTCCATGATTCGTGAGTCCGGGAAGCTGTAGATGATGATTATCTAATGAGCTTATACTTTTGATTACTTTCTTCGATTTAATATAGCCTCTGCCGTCAAAGAGAAGAAGAGAGAGATATTGAATCTGATATGCTTTGCAATATAAATTAAACTTACGGACCTAGACTTAATGCATTAACTAATGAATAATTCAAAATACTAAAATGTACCTTGCGTGATGATCTTGATGATGTGTGGTTTGGATCTAATCTTTGGACTATCCCACGTTGCGAACAACCAACAGGTTTGAGGAAATACAATTTTCTCGCATCTTCCTTTTCATATACTCCCATATACATGGGAATTAATGGATATTATGCAATATGAGGTGAGTAAAGAGAGGACCCGCTTTTATAGATAACCCTATAAAGATTTTTTTTTTCCATCAAAGAAATATTATTAATTAGAACTAAAAATGTATGTTTCCCTAATTTTCTCATTATTAGACTTTTAAAATTAAATCTAAGATAAATTGGTTTAAATCAAAACTAAAGGGTAAAGCTTATCAAATTAATTGACTTAAAATGTGGCCCTATCACTATTAAACATGCGGTCATGTGGACCACTTATCTCTAATAAGAGGGACAAAAGGAAAACAAAGAAGAAAAGAATTATCCCATAACGAAGTACTATCTTTAATAGTTCAAGCTGTGGATTCATGGAAAATTCGCCATATATAGATAGAGCAAATTAAGTCATAAGAAGATTCTTAACCAGTAAAGAGCAAGTCCCACCACTTCATTATAACTTGGAAACCTGTATTATGTTTAAAAAGTCTCACATCCCACATCGTCAAAATAATGAGTTTGTTAGCTTGTTACAGGTATCATAGCATAATCTGTTGAGTCTAGATTTCCTTTTCTGTTGGTCCCTTCGTTCGAAGGATGAGAGCATTAGAAACTGAGATTGAGTTTCTCGTAAAGAGCTCCATTTGATCTACACACACTAACCACCAACCCAACCATAAAGTGACCAATTAAGGGTTCAGGTTGACTCATTAATTATGCTCTATCTCGTCCCCACTCTATAAACACTAATTCAAGCCGAACCAGATTTTTTTATAAATTTTATGGGCATTCGAGCAATTGTTTGGGCTAATTAAATTAAATTGAGTGCATTTCTTACACAGGCCGGGCAGGTCTTTGGGCTTTTTATCACTTAATCCAAGTCCGGCTCAAAGTGGGCTGGGCCTGGATCGGGCTGGCCTGGCCATGAGCACCCTATCCATGAGTTACCTAGATGCCGAGATTGTGATTAATATGTAAACAATTGTAAGTAAATGATTTTTTTTCCTGATTGTATGATCAATCCTTCCTCTCTAGGGATTCTCTATGTCAAATACTCAAATTGTCTGGACTCCCACCCTGCATTCGGATGTAGGCATGTCGAAGAAAATAGCCCCTCTGACAAAATCAATTTATCCTCTTGATTTGACTGGATGATTGTGAGTTTTTCACTGTTTTTTTTTTTTCCTTTCAGACTGATGGGTTAATTTCCCTGGGTAGAGTTAGATCTCTGCTTAGTTTTAAGAAAGGATTATTTTATTAAAGCAGGGAGCATGAAGGATATAAGGTGAATTGGTATAAGGGAGACTGGCGGCGTGACAAACGAGTCCAGGAGGGTAGCTCCAATTTGAAGTGCAATCTGTATCTGAACGGACCCGTTTTTTAATGGAAATGGTAACCCGGCTTGCAACCTACCCATTTTTTTGTTGAAAAAGTCTAACTGTACCGAATTCGGGACCGAATCAACCTGTGGTACACGGTTGTGCAATGAGAGCTTTTGACTTTTGGGGGAGTGGGAGAGAGAAAAAGCAGGAGTGTTGTGTTCGGGACTGAATTCGAGATTGAAATCGGGACGTGTAGCACAACTGTTTTTTGTTTGCGGAGATCAGCTGTGGAAGTGAGTTGAACTCTCACAGATATAAGCCAGGAGAGGAGCTATACATTGTTATCTGTTTACGTCGACATTGCATTTGCTGACACACTTCTTCAGGAACTCAGTAGATAGCGGGTCTTTCCAGGATCCCAATACATAGGCGAGTCTTAGTGTGAGGACTAAGGCGGCTTATGTAAGTTTGAAATTAAAGAAATTTTAAGATTTTTAGGACAAGAAGATCAGATCACCCAACTGCCGAAACCCTACTTCAAATCATTAATTAGAAGCGGATTCTTTTAAAAGTCGCATAACGACCATTTTCCAAACTCTAAACCAAGAAATAAAGGCAACCTCATCTAGGTAATAATGATGGGCTTTCTTTTTCGCTCTTCAGCTGTAATTTTTTGCATTTGCATCTGGGTTTGCATCGTATGTAAATGATTTTTAGGCACATTTTTTTCTCGATTTCATTTTAGAAGGTATTGTACTTTGCGTTCGGTGTTCGTCTGTCATTTTTCCATTTTGCATTTGGGTTTGCATCATATGTAAATGGGTTGCATTTGGGTCTTTTTGGCTTTTGTCTTTCTATAGGTATTTTATGTTATACTATTATTAACATGAATCCTAAGATCGTGAACAGCATGATAATCACGTGTAGGATTTAATCTTAAATAAATTAAAGAGTACCTCCAGACATCCTGATGCAGAGAGCTTTCTGATCCTGCAGTCTGGTGCTGTTGCTGATTGATGCTGTGATCCGTCGAGAAAGAAACTATGTGAATGGTTTCGGTTTCTCTTTCCTTGCCTATAAAACCTTAATGTGTTTATTTTCGTGAATGCCTTCGTAATGTACGAAAGGCTTTGTTTTATAGGTGAAAAGATGACCGAATTTCCAATTAGGGTTTCCTTTAGACTTAATCTCAACCATCTATCAAGGTAGAGAATAGTAAGGAATACATCTCTTTAAGAAACTTTATTGTGTAAGGAATAGCATGTATCCTAAGAAAACAGATTTCCTATAATGACCACAATTCGGGAAAGAAAATGATTTGTGGTCAAAGGAATGGACTTAAATGTAATTTCCTTACATTTTATACCTGGGATTATTGGGCTTTCATCATATTTTAATGGGTTTGCAGTAAACGATCCCATTAGCTCGTTTATTTTCATATCACCTACGAGGAAGATAACATATTTAGGTACCAAAACAATAGAAACCAGGGGATAAAGAATAAAAATAGAAATCAACAGCCATCCTTGCAACATGCATGAAAAAAGAGTACGCATTTTATATATTTTTCAAGTTTTTCAAGCTTTCTCAGGATAGATATGATTAGAAAATACTAAATGATAAATAAATAAATAATGATGATAAAGTAAATTATAAGATCTAAGTATATTACATAGTGCTAATAACTCATCACCAAACTTATAGAATAATATATAATGATTCATCATAATTTATCTCTCTATTTAAAAAAAATATTAAAAAGTTAAAAAAAAAATTAATTATCAATTGGACAACAAAATCACATCAAAACAAATAATACCTTGTTTTTTTTAGTTGTCTTCCAATATCTCAATAATTGTCCAATAATTATGATTCTCTAAAAGCATTTGTTATCTTGCTGCCTAAAAAAAAATCTTTGAACATGCATTTATGAATGAAAATGAGAGAAAGAAAGGTATGTTTTATATAGTACTGGGACATCATTCATAAATGTGATTTGGTCCAACCACAATAAATTCATGACACTTCTAGTTATTATATATTATACCAAGAAGTTTTCAATGCAATTAATAGACTCCCAATTTTGACTTTTAAGATATTTCTATTTATCTTTAAAGATCAATAATAATTAACCATTTTTAATAGCTTCTACTCCTGTAAAATTTTGATTAATCTTTAAGCATTTGTAGAATACTTTTCTCACTCCTTAAATATTTAATTTTAAATATTTTAAATAATAATAACTATTAATCTTAAGTTCTAAATATTGTAGAATACTTTTCTTAATTCTTAAAGATTAAAATAATTATATATATTAATAATCTTAGGATCTAAGTATATTACATAGTGCTAATAACTCATTATCAAAAATTATAGAATAATATATCAGTGTTCATTATAATTTATTTCTCTATTAAAAAAATCAAAGAATTAAAATAATTAAAGAGGATTTTACTAGAAAAACACTTAATGCGACACGGGATCCGATCAAGCATGTTGCATGAATTAGAGCAATTGGGCCGAAAAAACTTTCCTTTTTACCAATTTGGCATGTGGTTGCTCCCTCCGAAGAACCAAATTTGGGGAGAGATGACAGACGTGATGATAATTCAAAAAAATTAATAAGGAATGGTTGTGACACGTGTCGTCGCGAGATCCCAAGAGGAAGCGCCACGTGTCGCTCCCTCCAAACGAGGCTAATACTTTAATATTTATAACTAGCACTTCAGGACCCGCGTCCAACATGAGCCTTGAAGTAAATTCATCAAAGGACAAATCTATTTAAATTTAAAAGTAAATATCAAGTATACAAATAAACTTCATTTAAAACAATTACATATAAATCTAAAAAATAGTCAGTAGGTTTTGGAGAACCTCATATACCGCTATGCTTCTCATCCATGGGACATGGATATTGCATGGAGAGAGAGAGAGAGAGAGAGAGAGAGAGAGAGATCACTGTAGCACGAAAGGATTCCACATGATGATTGTTGAATATGGGTTAGATAACGGAAAGCAATGCAAATAATAAGGGGAGCTTTCAAAAAAAGTATAAAAATCTATACAGTTCATTTTCCAAAAAGTACGATCTATAGCAAAATGATAAAATCTCAGGACAAATAAAACAAAATATAATAAAATAAAATAAATTAAAAATGACAAATTATAAAAAAATAAAAAAGGAAAGAAATAAACTTCTCCAAGTGACCCATTTAATAGATAAATTCAATTCATTTAGATCTAAATGAATCTAATTAATTAACAACATATAAACTCTAATCAACGAATATATCATATAACTATTAAAACAAATGATTTGTCTATAAGAGAGATAAATATTACTACATAATGCAGTAACTAAATGCAAAGGGAAAATATAAAATGGCAAGTGATAAAATGTGTTAAAAGAAAGCTTACTTGTAAAAACCTGAAGAGAAGTAATAGCTTTTCTAAATTCTATGTCTTTAAATTTATTTGTAATTGGGTCATCTTGATTTGCAGGGATGATTAAATGCTATATTTGAACTACTGAATTAATACCAATGAAAATAAAATATAAAAATCCAAGCGATATAATTGAACGACTATGACTTAAGAAAAATAAATTACATAGTCACAAAACTACCTTTAGTGAAGCTCCAACTTTGAGACACGATCAAATTCAACTAATGACAAATTTCTATAAAGGGCCAAAAAACAAAGAAAAATGATACAGCAAAAAAATAAATAAAAAACAACTTTGATAAAAATGAAAATGAAAGCCACATAGTATCTTCTTGCAGCACATGCTATATAAAGGACACATCAATTATTAAATAGAAAGTGCACATTCTATATAAGGATTAAAAACATTGGCCCATTTAATCATCTAACACCTTAGTGTTAAAACTCAAGCTGATTTAGTTGAGTGACTTGGGTGAGTTTGGTTGGAATCACTATTAGACTAATTATACCAGTTGTGTGGGCCCGAGTCAAGTAAAATTGGGCAGGTATGGACAGGGTTAGAGAAAATGAGTTTTAGACTAACGTATCCCATCTCTCAGTGGGAGGATCCATTTAATGCTTCCCATCTCTCAGTGACCGGACCCATTTGTGTGGCTTGGAATGTACTAACCATTTGTGCGGAAATGTTTAAGAACCATTCGTGTGGCCCATTGGATGCATGTCGATCACAAATGTAAGGTGTTGGTGTAGAATAGAGGTGGGTCTTTATCTAGCACGATCTGATTGTAACCATCCATTTGTAAAATAGAGGTGTGAAAATCCTCAATGGGATAGAAAACAAAAGCTAAGGCATTTCTTTTTCAAGAACAAAAGAGGACTCAATCTCTTGTAGATCAGGAGCATTAAATAAAAAAAATTCAAAAACCCATTAAGCTATTAAAGAAAATTTCTTTTTTTTTTTTTTTTTTTTCAAGAAAACATAAAAGCTAGGTATATGAAGTAGGTCCAAATGATGGAGCAGCAAGATATAGATTGATGGGCTTAGTCTGTGGGTTGCACAGATCGAGGGCTGGTTTTAATGGGTGGGTTGGATGTTGAAGGGTTAATGGGATGAGTGAAGGTGGGAGGGCAAAGGCTTGAGTGGGTATAAATGGGTGGCTGGGCTAAGGCAGTACTTAGGTTTAGTTGGTAGTCAAAGTGCCTTTATTATTATTATTATTTTGTAGTTTAATAATACGTGGGGCCCATTGAAGGTAACTAAAGAGATGTTATTATTATATGTTATGTTTTAGGGAAGGTATAAGTATCTTATTTCAAGAATATGTTAGATTTGCATTGAGATATTTTAGGTGACGGAGTATTGGCAAATCTAGATTAGTTTGGTGAGATTATATTAGAAGAGTAATTCCGAATTATAGCATTGCAAAAAGTCTGAGGATGCGTTACGTGTCCCTCCCTTCAAAAGGAGCTAATGCTTTAATATATATAATTTGGGCCTATTTGGTTGCAACTTGCAAGCAGGGGATATGTCATCTGAAGTGTCTCCAAATAAGTAAAATTCCCAAATCCTAATGTCCAAAGAATTTCAGAATTCAACTTATTATAACTGAATTTTTGTTTCGTCAGCTCAACAATCTACAACCATCAAAGTCTAATTAAACTGAGAATTATGAATTGTAGGGATGTCCTCCGTATATCTATATTAGAAATGCTCTCGACTCACTTGACCAACAAAAAGCCTATTTGGACAAACTCTATGGACAGAATTTGGGATAAACTGTACATGTGGCGCAACGTGATTGGGCTCTCTCAAAAGTTGAAATGCATTGTCCCAATCAGGTTGCGCCACGTGGATAGTTTATCCCAATTTCTGTTCATGAGTTTGTCCATGTAGACAAACTGACCAACAAAATGCAAATGACCCCACTTTTACCAGAAGATTATGCCGGAGCCCAATCAAGCCCTAAAAACATATTTCTCAAATCTGATGCAATGTGGGCTTGGAGGGATCGCATAAGGTTAGAGGTGACTCGGTCTGTGCTGTGAGCACCGCGCCCACTTTGGTGATGCGCTCATTCACATGCACTACACATTCGTAGGTGTTGGTAATTCATTTTGTAGTTTGAATGAAGCCCGCGCAATCCAATGGGAGAACCATTCGCTGTAGAAATCCCATCGGACGACGAAGACGACATTTCTCCCTTTCACTTTCCCATTCCTTCCAACAACAAGAAGAAGAAGAGAGTGGAAAAACAAGAAGCGCCTCTTCTCATTATCGATGACGACTTCACTCCCAAGAAACCCAACCTATCCCCCACGCCCTCTTTGGTGCCCGACACTCCCTTCTCGATTCCCTCGGAAGGAGATTCTTCCATCGTCAAATGCAGCATTGCCGCATGCTCCGATCGCAGAAGCCGTCCTGCGCCCGAGAGCTTCGCAGGTGAGTACAATCCTCAAACGAAGACCTAACATGATCGCATTACAGTAAAAGAAAATAAACTTCACTGGATTAGGGTTTGGGAAATCGATGTTTGGATGATATGGAATTTGGGTCTTATTGCTGCAGTTTTTGCACCCTTTGCTTATTTAGAGTCAGTCTTTTCAAAAGAGGGGGACATTAGAGATTGAATGATGTCATGGACACAGCAGCAGCTGCTTATGTGAAGGAACCACTCAAAGAAAAAAAAAGCATAGGAAGATTTAGGCTCTCACCTCACTTTTGAGAGGGCATCTTCCTTTCTGCAATGCCGCTCTTCTGGGGGCGGGCGGGCAGGCTACAAAAGAGGAGGAATATGATGATTCTTCTTATTCCTTCGGTTTTTTTTTTTTTGCCCAATTGATGGCTGATGATTCCCCACCAAGTGAAACCCATATAAAATTATAGTAGATTGGCCACTTGAAAGAAACCCTGATTTAGTCTTAGGCCAGCAGGTCCTTAAAGATGAGGAAGAGTTATAAAGATGAATTATTGTGAATGGTAACACACCATGCCTGATTTAGTCTGTAATCCTTCAGACATGTGTCTCAAGAGTTTGTTCATATTAGTGGCACAAAGGAGGATTGTTGGTTATTAAAATGATAGTGAGTGTAGACTCTGAAAAGGTGAAAAAAAGAGTACCCTATTTGCAAGGTTCCTGCAATGTCCCGCATTATTCTCAGAGGACAATGTGCGATTTTTTTTATTTATTTAAATTCTCAGAGGAATTATTTCATACACCAAATGCACCAAGACATGGAATTGGTCTCTGTAGAACATCTATTCAATTATTCTGGAACAACCCGATAGTATGTGCTCATTTCTAGTCATATTGCTTCTTGCAAGTCTTCACATCTCTGCAACATGTACTTTCACTTCTTCTTCTTTCTTCCCTGCCCAGTATATGTAAATTTCCTCTTCTGAATTTGGAAAGATATGTTCAAAAGACACTTGGGGGATACATTCAATATAAAAGCCACTTAGTTTTACTTCTGAATTCTGATTAAAGTTTTTAATGTTTGCTTGTGTTGACGCATTTTGATGTATTCATTTATCATTGATGGTGATTGTGTAGTTCAGTGACAAATTTGGGTGGCCTTTCACTCTTTTTTTTTTCCTCTCCCTGTTTGACAGGAATTTCTGGTTTAATATGTTTGGAATCTGACAATGAGTGTGAAGTTGGTTCGCTACATGGAAGTCCCAAAGAAAAGGAAACCACTAGTGCACATTTTTGCATGGCACAGACCTTAAAAACGAGCTTCTCTGAATCTGCACGTTCTTTTGGTAAAGGTTCTGAAAGTAACTATATTGGATTGTGTTCCCCTAGTGAAGTGGTCTTGGAAGGTACCGATAATGAAGAGTTTGGGCCATTAACTGAAAATTTGGAATTTTTCTACGACCATGGTGGCATGAAAGATAACATTTCTCACTTCGAGTTCACCCCCTCAGACGTTGTTGCTGTTAGCGATTATTCTTTGCCAGGGACTGCTAATGTTATACAGATTGTCGGAGAAAGTCCTACACGCGATGGCCACGAAGATGCGATTTCTCAGGTTTCTCTCTTGATTCACACTGATGTTCATTTTTATTGTTCTATTAATGCGCTTTTGATGTGCACCATTTGAATTATAGTCATTTGACCAATTTGATGTCATCAGTATTGGTAAATGCGCTGTTATATACATTGTACATTGTAAATTATCCTGATGCAGAGCAAGCTACCACTCTACCAATGGTCCCACTCAGCATATTTTTAGTAGCTTCCCAATTTTATTGTAATTAGGATTAGTATTTTAATTTATTTGGTTTCCTAGTTTGATTACGATAGTTTCTATTATCATATTAGGTTTTCTTAGGCCCTAAGTTACTTTGCCTATTTATACTACAATGAAGAGATGATAATGTTAGATTTAGAGTTGAATAAAATTTGGATTTTCCCTTGGAGAGGTTGTTCCTCGTGTTGAAGTCTCTGTGGAGATAGTTTGAGGTGTCTTTTGACACGTGCTTCGGCATCTACGCAAGCCCGAACTCTAGGACCTGCATCATATCCACTACTTATGCTTTTAATTTTTTATCATTCATTATAAGCGCTAATTTGTTATCATCATCATCAAAGCCTTGTCCCAATTATGTTGGGGTTGTCTACTTCTGTTTTTCCATGCTGATCCATCCTGAGCCAAATCCTGAGATAGGTTTCACTTATTAGAATATCTGTTATACTTTATCATAAAATGTACATTTTGTTCTAATTGACTAGGATATGAAATTTAGCTTTGTCAAGGATCATAGACCTAGCACACAATATGATAAGAGGATGTTGTTACCATATGCAAATTCTCTAGAATAATTTTCCAAAGAACATGGAGCTGTTAGTGGGTAGTATTTAGTGACTTCAGATGACTTACCTTTTTAACTGTTCTTACAGATATAATAAGATTGGAGATTAATCTTTGTAACTTCTTGTGGCTTACTAAAAAGGATCATTTTTAAATACTGAAGCCCATCTTAATCCATATGTAAGTACTGGTTTTGGTTTTGGCTACTGATCTAGCAGACTTGGTATTGGTTTTGGTACTGATCTAGCATTTTTTTTTTAATCAATGATCTAGCATCCTTTTCAATATTCAGAAAATTAAGGGGTGCTAAACTTTTGCTTGGTATGAGAATTTTCTCAAGATTGCTTCCAAAGTCAAGATATGCGAGCAACTGTTTACAAAATTCTTTTATATTATCTAAACATCTACCATGATTTTGAGGAAGAGAATTTGTAGAGGAATGAACTCATCTCATATGCTTTGTCCTATTTTCTTTTTGTTTCTTTTTTTCGTTTTCATAGTGAATTTGACTCAAACCTGCAACCTTGTGGTTGTGATGCGACAATGGCACCTTCCTACTATTCTATACCATGCCGTCCTTTTTTTTTTTTTTTCTGAGAAATGCGACATTGGCCATTCGCTGCCCGTGACGCTCCTCTAACTTATAACCAACTGATGCTGACTACGCCCATCCCAATAGCGGAGCCCACACCTTATCTGGGCAGGCCTGTGAGCCCACTGGGCGTGACGCTCCTCTAACTTATAACCAACTGATGCTGACTACGCCCATCCCAATAGCGGAGCCCACACCTTATCTGGGCAGGCCTGTGAGCCCACTGGGCTTCCTGTCCAGCACGCCCATGGTCCATCTGGGGCCTAAGATGTATACGAGGAGATCCGAAGGGAGTTTTCAGCATCGTCGGACACTTTTCCATGGGCTCATCTAGATTTCAAATATCGTTGAAATACTCAAAAGCCTCACACCAGAAATGCCAACCTTTTGTTTGTGTTCACTTGGTTACAGTTCACTGCTGTGTTTCTTCTACATATGTCTATTGTTTTAGTCTTTTAGTTAGTTTTGCACCAATAACTTTATCTTATTTTAAAGGTGGGTTTTTCACAACTCAGTCAGACCAGCGCCTTTCTCTTTCGGCAGTTGGTGTCGTAGTAATCTTCCATTTTTTTACGCTAACTTTTGTTTTACTCAAGTGCAGCATATGATATACCATAAGCCACCTACCCTGCTCTACATTCCATTGATTTTTTGTTCATCAATTATTATAATAGCTGACAAGATATGGGTTATCATTCTGCATTGGATTTAAGCAAGTATTTCTCGGCTGCTATTCAATATTATATGACATTTCCACATCATTAATGTAATGAAACCAATGGTCTGCACACTGTAAAATGGATGCATCTCCCATTCACTTCTACAGTATCCATAACTGGATTTCTTTGTGCTATAGATACAGAGTGATCATGACAAGGAAAATGCCACGTTGGAACAAGTAGGTGATTCCCTAAAGCGGAAAACTAAGAGCAAAGCAGGTAATGTGGAGAAGAAAAGACACAAAGAGGAGGAAATGGCTAGAAAGGAAAAACTGAAAGAAGAAAGAAAACTGAAGAGGGAGGTAAGCAATGCAAGTAAGCTACTGTATTATGGAGTTAACTTCCATGTGGATTTTCTCTGCAAGTTATATCTTAGGTGATTTAGGATGTATTATACAGCAAGAAAAGTTACGAAAAGAAGCTATGAAGGCTGAAGTCGCAGCAATGAAAAAAGTGCAGAAGGAAAAGGAGAAGTGGGAAAAGGGAAAGTTTGCCCTAAAATCCATAGTAGCGGAGATTGATAAAAGAGTAGTTGAAGTAGGGTCGATTGGAGGTATGCAGATCCTTTTTATTGATTTTTTTTTCTTTTTTTATTTATTTTTTACTTGTTCTGCAGATGATCTGTTCTCACAAGTTTATGTGTTAATTTGTTGATAGAATGTTTCACTTTACATTTTTAACGTAGGACATCTCCTTACAAGATTTGCTGAGAAGGGACTCACTTTTCGCGTGACGTCAAATCCAATTGAAAAATCAATTTTGTGGAAATTGGATGTTCCAGACCAAATTTCTGAGGTAATTTAACCCTAAATGGTTCATAAAAAAATGCCTTTTTCCGATTATACGTTTTTATTTTTCCTTTTTTTTTTATTTGTTATGTATTTAACAACCTTCATTTCATGTTTTTGTGATTGATTTCATGATTTTGTTGCCTTCGAGACTGCTAATGTATGTTAGATTTTAGCATCTTGATTTAGAACTCAGTTCTTTCTGTTTATTCTACTTTTATCATGATGTTTGGTCTCCAAAGACACAATATTATACCAAAATGGTCGGACTTTTTTTTATGTTAGATTTCTGAGTTGTCAAAATCCAGTGAAGGAAAGTGCATTCAGTAGGACTGACTTGCTGACATCTATTGTGTACTTTTAAGTTGAACTCTCAAGAAAGCCAGAAGACTGCAATTTTAGATGGGTTAATGATGCAAGCCCTAGGATTAGGGCTTGCGTAGATGCCGAAGCACATGTCAAAGACACTTTAAATAATCTCCGCAGAGATTTCTAACACGAAGAACAACCTCTACCAGGGAAAATCCCAATTTTATTCAACTCCCACATATGAGATTATCATCTCTACATTGTAGCATAAATAGGCAAAGTAACTTGGGGCCTAAGTTAAACCTAATATGATAATAGAAACTATCCTAATCAAACTAGGAAACCAAATAAATTAGAATACTAATCCTAATTACAATAAAATTAGGAAGCTACTAAAAATATACTGGGTGGGACTATTGGTGGAGTGGTAGCTTGCTCTGCATCATTCCCCCCAGGTTGAAAGAAGAGGTCGATCTCGAACTTGAGTCTTCTTCAAATTGCCTCTGTATATATGATGTACGCGAAGCACTTCCTTTGTAGCATGGGCCCTTGATTTCTTCTTTAGTGATTCTGGCTTCTTTGGATGGAGAGTAACTTCCTTTCCACCGTGCATGAAGGTATACGTGTTGTTTCGCATCCCATGAGTGCCATTCTTGTCATACATCCATGGGCGACCAATATGATATCTCCACTGTCCCTTGGTAGTACATTGCACGAAATTGTATCTTTGTAATCATTACCAACTGCAAAAGTAACCTGACATGTATTTCACACTTGTGCTTCATCACCTGTCCTTAGCCATTTAACAAAGTAGGGACGATTGTGCTTATAAACCTTCAACTTGAAGCGATCAACAAGAGTTTGAGAGATAATATTCTCACAACTTCCACCATCAATCACAACGGTACAATTTTGCCCATGTAAGGTACCTGTGGAACGAAAAATAGTCTTCCGCAACCATTTCTTCTTAACAATGGGTATAGACTCTTGTTGCACCAAGAGAAGTGCACCATCTGTTTCAGCTGCAATTTCCTCTACTTCATCGGATTCTTCACTTTTAAGATTTTCTTTTGTTTCCGGTTCTTCTTGTGCACCTTCCATTAAATTGATCCTTTTTGGGCATTCAAACGCACGATGACCCTTTTGCTTACAATGAAAACATTTGAACTTGCTTGGATCTTCAAACTTGGAGGAAAACTTTTCTGAAGAACTTGCACTTGGATTGAAGTCTGGCTTTGCTGGGGTCTTTTGTGTAGGCCATTTAGACACACTAAACTTTCGAGCTTGATAATTAGCAATGTCCTTAGCTTTGATGGCATGTTGGATGATCTTATCAACATTATCAAAATTCTTAAATGTAAGGATATGTTGTATGTCAATGCGCAGCCACGAAAATATCGGTTAACCAACACATCATCATCTTCATTCAAGCCACAACGAGCTTGCATGGTTAGGAACTCCTCAGAATATTCAATAACAGTTTTGGAACCTTGTTTCAAATCTTGAAAACTTGAACGAAGATCTCTTGAATAATTCACATGGAGGAATTTTTGCTTCAACAAATTCTTTATCTCGATCCATGTGTCAACGGGGTCAATATTTTGATTTCTTCTTTTCTTATGCAACTTGGCCCACCAAATCGCAGCATAATTGCGAAATCGAGTTGCCACCAGTGTAGCCTTATGACCATTCGTCATTGGCTTGTGTGCAAAAATATTTTCAACACACTAACCAATCCATGAATTCATCTGGTTTTAATTTTCCATCATGCTCGGGAATCATGAGTTTAATACCCAAATCACGATCAACATTGACTGCATGTGGATCTCGTTGATTCCGATTATGTCCTCCATCAGCTCGATGATTATCCTCACGCTGATTAGTTTCTAAAGTAGTTAATCGGGTTTCAATCCTTGCAAGAGTGTCTTGCATTTGAACCATCATTGTGGATAGTTGATTAACATTTGCTGATAATTCCGCAACGGTTCCCCTCAAATTATCATCATTATTAGAGGAAGACTCCACTTCTACATGCTTTTTGGGAGGCATTTTGTTTAATGCAAATTCAATTTTTTTTGACTGACCTGATGTGTAGATCTACTCTCCATGAACACAATGGCGAATACTGATCTGAAATCTTTCGGCGGATGGCGTTTATATTGTGAAGAGAAGATATAACCGTCGATCACGCAAAATCTGCCTTTGATCGGATCTTGGAAAATGGATCTTGGGCAATCGGGTCAGAACTGATGCAGGCCCAAAATCTACCGGACCTGAACTGAACTGGAACTTCTGCAATGGGCTCCTTGTATGAATGGGTCAAGAGTCACGTGTGGGCTGAACTGGAGATTAGACCCAACAACGTTTGACTTGGGTATTTCGAAGAAGAGGGTTGCAAACCCTTGTTTTGCGATCTTTGTTAACAAAGAGAAGGAGGATACCGGGAGGGTGATGGTGTGTAGGGAGAGAGCGGCAGAGACGGTGACAGCAACAGCAGCGAGGGTGGTGCGACGGTGAACGATATGCTCTTCTTCTCTCTCTCGCACTCTGTTTTTTTTTTGGGGTTCAGGATGAAAGGAGTGCAGCGATGGGTTTGGGTTGGGCGGATTAGGTGTGGCTAGGGTTTGGGGATGTTGGTTTTGGTGGGAATTGGATTTTTTGGGCAGTGGCTTGATGGGAGGGCCATTTGTATTCGATGAAGGGACTGGGTGGATGGTTTTGTCGACAGTGAGTGGGGTTTCCACAGGGAGGGCCGATGATGGTACGGGGATGGAAAGGGGGATGTACAATGGATATGCTCTGATCGGTGACCGGAGATGGATCGGAGTGACGTGGATCTTCGCTCTGATACCAACTGATGCAGGCCCTAGGGTTAGGGCTTGTGTAGATGCTGAAGCACGTGTCAAAGACACTTCAAATTATCTCCGCAGAGATTTCTAACACGAGGAACAACCTCTCCCAGGGAAAATCCCAATTTTATTCAACTCCTAAATCTGAGATTATCATCTCTACATTGTAGGATAAATAGGCAAAGTAACTTAGGGCCTAAGAAAACCTGATATGATAATAGAAACTATCCTAATCAAACTAGGAAACCAAATAAATTAGAATACTAATCCTAATTACAATAAATTAGGAAGCTACTAAAAATATGCTGGGTGGGACCATTGGTGGAGTGGTAGCTTGCTCGCATCAGTTAAAAGGGACATAAATTTAGATACTTTACCTAATTGAATCAGTATAATGCTAAGAAGCACGGACATGAACACGAGACACGGACATGGACACGACACGACACGGACACGTCGACACGGCATTTCTAAAAAACATAGGACACGGACACGTCGGGGACACGTTAATATTTAATAATAATAATAATAATAATAATAATAATAAAATCTAATCATGTCTAATCGTATACACGGACACGAACATGCCGACACGGCAGACTATGATGCACAGATACGTCATGGATACGGCAAGGACACGCCATAGACACAGCGGGGACACGGATTTTACACATAAAAAGTGAAGTATCGGATACGATACGACACGATACATTGCCCATTTTGAAGTATCCATGCATCATAGACAGCAGATCTTCTTTTTCTTCTTCTTTTGTTAGGGCTGGATGAACGAATGGGGTTTTTTCTCTTTCATTTAGGGCACGTTTGGCAAAGGGCGTAACAGAGGAATCCTCTTCATTTTCTGTGGTTTTGAGGATTTTCCATGTTTGCTTGGGAGAGGATTTTGAGAGGAAAGACATGAGTTTTCTTCTCATGTGAATATTTGCACAATCAGAACCCCACCCCCCCCCCCCCCCCCATCGGACCAAAGGATTCCTTGAAAGAGTGGAAAGGCGGAGCTACAATGCAGCTACAGTGCCGGAGACGGTAATGTGATCTTGGCCGGTTTTTGCATTTTTAATGCATCTTTTGGATCCCACAATCAAGATTCAAACCGTTAATAATGTTTAAACAATCCAAAACGGCCATGTCACCAAATTTCAGCCGTTGATTCATCGTAGATCTTGAGATATATGCAAATCTGTCCAAACTGTTAGATGACCAAATTCTGAGATCTGCTGGGCCAAAATCGGGATGGAGACCAGTCCCTTTTTTTCAATTTTCTGGTTCTTGTGGGCCCCATGATCATGATCTGAACCGGTAGTTATTTCTACAAGGTCAAACACGGCTATTTGACCAAATTTCAACCGTTGATCTTTACAATATCTTGAGATATTTGCAAAAAAGTCCAGGTACTAAAATATTAATTTCTTAATCCTATGGGCCCCCTTTGCATGATCTGAACCATTCAGAATTTCTAGATGACCACAAACAACTTTAAGGTGAAAGTAGAGGTCTTGATTGTTCATGGATTTTAGAAATTTTTATAAAACATATTTATAACCATTGAATCATACATTCTACAATTTATAGGAATCCTCCCTCCATCCAAACATGGAACTTTCTTTGGGAATCCTACTTGAGGATTGTGGCTTTCTTTGGAGATGGAGAGAATCCTCTAAATAGCGGATTCTTCTACGTTTACCAAACGTGCCCTTAGGGTTGGACGGATGAATGGGGTTTTTTTTTCCTCTTTTGTTTAGGGCTGGGGCTGGATGGACGAATTAAAAGAGCCCCTTTTTCCTCTTAAGCTATAACTTTTTACAAACAACCCCCTTTTCTTTCTTTTTTTTACTCTAAATTTAATTTTTTTTCCAATTAAAAGAGGCCAACGTGTCCATAACGTGTCCCAGCATGTCCCCAACGTGTCCGGAATATAAAATATTAAAAAAAATAAATATGATACTCTTTTTGGCGTGTCCGACACGTGTCCAAGCGTGTCTGGAGCATGTCCGTGTCCGACACGTGTCGGAAACGGACACGACAGCCCCGGAGAGGTGTCCGTGCTTCCCAGGTATAATGTATTGGTATTCAGATTTCAGTGTAGGAGGATGCATACTTAGGCTTAATTCTCTCTAGTTTATTGGTGCCTAATACTCCAGATATTTAATATAATGAGCTCATTGAATTGACATTTGAAACTATCCCACCATTTCCTTTTGATATGATAACTGATGGCTTCATTAAATTGCTAAAATAATACAAAGCTGATGAGTCCAAACAAAATATTGAAACAATCAGGTTCAAGAAAAACGATAAGATCACTGTCCCACCTGCTTCTCCATAGATTAAAGTTGTAGATTCCTACAAATTCTTTAGATGACAAGGCTGAAAAGATTATTGAAGCCTACCTTGATTGCAACCTTATACGTTGACTGCAAGCTAGGCCTACTTTCTGTTAGAACTACCTACTCCTCATTGTCAGGAATTGGAAATGTTGATGATGATTGGAACTACTCCTTAGTTTCATCTTATGTACTCATTTTTAATTATAATCTTTCTTGTGGCTCCACACATTCATCTTCGCATGTGCATCACAAACACATGTACTTTAAATTCTCATTTCTTCATTGCCAAACATTCAGCTCCCATATAATAGAGCATTGCTATTTGTCCTCTTCTAAAAATGCTTCTAAAACTGAAGTGGCACTTGACGATCACTTAACACTCCATTAACTTGTCTCCACTTCGTCCACATTTCGTTAATCTTATTTGTGACATCCAACTTAGATCGTCTATTTATTTTTTCCCTAATAATTTATCCTGGATATTGATATCCATTATACTATGGCACCAAGTTATTTTCATTTTTAAATAACTTATCTTCTCTACTATCATATCTACTAAAGTTGCACTCCATACATTTTCAGTATTTGATTTGCTAATTTTCAACTCATTTATGATTTGACTTCGAAGCCTTTCTCTAAAATTCTATTATGTTATTTGCCTAGTTTCTTATTTAACTGGTTTTGTGTATGACATACATATCCTTGTTCTTTTGAGCTGCAATAAAACAAGTAATTTATTAAACAGGCAGCTATCACAAGAGAGAAATTCATTTAATAGATAAGTAAAGGTACTATATCACCTGTATCTGCCTTTTTGTTGTCTTTAACCAATGCAAATACATTGCATTAAGCCAACCCTTAATGCAATCCAACTTCAACTGGGAACTCAATTGTCTCCTCAGTCCTCACAAACAGTTTGCTTTCTTGTTGCTATCCTTTCATGCTTGTCATGTCTTTTATATAGACCTTAAAAATGTAGAATTTCTATTAACTTTTAAATGTAAATATAATTTCTATATAAGCATTGAGGATGCATTTAGTATTCAATATTTGCCCATTAACCTTTTTCTATGTTCGCATTTTTTTTTTTTGGGTCAGTAACATGTAAATTAGATTAACTATATTCACTTTTTTTTTTTTCACAAAAAAAATCATTCATTTCTTTCTATCACTTGACAAGTGTCATCAGTCATTGTGCACCAGAAAGTGGATGGTAAATCGGTCAATTACACACAGCCAATTTAACCTAAGTAATCCATGCACCGATAAGTATGTATACTTCTACACCAGCATCGTTCTCTTGTATCCTCAATTCATCACAATTTGCTGGTTTTTTATTGCTATTTATAATCTAAGTGTGGAAAGAGTAGGGGTATGTTTCAATAATGGTCCCGAAGTCATCCTTCTTGAGTAATCAAAAATAATAAAAAAAAGTCATCCTTCTTGCAGTAATATTTTTGAAAGTTTGAGTTCATACCAACACAAGAAAATGATAATTTCTTTAGGTTAATATTATTGTTGAGTTATATTGTTGTAGTTTTTCGTTTTACTGCATCGTCATCTTTCTTCCGTGCTTCTAGTTATGCATGATGCTATATTATTTGGATTCTATTTGACTCCTGACTTCAGTGGTGGACATGTCGCAGCTTACATCTAAGGGATCAGAAGTTCCATATGTTTTACTTGTATACGAGGCAGATGAATTTTGCAACCTTGTCATCAATGATATTCTCAAAGATCATGTTTCAATAGTTCAAAATTATTATCCAACTTATACTATTTGCTTCCTCACTAATAAATTAATGGCGTATGTCAACAAAAGGTGAGGCCACCTTACAGTGAACTTCTTCAAATTTTTTTTCTCTTTTTGTATGCAGTAAAATTTTGTTCTTTTACTCATTTGAAGATGTGCACATCAAGTTATGTCACTGTTTTTACTTGTATCTACTTTGACTTTTGCATTTGTATCTACTTTGTATTGTGAGCAAGTACAACCTTGTTCCCTTATATTTGTCACAACATGTATAATCTCTGTAGGGAGGAAGGGCCAAAAACTCAGGAATCTGGAGCCCTACTCATTTACATAGTATTTGGACATCCTATTGTGAATGATTTTGATACTGGTGTTCTTACATGCTCGACTTTAGTAGATGACTCGCCCTCATGAATGACAGCTTATGAAGTGGTAAAATGTGCATAGTGACATGGTGGGAAAATGCTGGACAAAACTGGAGTTTTGAAGTGGATGACATCCATGCTTTGGTTATCAACAACACATCTGATGGTCGTGCATTTATAATTATGTCAATTATGAAGATGATAACACCAATTTTCAAAGGCCATTTTGACTATTTGTATAGCCTAGAAATATGGGCATACTCTTAAAATCATCTTATAGTAATCTGATGCTGGTGTATTTGGGAACACATAACTTTCATAAGAATGGAGTCTTAGTATAGTGGGGCTATTAGCCTATTACAAAGACAAGTTAAAAGCATGAGAGCATCCCATAGAGGAATCCTCTTTATTTATTTATAAAGAATGGGATGAAAAACAATACACTAAAATATAAAGTTTGGGAAAGCTTTATGACTCATTTTGCAAGACCAAGTTTTTTGGGAAAAATGGATATCCATATCCATTTACACGACATTATTGAAATTCAGAGCTTGGTGCCTTTATCAATAGATTTTTGTATCACTGAGGCCACAACTTAGTTATAGGCTGCCGTGCAACTTGGAAATATATAACAAATGAAATTATTGAGGGAATGGTAATAAGCGTCGAACCACCCATTGCACATGAAGAAAGTTGCACCGCAATCCCATTCGATACAAAAATGCTCCTTGCCTCTTTACTCTAATGCTTTTCTTACCTCCTTTTCTCTCCTCATTTTCTCACCAATGCCTTTTCTTTTCTTTGTTCTTTGTGTTTTGATTTTTTCCCTCCTCTTTTCTCTTCTTTTTGATTTTTTAAAAAAGTGATTACAGTATTTTATTGCATGAAAAACCGAGAGGCTAAGAACAAAAAAACCCTTTTAAACCACCACACAACCCAAAAGGAACGGGAACCTCAACCTAATATAAAATAGTAAAGAAAAAAATACATACATCCGGAACTTGCTACATGGAATATGAGAACTTTGTCAGGAAAGGGTATGAAGTTGGTCGATAAAATGAAAATAAGAATAATGTAGTTTGTTTGCTTGAAACAAGGTGGAAAGAAGGGATTGATGGCTACAAACTTTACTAGAAAGGAAAGAACAATGCCAGAAATGGAGTAGGTAGTAGTAGATAAGGATTTGAAAGAAATGATTATGGGGGTAAAGAGATTAGGTGATAATAACAATTAAATTAGTGTTGGAGGATAGCAATTAAACTAGTGTTGGAGGAAGATACACATATCATTAGTGCTTATGTACCCCAAGCAGGATCGGATAAAAGTATTGAGAAACAATTTTGGGAGGAGATGAATGGTTTAATATGAGAATTTTCAATTAGTGAAAAGATTTTCCTAGGATGGGACTTAAATGGGCATGTAGGAAAGGATATTAGAGGGTATGAGAGAGTGTTGAATTTTGTGTTGGCCATTGACCTTGTAATAACATCTACTTTAAAAAGGGAGGAGCATTTAATTACGTATAAGAATGGAAGTGTGGAACTAATAGGAGCCAAATAAACTTTTTCCTTCTTAGAAAACATGAACGACTAACTTGTAAAGACTGTGAGGTTATTCCTAAAGATAGTTTGACCATACAACATAGGATAATAGTTTTACATGTTTGCATTAGAAGTAGAAAGAATGGGTAGTAAATGAAACGTCCTGTAAAACAAGTGAGGGGATTTGAAAAAGGAAAGGACACCAATAGTTAAACGTAAAAGCTTTTTTATTTGGAGCTATTTCTGATGATAATTGCAAGTGTTGGGAATTTCTGACTCTGTTGTCATATCATGTCTTGAGAGCATTTGGAATTCTCTGTTTGAATGCTAAAATTCTAAAAACCAACTTCTTGAATCACTTGGCCTTTGGAATGCTCAAAATTTCAGTTCCTGAATGCTGGACTATACTCCAACATTTTGAAAACTACTTGGGGAACAACATCTAGAGAATTCATTTCTACCTAGACAAGAATTCTTAGAATTCCCTAACCATACAGGCCCAAATCGATCAAGGGGGAATGAAATTTGGGGGGAAAAACTAGGGCAACGTAGAACCAAATGGATGAAACAAATATAGTTGGGACAAGGCTTTGATGATGATGATGTAGAACCAAATGGCCGACTTTATTTAGAATATACGTGTCGTGTCATTTTTGGGTTTGGCTAGGCTGTAATTCTGCTTAGCTCTTCTTTGGTCTTCTTTTATCTGGAGTAATAAAATCCCCTCTGTGTGTTGGCGCCGTGTCTCGAACCCATGACCTAATGATCTACACCATCAGTTTAAACCGTTGAGCCGAGGTAGAGATAGGCAACTAAGCAATAAAATTCTCATAGAGGTGGTGGCTGACAGACAACTAAGTAATGTCTTGTCCAAGTGAGGCATAGTGAATATATAGGCACCAGCTTGAGCGGGAGTGCTATGAAAGAAGATGATTTTTTGTAAATATGGGAAAATTATGGACTATTGTGCAAATATATAGTACATGGAGGTTGTGGTAAATTCAAGAATCTCAATAAAATATATACATGCAAGTGGTAGCCCTGCAGTTTTTTTTTTTACCGAATTCTTTCTCCACTCTTATTCTAGTATGAAATACCTTTTGTGAAAAAAAAAAAAATGATGCCTTACAATATTGTTGAGTGAAAGGGAATTCACATTGCTGATTTCAGTTATTTGAGATGAGGGTCTTTGATGATGATGGTATTCTACTTTGTCAGATTTTCACCTCTAAACATATTATGACATTCTTTGTAAATGTTCTTTGATATCCATTCTAAGGCCAACCTTTGCTTTTTGTTTGTTTGTTTGTTTGTTTGTTTTTTTTTTTTTTTTTCTACAATTGAGTCTGTGTATTATTCAAATTTTCATAATGGTGTTACTAGTGGTAATATGGACATTGGTATGTTTTGCATTTTTGAACTTTTTGACATCATCTAGGGAGCAGGCCCAATACAAGAACCCCTCAAATAGTTGGAGACGCCCACCAGTAGATGAGGTTTGGCATCCTCTTAACTCCCCAAGTATTAATGATGCATTATATTTTTGGGATTCCCAAATACTAAATGTTTATATATGTATTTGAAAATTGAGCTTCTAGGTGCTCGCAAAATTAGCTGTTGATTTTGTTAAGGTGCATTCGAGGCAATGCAGAGATGAATCTGAACTGGCTGAACATGTTGTTGGTTTAACAAATAGCCTCGCCACTTGCCAATTTAGGTGAGGTTTTCGTGATTGGTTGTTTATCTGAATCCTTAGGATCAGGATTCATCTTTCTGGTTCTCTTTGTAGTTCTCTATATTGTTGTGACAAGTAATGAAGCTTGTGTGTTAGCACTATTACACATTTGTAAGTACCAGGCTACTGGGCCTTGCCTTATTATTATTTTAAACAATTGTAGCCTAAAATCTTTTACCCCTTACTATTTGTGTTCATGGATGAAAATATCAGCCGCTACGCCAATATATCGATTGTAGCGGTGGTCACCGCCACGCTACGACTGATTTAGCGGCTGTCGCACCTGTAGCGGCCACTACGTCCGCTACAGGGCCGCTACGGGGTGAGAAAAATTCCTGGTTTTCATATTTTTTTTAAAATGCATAATAAGACTTATTTCTTTTATTCTTCTCTCCAAATAACATTTCTACACAACTTTTCTACCCTTTTACGTTTAAAAGAACACCAAAAAACATATGATCTTGCCGTCAATATAGAGAGTTCTTCTCCTTCTTCTCTAAGTACATCCTATTAGACACCCCCTTTGGTAGATGTATTTTTTTTCTCTAGGTACTCTTTAAGTCTTGATTTCATGACATAGTTTTTTCTTTTATGAGCCTTTCATTAGTTTCTAAGTTAGCATAACTAAGCAACATGAACACATGTGAAAAAAAAATCATTACTATTATTTTCTATTTATATTATACAGCGATATATGACCTCATACAATGAGGGGCCTTATCTTAGTTACTTTTGCAAAAAAAAAAAAAAAAAACATTTTCTCTCATTTTCCAATATTCTAGATTTTCTACAATTTTTTCATATTTTTTTGACGATTTTTCCAAATCGCACCGTGGCGCCACTACGCTACGTAGCGCCCGCTATGTAGCGTTTTAGCGGTGGGCCGCTACGCCTGCTGCTACCGCTATTTTCATTCTTATTTGTGTTCATATGTGTTTTTGTACAACACGTCCACTTTTTTAAAAGATAGGTTATTGTTGTTACATAAAAGGTAATTTGGGAAGAGACACGAAGTGAGGCTGATTTTGATGAAATAATATAGATCATTTTTAGATTGAATCAAAGGTTGTAGTAATAATGTCCAACAAAAAACAGGCAGTTTTGACCAAACCATCTGGCTGAAAAATTCATGAAAAATGGGAATCCTTAGAGAGAATTCTGAAAAACCGGAATAGATCTAACATGTATAAGTAAATATTAGATCATGGATATTGAAGAGGAATATAAATATGGTATTTTTCTCTTCCTCTGCAGATACTACTGGTATAGTTTAACTCCTCTTTCCCCCCTTAAATTAGCAGCTTTTGAAAGCTTAGTATCAATTAATTCTCTCGGTCTATAGAATATTATGGACTTACTCGTCATTTTAGTGTCCATCTAAGTCACTATCAAAGTTGAGCGGGCTTTATTAGTGCTCATAAAGTCATAATATTGACTTTCATTTCCAGCAAGGGTAGTTTTGAAAATTTTTTTGTTGTGCTTTTGTATATTGAAGAGCGTATGTTCTTTCTAAATTTATTCATAAATATGTATTAACAATAACAATGTTATGTTCTTTTTGTTTCTTCAGGCCACGATTTTGTTTTCATGGAAGCTAACATGGTTTTGAAGCCCTGTCAATCAATTGACTAGGATATTCTTGTCTTCTTTCTCCAAAGTTCTCATTTCCTTTCTGTCTACGATAATGGTCCCCACACATTGATTAATGATCAGCTGCCATGTATCTTATTTTGGGCCCCTGATACAGATAAATATATTGATATCCTGAACAACCTACTTATATGATTCCTTGGATCTGTTTGTCTTATGACTCTTATCTTATCTTTACTTCCCAATATCTGAGCTGTGATGTCCTTTAGATTCTTTCAAGAGATGCAAACAATTATTGAGTGGTTTATAACTTTCTTGTTAGTTCATTTTTTTCGATATTATTGACCAAGTTGACTACTAATGCCTGAAATATATATTTTTTTTGATCAACTAAATGCACCTATGTTTACTTGCAGGAAACAATTGACACGGCTATCCGTAAATGCTAATGGATCCCTCATACCTAAGGATTTCATTGACAAAAACCTAATAAAAAAGAGTGTGTGGTGAGTCGTTGTCTACTGGACTGAAATGATAATAGATGCACCCATATATTTTTTTCTTTTTCTTTTTTTAATTTTTTTTTTCCTGTTGACTCTCTTAGACTTATATAAATGCTCTTTCTGTTTATGATGGATATTTCTTTTCCCTCTTTCTGCTTCTTTAGTGAATTTGTCTACAACTTTGTGAGTCGCTTTGTTCATAAATTGCCATTGGCTTTTCTCAATAAAATGGCTTACAAAATTTTGTCAAGATTTAGTCCCTAAAATGTCAACTCTATCTGCAATGACTTGGTGCACACCGAAAGTCACAAGGCATGTGGAATTAGAGCTAATCACTTAATAGGCCCTATATCAGATGCATATTTACTAGAAAACTGCACTTTAAAACCATTTGTCTAGAAGACTGCGAGAGAAGGTTTTGTTGACCTTTCAGAAGTTTCTGTTTATCAACCCTTGTAATCTTCCTTGTTAGGGCCTTAGGCCAGAGAGTTTATCCACCTTTTCAAAATGTTAATGTGATAGGAACCAAAATGGCTCTCACAAGTAGAACACAAAAAAATCTCCAAGATGGGAGTAAGAACTCTTTATTATGCACTGCTCAGAATTTGGCGTTTCCAGTTCGTACTGATGGAGCCCACATTTTCGAGATCCAAAATGTTAAGAGTGATGGGAACCAAAATGGCTCTTACACCAGCAAAAACCCTAAAAAATGGGAGTCAGAACTCTTCAATAAGTGGCCAGAGCTGATGCTTGAGAACAAGTATGTGTAGGAAAGGAGCAAATCAGGGCTCCGATGAACTAGATTGGTTTAATGGAAAAGCAACAATCAGAGGGGTTGTGAGCATTTGGCTAGCAAGGCTAGCACCAGAAGGCCTGCGGATGGATCCTCCGGGAAGAATCCTGCAAGGTAGTTCAGGTAGCTCTGTGTGTTCCGGAGGATTAGAAGGAGCATTATCTTGTAACTTTGTGGTCTTTATGAACTACGATGCCCAAATACAGATATGATATAGACACGAATGTGGGGAGTGGGGATACGACTCTACATTTTTGAAAGTCTAGCACAAATATGGATACAACTGCCCTAATTCTTGCTTTGCAACATTTCTGAATTAATGAAATCATCATTGTTTACATTCCTTTCCAACTTTTTTTATGTTGAAAAGTAAGAAAACTAGAAGGATTATGAAATATTGGGCCTGTTAAGTAGGGTAGTGCAGTATGAGTAGTTGCGTACTCATACTAGTGTTGTATTGGTCAGACCGATGCACTCAGCATGTCCAAGTGTCCAGCCATCATAGTTTATGAAGCTATGCATTGAGGGTTTACAAGAACTAGAATCATGGCTAGAAACTTTTAGGGGAAAAATATCGGTCACCATTGAAACCCTTGATGTAGATACTGTGTGGATTCAGTTGCTTATTATGGAGTACTGGAAGTGCTATAATGCACTGTTGGGACAGAGTCAAACAAGATTAAATCAGTTGCTGTGGGTGTCTAGGTTGTCCTTGAAAACGATATATACTGGTTGTGCCAGTACGTCCGTTATCACGATGAATCTAAATGAGATAAAAAAAAACTTCCGAAAATATATCCAGAAAATTCAGAATAAGGGAAAATGCTAGATTTGATGCTTATTTTCATTCAGATGCTTCATTTCATACGAGTCATGTATTGCTTATGATTTTAAAAGAACAATACTAACATTTATGTTCCCCTATATTTGCGTTACTCAGGCATCTTAAGATCTAATAAAATACTAAAGTCAAATGGTTGAATCAAAATTTGATCACTATCTAGCACGTATGGAGTATGCAGTATCATGAAATGATCAATCATGTACTATGTACTATGCAGCATGTGCTATTCTAGCACTTAGTTACTACAGAGTACTAATTACTAAGTAGTTAGTGCTTACGACTAATTAGTTAATAACCATATTTAGATCTAAGGGATTCATCTATGGAATACATAAATTTAGGATTGGAAAACAGTAATGAAATAATTTTTGTGAACAAAGTGAAAAAAAAAATTTTCTCTCTTAAAAGTCCCTAGATTCTTTGATTTTTATGAAAATAATAAAAAAAAAAAAAGAAAAGTCAACGCCCCAAATTTTGTTTGTATAAGAGAATCTATGCTCCAAACATGCATTATGAATGATACTGAGATCATTCCTATTCAAAACAAAACAAAAACAAAAAAACCTAAAATTTTTGCTCAAATTTAGAGATTTTCGTATCTTAAACGAAAGCCTTCAAGTTTCGGGTACTGTCTTGGCTTTGATTCTTCAACTTTTAAATGTTTTTCCTTAGATTTCTTGGAGTTAGAAGGCACAAAACTCCTCACTATATCTCCGTTACAAAAGAAAATAGAAAAGAAAGGTTTTCTGGCTTTAGAAGGTTTATACCGGGCATATCCGATTCCCCCGATTTATTTGCCAATGCGCTCTGACAAGCTTGTGAATGGAGATAAATTGCAAAAAGCGCCACAGTCTAGACTGTTACTGCCAATTTATCGGCAGATATGTATCATCTTTGAAGGCTGCTTTTATGATTGTTATTTTTGTCATCCTTCTACATATTTGTTTCTGGAACCTTGGCTGCCTTTTGTCTTGGACTGGTTCTTCAATACCTCTCTTAATGATATCAATCATATTCTTAAAAAAAAAAAGTGCAGAAAAGAAAGGTGAAAAGTTGGATGGAAAGCTTTGATGTCATGATTTCTTGGAGATAGTGTGAATGGATCACAAAAAGTTAATACTTACTATGACAACATTTTGTATAACTGGACCATGGATCCCTTTTGTTCATACTGCAAACTCCAAATCAATTTTATAGAGTTACGAGCCAGGTGATGGGACGAACAGGAACCCATTCAGTACGTGAGTTGCTCTTGTACATGTGATTCAGACTATTAATCACAGTTCAATGTATACAATTGTGCCCTCAAAATAGTCTTCAAGTGGAAGAGCCTGGTTTCTTACTAATTTACAGTTTTTAACTTCATTTTTATTCTTAACAGCAGCTGAAACTTCCATTAGAAAGAGTTAGAAAAGTGTGCCTCAAAATAGTCTTCGAGCGGACGAATTTAGTCTTTTATTAATTGTGACAGCTTTTGTAATTCATTTTCATTCTTTCTTATCTGAAAATTTCATTAGGAAGTGTTAGAATCTTCCTTCATGGGTACTTATAGGCATCATTTATGATGAAATGCAGCTAGTCATTCCTGTCTGCTAAAAGTATTCATGGAACGATGTAAAAATGGCTTGCAGTAGATATGATTTTAAAGAGTATGCTCATTTGCATCTGCTACTATGCACCTTTTTTTTCTTGACAATGGTCTTCAAATGCAGGTTGAAAGCATTAGTAGCCATACCAAAAGTGCAGCCCAGATTTGCTGTTGCCATCTGGAAGAAATATCCGACTATGAGATCCCTTTTGAATGCATATATGGACCCTAGTAAATCAGTAAGTAGATAGTTATTTCACAAATTATGACAAAACTGGATTCTATTCTTGACCTTCATTTTTGCATGACAGGTTCATGAGAAAGAATTCCTGCTTAAAGACTTGAGGACAGATGGGTTGCTGGGTCAGGAAGAGAGGAGAGTGGGTGAAATTTGTTCCAAGAGAGTGTACAGAATACTTATGGCTCGAAGTGGTAACATTAAAACTGATGAAGTTGAGGACGGAGCTGACTTCTTTTGAGTGCTAAGGCACGTTGACCGACTGGCATTGCTTATATCGGTTGGATGTGGGGGAGGCGGCACTCTCACTTGGCTGTTCACATTGAGCGCAGTAATGTATTCACTGGATACAATGATTGCTGCGAATTGAGATTTGAATGTAACTCTACGTGAAGGCCCCTTATGAATTGACAGTTGCCCTGCATTCAGCTTGTTAGTAACCCTTGGTTACCAACTATGAATGGAAACGGAGGAGCTTGCTTAATTGGTAACTCAGAATATATCCAAACACGTGAACCTCACTTACATGTAAGCATACTTGCACTTGGTTCACAAAGATTTAAATGCCCCCAGTTCAATTATTGACACTATTATCTACTGTTTACTTTGACAAATTGCTACCATACCAAGCTAGTCGCCCCTCCTAAAGAGGGTGGGTGGCTGGAGGTGGTACGTTTCTGGATAGGCCCGGGCGAAAATCTTGTCCCCAGGCTTTCCCATTTAGTCTTAGGCCCAAACCAGGCCTTGCTATGAAAGGCAATCCTGGCCCAGCATGTTTGCTTATTATCTAGGCCACTTGTGTTAGATATGTTGAGTCGGGATCCTCTTAAGGCTTTGACTTGTAGAAATTTTCACAATTTTTGGGTAATTCACTGGTGAAGTGGTTTGAGGTAAAGGTTCAAATTGAGATACATGAAAAGAGGAGGGGTCAAATAAAAAGGTTTGCATTTTAAAATTTACCTTCTTGACATTTTGTGGTACGAGAGTTTTGACCTTTCTTGGATAAAATAATGAGGGTTATTTTTTAATTTTATTTTTTGTCATTTAGTGGAATGAGAGAGTGACTTTTAAAAAAATTTATATAAAAATATTAAGTGATTTTTGAAATTTGCTATTTTTTTTTAATATGAGCCCTCTTTTTTTTTTTTTTTCCCTCACTTTAGTTCACTCTAAAATGAATAAAACTTTACAATAGGGTTTACCTTTTTTTTTTTTTTGATAACGCAGGGTTCCCAGCCCTTTGGGCCAGAATAATCCCTACGGGCCCAGGAGAGAAAGCCGGATAAAATTTCCCTGTAGCCCCAGTGTGATAGTGCAGTTTCAAACCCACAGCCTCCGGGTGTAAATCGTGATCCTAGGCCAACTGAGCTACCCTTTGAAAATCTAAGCCACTCAAATAAATAACCTCGCATTGCATGATGTCTGCAAAGCTTACTTAGTAGTAGTTATTTCCACTTAAAATTGACACCTTTAATTAAAAATGTGATTGGCACAATCTTATGCATGTTCTTTAACCATGCTTCTATCAACCAGTCAATCTTACTGTAAAATTTTTGGAAATGCGCTCTAAGCTAAGAAGCCTTTAGTTTTGAGTAGCTTGGATTTTTAATAGGTGGGCCCAGTATGGGTTCCACACCTTTTTACCTCTAAATTCTCTAAACGAAGGCTCACAGGATTCAGACTCAGATATGTCGGGCCTAAAGTTTTGCAGTATAACATTTCAATCAAATAGGACATCCGGGCTAGAAAATGAGTTTTCCGGCTATATTTGTCAGGCATCCGATCTTCTTATTCCCTCCCAATCTGCATCTCACCTCAACCAGACTCTCTCCCTCTCCCCAGCCCCTGTACCCGATCTCTCGGTTCTCAACCCCAGCGAAACAGAACCACAAAGCCGAGGAGAGGTGGGGATGAAGGTTGGGAGGGAAGAAGAAAACCGGGCCGTGCAAGTGGTGTAGAGGTGGGATCTATCTCCGCTCAGAAATTCATGCTTCAATCCTTTCAATGTAATCCAACGGCACCCAGGTATCCTTACGATTCCTCGATCTTTATTATCCTTTTGATTTGCGAGACATCATTCCATCTACCGCATGAAGCATGGATGTTAGATGACAGTATTGAGATGACATAGCTATTTGGTTCTATATCAAAAACCCGTATTGCTCCCTACAAAGCACTGAGCAGAGCCGGCCAAACCATGGAATTCGATTTCACTGGCACACTTTAATGACGTCTTCTGCTTCCTCCAAGTTCCAAAATGGGCCTACAATAGGGGTCTTGATTTCAACAACTCTAGAAAAAATGTCCACCCTTCTCTAACATCCTACAATGGCTACAAGCAAGCAGTAAGCAACTTTGCTGGAAAACTCATACTTGAGTCCTTATTTGAAATGTCAGTTTTTTACCTGATTTGAAAACTAGGAAAGACTGAAGATTTTCCATCTTGGAATTAGGCAAATAATTTTGTCTCTGATTTAGAAGCAGACGCTGGATTCATTATGAGGCTCATTAACATCCATAGATGAAGTTTAGGGCCAGTTTATTTACATTTGAATACATATAAACCTCAGTTTGGATGTTGTGTCAAAGTATCAACTGCAGGACCAACATTGACGGATTCCAGGACTTAAAACGCAAGGAATGCCAACCAGACAGGTTATGGCCTGATCTTACTCTCACGTATTTATGTTGAGCAGAGGACATGTACGTGTTTGTGTGACACTGGAGCGCCAAGAGAAAGCAAATCCTAGCCCCTCACATGGGAAAATGCTTTTTCTAGAGTTGAGAGGGAAAATGGTTCAACTTTTTCCTCTTTTCAATTAGAAAGCCATTTGCCAAATAGAAAGAAAGATGATAGGTGTGAAAGATTTGAGAGGTTTTCTCTGCTATCAAGGAATATGCATCATTGCACAAATGTGTCTCAAAAGAATCAGTATAGTTGACGAATTTGATTCACCTTTTAACCTGAATACATTGTTTGGATTTCTGTTAGCTGATTAATGGTCTCACAGGGAAGACATCCTAGTAATAATTATGACTCACAGAGCCTTGGCCTTAGGCTCTAAAATTATCAATAGCCTCAAGCCATACTTCTGACATGACCCGAGCCTGAGATTATGATTAATCTGAGTTAACCTCGAGTCGCGTCGCATACTTACTTTCGTGAACTTCAATCACATAAAACTCACAAAGGATATCAAAAAACACATTATGTGGAATATAAACAAATATACATTACTTATTTATAAAACAAAAATTCATTCACATTATGTACAAAATTAATCACTTGCATATTTAAGTACAATGCAAGGATCAAAAGTATGAAACATTCTTCAACCAACTCCCATATCAAAATTTTCTTTTCAATTTTCATTTCAATATCATAAACATATGATATTCCTTCATTTCCACTCAACTAGTCCTCCTAGAGGAACCAGATCGGTAATTTCTGCTGACGCTGTGACTTCTGAAGGACCGGCATTGGCAGCTGTGCCTGTAATGCCATCAATAACACTATGAATTTGACAATTCAGCAATGCATAAACAATTATATGATTAAACATGTTAATTACACATTTAATGTTAATTACACATTTAATTTGTCTAAAACAATGTTAAACTAACACAATTATCATTTAATTCAAACCATTGAGAGTCTTCCATATTTGGCAAACTGCAATAGCATTTCATTTCAATACAAATCGCATCTTCCAAAAAAGAAAGGAATCACATCTTCCACACGGAAGGAATCATATATTGTGGGATTTATTAATACCCGGGCCAGGGACATCTGACATCACCACGGAGTTCCAGAACGCTCCGAAATAATCTGCTGCAGCAGTAACAACTCCAATGAGCTTAAAGAAATTACTATGTAGTACCAGACTCAAGAAACAATACAAATTCAAATTTATAATATCAACCAATTGGGTGTAATTCTCAAATATTTAATGTACGGTTTATTCTCAATGGACATTACAATTTATGTGTATTTTGTACATTAAAATCACCTTAATTAACACCCATAATAGTAAAGCAACGTTAACAGCCTTGATTAAATCAATAGGCTTATTTATCCACAAATTTAAAAAATTAAATATGAAAATTATTACTTTCTGTTAGCTGTTCGGTTATCGATTGGTTAACCGAAACTCAGATGTCGGCTAGCCGAAATGCACTCGGCTACCTACGGTTAGCTTTCCAGAAGGTAATTTTTCAATGACAATACCCAGTACTCAGTCACTAGTTCGGTCACCATCCCAGCTAACCGAACTCTGAACAACGGCTAACTGAATTAAATTCAGTTACCTACGGTCACAACTCCAGAACCTTACAATTACTGTTTTGTTTTTGGCTACCTATTCGGCTAGCCGAACTTGGAATTTCGGCTAACCGACACACGTTGGTTACCTCACGGTCAGCTTTACAGAAACTGATATTTTCGTGAACTTGAAAAGGTGAATTCGGTCACCTGTCTGTTAGCTACTTGGCTAACCGAATAACACCCAGAACTTCAGAATCTCTGAAGCAAAATTCTGAATTTAAATCCCCAAATTCATCAACACTTCCATGCATCCCATTCACTCACAACTTGTACATAAAAATAAATGGAACCTCATGTTCCCACCTTAACATCACTTCGATTTCATTCAAATAACATCCAACCCTTCCTCTTCTCCAATCAATCAATGATATACACAAATGAATCATATATAAAGCTGAATTCAGGTTTCACAACATAATCAAGAAGAAATCTATAGCAACTAGCATTTAATCACAATAACTATTTATACTTGCCTTTCAACTACGTTTGATTCAAAACCCCTTTCTTCTCAATCTCTATTTGACCCAAAATCACCAAATTACAAACCCTAGCTCCATGAAAACAACCAAAACGAATTTTATAAACTATACGTGATGAAAATGATCTAAATAACCTCACTAAACTTGAAATCACTACAAGTACTTACTTGTAGCTCAATAAGAGAAATCCACAGCTCTTCCTCTAAATCCACAACTCTTCCTCTAAATCAAGCTCCAAAGAAATTTGAAGATGATGGAAAAGAGATGAAAATCACAGTTTTCTCTTCAAAAATCATTTGTAACGATACTTTTCTAACCACTTGATAGAAAAGAAATGAAGAAGAAAGAACTTAGGTTGCTTATCACTCTCCCTCACTGCTGTTGGAATGGAACTCACTAACCGAAAACGGGTTCCGGGCTCTTCTTAGCCTTTAATAACAGAAATTTGCATTTCAACCTCATACACTACACATAATTCCAGTTTAAGCCAAACTATAGCTCATTTAACTCATTTCTAGTCCAATGAAGATGAGTACATTATGAAAGTTGTTGTACTCGTCAAGATACACACGTTGGTATCAAAGTTTATCATATCCGACGAAGTACATATAAATCCATAATTACGGAAAAGTCCTTAATTTTACTAATTTGGGTCTAAATTCAAACCCATTTAGCTAATATCTTCAAAACTTGTCCATTATGGTTAATTCCTTTATTTGTGACTAATTTAATCCACATTAGCCATTAATCATTATTAATTGATTAATCATGTTTAAATCATGTTAATCTTGATTAATTAGAGTTAATCTTGATTAACTCGGAATAAGATGTAACAACTTCCCATCCCTCATCTCCAAGTCTAGGAGGTAATATATTTTCTAAAAACTTTCATGCTCAAGCCAACAAGGATAAATAAAAAAAAATGATGCCATCTTCTCAAATGGATGCTGCAGAGCCTTCTTTAAAATATATAGAATTCCTACAGCAGTATATGGAACTTTAGTATAATCAACAAAACAGAAGGATCTGCAACTCCTATTCATTGTAGGGAAATAGAAATGTAAATGTTATCATGACCAAGGGTCCAGAGACCCAATCCCAGACATTAATAATAAATGTTGGATTACATTAGATTAATGAGTAGGTTTAATCTTGAAGTATTGAAAATTTTTATGTGCCTGTTTGTCTACATTACAATACATAAGAATTGAATACATATGATTTATACCATAAGAGGTTAAGTGAAAACCAAAGGTGAGTTTTCCAAAATGAGCATCAAATAATCTTTCCTTCCATGGAAATAGAATCAAAGGAGGATGTTATTCATTCTCCATCTTCCTCATTTTATTTCAATAAAATTAAATGTTATTTGATACTTATTTTTGAAAATTGACTTTTGATCTTTATTTTTAACTACTTATGGCATAAATCCTATGTATTAAATTCCTATATGGTTGTGTTGACACCATAGTGTCAAGCACGATCGATCACGGATTCTTCAAATAAAAGTATCACTCGTGAAGCCCCCAACATAGCTAAGAATAAAAATAACAAAAAAAGGTCCCCATTGGAGAAATAAAAAATCCACCAAGAGGTAAGTAAATAGAGAAAATACTGTATTCCTCACCTCCACCAAAAGATGCTCCCTTCACTTTTAATCTTTTCTAGCGAGTATCATAAAAGATGGAAGGAAGTTTTAGTGAGAAATTCTCCACTCATTTTTCACACTACTAGTTGCCCCCTTGGTAGAGTTCAATAAAGAAAAAATAAAAAAAAGATATTAAGCTTGCTTTTCCAATTTTAGCTTTTTAGTATAATTATGTTCCTGTTTGGATGTCATTATATTTATCCAAACTAGAAACAATTCTTAAGATTTTGTTTGGACAGAATAAATGATTTCAGCCAATATTCTGTTTGTAGAGAGTCTTAACACAAAAGCATGTGCTTTCAAATGCTTGCACCCAACAATCCTATCAATCCTTACTTGTGTCCAACAATATGAATTTCTAGATTGATTTTTTAAGTTTTTTTTTTTTTTATAATTTCTTGTGGGTTTTTTTTTTCAAGATTAAGTTATCAATCTATACTGTCCAGCTTGTGTAGCCCTTCTCAATCTCCTCAACAGTTCCAATGATAAGATGATTCTGTTGAAAGGGTTGAGAACCCTTCGATAGCAAAGAAAAAATAATGGTATGGACATTTTCAATAAATTATAGGGCTTAATTCTTTACAGGAAATTCTTAATATCATGTCCTGTGGGTGTTAAAGATTTTGAAATGATGCTAAATCCTTTCCTTCCTAGGTTTCTTTGTTTCACTTAACTGAAACTCCTGCTTGAGAAATTTATGCATCCTTGCTACTAGAGTAGTTATCAACTTATCGATACCAAAATCCACATATATGGCCCTTAATTAATCACAAAATGCAATATTCAAAGGAAAGAATTGTGTAATGTTGAATTCCTACATGACAAAATGTTGAAAAAATATATATAATTAAGATTTCTTGAATTTCAAGCATGTAATCTGCTCTCATCCACTGTGAAGACATCCATATCTGGGTCCTGCATAGCTATAAAATGCGAAAGGCATGAGAGGCCCGTGTCTGTATGTTCATTGAGAAGGTTGGGTATTTGATTTTGGTCATTGGAGAATGCTAAAATCTTGGATTCTCAAATTTTTATTCAAAGAAACCAAGGAATTTCTGGCATACATCCATTCTATTAAGTGGGCTCTTCATTTAAAAGATGAGGATTGAGGATAGCTATTGTTTGGATTTCTCATAAAGTGGGCCACACAATTAAGTGAGAATGACTTTCTTATTTCCTTTTATAGAGTTGATCTCTTCTCATTGCTGCCCATCTTACTTTCCAAGTAGATGGCATTCAATTATAGGCTTCGGATCACCAGTAGGTGGGCACCACCCATTTTTTTTCCCTCTCACTCTTTAGGTTTGTATAGCTTGCAATGCCCAACTTGCCAATCCGACTTAGTGGGCCATAAGTAGGGTTGTAAGCGGGTTGGTTCCGGTCCGGGTCCATGGTGGATTCGGAACCGGAACCATTAAGGAGAAGGTGGAATCGAATCCAAATCCAGAACCTTTTTGGAACTAGTTTATTGGCTCCGGAATCGGAACCAGAACCACATATGGGACGGGTCTGGATCCGGATCTAGGTAGAGAATGATATTAAAAAAATATGGTTTTTAGGAGATATTTTCAAAAATTGAGGTAATATGTCGGGTTTCAGGTCCGCGGGTCTGAACCAAGGTGGAACCGGACCCGGACCATTTACTTATCGGGGCTTAAATAAGGATCCATACTCGGTTTTTAATGGGTCAGAATCTCCAGGTAATCGGAGAATCAGAGACCCATTTACATCCCTAACGATGAGACCCATCATAATGCTTCCTCATAATCTTTTGAGCATAGGTCTCAAATCCATTGGATGGGCAATGAGGCCTCCTTCATTTTGCATTACTTTATATATTTTGTATGCTTTTCTTACTATGTTTGGAACTTTACTCGGTAAGGCCAGTATTCTTACATAAGTTTTTTCATTGATTTTTCATTTTAGAAGAGTTAAATGAAATCCAAGAGGTGGTAGTGGCTTTCTGCATTCTATCATCTGAATTGTTGGTTGTGTAGACTTTCCTTAGATTCTCAACTCTTTTCTAAAATGATAAAGAAAAATTAGATTTCAAGGGTCAATCTTACCTCAAAACAAAAATGTACAAATGTGAAAAAAATAAATCCAATTAATCTATTTAGGATTAGGATTCTCTAGAAAAAGGAGAAAGAAACTGCTGGCTCTTAAATGGGCCATGAAACCCACCTCTGAGCATAGGTCTCATATCCATTAGGTGGGCCATGGACCTCTTCATCAAGAACAACCTTTATATGTTATCTTTATAAATAAACACAACTAATAACCTAAAGGCCACAACCACACTGACCATTAGTCAATTATCCACTTTCAATTGATTGATATATTATTTGATTCTTTGACTTCATTTTTTGGGACTTAAAAAGAAAATTAAGAGTAAAAAGAAATGAATAATCATCTCTTATAGTCTTCCCTTTAAAAAAATAGAAAAAAAAAAAAGTTTCAGGGTTCTATAACTCTAGAAATTAAAGAAGAAGAGACTTTACTAATCTCTCTTCTTAAGGTTGATTTGCCAATTTCTCAAAATCACAGTGAATATATTCAAGCACTTAATGATAGAAAATCAAGGCTGTTGGATGGACCTCAAGACACATTTTGGATTTTTTCTTCCCTTTTTTTTCAAATATAATTTCAAATTGAACTTATCTTTTTCTTTGGACCTGGGCTTGCTCTGCTAGTGATATATTACTTGCACATAAAATGACAAATGCCTCAATGAGTGAGGAATGGAGGATCGGAAGGGCACGTTTGTGCTGCGTCAGATTTGCAAAGTAAAAAAAACTTATGAAAAATGGTTTTTCATGGAAACGTAGAAAAGTTATTCTTCTTTTTATTATTATTATTTTGCATTTCCTTTAGGACCATAAGCTGTGAGGATTTAATGTAATGCAGAAAATTATTTTTGCAATACTCGCTTTCTCTGCAGAAAATCAGTTGCAAAAAACAGGCCCTGAAGACCAAAGCTGTTCGAAAAAGAATATCCCAGTGGTGCAGTGGTGGAGGTGTCTTGTTTACACCTACCTGCTTAGAGTTTGATCCCTATATCGTCTCAGTTTTATGTACAGGTTGTCTTTTCCAGCCAGAAAATCAGAGCTGTGATTATTTTTCGCCTTTTCCACCCCAATCGTCCATGAAATTCATGCAGTCAAATACTGTGAGACAAAAAAAAAAAAAACCACTGAATGGAAGAACAGAGAAGAATTGAGAGATAATGATATGCAAGGATAGAAAATAATGAAGAATGACAATCCTTTTTTTTTTTTAGTGGGAAAAGAATGACAATCCTGGAGGAGGGATATGTCAGCAAATTTGTATCTAATCTTTCCCTTTGACCTTCCTACAAAAACAAGGAGCCGCATTAAACGTTGTTACTTTACTTATTCATAGACATAATGCAATAATGGAGCTTTGCACAAAAGCTTTGAATTAATACAAAAATGGAGATTTGCACAAAAGCTTTGATTGGAAATTATTAGGCCGCTCCAATCTAGAAGATGGACCATACTTCAATGAGGATCAAGTATTCACTCTTCCATTGCTCTAAATTTGTCACAGCCACCAATTTGGTTCTTAACTTGCATCCTTGTACAAATCAACTATTTAGGCTGATGATCCAAATTACAGAAATCAACTAAAACATAACTTCAAACAATGATATCCTAACTACATAATAAGCAAAAATAGAAACTAGAATCAAGATAGAAAGTGTAACTGATTGCCATAAAAGATAAAAATCATAATATGAGCAAGCTCTTATACTTCCAAGACTTATGTACCCGGGCAAATCGAAAACAGGAGACAAGAAAGAACATCATGCTATGAACATAAATTGGAAGAGAAAATGGAACACAAACATTTACCTACCTTTGCTGCAAAAGAGAGACGTGTAGATTCATTTCCAATTTCAATTTTATAGTTAGTGTTGTCCTTTGATCATTGTTCATGATCAGACCTTCCACCAACACCCCACTGAGAATATATTTATATGTGTGTGGTGCACATGAGTCACATCAAATCCAGCCAATATGTGGACCCCAACATCTACATGGCCTTTACCCATCTATCTTTAAGCATACGGAAGGACTGAACTGATGGGTGGACCACCAGGCACCAGATTTGATAGGCCGGATTTTTTTTTAATAAAATGATTAATGGAGAAACATGACACACCCACCACCCACTTCTTTGTTTCTTTGCATCCAGGCCATTCATCAAGTGGGGCACTGAGTTCACATTAAACATAAGTGGACCAACCTGATTAATGGACCAGGATTTGAACAAGGTGGGCCCCACCCGATGAGATATATATATACACACACAAACAGAACTTCCTTGATTCGCTGACATATTAACAACAAGAAGCGATTGGATGGAATCTAGGAGGAAGAAAGTCACAGGAAACCCACTGATGAAAAAGTCATCCTGTCCCAACAACCCTGAGTGGTTGGACTTGGATCATCTTTGACGAAGACAAATGGAGAACGTGGCCCACGCACCAACCTTTTATCATACGAGTCTATTTTTTAAGATAAACAATTTCAATGCCAACCAAAATGGAGAGGGTAGGTGAAGGCGTTTTGGATTTAAGTTGAAAGATGTTGGAGTTGGTGGTCTCCCACAATTCCACTACAGCAGGAATTTTACGTTACAATGGAAGAAGATGGGCAAACTCTGCTGGTTAACCAACCCCAGCCTGAGGGATCCACATTAAGATTATTATAAGTAAAAAACAAGAGTGTGGGTTTCAAAGTGGCATCAGCCACCAACCCTGTCCTCATTTTAATTACGTTGATACATCCAATGTTTCACTACGTGGGTTTCGATGTATCAATTCATTTTGTGCCTCCTGGACAATTTTGGCCAATTGCTCCACCCATGATGTGGCTTACATATCAGTGGTCTAAACGATAACATATGTGGCATACTCACATGCGTTTATAACTTCTCAAGAATATGATCGTTTACTTACTACTTTTATAATAATAATTGAGCTTCCAAGTTTTGAAAGAACTTCTTTTAAAGAATGATTGAGATGTCAATTGACGTGAATAATTCGATATTATGATTTTTTTTCTAACGGAGGAGGGTTTCGAATCCTTCGGTCTGGACTCTTCCCTCTGAGTCAAGAGAGAAGCCAGGTAATACCTCTGACCCCCCAGGAGGTAGCACTAGTGGACTCAACATTCGGTTTCTGAAGAAGGGAAAATTGGTATTCGATACCAAGACCTCCAATTCTGGAAGAAAGAAGAACCGTCGTCCTGACCACTTGGCCAATGAGACTAGACAAATTCTCATATTTATTTTCACCCTCCACAATGCGCTTAAAAGGAAAATCTATTTGGAATCTGTCCTACTTGCTAATTATTAGGAAATTGAAGACTTATGTAATTTTATAACTGGTTAAAAATAAATAATTAAAGGCGAATATCCAAAAATACCATCAAACAACCTCTTTAATTTGAATCAAGGGGAATTTGGAAAATAAAAATCGATCCATCGCCCTCGCAATTCATACTCACCTAGGTTGAGTATGAATTACTATGCATCCCAGCAAGCAAGCAGGCCCTTAGTTTCACAACTAAATATTCCTCTAGAGAGTGCAAGATTTAACTATATACAAAAACCTGATGTTTGGTAAGCAGGATATAAATCACGTTCAGTTGATGATCCAATTGAGTCTTCGAGCTTCTCACGCTCATATAACCCAACGAAAGGAGTGAAACTTCACAATGAGATATATCACTTATTAAAAATCTAAGTTGCTCAAAATAAATATTTAGGTGAGACTAATTCCATATTAGAATTAAGTTAAGGATCATTCTATTCACTCGAAGGGTTACCATTTTGAGTGGTTAGGATTTTCATTAAATAGGTGCTACTATCGACTTCCACTCCTTGGATATTCAACCATCAACTGATTGTCATTAAATCGATGAAAAAAACATTTACAGGTAAGTAGCAGAAGTCAATTATATCTAAGAATGCGTTTGTGCACCGTCTCACCACATTTCCGTGGACTTCCGAATCCCCTCTAATGCCCATTTTCCAATTAAAATCAACTATTCCTCTTTCGAATCATCCCTGCACCAGACGCGGTTGAGGAAGGTGCCCAAAACTCCTTCCCTTTCTGCGGTAAACTGGTTACACGAAGGACCGGTTGAAGCCATAATCTGATTCACCCGAATGCCATCTGACTGGTGAAATCCAGTGCTCTTGCGGAACATCATACAATTACTCTCTTGAAGCCACTCGCAAGCCAAAAAGTAGACCAAAAGCGGCTGCGGTTGGTGAGCCTAAGCCGTGAGAGATTACCAGATACGATATATCCACCTACCCCGTTACCAATTATCGTTTAAATTATCATATTTTAGCGGGATCTATTGTTTGTTGAGATTATACCCACCTTCGAAATGGCGCTTTTATATGGACCCCATTATTTTATTGGCAGTCAGTCAATGGCTTGATCACTATCCATATTTCGAAATTGATTTTTAAATGGTTCCAATTTTATCAGACGTTACGATTTTATGGAAATCCTATTTTTTAAAAAATAAAGGAGTATTTAATATTAACATATTATAACCTGGCTTTACCACTTAAAAGGGTAAGATTATTCTCCTAAAAAAACATCAAATTTAATGCAATCAGGTGTGCCCAATATGTCGTCCATAGTTTGGCAATCACGGCCAGCACAGTCGGTGTGTAGTTTGGCAAGACAGAGACTTCCCAAGTGACAAGTGACAACAACAGTATATGTGGCCATGTGGGCCTCTATTTCCGAGATATGAGATCGTAGAAACAATGGACCCATCAATCCCCCTGGCAACAATGGGCCCTACCATAGTCCCCTGGTGATGAAATTGACCTGAAATGAAATGAAATATATTCATCTCGCTTATCAAAATTCAATCCTAATCCAACGGTGATCTGATCTTCTACATCCCTGGCCCATTTTTCCATCATGATCTCCAAAAAAACTGACTGTCATCTTTCAATCCATACTGGTCCATGAATACACACCGTAGTGTGGCCCATCACACACAGGATGCTTTCTCTTTCATTCAGGCGTCATCAGTCGTCAGGTGCACCGAACGCTCACCAAACAAGATTTGAGAGCCAACTCAGACTAGATTCGTGAACGCAGATGAATGGATTCTCTTTTACCAGTTTCCACCAGTTCCGATGGGGCCCACTTCACCAACCCCCCGGTCTGGCCATGGCTGACTCGTGAGCTCGCTGGTTCTCAAGCCGGTCATCAGTCGTTGGACCGAGTCCAAAATCGAAATCCTTCTCCTTCTATATAAACCTGCTTCTTCTCCTCTTCGTCAGCAGCGACAGGAAAGCCTAAACGCAATCGAACAAATTCAAGAAACAGCAGAAAGATGGCAACCGAAGTCGCAGCAACCAAACAAGAAACAGAGACGAATACTCAGGGTGATGGAGCTCAGAAGGCGCAGTTCAGGCACCAAGAGGTTGGTCACAAGAGTCTCTTGCAGAGCGACCAACTTTATCAGGTAACAGAAAAATCAAAACCATCTCTCTCTCTCTCTCTCATATCATCATCTGAAACTGTTTCTGATGTTTGTATTTCCTTTCTGTTGTTGCAGTATATACTCGAGACAAGCGTCTACCCACGAGAGCCTGAGTGCATGAAGGAGCTTAGAGACATCACAGCAAAGCATCCATGGTAAACTTTGGAAGAAAAATTAAGATCTTCAAGGGAATTATCTAAGAAAGGGTGTGTTGTTGAATGGGTTTTTTTTCTATTTCTTATTCTTGCATTGGGTGATGATGGAATCAGGAATATCATGACCACTTCTGCGGATGAAGGGCAGTTCTTGAATATGCTTCTCAAACTCATCAACGCCAAGAACACCATGGAGATCGGCGTTTACACTGGATATTCTCTCCTTGCTACCGCTCTTGCTCTTCCTGATGATGGAAAGGTAATACCAATCTCTTAATTTTACATACAAGTTCTCCAAATCGGAATCACTTGAGTTGAGAACTACAACATAGAATTTATTTCTGATTTTTATTCTGACCCAAATGGATGATCGATGGGTGTGGAGTTGACTTAAAAAAAACCTTCAATTTTGCCGAATTCCGATTTGGGGTACATTCAAACAAGGCACCCTTAGTCAATAGATAGATAAAAGTCCAATTTCATTGATTGGGTGATGTTGGTTCGATTTCAGATCTTGGCTATGGACATCAACCGGGAGAACTACGAATTGGGGTTGCCAGTAATTCAGAAGGCAGGAGTCGCCCACAAGATTGAGTTCCGTGAGGGCCCTGCGATGCCTGTTCTCGACCAGTTGATCGAAGATGTAAGCACCCATCTCTCTCTCTCTCCGAAACCATTCAAATCAATTGATTTCTATAAGAGTCTTTTATGACACATGATATCTAAATATCGATGATATTGCAGAAGAAATATCATGGGTCGTACGATTTCATATTCGTGGACGCTGACAAGGACAACTACATTAACTACCACAAGCGTCTGATCGAGCTGGTGAAGGTGGGTGGCGTGATCGGCTACGACAACACGCTCTGGAACGGGTCGGTGGTGGCTCCGCCGGATGCGCCGCTGCGGAAATACGTGAGGTATTACAGGGACTTCGTGCTGGAGCTGAACAAGGCCTTGGCCGCCGATCCCAGGATCGAGATCTGCCAGCTCCCGGTCGGCGATGGCATCACCATCTGCAGACGCGTCAGTTAGAAACCTGGAGTTGGAGCCGCACGTTCCTTTTCTCCATTACTATCCATTTCTCTTTTATCTCCTTCCTCTCTCTCTCTCTCTCTCTGTTTTCTGTTCATTTTTATCTGTTTCTTTGACCATTTGGGGAGGTGGAATCTTTCTTATGTTGCATGTATGAAAGTAATTGTAGGTGCTGGAGATGGCATCATGGAAATGTGATAAAAGCAAAAATAATTATATACAATTTGTGAGATATAATTGCCTTCAGTACTGTTGAAATGGGGGATAAGACAATCAGACGGGGGTTTTAGTAGGTCCTTGGACGGCAGCTAGCATCAGGTTTAAGATGAATGAGGAGGCTACTTTGTTGGATCTTATATCAGATTTACTTCAACCGAAATGATATGATGATATGTGTGGATGGCATTGACACATCATAGAAGGGAAATTCCGGAACTGGTTCCTGAACAAAGGGGCTTGTGTTATTAATTAATGGGCTCGATCACATAAAGGTGTAAATTTGATAGTAGGTGAGATAATTTTGTTATACTATTATTAATATGAATCCTAAAATCGTGAACAACATGATAATCACATGTAGGATTAAATTTAAATAAATTAAAGAGTACGTCCGGACATCCTGACGCAGAGAGCTTTCTGATTCTGCAGTCAGGTGCTGTTGCTGATCGATGCTGTGATCCGTCGAGGAAGAGACCGGGTGAATGGTTTCGGTTTCTCTTCCTTTGCCTATAAAACCTAATGTGTTGATTTTTTGTGAACCCTTTGTGATGGGCGAAAGGGTTTGTTTTATAGGTGAAAAGAGGACCGAATTTCCAATTAGAATTTCCTTAGACTTAATCTCAATCATCCAATAATGACCACAATTCGGAAAAGGAAAGGACTTGTGGTCCAAATAATGGACTTAAATGTAATTTCCTTACAAAATTGTTATGGTAAAATATGGGGAACTGACTGCGAGTGGTTGGGAAAGAGAATCAAAATGAAGAGCTATTGTCTGCATTACAAATCAGTGGATATCATTGCTAGTCATCGGAGTGCCTCGTCTTCATTCAATATAGCCAGCGTCTGTGGTGACTATCAAAGAAATGGATGGTCCTAGCTGCCGCCACGTTTGTTAGGAACAATAACTTCTATTAAATGGGAATAGAATCCAAACAAAGAGTATAATAAGAAAATGAAGAAAAGAAAAGAAGGGGGAGAAAGAAATACAGAAGTACATGAGTAATGTATCCCCTCACACAAAAGATACATAATAAAACCCTCCCGAGGAGAAATTCTCTCAACACCTTACTTGGCTATAGTATCTGCCATCATGTTTGATGACTTGCTCTTATGCTGAAAGATAACATTAATGGTTGTGGATAATACCTAAATTTCATTGAAGAGGAAATGAAACTTCCATGAATAAGCTTTATAGTTCGAAACTCAACTCACCGCATTAGAAGAATCATTCTCCACAATAAGATTGCCATGGTAGTACCTTGAAAAACACTGAAGCGATTCCAAAATAGCTAAAACCTCAACTTCATTAGAGTCACAAACTCCACATATTTGGAGAACATAAATAAAACGTCCCCATTGCAATTTCGAAGCACCCTTCCAATACCATCTGGTCCAAGCTTCTGTCTTGCGTTCATATCAACATTGAACTTAAAGAAATTAATAGGAGGAGGAGACCAAATAATATATTTTCTTACTTTGACCGAGCCACACCCCGTGCATGATTCCCAATTAACAAGTATGTCATGAAAACAAAAATTAGATAATTCCGTCCTTTCTATCCAAAGCCCACTTCGTGATCGTTAAAGTGATCTTAGAAATCAACTCCGTAGAAATTGAGGAAGACCCCTAACAAGATGTCATGTTTCAATACCTTAACAATTTTGAAGAGCAAAGGTCTGAGCCTGCCTGTGCAGGAAATGTGTAGGGCTGATTATGTTCAGTTAAAGTCCTTTTGGTACATACTGATATTGACCCTGATCAAGATTGAGTCTTGAGTTGATAAAACACCTGGAAAATTCATAAAAACTTCTTTATATATGATTTTCTTAGTTACATACTGATGAGTCAGGCCCAAGTGGCCCAGTCTGTGATGAGCCAAGGCTTAAATTAATGAAAGATCCGTTGGGTCCAATGGAGTCCGAGCCCAAACCCACGATGCCTGGCCACGTCACAGCAATCCGGGTCGCTTCGGAAGCAGGCAGGCCACGTCCCGCTTTTACCAAGTCGTGCGGAGAATATCACAACTGCCTCCCCAGTCGAGGACACCTCGAAGGCTCCTCGTAAACGGCGCTGTAAAGTCGTCCCCATCTGTTAGGGGAGCGACTATAAATTGTAAGCCCCACCAGCACTTGGGGGGCAGGAGACAAATACCGAGGCAAGCAATATTCTCCCTTCATCTCTCTTCTCCTACACTTGTAATCTCTGGACACTTGAGAATTAATACATTCCGGCTACCTCAGCCTTTCCAAAAGTGGACGTAGGTCACTGACCGAACCACTATAAATCTCTCTCTCATTTATTTCCACATTTATTACTCATACTTGACCGGTGGTGTGCAAATCCATTTTTGTGCATCATCAGTTTGGCGCCGTCTGTGGGAACGACTAAAGTTCTCACGTCAGTATCCTTCCTCTTTTCAAATTATGGTGACCACCAGATCGACAAGACGCGAAGAGGGCGAGGATGGTCCTCCACTGACTAATCCTGGCCTGAATGCTCCTGCTCCCACTCCTCAACTAATGTTGGAGACTATGCAACAGATGGTGGCCCAAAACCATCAAATACTACAACTCATGCTCTCGGGGCAAGGAGGGGTCGGAGGAGTACCGCAAGGAGGAGCACGCCCGGGGCATCAAAGAGCTCCACGACGGGGAGGAGCTCCCCACCTAGGCGCCCAGGCCCCGGGCGCCCATGCTCCTGGCGCCCATGCCCCGGGCGCCCATGCACAGGGCGCCCAGTGGTGTACACCCTGGCGGCGCCCATCGTGTACACCCTGGCGCCCGTTCCCAGGGCGCCCCCCGTGGGGCCCAGTTGGGAGGACCCCCACCTCCGGGAGGATCCCCACCTCCGGGAGGGTCAAATCACGGAGAATTTTCACATCCTCCCTCCGCTTCTGATGGGGATGATCCTCATTTTCAAGAAGGGGAAAGTGAGAATCAGGAGCTGGAAGGCGCGAGCTACTTCTATGATTCAAGCAGAGCAGCCCCCAACCAATGGGACGAGAAGCTCAGAGAGATGCAAGATCAACTGGGCGATGTTTTCAACGCCATGAAGGCACACGCACCAGAGACAGTGGATTACCTAGTCAGGCGAACGGACACGCCGTTCAAGCCTGACGTGGTGAACTATCCACTCCCTTGTAAGTTCAAGATGCCATCCGTGGAAACCTTTGATGGAGCGAAGGATCCGCTGGATCACCTGGAGACTTACAAAACAATAATGCAGCTGCACAGTATCCCGGACGAGATTATGTGCAGGGCGTTTCCAACCACGCTGAAGGGTTCCGCCCGACAGTGGTTTGCCAATCTCACCCCGGCCTCCATAGGCTCCTTTGCCGAACTAAGCAGATCATTTGTGGCACAGTTTATTGGGGGACGCCGCCAACCAAAGCCTGCCACCCACCTGCTCAACGTAAAACAGGATCGAGGCGAGAGCCTAAGGAGCTACCTCACTCGTTTTAACGAGGAGGTCCTTCAGGTCGAGGAGCCCGATGATAAGGTCAGCATGACCGCCTTCGTAGGAGGCCTCCGGTCATCAAGTTTCCTCTTCTCAGTGATGAAGCGCCAGCCAAAGAGCATGCCAGAACTATTGGCAAAAGCTCAAAAATATATGAATGCTGAGGAAATCAACAGGTCCAGGCGGCGAGGTGAATCATCTCACGGATCGCCAAAAGCTTGACCCGCCTCTGCACTGTTCTCAAACAGGCAGCCTATCTCCAGCTTAGCTACCCTCTCGCGGGTCGCCAGAAAGCTTGGACTCTGCACTGCTCTCAAGCAGGAAGCCTATCTCCAGCTTAGCTACCCTCTCGCGGGTCGCCAGAAAGCTTGGACTCTGCACTGCTCTCAAGCAGGCAGCCTATCTCCAGCTTAGCTACCCTCTCGCGGGTCGCCAGAAAGCTTGCACTCTGCACTGCTCTCAAGCAGGCAGCCTATCTCCAGCTTAGCTACCCTCTCGCGGGTCGCCAAAAAGCTTGGACTCTGCACTGCTCTCAAGCAGGCAGCCTATCTTCAGCTTATCGGCTCCCTCGCGGGTCGCCAAAAGCTCGATGTCAGAAGGTAGGTTATCTACAGCCTACGGGACTACTACAAATCACCGGACCAGTTGCCCGGCTGTCCAAATCAAATGTCTGGACAGCACACGAGCTGCTCGCCCACGCGGACAGTGGCTAGCCCCTCAGCAGCGAAGCTCACGCCAGCAACAGCAGAGAAGTCCACGGACGCAGCAGCTAACCCCACACCATCAGGCGCCCAGACATCCCAGGCGCCCAGGCATCTCAGGGGCGCCCAGGACTCCCAGGCGCCCAACCCATGGGCGCCCAGCACTTCCCATGGGCGCCCAGACCCTATGGGCGCCCAGTGCTTGGACTAAAAAAAAAAAAAAAAAAAATATTTTGTGGATGAACGGGCGCCGACACCGCTGCGTCGCCCGCCTCCCCAGCGCCCGTCGCCCTGCGCGTACTGCGCCCGGCGCCCTGACCAGGCCCCATGGGCGCCCAACCACCATGGGCGCCCAGACCCCATGGGCGCCCAGACCCTAGGCGCCCAGCCACCATGGGCGCCCAGCACTCCCATGGGCGCCCAGGCCTCCCAGGCGCCCAGCATGGGCGCCCAGCACTCCCATGGGCGCCCAGGCCTCCCAGGCGCCCAGCATGGGCGCCCAGCACTTCCTCAGGGGCGCCCAGACCTCCTCAGAAGCGCCCAGCACAGGCGCCGGCCCCTCTGCTTGCCCAGAACCGTGCCCAGCGCGCCTGCTTGCTATTTTCACCGTAAGTTTTGGTCCATAAATCCGAATGAGGCGTATTATATATCAAATCGAAGCTCTCGGCGAGCCCTACAAAACTCACAGCCTATGGCTGTGACTGATGTTGTCAGAAGTCCAAAAAAGGCCTCGAGACAGATGTTTTGGCCTCTCGAAGTTTTTGCAGTTGCGAACTCAGCCGAAAATTCAATCGAATGCCCTCCTCTCCAAGTTCCATTGGACACAGGGCATTGAGGGGCAAATGATGAGTCAGGCCCAAGTGGTCCAGTCTGTGATGAGCCAAGGCTTAAATTAATGAAAGATCCGTTGGGTCCAATGGAGTCCGAGCCCAAACCCACGATGCCTGGCCACGTCACAGCAGTCCGGGTCGCTTCGGAAGCAGGCAGGCCACGTCCCGCTTTTACCAAGTCGTGCGGAGAATATCACAACTGCCTCCCCAGTCGAGGACACCTCGAAGGCTCCTCGTAAACGGCGCTGTAAAGTCGTCCCCATCTGTTAGGGGAGCGACTATAAATTGTAAGCCCCACCAGCACTTGGGGGGCAGGAGACAAATACCGAGGCAAGCAATATTCTCCCTTCATCTCTCTTCTCCTACACTTGTAATCTCTGGACACTTGAGAATTAATACATTCCGGCTACCTCAGCCTTTCCAAAAGTGGAAGTAGGTCACTGACCGAACCACTATAAATCTCTCTCTCATTTATTTCCACATTTATTACTCATACTTGACCGGTGGTGTGCAAATCCATTTTTGTGCATCATCAGTTTGGCGCCGTCTGTGGGAACGACTAAAGTTCTCACGTCAGTATCCTTCCTCTTTTCAAATTATGGTGACCACCAGATCGACAAGACGCGAAGAGGGCGAGGATGGTCCTCCACTGACTAATCCTGGCCTGAATGCTCCTGCTCCCACTCCTCAACTAATGTTGGAGACTATGCAACAGATGGTGGCCCAAAACCATCAAATACTACAACTCATGCTCTCGGGGCAAGGAGGGGTCGGAGGAGTACCGCAAGGAGGAACACGCCCGGGGCATCAAAGAGCTCCACGACGGCGAGGAGCTCCCCACCTAGGCGCCCAGGCCCCGGGCGCCCATGCTCCTGGCGCCCATGCCCCGGGCGTCCATGCACAGGGCGCCCAGTGCGTGTACACCCTGGCGGCGCCCATCGTGTACACCCTGGCGCCCGTTCCCAGGGCGCCCCCCGTGGGGCCCAGTTGGGAGGACCCCCACCTCCGGGAGGATCCCCACCTCCGGGAGGGTCAAATCACGGAGAATTTTCACATCCTCCCTCCGCTTCTGATGGGGTTGATCCTCATTTTCAAGAAGGGGAAAGTGAGAATCAGGAGCTGGAAGGCGCGAGCTACTTCTATGATTCAAGCAGAGCAGCCCCCAACCAATGGGACGAGAAGCTCAGAGAGATGCAAGATCAACTGGGCGATGTTTTCAACGCCATGAAGGCACACGCACCAGAGACAGTGGATTACCTAGTCAGGCGAACGGACACGCCGTTCAAGCCCGACGTGGTGAACTATCCACTCCCTTGTAAGTTCAAGATGCCATCCGTGGAAACCTTTGATGGAGCGAAGGATCCGCTGGATCACCTGGAGACTTACAAAACAATAATGCAGCTGCACAGTATCCCGGACGAGATTATGTGCAGGGCGTTTCCAACCACGCTGAAGGGTTCCGCCCGACAGTGGTTTGCCAATCTCACCCCGGCCTCCATAGGCTCCTTTGCCGAACTAAGCAGATCATTTGTGGCACAGTTTATTGGGGGACGCCGCCAACCAAAGCCTGCCACCCACCTGCTCAACGTAAAACAGGATCGAGGCGAGAGCCTAAGGAGCTACCTCACTCGTTTTAACGAGGAGGTCCTTCAGGTCGAGGAGCCCGATGATAAGGTCAGCATGACCGCCTTCGTAGGAGGCCTCCGGTCATCAAGTTTCCTCTTCTCAGTGATGAAGCGCCAGCCAAAGAGCATGCCAGAACTACTGGCAAAAGCTCAAAAATATATGAATGCTGAGGAAATCAACAGGTCCAGGCGGCGAGGTGAATCATCTCACGGATCGCCAAAAGCTTGACCCGCCTCTGCACTGTTCTCAAACAGGCAGCCTATCTCCAGCTTAGCTACCCTCTCGCGGGTCGCCAGAAAGCTTGGACTCTGCACTGCTCTCAAGCAGGCAGCCTATCTCCAGCTTAGCTACCCTCTCGCGGGTCGCCAGAAAGCTTGCACTCTGCACTGCTCTCAAGCAGGCAGCCTATCTCCAGCTTAGCTACCCTCTCGCGGGTCGCCAAAAAGCTTGGACTCTGCACTGCTCTCAAGCAGGCAGCCTATCTTCAGCTTATCGGCTCCCTCGCGGGTCGCCAAAAGCTCGATGTCAGAAGGTAGGTTATCTACAGCCTACGGGACTACTACAAATCACCGGACCAGTTGCCCGGCTGTCCAAATCAAATGTCTGGACAGCACACGAGCTGCTCGCCCACGCGGACAGTGGCTAGCCCCTCAGCAGCGAAGCTCACGCCAGCAACAGCAGAGAAGTCCACGGACGCAGCAGCTAACCCCACACCATCAGGCGCCCAGACATCCCAGGCGCCCAGGCATCTCAGGGGCGCCCAGGACTCCCAGGCGCCCAACCCATGGGCGCCCAGCACTTCCCATGGGCGCCCAGACCCTATGGGCGCCCAGTGCTTGGACTAAAAAAAAAAAAAAAAAAAATATTTTGTGGATGAACGGGCGCCGACACCGCTGCGTCGCCCGCCTCCCCAGCGCCCGTCGCCCTGCGCGTGCTGCGCCCGGCGCCCTGACCAGGCCCCATGGGCGCCCAACCACCATGGGCGCCCAGACCATGGGCGCCCAGACCCCATGGGCGCCCAGACCCTAGGCGCCCAGCCACCATGGGCGCCCAGCACTCCCATGGGCGCCCAGGCCTCCCAGGCGCCCAGCATGGGCGCCCAGCACTCCCATGGGCGCCCAGGCCTCCCAGGCGCCCAGCATGGGCGCCCAGCACTTCCTCAGGGGCGCCCAGACCTCCTCAGAAGCGCCCAGCACAGGCGCCGGCCCCTCTGCTTGCCCAGAACCGTGCCCAGCGCGCCTGCTTGCTATTTTCACCGTAAGTTTTGGTCCATAAATCCGAATGAGGCGTATTATATATCAAATCGAAGCTCTCGGCGAGCCCTACAAAACTCACAGCCTGTGGCTGTGATTGATGTTGTCAGAAGTCCAAAAAAGGCCTCGAGACAGATGTTTTGGCCTCTCGAAGTTTTTGCAGTTGCGAACTCAGCCGAAAATTCAATCGAATGCCCTCCTCTCCAAGTTCCATTGGACACAGGGCATTGAGGGGCAAATGATGAGTCAGGCCCAAGTGGCCCAGTCTGTGATGAGCCAAGGCTTAAATTAATGAAAGATCCGTTGGGTCCAATGGAGTCCGAGCCCAAACCCACGATGCCTGGCCACGTCACAGCAGTCCGGGTCGCTTCGGAAGCAGGCAGGCCACGTCCCGCTTTTACCAAGTCGTGCGGAGAATATCACAACTGCCTCCCCAGTCGAGGACACCTCGAAGGCTCCTCGTAAACGGCGCTGTAAAGTCGTCCCCATCTGTTAGGGGAGCGACTATAAATTGTAAGCCCCACCAGCACTTGGGGGGCAGGAGACAAATACCGAGGCAAGCAATATTCTCCCTTCATCTCTCTTCTCCTACACTTGTAATCTCTGGACACTTGAGAATTAATACATTCCGGCTACCTCAGCCTTTCCAAAAGTGGACGTAGGTCACTGACCGAACCACTATAAATCTCTCTCTCATTTATTTCCACATTTATTACTCATACTTGACCGGTGGTGTGCAAATCCATTTTTGTGCATCATCAGTTTGGCGCCGTCTGTGGGAACGACTAAAGTTCTCACGTCAGTATCCTTCCTCTTTTCAAATTATGGTGACCACCAGATCGACAAGACGCGAAGAGGGCGAGGATGGTCCTCCACTGACTAATCCTGGCCTGAATGCTCCTGCTCCCACTCCTCAACTAATGTTGGAGACTATGCAACAGATGGTGGCCCAAAACCATCAAATACTACAACTCATGCTCTCGGGGCAAGGAGGGGTCGGAGGAGTACCGCAAGGAGGAACACGCCCGGGGCATCAAAGAGCTCCACGACGGCGAGGAGCTCCCCACCTAGGCGCCCAGGCCCCGGGCGCCCATGCTCCTGGCGCCCATGCCCCGGGCGCCCATGCACAGGGCGCCCAGGCACTGGGCGCCCATGGTGTACACCCTGGCAGCGCCCATCGTGTACACCCTGGCGCCCGTTCCCAGGGCGCCCCCCGTGGGGCCCAGTTGGGAGGACCCCCACCTCCGGGAGGATCCCCACCTCCGGGAGGGTCAAATCACGGAGAATTTTCACATCCTCCCTCCGCTTCTGATGGGGATGATCCTCATTTTCAAGAAGGGGAAAGTGAGAATCAGGAGCTGGAAGGCGCGAGCTACTTCTATGATTCAAGCAGAGCAGCCCCCAACCAATGGGACGAGAAGCTCAGAGAGATGCAAGATCAACTGGGCGATGTTTTCAACGCCATGAAGGCACACGCACCAGAGACAGTGGATTACCTAGTCAGGCGAACGGACACGCCGTTCAAGCCCGACGTGGTGAACTATCCACTCCCTTGTAAGTTCAAGATGCCATCCGTGGAAACCTTTGATGGAGCGAAGGATCCGCTGGATCACCTGGAGACTTACAAAACAATAATGCAGCTGCACAGTATCCCGGACGAGATTATGTGCAGGGCGTTTCCAACCACGCTGAAGGGTTCCGCCCGACAGTGGTTTGCCAATCTCACCCCGGCCTCCATAGGCTCCTTTGCCGAACTAAGCAGATCATTTGTGGCACAGTTTATTGGGGGACGCCGCCAACCAAAGCCTGCCACCCACCTGCTCAACGTAAAACAGGATCGAGGCGAGAGCCTAAGGAGCTACCTCACTCGTTTTAACGAGGAGGTCCTTCAGGTCGAGGAGCCCGATGATAAGGTCAGCATGACCGCCTTCGTAGGAGGCCTCCGGTCATCAAGTTTCCTCTTCTCAGTGATGAAGCGCCAGCCAAAGAGCATGCCAGAACTACTGGCAAAAGCTCAAAAATATATGAATGCTGAGGAAATCAACAGGTCCAGGCGGCGAGGTGAATCATCTCACGGATCGCCAAAAGCTTGACCCGCCTCTGCACTGTTCTCAAACAGGCAGCCTATCTCCAGCTTAGCTACCCTCTCGCGGGTCGCCAGAAAGCTTGGACTCTGCACTGCTCTCAAGCAGGAAGCCTATCTCCAGCTTAGCTACCCTCTCGCGGGTCGCCAGAAAGCTTGGACTCTGCACTGCTCTCAAGCAGGCAGCCTATCTCCAGCTTAGCTACCCTCTCGCGGGTCGCCAGAAAGCTTGCACTCTGCACTGCTCTCAAGCAGGCAGCCTATCTCCAGCTTAGCTACCCTCTCGCGGGTCGCCAAAAAGCTTGGACTCTGCACTGCTCTCAAGCAGGCAGCCTATCTTCAGCTTATCGGCTCCATCGCGGGTCGCCAAAAGCTCGATGTCAGAAGGTAGGTTATCTACAGCCTACGGGACTACTACAAATCACCGGACCAGTTGCCCGGCTGTCCAAATCAAATGTCTGGACAGCACACGAGCTGCTCGCCCACGCGGACAGTGGCTAGCCCCTCAGCAGCGAAGCTCACGCCAGCAACAGCAGAGAAGTCCACGGACGCAGCAGCTAACCCCACACCATCAGGCGCCCAGACATCCCAGGCGCCCAGGCATCTCAGGGACGCCCAGGACTCCCAGGCGCCCAACCCATGGGCGCCCAGCACTTCCCATGGGCGCCCAGACCCTATGGGCGCCCAGTGCTTGGACAAAAAAAAAAAAAAAAAAAAATATTTTGTGGATGAACGGGCGCCGACACCGCTGCGTCGCCCGCCTCCCCAGCGCCCGTCGCCCTGCGCGTGCTGCGCCCGGCGCCCTGACCAGGCCCCATGGGCGCCCAACCACCATGGGCGCCCAGACCATGGGCGCCCAGACCCTAGGCGCCCAGCCACCATGGGCGCCCAGCACTCCCATGGGCGCCCAGGCCTCCCAGGCGCCCAGCATGGGCGCCCAGCACTTCCTCAGGGGCGCCCAGACCTCCTCAGAAGCGCCCAGCACAGGCGCCGGCCCCTCTGCTTGCCCAGAACCGTGCCCAGCGCGCCTGCTTGCTATTTTCACCGTAAGTTTTGGTCCATAAATCCGAATGAGGCGTATTATATATCAAATCGAAGCTCTCGGCGAGCCCTACAAAACTCACAGCCTATGGCTGTGACTGATGTTGTCAGAAGTCCAAAAAAGGCCTCGAGACAGATGTTTTGGCCTCTCGAAGTTTTTGCAGTTGCGAACTCAGCCGAAAATTCAATCGAATGCCCTCCTCTCCAAGTTCCATTGGACACAGGGCATTGAGGGGCAAATGATGAGTCAGGCCCAAGTGGCCCAGTCTGTGATGAGCCAAGGCTTAAATTAATGAAAGATCCGTTGGGTCCAATGGAGTCCGAGCCCAAACCCACGATGCCTGGCCACGTCACAGCAGTCCGGGTCGCTTCGGAAGCAGGCAGGCCACGTCCCGCTTTTACTAAGTCGTGCGGAGAATATCACAACTGCCTCCCCAGTCGAGGACACCTCGAAGGCTCCTCGTAAACGGCGCTGTAAAGTCGTCCCCATCTGTTAGGGGAGCGACTATAAATTGTAAGCCCCACCAGCACTTTGGGGGCAGGAGACAAATACCGAGGCAAGCAATATTCTCCCTTCATCTCTCTTCTCCTACACTTGTAATCTCTGGACACTTGAGAATTAATACATTCCGGCTACCTCAGCCTTTCCAAAAGTGGACGTAGGTCACTGACCGAACCACTATAAATCTCTCTCTCATTTATTTCCACATTTATTACTCATACTTGACCGGTGGTGTGCAAATCCATTTTTGTGCATCATCAGTTTTGGCGCTAAAGGCAGGCCATAATCTCTCTTCTACACACTCTCCCAAATTTGTAATCACTGACACTTGAGAAATTAATACATCCGGCGATCATTGCCCTTGAAGTGGACGTAGGTCACACTGACCGAACCACTATAAATCTCTCTCTCCTCTTTATTACCACATTTATTACCATTATTACTTGACAGGTGGTGTCTGAACCAGAGTTTTGCATCATCACATACTAATAATGTTTTTATTTAACATGTATATTATCAAAATACAGAGACACCTGATAAAGATCCAGTCGACTTGAGAGATGTGGACCTAAGGTTCGAATCTGACCTGTCCACAAATAAATGTGTCTGACTTTGGACTCCGACTCAAATTCCCCTGTACCTCAGGTATTTTCAGGGGAGCTTCACTGCATTAATTAATTAGCCGACAGAGTGGAGGCATATTCATTCCCCAGCAGTATCTTTCCAGCTTTCTTCTGCTTATAAGCCTTCCTCAAACCTCGAGCATCTCCAACACTGGCATGGAGTGGAGCTCCGGCCATTGCATGGCATTTAGCATGTTGGAGCTCAATGTCAAAATTTGGCACATGAAAAAAAGGAGATGTCAGCTTTATTTTTAGATTATTTGATTTCAAAATAGATCAATAGAGATGAGTTGGATTATCACTTTTAGAGAATAAAGTCCAAATGCCAAAAAATAATAAAATATTAGATGTAGCATAACAGGTTGAGTTGTCATTTTTTTGAGATGTCAAATATCAAATTACCACATAAGCCATCAAATGAAATTTGGCATCTCCAATTTAACATATTTATTGGAGATGCTCTAATAATCTAAGAAAAAGTGATAATATAAAACGTGCCCGCTAAAATCAGAATCGTGCCAATATGTACACGGCATGTTGGGTCAAACCCAGGAGAGTCCGAATCCTCAATTTCATCCACGCTGGCTGTGGAACCCCACAGTGGAGATTGTGGAAAATCTGAACAGCTCGAAAAATGCTCTTTGGTGAGATGTCTCCAAATTTTACTCCAATAGATTTGTAATATAATTAATATAACTTTGCATTCTAGTCATTCATAATTTACAAAATGAATCCTATGCTAAATCTTTCTATGGGACCTGCTGCTATTTGAGTAAAATTTGAAGACGTTTGAATATGAGGAAGGACGCTCATTTTGAGAGGTCTAGATTTTCCAATGGATGGGCCCACCATAGAGTTTCATTTAGGGGCGGAACCAGGAATATTATTTAGGGGGGCCAAATAATAGAACTTTAAACAAAATTACAAATTTTAGTAATAAAATATAAAATAAGTAGGTTTTTTAAGTTTTGCTCTGCATTCTATTCATTGAACTGAAATCATTGCTTATTGTTTCATTTATATATATAAAAGTAGGATCCACATTTAAAATCTAGACCGTTCAAAAGCACAGTCACGTTAGTTTTTATTTTCATTGAAGAATTCCCTTCAATTAGATTTGTTCTCACATAGATAATCATACGAATAATAAATTTTTTATATTTATTCACAATAGATAAACTCTGATTACATTAAAATTTTATGTAATAGTGGAAAAAAAGAAGTGATTTTGAGTGGGTTAGATTTCAAGTATAAACCCCAATGACTGAATTACAAAATGATGTATGGTACATTAGTACATCTAACATATGCAAATATATACTAAAGTATAAAAAAAGAAATTCTCAAGATGGGGTCCAGGAACCTTTCTTATATACATATAGCTTTTAAGGTGCAATTTGAAATTTTATTATTCAAAAGCACAAAGAAAATTAATGACACTATCACATATCTAAAAGCTAAACCATTCAAAAGCAAAATCCCAATAGTTTTTATCTCTTTAAAATAAATATCTTCAATCCAATTTATTTTGAGATAAATAATAATAATTAAAACATATAAATAGAACTATATTTCTTTATCCATGATGGATAAAACTCTGATTGAGTTAAAAATTTATGCAATAATTGGATAGAAATTGAAATTGATTTTGAGCGGATTAGGTTTTAATATGAGCCACAAATATTGAAAATACAAAGTAACCTATAGTTTAATAGGACATCCACCCAATGTATGTTGAAAATACATAGTAACGTATAGTGTAATAGTACATCCACCCAATGTAAATAAATGAATTCTGTAAAAAGAGAAATGAGTTCCTTTCTTCCTCACCTGAGTTATGCAACTGACAAGTTATTCAAAAGTCTCCAATAAGAAGCCCAAAGCACTGCTCTCCTCTCTACCTTTCTTCATCACAAGATTTAGGGGTGCCAAATATAGATAGATTGGTTTGAGAAATTTCTTCTCCAATCTCCATCAAGTCTTTTTTATGTGTTCTCATTTCCCTCATTTTCTTTCCTTTCTTTTCCTTTCCTTCTTTAAGTTTAAGTTTTCCCCAAAATCAGCAATGTTTTTTGTTTTCATTTTGTGAGAGTCAAAATTAGACTTAAATAATTCTAAAAGATAGGGGGGGGGGGTGGGCGGCGGCTTCCATTAAATGGAAGGGTCATAACTTCAATGTATAATGGTTTTAAAATCTTTGGGGGGGCCATCGCCTTTGCTAGCCCCACTTTAGTTCCACCCTTGGTTTCACTCCCTTCACTCATGAGAAGTGTGAGTTCTCTAGAATTTATATTCAGCGATGGTTTAGGAATTTCAAATGTTGGAGTTCTGAAAAGTTGCTAAATTATGCCTGAATTCCTCGTTCATTTAAGTTGACAATCATGCATGTGAATTTCATCATGCATGATGAAATTTTATAAATTTTCTGTTTCATACCTGGTAAAATTCATTGCCAAAAAAATACCCAATATGCATTGTGGGACATGGAGCCCTCCTTCACTTTGCTTCACTGAAAATAGCCTCGAATTCGTGATAAGGAATACTAGATGAAGTCAATCATGTGCATAGTAAGTAATAACACAACAGCGGCCTCCAGATTGCAGCAAATTCTCATATATTGCGAAACCCAGGTTGGTTAAAGTCAGTAAAAATGGTTTAGACTTTAGACTATTTTGGAAGTGGGCCAATTCACTTGTCTCTAGCAGATTTTATGTTCTCAGGGATGCTAGGACAGTAGGACAGGCCCAAATGAAAGATGGAATGACCTATCTGCAGAGCCCAACCTGACCCTCTCATGATTGATCTAAACCCTTAATACCAGTGATCCTCTAATGAATTAAACACTCACCCTTATTTTATTTTCACCTAAATTTTTTTTGGCACCACCCAACTAAACGTCTAGGATTTGAACAATTTTAATGGTCTCAGACCTGTACCTCCCATGATTAAAGAGTTTCCATGTTTTTGAGCTGAGGTAAGCCATGGAGAGAGATTTCATATGCTCAGGCTCCCTCAATAACTAAGGCTTGTTTGTTTGCATTCTAAATTTCTAATACATAGAAACCGAATTCATATGAAACATATCTACAAGTGGTTAAAAATAAAGATTAAAGGTGGATTTTAAAAAAAATGAACACCCAATAACCTTTCCTATTAGGAAAATAGAACTAAAAAAATGTGTGAAATGAATAAACTAGCCATCACCATAATAGTTCATTTTCATCTTCTTTTTATTTTAATTCTCTAAAAGTAAAGGTTATTTGATTTTTTTTTTTTTTGAAAGCTCACCTTTTGTCTTCATTTTTTAACGAATAGGGGTTTGAATCCCATGTACTCATTTCTTTTAGATTTTAATGCAAGCAAATAGGTCCCTAGGGGTTATTTACCTTTTCCATGTGATGGGAAAATATATTTTGCTTTTGTAAATGTTATTCATGTAAAGCACAATACCATACCTGTTAAAATTATCATTTTCATATTAGTAAATGAGCACATCCAACAAATTTTGATGTATTTGGAATTTTAGGATATTTTTCATAAATTTCTCAAAATCCAAGAAAGATTAAGACACAAAACTAAGGGCCTATTTCTTTCTTAGAATTCCGAGAATTCCAATTCAAAGAATTTCTAAATTCTCAGGGTGAAAATCTTTGTTTTTTTTTTTTTTTTTTTCCTCAGAGAAAGCCTATAAGTTAGGACTTGTTTGGTTTTTCCACATATGTAAATGTCCGTAAACAAATGATCCCAAGGATGGCTGGCAATTCTTGAAAATGTCTAATAAAAGATAAAAGAGGATTTATGTCATGACCCAGGCCCGAGATCCGGTAACCCCGAGCCGTGAGCCCATACTTACTCCCGTAAATCCCGAATTAATCGAAGTTAAAACGAAATCCACAAGGGATAACAATCTCAATAAACCGGTCAATTACACAAATCTGCGGAAACAATTTCACTTGACAACATCAATTAGAATTTACATGTATCCTATCCATCATTTACTTGTCAAATAGTGCATGTCCAAAATATTGTGCAATGACCATTAATTACATCCCAAAATGATTATACAAAAAGAATAACTTCACAAAATGTTCCTCAAAACAAAATATTCCTTCTCGCACTGGGATGCCCGTATCAAACGGTATCCTGGCCATTCCGTTCGTTCAAACCTCCTGAAGGAACCGGAGCGGTCTCCTCCGCTCCCGCCGGGGGCGCTGCTGCACCGGCAATGGCAAACGGGCCGGTAATGCCATCAATAACACTAATGAACACGACGGTTCAACAATGTATAAACAGATATTGTAATAGCATGTTAACCCATAAATTAAACTCATTCCATCTATTAATAACAGTTCCAATACCGGATAAGTCTGGAAAGTTCCTATAATAACCATAAGTAAACACGAAAGTCAATCATGTAGACACGTATAGGGTGGCTACTACCATAGCATTCATTTCATTTCAATTACCATCTTCCCTCAAAGGAATGATTCATTATTACCATCTTCCCTCAAATGAATGATTCATTATTACCATCTTCCCTCAAATGAAGGATTCCTCTTCCAAACGGAAGGCATCGATCAATACCCATAGATACGATCGGAATTGGTGGGACTTACTAGTGTTCGGGCCAAGGACAACTAGCATCACCACGGAGCTCCGGAACGCCCCCAAATACCATCTACTGCAGTAGGATTAGACATTTGTCTCATTTATTCATACATTGAACTCATTTAAAGTTCTAAAACAATAGCTACGTAGTGCCAGACTCAAGGGTCAATACTTTTCAGTGAACAATCCATTTCTGGATTTGATTCAATACTATGATTCCCGTAATAACAAGGGAATGGAATAATAGTGATACCAATCTCATTAGATTGGGACACAATATTACAATAAGGAATTGCTAGACAATCATGATTCCATTTAATTCTATTTTCAATCTAAACAACTATATAGGTGTAACCAACAGTTATTAAATGCATGTGTTATTCTTGATGAGCATCACATTTATATTTGGTGTATGCATTATAGTCCCCGTAGTTAACACTCATAGAGTTTTAGACCATAATTTATGAACCATGAAGTTCTTCCTTCATTATCCTTAATTCTCAATAATTTCAATTTACTCCATGATTGACCTTTGAACTAATCCAGGAAGCATTTATACTCACAAGGAGTGCTCCAAACTTTCGCAAAAATCCAAAACTCGCACTCACAATTAATGTATTGGCCAATATCGGTCAGCTCGGCGGTTACCCGACGGTTAGCCGAAACTAGGTCGGCGGCTAGTCGAAATCTACTTGGCGGCTAGTGGAATTTTGACTGGCGGCTAGTCGAAATTTCGGCGGTCAGCTCACGGTCAGTTTTCCAGAAGCTGACATTTCTGGCTCGATTTTTCGGTCACCTTACGGTTACCTCGCGGCTAGCCGAAATCTCAATTTCGGTTAGCCGAATTTTAACGGTTAGCTTTCCAGAAGCTGTCTTTTTGATAGGAAATTCTAACTCAATTTCGGTCAGGTCGCGGTCACCTCACGGTTAGCCGAAATTTGGATTTCGTCTAACCGAAATACGGCGGTTAGCTTTCCAGAAGCTCACCCATTTATGGATTCTCACCCATTTATGGATTCCGGCGGTTAGCTTCACGGTTAGCCTCGCGGCTAGCCGAAACTCATCCAGAATCCCTTCTACGAGCTTCAGAACTTCTGAAACAATTTCTAAAGACTGAGTTCCTTGAACTCCAGTCCTTTTCAACAATCTATGGAAGTCCAAGACAATGCATCCTCTTGAGAATGACCATTGGGACTTCAAGTTCTCTTCTCATACATTATCCATTCATTAACAATACCTCTAATATCCATTAATCTCTACATTCAATCCATAGAAATTCTACAATGGTTAACATTAATCACAAAAGATGTTTATACTTGCCTCTCTTGAAGGTTAGTTACCAAAATCCTCTTTGTTTAGCTTATTTTGAAGATGAAACCCCCAAATGAAGCCCTAACTCCATGAAAACATGAAAATACACAACCATTGAGCTATTTGTGCTAGAAACCTTCACTAACCAACCAATGGAACTTGAAAGTCATACTAAAGCACTTATCTACTTACTTAAGGTTCAAAGGAATGGATTTTGAGATCTTTCTCAAGCTCTACTCTTCAACAATGGAGGAATGGCTTGAGGAAGAAGATGAAGTTGAAGATGAGCTCCTCAAAACCCCTTTTTAAATCACTCCTAGACTCTCTCTTTGATTAAGGAAAATGGAAGAGAAAAGAAGAAAAAGAACCTAGGGTTTGGCTTGAAGAGAAATGAAGGAATGAGGCTCATTTCATTCTAATATAAGGTTGTTCACACTAAAACCCCCTTTTGTTTATCCTTATTTCATTTTGAGTCAAATGAAGGGCCACTTGACGAAATCCTCGTCAAACGGCTTCAAGTCTATTATGAAAGTTAACGTACTCATTGAGATACACGTGTTGGTATCAAGAGATTCCGTATTCGACAAAATACGTAGAATTCCGTATTTACGAAAAAGGTATTGTTCTCTTAGTTTAGACTTAAAACTCATTCAATTCACTTAATCTCTTCATTATCCCTTCATTAAGTTCATTTGAAACTAATCTCATCGAGTTGGGGCATTAACCATCATTAGTCTAATTAGACTTGATTAATTAGCATTAATTTTGATTAATTAGAGTTAATCTTGATTAACTCGGGTGGGGTCTTATAATTTAACCGGAAACATCCCCTCAGACTTGTTAAAGGCAAAAAACACCATCAATGTGTTATATAGACCATAGTAGTCCTAAAAGCACCGTTTGATATGTTTTTTATTTTTTCTCTGAGCAGGGATATCCCTGCTCCTTTTACCTTAGAATGTCCCAAACCCAAAACCTTTTTCCCATTTTCGTTCTTTTGCCAGTTTTATCTAAAAAGAGACTCATCTTCTCTGAGCAGGGATTCATTGAAGAAGAGAGGAAGCAGCAGGACTTTGTAGATCCCCTGATTGAAAAGGGTAAACCGATGAAAAGAAAAGTGCTTCACCAACGCTTCCTCTTTCTTTACCATTTTCAGAACCAAATATTTATATCCAAGTCCAAATCCAAAACCCCTATATCTTCTCCATACAACATATATAACACGCACCCATTTTAGGATTTTTCATTTAAGTACTTTTATTCATTACTGTTACTATATCTTCTTCTCTCTTTTTTTTTTTTTTTTTGTCTCTCAAAGAGAAAAGTAGAGCAGGAGAGACTCATCTTCTTGATAGTTAATCTTCTCCCGCTAGTGTTAGTGTTGTGGGCGGAGATCAGGGGTATCCTCGCCCCATCCTCTCCTGTGTTAGTGCTACCTAAATAGAGTTTCATAAGTATGGATACAGCCAGCTAGGCGGGGACAGTGTTATAGTGGACAAATTAGACAATCCACATTCACACATAACTTCCACCTTCACATCCATTTCTATGTGAGCAAATGCCGATGCACAATTCTATCATCTTCTATTACAGCCAATGCCCATTTATATTACTCTTTTAAGTACGAAGGTTTGGGCTCCATTAAAGAGGTTGGTTATTTCTGTAAAACAAATGAGCATTGGCTTTGGTTGTAATAAAAGATGATAGAATTTGGCATCATCTATTGTTTACATAGAAATGGTTGGATATGGGGATGGGGATGGGCATGGGCACGGGCACTGACTAACTTAGAAATGGTTAAACTTTGAAAATAGTTTTGGGATTCTATCAATTACATACACTTGGGCATTAGCACAATAGGAATGGACATTTTATCATAATTCCTCAAATGAGAGATACAATTCTGAGAGACGGCCACAATACTTTAGTGGGCGGGGATATCCCTGCTCACAGCACTAACACAAGGAGGGATATCCCCGTCAACACTAATTTGGGCGGGGATATCCCCGGCTCAACTGATACTACTCTGAGAGACAGCACTCACATGAAGACCAGGGTCGCAAAACCCTTTTTCCCCTTTTCGTTCTTCTCCCATCTTCTTCTCCCTTCCACGACATTGAAGTTGAGATCCTTCAAAGAAAAAGAACAAAAAAAGACCAAATCAAAAGGAGAATGCGACCGTCGCAGTTACAACTTATCCCATCTCCCTTCCATTATCCACTTCTCTCTTTAATATAATCACCATCATCTATTTCAATAGTACATCTTTTTTGTTAGATACACTGTTTTACTGTTGAGCTTTGCTTAGGGAGAAGGTTCGCCACCTTTTCCTAAGGAAGCTGACAAATTTTTGCCTCTTATTCTTCATTAGTGTTGGTAATGGCAGAAGAAGGATTAAGGTTTTGTTCCAAAGGGTGGTCGAGCTTAAACGTTGTGGAAGGGAGAAGAACGAAAATGGAAAAAAGAGTTTTCAGACTTTTTAAAGTAAAAGAAGCAGGGATATCCCTGCCCTGAAGAAAAATTAAAAAAATACCAAATAGAGCTCTTGCGATCACTATGGTCTTATCAAGACATTGATGGCATTGTTATAAGATATGGATCTTAGGTGGATGCCCACTTGGGATGAGTTAGGGTTAGATTTTGGTTTCCTCTTTTATAGGGTTACTTTGCCTATATATAGGTATCTCTACTTTTGTATTATACACATATATGAGATAATAGAAAACTCTCTTTATTCTCCCTCTAATATTCTCTCTTGGTTTCTCTCCTTTCCACAACACGTTATCAGCACGAGCTTTCTTCTGTTGAAGACGTCAAAACCCTCTTGCACGATTGAAGACGTCAAAAACCCTGCTACATGATTGAAGACGTCAAAACCTTGTTGCACGAGTTTTCTTCTGCATCCACCCATCCGCCTGTTGCATGAGCTGAAAAGAAATAATACCCATCTGGCCTCGATTTGCGTGCATCATCAAAGGAAGTGGGTTGTGAAGCTTGGTTGTCAATTAAAGGGTGAGTCAGTCATTCCAAAAACAGGTACCTTCTAGATAAATATTAAATATATAACTTGGAAAGTATGACTACCCACATATTTTTTTTTTTACTCCATTTTGGTCATTATTGCACCAACCACTGCCACAACCCTTTTGTGTTTTAGTTTACTATTCATCCATCTTGCATATTTTATTTTATTTTATTTTTAATTTATCAATATTATGAATGGATCATAAAATAAAACTAGAAGTTCTAAAAACTGAACCTGAAGTTCACCATCTATGGACCAAAAGTCCCAGAAGTTGAAATATTGATATGAACATGCAGATTCATATCCATAAAATTATAAAACAATGAAATTAAACCTGAAGTTTTGACAGAACCAGAAGTTCTGATCAATTAGAACCAAGGACAGGAGATGTCTTCACTGCTCGTTTTCCTGATTGTCAATTCGATAAGACAATCTTCCCGCCGTTAGGGGCAGATAAGATAGTTCCTGAAGAACGTATTGTTCCTGTAGAACAAACCGTTCCTAAAGAACGGTGAGAATTAACATGGAATACTTCCACTTTGTCTCATCTGAATCTCCGAACTTCACAATGTGAGAATGAAGTACGGAGAATTGTGCACTTGCAAGAAATTGTAAACAAATTACCTATGCTTTTAACGATGCAGCAAAGGCGACGAAATCACATGTGCCAGCTATGAATGCACCTGCCAGGATTAATGTCCCTGTAGGACAAAGCCAAAATGCGGCAGCAAAAGAATATGAGATACGCCAGAAGCATGGCAGACCTATAGGTTCGAATGACTCAGCTCCGCGAAAAAGGAGAAATGAGCAATCATCATCATATCCTCTCGAAGAGGCACGTAACGCTCCTGAAGAGGTTCCTCCCGAAGAGGCACATAATGCTTCTAAAGAGGTTATGGAAAAGTCCGTTCTCTCTAGAATAATGGAAGTCCCTGGTGAGACTTTGGAAGCCCCTGAAGAGGCACCGGTACCGAAAAATGAAGAGATCTCTATACTTTACAATTATTCAAGAGAGATATGGATGAGAAATGAGATTATCATCGATGACGCATTTGCATATGCGGTAGCTACACAAATATCAAAGGACATCCATGATGATGATGATTGGGACACAGAACCACGTTATATAAATAAATGTCAATAAAGAAAGGATTGGCCACAATGGGAAAATGCCATCAAAACAGAGTTAGAGTCTCTTAACAAACGTGGTGTGTTCGGACTTATAGTACAAACCCCAAAAGATGTTAACCCTGTAGGTTACAAGTGGGTGTTTGTAAGAAAAATGAATGAGCTGAATGAAATTACCAGATATAAGGCACGATTGGTGGCACGAGGTTTCCTACAGAAACCTGTGATTGATTATGAGGAAACATACTCCCCTGTTATGGATATAACGACATTCAGATATTTGATAAGTTTAGCAGTTTCTCAAAATCTAAAAATGAGACTCATGGATGTTGTCGCTGCTTACTTGTATGGGGACTTAGACACAGAAATTCACATGAAAATCCCAGAAGGATTTCCTTTTCCTGAAGCAAAGCCAAGGAGTACGTACTCAATCCAATTAAGGCGATCATTGTACGGCCTGAAGCAATCCGGAAGAATGTGGTACAATCGTCTTAGTGAATACTTGTCTAAAAGGGGGTATGCAAACGATCCCATTTGCCCGTGTCTATTTATAAAGAAATTCTTGCAGGGATTTGCAATATTAACAGTTTATGTGGATGACATAAATTTGATAGGGACTCCAGAAGAGCTCGAAGAGACTGCTGATTATTTAAAGAAAGAGTTTGAAATGAAAGACCTTGGAAAAACGAGGTTTTGTCTCGGATTGCAAATCGAGAGAAATTCTAGTGGGATGTTGGTCCATCAATTTAATTATACCGAGAAGGTTTTAAAATGATTTGGTATGAACAAGGCACATCCATTAAGCATCCCTATGGTTGTCCGGTCTCTTGATATAAAGAAAGATCCATACTGCCCCATCGAGGAAAATGAAAAGGTATTGAGTTCTGAAGTACCATACTTAAGTGCTATTGGAGCTTTGATGTACTTGGCACAATGCATTAGACCAGATATTGCATTTTCTGTGAATCTACTTGCCAGGTATAGCTCCGCACTAACTCAAAGGCATTGGATTGGCATTAAACACATCCTACGATATCTGCGTGGAACAACTGATTTGGGAATATTTTATGCTTACGATCATAAAGATTCTAGTTTAGTAAGATATGCAGATTCAGCTTATCTCTCTGATCCTCATAAGGGTCGATCACAGACAGGTTATGTGTTTCTAAATTGTAATGCCGCCATTTCTTGGCATTCTACTAAACAGACTTTGGTAGCTACTTCCTCCAATCATGCTGAAATTTTGGCTCTTTATGAAGCCAGTAGGGAATGTGTGTGGCTAAAATCTTTGATTCAGCATGTTCGTAGTTCTTGTCAATTACCTTCTATTGCAGGTATCCCGAATATTATCTATGAAGATAACGAAGCATGCATAAGACAGATTTGAGAAGGTTTCATTAAAGGAGACAAGACTAAGCATATAGCACCGAAGTTCTTCTTCACTCATGAACTTCAGAAGAACAATAAAATTGAAGTCAAGTAAGTTTGTTCGAGTAATAACCTAGCTGATCTATTCACCAAATATTTGCCAAAATTAGTATTCTAGAAGTTTGTATATGAGATTGGCATGCGTAGAGTTCACAATCAAACTATGTAAATGGTTGCTATCATCAGGGGGAGTTGTTTATCAGGGAGCATCCTGAAGTATGCTACTCATGGACATTTGTGCGCTTTACTCTTTTTCCTTCTCTAGGTTTTATCCAACTGGGTTTTCCTAGTTAAGGTTTTAACGAGGCAGCATTATGCATGTCCAACACCAGTTCAATGATCTTGAAGAATGTTGTATTCTTTTTCCCTTCGCTTAGGTTTTCTCCCACTGGGTTTTTCCTTAGCAATGTTTTTAATGAGGCAAATGTTATTGAATGTTGGTCAACCAAGGGGGAGTGTTATAAGATATGGATCTTAGGTGGATGCCCACTTGGAATGAGTTAGGGTTAGATTTTGGTTTCCTCTTTTATAGGGTTATTTTGCCTATATATATGTATCTCTACCTTTGTATTATACACATATATGAGATAATAGAAAACTCTCTTTATTCTCTCTCTAATATTGTCTCTTGGTTTCTCTCCTTTCGACAACCGGCCTTTATTTATTTATTTATTTATTTAATTTTTTTTTTTGGGGCTTTGACAAGCCCATGGGGATTTTTCCTGGTTAAATCCTCGAGATAAAAAGGGAAATATATGAACCAGAAACCTTTCCCCAAAACGTGTGTATTCGTAATCAGGTTAGACACGCCACGCCACCCGCTACACATTACGAATACTCTTGCATTCGCGTTTGGATGTTGAGAAAATGAGGCCACGAACGCAATATTCTGCCGTAGTTCGCGAACTTTACAAATCTATAGAAAGCTGTATTAAGAAGAGACCGTTCAATTTGGAGATGTTGACAAGTAACCATGACGCAAAGATGTTCACATTCTCATTATTTTAGTCCTCTTGAATGTCCTTTTTCTCTTAAACAAGCAATCAAACTCCTATTTCTTCTTCTTCTTCTTCTCTATCTTCCACTTCACCTATCAATCAGCAATTAGAATAGAGATTAAACAAAGAAACTGAACAAGAATAAGAAAATATGAGAGAGGACGAGGAGGAGGCTCAAATCGACCGCCTCCCTGTGGACCTTCTCGCCCATATCTTCTTCCTCTTATCTTCTTTCCGAGATTTAGCCCAGTTCAGTTTCATCCACATTCCTCTCTCTCTCTCTCTCTCTCTCTCTCTCTGTATTTTATTGTGTTTCTATCTGATTGGTGAGTTCATCTTTTTTTGCTGTTTGTAGGGCAAGTGGTGTCTCCAGAAAATGGAGACAAGGCGTGAAGCGGTCGTTGGGCAGAAGAGAGAAACTGAGCTTTGCTGGTATGAAGATGGATGATGATTCCACGTCTCGCCTCGTTCAGGACGCCTACTGCCTCAAAGAGCTCGACATGTAAGTGCGCTTGTAGATTCTCTCATCTTTTTTTCCATGTTTGGTAGCACCTAGAATTTATGCTCTGCCATTGAAATTTGGATGAGAAGAGAGTTCGAGCTTGTTGAATTGGGCCTTTTAGTTGGAATTTGGAATTATAGAAGGATTGGGATTTGGGGGGTGTTGGGGATTTCTGTAGTTGCTTTGAGATGCTGGAAATCCTGGGTCAGCTCTGTATGAAATTTGGAACCTTATTACTTTGGTGCCCTGACCTGACAAAGAATAAAACAACTGTGACTTATGGGTAATTATCCAAATGCAAGTTACTTCATTTACATGTACAAGAACCACAATTTGCAAGAGTTTAGTCGCAAACCTGTTACAATCTTGTTGTTGGAATCGTCATCTATGTGTGGCTATGCTATGTTAAGTTCCAGAGTGATAGGGCAATACATTGTTTTACCTCAAATACAGATCAGATCCTCTTTCTCAAAGGGGGAGATCACCTTGTGTTTCAGGCTATGGCAATATGTGTTCTGCCATAAGCCCCTGACAGAACAAACACTCAATTGTTTTCAAAATGTTTGCCTTCAAATGGGCAGTGCTCAAGACTGATATAAGTGCATGATAGTTGAGTTCATATGTTGTCTTGATGCCCAAAATTGTGGGTTTTTCAGAATGTAAATTAGGGGAAAATTAAAAGAAGGTAAGGTGGGAATGTAATTTCATGCTTTTATTGGATGTGTGAGGTTACTTTATGATCTTACAAATACCTATAAATTATGGTTCTGTGGTTATTGTCCTATTGATTTTTGAAATGGACATTTTGGTGGGGTATGTTTAATGAAGCCTTTGGTTGGGGATGTTTTTGCCTTTTTGCTTGGGAGTAGTCATCCATGTGGAAAGGAAACAAAATATATATATATATATATATATATATTTTGCTTTCAATTTTTCTCTTCATGATGATGTACTAATCTGATTGTTATTTTTGCTCTCCATAATTTGTATTATCATCTAGTTCGAGGAGTTGTTGGGGCTCTCAAATAACAGATAATGGGCTATACAAAATATCTTTGGCAAAGTGTGTCAGCAACCTTACCTCAATATCGTTGTGGGGCATGACAGGGATCACAGACAAAGGTGTCATTCAGCTGGTATGTTGCACGGTGCTACTTCAAGCTTAAATGATTTGTTGTGAACTTTTTGTGGAGCTTTGAGTTTATGAGGTTCAGTGATGAAAAGATTATTAATTTTTGTGGTTTTAGAAGCTTTTACGTCCGAGTTTATCCCTTTTTTATTGTTTTTTAAAACTCTAACTGATCAAAATAGAACAGCATTTAAAGGTCACAGTTGCAGGATTTTTTTTAACACTGAATTGTGTATCTTTAGTGAAATGACTGTTTTATCTCCTTCATTTAAGGTTAATTTTCTTTTCTCAGTTTCTTAATTGCTGATATGATGCATTTGGCTTTCTTACTATTACATTTACATTTTTAACAGATAATGAAGGTTCTTGAATGCAAACAGTAGACTTTTTTTCTTTTTTTTTGGTTCATTTCTCTATCTTATCTGTTCATTCAATTATTTTTCTGTATGTAGGTTTCCAGGGCTATTTCCTTACAGAACTTGAATATTGGTGGTACATTTATTACTGATGATTCTTTAGTTGCGATTGCAAATAATTGTCCACAACTGAAGGTAAATTTGCAATATGAGCTTTATATGTTCTTCAGCTGATGTTTTGTTATCTTTCCTGAGGATGGCATTTCTGCTTGTTTGCTGAATTAGTCAATGATATCATCAGTATTTTTATATGCTGGGAAGTTTTTTCTTATCCATTCAGTTCATATGCACTATGGGGGTGAATAATTATAGTCATTACAATCTTATTTATATGTTGTTTGAGGATGATGGGTACCTAACGTTAGACATTAGACTAGAGCAAATAAATGACTGCTAGAACTATGGAGAAAAACTTTCGAGTCCAGGGAGTTGGAAATTAGCATATAAAAGATAAATATATGACGTAAGGAACAGAATGTTGGTCAATCATGAAACAACACACTGAAAAAAATGATCGTAATAGAGATGAGAATGTTCAGATTGATGTTTGGTAAAAGTTTTTCTATCCAGGTTGACGGCCCCTAAAGAAAAGGGGGTAGACGCTAAAGAGGAGTAGAGGACATTGATGGAAGTAGCAAGGATAGATTTAAATAAGTACAACCTATCAGAGTTTTTGGCCTGGGATCGCTTGAAAGTTTTAGGCCCGGGGTCGCTTGAATGACAAAACAAAATTCATGTAGCTAACCTCAACATAGTTGGGACAAAGCTTTGATAATGATGGAGTGCAAGTGAATCATGATGAACAAGATTAGTTATTGGAATTGAATACAATGTAGTTTTTAGGTATGAGAGATTTCAATATCCAGGTGTGCTTGTACAATGAAATGGAGGGTTTGAACTGAATATAGTGAATATGTAGTGTAGATTAGGCAAAGTAGAGATAACCTAGTGGGGTATTATACAATTATTGAGTGCAATTTTTATGTGAGGGAATTTTTATCAGACAACAAACAGTTTGTTGTGCTATGTGGATGAATGTTGGGCAGTCAAGAAAAGTGGAAAACTAAAGTACATCTGTACATGTGGTTTAGAGGTTCATCTGAAGATGGCTGTGGAGTTACAAGAAAGGATATAACTGGGAATGGGTACATAAGAGGAAATCTATTGGGAGCTTTGATAGAGGAAGGAGAAAAAAAGGAATACTTATATGGTTCATTGAAGGGTTATGAGGTATAGGAACTATGAGAAGGAGACAAGGGATGGGTTTTGAATGAATTAGCTAGAAAGACATATTAGACTATGGTTTTATATGGAGCATGGGTTCAAATATGGTTGTGTTAAGGTAAAACTCACAAAAACACCGGATAAGGTTATAACAATGAACTTGAGGATCCCTTAATGGAGAAGTTACAACTTACAAGTCATGGTAACATAACTAGTGTTCAGCAAATATTAGATGGAGGGCACCCCATATGTTGATTTTCTTTTAAGAGGATTACCTTACTTTCATGCACTATAGTTGGAAAGATAAGAAACGCACACGTGCATACATAGATACATACTCTTTTTTTTTTTTTTTTTTTGTTTCTTCCATTTTATTAGTTTCTAACTTTTTGTAGCCAACCACCGTGATAGAACCTCTATGCAACAATGGGTCTGCATGCACCCATAACTTAGTTACTAATGAAAAATAACTTTAAATTCTAATATTTTTCAATATTCTGGATCTCTGGTTTTTTTTTTTGGATCTTTTTAGTACATTCTTGATTCACACTGTTATGCCGCATTTTATCGCCGCAATTGTTACGTATTGCCTGATACGTAGGCTAAAGGTAAATTGAGTTACACAGATCCAAATGGGGCATTTGAACTTATTTATATTTGGAAGTATGAAGTGCGGAAATATTGGACAATCATGTGTGAAATGTCCTTCTGAATTAGTCTAAAACTGATATGGGTTTGATTATGCCACCAGACTCTCCCATTCACATCACAGAAAAGTTAAATATAATAGAATTGGGTGCAAACTCTGCCCAACAATGATAGCTTGTACAAGACAAAAGTGTACAGGCTCACAAGACACAGCTCAACATGATCTAGGTTTCTGCTTCCAAATCTTTAATTTCATCTACCGTTAGAAAAAAAAAAAAAAAGCCTTTAGTTTCATTCAATCGGCCATAAGAATGTGTTCAAAGCTATTTGCATATTTAAGTATAATTTGTAGTTTTGTACCAAGAGTAAGTCCTAAAACAGATCTAAGCCATCAACTTTCATAGCTAATATAGGATGTTTTAATCTATAGACCATTTAGAGCTAATCAATGCAAATATACTGAACTTGTTTTACTTAAACAAAATTAAACTAATGAATTAAAAGAAATAACAGGTGCTGATCTATTGGGTAGGATGTCCTCTGCCTTGGGCATCCAACTTTTCTTAATGGTGTCAATTTCTCTTGACTTGTGGATTGTTGGTGATCCAAAAATTCTTCTTTCCAGTTGATAGATTAGCACTGACATTGATTTGCCTTTACTTTCTGGAATGAGGGGGATCACATGAATATCAGAGTCCCATTTCAAAATAAATGAATACACACATGCAAGCATGCGAGCACATGTATATTTGAGTGCTGTTGTTTTCTGTAGCTTTATTGCTTGTACCTGACATAGTGATAGTTAGTATCAGAAATGAGCAGATTAATTTAATTTATTGAAAAAATTGTTGCCCTTCAAAGGTTGATTTTTCATTTGGGAAAATGTGAAGTGTTGATGGAATACATCACACATTCACTCACCCCATTTGTACACTTTTGGATCACATCTGTGCACGTATTCCTTCCCCAGGATAAGAAGGATTCTGTTTTCTGCTGATACTGGAAGGAGCAGGCTTCGAGCGGAGATCTTGGTGGATAGATGTTTGCTCCAGCTAATTCATTCAGCACTCAAAATTTCTTTCCTCTAGATAAAGCGCTCTGCTTTTGGACTTCCAGTGAAGATCTTGGCGGAGTGATGTTTGATTCAGTTAATCAATTTACTGCTGAGAATGTCTTTTCTTGAGGAAAAAATGCTTTGCTATTCCAAGTGGAAGAAGAATTGTGCATTTCCTTGTGGTGTCCGTGTTGGCCAAGGGTCTAGACCAAGCGGATTTAGGATCAGGGGTATTTTGGTAATTATACTGGGGCTTTCTTGGGTGCTAAGAGAGCATAGATTATATATATGGATGTCATCTGTAACCCTAAACCTAAGAGAGTGAGGAGAACCAAGGAAAGTTGAGTTTCTTTCTCATGGACGTAGACACTCTTGCCAAACAACGTAAATCTCTCGTGTGATTGTCTCTCTTCTTTCTTGTGTGTGGTTTGTTTAATTGTTGATCTCAAGTTTTTCACACTTCTGCACACGCACAATAGGCTGCAAAAAAATTTCTGCGCCAAAAACAATTTCTACATTTTCATGGAAAAAGAACTTTGCCAATGCAATCCTTTGTGATCATTTGTTGGATATCCCATCAAAACCAACTTCTTCAATTGTGGGGTAGGAGTTAGTTTTTGACCAAGTCAATCAATCAATCATCATCATCACCGCCACCACCACCACCACCACCGAAGCCTTGTCCTAATTATGTTGGGGTTGGGTGTATGAATTTAGTTTCTGCATTCCAGTCTATCTTAGGCCAAATCCTTGGATAAGTTACACTTCTTTATATCCAACCTTACTACTTCCATCCATGTCCTCTTTGGCTTGCTCCTTTTTCTTGGCGGGCCATCAACTTGCATGGAAAGACACCTAATTAATCCAACAAATAAAAATTTAATTGCTGAACATTGGAATTGAATCTTATTCGTTGTTTTCCTCCGCTTGAAAATTGTCAAAAGCAGTATTTTGAGACTTTGGAAAATCTTCGGAAAGAAGATTGAAGTACCAGAATCTGGGAATGTGCTGATATTCTGCTGATAGTTGTGCCTGTTATGAATTTAATGTGGATAGTGCGTGGAGTTGTTATTCATGCGGATGCTTTTTATGTTGCCAAAATTGTTGTTTTGTATAGACATGTAGTATAGAAATATTTATTGAGTAGATTATATAGTGAGATACTTTGAACAGGCCATTGTCTTGTGGAGCTGTCGCCTTGTTACTGAGAGTGGCCTTATCATGCTTGTATATAAATGTCGCAAGCTCGAATCAATCAATGTCTGGGGGATGAGAGTTCCTGTAGACTGTTTCATCGGTTTGCACACAATTAGTCCCACTCTTCAGATAAAGCCCATAGGGCTGCATCCATCAATTTGAAGGGTTCCTCATCAGCCTGTCTTATAAGGTGACATTTATTTATTCAGTTTCTCATATATCCTTTGTCAATATGAATTGTTTTCATTCAAAATGAAACTAACACTGTTGCTGGGAATGTTGTAATTGTTATTGGAAAATTCATGTGGCGTTGTATTTCTAATACTATAAAATATAAAAGAATGTGGCTTGGGAATTGGAAGATCTCATGAATTCACCCCCTGTATTTGTTTGTGGTTGCAGCACTGGGCACCATCCTGTATGGGTATAAATCGAAGTCCATAAGGGTATCGCTGGATGCTATCAGAAATAAGTTCTTCAGCATTGGTCAAGAGTTCAACATTCAATCAGTCAATAATGTAAATAGGTGTGTATATATTGTGCATGACATGGGTTGGAAATTGATGAATGACTATTCATTTCAGCATTGGCAGGCATGAATTCCTTGGAAAGCTCCAATTTTTAAATTAAGCTACTGTGTCTGTGACATTAATTAGACAGAGCCAATGATCGTGATATACATGTCCTATTGGAAAACTAGTGCTAGCCTATCAACAATCTATAAAAATCACAAATCCTAGTTTAATTAAAAATTAATTACAGATCTGAATAAAATTAATTACAACCCGATTTAAAGAAAAATCCTAAACTAAAACCTAGTCTAATAAAATTGTACTAAAAATTGCATCCACCGTAAAAATAATCAGAAAACCAATTGGAGATGTTAAACATTCATAAATAATTAAATTGAAATTCAAGATTGAATGAGAGCCTTGCAATCTAAGGGTTAGGGTTCAGTTTTTTCTAAATACTGAAAATATGGGCGATTTCATTAACGACCAAAAATCTGAAAAATCAGATTTATTAATATTTGAGAAATTTCAGAAAGACTCTAGTCTCCTTCTAATATTTTCAGTATTTAGCGGCCTTTAAGCATGCAATATATCATTCGAAAATAAGGCATCAAAAAGGCATAAATAAAGACAATAGATTAATAAATTGAAAATCAGATTATGAATTAAAATTGCTCACCCATAAAATCAATTAAAATAAATCAGCTTACACTCTTTCTCCTTAGATTACAAGTAGTAAATCTACCCCTCCATCCTTCTTCTTCCTTCACACATCAATTTTTTTTCTTTGGCCTCGTATAATAGGTGAGTGAGAGATGTAGAAGATGGAGAGAGAATGAGAGATGGAAAGTAGTTAATGAGAGAGAGAAAGAGATTGGACGTGAGGTATAGAATTGGAAAAGGGAATGGACGTCAGGGAGAGGAGAATGAGATAAAAAAAAAGAAAGAGAAAGAAAGGAAAAAATATCTCCCGTGAGGGAGAGATGGGTGATGGGTCTCCTCTTCGTTACTGTGAGTGAGATGGAGATAGGGATGGGGGTTAGAGATTGGGAGGGAGAGAGAGATATCAGGGGGAGGGGAGAGTTCTCTGGTTCTGGGACTTTGCTTCCCAGATCTCATGGACTCTCCCTCCCTTATGCAAGTGATGGGCTGAGGAGTTTGGACCAGGTCTTGGGCTAGGTTGAGTTTGGGTCAGAGCTTAGGTGGGTTTTGGACTTGGTTTAATGGGTTGGAGTTCATTGGGCCAAAGTCAGAGTCTGGATCAGAGATTTGGGACCCAAAAGGTGGGCCGCTGTGGGGTTTGGTCCAAACCATCATTGTCGGGACCCAGGTTTCGCATTTTTCGATCCGCTCGTCGGTTTTCAGAGTTCTGCACATCGGCGGAAAGCTCTCGGTGAGTAGGTCACGATCAGATGACTTTTGAGGCAATTAGAGGTCTAGAAATGAAATGTGCTATTTTAAAGTGAGCACCCCTGGGGCGTGGAACCCGCTGCTATGATTTTTGATCTCTTCTTAATTCTTCCTTCTTGTGGGTCGTGGTTTCTGGATGTCTACAAAACAATTAAAACTAATTCAGGAATAAGAATTTTTATTAAAAGGATTGATGTTATGCATGTGGCCCAAAAATGCAGAATTTGATAATTTCACCAAGACATGCATTTTTATGAGATTTTTACCTAAATTCAACCAAAGGAGTCTAATTGCATGATTTTGTGAAAATCTATGAATTCAATGAATTTTGTTTTAATTAAGTCCACAAATTTATGTCAAATAATGAGTTAAATATGTGATATTGTGGACTGATCAATAATAAGTCATAGAAATGTTTAACTTCAGCACCTGTAGTTATGTCGGGTGGTCCATATGTTCATGGTGTTGATCCGAATGAAACGACGTCCAATTTCATTTAACATAAAAGAAGTGGTTAAATAAATTGTGAGAATGCATCTCAGGCAAAATGGTTCATCTATTGTATGGCTTGCTTGATCAGTCTGAGAGGAAATTAAAACTGGAAAAGGGAAAGAAGTGATCATCAAAGGCCACTGATTGAACTGAGATATTTCCCATTCACTATGGATCCACTTTTTGTATGATTTATATTGATGACATAATGACATTCATAGATGAACTTCTTTCTTTCTTTTTTGAGGAAAGTTTTTTGAATGAATCTTAGATGAGTTTCTACTTCAGTGATAAAAAGGATGCATTTTGTCATGCTGCAAGTAGAGACACAATGGGTGGGCTTGGTCTTTTTGAGTTGGGTCAGTTTTAGCTCAATCACCACTCAAATAAGGTTTCAGAGTTGTGAGTATGCATCAAAATTCAATATTGAATTGAATTCGAGATTTAGATTCCAACACATCAAAATTCAATATTTGAGTTGAATTCAAGATTTAGACTCCTTTCAATTTGACACTTTCAGGTTGACATCCTTGTTGTAAGTGGATGCCATAATGTGTGTGATGAGTTTGCCTGTGTTCTACTTTTAATATAGAACAAGTTTTCCTGTACTATACTATATGGCAAGTCTTTCGGTTTAACTTTCACTATATGATAAGTTTGCTTTTATTAATTGAATTGAACAGACTGAAGGGTCTATTTGTAAAAGGGTTGAAACAGCTGTATTCTAGGCAATTCTTTGAATCAGCTCTATTTCTAGCAGATCAGACTTGCCAAATAGGCTCCTAGATCCAAATTATCCCGAGAGTTAATAGGTTAGTTTCATGTGGGTTGATATGTCATATTGCAATGACTTGGATTAGGTTGGGTGTGGCTACAAGATGGAATCAATCTGAATCCATCCCATCTATTAATTGGGTTAGAAACTTCAACCAAATACAACCTGAAAATCAAGAGAGTTAATCTATAGACCCTGAAAGACCAGGTCAGGTTCAAGTTGGGTTGGTGGGTCAGGTCAGAAGTTGCCACCCCTTTCTCTACACGCCATTTTAGGATAGGCCTGGAGATCTCTATCCTAAATGGGTCTGATGTAACATCAATAAAAGCAAACATCCAAACCGACCAACGCATGCTGTGACAAAATTGGGTGCCACTATCTTGATCGGAAAGAGATTACAACACAGAATTCAACTTAATATCTCATAATCCTATTTTCATGGGTGGTAGTCGGTGCGGACATGAACCATTGGTCGAGACATACATGGATTTAAGTTTGAACACAAGGATACTCAGAACGAAGTTTCTATGATGTACTTGTGATCCATGTTGATAAACCTAAAATCTGCTTGAGTTTCGAGTTTCTTTGGATGTGAAGAAAGGAAAAAAAAAAAAAAAAAAAGAGGAAGAGGATTTTGACATGCTAGTCCTCCTGGAACCCGTTTTTCCAAACCTTTTTAATTCATATAATGTATCACCAGGGTTTTTTAAACTTTCCTAACTCCAAATCCTATGATATCATGGAAACTGTGTGTATGTCATCGAAACCGACAAATCCCATAATAATATGGGACTGTTCTTTGATATCATTGGATACCGTACAAAAAAAAGGTTCAAAAAATGATTTGATTAAAGTCAAGTGGCTCTGGTGATATTATATGAATTTTAGTCATGAAATTGTGAAAATCGATTTTAAGGAGGACTAATATGTTAAAACCCCAATAAATTACAATTCAAATTGTATTGTAGACATTAATCATTTAACTCTTTTTTAACGGTTTCCTCTAGTTACAAAATGAGTCCTATAAACGCTTAAGATAAGAAAATCCCCATGTGATGGTAGAGCTGGATCATTGAAACTAGGGGTGCACATGAGTGGTTCGAATTGGTTGGTTTAGAGGGGAAACCATCAACTAAATCAAACTCATCGGTTTTCTATTTTCTAAAACCGAACCAAACAGTATTTTTGTTTTTATTTTATTTTATTATTTTTTTCACAAAAAAAAAAATTTGCAGTTCAAACTTGGTCCATCAGATGGAATGATGAGAATCTGTAATAATACTAAAATATATTTCATAATTCATTTCAACTAAGAAAGCATACATCAAACGATGGATGAATTATTTCAATCCATCATCTAGTCGTGTGATTGAATGGCCTAGGCTATGTTCTGCCAACTTTTCAGGCCAATGAGCTGAAGCAGTTCGAATCTTCTGGTAAAATATACCAACAAAATGGTCAAGCATGTACCTATTTTTCAGCATAAAACCTAAACTAGAATACATTGCTTCATCAAGACTAATGAATTCAACACGAGAGGAAATAATTTTTTTAATTTTTTTATTTTTTTATTTTTTTGCCAACAAAATGGGTTCGAGTGGAATGTAGCCACAATTTTGAACTAATTGAGATGGGTCTCTTTCTAGTTCACTTTCTCTTAGGTTAGACCAAACCCATCGACGGCGCTAAAAACCCAAAATGCACACTTTTTGTTGAACTTTCATCAAACATACAACATGCAAGTAGAATATTATTTAAGTTAATACATACGGTTGGTTCGGTTTAGGTGGTTAACCGTGGGTTCAAACCAATAACCGACCGATGTAAAGCGGTTTCAATAATTTTCAAACCGTTGATTGAACCGATCTACATAAAATCGATCCGAACCGTCTGGTTCAGTCGGTTTGGATTTGCGGTGATACTGGATTTTTTTGTGCAGTCCTAATTGAAACAAAAATCCACTAATGAAAGATTCCAAACGACTGTCTCTTTAATTGCAACAGCCAAATCGATTTGAGAAATGCCCACGGCCCGGTGGGAAGAGGAATCTCATCTAATAGATGGTGAGGGATCGACCCCTCGGCATCTACAACGACACCTTCGGTACTTGATAGTAGGAAAAAATAGATACAAATTGCCCGAGAGAAGTGAAGGAGCTCTTCGATCACATTTGCATTATTAAAAATTGAACCATTTAAAATGAATGCCTTCTTTTTATTTGGAACAAATTTTATTATGGTTGGAGTTGTCTACCACCAATATAAAAATGTTTGAATAAAATATAAAAAGAAATTGTGTTTTACACATTATAGACCATAAACTTAATATTGGAGTGGCAAGGAGCGTCAGTCATGGTTGGAAAACTATCTGAGTTGACTATTGACTCTTTCGAATCATCTTGTTTTGACAAAAAACAGAATAAAAAATAAGGGAGACTCGGCCAAATCATCTCATTTTGATAAATTATTTCCATTTCAAACCATTTAATAGGTAAATCTAGCTTTAAAATAATTAAAGTTTATTTCTAAGTAATAATGCATGAGGTTTGGAGTCAGTAATATAAACATGGTTGGAAAGTAATTTGAAACTTATATTTGATCCTTTACATTCGATATTCGGACTAACAAACTATATAATATGCAATATTTCTATTATTTTCCTTATTGTAGTACTTTTTTTTTTCATATATAGATTTATTAATTTAAATTGATTATTATGAATCTTGTAAAAAACTGTATAATATAGATTTTGTAAGTAATGGATTCTTTTTTAAATATTCTTAAAATTACTTTTAGAAAAAGATGACTCTCTCGAAATCTCTGTGCTGACTTTATCTGAGTCAATTTTCTTGCATTGGATGAGTCGAGTTTCAGTCACGAATTTTCCAACCTTGACATTAGTTTTTATTTGGGTGGGAATGAATGTCAGTTATTACCTAGTTATCCGCGTTCGAATTCCAGCGACGCCAATCCGCATGTGCGGGTGTCCTTTCCACTTAATTGAGCTACGTTCCTGTATATAAGCGGGACTCACTCTGAATTCCCAAGCCCCATGGCTGAGTAAGCCAGAAAAAAAAAAAAAAAAAAAAAAAAAAAAACTCAATACTGGAGCGTGCACCCATTGGAGTAAAAATTGTAAAGGGCCCCACTGCGGACTTGATACGGGCCGGCAAACCCTAGCACCTTATATATATATATATAAAGGGAGATATATAAATACATTTACATACCCACTAGGGCCACTACTTCTCCCTTTCCTAGTATTCTCGCGATACTCTATATCTCGTGGGCTAGTGTTAGGGTTAGGGCATTTGCAGAGCAGAAACAATGGCCGCCACCATCGACTCCGTCCAGTGCTTTGGGCGCAAGAAGACCGCCGTTGCGGTGACCTACTGCAAGCGCGGCCGTGGTCTGATCAAGATCAATGGCTGTCCGATCGAGCTGATAGAGCCGGAGATCCTTCGCTTCAAGGTCTTCGAGCCGATCCTCCTCCTCGGCCGCCACCGCTTCGCCGGAGTCGACATGAGGATCCGCGTCCGCGGCGGAGGCCACACCTCCCAGATCTACGCCATCCGCCAGAGCATCGCCAAAGCCCTCGTTGCCTACTACCAGAAGTACGTCGACGAACAGTCCAAGAAGGAGATAAAGGACATCCTCGTCCGATACGACCGCACCCTCCTCGTCGCCGATCCCAGGCGCTGCGAGCCCAAGAAGTTCGGCGGTCGCGGTGCCCGTGCTCGGTTCCAGAAGTCCTACCGTTAGAACAAGAACAAGTACATGGATAGGAATCGAGGTTTCCTTCTTCTTCCTCTTCAGTCTCTCCTTCAATTACTTCTTTAGAATTTCCTTTTTTGATCTTTATGTTTCATGTTGGAACTTTGCACTTCAGAAAAAATGGATTTCTGTTTTTGTTGGGATCTTATAGTGTTAATGTTGGGTTTGGTTGACTCTTATCGATGGTGAGTGTCAAATCGTTTTTTTTATAATGTTGATGATGGATGCAATTTAATGGTTATGATTAATGGGAGCTCAGCTGTTTAGAAGTTTCATTTTAATGTTGGATTGTGTTGATGCAATTGTTAAATTCTCATCTGTGAACATGATCATTCTTCATTAGTCAAAGTTCATGTTTTCTAGTTTTTGAGATTTTTGTATAGATAACTTGCCAGATGATGTTGGGAGAATTGCGCATGGGCTTTGAGTGCCTATATTATGTTACTAGGTGCAGTGAAATAAACCTTACCGGTTTCCCTTCTGATGGCTGAGATAAATCACATGTGTTTGAGATGATTGTGTATTTGTGTTTACATTTATACCTGGAGCTGATGAGATCTTGTTTCAACTGGTTGGTTTAGGTATTTGGTGAAGAGACTTAATGTTTGCCTGAAATGTTGTTGCATTGATTGGGTGATGCATCCATCCATTCATGAACAAAAGAAGGGGTCAATTGGTTGGCTTTGGTGTATGATTTGCCTTTCAGTTGGTATCCCATTCCATTTTTTTTTTTTTTTTTTATAGTTCAAAAGTGAGATCTATTTTTAAGAATCGTTTCGTTTTGGTTCTTTTTACGACATTTTTTTTTTCAATTAGGTTTTCCTTGATTGTCTCTTCTATAAGATACATTCAATCCTCTTATGTTCTCAGTTCTTAGCTATGTTCTTTCTGGTAATCCTTAGCATTTGCTTCTAGACAACTTGAACTTGCACTTCTCTTTTTCTTTGGTTGCCAGTGCATTCAACTACATGCAACAAAGTAAGTCAAATGATTGTTTTATGAAAGTGGCCTTCTGTTCAAATGGATACATATTTTCTGTATTCAACTCAAAACTGGAAAGGCAGGTGTCCTCACATAGTTCTCATAGTCCCTAGTGTTCCATGTCTTTCATTGTTTCAAAGAAGATGGGGATGATTCTATCTGTCCTTTTCCATTTTACCTTGCTCTTTGGTTTTCACATATCCTATCTTGTTTGGTTTCTCTCTTTCATTCTTAGCAGAATTTGTTTATTCTCTTTTGTGAAATAATTATGTCCTTACCTATTGGAAACTTTTACCCTCTTTCTTCAGTAATTTATAAATATCTAGATAATATTCCATTTGTTGGGTTTTAAGATTTAATGTGACTTTTTGAAATCAATTTACTTTTTTATTATTTTCATATCTCAGATCTTAGCCCTTATCATTTCATTTTAAGTACAAAAAAGTTATGAGTATCCCATCAAGCTACTGATGCCATTCTGGAGAGGCTCTCCTCACTTTTTGTTATTATTATTATTTGTATGCATACAATTTAAGAGGAATGGTGTTTTTTTTTTAATCATCTGATTTGTAGGCTGTGGCAATTCAGTAACCAATGTGGTCTTTTCACTTGGGATACTGGTTATGGATATTATTTGGGTGCTACGAATAGTAGTTCTGCTGGAATGACTCAAAGGCATGTGTGTGATACTTAGCGAAATAAAAGAATTCTTAGTTGAAACGGTCAATTTTATGAATGATCTTGCTGTCTTAAAAGTAATTGCTTCCCAACCCAATGTGAAGGGCGGTTTAGTTTTATGATGCTTTTTAGTGTTGTGCTAATGATGATGTCATTCACCATATGGAAAAAGATAGTACTACTGTCCTTCACCATATGACGTGAAGAAGGATGATACTACTGCTAATCTGGGTGGTGCCATGAGAAAGCAAGAAATTGTTGAACTTGTGTGTTTGCAAGGGTAGAGGATGGAGGAAATGTAAGAAAAAGAAAGAAGCCGAATCTTCCAGCAGGATAAATTTTAATAAAGATAGCACAATTTGTGTAATGATGGAGGGGATGTTTTTCGTTCCTGTGCTTAGTTGGATTAAAAGGAATCAATTGAGGTGGATGCTGTGGCAATTTGTATTTTGTAATGCAAAGAAGATTTTTAAAGATATTCATTGGAAAATTAGCAATTGAAGTTGTGTCTAGAATCTGATGAAGTGAACCAAATGAAAGCCTGTATTGTAGATGTTTATTTTTTTTACCCTAATCTACCTCAACTACTCTTCTTTACCTTAAGAGTGCAGATGACATTTATGTGTTCCAACCAAGCATAATCCTCGCTCCCCCTGCTACCTCCCAGAGGTGTTTTTAGTCCAATGCCTTACTGCGCTAGGCTGGCAAACTGCAGTGGCTTTCACATCTGTTTAGATTTGCAAATGAAGTAGCAGCTATTTGAGGAAAGGAGTCGATATCGAAGCTAGATATTGAAGCAGAAATGGCGCTAGATCTATTTTGGTAGTTTTGCCTTGTATATGGGAGAGAACTTCGTTTTATTCTAGAGATTCCACCAGCTCTTTCGGGCAAGCTACTGTGGGAGAGAACTTCGTTTTATTCTAGAGATTCCACCAGCTCTTTCAGGCAAGCTACCTGTCAACCCTTCTCCGGAAGGCATGAGGACACTTAATGACAGACACAAAGGATGTAACTCTAAAGCCGGTAGAGGCTACTATGGTATCAGCTCTTAGGTCCTTACGTTAAAAAAAAAAAAATAAGAAAAAGAAAAAAAAAACTTCGTTTGTTTTTTATTTTAGTGATTGCTTTCATTTCTGATGTTTAAGACTGGTGTAATTTTTGATTGAGCGAGATGTGGGAATCAAGGATAAGACTGTTTTGCTTAGAGGCGCAAATGAATTGGCAGATAGATTGGCTAAATGAGTTGATGGAGAAGCAGCAATGGTTTTAAGACGAGTTATATTTTCTGTAGTTTTTAACTTGTGATATGGGTGGGATAAATGTGCTTTTCCACCACTTTTTTCATCTTCTGAGATACAACTATACAAGTTCGATGGATGTCTCAAGGTATGAAGAGCTTGCTTTCTGTGGAAGCATGTCATAATTTTGATGATATTAGCCATGCATGGACTTATACTTCCATCATACTGTTTAGGGGCTGGTGCCAGTACTCTGGTTGATTAGTGGACATCTGTTTAGACCTGTCTCATAAACTCTTGTGCAGGTTTGTTGTTTTTCTTTTTTGGTTGGTATCTTGGTATGGAATGGAATTTGTACTACTTATCAGTAAAAGATAACTTGCATAGAGAGTTGCTATTTGTGGGTAATAGTCATAATTGATCACTGATGACTGGTTAACACGTGCAAAAGTCGAAAAGCCTTGATCCTGGGATCTCAAAGTAGTATTTGTTTTATATATATTTAGAAATGGCCACATTGGAGTTGACTGGTTTGTTAAGATTCTCGATTTGAGTTTTTGTTTTAGGGAAATCCTCTCTTTAAGATTGATTCTTTTAGTTGAGTGTTCTACAGGATCATTTGTGAGGTGGGGGAGACCCATCAATTTATTTTTTTTCTTTTTTTTTCTGTGGGGGAGATATTTTAGAACAGGAGGTCATCAATTTTGCATAATACGTTCTCTGTATTCCTGGCAAGGGATTGATCTCCTGTTACTATGAAACCGTGGTGTCTCTGCCACTGATCCTAAAGTGGTTCAGCAGTTCGGTGATCCTTGGTTGAATATTGGTGATGATGTTTATGGAGTAGTTTCAGATTTTTTTTTAATGAATATTTGTGGATGTGAGATCTAGCCTTTGTTTAGTGGTGTATTTTTCTAACTGATTTGGACTGCCGTAATAATTTTTTTATGATTTTGACAGCCCAGTAATAAATTAACCATCCATGAAATGGAGATTGTAAATGTTATGGATTGACCGTTGTACGGTATTTGAGGCATGTATAACTTTTTGAAGGGTGGTTTGTTGGTCAGCGCTAGCTTGAACTACATGAGAAATTAGTTCTGGCTGGCGGCTTGAAAACATCTCTTAATGGTTTGAATGTGATAACAGATTTTTCTCGAGCCGAGCCACAGACGTCATCTGAACCACTTTGATACGCATCTAGGCTATTAGCAGGGGCGGGGGAATCTCTCTACATAGATAAGTTCGATTTGAGTTGTTATGCTTTGTATTATTGAGATTTGGCGTGAACCCCTCTGATGGTGCAGATAACCGGGTGAGATTGCCCAGGAAAGTGCAACGGTTGGGAGATGCACGCACGCAGGCAAATATAAACTGTAGTAGCAAAACATAATGTGGATCGCGTGCTTGGCTTTTGGATTGCAATGTGCGTTACAGATTGGTTTTCACATTCCAGAGGTTTTCTTTGAGGCACTTAGTTGACTAAAGTCCAGTTAGAAATAGCACTCGAGAGTTGCAGAGGTGCGTTCAATCATAATTAGTGGAGCTTTTACCAAAAAAATAAAAATAAATCATAATTAGTGGAGGGTCACGAATATGTCGTTCTTCTCCATATGAGGTGCACCGAATTTGTCATTCTACCTAGAGAGATTACGGATGGTGAACTTTGTTCATTGTCTGATTAATCATCGAGGTTGTCTTTTTTTTTTTTTTTTCTTCTTGTAACCCAGAGTATGTCTCGCCTAGCCAACCCTAGAGCCTTTAGACTTGAGCTGGACACTTGATTTTGGACAGTCAATAACTAATCCTTAGAGGCACATTCAAACCCTCACATGACAGACTGTGCTACCACTAGTTGGTTAATTAATGATCAAGTGGCTGCAGTCTAAGTGGAAGTGGTAGTTTTCTTTCTTTCTAATTTTCATGTTTTTAAGATCTTATTAATGTCATGCTACCATATGAGCAATGGATAGGTCCGTCATATGAGCCAGCGGCAACGGTTAGCGTGCAAACTTTGGGGTCCGCCTGAAGGGGACTAAATAACTACTTAAAAGTTTTAAACGATTGGAGCCATCTATTCGAGTGTCTTTAATCTTGATGATGTTTGGCCATCCTTTAATCAGGACAGTGTTGTCCTGTACACTGTGCATCGGCACCGTCTGTCACGTGGGACCAGACCAGGGTGAAATTCGGGGGTCCTGTTTGTGTTGACGGCATCAATGTGCAGGAGAATGATTTCTGGCTCTGGTATGATTGTAATTCTATTGGCTAGGATGCACCGAACGAGCTCACATTGGAAGCAGTGACATTTTATATATTCAGTTGGATCAACCTTACCCGGTGACCAGTGGTATTTATTTAGAGTTTCTATAGCCCGATTATGGTGGTCATCCATGAGAACAGCCTGTACAAATTAGAAAGGTCAGAACCTAGATCTCGATGTTACTCTTCCTAAACCTACTACGTGGTAGCTTTATGGCAACTCCTCGCATGTAATACATGCTTTCCATAGTCTTGGTCAGAATCACGAATCAAATGTTAAGCTTGAGTGACTGATCTTCACCATTGGAATCTTGCGGATTAAATGGCAATGCGATCTGTGGGATAAGCGTGCCGACTCAGGTGAGGAAATGGTGCTGTATGCCACACTAATACAACACCGGTTGAATGTCGTCTTGCCCAAGGAAAGAAAAAGTTAGGCAAGTTGGTGACTATATGGAGAAGGGTGTTCTTCAATAACGTATATAAAAGAAATGATCATAAGCTGATGTCTGCACGGGAGATTTAATACAAATGAGTTAGTTTCACCTAAGTTGGCTCAGCATTTGCTTGATCTACCCCGTTCAAATCACAGGCCGCCCTCTTACTATGAACGTCATCCAAACTTCACTTACTAAGGAAGTAATGTAAGCCATGAGATTGGAGTATAGAAGTAGACACTTAGATCAATATTTAGTCTCTTTTTTCACATATTGATCAATCTAACTATGGCATTACTTTTGATTGAACTGAAATTTGAGCTGATTCATTGGAAGGCATGCAATATGAATGGTTTATATCAAGAAAAAACATAACCCTGCATGAGCCAACATAAATCATCCCACGCTCATGTGGGCATAGGATCAGTCCTCAAATAGGTAAGCAGGGCAGACATAGGTACAAGGGTCAAGGGGCTGAAGCCTCCACCCATACTTAAAAAAAAAAAAAGTTTAAAATTCTTAAGAACCCCCAACAAATATTGAAAATTACAGTTTTTTTTTTTTTTTTTTTTTTAACAATGTTCCCTTCTCCCAATATTTCTTTTACATAGAACACCCCAAAGTTGAATTTTGTGTGTGCGTCCCTGAGTGTAAGGTAGTTATGATGAGAAAAACAAAATCCAGGTACATCAAAACAATAAAAGATGAAAACCTAGAGATTCGGTCCACTTCAAGTAGTATAATATATGATAAATTCATTTAGTAATGGTTAGAAGATCAAAATTCCAAGCTCTCCTAGGTCTCTTAAAAGCAACAATGAGATGATACAAAACAAGTTCCCTAAGATGATAATGAAGTGGGCGGCAAACTAAGAAACCAGACAGAGAGAACACCTGATGATATGTAGACCAACAAACGTATCGTCTACGGTGTTGTCAACTTGCCATCGTCTCGAACAATATCTCAATCACTACAATACAGTACCTGAAGTATTGAAATACACAAAGCAACATAAAACCATGAGACTAGTGTTTTGACAACCCAAAGAAATAAAGACATGAGATGTACTTAATGGCATCATATATCACTCATGTAGGAAAGGAAGTGGTATAAAAATATGGGAATGACAAACTGATCCAACTGAAAAACTCAATTCTTATCCGAAACTGGTCTAATTGAAAACTTTCAAAACAATTTTCACTGGCCAAGAGATGCTTATCGAACCAAATACTTAAATCTCAGATCATAAATTTGAAAAATGCCAATAAAGGGATCTACTCATATTTTCTTCCCTCAATGTGACTACATCATTTGCCATACATCACTGCTTGCATCGGGAAATATTTTGTTTTCTTGCAATCTTGATGTTTGGGGCACTTGTTTTCTCAAAGCTAAGCATAATGATCTTTGAATTATACATTCTTTTGAGATTAAATCCAACAATGATTAAAGGTCAGATGAGTGTCAGATTTGGTCTTACAAAGGAGAAAGCGCCGCGGTGGGGAGTGCAGTAGGTAGTATTGTTTGAACAGTCTCCTCTTGGGAGAAAATGCCTGGGGTTTAGTCGAAACCTTTGAAAACTGTACTCTTGTATTGAACCTCAAACTTCATTAATTTATCCCGTATAAACACAGGCCCCTCTGGTATAGGAGGTCTGATTTGGGTTTCTGAAGTGATAGTTTGAGCTCTTTCTGGGATCAATTGTGGTTAATGACTCTTCAGGTACAACTTGAGCAAGTCCTCAAGCACAAAGCTGGATGGTGCACCCACCCTCACTAGAAACTGGCCAATGTGTTAGCCAAAAAAGGGACACAACAGAAAAAAAAGGACAGCATTTTAAATTCATTACATCCCTTGATGTGATCCACCAAGCGAAGCAGAATCTATTACAGATATCCCAATTAATGACATTCACCAAGTCCTATTCCTCAACCACCTGATGGAGCCCTCCACCTTCCTACATCCCACTAACAAAGTTGCAACCTTCACCACGTCCAATCACTAGGATGCAAGACCACAATAGGCACCAAATCATTTATCATGGTCATCCCTGGTAATTCAGCCAACACTATCAGGATATGAATTCCCCATAGAGCTGCCATCAGAGGGAGCTTTAGTTTCTCTAGTGAGAGAGAGCTTCATCATCAAAGCCTTGTCCCAACTATGTTATGGTTGGCAATATAAATTCTATTTTGCCGTTCCGATCTATCCTTAGCCAAATCCCTGGATAGATTGCACTTCTTAAGATCCAACCATACTACTTCGATTCACGTTATATTCAACCTATCCCTGCCCCTTGGTTGGCCATCAACCTGCATAGAAAAACTATTATTCACCAGTGCCATTGCTGGTTGGAGCTCGGCATGTCCAAACCATTTCAAGTGCGTTTTTCTCATTTATAATAATATTGATATACCCCTAAATGTTTCCTAAAGCGCTTATTTTTAATTCTATCTTTCCTAGTTTTACCACACACCCACCTCAACATTGTCATCTGTACTACATTCATTTTGTGCATGTGTTGCTTCTTGATTGACCAACATTCTGCTCCATATGTTATAGCTAAGAGCTACCTGATCCTCCACGGAAATAGGCTCCTAGACTTACTAACCAAAGAAAATAGAAAGGCCACTCACTCAACCACCCATTGGAAAGGTCAATTTGAAACAAGCCAAGTGAGCAGAGAATTGAGTAAGCCCTCAACCACGTCCAAGCGCACCACACGAAAATGGAGAGGCTATACAAAAGAACCTTCTGCTTTAGATTACTTATTTACACACAAAGCAAATACTAAGTTCTTTTGGCCTAAATGAATCAATTACCTGCTGGTAGTCTTCAATGAGAGTCACCATACAAATAACTAAATCCACTTTCCTTGTCTGGAAAAATCCCTTGAAACTCCTTTTTTTTTTTTTAAATGGTATTTTCAAATTGATACTCTTTCTGCATGTTTTATGTTTTATCTATATTTTTTATCCTCAAAAGTAATAATTACTTCAGTCAATTATATGTTTGCTAGTTAGTTCTTTATCTCAAAAGAACTATAGTGCCTTAGTCCTTCGAACAGTGAAGGTAACCCATCAACAGATATTTCCTCTTCTTTAAGATGTTGTATTTCGTTCTGTCAAAGAAAAAGATCTTTTGCAAACTAGGCGGTATCAGGGAAGAGATACAATTTGGTGCTTCTCTTTGCCATTGACAAGAATTCTTGTGCCAGTGCAGCTATTCAATTTGCCTACTCAAGAAAAGAGAACTACATTGAGTGAAGTGGCAAGAGATTTCGGTTTTGCGATAAGGCAAGATGAAAGAGAATAGATGACTTTAATCTAGGAAATTTATCAGGAGGTGTCATGGATACTATCTCTCCTCCTTTCAACCTGTGAATACTGAAGAGGCAACTACTATGTTTTTCTAAAGCTGTATTTCTCATTTCTTGGAGGAGAAATGCAGGTCACAAGTGAAAACTCCATCATTAAGGTAGCGTTTGGTTCGCTGTAATAAAGGTCGGAATGAAATGGTCATTCCAACAGAATGATCATTACCCCGTTTGATTTGCAAAAAAGTGCCGGAATGACCATTACCTCCGAAATCATCATTCCTTTATGTAGAGGAATGGTCATTCCACCGGGGAGGCAGAGGAATGGCCATTCCATTCCTGCCTAACTTTTGGTTGAGACGAAAATACCCTTTCACATTAGCCCTAAAAACCCTTCTCTAGACGGAAGCCGAGGTTGGGGACGACGGAAAGCTCCACGTCACCGTCCGGAAGTCCACCTCCTCCCGCCGATCAATCTCTGGCATGACACCCCGGCCGTCGAACCTCACAGGAGCTGAGATCTACAGCCTTAGCTCGTCGAGGAACCCGATGCCGCGGGGATCGAACTTCAACTACTCTGACTTTCTCCGGCGTCGGCGGCGGGAGGATGTGGAATTTTGGGTAGGGGGAGGTGTATTTCGTCTGGCCAACGCTGAGGCCGTTGAATTTTGATCAGGAGGGGGTGTCGCCGAGGTTTGGGTTCTATTTAGATGATCTACAAATCAGCAGAACTTGACGCAGAGACAGCCAACCTCCTTCTCCGGGGTCGGCGATAGACCAGGATCCTTCTTTTTCACAATATAATGCAAACCCAACCTTCTGCGCTCAGATTTGAGTGCGGCCCACCAAAAATCTGATTTCTCCCCTTTAATCAGCACCGATGAAACCGACTCAACTCTCAGGCCTTCTTCTCTGTACTATAGCCTAATTGAAGCCTAAACTAGATCCTCAATGATCTGGTCATGGCCCGCAGTCCGATCGGTGCTGCAGCAAACCGATCTCCTCTCTGCTGCAACGCAAGTGGCCCACCAAGATCAACTGTGATCAACCTTCTTCTCTGTTTCCCTCTTGAAACAAAGATCAATCTCAACTTTGAGATTCAATCCGTCAATCGAGATGGAAACTGAGCAATCCAAATCTCAACTTTTTCATAAAAATTCATACAAGGGTATTTTGGTAAATTTTATGTAAATTTTATTTCATTCCGGGCATCATTCCAGCATACCAAACGCAATAACAGGAATTCATAATTCTATTACTGGGTTGATTCCTCAGCGTACCAAACGCTGGAATGGAACTGACTATTCCTGCCTTATTCCATTTCAGACCCATTCCACTCTCCATTCCATTCCTGCCTAAAACCATTCAAGTGAACCAAACGCTACCTAAGTTCCTTTCTTTATCACTCTCTTTTCACTCTATTAGTCCATCCATCATTACCAAAAGGCAATAAGAAGCTTTTGCATGTCGACCTTGAAGGCTGCTTGGTAGATGAGATGGCTTTCAAATAAATCACGTTGGGAGATGACAAATTCCCAGAAGATTAAGATCCATTGGAGTGAAATAAATATTCTCATAAATTTCCAAATGGAAGTGTCATAAGAAATAAAACACAACTGGTTTGGCGAAGGGGTTTGCTCATGGCACAGATGATTTAGAAATCTTTATTCAGTATTCATGCTTAATGCAATTGGAATTGATCTCTGGTACCCACCAACATGAAGTAACCACCACGGTATGATTTTTTTTTTTTGGGGGTAGAAAACCAAATTATGATGTTAAAGCAGCATTCTTACATCATGCTCATTGTCACAAGCATCAGGTTTTACTGATGTGGAACAGGAGATGAGAGTATGTTGTCTAAAAAATGTCATATGGGTTGAAGAAATATCCTCATGCTTAATTTGAAAAGCTCCGTGGATCACTATAGAACATTTGTTATGAGATGTATTGCTGATCAGTCAACAGCTGCAAGTGTTGCTTATGATGTTCCCGTTGGAGATGATTTTGCAGTTATTTTCAGATTTCAAGAAATACTTGAGCATCTTGAATGACCTATGCCTGTTAAAATAATATTTCTTAACAAACAGATTGCCATGTCCATAGGCAGAAAACTTCTCTCTCAATGTAAATACACTTTCTAAAGACTTATCATTAGAGAAAAATTAACTGACACGCCTCTGAAAAAAAAAAGAATAATCTTTACCCAGATATTGGTTTTGTATTGTCAACCCCAGTTCATACAAGAAAAGTGTGTCTAAAATCAATTTATCTTACCATCATCAAACATGGTTCAGCTTCATTGTGGGAGTGAGAGTGAATAATACACAGACGTTTCTCCAACATCCCATGTTGGAGTTGTCTGTTGGAATTCATTTTCATCATTATCAACAAAGTCTAACCCATCTATCAGTGTTGGCTTCATGAGGTATACATCTCCACTCATCCTTCTTGAGTTAAGTTATGTAACTCCACGATAGAATGTACAGAGTTCTGAGTTGTGGACCTCATGTTCTGGTCTATCATGATGCAAGATTGTCTCAAATGTTTAATTAATGGCAATGGATCTGCTTGTGGATATCTCTTTGTAGGAAATTCAGTTGCAATGAGAAACTAAAATGCAATATGTCATTGCCAAGTCAAGCCAAGTCAAATGTTTAAGCTGATACCAGACTGCAGCACATCGAATTGTGAGCCTAATGACTAAAGAAGTTGGTGAGGAGTTTGGCTTTCATGTTCCATCGATTTTGTAATGGGTGGCCATAATTCAGATGTTATCCATATTTCAACAAAGCTTTTGTTTCTTTGTTTCTATTTTTGATTTTATCTTTGTTTGTGCAAGTTTGCACATGTGTGTGCACATGCACACGGTAAACACAGAGAAGCGGCAATCATTTTATCTAAGACAAGTCCCAAGAAATTTCAACTCCGTGTATCATCAAGGGATCAACTGGTTGAACACTGTCTATTCCAAATCTACTACTTTTCATAACTCAAGGGGAAAAATACAAAAAAAGAAAAAGAAAAAGATTGTCACTGGCTGGATATTGCTCACTCAAAATGATAGAATATATGAAATGGGACACCACCTCAAAACAACAATGAACCAGATGGTCATGCTGTTTCACATTAGTTCACGATTGATCAACCTTAAAAAAAAAAATCAGTCCAAAATGTAAAGCAGAAGTACCTGAATCGCCACTAAATTTGTTGACCTCTCTCTACCCTACATTCCGCATGTCGCACACCATAAATCTTGATTTGGTCTGAAAATTTTAAAAGGATTGCGCCCCTTCAATCATATTTGAAAACTCCAATCAGCAAGTTTGACAATTCAACTAGCCATGGAAGAAAAACATCCATGATTTTGAACTTTTAAATGCAATAATGCACAAGACAACATAAAAGAAGCAGTTTTAGAGGAAAAGTTCACCAACCATTTTTGAACTGCTGTAAGTGGATGATTTCTTATAACAACTGCAACACCATGAGCGAGAAAAGAAACAAGTTGCAAACCAAGAGATAAGAAAATTGGGAAGGCGAAGCAGATGCCACAAATTGAAAAGATCCATTATAGGTGCCTGCAACTGTTGCAGGGTTTCTATTAACCACACCAGCATTCTTGCAAAGTCCTGCAGGCGCTCCTGCCTGCAAAGTTCCACCAACGACAACTTTATACATGGTCACAGGCAGAGAAAATGTGGGGAACTACCATCCTAAATTCGCTCGACTTATAAAAGATAATTAAAACAGGAAACACAAAGTGGGAAAGCAAGGAAAACTAAATTCAGATTTTCAAAAGCAGCATAAGGGAAGTATCGCGACTACAGATATATGGTAAATAGCAACCTGTAAGATGAACATTGTTACATCCACATTCCTGCATCAGCCTGGTGTGTTAACATTTATATTATATGATATTGATAAATGTACAGATTGAAGGATATGGCATGGAAGCAGAATGCCCTACAGAGCTTTTTTCAAAAGATTTAGTTTGTGTAGCACACAGTTTTTATAGTTTTATATCTAAAATACTTTGTTTATGACAATTATGTTTTACAATTTATAGATAAATGGATCTAATATGAAATAATAAAAGATGAGTATATGGCGAAATATTATATTTGGACTAAATTTAGCTCTGAGAAAGTTTTGCAATTGATTTCATCTTATAACTTATAAACGGACATTTTAAAAAAAGAAAAAAAAAAGAAAAGAAAAAGAAGTATGGCACCTTATTGATATTTAAGAATGACAAGTTTCATTCATATTTCAACATCTGTACCCATATTAAGGTATAAACAAGGGAAACAAACCTGGCAGGCTAACACAGTATTACAACCACACAATGTTTGGCCATTCATTTTGTCCGTGGCATCAAAAACACCTCCTCCATCGCTTCTCTGTAAATTTGCAGACTCAAATTAGGTAAGTAAACATTACCTAAACTGCATAAATAGAATTTTCAAATTTGAGATATTCAATACCATGTAGAAGTTTACAGCCAGAAAGTTGGGCATTATATTTCCAGCTGCTTTGTAACATGCATCAACTGCTTCAGCAAGACTAGTTGAATGCTCTTTGCAAGCATCTTCACTCTTTGAAGGGAATGTAGGGAAATAGTTCTGCAGAAATAGACCTGCATTCCTTGATTTCAGTGGTTGAGACTCCTTCCTGTTTGGGCAAGAGCCTTGTGCAATTCCCCCATCTCCAGCTGCGAGTTCCAACTCCCAAGTTATTAAAAATCAATAACACAACACAGTACAGACTAGCTGGGGATTATGGTAAATTCAGATAGATGAATCAACTGTTTCTGCTGCAATTGTAGTATTAACTCAAAGTATAGATCGGTGAACTTTATGCCCGATGTTTTGTCCAAACAAGGGGTTGAAAGCTATGATGCCCAGATACGGCATGGATACAGCAAGGACACGCCATAGACACAGCAGGGACACGGATTTTATAAATAAAAAGTGAAGTATCGGATATGATACGACATGATACGTTGCCCATTTTGAAGTATCCGTGCATCATAGGTTAAAAGGGTGTCTCCTTGGGAGGGTTTTATTTTGTAAGTTTGGTGGGGGTGGGGTATAATGCTCTTGTACCTCCTTTAGTATTTCTCTTTTTGTAACTTCCTTTTTTAATGAAAATGTTGTTACCATTAAAAAAAAAGCTCTTAAAGTAAAAATAACTAGTGTTCCAGTTAAGAGGAAAAGATCCTTCAAGGTTGAGAAACAAGTCAAAATTAGTTTTTTCAGTAACCATTACCTAATACCCAAGATAAATTACATAGGTGTAGCACATGATGCTTGGCTGGAAGACATTCCATGTTATTGTTTGACCCAGCAATGATAAAGGAGGGCCAACGTTTCAATAATATGGGCCCTGTTTGAATTGGACCGTGGCCAATATATCTCAGATCAGATGAAAATGGACAACTACTGCCAATGGATCACATTCAAGATGGGCTCCATAAAACAGTTAGGATGATCCTTTAAATAATAACATTTTTCATATATTACATCCACCATAGTGCTAACAATATGAATTGACCTTCAAAAGTTGGCCCCCGCACAAACAAATTTTTTTTTTTTTTTGGTTGGCCGAGTGAATTCCCAATTGATCATTGAATAATTTCTCAATTATGCACATGCACACATTTCCTACTGACCTATATAATATATATATATATATATATAGGGAGGTGCTCTTGTGAGAGACACTCTCACCTTACTATGAGAGATAAGGTGGAGGCCCTCACATCCATATCCAATGTCAACAACTTAAATGTGAGGGCCCCCGCCTTTATCTCTCATAGTAAGGTGAGAGTCTCTCACAAGAGCACCTCCCATATACACACACAGTTAAGCAAAATCCACAAAATAATGTCATGTATTGGAAGCATTATTACTTACGCTCATTCTCAACCATATACCGCCATTGGTAAGCGATTCCTTCATCCGCTTCCTTGGAAGCAACAGAAGTGAAAACAAGCAGACGGTAATTCTTTGCAATCATGTCAGTCACAGTTGGCCAGTCCCCGCCATTTGCAGGCATTTGGGAGACAGGAAACCAATACTTGACCAAGCCTGCATCAGTAAATAGCCTTGTTAACCCTTTAGGAGTATGGACATAATCCTCAATGATAATGGTTACAATCTCCGATGGGTTCTCTGTCAAGAAAGCTTCAACTTCTTTCAATGTGTTGATTGCAGGTTCCTACATGTAAAAAATCCAAAATCACTAAAATCATTTGAAACTGCTCTCCTCAAATGAACAACATAGGATAATCATATGAGATAACAAACAATGCCCACCCCAAATCACTAATGCATTTGATCAAGCAACCTACCATACAGGTAAGCCTCACTAAGGGATTTGGGTTTTTATTTTATTTAAGGGAACCAAGCAATGGATCTTTGAATATATTGTCTTTTTAACCAGCAGTTTATGGGAAATTATTGAATGGACAAGATTTGTCATTGCGGGCGTTGTCTGAATCATTTGCCCATAAAAAAAAAAAAAAAGGGCCCACTAGATGAACAGTCTGGTTCACTGAAAGTAAGCTGCTTTGGCACAGATTGGTGACCTGAACTAAACTGCAGTGGGCTACATATGAGTATTGTATACAAAGCTTACAAAAGAAGCGAAATTTTAGGCTTTGAAGGCAGTGAAACTTACAAAAGCAGTAAAATTGTAGCATTGCCCCTGCATCGAATGGCAGAGCCAGATATCACCCTCAAAATCGTACATATCCAGCATCAATCCTCTCACCCCATTCTGAAATCCGTCCAAACATTCCCAATTTCATGGGTTTATAAACTAAACATACTAATTATAAGAAAAAACGAAACGAATAAGAAGAATCATTTCATTAGAGAGAGAGAGAGAGAGAGAGAGCGTACCCTTAACTGATTGGTAACTGAATCCTCTTGATTGTAAAAAGTAACTCGGGCAATTCCCGTAAGAGATGGAAAATTCACAATTGAAAACGAGTTGTGGGTTACCAACCATGTGTACTTGTTGAAGGGCAGCCCCTTAGCCTGCGCACACCTCGCAGAAATTAGCACTAACCCCATCTCAAGATCACAAGAAGAAGAGGAAGGAAAAGAAAAAAACCCACAACAGAACAGATCACAAAGAAGAAGAAGGAAATTACAATAGAAGTGGGTAGAATGGCCTGGCCTCTGATGCAAGTGGGTTGATTCTCCCCTGTTGCAGGGCAGTTGCCGCAGTAAAGGGTCGGAGCGCAGTCGGTGGAAGACGAGCATGGGTCCATAAGCTGCACTTTTCAAGGAGGCCAAATGCCAAATCAAGGGGGTGGAAGTGTAAATTGATGAATGAAGAAGAAGAGATTTCAGAGAGATGAAATGATGGACATGAAAGAAGAAGAAGAAGAAGAACAAACCCTGCAATTTCCACTGGAGCACGCTGCATTACTATTACCAGATAAAAGTAAAGTAGAGATGAGATGGAGGAAGAAGATTAAACGAATTGCAGCCAGTGGCAGCTGCATTTCTCCTCTCCTTTCCCTTCTCTCTGCTCCTTCTTCCTCTTCAAAGAAAATCAGCGCGTCTTTTTTTTACTTTTAATTGAGGAGTGAGAGTGGTTGGTTTTTGTCGCTCGATGATTGGAGCGAGTCCGAATCCCCTCCAAGCTTCTCCGACACGTTTCATGTGACTTGGATGTGTCTAACTCCATCCACTGTGGGTGGCCTCCTGGGCACACCCCCAACCTATTGATAATTTTAATTTTTAACCCTTCAAAATTAACCCTCCCCCTCCCCCTTTCCAAATTTTACTTCACTAAATATCGGTTTTACCATAAGATTGAGCACGTAAAAAATAACAGATACTCCCTCACATAGAAAGATAAAAAAAATGAATCGATGTCCTGTAACGTGCCTCCTAGTTTAATTTAGGGTCTTTCCTTTTGAACGGTTGTGATGGAGGTTCCCACATTCCATCATGCATAAAAAATAATTTAACTGAATATATGGTCAATGACTTGATTATTATAATTAATCACATTATGCCCAATTTGATAGTGGGACTAACTTTTATTGGAATAAGATTTTGAGAATAAAATAATAGAGGACTGACATTCATCTTGAATGGTTTATATTATCAATGGATGGGCCCCATGGTGCTGCTCCACTCATACTACTCATAAAAAGGACGTAAGAGACTAGAGTTGCAAATAGGTATCCGATTATTCGATTATCCGGAAGTTTCAATTCGTAAAAATGGGGTCTAAAACCTATTTTAGGTTCCGATTTGTAAACGAGTCCGGGTTCAAAACCCAATTTAGGTTCCGATTGATAAACATGTCCGATTCCGGATCCACCTAGGTTCCGACCGGACCCGGTATATGAGAAATTGAAATTACAACTTTTACCTTAAAATCAAATTTTTTGACATGTTATATATAATACTAGATGTAGTACAATTGATACATTGTTATAAATTGAATAATATGCTTATTTAAAAAAAAAAATGAAGAGAAATTAGAATCGATTTTGGAATTAGATTCCAATCTTTTAGGTGGATCCGGTTCCGAAACCGGATCTGGAACCAACAAAACAGGTTCCGAGTCAAAACCGGAACCGTTATTAAGAAACGGATCCGGATCCGAAATCCAGGTCCACTATGGTGCGAAACCATCCCATTTCCAAACCTACGGGAGACCGAAAGGCGTTCGGATTCTATTATCACAAGGAAACGGCAAAAGGCGGGATTTGTATGTCCTAATCTATGGCCCTCACGCTACCCCGTAGTGGGCTCCACTCCTGATACCCACTGCTTAAAAAAGAAGAAAGATAGGAAGAAAAACACGCCCATTTTGGTTGCAATTAAAGTCATTACCTCCTTCCTTTTTCTACTGCTTCTTTCAATGGTTGGTTTGGAGGTCTTTTTATCGGGCCATCTACGAAATGGCCAGCAATTCGGATTATAAACAGGCCAAGATCGAGCCTTGGGACAACGGAATAAAAAAAAAATCAACTTACAGCTATGCATAGTCTATCAAGTGGTCCTTCCATGGCTGTGATAAGAGATTGGGAGCGTAGATGGAGTTAGCTTTGTGAAAGAAGAATATAGAGAATTAAGTAGATAACTTAAGGCGACCTGGTGTGAGATAAAAATCAACAAGGCAACCCTCCTTGCTTTTACTTTTCCTTTTCAAGTTTGGTTCCCTTTTTCTTTAATTAATGGATCTTTATTTTGAGTGGATATACACCATAAAGTGGGCATACATGTCTGCTATGGGCCAATTCTTTGAACCCCAGTGAATCAAACTCTCCTGGATGGATGTATTCCTAACATCAAACTCACCAAATGAGATTTTTTTTTTTCAATATTTTTTTTCTTGGCAGCACGGGAGATTTAGACTCGCACACCTATGTCATACCAATGGGTTTTATATTTTATACAATACAAACAATGTGTAAACTCTCTCAACTAATCTTCTCAACTGGGAAAAAAAAAAATATCTGGGGATACACTACCTTGAACCATCTCATTTTCCCTCTTCTTTCTGCAGGGTAAGTAGTTGTTTCTCGTTGAAAGGAGATTCTAGGAAGAGTACTCGGTGGGGTACCCGACACTGACAGAAGAACGTGTTGCACAATCCTCTCCTCTGGCTGTGGCTGGTAAATCGTAAATGTTCTGTACCTATTGTACGGGCGATCTAACAACCAAGAGCCAGATCAGCAGATAGATATACGGTTGATGTTTGATTTTCATTCGATATAGAATAGTGACCTGTTTTCGGGGGCAGGGGCCAAACCCATATCCGGAAGGTACTTCTATTAGATTGGTTATATATAAATAAGTTAATGTTTGACATCTCTATTTTATGCCTCTATTTCTTTAAACGTTTAAATTGAACAGAGGTTTGAATAATTAAAGCGTTTGGCATAAGGTTCTAAACACTTTCCGCTTTAGACATTTAAAGGCAAATATTCTAAAATTCAAATGCTCTAAAAATGGGCAGATGAGAAATAGAGATTTTGAGTCTTAAAATATAGAGGCGAGGTATTTAAAATAAATTCATACGTTACCGAACATGTTTTTTTTATTCTATCCTCTTTTTTATAGCTTTTTTTTTAATGACTCTATTTTATATTGATCTATAAAATAAAAAAAAATAGTAGAGATACCAAACAAACCTAGAGATTGATTGGATTTGGACTTCACTAGTAATGCGATCTAATAAAGGCATTAGATTAGATGAGGGGTTTGTAGATAATAAAAGGTAAGAAATCTCAGCTTTTGATCTAACAGGGAATTAAGATCCATTTGATCTAAAATTCTTAGTTGGCTAATATAAAAACCGCCATTATCATCATGTAAGGCCAGTGGTCGCTGACTGTGGATACAAATCCCAGTTCTCTCTTTCTCGCTCTCTCTCAAATCGGTTCACAAACCTGATTTTTGAAAGGCTAATCTCACTTAATTATCCTTTCACTTTAGACCTTTAGGATAATTTAAACTACTGATAAGAGCTGCTTTCCGGAGATTTCACTTGGCAGACACCAGATGGAGAAAAGCACACAAAATGCGATTCCAGGGAAGGTGGCTGGCTAGGTTGGGTCCACGGGTAGGGTGCTAACCACATGCACCCACTGACAAGACTTCATCATAAGCAAACGAAGACCGAATTATTTGGTCAAGTTGAGCTTGCAAAAGGGAAAGCAAATATTAGGATCGGGGGGACCCACAAGGGACTTTATGGGGGTTTCATTTTACCTTTTTTTTTTAATCACGCCTATTCCTTTCATTTTCTTAAAAATAATCAATGGAAAACTGGGGAGTAATGCTGCATTTTGAGTGCAATTATGATTATGAACTCCTTTAAAAAAAAAAAAAAAAAAAAAAAAAAAAGGAGGAACAAAGAGAGGGAAAAAGAAACGAAATAGCTTTGGAGGGAGCTTTCTTTACTGCTCTATCGGTCAATCATCTATTTCGTATCTGCACTTTATAATAGCCGAGGCACGAAGAAAATGATTAACCCGCGTTCACTGTTAAATTACAATGACACCCAACATCACAAGCAATTTCCCGTTGAAATCAGAGCACGTTCCTATGCCTGGATATCTGGCCTGGAACCAAAAAGCTTTCCCGTAGATGGATTTAAGAATACATCGAAATCCTTGCTAGTTACAACGGTCGTCTAAACAGCAGGAATTCAATTAGATTTCAAGATTCTAACATTATCTTTCCATGAAATCATACTCCAAAAGTCCCGGAGACCCAAAAAGAACATGCCCACTAGTTACAAATTCCTCAATCAGCCTCAAGTAGTGAAAGGAAAAACTTCTCCCATTAAATCAATGACAGAAAAATGAATATTTGGATGAGAGGAAAATTACAAGGAAAAAGAATATTCATTCAAGCTTCTTCTTTTCACAACCTCTAAAGCAAAGTCATCCATCCTTTTTTGACGGAAGATATCTCAGGCTTTCTCGCCCAAGCAGGTGCTCAATCTGGTTAATAGAAATGGTCGTAAAAGAGCTCATCTCCAGCTCACCAAATTCATCATTTGGATGCCACGAGAACATGCACGATCATTTAAATTGAAGAGAACCGATGAATTTTCATGGTCATTCGCGATCAATTCTCCAGTGTATTTGCACAGCTACTCATGTTTGCCGACACTATTCTGAAATGCAACTTAAGATTGCTGAGCAAAATGATAAGGAAACAAAGCATGATATTCAGGGAATTGGGATGTGTAGAACTCACCATGGGGCCACATGCAAATGATTTGAGCTGCTAAAACTGAATTCAATCCCCTCCAGTAGAATGACCTCAAATTTTACTCCAAAAGGACTTAATACCATTCTAAGATTGAGCACATGATTGATGATGTGGATTAGCAGAGACTTATGCATTAGTAATCCTGTGCATTATTACATTATCAATCGCATTCAATTTTATGTTGAGATCAAATTCTATATAGGGGTAAAATTTGAGAATATGCTACTAGAGAGAATTGCATCCAATTCTAATGATCCCCATTGTAAGTTGCATACAACCCACATGTAAGAAACACTAGGGGGACCCGGACTCCCACCCCCAATGGGGGCAGAAGGGAGTCGGTGAAATAAATTATGTACTCTCCATGAAGTGGACCCACTCTCGATGCACACCTGGCAGGAAGGTTTGGGAATGTTCCGTGGGTATAAAGAGGCCCAAGATTCTACCCAGGACCAAACCACCTTTGGCCGCCAGTTTGTAAGCAATCACTTAAGCACTGACAGTTGTTCTATAAATGCTCTTGCTCTTTCCATAAAAAGATCCAAGGCATGAGATAAACCATGCCCGATGAATCATCACGAGTTCATGCAGGTTAAAGCCACTACTTACACCCTCTCATCCGCATCCACCCTAACCCGACTGCCTGCACGAAGATCCAATTGGGTAGATATTACAGCACGAGAGCAGGTGCTAAGGCCATCAAATAAGTTCCAGTTAACAGTAAACCACATCTCATATACCTCATTCAATTTACAAGTGTTTAACATTTGCAGATAGGTACACAGGAAAAAAGTGGCTTCAATAACTATGGTGATATGACTGTAGACTACAATGAGCCAGCAAAACAAATTGTTCTACTAGCAACCAGTCCCGCCCTCATAACACTAAATTCGCAAGCGACAAATCAAAGGACCTTTCAATCTGTATGGATCGATATGCCCAGTCACATTCCTAGCAATCTATGTTAATTTACAAATAGGTGTCAGTTCAATATATAAATGTAATGGTAATACAGGAAAGTTCTCTAAATATCTACACATTGTAAATAAGTTTCAGTGTCCGTGTGGGTGTGGGTGTGTTTGAGAGAGAGAGCACCTCCAAATTTTGGTTTCCACCCCCTAAGACCGACTATGCAGCCAGCCTCTCCTGTTGTAGATTCTGCCCATTAACACCCCTTAACCGCAGCCCTATATCAGCTCCTTGCTCAGTCCTGGCATCTGAATCATGCATAGTCGCATCTCGAGTCCCTCGATTAATCTCAGCCGTATTGCTCTCATCTACCGTGTCCTCTCCAAAATTATGCAGCCGGCGACCGATCAGATACCGGTCATCCCGTATGGAATTGTGTAGGTTGGTGAACCAGATGTGGAATCTCTTGATGCAAAAACCCATCAGACCAAAGAGGAGGCATCCCAGCCAGGCAAACCGATAGACGGCCGAGTTCACTATCAAAGGATATCCAAGAACTGGGAATATCCCTCTTGCAAATACGTAAGGCACACACAAGGCTGTTAGTAGTTTCATCATGATTGGGACAACTATCTCACGCAGAACCCACAGCCCTTGCAACCGCGAAAAGCCATCCTCTCTTACTCTTTCAAACTTCACCCTCCAACTCTCATTCATGAAGGGTGCCATCTGATCCATCATAACCTGTTCCACAAGAATGAATTATGACTGTAAGACTTACTTTTCCTTTTACCATTTTAGGAACATTAGAACAACTGATGGATCACTTTAAGAACGGGCACCCAAGGGAGTCGGGCACTCGGATATCTTTTCTAGACAACTCCAAATCAAAACCCAAAACATTTCCTACTAGACTAAAGGTCTATTTGTCTGCGCATTAGAATGCATAGGAATTCATGGTCAAATGAGCTCCAATGACGGACTATTAAAGAGGTAAATTATGAGTGATATGAGGTGAGGGTGAACGATATAAGGTAGCAGTGTAGATAGGACCTCACCTTTCCTAGGATTTGAATTACTATGGTGATGGCTGGGTATTCATTTCCCATCTTCCCTTGATTCACTTTTCATTAATGGGGAGCTTATTTGATGGTCATTTTTGTATATTCACCTTGGACTTTCATTTTTAACCACTTATGGCATGAATTCCTATGTATTCTAATGCAGACAAAAAGGCCCTAAATGTTCAGGATGTTCATTTGACAGAAAAACGAGATTGCCATCTATGATACTTATTTTCTGCTCTCATACGAATCACTTGTGGAACGGATGGCTAATTAAATATTTAATTTAGATTTTTTGGGATATAAAATGGCAATACAAATTATTTTCCACCAAAACGATTAAAAATCTATGAAGCCCAAATACAGACACGGACATGGGCACAATAAAAGGGTATACGACTAATTTTGAAAAATCTAGGAGATGAATGAGCACAGATATGGCTATCCCATGATCCTATCCCAATATCCATAACATAATGATATTTTAGATTTAATTTTTATATAAAGTAATAATTTTCTTCTTCAGAACATTTTTTAATTAATGAAATGACCATTGTGTAGATTCAACATTTTTATGTTGAAACTAACAAAATTACAGTGGACTCAATATAAGTAGGATACTAGGATATGCTAAGCTGTACCCTAAAAGTATCTGTGCAATAGCAAGTACTGGTACAAGTGCTGTGGTCCAGCACAGGTACACTGGGTGTGTACAAGTACCCAGGTATCATAGTGATACATGGAAATGTCGTACATTTTTACCTTTTAAAAAGATTTTTTTTTAAATGGTCCTTATAAACTATTTATAACAAAGACAGAAAATGACTATAAAAAAAAGTACCGCTCTCATCCAGATCTTGAGAAAGACGAGCCCCAGAGCCCAGTCCTGATACAGCAGGAAAACTGGGCTTTCATCAACACGCACCCGCATCGGAAAAACCAACAGCAACTCGAACAACAGGCCAATCAGCACCGGTATGACAAAAATCTGAAAATGACAGGGTGTCAAAATGTCATGTGGCAAACTGATAAAAAATTTATACATATATATATATATATATATGAGAGATAAGGTGGGGATGTGTGTGTGTAGGGAGGTGCTCCTATGAGAGTATCTCTCACCTTGCTATGAGAGATAGGGGTGGGGGCCCTCGCATTTGAGTAGTTGGCATTGGATATGAATGTGAGGGCCCCCACTCAATCTCTCATTTAAGGTGAGAGATATCTCTCATAGGAGCATCTCCCATATATATATATAATGTGGGAAGAAAAGTCAACCATGTTGTGGAAAATATCTAAATCATACAATGATATTGCTTAGCTGACCCCAAACATAGTTGGGACAAGGCGTTGATGATGATGATGCAATGAAATTACTCACCCATAATGACAAGAGTGCGGAACTCTTGGCAAAAATTGCACACCATTTCCAGACCTCGACTAGTAGATCCCCTGCTCTCCTTGTTTTAAGGTATTCAATTGAATACCGTGCACCTGCTACAGCTGTCCAAATGATGTAGCATCCAATATTGAATGTATATAGATCTGACAAATGAAGAAAAAATATATATTAATTCCTTGCAAGCATGGAAAATGAGAATTAAACACCTGTGTTGTTATTAATTTACCGTTACACTTGACTCCATGAGTTATTTGGAAGTGAGGAATGGCATTGAACAGAGCACGTCCCAGTGAAATGGGAAAAACTATCAAGGCCGAGTTGAAAAGAAGCAGGGTCATCCATGCCAGCACTAGCAAAAGCACAATGCGAAATACAAATGCATACCTGCAAGAGTTGGACTTCTTAAGCTTCATGCCATAGAGTACATATGTAGAATTAAGACCTAACTACAACCAACTCAATATGAGCAGAGCTCTGAGGTATAGTCACATGAAATGAAACCACACAATACCATGTGGAAGAGAAAAGCCTATACAACCCTCCCTCCTTTCAGGTGCATCCAGTACGTATAAATGAAATTATATTGTCAAATAGCCAATAGTGAACAGAAAGGACCGCAAATAAAAAGCTAGTAATGGGATTATTTTCGAAAGGAACCAACAGGAGGCATAAAATACAACAAAATTGGAAAAAAATGTCTGCCCAATTCGGCAAACAGGGTAATCCTCGAAAGGGAATCATAAAAAGCCTACCCTGGAAATATTTCGATATTTCTTTCACTTTTTTTTTTTTTTTGTGTAATAATCCAAGGAACCATTGAGCAAGCTATAAAACTAAATCCATAACGCCTATCAACATTTTCCAAATAAAACCCAAGCTTCCAACGTTGAGAAAAAGGAGGCATATGCAATCTAATTGACAAACTGAACCAGTCTCAGCAACAGCAAATACAGAGTCTACTTGTTACCTTAATAAGGAAATTTAATGGTACCATTTCGTTAGAAACAATAAACATAGTATTTAAAAATTAAAAAATAAAAATAAAAAACACTTACTCAGCATCAGCCTGATCGTCACCATCAGATTCCTCTGCAACATCCATGTTTCCCGTCGCATGAATCAGTCTTTCTTCCTCGGCAGGCACCAGTGCTACCAACTCCCTATCTTGCTGCACAGCTCCACCTCTATGTGCATCACGTAATCTGTCTTGCCTTGCCGGCACTGGGTTGCCATTATCTGGTTCATCATTATCCTCAGGTCTAGGCAGTAAGAAATCAGTCAAACCAAGTGCCCAACCAAGTGCAGTAAACCATTGGTGGAGGACAGCTTTGATAGTCATTCGTGGCTTAAAATGCTCTATTGCAAATGGAATAAAGATTTGAAATAGGAGAATATCTGCTGGAATCTCAGTAATTGGATCTGAGACACTGCCATATGAAAATATTTGTAACATAAGCATACAAGGCAATATGCAAAAGAAATTCATTAATTGTAGAACTAAAATGATCAACAATATCTAAACTGAAATGTGGATTCTACAACTTACGAAATATCCAGCGGAAAGACTGAAGGTGCCAACCGCATAGCAAGTTTGACAGGTAAGAACACAAGCATCACAATCAAACTCCCATACACAGCAACAGACAGCAGAACACGTCGAGCATGCCTGTGTACTGGATCATCAATTAGATCACGGAATGGATTATAGTTAGGATCAGCCGGGTCCCGGAGAAAAAACAGAACCCCATTGCGCAGAACCTATCACAAACAGGAGAATTAGGCCAACAACACTAAGGCTAAACATGACAATTATTTATGTGAAGAACAACATAAGTAATCAAAATAGTTTATAGAAAAATACCCCTCGAAGAAGGCTAACGAAAATGCTAATTTGTAGCATGTAAACAATTCCAACAAGCCAATGTATGAGGGAGCTCGCCAAGGGGGCGACTGAAAAGAATTCAACCCTTTGAGCGATTGTCGTACCAAGCATCCTTATGGTACAAACATCCAACCACCAGCCACACATCAAAGGGAAGACTCCAAGTTCGATAACGAGAAGAAAAGCAACCTTTACCACAGTCATTAAATGTTTCATTCCGGCCAGAAATTGTCTGATGAGAGATTGAATGCTATCAGCGATTGAGGCAATCCCATAAAGCCTTCCCATTATTAAACGCTCACCCCTAGTGTAACGAATTAAAGCAACAAGCCCAAGGTAGAAGAAGATCACACAAAATATGAACACGTATCCAACATAGAGAGTAGCTAAATCAGAAAGTCGTGAGGCTCCAAAAGCCATACCCTTGGACAAATCTGCCAATACTGATCTGCTAACACTGCTAGCGACCTCATCTAGTCCAGTGGCATTTAAGGCCTCTGCAACCACCTCAGCAGCATCACCAAGGATATCCTTGCTATATTCTCCAGATGACAAATTTGTTGCAGCAGTTAAAGCACTTTTCACAGTGGTGTTGGCTAAAGAAAGGGCTCGCCCTGTGGGTGGCATGGCTGTTGACAACACTGATGTGGAATTTGAGAAAAACCAAGATATATAATAAAGGACTATTCGTCCTATTGAGAAGGGAAGCAAAATCACAACACCGAGGAATATTGCATTACTTGCCAGAACCTGTAAGAAAAGGATGTAGTTCAAAACTCAGAACCAGTACTTCATATGGTACAACACAACTTGCTCGCATATCCAGATTGTATAATTGCTATATATCAACAATGAAGACCACACACACACACAACTTTGTACAAGGTCAAAAACCCCAATACCTAAGTAGCTCCTCAAACCAGATCTGGAATGTTCATAGCTAGATCTGTTCCTAGATTGACTATTAAAAAAATAACTATATATGCACCAATTCAATTTTCTTTGACTTTCTCATGTTACATGGCAGGTGGCCCTCACATACTTAACCCTGCGACCTCTCCCCAAGCAGGAAAATAATTTAAACCATCACGCAGATCAAGTGGTTGGCCAGTTCAAATTTCTTTCATTTGCACTCCATTTCTCTTCAAGTACCGATTTGGTTCAATTTAAGCCAGACCCACAATTAAATGTCATGATACAGGCCTTCTTTAAGTAGTTCTTTTAAATTAATCATTAAGTAGTGGCTTGCACAAAATTGCTATAATTTTTTTTTTTTAACAGAATTGTGGCAGTCCCTTCGACCTTTGACATTGGTACTTGAAGGTGAAAGCACAATGTTTTTTTTTTTTTTTTTTAAATATATTGTATATCAGAAAGTATTGGCTCACGGAACAAAATAGACTGGCAAAACCAATGATTTAAAAGTGTGAAAGCAGTATAGAACAAGTGAATCATATCTCAAGTTTTGGGAAAATAACAACTCTCACAAAAAGGCTGCATAATGGTTTACAGAGGGCACTTGCATTAGCACTTCAAAATTCCCTTTTTTTCATTAAAATCATAGTACGCAAGGCCAAAACCAGTAAATCATCTGGAACTCAATCCCACAACCTACTACCCAAAAAGGAGGTGCCTAATCAACATGTTACTTGATGTTTGCACCACCTAGTGACCGCATAATAGGCATAATACCACTATATGTATCTATTTAATCACCAAGCATCCTCAATTTCCCTTGAAAATACACATATTGCTCTTTTTCTTAGACATGGATTTTTCATTCCCTCCCTCAAAAGGTGAGTCCAACAGATTTAAGAAATGAATCCAAGTGAAACAAATCTAGATAATTTGGTCAAAGATCCAAATTACAAGCATATTAAGTTAATCTAAACTAGCGAACCAAGCAATTCAAAATCAACAAACTTAGCAAACAGAGCAGCAAAAAGAGAACACGCTGAAAAAAGGTGAACAGAGTAAATCAGTAGAGACCTAAGCAACAAATTAATCAATTTTGACGACCATAGCCAACTGAATTGCAAATTGCAATCCAGGGTCACCCTATAATATGATGTAGATCTCCATAACATTCTGCAATTAGAACAACATGCATTATCAAGGAATAAACAAATTCGATTATTACTTGCAGTACATCTCAAAGGATCAGACGGTTTTAAAAGAAGTTCTACTGCTACAGTCCCAACATCCCACTCATCGGGATTTAAGTAAAGTTCCAGGTCTTTCCACCAGTATAAGAAAAAAGGAAGTTTATTATAAAAAAAAAGTCCCGGAATATGAAATAGCGTTTTCATCTTCCGCAGTATGAAGCATGGTTCTGAAAACAAGCCGAGTTCAAGTTAAATTGGAAAAGTCAACTTAAATTCAGCAGGTGCCAAGTCAAGTCAACAAGCCCTAAAATTCTAGATTCATTGAAGTTTGAACTATATTTTTCTCTTTCTTTCTCTTTTTTTTTTTTTTTTTTAGTATTTTTCATATTTTTTAAAGGTTATTGTAGGGTGCAACTTGGCCTGACTCCGCAGAGTCCCATGGACTTGGTCAAGTCGATTCAACTCAAAGGTGACCAAGTTTGCTTGAGTCCGATTTTTAAAACTTCTATAAGAACTAGTAGTGCAACAAGAGTGGAAACTGGTTCATTGGCATGGTTCATTTGGCCCACTGAGCAGTGGGCAAAATCATTCATGAAAAAAAGGAAGGTAAAAAAGAAAGGAAAGAAAGATCCACATTTTTCTTCCTAATTAGTATCGATGCATATCAAGATGAGTGATTAAGGGACAACAGAACCAACTCTGGATTCTTAAGGAGCAAGGACAAACTTTAAATGCTCCTTTTACGAGTTAAAAGGTTAGACAAAGTTGATATGTCCATATATTTGCACAGAGACCTTGTTCTACGTTACGAATTTTACATCTGGTCCATTCAGGCAGAGAACAATTCCTGAAAGAACTTTAGAAAGATGCCAGATGGAAATCAGAAAATTACTGCAAGGATGAAAAAATCACCATCAACACGCCTGGTAGAAAAAATGAAGAATCAAAGCAGAAGGAACAATAAACTCACAGTAATAGCATTTTCAACTAGATGGAATACTGGCCCTTGCATGCCAACAAGCTCATCAAAGGGTACATCTTCGGCTGCATCTGCATCATCCAGGCCCTCAAACATCTGCTCAACATGCGCCTCAAGACGTGCAGCCTGCACCTCCAACCGAGCTGCTACATTTTCTGCATTTCTTCTTATTAATCCTGCTTCAGCTCCAGCATCTTCGCCATTCCCATCACCACCCTGCACCCTATTAGCTGGACCAGGAGGTCTCCTCACTGCACGAGCACCATGTCTGTCGTGACCATCATCTCCTCTCTCAGCTTCGTGGGCTCCAAGTTCTCTGAGATGTCTAAAGTAATCCCTCAATGAAGTAGCGCCAAGAAATATAAAGACAATGCCCGCAGAGAGTAGGAACCCATGCAAGCAGTCTTGGAAAACCAGAGTAACAGACTTGTGGCTAAAGAACAGTGTCTGCGCTTCTCCAAGACTCCTCACAAATGTAAGCCGCCACATCCAAAATGTGATGAAAGGTATGAAAAGAAGCCAGACAGAAAGTACAAAAGCAAGGCGCAGAAGCAACTGCAGAATACGGCATGCTTTCATTGCAATGCCAACTACAAACTCTTGAAAAGGCAGCGTTGCCGGAGCATTATCAGCATAAAGAGGGGAGAAGGAAAATGCATGTTTGCACACCTGCAAATTATTCAGTCGTCATCGTCAGTGGTGGAGGCAAGATTTTCTTGTAGAGGGGGCAAGCAATAGGCAATGTATAATATTTTTTATATTTATCGATTTATTACTAATGTAAAAAAATTTGCATATTTTTTAATAATATCAGAAGAAAAATCCAAAATGTGAAAAACCCCCAACATTTTCTAATTACATAAATCCTCAAAACTGTGTGCGGGTAGTTAAAATGCAGAAATAATAGGGTTCATCAACAATGAATCCAAACTGCTCAAAATAATTATTTTCTCCTTATTTTAGCAGTCAGATACAATCAAAGCAGATCTCAAGCCAGATTGATCACATGTAAATCAATCAGCCGCTACTGAATAGTAAAAATCAGTTGATTGGTTATACGTGATTGTTTGATAGTCCACAATGCCCGCGGTAAGCATGGATGGTTGAAAGGGCAGCAATTAAACCCATTCAACAAGCCATGAAAAGATCACTCTTAAGGTGTAAATGATATGATAATGAAAAGTAAGGAGTCCATGTCCTTTAATTGTCTCACTCATGGTTCCATGAGATGTGTGCGACTTCATAGTCGGGCCCACCTATTGAATACCAAACCACTCAAAATAAACTCTCCCCCTTGAGTGGAATTTTCCCAAGTTTTGCTATGATAGGAGTTGGTCCAACAATAAAATTAAGCATATATGATTAAGAATGTTATATGCTCAATCTTACAATGGGGCCATTTTTTGTTGGTGTAAAATTTGGGGTTAGCCCAATGAAGTAGAGGACCTTCATTTTTAGTAGATCAAATTTTCAATAGGTGGGCCATATAGTAAAGTTCCACACCCCTCATCGTAGAATGAGTAGCCCTCGAAAATGAGAGGGTCAAACCCAGTCCCATCAAACTGGGGCCAGCTTAATATTGTGTTCTGCTCATAAAAACATGCAAGCTACCACTATATTTTTCACATATGAGCAAATGCACAATATGAGGTCTGGCTTGTGGGGCTCACTTTGGGTGCTTTCCTGTTGGTGGGGTTAAAATGGATGGAAAGATATGTTTATGGATGAGAGTCATGCAAAAAATAACCCATCAAATCATCCTAGGCCTTCATTTAATTTACCTGTCTTAAAACTTTAATGGTCTTTGAACTATAGATTTATTTATTTTTTAGATTCAAACCACAGGTGAGTAAAATAATGCTTGATGAGCATAAAACTGAGTGTTTGCGCATACATGCAACTGAGTATGTGTATTGTTGTGTGGTGGTGGGGTGTAAGGGTTAGGAAAGGAGTATACAAGAGAGCGAGCGCCCATTTGCAAAGCATGGGACAGTAACACTATCCTTATTCAAGGCTCTATGTTTCTTATCCATGATTTTCCCCCCTTCTACCTACGTAAAATCAAATCAATTGGGTTGTAGTCAAATAAACAATTTGTCGAAATCAGAACGCATATATAAATGAAAAATACAACATCTGACTTACAAAAACAAAGTGATATTTACAACTATAGAAGAAGGGTATTTCCTGATGGTTTCTTAAACGTCAGCAATGATAGAGCCTTGAACAATCCAAACATTCCCCAACTCCATCACAATCATACAAACAAAAGGTATTAAAAATTAAAACACAAACACCAATACAAATAAACAAAACAAATAGTAGCCCTAACTAGAGATCTGAACGGAAGAAGGAAAAAAAACAAAACCCTAATGCATACAAAATAGCTAGGGCACAAGGAGGAGAATCGAAAACCTCGCACTGGCGTTTGTTGCTGTGATTGAGCCACTGAAGGAGGCAATCCTCATGGACGAATTTGATGCTGCCGCTGCAGGCGCAGGGATAGCTAAGAGGGTTGTCGGCGTCGCCGGGGTTGCGGCAGATCCTGCAGACATCCCCTTCCTCATCATCTTCCTCGTGATTTCCGTTGCGCTGCGACGACGACGAAGGAGGAGATGAAGAAACTTCCTGCAAATCGTGGAAAGGATCGCGCGGTGGGAGAATCGAACGGGAAGAAGAAGGAGAGGCCGTTACGCTCCCGATCGAGAGGGTTCCGTTGGGATCGTCATGGGAAGTGGAAGCGGTCGATGCCATCTCCGTGGACGAGGGTTTTGCCTTCTCCTCCTCTTCTTCTTCTTCTTCTATGAGAGAAGAAGGGGATCAAATCGGTCAAGACTCAAGAGGGAGGAGGGCGGACTTTTTCTTTCCCGGCTGTCAAAATTCTGCTTTCACGTGAGGACCCGGGCGCGCCATTTTTTTTTTTTTATTCTTTTGTAGGTCGGCTGGTGAGGATTTGGATCCCCTTGAGTCATGTGGACCCCACTCATCCAAATCCAAATGGGATCAGGGCTGTCCCTGCTTCTTTCATGTGGGTCGGTTTCAATTGGCCATCCTCACTCTCTTCTATGTCGGTTACGATGTTGGGATGAGCCCATGGACAAGAATCTTCAAATGTTAGGCTGTCATACTGCAAATTTTTTTATAATATAATACCTGATGATCCATGCAGAGCTGGTTAGATAAATCATGTCTGGCTAAGAACTCATGAATCATGGCATTGCCCTTGGGACTTTAGGTAGCGTTTGAGTCGCTGGAATGGTTGTAGGCAGGAATGGAATGGAGACCGAAATGACAATGGAATTGAATGAGGCAGGAATAGTCGATTTCATTCCAGCTTTTGGTACGCTGAGGAATCAACCCAGTAATGGAATTCTGATTTCTATTCCTGCGTTTGGTACGTTGGAATGCAGCCTACAATCAAATTTACATAAGATTGACCAAAATACCCTTGTTAGATTCTACTGTCACATTTGCATTGTTTGTGGTGGATGATTTGGGGGTGGGCCCCATAAAGGTGTAGTGAAAAAGTTTGTAATTTCTCATAATAATATATTATTATATTATATTATACTATTTGGGCGTGGGCCCCACAATGTGTAGTGAAAAAGTTTGCATTATAATATTTTGGGGTGGGCCCCACAAAGGTGTAGTGAAAAAGTTTACATTATAATATTTTGGGGTGGGCCCCACAAAGGTATAGTGAAAAATTTTGCAATTTCTCCAAATAATATATTCTTATATTATATTATAATATTTGGGGGTGGGCCCCACAATGGTTGGTTGAAAAAACCATGCAACATAGCATCTTTTATAATAGTAGATAGATAGATATAATATTTTGGATGGGCTCCACAATGGTTGGGTGAAAAAGATATTATATTATTATAATTACGATATAATAATATATTATAATATTTTGGGTGGGCCCCACAATGGTTGGGTGAAAAAGATATTATATTATTATTATTATTATATAATAATAATATTACAAGCGAGGGTATTTTGGCCTCAACAAAAAATTAGAAAGGAATGGAATGGTGATTCCTTCCCCTCCCACATGGAATGGTGATTCCCTCACATAAAAGAATGAGATTCTGGAGATAATTGCCATTCCGCCACTTTTTGGCGAATCAAACGCTGAACCATTCCATTCCGACCTCTATTCACGCGAACCAAACGCTACCTTACAGTTTTATACAATTGACATGGACTACATTCATCTCGAGGGGAATTATATTCAGAACCACTCCATAGATATAATACTTAGTAGGGATGCAGAAAAAAACAGGTAAACAGCTAAATCGGTCTGGACCGAACGGTCCAGGTGGTTCGGATCGATTTTATAGTAAATTGGTTCAGTCACGGTTCAGATTTCCTTCAAACCGTGTCGTTCGATTCGGTTTTCGATTTGAAGGTGGGGTTAACTCAGTGCAACTCTATAGGATTTGTGACATATAAGAGTTTGGATGGTCCATTCGGATTAGTGATTAGATGAGCCCCACATCTTAATGGTCCGTTTAGATTAGTGATTTGGAGGGACCCATGTTATATATATATATATATTTATATTTATATAAAGAGATTTATTTACCTATTTCTTCTCTCTGAAAAGAAGTGTACCCATTTCTAATGCACTATAAAATAAGACTTTTTGGGTGGGTCATAATACAGTCAATATACTAAATATTTTCATTTTGGCATTTAGGCTTGACCTATGGAGCCGAAAGAGCTAAACGGCTCTGATTCTCTTTCTAACTTGGCCTCACGAAGATCCCTTTCAATTATGCCTGTCACTGTGCATCTCAACCATCACATACCATACCATACCATACCATCACCGTCGAATCTTACCACTATACTCATTAAGAATCCTTGATTAATGGATATAAATAAAAGACTTCAACTATAATGGCCCATCAGTCATCATCAACTTTTATGTACTTCGATATAAAATTGTTGGGATCACTTGATTATTGAATTTGTGTGTCGGTCTATTACTTGTCTTTTGGTTGGGTTATATCTATTAGAATGAATACCTTTGACCCATACTTGTATAAATGGCTACCTAAGCATCGTTGGTTATTCATGAATATAAGCTGATAAAAATGAATGATGATGATATTATGCAAACTGATGCCATAATGGTGTTACTTCTGAGGCTCATTGGAGCGTGAAGGTTGAGTAGAAGGTAGCAGCACATGGAGAGGAGGAGCAACTAAGCAAGTGCCCTTCATGTGACATGTGACACGGATTGCTGATATAACTAGTATTCTATGTTACTAATAATAAACACCGAGCTGACTTAGTGAAGTTCAGAGTTTTAGAAAAACTTGGCATTCCATGATATTATGAAATATCAGAACTCAGCATTTCCTGATATCATGGAATGACTCAATATTCAATGATATGATAAAATTGGTTAAAAATGTAGAAAAATAAAAATAAAAGTCATGCAAGGGCCAAGTTTCACCCAAATCAGAGCAAAGCTCACTGTTTGAACATGTAAAATGTATGACTTAATCATATGTTCCACACATGATTAATCTGACATGACCCACTCTCAGATTGGACTAAAATTTTGCCCCGTTAATAAATCAATGAGCTTTATTTCAAGCGGTATAGACTTAATAGTTGGCCCCAGAGGTGCAGCCATTGAAAGGATCCAGATTCATGAGCAAAACTTGCAACCATGGTGAATTTTCAACACCGGTAGACCTCGTGAATTAACATTTTAACCCTAGAAAACTCTAGAAAAGATGTGTTGTTGTATTGCTATTGGTTATATGTTCAGATGGAAAGATGGATTCCTTCATCTAACCTTTTGTGATCAATACTAAAACTTGCTCCCTTCGAACTCAGAGAAATCCTCCAAGTTTACACTTGAAATTTTAAGCAACCCATAAACACTCTACTTATTCGCTTGCTGTGGTAGATCTTGATACTCTCATACATGAACTGTACCTACAGAGGTTTCATCCAAGCCACTTGTCAATAGGACCATCATACAGAATCCGTGATAAGTCAGGCCAGTCCACTCATCCTGTATGAAAACTTATGGATGTTAGCAGAGGTAAAATACAGCGAGGAAACTTCATAGCACAGAATGGTGTAGAGCCATTTGTACCGAATTTATAGTAGGCTACCTTCGGATAATGGTGAGGAGAGGACATCATAATGAATGCTGAGCTCACACAACTTCTTGGCATTATCTCAAATTTGAAAACTTTGGGTTGATAGAATGGAGAATCCAATCTTCATAAGGTATTTTCCCTATATCATCATTCATCTCCACTTTTGGAAATCTTGGAATAGAACAGAGGCAACATCCGCATAACAAAAGAGACATTTCAGCAAATAAACCTTGATAGTTACTATCTATTAGACATGTAATGTAATTATTTAGTAAATATGGATATCAAAGTCCAATCAGGTCTTTTCCTGATATTTAACTTTCTAATTTTCCATTTTCTAAAATTTGAAAACCAATATTTCCTTTTTGGATTCGGACTTCCCAGAATCGAGCAAGCACAGGGAAGTAGCTGCTACATGGTCCCCAAAGGTCAAAAGGTTGAAATGCTGGCAAATCATGATCCAGTCAGAATCCTAACAGCCTCCATTTCTTATCAATATATGCTGCCTGGTAGCATCCATCCACAAGGACCACAACCGTGGGTTTGAGGACAGAATCGATTCATCAGTATTTTACCTGTTGGCCATTCTGAATGTAGTCAGCGGATACACATGTGAGGGCAGAAAACAAACTTTCATGTCATTGACCTAATGCTATAATCTCATGACAGCCATTAAAATCTAACTGGCAGAAATAATACCTCAGGTTTCTTCAGTCAGATACACAGCGCGCCCAGATCTGGCACATCACTTTGAGATTTATGGGATGACTGAATATTCGAGGGTTCAGCTTTTCTGCTCTGATTTCTTCCTTTCTGATTTCTTCCCTTCTTACCCTTTCTAACATTGACTTCATGAGTCCTGAAACTCAAATTTCAATAGCAAAACAGTAAGCTGGATTGATTGTAATCTGAATAGTAGGCCTACATTTTATTTTATTTTATTTTATTTTTATTTTTATTTATTTATTTAGTTGCTGGAAGAATAGTAGACCTACATTTGATTGTAAGCCAGGTAGCTTATACTTGGTAGTTTTTAGTGGGATATAATTTCTTGTACCCTCGCTTTATTTTCTTTTTGGGTGTTTTTTTTTTTTTTTTTTTTCGTTCGTTCATTAATAAAGCGTTGATTATTACTGACCAAAAAAACATGGATCTAGTTCAAAAGCCAAAATGTATGAATCTCTCGAATTTTGAAAAGGCCTAACTTGAGGATTCAAGCAGCGTACATCACAAACTCTGTTGAGGATTTCCTTGTGCCTGACCCGCAACAGCTCTTGTACTTCTTTTTTGATCCACAAGGACATGTCTTGTTTCTTGGGATTTTCTGTGGGAAGAAAATGAAAATTACATATATTTGTAGAAATTAACAAAAGATGCATTATAGACTCCGAAACTCAAGAAAATGTACACTCCATGAGCCCCAAATTCCACCAATGTGGGCACACCATTGGCCATTTTGTGACCAATGAGAAGGATGGATGAGGACTCCAATAAGATGTCCCAAACAGGAAGATAATATCACATTAATAGAACTAAAGATGGATGGCGGGAAAAGAACTTGACAGATATCCCATTGATTTGAGAACTAAAGATAGATGGCAGGAAAAGAACACAACAGTCATCCAAACAATACCACTGAAGTGATGTTTATCAGGGGGTTTTAGCATTTCAATGCTTTGGTACAATTGCTTTTGAATCATAGCCCCACATGGCCCCCATATCAATGGAAATGTGGTCTTGAGAAACTTTATATTCCCTAAGGCCCGGTACACCATACTGGCTCTCCACATAATGCATCCATTAAGGTCAGTAACTACTATAAGGTTGTTGAGGACTCACATTTGAGGTTGAAGCTTTATCATCATGCTGAGAACTATCACCATGATGAACTGAAATGTCATCAGCATTACTGTGTTCAGATGACTTGCATTGAGATTCCATTTCGGGCCCTTCACAATGCCCATCATCAATACGAACTGCGAAGGTCAGAGATCTCATCATGTCCAGATGCCTCCATGACAAGGAGCAATAAAGAGAAATAAAATTATAAGACTATACATACTAAATACTAAGCTACATAGCAATATTGCAAGCTAGAAATCTGAAAATACAGGTACGAAAAGCTGAGAAAGAATCTCACAATGGAAACTGGCCACTGGGGTCCCTTACTATCATCATGCTTTTAGGAAAAATATCAAGTAGTATGAAGCACATTATGACTAAATGCATTGTCCACAAAGTTGGATTTTATTCTCCGTTTCTTTGCTACATTGAGAGACAAAGGTCGTGTAAAATGGATGAGAAAAATAAGAGCAATGGATTTGGAACTTAAAAAAGAAAACTGGAAGGAAAGGCCAGATGTTGTGCACGAGCGCGCACCAACCACTGGTGGCTCAGTGGCAAGGCATATCATTTACATAGGGACGATCTGGGATCAATCCTGGTAGTGTGGTTGGATTACCATTCCCTTGCAAGTGAGGCAATAGCAAAAATGGAATACACATAATAAATAAATACATATTATATAAAGTATTTATCCAGAACAGCCTCGGCTGTGAGACTCGCCTTTTTTTTATTTAGTATGATGGTATTTGTATTATAACAAGAACAATACAACAGGAGCAATATATGAAAGCCAAGGGCTTGCACAAAGAAAGAACATAAATTAATCGAGACATCATAATTATCAAATTTGACATTGATAATGAGAACTCCCAATTTTGCTAACTGAGTCCTCTTCCCCATTAGCTTCTCATGGAATATGAAAGAAAGAGATAATTGTTAAAGTGGATGCATGAATGTCCTCAATATAATCCACTGGCTTCTGAGGAAAAGATTTACATCTGACGCCCACTTTAAACAACTAGAGGAAATTAATGCATGGGAAGATACATTGTTTGTACCCGTTTTGTTTGTTCTAAAACATTTATTGTTATCGACCAGAGAATTTACTGTCATCGATCAGAGAGATTGATCGATTCAGTTTTATTAGAATCACATGCACACGCTGGACCTAAATAAATCATGATAACCTCCCCATTTGAGTTCAGAAAAACACCTCCCCTGCACTATCATAAAAGTCGAGCCAATCATTTTGGGTGGGGTGTAAATGGAGATTTCAGCCTGATCAAGGTTTGTACAAAAATTGGGGATCTCATGATCATGGTCATTCTAACCCTTGGTTCAAGGTAAAAAATTTGGCTTATTATCACTTAAAAAAATATATATTGTCTGTTGGAACAGGTTCACTCCCCCAAAAATTGTTGTACATTAGACCGGTGAAGTTTCAGGTTGTGATCAATGGCTCCCCATCCACGCAATTTTCTTTTCTAATTTGGGGACCTTTGACAGTGGGGGCCCTCATGCCCTCTTCCTTTGCACAATAGTTCAGAAGGCTTCAATGCAAACATTCAAGAATATTATCCAAAACAAGATTAATGGGGTGCAACTGACAAAAGGGGGCACTTGGATTGTTCAGCTTCAATATGCAGACAATGTCAATCATGCTTTTGAGGCTAGGGCAGTTATCAATCTACCCATCATAAACTCTTTTGCTTGGAAACTGGACAATCAATTGAAGCATATAAATCTCATATATCTATGCCAAATGTACAACAAGCATACGAACCCAGTTCAACATATTCCTAGCTGAGCGACCCTTCTTTGACAATGGAGATCCCTTTCTAATGCTAGACTTACTCTATTGCTCAATTATCAGGCTCCTGATGCCACCAACATGTTATAGATAAAACTGCTCTGATTCATGCATTGTAAGGGCAACTTACTATCTCCAGTGGGCAGACAGATTCTCATCTGCACACCACAGTAGCCATACCAACCTACTGGATTGCAACCAGTAAACTTACAAGCACCACCCTTCAACTGATATAGCAGCAGAGAACTAAATAATTATTCAAGTCAGGAAAACCGAATGTCTCAAACCTACATAAGGTCTCATGGGATTAAAACTGGAGCCTGGAGGCCTACATTTTGTGGAGGTCTAGGATTGAGGAATATCAAAACCTGGAATTAGGCATCCTTAATCAATCTAGCATGTGCTTCATTACTCAAGGAAATTGATGGTGGGTGAAGCTACTACCAGAAAATATCTGCGAAGTGACACCTTCATGGATGTCAGACCTAAACCATCAGATTCTCAGTTATGGAAACAATGGTTGTCACAAGACAACCATTCAGGCTGGAAAGCCTGGACAGTAAGACATGGCACTCATTTCAACATCTGGACAGAACTATGTGAACTGATGCTCAACTACCCATGACCACCCATACCATGCGGATCATCTACCACACACACCCCAAATGGTTTCAGAGCTTATAGTCATAGATCAAAGAAATATTGATGGAAACAAGGCCTGATTCACTCAATATCAAACTACATCAGAAACAAAGTTGTAATATTTCGTTGGGTCTACAGACAAAGAGCATGGCACTTTTTTGCAAGCTCAGAATGTACAGTGAAGGAAGCATATAGATTCATTCTCCAATGGAGTGCAGACCAAAACCACCATGGCAAAAATTGATAGATGAAGGTCCCCTTACGGGTCAAGATTTTAGTGTGGAAGGTCATACACAAGTAACACAACCGTCTTCCCTCCAAAGTGTATCTTCACCATTTTATTTCATCAATCTCAAGTTTCAACAATATGCCCTCGCTGTCGTTGGAGAAAGAAAATGCAGAACACTAATTCCACCAGTGTCTATTCTCACAACAAGTTTGGCAAAATCTTAAGTCAAATGAGCTACACATACTTCACTCCCTTTTTGTAGAGACCCATTCAGAAACCCATATGAAAGACCTCCTTCTGCTTTAATCTGTTGGCTTCTTTGGAAGACGACACACACCAACACCCCACCCCACCCCCAACCTACACACACACACACACACAAAAAAAAAAACAATAATAATAAAATAAAAAACACACACAAAAAAAGAAAAGAAAAGAAGGAAAGAAAATTGAATTTTGCCGGGGCTTTGGCCCTCTTGGCATCCCTGATAGGATAATCCACGATCACCCTGGGCACACTTTGTTTGGATATGGAGATAAAGTTTAGGCAGTTTCATCAACCCACAGAGGTACCGCTCCTTGAAGGAGTACATTTTAGCTGAAACTTAGCACCCTGCAAAGCTACCATCTACATATAAGAGGACAAAGCACATATTCTGGAACAATGGAACATGCTCAGAACATGAGGTGGTAACCCATGTTAACTGGGTTACTGGACCTAGGTCAGTGGGTCACAGCCCATGACAACTAAAGCCCAAACTTGTTGGTCAAAACAAGCCATGTGTGTACAGCTATGTAATATTATTCCCTTGCCTTATGTGGAGATATGATTTAGATTGTAATTAGATTAGAATTACTGTAATCTAGAGATTTGCTTCAATCACTGTAACTTAATATAGCAACATTATATTTATATAATGAAGATCGTGACCTTGAAGAGGCTCATGCAATTTACAAAACGATTTGTTTCTTCTTCCCTCTTCTGGCTTTGACATGGTATCAGAGCCCTAAGTGAAATTAAACTCTATACAGAGTTTCAGAGTGAATCTTCTTCATCTTCCAAGCATTGGAAGACATCATAGTGTCTGCGTGACTCTTCCTTATATTCCAAGCGTTGGAACTCGTCAGATCAGGGTGTGATCATACATGGCCCACCCCAGATCCAAATCATCAAGCCTGGAAACTGCAACCATCTTGGTCGCCTGTTTTTTCTGGTGGTTCTGGACATTTTTTGAGGATTTTTTGCATCTCAGAGGTAGGATTTCTATCTCTTCTTGTGAAATCACAGTTTCTGCAGTATTATTTCATCGCAGCCGTCCAATTCTCTGGATCTTGCTTCTTTCTGCCTGTAATCTAGTTTGTTGCGTACGAATTTCTATTCTTCATCAGTCTATGTTGGCTGATTGATCATTCAGATCAGATTTCTGCTGCTGGACTCCATCTAGCCTGAAATTTTTGGGTCGTCTGGCAAGTTTTTTTTGGGAATTTTTTTTTCTTGCAGTATTTTCAATACTGAGTACGAAGTTGGAACGTTTGGAAGTCTTTTCCTCTTTGTCCTGCTTCCTTTCTCAGTTCATTTAGCACAGTGATCACTTCCTCTACAGTGTGATACTTCTACTGCAATGGAAAAATAGGACATTGCCCTGATCAAATTTAATGGAAAGAATTACACTTCCTGGTCATTCCAATTTCAAGTATATCTTGAAGGAAAGGAAATGTGGGGACTTGTTTCCGGGTTGGATCCACGCCCTACGGAAGAAGAGAAAAAAATACTATCTTGCAATACAAAGGATGCCAAGATCAAGACATGGATTCTTGGTTCTGTCGAACCACAATATATTCTGAATCTCAAACCTTACAAGACCTCCAAGGAGATGTGGGAATATCTGAAACAGGTATATCACCAAGGGAATTCTGCCCATCAATACCAACTTGAACTGGAAATTGCTCAGTATTCCCAAGGCACCTCTTCCATCCAAGATTATTATACAGGCTTTCTTAATTTGTGGGCAGAGTATGATGAAATTAAATACCTCAATGTATCTGAGGCCACTCTTTCTGAGCTTCAGAAGTTACAAGCAACATCTCACAGAGACCAGTTCCTCATGAAATTGAGATCTGAATATGAGATCATTCGATCCAATCTGATGAGCAGGGTTCCATCTCCATCCCTGAATGAGTGTCTCAATGAACTCTTGCGCGAAGAACAAAGTCAGTTAACTCACCATGCTCTAAAGCAACAGTCCTCTGGAAACTTTCCTGATGTAGCATATGCTGCTCCTACCACCTCTGGTGTCTCTCACAGTCTGGGAGGGCTCGTTCATCATCACACTTCAGCTGCTAAAGGATAAACCCCAGCAAAAGATCTCAGCAAAATCCAGTGCTTTGGCTGCAAGAGTTATGGACACTATGCCTCCCAATGTAAGACCAAGTTTTGTAATTACTGCAAATCAAATGGTCATGTTATTACAGATTGCAGAAGGCGGCCACAAAATTGTACTCCACGAGCATATCATGTCAACACTGGAGATGCTACTACTTCTAGTGAAAGTCCTTCAGCATCAGTTATGCCTTCACCACCTCCCGTCTCCAATACTGCTCCTCAGATCACCCCTGAGCTTATTCAACAAATGATCATAAATGTCTTCTCTTCACTTGGCATTTCAGGTACTCCTCCATCCTCTTCCTCCATTTGGTTTATTGATTCTGGAGCTTCCAATCACATGACTTCCTCCACCACTCACCTCTCCAACCTGCAACCCTACAATGGAAATTTGCAAGTCCATACTGCTGATGGTCAAAAGATTCCTATTACAGCTACGGGTGATATTATTCATTCATTGCCTCTCACAAATGTCTTTCTCTCTCCCCATCTAACTACAAACCTTTTGTCTGTTGGCCAACTGGTTGATGATAATTGTAATGTTTCTTTTTCTCGATCTGGTTGTGTTGTGCAGGATCAAGTGTCGGGGATGGTGATCGCGAAGGGGCCTAAGTGTGGACGCCTGTTTCCTCTTGTTATGTCTATCTCTCCTAATAACCATAACTCTGCTTTTTCTTGTTTTTCTCCTCAAGATGTTTGGAGGCTCTAGCATAATAGATTAGGCCATCCTCATTCCAAATTGTTATCTTTAATGTTAAACACTAATCGCATTAATGAAAATAAACTTTCTTTTAGTCACATTTCTGATGAGTGTTCTATTTGCAAACTTGGCAAAAGCAAAGTTCTTCCATTTTTTTTCCAAATCTACTATGGCTTCAAATTGCTTTGACATTATTCATAGTGATGTCTGGGGGATTACTCCAGTAATCTCTCACACACATTTCAAATATTTTGTCACCTTTATTGATGATCATAGTAGATTCACATGGGTATATTTCTTGCATTCTAAATCTGAAGGGTTTGATGCTTTCCAAAAATTTATGGCTTATGTTGAAAATCAGTTTTCTACTCGCATAAAAATTCTTCGGTCTGACTCCGAAGGGGAATATATATCTCACCAGTTTTAAACTTTTTTGCAAACACAAAGGATTTTATCGCAGCGATCGTGCCCTTACACTCCTCAACATAATGGAGTCGCTGAACAGAAAAACAGACATCTCCTGGATACTGTTCGTTCTCTTCTCTTAGAATCTTTCGTTCCGGCAAAATTTTGGCCGGAAGCATTAGCCACTGCGGTTCACTTAATCAATCGCTTACCATCTCATCGCCTCGCCAATCAAACACCATACTTTCGTCTCTTTCATAAAGATCCTATTTATACCCACCTGCGTATTTTTGGATGTGTGTACTTCGTTCATCTTCCTCCTACTGAACGAACAAAATTAACAGCACAATCCGCTCAATGTGCATTCCTTGGCTATGCATCTCACCAAAAAGGGTATATCTGCTATGATCCTGTGCTCAACCGCCTTCGCATCTCCCGAAATGTTACTTTTTTTTAAAATCAACGTTTTTTTTCCACCCATTCATCACCTTTACCTTCTTTTTCTCATCTACCTGCTTTTTCTGACTCCATCTCGTCTCCACTTATTGTTTATGAATGGCGTCGTCCAAAGGATGTTCCATTACTGCCTCCCCCTCTCGCTCCCTCGCCGGCACCGGATCTTGCCCCTACTACATCACCTACTGCTTCATCTCCAGTTCAGCTTCGACGTTCTACTCGTCACTCCAAGCCTCCGGCCAGATATGGGTTCACTCACACATCCTTAATTGCTACCCTCTCCTCCATTGTTATTCCTACTTCTTACTCACATGCGGTGAAGCATGACTGTTGGCAAAAGGCTATGCACGAAGAATTAGCTGCACTTCAAGATAATCATACCTGGGATATTGTTCCATGTCCCTCATCTGCAAAACCTATCGGCTGCGAATGGGTTTTCTCAGTCAAGCTCAAGGCTGATGGATCGTTGGATCGCTATAAAGCACGGTTAGTGGCATTGGGTAACCGACAGGAATATGGCATCGATTATGAAGAAACATTTGCTCCGGTTGCAAAAATGACAATAATTCGTACTGTTCTGGCCATTGTTGCTTCTCACTCATGGCCTCTTTACCAATTTGATGTCAAGAATGCCTTCCTACATGGAGATCTCAAGGAAGAAATCTACATGCGACTTCCCCAAGGACTTACGGGGGCCTCGGCAGGAGATTGTGCGCGCTTACGCCGTTCTCTATATGGTCTTAAGCAAGCTCCACGCGCTTGGTTTGAAAATTTTAGGGATGCTCTCCTTCATCTTTAGTTCTCTCAAAGTGCATCTGATCCTTCTATGTTCCTTCATCGCTCTTCAAGTGGGATTACTGTTCTCTTGGTTTACGTGGATGATACCATCATCTCCGGTACAGATTCTGGCATGATCACCCATCTACAAGCATCCTTACATGAATCTTTTCATATGAAAGATTTAGGGCCACTCACATACTTCTTAGGCCTTGAGGTTCATCAGTCAGAGAAAGGTCTCATCCTCGATCAACACAAATATGCTATGGACCTCATTGAGACGGCTGGTCTTCAACATTCGACTCCTGTCGATACACCTATTGAGGCCAATCTTCAGCTCACACACGATACGGGTGATCTTCTTCCTGATGCCACAATGTATCGTCGTTTAGTCGGCAGTTTGATCTACTTGACTATCACTAGGCCCGATATCTCATATGCGGTGAACTTGGTTAGTCAATTCATGACTCAACCACGCCATCTCCATCTCATTGCTGTTCGACGCATTCTTCGGTATGTTCTTCATACACCATCTCGTGGCCTTTTCTTTCCTGTGGGCAACTCGACTTCTCTCATTGCTTAATCAGATTCTGACTGGGCTGGTTGCCCTGATAGTCGACGGTCTACCACGGGCTAGTGCATGTTCTTAGGGGATTTATTGATTTCCTGGAAGTGTAAGAAACAAGATAAAGTCTCCAAATCATCCACAGAAGCAGAATATCGCGCTATATCTGCCGCCACCTCTGAAATTGTTTGGCTTCGGGGTCTTCTTTCTAAGCTTAGATTTCCTCCATCTGGTCCTACCCCTCTATATGCCGACAACACCAGTGCCATCAGGATTACTGAAAATCCTGTATTTCATGAACGCACCAAACATATTGAAGTGACCTGTCATTACATTCGTGATGAATTTGTGCGTAAAGCTATTACTCTCCCTCATGTTCCTACCGGACTTCAAATTGCAGACATATTTACCAAGGGCCTTCCTCGACCACGGCACCAATTCTTAGTTGGCAAATTGATGCTGGTTGATTCACCCGCATCAATTTGAGGGGAGGTGTTAACTGGGTTACTGGACCTAGGTCAGTGGGTCACAGCCCATGACAACTAAAGCCCAAACTTGTTGGTCAAAACAAGCCATGTGTGTACAGCTATGTAATATTATTCCCTTGCCTTATGTGGAGATATGATTTAGATTGTAATTAGATTAGAATTACTGTAATCTAGAGATTTGCTTCAATCACTGTAACTAAATATAGCAACATTATATTTATATAATGAAGATCGTGACCTTGAAGAGGCTCATGCAATTTACAAAACGATTTGTTTCTTCTTCCCTCTTCTGGCTTTGACAACCCATACCCATCGAAAAGAAGTACAAATGAATCCGGCTTGTCACCTCACCGAAACTTATCCTACTGTCCACACATGCACAACAGGATGGTGGATGCTTTATTCTAAATCCACCATTGCAGCTGCAGATATATAATTCAGATATCCAATTGCACATCCAGCACCTCATGGATGAAGATGCAAGTTAAATGCAAGGTACGCAACATGGCAGGAAAAGGAGTGTTTGCACAAGCTACTGTCAGAGACTACACTCTTTTGCCTAGTTCCTCTTTTGTTCTCTTATCAGGGAACTACCTAGATACGTACACACTATCATGAAAATCTACCGCTACAGTACTTATCATAAAATACTTACTGCTCTTAGGTCAAAAAGTGTTTCTGTAATCTGTATGCAGATATGTCACTGCTCAGTCTTTCCAGGATGTATGCAAGACCTTTCAGTTTATAATATAAAGCATCTCAGTTAATGATGATGATGATGATGATAAGTGCCTTGCCAAAAATTCTGTGCTTAATTGATCAAAACTGATAAATTATTAAATAAAAAAGATGAAAAATATTCAGTCTGAAGTCCAGAGTGCTTGTATCTATTGCGAAGGCAGTAGATAAGCATGTAGACTGTAGCCACCTAAACAATTAATACTGATCGGCTATTACCACCTACCAGATAAATCATCATTTTCATGAGGAAGGTCATTGTATTCCACTGCATTTTCATCTGTTGCATGTCCAGCCATAAGAAATTCTATTGCAGCATCAATGTCACCATCTAGATCTTGTAAAATCTGTGTAGCATCCATTAAAATGACCATCAATCTCAAGACAAGAAAATAACAGAAGAAAAATAAAAATCCATACATGTCATAAATGAAAATAGATGTTTTTTCTTACCTGTTTGACTTTATCAGCATCACCACACCCTGTTCCGGCCATGACTATCTTAACTGCTGTTGTATCAGCAACATGCGTACTTGAAGTGCCAATAGATCTGGTAACATTAGCTTTTACTTGATGAGATTCAGCAGAGATATCAGTATCTGCCTTTTATCAGAAAAAAGAAAAGTTAGAATAGCCTTCATAATAAATAAAGATCCTTAATGCATCAAAGCAAGAAAGGATAATTCATTTCTCAGTAAAACACGGGAGAACGATAATTGATAGAAACCTTTATTACAATAGGCCAAGCTGGTCCATTACAAGAATCTTCTTTTAGTCTGATGCTATTATAGTGCTCTCCATCATGATATGATCTGCCAAAGCAATTTTAGGTCATACTGTTGACTTAATAATTTAATATAAGAATCTGAAGATAAATCCTACCAATCATGTAAATTCTACTTTTTTTTTTATAGAAAACACTAACTGCTTTAATCCCCATAAGTTACAGAAATTGCAAAGAATTCCATTTTAACAACCTTATCTCTTACATCTACAAATATATTTTTTTGGTGGAGGTTGGAGAGAGAGAGAGTTGATGATGTTGGCACCTGAAAAGTCATCAGTATCAACAAGCATGCCAGGGTCCAAAGCATCATGATCCATTATGATCTCAAAGACCTTGTAACAGGATCTAGGTCCAAAGATTTTGTCCTACAAAGAGACAATTCTATCTGAGACCTCAACTGCTCTTAACAGAACCATCAAGAATTCTTCCGTAATCTATCCGCTTTAAATGTCTTAACCAAATCAAAACTTTGTAGATTCTTTGTAAGACAGTGAAACCAAAGGTGTCATCACCTTTCTGAAAAAAAGTGTTCCAGACAACCACATTCAAGTAAAGAAGAAGCCCAACCTTTTAAAGCTACTAAGTACAAGCAAATGCTCCACCACTTTGTAGAAAGTAAAAGTAACTACTCAAATATCATTTCTCAAAAGAAGAAGAAGAAGAAGAAGAAACGTGAGAATGCCCAAAAATCCAAAAGCTCCTATGAAATTCTAGCCATATTAGATAGGGATGAAAACAGGTTGGTTTGGTCATACTGTACCCACATCTGCTTAATACAGAGTACTTGTGTACATATCACTTGGTTACTCTGGAATTTGAGTATGGATCCCACGAGACTCGGACTCAGCCCGATTATCAATCAGGTCCAAACAGAGGGTTCACACCTAGATTTTCTGGGTCTTATCCTTCCGATATCCAGTTAAAGTGAGGTCCATTACATCCCTGAACTCTATGCAGTTGTTGACACAAAAGAAACATGGCCCTACATTGTTAACATGTGTTTTTACCCGAAAACAAATGTATCACACTTAAAGCTATCCACAAAGGTGAAGGAAAAAACTGGAAAGCTGAATTTCTACATTTACATAGGGCCTCCAGCTGAAACTTACTGAAAAATTAGCATCAAATAAATAATTCATTGATTGTAACTTAAAACAAACTCACAATTCCAACCTTATGTTTCACAGATCCAACTCTTGTGATACTTACAAATGAATCATACGAGTTCCTGGGTGATCAAAATTTTGTATGTACCAACGAGGCGACATAATCTGCGGCAAGAAAAACAATGAAAGCACCAAATTTTACCTTATTAATTTTAGGCATAGTCCATTTTTATAGCATTCGCGTACAACATTATGCAAAAGAAAATTAAAATTTTAAAAAAATTAATGACTATGTTTCATGTGAAAACACTAGAAGAGAGAAATAATTTCAACAACTAAAAGCTACATAGAACAAACTTAATTATACTGAGAAGATACCCAGTACCAACTACATCAACCAAGAAACTAATGGTCATGGGGTTTAAATGAAGAATGCCAGGATGCGCTCATAACACTTTGATATAATCCAGAATAATGGATGCCATCGATGGTTGTGTGGGAAAAGAAAATATTTGTGTGCCAATAGAATGACTCTAAAAAAAACCTCATATTTCATGCGTAAAAGATAAATTACCCCTTCATTAACAATCCAAACTGACAAGGGATGATGAAACAGTATGAACCACACAACAAACAGCTGCCTCAGTAATAATGTAATATCACTGGGATCCAGTAGTGCTGCAACATATGGGAGAGGATGTGCCTGTTGGGTCAGCCAGGGGGCCCAATGTGATGCAGGCCCTAGGGTTAGGGCTTGCGTGGGAAGTGCTAAAGGCACAATAGGTGCCGAAGCACGTGTCTGAAGACACAATCAATCTCTGCACAATCTCTGCAGAGACAATAAATGAGGATGCACCTAATGGGAAAACCCAATTTCATTAATCAACTCTATTCCAAATAATTCTCTACAATGCCATTTAAATAAGAAAACACAACTTAAGCCCTAATAAACCTAATTAAAATAGGAAACCAATTAAATAGGAAACCTAATCCTAAATACAACTCGTCAAATAAAACTATTAAGTAATAACAATTAAATAAGTCCTAAATCTACTTGGGCCCTACACATGTGGCCATGAGGTCTACGCTGCATTATTCTCCCCCACTTGAAAAAGAATTCGACCTCGAGTTTGGAAAATGCCCACCTGGATCAAAGATAAATATAACGAACTTCTGATTCATCGGTTGATCTACAACATCCGTGTAGAGCTCCATGTAAAACTGCTTTTGATAGGTGGAATTTGTGTTGATGTGCAATCGAATAGCTAGATGATTTACTTGTAGAATCTGCACCATCAAATCACAATATCTGACTAGCCGTTCTTGATCTCTTGATTGCCATTGGTGATCCATAAAGACAAAATCAAATTGAGATCTTATTGCTCTTCATCACTTGGGGTTTGCACATGGGGATTATTTGTACTCATAGGAAAAATTTCAAGGCCAACTATAAATGTTGAAGCTTCTATGTCTAACTCTAACTGATCGGTCTGCATACCAATTGATGCAGGCCCTAGGGTTAGGGCTTGGGTGAGAAGTGCTAAAAGCACAATAGGTGCCAAAGCACGTGTCCGAAGACACAATCAATCTCCGCAGAGACAATAAACGAGGACGCACCTCAATGGGAAAACCCAATTTCTTTAATCAACTCTATTCCAAATAATTCTCTACAATGCCATATAAATAAAAAAACACAACTTAAGCCCTAATAAACTTAATTAAAATAGGAAACCAATTAAATAGGAAACCTAATCCTAAATACAACTCATCAAATAAAACTATTAAGTAATAACAATTAAATAAGTCCTAAATCTACTTGGGCCCTACACATGTGGCCATGAGGTATACGCTGCATCACAATGGGTCTAGGTCCGGCACATCAACCTTGAGCCCACTTTAAGGGGCTTGGCTTGGACCAGAAGCTTATCATGGAAACTATGTGCCTTATATTATATATATATATATACATATATATATAAGAGAGATGCTCTTGTGAGAGTTAATCTCACATTACTATGAGAGTAAGGGGTGGGGACCCTCGCATTTGGTCTGTTGGCATTGGATATGGATGTGAGGGCCCCCACCCTTACTCTCATAGTACCGTGGGAGTAACTCTCATAAGAGCATCTCCATATATATATAGGGAGGTGCTCCTATGAGAGCATCTCTCACCTTACTATGAGAGATAAGGTGTGGGCCCTCACATCCATATCCAATGTCAACAACTTAAATGTGAGGGCCCCCACCTTTATCTCTCATAGTAAGGTGAGAGATACTCTCATGGGAGCATCTCCCATATATATATATATATATATATATATATTGGAAACATATGTGTCTTACAGCAGATAGGGAAGTGAGTAGTGATAGTATTAAAGATAGAAATGTGTTGTGATATGATTGATTGGTATTTTTTTGGAAACCACATAGCCAGACTGCCAGAGAAGAGAAAACTTAAGATGGGATGTGACTTTTTTCCAAAACCCTAAAAAATATTTTTAAACAACTTTACCAGTCATGACGGTCGTATAGCCATATCAGAGACATATTGGCCATGTCAGCGTATCAGCTGATACCTCAGGGATATGTGTATCACCCGGATAAGAAGTATTGGCCAGCCAAAAACCAGATGTATAGTGGCCAATACTTGAGACCATGTTCAGATCACTCATAGACCTAGGATAATAATAATAAAAAATTGATCAAGAATAGATCCATCACCATCAATTGGAACTGGAGATGATGGACGTTAGTTGGCTCAATTCTCCAGTGATAGTGAAGACAAACAGGGCCCACTGGTCAACCACAGTCCCACATAAAAAGCTCTGAGGCATGCGAAATTGTTTCAAGAACATAGGCATACATCCGTACAACTGAATCTCTCTCCCTTTCATTCAGGCTCTTGAATGCTTCATTCTGATATCGTGAACTATATTAATATAGCTTCCTCTTCAACATTCAAGATAGCAGTGTTGTACTGTTGTCCAACCCACACTCCCCCATCCAGAATTTGTATCTCCACCACCCCCTCCTCCCTCCCTCTCCAACCGAAATCCTAACTCTTTTTTTATTCCTTACCCTTTTCCAATGCTGAATCTCCATATTTGTTAGAATCATATATTTCTACTTAGAGGTAACTAGTTGTATTCGGTCACTACATGGAGCAAACTGATTATCTCAATTGGAAGTTTTAATTATAGAATTCCTCTTCTAAGTAAAACAGGGAACTTCCGCATCAGTCACAGCCAGTTTTTCAAAGGGAATGATGAAGTCACTTCATTATGTACTTAAACGACAAACAACCTTGTGACCCAATATGAAGACCCTCCATTGAGAGGAAACATCACAGAATCATCTTCAAGTATCCATTGTCACCCCAGGAGACTGAGCATGAACATAATGTCCAAGTGAAATGGGACATCGAACAGATCTGGGCCATTATATAATTTTAATGTCCAGTACCTGATGGTACATGTGTACTTGGCTTAACTGAGAACATATAGTAGTTGGCTATGCTTTCACTTAACTAAAAACATAAAAAATCAATTGAAGGACTATCTAATGTCTGGAAGCCTTGATAATTCATGAGACATGTAAGGAACAAGATGTTGAAACTCTTGGAGAGAAGTGCATACATGATGAATGCAGATATTGCTATGGGTGACAAGGGAAGCCGCTTGCAATTCCATATGGCCTGCCCATGTTCCATCCTTTTCCATGGACTTGCAATACTCATCAAATGGAGCATCATCCTCAATAAAAGGCTCAAACTTTTCCCGGTGCTTCTGTTAATTACAGTTCTGACATCAGATATATTTATTAGTTGGTTGAAATTAATGCAAAAGAATGTAACTGCAAATGACCTTCAAAATAAATGAGTAAAAGATTTTAAATATATATACCTACGCGGATATCAGATGAAGGCCTAAATAGTAAAAAAGATTAAGCTTATGAAGTTAAGAAGTTTATAAACATTACTTGATTAGCTTCCCTTCAAAGGGGGAGAAGACCAACTAAAAAAACGTTTGATGTCCATCACAATTCTCAACTCAGTTAATCCAAATACAAAAAAGTGCATGCCAGTCCAGACCATTCAAAAGTCCAAGTATAGGTGGGGAAAAAAAAAAGAAGGGGAAAAAAGAAGAAATCATGTTTGTTGGAGCATCCAGAATGGTGGTTTGCGGTGTTAAATTGGATCTTAGATTTTTCCTCTCAACTAGTCATTTCATGACAAGAAATGGATGGTTAAAATCATTCGATCAGTATAATTTTGTATTATGCAACATCTACAATGTGCCTTGGATGTGCACATGCCATGTGTGCAGTGGATGAGTTCCCAAGTTGTGGAAGAACACTGCAGTCTGTCACAACAGGAAAAGGGGATAAGCTCATAGCATCCATTTCAGCCAGCATAAAATTTTGTTACATCGATAATACAAATTGACATAACATTTTGTGATCGTGATGGTACAATAAAATAAGCATATGTGAAGCAGTCATCAGTTACATCACTGTTGGATTCACAAATCTAAAGTAGAATTGATGGATCCAATTTGTCAGCCTATAGTCTTAAGTTGCACAACTAGTTGTGGTTTTTATTCCATTTGAATAGAACTAGATGCCAATTTTGGTCAATGGAAAATAACAACCAACCTGAAATTGCACCCAAAGTCCCTTCTCAAACTACAAATACTTACATAAATGAATAAATGAATGAACCCAAAATCATTGCTTTAGTAAGCATCTGAAATTAGATTACCTCGATGTTTTATTGTAACTACTTATGCTTTTTTCAAAAAAATGAAAATGCCTTTTAAAATAAACTTCATTTTAAAGATCTAAAGAATAGAATAAGCAAAAAAATGGAACTTATTTTCTAATTTGCTCGAGAAGTAGGAGTTGCAAGGATGGATATAAATTAAGCGATAATGCCATGAAATTAATTTATTGAACAGCTAGAGAAATTAAGAAAGGCAATAAAGTTCAATAATAAACAACACAATTACATGAGATGCTAATAGAAAACAATAAGATCATGTGGTCAGCAACTTAATTGGGCAACCTGATTTAACATGATGAATATCAAAGAAAACACTGCACTTAATGAACACTATCAACTCAAAAATTACCACCAAGTGTGATAAGATGATACCATAGTGAACACACCCAAGATATAAGTACTGAAATGAAGTTTTAGTATAATAATAATAAAAAATCTAAGCGCTTTAAAATAAATCGTCCAAAGATAGAATATAAGAATTGCAACATCAATGAGGATGTGCAAAGAGTTGAAACTCCTATGAGAACTTTATTTCAAAAGTTTTTATTTTATTTTATTTTATTTTATTTTTTTAACTTTAGTTCAAAAGATACCACAAAGCGATTTATTCTAATATCATGGCTCAATAATTATAACGATGGAGAGATTGAAGAAGATGTCAAGCATGGGATAAGAGTGGGATGTTTGAAGTCGAGACATGCTTCTAAAGTGCTTTGTGTTCAATGCATACTAACCAAATTGAAGGGAAAATTTTATATGATAGCGATTGGACCAACTATGACCTATGGAGCAGAATGTTGGACAATCAAGAAACAACACGCACACAAAATGAGTGTAGCTAATATGAGATATTTTTTTTCTGGCTACATGGGGATACTGGTAGATGAGTGATATTTAGCTGACATGAGAATGTTGAGAATTGAGATAGATATGTGGTAAAACTATGAAGGATGGAATTAGAAATGAATGCTTTCAGGAGCATTTAGGGGTAGCATCAATGGGTGATAAATTAATTGAGACTCATTTGAGATGGTTTAAACATGCCCAACATAGGCCAATACAAGCACCATAAAGGAAGAGTTTTCTATGCAGGTTAATGGCCCACCTAGAAAAAAAAAAAAAAGGTAGGCCAAAGAGGCCAAATATGGTAGCAAGGAAGATGTGAAGAAGTACAACCTATCAGAAGATTTGTACCAAGATAGCTTGGAATGGAGAAATACAGTTCATGGAGCCAAACCCAACATAGATGGGACAAGGCTTGGGTGATGATGATGAATAGAAAAATTCTAAATACCTCAATACTCTATACAAGATAAATTTTGATGTCAATGATGATTTTACTACAGACATGTGATCAGAAATGGGCAGGTCATACAAAATAAACAATGAATTCTAAGATCAGTAACAATTGTTGAAAAATGTGTAAAAGGTGATATTAGTTACATTACAATAACAAATTCTGAAAAAGAAAATAGAAAAGAAAGGCAAGAAAACAATTACAATAGATCATTTTCACTGAGATAAACAGTTGTATACCAAAATGTGTTGTACCACCATCTGCCGGTATTTTCCATGTTCTTCTTCATTGCCTTCCAACTGATCAGCAAGAGCCCTGAAACTAGTAATAAATCATCTTCTTGTGCATGTTTTTGTGGTGTGGAAAAGGAACAAAAGAGGGGGTTCACAACCATGAGTGTGAAATGTAAAAAAATGTGACATTGTCAGCAAACCTAAAGAAGCAGTTTCCATCTGCAGTCACTTGAATGATTTTCAATCCCAGAGCATCGAGCTGGGAACGGAAATGTGCAATGTCAGCCTGCTTTCCATGCTGCTTCACCTATTCATCAAATAAAATCTTTTGTGAGAATGGAACAAACTTCAATATAGAAAACACACAGGATTTTTTTTCTTTTTTTTGGCTAGGATGGACTTGAACTCGTCCACTCTTGACCCCTCCAGGCGGCATTTGGTGTTAAGCGCTGACAATACCTTTAATTCAAGATATCGCGCTGGAACTAGCTTATTCAAACCAAATCATTTTACCCACACTTTCAAAGTACCAAAAAAAAAAAAAAAAAAGAGTCAGTTTGGGTTGTGATCAGGTCAGGTTGGTGGGTTGAATTACTAGAATGCAAATAGAGCATGTTGTCATCATCAAAGCCTTGGTACGACTAAATCAGAATTTTATAGCAAATGGGGCATGTACGGACTCAGATATTATTTTTTTAAAATGGTATGCATGGACAATTGGGTTATGAATAGCAGCCTGAACCCAGAATATCAGTAGTATCACCTCTATCAACCAGTTTGATTTCATATCACGAATTGATGTCAAACTTTTAAGCAAATCAATTGTGAATTATTAGAAAGAACTAGTTCTTAGTTTCATCATAGTTAACACCAACTAGCTAATATGACAAATTGGTAATCCTACAGCCAACCCCATTTTGAAATCCCATCTGGAAAGTTAGGATTTCCACTAAAATCAGAAACCCGATTCTTCTTTCTCCATTTGCTGGACTATACTTAAGAAATTAATTAGATCATACAGATAAATAAAAACATCAAAGCACAATACAAACCAAACCCCATTCAGAAAGACTCTCGAGTATAACAACAGGAAGAGCACCCTACTTGGTTTCATGCAGAAAGAACATCCAACATAGCTTTGAACTAAGACTAAATCTTATGTAATTTCATAAAGCAAATAAGTCATACTAGAAAATTCATCAGGAGTGCGAACTGGTAAAAGCAAACTTCAAAGTGAAAATCCAGGAAAGGAGGATCGTTTTCTTTCATTTGAAGTAGAGAAGAGGCAGGCATTGATGGGCGATGCAGATGCCGAAGGAGAAGAGGATGACGAAGAACACTTACGGTGGGTTGCCTTTTGGATTTGGGCTTCTGATGCTTATTTCGAGCCATCGCGAGAAGATCGAGCAGAGTTTCTGAGACTTAGAAAATCCCCTTCGCGATTTGGCTGCTCTCTCTCTCTGGAATTTTGTCGAACAGGTTTCTTACGCTCGGCCAAAAACGCTGCTACTGATGAGACTGAACGTGGAGGACACGGTCCATGTCTCTATCTTCAGCGGCCGCTATTATATTTAGGATTAAATTTCAAAAAAGTACAACGCTTTTTTGGCTCATTTTAGAAAAAGTACATAACTATTTAAATAGGAAAAACTACCGGAAAAATCCCCATAGTACACCTTAAGTAACGAGAGGACCCAACAAGAGTTTTGAGACGGGACGGGTCCTTTGGGTGGGTTTCTGTATTTTTTTTGTCATTTAGCGATATTGTCGATATCGACAATATAATTGTCGATATCGACCATTATGCGTAAAACCCTTATACATCTCCCTGTGTCTGCATTTCTTTGTCAAACCTTTTTCATTGACTGCAACATGAGCCCGGGCGATTTTTCCTTCTTAGAAAACACCTCAAAAATTACTCTAAGTGGTGGTTGGATTCCATTAAAAGGTTGGTAGACACAATAAACATCTTCCTATACTGCATCATCTACCCTAAAATATCACCAGCTTGATTCCTTCTCAGTTTTGACTTCTTTCACTACCCTAGAACTGTGGTATGAACCTTAAAAGCAACCATTTTAAAACTATACAAGTTGTGTAAATGCATATATGTATGTAGCTTTGCGTAGAGACTACCATTTGTGCAGTATATATCATTTTCGTTTTGGGCTTGGTTAATATCACTTTCGTTTTGGGTTTTTAGGGTTTGAAAAGGGATTTCTTTTTTGTAGGCACTGTTTTTGGGCTGGCTGGTGATGTAAAGCGGTTCCATGTAGGTTTGAAGATTGTAGTTATTTTTTGGTCTGGTTGGTGATGTAAATAGGTTGTTCCAGGCTTGAATAGTGCAATGCTTTTTTGGGTTAGCTGTTGATGTAAATGGGTTCCAGTAGGCTTGAAGTTTGTAATTATTTTTTGGGTTGGCTGCTGATGTAAATGGGTTCCAGGTAGGCTTGCAGAGTGCAGTTACTTTTTGAGCTGGTTGGTGATGTAAAGCAGTTCCATATAGGCTTGAAGATTGCAGTTATTTCTTGGTCTGGTTGGTGATGTAAATAGACTGTTCAAGGCTTGAACAGTGCAATGCTTTTTTGGGTTAGCTGCTGATGTAAATGGGTTTCATGTAGACTTGAAGATTGCAGTTATTTTTTGGTCTGGTTGTTCAAGGCTTGAGCAGTGCGTGCTTTTTTGGGTTGGCTGTTGATGTAAATGGGCTGGTTGGGGATGTATATGGGTTGCTTGAACAGATTTTGAACAGTGTAAATGGGATCCATGTAGATTTGAACATTGCAAGTTTCACTTTTTTTGGAGTGTTTTGCTACTTTTTGTAAGTATTGGACAACTGTAATGAATGTTGGAATGCGAATGATAATATAAATGAGTTTTATATAAATTTAGATTGTTGTATTTAGTTGCTCCATGGTGTTGTGCTTAAGTATTTCCTTTCACCATAAGTTGGGTAAAGCACTGTATGTTAGGTTCACACTTATTTTTAAACATGGCCTTATAACTTTTAATTCATCCCACTGACGAAACTAGTCGATATCGACAATTTTTATCTATTCCAGCAGTTACTGACTTACAACTTTTAATTCATCCCACTGACGAAACTAGTCGATACTGACAAATTAAAGTTGTCGATATCGACAACTTTTATCTATTCCAGCAGCTACTGACTTACAACTTTTAATTCATCCTACTGACGAAACTAATCGATACCGACAGATTAAAGTTGTCGATTATCTATTCCAGCAGCTACTAACTTACAACTTTTAATTCATCCAACTGACGAAACTAGTCGATACCGACAAATTAAAGTTGTCGATATCGACAATTTTTATCTACTCCAATAGCTACTGACTTACAACTTTTAATTCATCCCACAACACTTCAAGAAAGCATGTGGAAATGACAGCAACAACATCAAACACCTTCTTGCAACAAAAGGTAAACAATTCGTTTATCAATCCACCCCAAACATAGCAAAAAACCCACCACCATCCCTTCTTCTCCTTTGGCAGCAGCTGACAACCTGCTAGTCACTCATTTATCAATCCAACCCTTTTGTCTTTTAGACCTCCTGGCATTGGTTTCTTAGCCCAAAACAACTCTCCCCATTTCAATCCCAGTTACTGATTGCAAGTTCTTTTTCAAGCAGTTACTCTCAGTTGTAGATGCATAATAATCATACAGGTGCCATCAGTGAAAATGCACCGGGTGCTCTCAACTCAGAGAACATGAAGTAGTATACCAAGTGGAACCCCAACAGATGAATTCATTATACCTGTGGAACTCTAACATGCATTCAACCATTTTATATACAATCTGCTAATAGTAAAGAAAAAAAAAAAAACCAGAATGAGGCAAAGTATACATTCTCCAACAAAAGGATTCTAATATATACAAGTATAATTCATTATGCACAATGGCAAAATGAGGCAAAGTAAGTCTATCAACTTGATAGACTGATGAAACACCATATCAAGCCAATATTGCAAATTTCTAACAAAAAAGTACAACAAAACAGAAGCCTTATAAGCACCATCCAACACAAAAAAAGGAAAACAAAACAAAATCTATTTCCTATGCTTCGCTCTTTGTTGGAAATCACCATCAAAGGAGTCATGGGAAGTCACTTAAGTCAGCCAGACCCAGTCTGTTGGCATTCAACTGCCTGTTCCTTTTGAATATCTCTATGACAGTTTTGCCGTGAAAGTAAGGGATATCTTCTTGAGTGAAGTTGATGCTACGGCGGTGCACACAGTGTTCCGTGAAAGCCATTGCAAATATTCCACCGTCTCATTGGGTACTCCTGACATACTGATTGCACTAGCCTCCCTGGGAAACTATTGAATGATGTATGTTCAAGCCTACATGGAACCGCTTTACATCACCAACCAGCCCAAAAACAGTGCCTACAAAAAAGAAACCCCTTTTCAAACCCTAAAAACCTAAAAACGAAAGTGATATTAACCAAGCCCAAAACGAAAATGATATTTACTGCACAAATTGTAGTCTCTACGCAAAGCTACATACAGATATGCATTTACACAACTTGTACAGTTTTAAAATGGCTGCTTTTAGGGTTTAGACCACAGTTCTAGGGCAGTGAAAGAAGTCAAAACTGAAAATGAATCAAGCTGATGATATTTTAGGGTAGTTGATGAAACATAGGAAGGTGTTTATTGTGTATACCAACCTTTTAATGGAATCCAACCACTAGTTAGAGTAATTTTTGAGGTGTTTTCTGAGAAGGAAAATCGCCAGGGCTCATGTTGCAGTCGATGAAAAAGGTCTGACAAAGAAATGCAGACACAGGGAGATGTATAAGGGCTTTACGCATAATGGTCGATATCGACAATTATATTGTCGATATCGACAACATCGTTAAACGATAAAAAAAAATACAGAAACCCACCCAAGGGACCCGTTCCGTCTCTAAACTCTTGCTGGGTCCTCTTCTAACTTAAGGTGTGCTATGGGGATTTTTCCCGTAGTTTTCCCATTTAAATATTTCAAAAAATATATAAGACTTTTTTATAATTATTTTAATCAAGTCCTTTGCATATTTTTTTTTTTTATATAAATGATAGAAATAACCCTTTCTCTCTAACTGATTTTTTTTTATTTTCTCTCTAAAACTAGCCATTTTGATTTTAATGATCATAATCATTTAATAAAGTTAGTTTTTTAGTCATTTGAAATCCTCTTTTTTAACCATCCATGCATTGAAGGTAGTTGAAGTAGGCCCCACTAAGACTTAATCATTTTTCTTAAATGATCTATTAAAGGAAAGTTTTGAAAATTGACATAAGGTTCTTTATATTATTTCAAAAAAAAATCATAGATAGAATTTAATTGAAAGAATTGTGGAAAACTTTATACTATTTTAGAATATTTAAATCTTCGTGTAATTTTTTTTAATACGAGCAAAAAGTTTTATATCAGTTTGAACGTTTCCTTTACATTTATACTAGTCGTGTCCAAAGCAATTTACAGTTTGTTCGGCCCAGGCACTTAGGGCGTGGCTGAAAATGGGTCAGCCGAAACTTGACACCTAGCAAAACCGAATGCGAACTATTCATATTTCTACCATCTATAAAATACATTATAAATTAAATTCTCAATTTTGTCCATTACCTAATGAATTTCCCAGCACTAAAAAATCCTTATTAGCCCACATGCTTGGGTCTTGGTATACCGATAAACCTAATTACTAGGATGTAAACAAGCCAAGTTAACTCATAAGTTGCTCTGGCTGGATTAAATAGAGCAAGTATGGGTCGATGGGATTGTTTCGTGAGTCAAGTTCTATCTAGGCCCGCTTGGCTTGAACTCAGATTGTTCAGGGACTCAGCTCGAGCTTGAGCTTGCTCGGGTCAATATATATGTACTGCATGATATACATACACAGAATTTATAAATTGCATCTTATATATTTAATTAAAATAGAAAAAATTTTCAAAACATAGTAGTGAATTATATAACAAAATAACTTTAATACAGACTACACTAAACTTAAGTTTATTTAAAGATAGAAGAAACCCATAGGTGTATTATCACGATAAGACGATGTAGACAATGTTAAACAACCACCTGACTCCATGGAAGCCAATGTTTATGAATCCAATCCGTTCATAACACATACCAGTTATCATATAGGTGACCATTGTCATTAATAGATGGTGGCCTCAATGCTTATATAATAATACTCTAATTATAATAAGTTTTTTTTTTTTTGCTATATTTAGGATGTCTCGTCAGGACCAACACCTTCAACTTGAGGAACCAGGGGCCCATCGAGGGGTATGCGTGTGAAACAAAGTGCCAAACACCACTCAACCATGTGTGTGATGGCACTCTAACGGGCATGAGCTCGAGTTGGGCATGGGCTTGCTGTAGACCCTCAAGCCAAGTACAAGGTTGGCGTATCTCAGCTTGATTTTCTAATAAGGATTGGACCAAGTTCAGCACAAGTCTATCAAAGCTTGGCTCGGTTTAGCACTATCAGACAGGCGGCTATTGTTATAACTGTGCATTGATGATGGCCCCAGACCGGGTAAGACTAAAGCTACTCCAAGGCCCAAGCACAGCCCAGTTAACAACTGCTGGTAATATCAGCCTTCGACACGGATAGCATATTTAACATTAGGCGTGGACAATCCTATTAGTGAAAAATTGGGCCCATTTGTGATTAATCTTTCAGGCGAGATACTTCCATCTAGTCAGTCTTGCAGGCAAGCACAAGCCAACTCCTAGCCCATATAGGTATTGGGCCAAAATATGGAACCCAGGCCCAAAAATCAGATCTGTTGAAGAGTGGGCTCCACGGGGAATATTAAAAAGTATTTCCGCTGCCTCAATTAATGCCTCGAGGTATTGGTATGAATGATTAGCTAAAAATACTTAAGAGAGCCAACCGGTCGCGGGTTCAAATCCAAGAGGAACGACTCAGCGCAAATAAAAAAAATAAAAACGTGCCTCTAGGTATCTAAAGAATTGCAAGCTACGTTTGGTCCAGCCCTTGTGCAATCCTAAAAGCCCTTCACTACATTTCCTCCAGCAACGGCTTTGCAATCTAAGAAACTCCTATAAATCCTAGCCGCCTGTGGTATTAAAGAAACTCCACCGCAAAAAATTGCATCATGCACAAGCCAGTAGTTCTTTTAAGTCTACAGTTCTTACATCTTAATAAACAACGAGGGATGAGTCAAGTTAACAGCTAATATAAAATTTTGCCACAAGACAACATGAGTTCTAAGAAACGCAGGTAATTTGAGTACAATGTGATCATCCTCTCGTGACAGATGGACCTTTAATTAGAAAATGGATGCAGTGAGGCTGTCCATGACTGGACACAACATATTCATAAGAGAAGATTTTGTTTTGGGTGGGAAGGTGGTGTGGTTGCAAAAGGAAAGAAGTAAAAAAGAGAGTGAGAGAGAACAGGGAGGGAAGGGAATTTTCATCATTGGGAACGGTCTAGTTCTAGTCAGTTCATACTTACCGGCTGGAACTAAAGAACCGAATTATGCAAACTGGGTTTAGGCCGCAATTGGACTGTTTGGGGCAGGTTGGCTAAACACATACCTTCCTTGAATTACACCTGCCTGGGTTTTGATTTGTACCAAAACTGCCAGGACTGGCAAATTGGTCGGATTGGCCTAAAACAAATCGGGTTGAAAGTTGATATAGACAGGGTTAAGTTCAGCCCATATTTGACCCTTTTTAAAAATGGGTCAAGTAACATCCGCCCACACCTAATATGGGTCGACCCAATCCGGTCTATATTCAATGTAGTCCACCCAAACTGAAGATCGTTGGCCCAAAAAATCCACGGCCTAAAAAAGACAAAACAAGCTCGCCCGTTGCCTCATTTCATATACTAGTAAATAGGTACGTGCGTTGCACGTAATGTTCATTCCACTATGATCGAATAATAAGATGTTTCAGCTACAGTACTATGTTATAAGATACTATGACATGCTAGTATTAATGTAGGTTCACAATAAACATGTAGAAAAAAGTGATATTTATTGCCTCAGGAACATATCTAAATCGAAAATGCTATTTAGAAGATGATTAAATCAGATGAAGAAATGAAAAAAATAAAATAAAATGTATCATGAATTGAACTCCATAAAAATGGAAAAATTGAATATTTAGACCAAAAGATGTAGTTTGAAATGAAATTTTTTTACTGTTACTACCCCCTAAAATTTTGTTTTTGATGAAAATATCTTCATGGTAAAGGAGAAAATACAAATTTTTTCACAAAATGTGGGCTGTTGTTTTCAAGTGCACATTCATGGCCCCAAGCCCAAAAATGTCCTTCATTGGAATTCGAAGGTCGAATTTCGTGCATGTGGCTTACAACTACTTTGTTAAATTGAAAAATGCACTTGAATGTCATGGTGGCTGTAGGGAGACATACAAAAATTAAATGCAAGTAAGAGGCTAGAGAACATAAAGCATGCAAGAAAGGAGGCAGCAGTTGCTTGGTTTTTCTTTTTCTTTCTGTATATTTTTTTATTGTTGAATGGTAGTTGTCTATGTGTGGTAATTCACCACCATACAAGAAGCAAATGTAGAGGAAGATGGTATGCAATTTGGTTATCATGAGTAAATTTTTTAGAAAGATAAGAAAAGCATGTATGCAGAGGATGATTGCATGTTATTTATGCAATAATATGAATAAAATATCTGTGGAGCTGGAGCAAAAAGAAAAATAAAGCTAAAATCAGTTGTCCTCACAAACTCCATATTAGCAAGCCACCTTAACATTTCCACTCTAGGAAAATTGGGTTCCCCGAATATCTACGCCACCATTAAATTGGAAAGTTTAACATTTAAATTGCCAAATAGATAACTGGGTGAATCCATGTGAAGTGCATGAGTTTTTTTTCTTGTTAGACATTATTGCTGATGTACTTCTTCTTATTGTTCCTGTCATAGTTTTAGATAGAAACTCTTTATAGCATATGGTTTTAATATAACTATCCTGTCAATCTTGTAGGACTTAAATTAACTTGGCAGTGTAACTTGATAAATTTGTGTTTTGAGATAACATATAAATGAACAAGTACATAGCCTTGCTCCCTGTGTTTCAAATTGTTCAGATTTAGTCTAGAAATTATTCTTTATAGTGAAGGTTTGAAGGGTTTTGTTTTTCAAATATTCAATTTTTTTCATATCCTAGTCAGAAAAGAAGAAAATGAACATCTTTATCCCATATGACACACATTCCAACCAAAAAAAGCTTGAGCAACCTTCCTCTCAAAAGAGTGAACAGATTCTAAGAGAAGGGGTAGGCAAATGACAAAAGGAAACTCAAGAAGGTAAAATAAAAGAAATTATTTTATTACAAGAAATAGAAGGAGTGTGTTTCATACCTTGATTCCATGAGTAAGGATTCAGATAAAGACTCTTCCCATCTGGATTAACATGAAAAGGACCAACTTTTTCCTCTGCCAAGCCGTAAGCAATGGAAGAACACCCAGGTCCTGAAACCATTTGTTGGATCAAAAACAAATGTAGAAAAGTAAAATGAAAACAAGAAGAATCATCCAAAGAATCATATCACATCTGTAAAAGGAAACTGGGATCGGTAGAGAAGAGGGGGGGGGGGGGGGGTGGGAGCGGGGGGGGGGGGGGGGGTGGGAGGGGGGGTTTGGTATTCTACTCCACTTCCTTGAACTGTAATCACTTGACATTCATGAAGTTTCTGTCTTTTGCCTACTTATGCTATATTCCAAAAAAATACAGTCTAAAGGAGATAGTGCTGAATCTTTGAAATATTTCCAACTTTACTAAAGCATTAGCATATTGAAAAATTGGACTACCAAGGTTCTCCAAAGGCACCCTAGTAATGGAAGGAATTTGGGGTCGAAACTCCAAATACAGCTCTTGGCTCATAATCAGAAACATGCAAATTAAACAAGATATGATATAAAAAATCAATTAAGTAAACCAAACAACATCAAATGAACATAAAACTTTATCATGAAAAAAAAATTGAAAGCATCGATGACTATTGAGATCATAAACAGTTCCTATGTAACGGACTATCTAGGATACCATTTTCCCTGTTTCTACCAACCATGGTGTCTTGTTAGAGAAGATTAGCAGAAGACTACAAATGAAACCAGTGGCCAGTTGGGCGATAAAAAGGAGCAACTACTCACTTATTTGTAACAAAACAAAGGCAGAGATTGTAAAAAAAAAAAAAAAAAAAGAAAAGAAAAAGAAATTATTGGCATGAAAGGGAAAAAAAAAGAAACATTTCATTCAAATAGTTCTTTTATCATATCTCAACATCCAACAAGCACGACAAACTGCATCAATCAAAAGAAAAAACAAAACTCAAAAAAGGTAGTTAAATGGAAGAATACCGATAAATTACAATCAACAAAAGCTTAGAAATATCCATACTATAAAAACTCACTTCCAAAAACAGTTCTTTGAATACCAAATTGATAAGCACGTCATATAATAACACATTCTCCACAACCTCCAACTACTTCAGTTAATCATTTTAGATGCATATATGGGATGGAGGAACCCCAAATCAGAATCAGTTCAAATAGTTTCCCCACATTAGAAAATTTATCTAATCCATATAATAAAAAAATCACTTCATAAAAACAGTTCCTTTAATACCAGAATGACAACAACGTGATATAATAAAACAATCTCCACAACCACCAGCTATTTCAATTAATTATCTAAGATTCATTTGAGGTAGGGGCATTCCCAATCACAATTAGTTCAAACAGTTTCCCCACATCAGCTCAAGCACTTATCTTAATCCCACATATACTTTTCAATAAATCATCATCAATGCATTCTTTGCAGCCATACAAATCAGTACTCCGTTAGATTGGCTATATTGATTCAAATCAATAAATAAAGCTACAAAAACAATAGACCACAGAAGGCAGTGAAATGGGTAGCAACCAACACTTGTACCAAAACATGAAAACCAAATATGATTTGGGGTACATCCAAACACAGCTTAAATCATCAAAACAGAATAGAATGGGATCTGGGGTTGTGTTATATAAGTAAAGTTAACTTACCTCCATTGAGCCAAAGGACAAGTGGTTTGGAAGAAGGGTCCTTAAGAGCCTCAAAGAACCAATAGAAGAGGGCCCTTCCATAGTCCTTATTGACTGTCACATACCTAGAATAATGGGCAAAGCTAACATTGAAGAATAAGCCTAGTAGCCCAGGCACCTTGTCTTTGACCTGCTGTGGGTTAGATGATTGGAAAGCGGTGATGCAGCAGACCCATTGAGAGCTGAGGACGAGGAGGAGGAGGAAAAGCAGGGGATGAGAAGCAACAACACCCAATCTCTCCGTCTTCTTTCCTTTTTCCATTTTTTTTCCTCAGGTATTTGGAGGACTGGTTGGTGTGGGGCGTGGGAGTCATTATTACAGGGAATGTTGTTTTTAACCATGCTTGACTATGCTAGTTTCCTCTGATAAGCTAAGATTTAACTTAAGTAGATAGAATTTCAAATCATATTATCTAATTTTTCTAACTACAAGATCAAGGATAGAAGGAGCAAGGTAGGGAAAATGAATAAGATCATTACTGATTCTAAAGAATGAAGAGGGGATCAAACCCGTTTACCATTGGTGGGAAGCATGATTTGGGCTTTCTTTCATGAGCCCAAAGGTCCGTTGAACAAAACATGAGTGCAATTTTTTTTAGATTTAGATATCTAGTCAAAGCAAAAGACAGCAACCAGAATCAATGATCTAAATGATATGTGACAGGTTGTTGCATCATAGACTGAGAACTAAGAAGCTATTTTATTGAATACATGGTTAAAATGAAAGCAAAGAAGGTCCATTATCAGAATCAGTTTAGGTATATAACTCTAACCTACCTTGAACTTGGCAGAATTCATTATAGTCAAGAGATGCTATTTTAGTGTAACAAAGCAGTAAACTCATCCAATATCGCTCTTCTAGTTCAGTCCTGCATTAATCACAGAAAAAAAAACCTATTATATAAAAAATGTGGAAATCTGATGCAATAAATCCCCAAATGCTGTTTGTCCACTCAATTTCCCCTTCTCTTTTTTCCAAATGAGATTAATATATCCAAATGGTCTCATAAGAAAAAAAAAAAAAAAAAGGAAACAAACAACATCTTTAGTCATCCCTATCTCCAATATGATAAAACCCCAATAAATCCCAATATAAAAAAACTGAAACGATACTTCTCCAGTCAATTCCCCTTCTCCGTTTCTATAGCTATATTGAAAAGAAAACCAAACTTTATTATCATTATTCATGAAGCCCAAAAAAAGTTCTGGGTATGGGGCACCTAGAGTGAGCTGGCAACCAATACCTTTTTAACATGTCCATGATGTAAGGAGTTATATAACAGGATAAAATAGAATGAATACAACTTGAAATATAAATCAATATTTACTTCTCAATTGGAATTATGTTTGCTTGATCCAGGTAGAAAAAGATAATCATATCATGATGAAAAGTAAGTAGATCGTAGAGAACCCTTGAGCATATTTTAAGTAGTGCCGGGTTCTTCATCTTGTATACCTAGAATAGTAGCTAAATGTTTCAGATCAAAACTAAATATAGAAAACAACAATAATGTTTGTAAACAATCACAGTTCAAGAAATTCAGGTATCTTGTCTCCATACTTGCAAAAGATGAAATTCCAAGAATTTGAAATCCGTAAAATAAAATAAGGGAAAATGAAGGAAGGAAAAAAAAAGATAAGATAATCTACAAGAGCACTTACATGTTGAGCTCTTTGAGGGTGTATGCATTATGAACGAGGAAAGATGTGAATTGTCATGTATGTTCAGATTGGCAAAGCTTAACTTCTGTCTAACATAGGAAAAGGATGAAGTTAGTGAGAAATAAAAAAGAGAACAATCTATAGACATAGGAAGATGAGGAGATAGAGAGAGAGACTGATTTTCTGTACATTAAAAATATGGTAGAGAACCATATCCAATACATTGTAGTCATGGTTTGTAATGCAAGACCAACAGTCATATGGTAATCATAAAAGCATATTGAGATGAAATATGAATTGAGATGAACATGGAATTGATAATAATACCATTAGGGAGACGAAATAGCTGAGACGTCGTGTTTAATATGTAAAAAAAGGGAACTGTCATAATAAACAAAAGCGAAGAATTGTCATCATGCAGGGAAACTATATGATGTAAAGAAGCAATGAAATAGAGATAGAACCTATCTAGTACAGATTCTTTGATGCATACCTCTGGGAGCTAGAATGCATTCATCACACATTGGTGGAGTTCTTGAGGAGAGAAGAATTATGTATATAAACTAACTGGATTAAGTTGTCTTTCGTATAGACAAATCGGTGAGCTATAGGAATAGATATTGGTGAATTATAGGTAGTAAAAGACTGCAAGTAAATTCTCAGATTAAAAGTTTTCTATCAATATATGTGTATGTGGTAATTCTTTACAAAATATAAAGCAAAAGTAATAGATACAAGGATTGTATAAATCCCATCATTCAGAAATTTACATATTGCTACTCGTTAATTACATCCTACCTATTACAAAATGACCATCATAAGAAACAAAAAAGTGACCAACATCAGCGTTTCAAATTTGTAGTGATGTGGCTATCATTGTCTTCATCTGCCATCGGCTTTGATCCTACAAAGGATACAACATTTCAACATTTCAGGAAGGGACTAATAAGTACCAAAGTTATAAATGTTACTTTGAGTAATACTTTTAAAGTTAGTGAAAGAATAGTGTTATAAGTCTAATAGTCCTTTCTCTTTTTTTTTTTTTTTTTTGTGCAATTTGTGATTGGCTATCTCAATTAGGAACCTAATTTGACTCAATAATGAGTTAGGCTAGAGTTGTAAAAGCATTTAGAGTTTTATAACTATTCATGGGTAGCTATTTTAATTAGAATGCTTGGATATGTAAGTGATTGGATAGATGAGAAAATACCCTTTTTGCTAGATAAACAAACTAAAAGCTAGTCATTCTTTTGTGATGTGATAATAATGGCCCTTTTTTGACCGCTTTGATGTTCTTGTACTTTGATGCAGAAAAGAAAAAGTTTGTCTTGACAATTTTTCATCCATATTTTGACTTGATCATGATTTTCCTGCAAATGAAAATAAAGATAAAAAATAAAGATTATATTTCAAAACATCTTGAATAGATTATATTTGAGAATTACAAAGGTTATTGAAATAAAATCACCTTCATTTGAGTATTCATAATATATTCTCCTGTACAAGAGAATATTTTTTGTGCTTCATCTTCAAAGAGCGTTGCATGAATAGACGTGGTTGAGTCTGTAATTTCAACATTGATAACGCATCTACAGTTTAATGAAAATTAGTATGTGTTTTGATTTATAAATGTAAAGTACATAATTTGTCTACATTATTAGCATACCTTGGTACTGCAGTGTCTAATTTGTTGCAATTGAGGCATGTAAATGATGAACCATATGTTTCTTGTGTCTTTTTTTTGCAATGCTTGCATGCCATATACCAGAACTGTTGCTTTTCTGGTATGCTTGTAATTGAACCTTTGACCCAATGAATGCTATCCTATAATAATATAATTATGATGTTATACATGTAGAATAAATAATAAAATGGAGTACATAGATACATACATGTTGTCCAGAATCTATGATTTTTTGGATCGATGTTGTTTCCAAATCTTTTGGCTTTGGTAGTTGTAAGTATGATTTCTTTGAAACGAAATCATCCAATACTTCTTTTTTTTGCATAGAGCTGTAAAAGATAAAAAACAATTAGTTAGTTTGATTTTTTTATTTAAGTTTGTGTAATATTTTTTTAAAAGGAAATACTCACAACGAAAGCATTTCTTCTGCCTCGGGTATGGTCGGATTAATGAGAATATTTGATGATGACCTTGTTGAGAATGATCTCCTTCCTTAATTGAGGACGAAAACACCAATTATAATTAAAAAATTATAAGTAGTATGAATGAATAGCAGTATTCAAATAACTACATATTTTATCCTAAAATTGTTATTAGAAATGAGGTAGATATTATAAATTTATTTAACCATTTTTGTTTCATACCTCTAAACTCTTTTGGAGCTAGATTTGTGGCGACAATGACTGGCCTGGATAGTAAGATTTCGAATATTGTTTTACATTCATCTTCTATGAATTTGTCCCAGGCAGATAGAAATATAGGCTCCAAACTATACAATAATGAAGTTTAATAGTTAGTATTTTTTTGTGGGTATCTTTGAAAAGTTTTTAAAATATGTATACATTGAAAAGGAAAAAGATTTTGAGAATGTGAAAAATATACTTTGAATCAACAACAACTATTTCTTGAATTAATGCATCTTCGTTGTCCCATTTCCTCTTGAATGTTTTTTTTGGGAGAATATCCAAGACAACGCCAATAATATCTAAAAAGCAAGAAAGTATTGTTAAGGATTTTATTTTTCAATATTAAAACTACTGATATATTTGAGACATTGGAGGATAGATACCTGCTGTTGTTCTTGAGCTAGGATTAATGGAAGTGGATTTGAGAGGGGTGAAATTATACTTTTTTTGTGTGCTGATGATGGATGCCTCTTCAACTGCTTCCGCTTTTGTATAACTGTTTATGATCATCTGATAGTCATGCTCGACAAGTTTATACTGTGGTGGAATTTTTTTAATGAGACCATTTGATATGTAGTATGTAAAATTCTGTGTGATTCTTGAAGCAAATATATTGATGTCATCATTGAAAATTGTTGCTTGCATTTTTGTCCCCTATATTGAAGAAACAAAGTGTTTGCATTAATAATATAATAGGATATTAGTTTTCATGCTAACATCAACTATAGATAAAGTAATACCTCTTCATCAATCAAGATTAAGTGTTGGTAAGTTGATTTACTGTTCTTTGAAGTTTGTGGACGTCTCATTTCATGAATGCAAACCTTTGTAGTCCAGCTTTGAGTTCCATCATTAATTTCTTTAAGCAGTTGATATTGCATTGCCATTTTTTATGTATGTATGTTTAGAAGAGTAGTAGCCTGAAAAGAGAAACATAGTAATTTGAATTAGAGAAGCAATATAGGATATTACTGAGCTAATAATAAATATGTAGTATGTATATGGCAATAGAAACAATACAAATATTACAATAAGAATCTTATTTTTGATATTTTAAAACTCTTTTCTATTTAGTAAATTCATGCTTTTAAAAAAATCTTCAAATCAATTTTTAAATTGGGGACACGGATTGTTTTGTGTAATAGAAAAGTAGATAGAGTGTAAAATGCAGAAATGATAGAACTTTTTATGATAATTTGAGAAAACTGGCATTTCTTTGATTAAGGTATCTTGCACCATTTATATTATCATTAGACATTAAAAATAAAGAAATCCATGTAAAATAATATATTGATAGTTATATCAAATTTATTTGGGCCATGATTGGAGTCTTATATTCAAAATATGATATACGTATCCTCTAATTATAACAGCAATTAATTTCAAAATATGGTACTCTATTGGGGGATGTAGTAAACCTTTTGAAGCTCAAACTCGTGGAAGAACTTGGTTGCTGCCTTATTAAACTTTGTCAGGCCTTAAGTGCCTAACTCAAAAGCAAGTAAGTCTATCCGGTGTATACATATTTGAGGGACAAATAGAATGAAAGATTCAAGTAATTATGGTAGAAAATGAAATTTGAATGTATCGAGCATGCTTCATAAATATATGATCTTTACAGATATAACTCATAAGATATCATAAAAAAGAAAAAGACCAAAAAGAAACTGATCCTTTGAAAGCACAGAGCATCCTATAATGGAAATATTATCTATAGTAACATTAGACACCAATGCATTGCTTACATTTTCATCCGTGAACTCTACAGTGAAGAGCTGTCTTTGTCCTCTGTTGTTCTTGTAACTTGCCAAGTTGCTTTTATTTGTTAGCCTAAGTGTTTATCCTCCAGCTTTGATGATATAGAATTAAAGAAACAAGAGGATGAACTGTTCATGTCATTGTAAGATAAAGTGAGAATATATATATACATACATATATATACGTACTGCTAAATTTTAGCATTTAGGAATAATACAAACAAAGAACAAATTTCTGGTGCTTTAAATTTGAGGACAGAAGAACATGAAAGTGGACTATTTGAAGAGGTACTAAGAAAGGATCATGAGTGCTATAAGTTATAAAAAGTGAGAAACTTAAAAAAAATTAATGAAAAAAAATTCATTTTCAACCTAGATACAATTGTACAGGTTTCATAGACCAATAAGGTGTGCTGTTTTTAGTCATTTTGACTTATAGTGGAGCATGTAAAAGTATATGGTTCTCTACTACTGATCATTAATAATAGTGTTGGAAAATTGTAACATAATTTTATTGATTTTATTAAAAGGCAACCAGCATAGAAGACATTAATGAGGAAAGCTAGTTCAATGGATCCAAGAGATATTTTATCCATTGTAGCCTATCTATTGCTGCATATTTAGATGCAAATGATGAGTAGCATAGTTATGTTTGAGAATGCTCACTTTGATGGATGCTAATGAGGGAAATCTGTCATAGTTATTATTTCAGGTTACTATATTAGAATAAGGTTAATGATTTTGTGATGTAAAATAGTATATTTAAATTATTTGTATTGAAGTATAAATAAATAACCATTTTGGTGTTATTTAGCTCTAAAGAGAAACAATGATTAATATTAGAGAGATAGAAATGAAATGAAAATATAAAAATATCATATAAATTGGTATGTTAGAGCAATATGTATTATGTATGAAGAAATGTATAAGAATAAGAAGCCATCTAGGTGTTGACATAGGTTATGGGGCAATGGAATAAGGTGATAATTTCAAGTTTTTATGAATCATGTATAATTTGTAATATATGATATATGAGTAAATGTATAAAAGTGGTCTATGTGATAACATATACCTGTATTATATGTTTGGCATCATTAGTTGTTAGAAGCAAGTGCTAAGAGCTCTCTGTAGACAACATTTCTTGTATATGATGCTTCATTTTTGTTGTTGGAAGATGGATTTATTAATATTTTGATGGCCTCACTTGATCTAACTCTTGATAAAGCAACGTATAGTTGTCCATGTGAAAAAACAGGTTGAGGTAGATAAATGCCAACATTTTCCAATGTCTGACCTTGAGATTTATTTATTGTCATTGCAAAGCTCAAACGAATGGGAGATTGTTTTCGTTTGAATGGCAATGGAAATTTCTCGTCCTGATCTGATTGCAATGGGATTCGGGGTAGAAACACCCTTTTTCCTTCATGATGACCAACAATAATTTCAGCATCAATTACATTTTTTTGAAAATTTCTGCAAATTAATCGAGTGCCATTGCAAAGGCCAGAAGAAGGGTCGATGTTACGTAATAAGATAACTGGACAATTTTTCTTCAATGTTAATTCATGTGGAGGCAATCCACTTGGAGTCAACCCATTTAAAAATTCTTTTGGTAGATTTTGTTGTGCCTCATCTATTGCAGAATCAAAGCTATAGTATTTGATTGAATCTCCTGGGAATTCTTCAATCAAGATTTGATTCAGCTCATCAACAAATTCATTTTTTGTTGTCAATATAGCTCGGTTTGTCATGAAATGCGCATCATATCCATTTATGATGAGATTTGGAAAGACACAATTGATAAGTTTGAACTTTGAGCTAATATCATCTATGTAAGGAATGAGCATTGGTTTTGGAATTTGAATTCTTTCTTCTGAAATAGCTATTTCAGTTCCATTCCCAATACGTAACAGAAATTCACTGAAATGTGGATCTATTTTAGCTCTCATATTTTCTGTTAGTTCTAATTTCTGGATTTTTTTCCATAATTCTGACATCACCAAGCTTGCATCAATTGTTTCCTTTTTTCCACCACGAATGACAACAGGGGGTATTTGTCGAAAATCTCCTCCAAATACTACTACCTTTCCTCCAAATAGTAGTTTGCAATCAGTTATATCTTGCAACATAACATTAAGTGCTTCAATTGCCCACCTATTTGCCATGGATGCTTCATCCCAAATAATAAGTTTTGCTCTACGCAATAGCTCTGCTAGGCCACTTTGTTTTGATATATTACATGTTGATCTATCTTCAAAGTTCAATGGTAATTTGAACCGTGAATGTGCAGTGCGGCCCCCTGGCAAAATTGATGCAGCAATACCAGATGTGGCAGTTGCTAGAGCAATATGTCCTTCTGATCTCATAGTTATGAGTAGAGCTCGATATAAATATGTTTTTCCTGTTCCTCCTGGACCATCAATAAAGAAGACACCATTATTGCCGCTTCTTATTGTTTCTAATATGATGGTATAAGCTCTTTTTTGTTCAGGATTCAAATTTTGAATTGTGAACAACTCATTTTCTGAAATTGGGATATTTAGTTCTTCATGAATTTCTTTTAGGAGCTTTTCATCTGGACTATCAACAATCATCATTGCTGGTAAAGCATATTCATTAATACTTTTACCCATTGATTCAAGGAAGTAATTGATACTTTGCAATGCTTTTGCCTCAATGTTCCTTGCAGACATGAAGTTTGTTTTTGCAAAATCTTCAGACATCGCATCTTTATATTTGTCCCATAATGTTGCAGGATTATGCACTCCACAGTAAACCAAAAGTGTAGCAAATAATCGCCGCAATGTAAAAGGCATTTGGAACAATGATGCTTCTTCTAAGCATTGATCAATATTGTTATCAGATTCAAGCAAACCGAATTGCTCTGCTGCTTTACGGAATGTATCAAATTTAATTCCATTGACAGTTTGTAAACTTTGATATGATGTAGCTCCTTTGACATGATTTAATAGTAATCGCAGATAATATCTTTCTCCCTCAACTGGGCTTGCAGCAACAAGTCTACCAATTGCATTCCGTTGCTTTCTTTGGCTCCAGTATTTTTTATCTTCATTCCAAACATAATATTCAGGGAATTCCTTATAAAGAAATTTGCAAGCATTTTTATCTAGCTTATTCATTTGAAAGTATGCAGTCAACATTGTTTTAGATGCTTGTTGATTTTGCAAGATGCTCAATAAATTCGTATCTCCTCGGAATGCAACAGTTTGCATATTTTCTAGATGAACTTGTAAGCTTTTGACTGATGGATACATTTCATTTAAACAGAACTGGTAAATTCTCCACATTGCTTCTGGAGGAGATATCCATCTTGCTTGTTGAAATTGTTGTATTTCATCAATATCTTCAGAAACAACATTGTTGCCAACATTAAACATGACTCTATCATGTCCTTTATAAATATATTTATATAGATATTTTACTGCTTTAACTGTCGAACAAACTTCAACATTCATGTGGCAATTGAATTTTGCTAATAGATACGGGTTATATGGAACTACCCATCGGTTATCCAGCAAACAACCACGAACTTTGATCTCCTCTCCAGTGTTTTGTCTCTTATATAATGGATAAGAATTCTTTGTTTGTGTTGTGACAGAACAAAATTCCCTAAGATAGTGATTTTTGCATTGTCCATTTCTCATACAAATATTATTCGGATTCAAATTCCCACATGGTCCATGCATCATATGCTGAACAACCATTTTGGATAGATGTGGATAGCTTCTGCTATTGGGAAGTTCAGCAGACACAAATTTGTCATACATCTCTGGGGTTTTGAGTTTGTACCTGTGCTTCAAGATAAGTAGGAAATGAGCATGTGGAAGTCCTCTTTTTTGAAATTCTATAACATATACATGTGCTGCAACTGCACCAAAAATATTCTTCTTCATTAAATCAATTTTAAGTTCTTCTATCTTTGCTCTAAAAACTCTTGCAATCAAGTCAGGTCTGTTTTGTGCTTCTTCATGATGACCAAGTTGATCTTTAATTTCTGACCAAGCTGGATTACAAGTGATTGTCAGGAAGATGTCTGGTTTGCCAAACTTTTGAACTAATGCCATTGCATCAAGGTACCGACGACGCATATTTCTTGGACCTCCTATAAATGATGGTGGCAGTACTATTCTTTTTCCAATCTTCTTTCCAGAAGTTTCACCAGTGCTAATGCTATCCATTATTCCTTGATATAAATCTGCTCGGATTGAATTTTGATCATTTCGAAAGTAATCCAACCGAGAAGTTTCAAGTTTTATATACATGTCAACAACATACTGTTGTAAAAGACGACCAGAATGTAGCAAGATTGAGCTTTCAGATCGTCGGATTTGTAATTTATAACAGTAATATTGTCGACATGATATTTTTTCTTTTGTTGAACTTTTTTTCTCTGAAGCTGATAGGAAAAAAAAGATATTATAAGTTTTTAGTGTTCAAGTTGATTTTATAATAGTTTATATGTAGATAAGATATACCTCGCTTTTCTTTGTTCAACAAATCATCAATCGAAACTATATTTGGATGACTTAACAGCTCGTTTCTCTGTCTTCGTTTGATACCTCTATGCCAACCTGAATCTCCATAAGGAAATAGAAGTGGATACTCTAATGGATCATAGCAACCAAAATAATGCTTAATTCTGTGACTGTGTCCAGAATGACTATATATGATGATGTCGCGTTCGGCTGATTGGTTGGTATCCGAATTCTCAGTCCAGATTCCTGCAACTTGTGATGCTGAAGGTGCATTGTATACCCTTTGATCAAGTTGAGGATCACATCTTATGAATATTCTTGTATCTTCGCTAATGGACAAATCTTTTAAAGATCGGAAAAATTTACAATAAGGATTGATGGTCAATATATCCATTAGCTTTTGAACAACATCAGGCCTAAGCTTTGGTGACTGATACATCCTATTCTCCACTTCATGATCAGTATCATAAAAGTATAATTGCAGATATGATGGATGGCCATCAGGAGGTAGCAATTCATTGATATAATGGTAAACTTGGCCTTGAACCTTGAAAGTGTAAATACCTTTGTTCCGCCTACAAAGCTCTTTTTCATATTTGACACCAAAGGAGGTGAATGCAAATGTATTGTTATATGTTCTTACATGTGTTTTGAAATGAACCGCCTCTTCACTATTTGATGTGAATAGAGTTAGAAGCTCTTCAGGAACAAAATTTGAAGCTAGTAATATCTGACCAGTAGAACAGCAAAAACCCTTTGGTTCATAAGCAAATTTCTTTGCTCCACAATAGCCACAATCAGGTTTTTGTTCTAATATCGATGGTAGGGAAGGAATGCTTATGTCAAAACCATATATAGCTGCATGTAAAAATTGCATTAGTATAATTCGGTTCTTTTCAAAGACCTAAGCTATTTTCTTGTATAAATATGTTTACCTTTTTGTCTGTAGTTTAATGTAGAAGTGTTTTCTAGATAAACACTTGAAGAAGCATCTTCATCAGATTCAGCGGGTTGTCTTGATGTTGACCCTGGTAGAAGATATATATAATGTTCAGAAGTTTGTAATATAAATGTACATTAGATGAGATGAACATATTTATTAATTTTTTAATATAGAACTTACCAATCTCATAAGTATGGTATACTCTTTTTTCCATCTGCGCTGTAATATTCGCGGGAACATCATTGAGACCGATACCCAACGGTGTATTAGTGCCTTCTGTTCGGTGCAAAAGATAAATATTTAATTAGAAATATTTTTCTTATATTTTTCAAAGAGTTTTCATATTACACATAAGATTATAGAATTAGTTACCTGTTTGTTGACTTGTATTAAATGATGAAGTAAGATTTCTAGAAGTTTCTCCTTTCAGTAACTTTTTTCTAGCATAAGCCTCCCTTTTTCGTAGAAGAAGTGCGTCTTTTTTTTCTTTTGGCAATGACGCGTACCAATGTTTTCTTTGTAGTCGCTTTTGCAGTGTTGCATGCTCTATATTAGGACAAATATTGGAATTAGTAATTAAAAGTACTATTATTCATTGTAATTATAAACATAAATGTATTATAAAATTTAGAGCAAACCTAAGCTTGATGTTGCTTTCGTGGGATTTGCACCTTTAGAAGCATATCTTTTCTTCTTTGCGGCAGGTTCTAATATTTCACTTTGTAATATTTGTGTCCTTTTATTTGCTTCCCTCCTTTCCATGTTGATTCTTTCTTTTTCTTCAATAGACAACTTGGTGTACCGAGTTGTGTTGCCTCCGATTACGCTTTTTGGAGTTATATTTTATAAAAAGGAACAAGTCAGTCACTTTTTAGGTTTGATCCTATATTTAAGTTATGTAGCATGAATTTAACCTTTTAACACTGTGTAAAATGTCTTTCAAAATGTAAATTATCTTAAAGTATATGATGGTAAATCAAACAAGAAAAATCAAGTAAGTTCATATAAATTAATGAAAAATTACCAAGATTCCCATTTTAGGTACTTATTTATTTTTGTTTAAAGATAAAAAAAAATGATATTAGTAGTCCATTTTCATATAGGTGGACAACATTAGCAATTTAAAACAAAAGAACAACAGAGCAAGGAATCCATTAAAAAATAGCATCAAATGTAGTAATAAAAGAACTATCAATTATTTGAATTTACTGCAAAAATGTACATATGTTCCAACAAATACTAAATTAAATGGAAGGTAAACATTTCATCAAAGAAAACTCAGATTGAAGAAATTAAGAAAAATAAGCAGAATCCTAAATGAATGAGCCATATTTTTGGAATAAATAATAACATGAGAACATCTTGGAAAGTTATTTCATACACCGTAATGACAGAAGGCACATTAAAATAAAAGAAAACTAATATTCAGGTAAGAGAGTTGAGCTCTACTATTGGACAAACCTATTGTAAATATCAGCTATTGAAATGATGAATCCATCTAGATTATAGCATATTGTTATATTTTATTCCAATGGTACTTAATAAGAAGATAGTTTGTTTGATTAAAATAAAAAATTAATGAATATGCATAAGATTTTGCAGATGATTAGAAAAGGTGAGAGAGTATGAGTGTAGTAGGGGTGGGATAGGATTTACCTTACATCATTAGAAATATGTGTGCATATAGAATATCATATCCATCATTGACTTTAAAATATTTGTGTTAAAAATATTCAAAAAGTATAAGCTTAGATTTAAAATATGAACCAGCTTTTGTAATAAATGAGCTATCAATGTAGAATATTAGTCCATGAAGATATCCAATCTCTATCAATGTAGAATTCGCCAGAAGGAGGTGTAGAGAACTGTGAAGCATGATAATAAATTAAAAGAGCAACAGAGTGATCATAACAGTTGATAATACAGTAGTAGTAACAGAAAAAGTGGATGTTTCACTACCTTGGGCTCACAATGCTCAAAACTTATATTTTGTGGAAGTACAGAGAAGGAAAAGATCAAAGAGCGGTACCCAACATATAAATGTAATTCTAGTTTTTTTACCATGCAGAATTGAAACACAATAGAGCTAGACAAGTAGTATTTCAATGGTAATAAAATAAAAAAGTAAAGCTGAGGTTATTTTTCATTTAGGAGTGTCTAGATTTGTTCAATGTTTCCTATAAGGTTATAAGAATTAAAAACACAAATTTTCAATATTTATGGATTCGTTGCTATGCAAGATAGGATCAATGTATAGTGCTATTGTATGATTAATAGTAGATCAAGCTGATTATAGACAGGTATTTAAGGATTAATAAATGCAAATGAAAAGAATGATTATTAGAGGCTTGTTAGATGAAACATTACATAGTAAAAAAATACAAGCAAGAGATTTGGTTTAAAACACATCATTTGTAAATTTGTGCTATTCTGAAAAATAATACCCTATTGAGTCTATGCCTATTATTTCTTTAATTTTTAATTAACTTTAACTCTGATTTTGGCAAACAAATAATGACATAACTAAAGCCAAAGAATTTATCATGATAACACCAACAGTGACCTGTAGTTATTGTTATAGAAGATTGAAATTAAGGAAGAACAAAATGAGATACTTATCATGTTAGATATTATACTATTACAGAGTAATCAATAGGATTTGCAAGCCGTTTTAGTGGGATGTAATAACTACAAGCTAAGCAAAAATTATTGGCAGGATGTAATAACTAAAGAAATCATCACCATAAAGCTTTTGAACATCCACCTCTCATTTCAGTCAAAATGAGTCTCAAAGAGATGACAATGGCTACTGCCAACAATGAAATATATCTAGGGAACTGATCTATTGAGATTATCTAACTACTAATATAACCAATGTTCTGACTTTCCTTTTCACCATAATTCACCATAAAATGGATTTACTACAAAACCAAACCTTGATATAATAGACAATCCTCTTTCCATTGTGTGAAGGTTAGAAATGAATACCGTCCGTACCCTAGTAATTAAAACCCTAATAAAGTCAAGGTTTCATATGCAATGCCACCTAATATGCTTCAACCTTGACGTCTTTAATAATCATTCAGTGGAGCTCATTTGACCATGAGTTCTTATTTATTCTATGCAAACCAACAGGTCTATGTATTTACGAAAAGGGTTGTTGCTTAGTTGTTTCAGACACACCCATAAAATTCAATGCAAATATAGGCAAGGTAAGATTCTTGAATTATTCAATTATATTACAACATTCTATTATATATATATATATATATATATATAGTAGAGTTATCAAGTCTTGACTGGAAAGAAATATGAGATTATCACGAGGCAAAGTGATCCCCTCCTAAAATCTTATTTTCATAGTTCCAATCAAAATTAGGATATAGGTCACGAGCATACATTAATTAATATAAATTGTGCATGAATACAATGTGAAGGAATCAATCTTAGCTCTGACCTAACAAAAAGAAACCATACTTAGCAACCTATGTTTGTATATTTTTGGCACAATGTGGCATTGGCAAGCAAGAGATAATGGAATAAGTCATGCATTTCTTAAGTACGGTAATATATTCAAATATTTAAAATGGTAGTTAGAGATTATCAAACTAATAAATGAAAAAATTTTGATCTAATTCTTTTACCAACATCAGATATGTGATGTTACAATAGGCTATCCAACAGGACATTAAGACAAACAGTCTTCCAAGAACAATCCATTTAGCTAGAGCCCATGAATGAGTATATTCCACTGATTAATTAGTCTCAGTTGTTATGATTCCATTTTCTTGTTTCTATCATGTTATATAATGTTGGCATCTGATTGATGGTCTGGAAATCAGTAGTGTTTCTTTATTCAGGTTAAAAAAAATTAGTAGTTAATCTAATATTGTAGCAAAGACTTGAGATGCGTACCACATTGGATTGTTGGTTTGTTCCATGGAATGTTCCCAAAATCCAGATTTGTTAAAACAAAATGTTTCGTACAAAATGTTGACCATAGTAGAAGTGCCTTTCTCCTAATAACACAAGAATGGATAATACAAGAAGTCTAAAGTTGTCTAGAGGTTCCCATCACTTCGTTAGATTAAAGCAACAGTTGGGCAGCCATGATCATCCAGTGAAGATCTCTAAAGCAAAGAACACTTCCTACATTTCGACCAAAAAAAAAAAAAGACACGCATAGACATACACTTTCTACATTGCTTATATGTGAAAAGAATTGTAGGAGTAACCTAGAGGCTCATAGAGAATTTCTTTTTTTCTTTTCATTTTTTTGAAATTCAAATATTGATTTTCTTATGAGTTCTTTTTTCCCCTCTAATAAGAAACTCACCTTTTTAATTCCAAATGAATCATGAATGTGGAACATTGTTCCTAATTCTTGGTTCCTTGATAAAAAAAAACTCTTGGTTCCTTGATATGATGGTTCATAAAATTAATGCTATCGATTAACCAAACAAGTGTTTATAAGATGAAATTGCTAGATATAAGCTGGTCTTAATATCCAAGCATGGTATAGAAGAAGATACTCTGGCAACCATTCCTATATGGTAATACACAACAAATTGAATATCTATTTAACAGGGGCTGAAAAAAAGCTGTGTTAGATAGTGCAGTCTTTTTTGGAGCAAAGCAGGACCATTTAACAACTATTTTTAAAATGGATTTAATGCAATGTACATGTGTGCACCTTTTGCAATTGTTTATAAATGGTAATACACAACAAATTGATGTCTATTTAAGAGAGGCTGGATAAAATTTGTATTATAAAGTACAATCTTTTTGGAGTAAAAAATCTCCATTTAACAATTGTTTATAAGATGGGATTTAATGTAACATGGGATTTAGTGGCCTCATATATGGTGCTCCATCATAATTAAAAAAAAAAGATCTTGGAAAAAATAAGTACATACCCTTGAGTGGCAGACCAAACATGAAGAGAGTGAGCAACTCATGAGATTAATCGTTTAGATGCATATCAATGAACCATATGCAAGTATAACATCAAATTTTAAACAAAACCACATTGATTGGGTATTGGACTGAAACAATTATTCCCATCTTATATCCAAAATAACTAAGTACAGGAAGCAATCAATACACACTTTCTTTTTTGTTTTCTTGGTAGGCATACACTTGTTATTTTAACTATTAAAATTATTATTATTTGGATTATAGTGCGCACCTTTCATTGCTATGAGCTCTTGTCTAGTCCGACGCGCTAGTCCTTAAGTACAACAGGTAACAGTGTCCATCAACCACTAAACCTGGCCTTGATGTAATAATCCAACGGTTCTCATGGGGCGGGCCAGAGCTTGTCCAAGCCAGGCCTATTTATTCGCATTCCAAGCCCAATATATTTGCAAAATATATTCACCATGATAGTATTAAATATGTCAGCCAGGCTTGGCTGTTAAGAGTATCTAGGCCCAGGCCATTTGACAACCAGGCCAGAAAGTTGGGACTGAGTGCAGCCCAGGGCCCAAAAGTAGAGACTAAATCCAGTACAAATTGGGCCACACTCAGCTCACACTCAGGCCGCCACAGCCAATGAATACCACTAAATTAATCAGCACTTATTAGTAGTGGAAATTGACCGTACAATGCAAGGACATGTAGGAATTGAATTTACCAACCTAGTTAATCAACCTTTTACCTGTATGTCATTTTGTTCGGGTTCTGTTGCCTATATTGCATTGAATTCATAACAAAGGAATATTGAAGAGAAGATCAGAGGTATGAATGATGTAAGGTGGAGGTGTCGTGGATCCTCACTTTCCTATGATTTGATTTACTATAGGGTGATGGCTGATTAATCACTTTGCATTCCCATTTGGTATGGCTTTCTGATGTAGTTGTCCATATATGAACGTGTATGCTTGTGTAAAACCATATTGTTTCTAATATTAAGTACGCATTTTAATGGTTTTAATCATGTGTTTATTTAGATATTCACAAGTGGTATATACAAAGGGTAAGTTTCAGATGATGATGATGTAAAATATGTGAGAAAGTCAACAATCTGAATGACTTCTATTGAAGCCCAAAGTGGTTTAAACACTTCTCAAGTTAGTATTATTAATTTGTTGTTCACTTCATTGTTAAGTAGTTCTTATTGCTTGAACCTGCAACCTCATATCTGCGACAATGAGAACCTTTTATGTGGTTTTAATGATGGTACTTTGACAGCACTAATTTTTTCCCCAATTACATATTGTGCTGCTGACCTTACATAGAAGTGCTACATACTGTTCAATGAGGCTTATAATTCAATTGGTCCTAGATTTTTGTTTCTGTTTTAAAATACTCATATCATGAATTTTTGTATCAGCTTTACTTGCTTGGAACAATTCAAAGGAATTTGTTTACGCATACTATGTGCTTCGCACAATTTCATTTATAATCAGCCAAGGAAGTATATTTTGCATATCCGTTGCTTATGCGGTAAGAAACTTTTCCCTATCATGGTTAGATTTTTGGTCACACCCAAAATTAGCTACTAATCTTATAATTTGATGGAACCTTTGAGTTTAAACCATCAAAGTGCATGCATTTATGAATATACCTACAAAAAACTATATATTGCAAAAAAAAACTTGCAGCTTTCTTGTGTTTAACCTAAATTTCTTGTGGATTAGTTGCTCCCACTAAAATAACACCTCTATATTTTTCAGGCAGATGTTATTCAGGGCAGTAAGAGGGCAGCAGCATTTGGATGTATTACATGACCACAGCTGAATTATTACAAGTAGACACAATATCATCCTCCTTCTCTCCTCCAAGAGGATTTAAATTAGTTGGACACATTTGTGTAGCATTAGCTTATCTCAGTCATTTTTATACCCCCCACCCCCCAAAAGGCTTTTCTCCTTATTTGTGAGAAGTCGGAGTTGAAGAAGACACTTTTTCTAGTGAAAAATCATCTGCATCAAACAATAAAAATCAAGTTTGCATAATATCTGAAATGTATTTTTATCGGCTCCTCATCCCTGGGAAAGCATTATAGAATGTGCCGAGTGTAACAGTTCCATTGTAAGACCCTGTCCTTGTAGGAGAATGTCCTGAGATTTTACTCCAACAAAAGTTGATCTACTCTAAGATTGAACATATAATTAACAGTGTGATTGACACAATTTAAGCATTTAAGTCCTAAATTAATCAAATAATTAATCATATGCTCAATCTTACGACTTGTAATATTTGGAGATATCCTAGAGAAATGACATTCATATTGAATGGTTCATATTTTCAATATGCAGCCCCAATTTTGGAGTTACACTCCCTTCATCCATAGGAAGGTTTAGTGATACACCACCCTGATTCACATACTTTAGTGGGAAAGATCTACTCCTGCGCTTTACACTCTACAATCCATTTGGATCAATGCAATCATCATGGTGGGATCTAGTGAGATTCAGGGGGATCTGGTCTTTAGGCACTGTCCAGATGCAGGAGCGTGTGCCCAAGCATATAAAACCTGTGGCCTCCCAAAAGATAGGAATTAAATGTGCCACAGTAAGAATCTGGCATGCTTGGATGTTGTATAGCTAGACTGCCAGAGTTAGCCTTACAGAGGGGCAAGAGCCCATGAACACTGATTGGACCATCCTTACTATTCCTCCAAAATGGTATGAACAAATGTTGATAGATGATTTAAGAAAAGCATAACTAATTTATTGTTGACCCATCATTTTTCTCTAAGAGAACCCTCAAATGAAAGGTTGGAATTGCTTGATCAATGAGTTTTATCATGACCAATTCACCATCCCACAGGATGAACACTTTGTGTCGTAGTATGCTTGTCTACTCCTATATCCTGATTTTGGCAAATGCAGTGGGATGCATGCCTTCTTAAACCATGTACAATTAACAATCTTCCCCCATTTATTTAGCACTTAAAAGTTTCAAAGAGTTCAGTCACCGTAGATGAGAAAAGGGACATATGCCATCTATGAAAGGCATATAAGAACCATGAAAACAATGGGACAGCGCTATTTGGAACACCAGCCCCTATTATTAATCTTTGGAAGGATTGCAACCACATTCACTTCAATTTAAGCATAAAAGTTGAGAAAAAAAAATTGCCACCACAACATAAATTCAAACAACTTAACTGAGGGGAAAAACAACACAAGGAAAAAAAGCAGAGGAAAGAAAAGGAGAGGGAAGAGAAAACAAAACGCACCTGGAACCGAGAGAGGAGACCGCTCCGGCGATTGATGGCTTAAGTTCCGGCAGCCGATTGACAAATCAGGGCAGAGCACCAAAAAGAGCACCAAAAAGTGTTTTTCTAACAAAAAAATGAAAATAGAAAAGGGAGATGGAAGATGGAGGTCGGTGAGAGAGGAGGCGATGAGAAAGAGATGTGAAGGAGAAACAGCCGAGAGAGGAAGAGAAGAAAGAAGTGAAAGAGGGTTTTCTCAAAAAAAAAAAAAAAAAAAAAAAAAAAAAAACGAAAATACAAAGGGAGATGGAAGATGGAGGCCGCTGAGAGAGGAGGTGATGAGAAAGAGATGTTGATGAAGGAGAAATCGGTGAGAGAGGAGGTGATGAGAAAGAGATGTGAATGAAGGAGAAACAAGAGAGAGAGAGAGAGAGGAACAGAAGAACGAAGGGAAAGAGGAGGGTTTTTCACCTTCACATGCTTCCCAAACGTTTCACCTGCTCCCCATATGTGGTCCAATCTCCATCTACCACATTGTTGCACATGAATGGCCCATTTAGGGGGCCCTTTTTAGGGGAACAAGTGAGTCGACGAAACTGCTCTTTTTAACGTTTCACCTGCTCCCCATATGTGGTCCAATCTCCATCTACCACATTGTTGCACATGAATGGCCCATTTAGGGGGCCCTTTTTAGGGGAACAAGTGAGTCGACGAAACTGCTCTTTTTATATATAAAAAAATATAAAAAAAATATAAAAATAAAATAAAATATAAAAAATATATATATATATATATATAAATATATAATATATATAAAAAAATATAAAAAATATATATATATATATATATCTATATGGGTAGAAATAGACTATTCTATGTACCAAAATAGTAAACCACCAAATTGTTTAAATGTGTTAGATACACGGGAATACTGTAAGCCAACCCATTAAAATAGGTCAAGTGGGTTATGTGGGACTGAAAGCCAACCCATTAAAATAGGTCAAGTGGGTTATGTGGATTTAGCGGGTTGACCCTAGTCAAACCTGTTTAAATGGGGGTCAAGTTTTTCTGACCCATAACTCACTCATATATTGCAGGTCAGGTTCATTTAGGTCAGCAGGTCAGGTCAATTTTTACCGCACTTGAAACCTGCCTCAAAATGGACACATGTTTGGATGAGTTTGTTATTATTATTTTTTTATATTAGAGTATTGTAACAAAAATATAAATAAGAGAATTTAAACATGAGCTACGCTTTCTTAACTTTGAGCTTAAGATAAAATTTCGTAAGCTCATGCTTGTGGGGCCCACCTTTGGTCCATTCAATTGGACCAAACACAAGACTTCCCTAAATTGCACGTGTCCACAACTTTCGGTCAGATCCGAATTTACTGGATCATTGGATCGACTATGTATCGATCCGAATGGACTATTGACCATTAAACTCCTGAGCCCATATGCAAATGATAGAAATTATGGTAGTGGCCTTTTTTTTTTTTGGCAGAGAGAATGATCCTAAGGAGTCCTTGAAATCCCCCCAATCCCCATCCCCATGTGGGTCCCCAGTTGGGCCCCACCACACATTTGAGCTTACCTTATCCTAAGCTTTAGCTTAGGAGAGCTGGAAATACGACCGTTTCACTTTGGGTCAAGATTTATAAATACATTCCCACCCCTAATTAGAAAAATTACTACCAAACTCACCGTTAATTGAATTTTGCTGTTGGGGTTCTCTAATTAAACCGGACCTTGTTGCCACCCCTATATGACACGAGGATCCAAACACAGATTCAATGTATAAGGTAAACTTGGCCCAGGCTCAAATAATTAAAGGGCTTGATGTAGGCCGAAATCAACGCCCAAAACATCACAACAGGAAGTTCGGTTCAAACTCAAGTGAGCCTGGATCCCCCGAGTGGCCTCTCACAAGCTTTCCTTGAGTGGAACATGTGGAACTCACCTTAGGTCCCACCTATTGATGACCCAAACCGTTAAAATTGCATGCAATCATATATATATATATATATCTATATGGGTAGAAATAGACTATTCTATGTACCAAAATAGTAAACCACCAAATTGTTTAAATGTGTTAGATACACGGGAATACTGTAAGCCAACCCATTAAAATAGGTCAAGTGGGTTATGTGGGACTGAAAGCCAACCCATTAAAATAGGTCAAGTGGGTTATGTGGATTTAGCGGGTTGACCCTAGTCAAACCTGTTTAAATGGGGGTCAAGTTTTTCTGACCCATAACTCACTCATATATTGCAGGTCAGGTTCATTTAGGTCAGCAGGTCAGGTCAATTTTTACCGCACTTGAAACCTGCCTCAAAATGGACACATGTTTGGATGAGTTTGTTATTATTATTTTTTTATATTAGAGTATTGTAACAAAAATATAAATAAGAGAATTTAAACATGAGCTACGCTTTCTTAACTTTGAGCTTAAGATAAAATTTCGTAAGCTCATGCTTGTGGGGCCCACCTTTGGTCCATTCAATTGGACCAAACACAAGACTTCCCTAAATTGCACGTGTCCACAAATTTCGGTCAGATCCGAATTTACTGGATCATTGGATCGACTATGTATCGATCCGAATGGACTATTGACCATTAAACTCCTGAGCCCATATGCAAATGATAGAAATTATGGTAGTGGCCTTTTTTTTTCTTGGCAGAGAGAATGATCCTAAGGAGTCCTTGAAATCCCCCCAATCCCCATCCCCATGTGGGTCCCCAGTTGGGCCCCACCACACATTTGAGCTTACCTTATCCTAAGCTTTAGCTTAGGAGAGCTGGAAATACGACCGTTTCACTTTGGGTCAAGATTTATAAATACATTCCCACCCCTAATTAGAAAAATTACTACCAAACTCACCGTTAATTGAATTTTGCTGTTGGGGTTCTCTAATTAAACCGGACCTTGTTGCCACCCCTATATGACACGAGGATCCAAACACAGATTCAATGTATAAGGTAAACTTGGCCCAGGCTCAAATAATTAAAGGGCTTGATGTAGGCCGAAATCAACGCCCAAAACATCACAACAGGAAGTTCGGTTCAAACTCAAGTGAGCCTGGATCCCCCGAGTGGCCTCTCACAAGCTTTCCTTGAGTGGAACATGTGGAACTCACCTTAGGTCCCACCTATTGATGACCCAAACCGTTAAAATTGCATGCAATCATATATATATATATATATATCTATATGGGTAGAAATAGACTATTCTATGTACCAAAATAGTAAACCACCAAATTGTTTAAATGTGTTAGATACACGGGAATACTGTAAGCCAACCCATTAAAATAGGTCAAGTGGGTTATGTGGGACTGAAAGCCAACCCATTAAAATAGGTCAAGTGGGTTATGTGGATTTAGCGGGTTGACCCTAGTCAAACCTGTTTAAATGGGGGTCAAGTTTTTCTGGCCCATAACTCACTCATATATTGCAGGTCAGGTTCATTTAGGTCAGCAGGTCAGGTCAATTTTTACCGCACTTGAAACCTGCCTCAAAATGGACACATGTTTGGATGAGTTTGTTATTATTATTTTTTTATATTAGAGTATTGTAACAAAAATATAAATAAGAGAATTTAAACATGAGCTACGCTTTCTTAACTTTGAGCTTAAGATAAAATTTCGTAAGCTCATGCTTGTGGGGCCCACCTTTGGTCCATTCAATTGGACCAAACACAAGACTTCCCTAAATTGCACGTGTCCACAACTTTCGGTCAGATCCGAATTTACTGGATCATTGGATCGACTATGTATCGATCCGAATGGACTATTGACCATTAAACTCCTGAGCCCATATGCAAATGATAGAAATTATGGTAGTGGCCTTTTTTTTTCTTGGCAGAGAGAATGATCCTAAGGAGTCCTTGAAATCCCCCCAATCCCCATCCCCATGTGGGTCCCCAGTTGGGCCCCACCACACATTTGAGCTTACCTTATCCTAAGCTTTAGCTTAGGAGAGCTGGAAATACGACCGTTTCACTTTGGGTCAAGATTTATAAATACATTCCCACCCCTAATTAGAAAAATTACTACCAAACTCACCGTTAATTGAATTTTGCTGTTGGGGTTCTCTAATTAAACCGGACCTTGTTGCCACCCCTATATGACACGAGGATCCAAACACAGATTCAATGTATAAGGTAAACTTGGCCCAGGCTCAAATAATTAAAGGGCTTGATGTAGGCCGAAATCAACGCCCAAAACATCACAACAGGAAGTTCGGTTCAAACTCAAGTGAGCCTGGATCCCCCGAGTGGCCTCTCACAAGCTTTCATTGAGTGGAACATGTGGAACTCACCTTAGGTCCCACCTATTGATGACCCAAACCGTTAAAATTGCATGCAATCCTCTCTTGTAACAATCTTCAAATTTTACTCCGATATAATTTGGTCCCACCGTAAGGCTAAACAAATGATTGATAGTGTGATCAATACATTGAATTAATAGTGCACAGGATTGTGCTAATCGCGGAAGGGTTTAGGAGACCACCCAGAATCTGGACTCGATTCAGGCCATGTAGCTAAAAGGGGTCAACATTTTCTGAAAAATCATGGATGGGGATCACTGCAACTAGGGGTGTTCGCACGCCTGTTAGGGCAAAGTGAAACCATGTCCAGCTCTAGCCCTTTTACTTTTCAGCCTGATATTCAGGTCCTACCCAATACAGTTTAATTTCATATTCTCTTGGGTGCTCCATCTTTATCTATTCTAAATAAATTGATGACGTTTCTCCTAAATCCATCCTTTATTTTAAATTAGTCAAAATAGGTAAATTACACGAGTTCACTCTTATTTTGAAAAATGGTCATAGCCCAACCTATGTGCAAATGGAAAATTCTATATGCACCGCTATTTTTGCTGAGCACACCCACCTTTAGAAAAAAAAAACTTACATATGTAGAAGGAATGTGGATGTACTCCGCAAAATAGGTGTATGCATTTAAAATTTCCCGTGCAAAATATATCCAGTACTTTTGGCTAAATAATACAGGCTAGGTTGGGCCCTAGGCTCAGCCTAGTTACTTATCGAGGAAGAAAGTTAGGCCATGCGAAGCCCCAGTTCTTGAAACACATAGCTAGCCCAAACCAGATGCAGGGAAATTGGGTCAGACTAGGGCTGGCCAGACCCATGATGTTCTGAATTAAAACATAGGATCCGGACTTAGATTTTCAGCAGTGGACAGTACATAAATAGATATTAAATACAACCGTAGCAGCTCCAGTGGTCCCTTTGGGTTGAAATTTGAGGGTGTAAAAATGCCTGGCAAATGTAATTTTTCTGTAGGTGGGCCACTTGCTGTCTTGAATGGTGAGGATTGTACGCAGGAACAGCTCCTAACTATAATGTCTGCTGTTGAGATGTTGACCTGTAAATGGCCCCGGCGATGTTGCCAAGTGAGTGAATAGAATCCAATGAACCTCAATACCAATGGTTGCAAACCTCCTGCTCCCTAGCCACTCAACATATCAAATCCTTCGTTTATCATGCTAATCTTTGGTGGGTGAATGACCGCGATTTGAAAGTATATATGCATGGGTCAACTTCTACATTTCGGTTGTTATATTGGTGCTCTGCTCTATCTCAATTTATTTGAAAATTTTATTCCAATAAAAAGTAAAAATTACAAATCCCCATTTTCAAATACTTTTAAAGTGTTTTACGTATAAGTAAAATAAATTGATAGAAGTAAAGGTGAAGATAATGAGATTCTAAAATATATATTTTTTAATTTTGAAATGAGGTTGTCGATAGAAATTGTCATGTCATTTACTGCCCACTCCAGTTTTTCTGGTCATTAATATGGTATCAGAAGAGCCATTAAAGATATGGGTCATTGTCAAAATCTTCACATATCAGCCATACAATTTTTTAAATTGAGTTTTAAAATAGCACGAGAGGATCTTAATTTCATTGTTTTAAAACAGGTTTTTCAATTATTGTATGTGACAAAGCCAAGACCTGTATATGCATTGTACTGATAATGATTTGTGATTGATAGTTTTGTTTATGTCCTTCCTTTACTAAAATATAATTAAAAAAAGAAGTTGAAATCTTTATTTTTAATTGCTTTTAGAATGATAGATATAAATGAACTAATAAATATAACACAAAGTAAGTGAAAATCCAGTTTTAACATAATTTTGGTCGCCGTCCAAAAGCATAAAGAAACTAAACATATTAGAGAAGACATAACTAGGAAAGAGCATATAAGACACAACATGTAGGGCACATTTGTGCAATTGCATTTCCACGGAAAAAAAACATGGAAAAGAGAAGCGCTTTTCTACGTTAGCTACAGTAAAATTTCTATTTGGTGCCACCACATTTTTAAGAAAGAGATTTGCAAAAATAAACAAACTTTTTATGATTCCATGAAAAAAAAAATCTTTCCAATGGAAGGCCAGACTTGGTTTTCTGTGGAACACAGAAAACATTCTGTGTGTATTGAAATTCCCACAGCGTTGCACATCTCCTTACTGTTAGTGGCTCAAAATGTCAAAACAGTATCACAAAATATTTCTGCCGTTGTGGGAAGGACCAGGTGGTAATGCTTCTGCAACTGTCGGCAATATTTACTGTAGTCTTAGGATTTGGAACTCCAAGACAAAGGAATACGGAAGATCCAATGAAAGCTTGCCTTTTCTTTTCTGGAGAAAGAGCCACTGTAGCATATTATAACCATAGTCTGCAATCTCCATGTAAAGAAAGTGATCCAAGTTGCAAGTGGTCGACGTTTGAAGATGGGGACCATTAAAGTAATGGGATTCACTATTGCATTTGTCATTATCTGACAGGCATTCTAGTCCATTAAACAGGTGGGTCAGACATGAATATGAAATTTAGAAGGCTAAAGCAGAGATCTGCATTGCTTTTTAGCTCAGGAAATCAACACATTCATATGTTTTAACCAGCCTGATTCATTATTACACATGCAAGTCTGGATCCTCAAAAGAAAGAAGAAAAAAGGTTTTCATTTGGCAAAAAGGAGTCCGGAAATCCAGATCCTATGTAGAGAAGGTGAATAGTTTTTTTTTTTTTTTTTTCCCCCAAAAGGTTACATATAAAAACACTATATTTTTGAAAATCACAACACAGGAATCGTTTAGTTCTTATTAATATAAAAATCCCAGTCAACCACTTTGAGCATCAACGAATGGCTGGTTTTCAAAGGGTTGATGAAATCCACTATATCTCCTAGTAAAAGGACAACTTTTTTCTAAGTTTTGGTCTCATTTGGACTAAATTTGGGGCAACGACTCAAAAAGATCATTAAAACCGAGTCAATTTAATTAGGGTTAAGACCCATAATTTAACATCCATCAAGTTCGGTTAAGAAAGTTTTCATCACTTCACAATAAAAATACATATGATGTTATCGATCAGGAAGGGCTTTGGTTTAAGCCATCTGCCGTAGACAAACTCAATAGATCTAGTTCGACAAAGTATCAAAAATGAAACTTTTTCGATTTTTCTACCGAGATTCATTTCGACAGCTAACAACATTCTAATACACTTTTGTTGTTGTTGTTTCTATTTTTTTTTTTTTGTTAATTAAAGAGGCTGAACCATAGGTCCTATTGAATCTCATGGGGTGAGTGGGATCCTTTGAGACACCACATTTCTTTTCTTCTCAAAAGGCCATAGAAGTTGTCGAGAATTTAGACTCATAAAAGGTGTTTGAGAGTTGCTCACACTTGGCACACCAGCTAAAATTTGTCATTTGACATAGTTTTTTTAAGTAGAATTTGATTTCACACACATTCAACGGTCTGGTGCATGTTTCTTTGGAGTAATTGAATTTGTAGAAATTTTAAGACTCGTGTATTTCTTACAAGTAGTTCAAAATGGAGAATCGTAGGTAAGTACCGAGATACGAGCATTAGATAACTTCTCCTTTAACGAAAAGTGAATGAAGGGAAGATGAAAAATGAATATCCAATCATCAATCATATAATTTAAGTCTTGGAAAGTTAATGACCCATCTACATGGCTAGTCACTACCTCATATTCTTCACCCTCACCTCACACCATTCACCCCTTGCCTTTCTAATAATCGTTAGGTGAAGCTTATTATGTCATAAAAGTTCCTATGTATTCTATGCAAACAAATTGACCCTAGAATTCATGCATAAGTTTTGTAGGGCGTACGTTGGAGGCTTGGGCACATGCTAATTGCAAGATCTAGATGTCTCAACATGAACTTAGGTTGGTCTAAATGACATTATAATCAAATAATCACAACCATTTATTCAAGAACCTCAAATTTTTATAATTATTTATGCACTTGTAAAAATCATTATTCTTTAGCACCCCTTAAGTAGATGGTCCCAATCTTTGCACTTGACTGAGTCTTGGATCCGCTAACCCATTTTTGGCTGTATTGACTGAATGATTTATATATCTAGTCCGACTTATTAAAGGCTAAGTTTCTTATTAAGTCCCAAGTTTTTCTGCTAATCCAAGTAACAGTTGCCACAGAATTTTAGAACCATTGCATGAAACAAGAAATACACAAAACCATGATCTTTTACGCAATTTTTATGGCTTGCATGAGAGGCAAAGGTAGATGCAGTTCACATTCACCGGGGGGCTGGGCCCCCAGTGAAATTTTGGAAAATATATATATATATATATATATATATACTAAGTTAGACTCAATGTAACCAGGCCCCCAATGACATGTAACCAGGCCCCCAGTAAAAAATATTAGGCCCATTCTTTATACATATTATTAGGCCCATTCTTCAACTATTAGGGCATCAGAGGTAAAGACTGTAGAGTATACCGCCCTCTCCAGCTCTCATTCACCTTCACCGACTCGCCGACTCAGAACATAAGCTCCTCACCAATCAGCATCGTGCGATTCACCCAAAGTGCGCATCAGCGCATGTGCCTTATCCTTCCCCAAATGACTGTGTTTGTGTAACAATTGTGATAAATAAAGATTTCTTTGTTTTATTGTTTGAAACTATTACATTATATTCGTCCCATATAAATAACAAAAAAAAAAAAAATCCGGGGCCCTTGCCCTGGACCCCCACTACTTAATCGTGCCCCCAGTGAGTTTGAATCCTAGATCCGCCACTGATGAGAGGTTACAATTTTAGCACCATCTAAGACCCATTTAACATTCATCCAAATTTTAACCTAACCCCTCTCATGGTAATCTTCTCTATCTTGAAATCTCTTTTTTTTCTTCCAAAAAAATATGTCATCAAATCATGAATAATAAATTGTATGGAAAATCAAAACAGTTTTTTTTTCTGAATAAGAAAGGGAAGAAATAAAAACTCATTCCCATCACTTCAACCCATTTTTTTACAATGCCCCAACCACTTTTCAGTGGTTCAGATCATGATCAAATGGTTACGGTTGTGGCCTGAGAAGTTGCTGGTTCGATAAAGATGTAAAAGTAAGTTATGCAAGAGAAAGAAAGTATCAAATGGTTACTTTACACCGTTACCGTAAACGGAGGAAAGAAAACAAAAAAGAGCAGATATAATGGTCCAGGCCAAACTGTACCAGCATCCAATGACGCCAAAGAGTGGGCAAAATCCAACTAAAGAAAAGGGCAAAAGGAAAAGTGCTGTCTTTTACTTATCATGTTTTTAAAGGGCCGTATAGATGCCAAAGTCAGTCAAAAAGAAGCTAAATGCCAAACAGCTTACCATTTAATAATGGCGAATGCGAATAGCAATCAGAATTATACTTTCACTACTGCCTAGTAGATTATTCTATATGGCTATTTGTATATGATGTGGGGAGATGCCTAGTGTTTGAGGAGATTGCAGCAGCAGCAGCAGCAAAGAAAAAAAAGTGTTTTGCGGAAAAGTTGACCATTGTCACAACTATTTACTTCTTGGACAATTATAGTATGGAGTCTGTAATATCATCAGAGGCTTCCACTCAAAGAAATTTTGAGCGGAAGGAGTGAAATTTACAGTAGAGTTGGTGTTGAAAATACAACATAACGCTGTTAAATAGAATTTAAATTAAAACAATTGTACCCGATCGTTGAAGACTGCAACTGTGATTTATGGAAGACAAAGAGCAGCAACGGCAATAAATCTGTAGCCGAGGCATATCTGATGACGCTCTCTTTAGAATGAGTTTCGCCCATTCGGATGAAATTCAGGTGCGAAAGGTTCTAAGTAGAACTGCACTCATGATGCAACGGCCAATCTTCAGGTCCGATCGCACAAACAGCCTGAAGTCTAGACTCCTTTTTGGATTGCTCAGAAGAAAAGCAGAAGATTAGCGAGAAAGAAAATCGTTTTTTTTTTTTTTTTTTTTTTTTTTTTGTAGTATATATCAAAATGACAATGGAGATGCCCTAATATAAACAGATAAACAGATATAATCAGTTCCGTTGGGTCTTTATTTAATCCCTAACGTTAAAAACAGTAAGGCCATATTTAATCCCCAACGTTCCAATGTTAAAAGCATTAAAATAGTTTAAAATCAATTTATAAGATTAAATAAAATCATTTTATTTTAATGAAAAAAATGGCAAAAGGTTGGCATTACTATATCAGTAGGTGGGTCCTCTCAAGGCTACCTGGTCTGGATCTGCACCAACCCTGCGCGCGATATACACGCAGGATGTGCTTCGCGGATGCACGCCCGATTAAACGTTTTTCAGACTAGCCACCCCGGGTCAAGCCCAACTCATGTGTGAGCATAGGGCCCATGGCAAAATGCTCTAAAAGTCTTTAGCAAGTATAGGAATGAAAACACTTATATTATAAACCCTCTTCAAAAGTTGGATTCTAGCAATGTTGGATGACTTGTTTTCAACAACCTACACTACCCATAAACAAAAGGCCAAAAGAGCAAAAGAACAAAACACCTTTTACAAAAAACACCTTTAGAATTTTTGAAACAAACAAAAAACCCAACATTCTACTCCTTCAATTTAGGATCTCTATAATTCAATGCCTATCTGAACTCTAAAATATTTACTCTAGCTTTTCGGTTGATTTCTTTTCTATTTTAAAACCAAGACATCTGATAAAATTTATAAGGCTCATGGACCTCAAAAGCATAAAAAGGGTCTTGGAATGTAGTCATTTTTGAAAATTGGATACATTATGTTGCTAGCTCTCTAATCTAAAGCTATGAAGTGAATTGTCAAACTCAATTTTTTTTTATTTTTATAATTAGATCCATAGCATTTTGTATTTAGCAAGCAATGTTCCCCATAGAGCATGCCATCCCTGAAAAATATACAGACAAATACATGGAAGCTTGGCATTCTTTGATATTCGGTCATCTTTGCGTGTTTTTCTCTTATTGTCCCTCAACAGGACAACCACATACTACTCTTTTTTTTTTTTTGATAAGAAAGAAGTATTCCTTTATGTAAAATCTTGTGCCATTCTGGCCCATGCATGTCAAAACATGCTGGTAGAGACTACTCTTATAAAAATTTTAAGTTCAAAACAAAACTACGCAAATATCACTCATGCCATCCAATTTTTTTCTGCCAATACTAATAATTGAATCCATGATTGTGTCTTTACACAATGCCTAAACTTAGGTTTTAAGAATTCTCTTTTTAGATGGAAGGTAACACTAAAAAGTAAACCACCCACGAACCACAGGACCACTCACGGCCATAATCAATTGGAGCATATGTCAAATTGTCAAGTGCCACAGCACTTCGCTGCTAGTTGGCCGGTGACATTTTTGCTTTTAGTTCACAAAGATGAAGCATGCTTGGCCAAGACAACAAAAACAATGACAACACGACTACTTATATTAACATGTTTCACGCAGGAATTTAAAATCAACGAGGGATGTAATATTGCAACCATTATTTATAGAGAGAATGCAGCAGTGGGGAGCGAAGGCTACAGACCACCAACGGTTGTTGAGAACCACACAATTCACAGTGTAAACCGTATCATCGCATTGGGAATGGGTCCTTTATTATAGTAATTGTGCACTGCCATTGTCAATTGGGTCTATACTCATATCTACAAAGATATACGTACAAAATCCATGCCACGGAATATATATTAATAAAATAATTTATTAATATATTTTATATAAAATACACTTTTTTAATATATATATATATATATATGAGATGCTCCTGTGAGAGCATCTCTCACTTTACTCTCTCTCTCTATATATATATATATATATATAGTAAATGTGCACCGCCATCTCTCGTAGAAACATCTCCCTATATATATAGACACACTAAATCCAACACTTCAGTATATTTGGATAAGTGAAAACATAATGGATCAAGTAATTGAGGGGGTCTTTGATGTATAGATGGTTCGGATGGATCGTAAAGTTGGCTCCACTATGTCCTCCCTCACCATCATACGGCGGGGGATAGATGCACACGAATATTTCCATATGAATATTTCCATATATAGATCTCTCATATAAGGTGAAATATATGTCTCATACGAGCATCTCCCATAAATATTGCAAATGGTAGACATGTACTACATCCAAATGAACAATATATGCCTAATTCCTAGGGTTGGTTTGTTTGCATAGAATGCATAGGAACTGAATACATAAAACTATATTAATTCAATATTTAGAAAAGACAAGGTGCCATTTATATCTCCACCCCACTCCACCACGAGAGCACACGGGGTTTACTGGGACTTGAACCCCCAGTGTTACTAGGCTCTGATATCATTTGTAGGATGTGAGACTCTATTGAGCTCATGGTATAAAATATCTGCCGATACCGAGTCATATCGGCCGATATGACTCGGTATCGGCCGAGACCGAGCCGATATCTCAGTGAGATATCGGTCTCGGTCATATATCCCTTGAAAATACCGAGATATCGGCCGAGATGATATCATATCGGCCCTAACTTATATCTCGGCCGATATTTTGAAAATATCGGCCGAGATGATATATGATGAAAAAAAGCCCTAATTTTTTCTACTTTTTCCCCATCTTCCTCTTCTTCTCTTCTCTTCTCCAACCATAGCAGCAGCCCAGCCACTCCCTCTTCAACATTTCAAAATCCCACATTAATTTTTTGAAGAAAATATTATCTAAGGTATGAGAAAATCAACCCAAAGCATTTTATCATGTGGTTTTTTTTTTTTTAATTTTTTAGATGAAGTATAGAAATCATTAGGTTTGTCATTTATTTATGTTCTTCATTTAGAAGTTAGATCTACATACTTTCATGCTAGATCTACTCATACACATGATTTTGAACTTTTTTTTCCAATTTTTTTTTATTTTCGGATTTTTTGATATTTGAATTATTATATATCATTTTTTGGGGATTTCATCATAACTATGTTCTTTTAATGATTCATGATCATTGTATGGTGTATAAATGATTGATTTACAAACTTTTATGCTAGATCTATGTATTTTGAATTTTGAAAATGATTTTATTAAAAAAAAATTCTTAAAAATAATTGTTGTTACTTGTAACTTGTTAGAATATTTGTGATACCAAAGGCTTATTAATAGTGTGTGGATGATAAATCTACATCTACTCATAGTCATAGACTCATAAACATGATTTAGATTTTTATTTTAATTATTTTATTTTCAAATTTTTTAATATTTGAATTATAATATATCATTTTTTGGGGATTTCATCATAAATATGTTCCTTTAATGATTCATGATCATTGTATGGTGTGTAAATGATTAATCTACATAGTTTTATGCTAGATTTATATATTTAGGATTTTAAAAATGATTTTATTATTTTTTTTTCCTAAAAATAATTGTTGTTACTTGTTAGTTGTTACTTGTTACCTCATATCAAAGGCTTATTAATAGTGTGTAGAATGTAGATGATAAATCTATATTTACTCATAGTCATAAACATGATTTAGATTTTTATTTTAATTATTTTATTTTCGGATTTTTTAATATTTGAATTATAATATATCATTTTTTGGGGATTTCATCATAAATATGTTCTTTTAATGATTCATGATCATTGTATGGTGTGTAAATGATTAATCTACATACTTTCATACTAGATCTATATATTTAGGATTTTGAAAATGATTTTATTAAAAAAAATTTCTAAAAATAATTGTTGTTAAGAGTATTACTATTACATGAATTTCTTATTTTATAGGAACAAGATGGTGCGTAACATAAATGCGGGATGGAGCCATGGTGAAGCAGTCGGAAGTAAAAGTAAAGTAAAATGTAATTATTGTGGACGAGTACTCAATGGCGGGATTACTCGATTGAAACAACATTTGGCACATGTATCAGGACAGGTGCAAAAATGTAATAAAGTGCCACCAAATGTGAGAGCTGAAATGCAGGAGCTCCTTAATGCATCTGCACAAAAAAAAGTTGTACAAGAAAGAAGAAGAACTGAGGAATTTGATGCATGCAGAGAAGAAGTATTTGGTTCCTCAAATGATGACGATGAAGACCCGGAAATGAGGAGGGCTAGGAGAAAAAGTGTGAGGTCCCTTCAGGAGGAGGAAGAGAGGAGAAGAATGCAATATGAAGCAGTTACTAGAGGTAGGCAATATGAGCAGGGTGGGTCATCCGGACTTGGGGGAGCGAGTTTGCGACGGGCATTTAGTCAAAAACAACCGCGTCAAGATCCAGACATTGAGGAGATTGAAAGACCTCCTACACATGCACCTCGTAGGCCGGATGTGGTGGGGCCAACTCACCCATTTGCTTATAGAAAACCAACATCAAAGCAGCCCAGCATTATGAAAGCATTAAAGGGCAAGTTTAGTAAAGCAAGAGAAAATCTAGTGAGAGCCACTGGGAAGTTTTTTTTGGATGGAGGCATTCCACCCAACAAGGCATCTTCTCCTTATTTCACCACCATGTTAGATGCAGCTGCAGAACATGGTCCAGGTATAAAGGCACCCACCCCTTATGAGATTGGGCATGTCTGTGTTGAGAAAGAGTATGAAGAGTTGCAAGCTTGGGTGCAAACTTTCAAATGGGCATGGAAGGAAAGAGGTTGCACACTAATGTGCGATGGGTGGACTACCATCACACATCGTCATCTCTTGAATTTTCTAGTCTACTCATCTATGGGCACGGTGTTTATCAAATCAGTTGATGCAACTGATTACGTCCAAGATGCAAAATATATTAATAAGTTATTGAATGAGGTGATTGAAGAAGTTGGGGCAGATTCTGTAATTCAGGTTGTTACTAACAATGCTGCTAACATGAAGGCTGCAGGAATGATGCTTATGAAACAAAGGCCAAGGATTTTCTGGTCTCCATGTGCGGCACATTGCCTGGATTTAATGCTTGAAGATATTGCAAAAGGAAAAGTCATGCAGCAAGTGATTGGTAAGATAAAGAAGATTACCAATTTTTTTTATCAATCATATAGACTCATTTCCATGATGAAAACATATACAGATAACCATGAATTACTACGGCCTGGTATCACTAGATTTGCCACCCACTTCATTGCTATCGAAAGTGTTTACAAGTATAGAGAAGGACTTCTCCAATTGATAAAATCACATGAGTTCCTGAATTCAAAATGGGGAAAGAGGCCAAGTCCCATTACTCTTGAAGTATGTAAAATAATTGAGTCCAACAAATTTTGGCCTCATGTGAAGGGTGTTTTAAATGTTTTTGATCCCCTAATAAAGGTTATTCGATTGGTTGATGGTGATGATAAGCCAACAATGGGCTTCTTACATGAGGCCATGGAGAGATCAAAGCTAGCTATCCAAGCAGATTGTAGATATTACAAAAAGTATTGGAAGATCATCGACAATCGATGGGGACGACAATTGAAACATGATTTACACACTACTGGTAAGTGAAGGCTATTTCCTTTAATACTTGAATTGTTGTATTCAACTCTCTAGTCTCTCCTCACTATATTAATTTATCAATGACTAAGATTCATTGGTTTTACAGGATACTTCTTTAATCCCCAATTTACGGATGGACACATATCAGATGAAATCCGTGTGGGACTAAAAAATGTAATTGAAAGACTGGCAGAGAGTACAGATGAAGCAATTTGGGCTACTAATCAGGTAGGATTGTAGGAAGTAAGATAATTAAGGAAAAAAGCATATAACATTGTAATTTCTCTAATTTATTTTTCTACATTAATGTCTTCAGATTGACATATACAACGTACGTGCGGGAAGCTTTGGAACGACGACTGCGCGGAGAGCTATCACACAGACCTATCCTGGTATTGATTGTAATGTCATCTCTATATTATTCAAGGACTTAATATTATTTTATTAACTTTAATATCATTTCTATTTTTTTTCAGCTGAATGGTGGTTAAATTATGGAGAGAGTGCTCCTGCACTAAGGATGATTGCTATTAAAGTCCTTAGTCAAACTACATCGTCTTCCAATTGTAAAAGAAACTGGAGCACCTTCTCATTTATCCACACTAGACCAAGAAATAGACTGACAATGCAGAAGCTAAATAAATTGGTCTACATCCACTACAACCTCAAGCTCCGGAGTAGAAATAGAAGGAGAAGACAGTTTGAGGATCATCGAGATTATTTCTGTCCAATTAATTTGGACTATATCTTTTCAGATGAGGATACTGTGTTAGGTCAATGGCTGGAGGAACAAGAAGAACCGTTGTTAGACCAAGACCCGGAGTTTGAGGAGTTGATGCAAGATTTAACTGGGAATAGGCCTGAGTCAGTGAGGGCTGCAGAAAGGATAAAAGAAATAAACTTGACAATGCAACAGGGGCGTGCACCTAATACAAGTGAGCCAAGGGGAAAGGAGGTGGACGAGGAGAGTGAGTCAAGTATTTCTACTTCTTCATCATCAGCAGGAATTCCACCTGACTCTCCCGGGGATGAGGGTCATTATAGAGATGATGAGCCTGTCACTTATGAGACGGTTGAGCATTTTCCTGATGCTACTGAGTTAGATCCTCGCCGTGGCTATGTTAGACAGGTTGGACAGACTAAGGCAAGGGGTAGTAGTAGCGCTGGTACTCATGGTCATCATGGGAGTTATGTTGGCCAAGGTGCCATGTATGGACAGCATGGGGGTTATGTTGGCCAACAAGGTGCCATGTATGGACAGCATGAGGGTTATTCATATGACCCTAATTGGGTACTCCCTTCTCCAACACCCATTATTTCTATTGAATAGATGTTAATTGAGTAAGGGAGGCTTAACCCACCAGTTAGCCAACGACCTTTATATGCCCCTCATGCCTATTTCATGCCATTTGACTACAACCAGTCATCTCAATCCACAGGAGATTAGGATAGTTCATCGTCTTATCAAAACCAATATGAATATGGTCATGGCTATGGTAGTGCTGCGCAACAGTATGGAGCATATCTTTTTAACCAATACCGAAGAAATGATGATGATGATGATATCGAGCCAGGACGACATTCCACTTGGAATTAGGTTGTCAATTTGTCATTCACTCATACTCATCAATCTCTCCCTAGTACTAGTCCCCTCTAATTTCAGGTGAACCATGAACCTTTTGATGCCCAAGTGCTTTATGATTTATCTATCTCACTATTATGTTTCTGATTTTAATGTGTCATCTTCAAGGTCTTGAATTTCACAACTTATTTGATGATTGAGTTAGCATTAAATGATGATTGATATGTTATCTTTATTTTCTTATATTTTACACTAATAAATTGATCATGAGCATTAATAATGGTTGCATTATATGAAATACTAAAAAAGATAGCGAAATGCGACACAGACAGGACTCATAACTTAAGGTGACCGAGATTTTGATTTATTGTTATTACTAATGGAAAAAAGTATTGTATTCCAGCATTTTCTAATATTCTGGATTTTTTGGATATTTTTGCAATTTTTTTTGGATTAAAAAAAAAATTCGTACCTCGATGACCGCGACGGACCGATATCCGCGACCGATACCGATATCATATCGGTTTTTCGGCCCGGCCGATACCGCGACCGAGACCGAGATTTTAAACCATGATTGAGCTACCACTTATCTCAAAATAAATTGATGATGGAAAATAGAATAATAATGATTTTATAATTTGTTGGTTGTGTTAGAAAGGTATTCGGACATCACTCCACCACGGGTGCGTATAGGAATTGTACCAGAGGCCTAACACATATCTAGTTTGCTACGTCACGTACACTAGGCAAATGAAGGGTGTGGACTGTGGAGCATGCATGCATCAAAACTTTAATTTCATTGCCCATCTTTAATAATTAAATCTACAACTGTTGAAACCGATGGTTGAAAAATATAGTGATAGCTACCGGTCACGCTATCGATGGGACAACTAGCTGCATTTAATAAAATTCGTTTTGGTCAGGCTCCCAATTTACAGTACCATCTTTATATAGTAAGATAAATAGGCCACTTTTACTAGCCACTTACATGTAGCGGAAGTCTCGCATTCACAATACTTTATTAGGCAATGGGCCAGATTCCAAGGGACTGGATTTAGCAGTTAATGATCGATCTAAAAACACTTCTTTTATATAGTGAGATCTGGGACTAAAAACATCCAATTGGATATAATAAACTTATATTAAAGAGGAGGAAATTAGTTCATACATGGAGTCAGATCCTTGGCGACTTACGGTAAATTAATGAGGCTTCTCAGTACACTTGTTAAAAATCTAAGGTATATAAAATAAATGTCCACCTCTTATGGCTCAAACCAAGTGACTCATGCTGTTGTGTAGTCCCAATCAACCAGGTGACTCAAATGTGTCATTAGAGCATCTTCAATAGAGATGTTAAATGCAAGATGGACCTGCCACATAGGATTTTTGGTATGGATTTTCACTCCAATAGCTATGTAAAAAATGAGGCGGCAATTGGCATATGGGAGTGAGATGACAAATTTGCAATGTGAAAAAGTGAGAAGTCAAATCATATTTTACATTATTTTATTTCAAATAGACTATTGTGAATGAGTTGGGTTTAATATATAAAAAGATAAAATGAAAATAATAATAAAATATTAGATTTAGCATATGGGGTGGAGTTGCCTTCAATAGAGATGTCAAATTATAAAGGGTCAATTTACCACATCAGCCATAAAAATAAATTTGACAACTCTATTGGAGATTCTCTTAGTAGTTAGATCAACAACAATCCATGCTATAGGTAGATAGTGATCCATGTTCCATCCATAGCGGCAGCGGTGGACCTATGTATTATGATGCGGGTGGTTTGAGAAACTCCTTTAAAAATACCTTAAAAATCTCTATATTTTTATTTGACTTCTTATCTTGACCGTTCCCGCACCACCCACGTGAAAATCGTGGATCCGCCGTTGCAGAGTAGGGCTTAACGTATAAAGCTCTACAACACGTGTGCTAGTTGCAATCAGGCTGGAAATACCCCACTCTTCTAATGACCATTTAAGAGGATCAGGAGATTTTCTACACAGAAAGCGAACTCTCTCGTTTCCTATTTTGCCACTCTGGACTCTGGACTCTGGTCTGGTGGTTCGCGTTTAATATTCTATGCCCACCAAGCGCATATTACGATTTCCGAAAGGCTGACATTGAAAGGAGGGAGGAAGATTTAATATAACTACTACATGAAGTATACTGTTCGTTGCACCTGGATCAACGATGTAGATGCATCACCATCTTTTAAAAGTTAATTCGTTCGAAGTTTAATTGTCAAACCTTGATTATCTCTTAAGAAAACTTATACTTCAATCCTCTGTGTTTTCAGCCTTACATGTGACTTTGTAGAGAATGGAAAACTATCATATTCCTAAAATAGCACATTATATCAAGCCTAGGGTGGTCATCTCTGAGGTCCTCCACGCACTGTCTGCTCTGCCTGTGTATGCTCTATACTCGTAGTAGTGGACTCAGGATTTTTGTTTGAAGGGTACAAACCCAAAAGGCAATTGAACTTTAGGAACAAACCCAGGATTTTCATATGAGTTTTGTGAGTGGATGCATAAATTTTATGTGAATTTCTGTAGACTTGAGCATGCTTCTTCCATTATCCTTTGTGAAACTTGAGCATGCCTCCACATGGTCCTATGGTGAGTACACTCAAGTCGGTCCCTTGCATGCCGGGTGAGAAGCAAACCTCTTACAACTAAGTCATCTCTACTTCAATCATAGTCACAAGAATATTGGATTGATGTTGGATTTTTTTTTTATCAATGCTGGACTGATAATATGTAAGACAAATGACATGATTTTTTTATTTTAATATATACTTTAGACATGCTCAACTAGATTGTGGTTATAATTATTTTTTGAGTAGCTAGGACCTAAGAGAGCCCCACTCACGTGGAAATAGTGCATACACAGGTGTCGATCGCTAGACAACTAGGTGAGATATAATATTTCCAACCAACAAAGTAATCCTTGGATGCCAATTTTGATTGAAGTAAAACTTATCTTATAATAGAACAAGTGTGACAATAATTTTGAGCCGTTTAAATTAAAAAAGGTGGACCGTTGACCTCAATTAAACCCAGAGAATTTTCTCATGGCCCAAGCCTCTATAATGGTGTCCCATCTAATCCAAAACATTGATTGCACTAAACCAATTTATTGATGCGATGTAGGTTGCAATAACATTAATCATTTCAAATGAGCAAGTGGTATGACCCAAGTGGTCCCGGGCATCCCTTCCCAGTTCCCACCCAACTCCTGGCACACTGGCAGAGTATGGTCCCAGTCGCATTCAGGGCAAAGCACACTCGTGCATATCAGCCAGTGCATGGTCCATGGAAAATCAGAAAGTGACCCCTGGGCTTATGGATTAGGAATTTGGCTAAACATCTAATCCAACAACACCATAAAGACATTATATGAATTATAAATCTTTCAAGCCGAGGCCTTTATTCTTTCCTCTATCCACATCAGGCCCCACCAGATGAACGGTGTAGATAAAGTAATCTGGTTTCACACGCAAAGAACCGATCCATCTCAGCAAACCCAAGCATTGGGTGAGGCTCAAGATCCTAAGACAATCAATCGTTTTATTCTACTCATCTGGCTCTTTCCACTCAATTGCTTTAGTTAATCAAAGTCTCCTGCAATGATTATAAACTGCTCTTGCACTCCATGTCGCTCTCATCAAAGCAACAGCTAAACCTCCTGCGTACGTGTCGCCGACACACTCTCTCTCCCCCACCTACTCTCTCTTTTACCGTGTACTGATGTGGTACGTATGCATTTTTCTTCTCTTCTCTCCCCTTTCTCTTCTCTCTCTCTCTCTCTCTCTCTCTCTCTCTCTCCTGTTTTTTTGACTACTTTTGCCGGTTGATGCTTCCATGGAATTCTAATGTGTTGTTCTTCAGTTATTATATAATACCTAACTTCTCTTCGTTTAACTATTCTCTCTATCTCTTTATATTCTCTTTATTGTTGCTGTGTGGTGTTTTATACGAGGCTTTTGGTTTTCGTTCATCTCAGCTGCTTTTAATGGTGTAAGGGAGAGAGAGGCAGCTGTCGGCTTTGGTGGTCTCGCATGCATAAGACAGTGCTAAAATACGCCATGTGAGAGATTTGATCCTTGGAAAAATCTACATCTAATCGAATGCTGCATTTTGTTTGTTTGTGCTCCTTTTTAGTGTTGTTTGCGATGGATATTTCTTTTTTCAGGTTTGGTTTCATTTTGGTGTCTGGTTGTTTGGGAGATTTGGGGGGTTTTTGGCATTTGCATGCAGTTCTTTAATGCGATTTGAGATGGTTTTTTTTTTTTCTCTCTCTCGAGAGGTAGTATCTTTATGGATAGGGGATGGTGGTAATCTAGTTTTCTTCTTCACTGGTTGCTCTGTTCCCAAAACTATGATCTAATTTGAGAGGAAAAATGGGGTGGAATTTAGGACATATTTGGTTCTTTACTGTTTTGGGAAGCTGAGAAAAGTCCTAGATTTTTTTGGGGGATGCCCAACTGATTAGGAAATAAATCTTGGGATCTGAAATTGGTAATTTGTCTGCACTTAACTGAGGTCATACCAAAATATGAACCATGTTTGTTGTTTCATTGTAGATGGGGGTGTCTGCTTTGGTAGATAAGGATGGAGTTACTTAGCCTATTTAGCTGCTACATAACCCTTCTGTTTAATTAGTTTTGTGTGACATGTAATCAGCATCTCAAGTGACATGCAGATGTGGCCCCCTTTTACGATTGTAAACAAAGAAATTTCATAAAAAAGTATATTTATCAGGACAGAATCAGGGAGAACTAATTTGTCTCAACTTTAAATTAGTCATTCTCTATTGTGGTTTTATTTTGAGTCTGAGTGGGGTTTTTCTGTCAATCTCTTGGCAGATTGTATGTTTTACTCCAGGTCATGTTGCTGGCTATCCAAGCTATGATCTTTCCATAAGATTTAAGAACAAAAGAATGATAACCTTAATCTATTTGTCTTCCAGTACCTATTTTGCTTCTTTTGTTATTCGACAGCCAAAAGCCTTGTGGTCATCTGTCATTTCTGGTATAAATTGGCCAAACTACTTGCTCTTCTATTCCTAGGGCTGATGATAGAATTGCACTCATGATATTGGTTGCTAACATGCTATTAGCCAGGCTATATTCTGTTTTATGTAAGAGGCATTGTATGAGGCTTGACCTCATTTTCAACAAGAAGAAAAAAAGAGCCTTGACCAGGGATCATGTACCGTTTGTTCAGTCTTTTCACTTTGTAATGGTGGGTTACACAGTCCAGCAATATAAACCTGTGATATGATGGTTCTCACTCTGGTTGCTGTGCACATAAAATTACCCTGATTGGAAAGATCATAGACATCTAGTCTTAGGCCTGCTTCTTGTTGAATGTGAACTGTTGTTGTATTTTCTTAAGTTTTTGCTGCTCATCAATTGGAGAATAGGATTTTCCATCTCGGAGATTGTTGGTGCACAGGCTGTCAAAACTGAAGCCCTTCATTTGGAGGGTTTGATTTATTAAATTGCCAGCCAACTTATGCGAGTTGAGGAAACTGAACTAAATTTTTATATGAAGTACTTTCCAGGATAATAGTTCATGAATGATCAGATTATCACTTTTTGACATGTCCTTAGTCTCAGCTGATATCTTTCGCTTTTTCAAGTCCTAAGTTGTATCTGAAGGTCACATGGAGTCATCCTTCTTCAACACAATGATTCGTATGTTATAGCTGTAGGTTCACTTTTGCCCTTTAGTTAATTTGTCAAATTTGTCATCTCAGGGAGTGAAGATTCATCTAGTTAGTTACAACTTACAAGTAAGTTGGCTTCTTTTTTAGATCTCAGACAACAAATTTTTTGTTTTTTTGTCATTTTTTTTTTCCTTTGAAAGGATACCAACAAATTGTCAGCATCATGTATTGCCCCAGTTGCCTATCCTTGCTAATTTTACTTGACAAGTCCCCATGTTTATATACAAAAGTCTCTTCAACTGTAATGGCTTCAAGCACTAGTCAATGTATTTGGTCAGTGTGGAAGGAAAGGATTGACAGGATTTTCAAGGGAGCTTCTTTTGTTTTAAGTGGTTAACCTAAGGGCCTGTTTGGATAGCCAATAAATAGAGTAGAGTGAAGTTAACTGGGCCCAACAGTCTAAAATTTCAACTCTACCATGTTTGGATGATTTTGGCCCAATAGATGAAGTAATGTTGTGAGCCACATGTACTCCATTTCACTTCAACTCAGAATACTTTAATTTCCTTGAGTAAAAGTGGATTCTACTCCAAACCTTAACTTCAAAATAAGCATCCAAATGGAGTGAAGTGAAGTACTCTACTTTGATTTCAACCTACTTATCTTCACTCCACTTCACATGTGAAATCTACTTCATTTTACTCCACTCCTCATTTATCCAAACAGGCCTTAAGGATTGCCAACTGCTGATTGGGAAGGACTTCCAATATATTAATGTGAATGTTATATTGTTCAACTGGGAGGCATTCATGTTGTGCAGATTGGCTAAGGAGAGAAGAGTGTCTTCATGGTCCCCTCCTTTGCCTAGGGTGTTAAAGTTTGTTGTCGATGGCCCGATGGGGTTGTTAGAGGAAAGCTGGGCCCAGCTGGTATTGGAGGGGTTCTTCAGAATAGTAGAGGGGATGAGTTGGTTGTGTCTTTTAAATTTTTGGATGTGAAAAACTCAAATGAAGTTGAGGTGTTGGCGATTCTAGGAGCTTTACAGATCTTTTCTGGCTCCTTTAAAGGGCAGCTTGTGGTGGAGAGTGATTCATTGAATGCAATTATCTGGGGTGTCCAGCCCTATATTGAAGCCTTGGAAGTTTCAAGTTTCTTTTACCGAGATCAAGTTTTTGTTTTCCCAATTGCAAGTCGAGTTGCATCATGTTGTTTTGTCAGATAATAGTTGGCTGATGCTTTAGCCAAACAAGGGGTGGTGGATAGGTTCTCTTTGGGTGGTGTTTTCTTTGTAAGTTGTGCTTGGCTATAATGCTCTCATACCCAGGTCCCTTTCTCCTTTGATGTTCCTTGTATGCTTCTTTGTTGTTTTTCAATAAAATTTGCCCTTATCAAAAGAAGAAAAAAAGTTGCTGTAATTTAGATTAATGACAACGATACTTTTCAAAGTGCTTGGCTATAAATTAAATGCAATTGTCTTTCTTTGAAGGCTTACTTTTTTGGTTTCTAACATAGTTGTAGTGTAGTGTAAGTGATTCTTAGATGTAATCCCTATTTAGATATATGGTCTATAATAATCTGCATGATTTTGAGTATTATGTATTTGGCTTTCTTTATGCACATTTTCTTCATTTTTTTTTCTGCTGTTGTTGATAGCAAGAGTTGGTAAAATCATGGAGCACAAGACATGGCTTTGGAGGAAAAAGTCTTCAGAAAAGACAATAGTTGTAAGCGAGAAAGGCGCTTTCTCATCTAAGGGCGATGAACAGGAGGTAGTTGTTGCAACTTACTGTATGCCAAATGACATACTGTTTACTTCTTATTTTTAATTTGAATTCATTTCAACCTTTTCTTTTTCTGCGGTTGTGTTGTTACGTCGGCTTTGTGAATGGTCCTTATAAATTATACCATTCGAACATTTATCTATTTAATGGTATTGGGTATAATGGTTTTGGGGTTGTTTGTCCAACTTTATGCATGTTTAATAGTTAATACCCAACAGTTAACTAAAACAATAGTAAATACCCAATAAGTGATTGATTAATGGAATTACTGCCAAGTGATTTTTATCCAATTGCTTCCATGGTTGTTTAGAACTTCCCTACTTATATTTCTACATTTAGACACATAGTTGTGGTATAGTTGCTTTCTTGCACAATCATAATAAATACTTTTTTAATTATTTTCTTGTGGTATTATAGAGAAAAAGACTGCTAGCCACTAGGTGCTGAATTCATATAATATGACTCACAAGAGGTATTTCGTAATAACGCGAATTGGGACGAGATCCACACTCTGTTTCAGAAGCAATGAGATAAGAGTTACAATAATCTGGGATGGAAAATTGTATAGGAACACACCATAAGGCTCTGCACAACTATATGACAAGGTAAAAAAAAAAAAAAACTATTCTAAGAAGCCTTTTTAAAACAAATTGCGCTCTGAAATTCTGTTCTCTTTTAGACTGTGATCTACATTTCAGTCTTTTAGGATGTGGGCAAAAGAAATATAAACTGGGGATAGTGAAAGCCTTATCTCATTGAGACCAGAAACTTGGATTTCTTTTTCATTCACCTAATGTATAAAAGATGCATTCTATTAAAAAAAAAAATGTATAAAAGATGCATAAGAATGCCTTCCTCTTCACCATGCATTAGAATGAATGTAACAATTCAGGTTGCCACAAAATCCATTAACTGGACAAAGAGGTTTTTTTTTTTTTTTTTGAAGGGTTGTACAAAGAGATAGTTATCACAGTCTGTCAGAACATATTAGCAAAACGGGTTCATTCTTTTGTCGCTTCCTCTTTCTATGGGAGATATGGAAAGAAAGAAACAAGTGGATCTTTTAAAAGTCCAAGAAATCTTTACAGGGGTTTGTTAACTGTATTAGAATTTAGAACAGTTATTGCTCTGTTGGCGTTGACAAAAAATGAATTAATGATTTATTTCTCTTGCTAGAAATAATGAAAAGAGCGATTTTTTATGTATTCCAGAAGACCACATATGGGTGCTCAATTAGTTTAGCACAGATATTTCTCTCCAGCATCTTGCTAAAGGAATCAGTGTCAGTGGTTCTATGATTTTTGTAAATCGTATATGGTCTTTGTTGATTTTAGTTATTCAGGGTTTTGTTCTTTTTTTGGATTAATTTATCTTTGGTTCTGGTTTTGCTTCCTATGCATCCCTTTCTTTATTATTAACATATAATTATTAAAAAAAAAATGTCAAAATCTGCAACCATGATGCCATGGTAAATTTCTACAAAATTCATTGACCTTTTGAGCAGATGGCTAAGGGTGGGAAATCCTAGAATCTTTTTCCTTTTAAATGTAAATTTGGACAGTAGATACAGGCTGCAGACTGCTAAGTTGTGTCTGCGGCCAATTCACACGGGTATCATGGGCATTAGAGTGGAGATGGGATCAATGGTGGAGCCCACTTGGGCAGCTTCTTATGATTATATTGCGAGCTACGTAGATTACTAGATCATTTATGGTTATAATATATATCATATATGGAGAATTTCTAAGAGAGAACTGGTTCCATATCAATTATCAAAACAAAGGAACTCCTCCTGGGCCCACCTATTGTAGGTCCAAACCATCACATAAACCCTTGGGGGAAGTGTTAAACAGTGAATCCATTGGGGGATGAGGGTACAGATTGATCATGGGTTTGTCCCACTGTTCGATATAGAAATGGTATTTATCAAGATGGGTTTTGTCATATCATCATCATCATCATCATTAAAGCCCTGTCCCAACCATGTTGGGTTTTGTCATATATTTATGTAAATCAAATCTATGCTTGAGCATGATTTGGTACAGGTGAGCCCCTTGATCCCTGCTTTCCTCTTTTAATGATTGTTCTAGTAAAGTTATCAATGCAAAAGAACTTTTCCCAAATTTAAATTATATTATATCTGTTTCATTCATCATGAAGTCTCATTTTATTGTATGCAGACGTATGTGGAAGATAAAGCGCAGGAATTGGAGATATCTGTGAAGAGCCTCAATGAAAAGTTATCTTCTGCCCTCTGTGAGTGTGATGCCAAAGATGGTCTTGTGATAAAACATATGAAGGTGGCAGAAGAAGCCCTTGCAGGTTCTTAGTTTTGATATTTTTTTGGGAGAACCTTTTAGAATGGGAATCTCTTGCTAAAATTGATGTAAATTATCATTTGACAAGAATTTTAGCGTAAATTCTTGACCAAGTTGTTATTTGCTGACTTGTGAAAAGCCTATTTTCCTGGGAGTAACTGCTAGTAATTTATTTTATGTAGGTTGGGAAAAGGCAGAAGCAGAAGCTGCATGTTTCAAGCAAGACTTAGATGATGCTTTGCGGCAGAGAGTAGCTGATGAAGAAAGGATAGCTCACTTGGATGCAGCCTTAAAGGAATGCATGCAGCAGCTACGCTTTGTCCGTGAAGAACAAGAGCAAAGGATTCATGATGCCATTCTGAAGACTTCAAAAGAATTTGATAAATTGCGTATAAATTTAGAGGACAAGTTAGCTGAAACAAGTAAGAGGCTTGCTAAATTAGGTGCCGACAATAGTCACCTAAATAAGCTTCTTCAGGTAAAAGAAAAAATTATAGAAGATTTAAAAGAGTGCAAGTCCCAGGTCGAAGCAGACTTTGATGCATTGAATGCGAGACTGGATTCCACAGAAAAGGAAAATGCTTCTCTGAAATACGAGGTCTGTATGCTTGAGAAGGAGCTTGAAATGAGGAATGAAGAGAGAGAATTTAACCGCAAATCAGTTGATGCATCTCACAAGCAACACCTAGAAAGCATGAAAAAAATTGCCAAGTTAGAAACAGAATGCCAGAGATTACGTCTCTTGGTTCGAAAGCGGTTGCCTGGCCCTGCTGCTCTGGCAAAAATGAGAAATGAAGTTGAAATCCTGGGAAGGGATGCTGCTGATACAAGAAGGAAAAGATTGAATTCTGCAATGGGAGGTCTGATAGTGAAGGATGCTATGTCAGAGTTGGACAATTGTCATGACTCTCCCAGGAAGAGTATCGATCGTCTGATTGAGCGGTTATGCTGCATGGAAGATGAAAACAAAATCCTGAAGGAAACATTAGCAAAGAAAAATAGCGAACTTCAATCTTCAAGGACCATGTGTGCACGTATGGCATCCAAATCATCACAACTTGAGGCACAACTTGCAGAATTGTCAAAAGGTCAAACCAGCTTAGAACTGGCAAAAAGTATGCCTGTGTCATGTGAGGTGGCTCTTGCTTCGATATCTGAGGATGGTGGCAATGAGGATGAAATTGGCTGTGCTGAATCTTGGGCTTCTGCTTTAATTTCAGAACTAGAGCATTTTAAAAATGGGAAACCAAAGGGTCAATCATGTAAAAGTTGTGCGCTATCAGACCTAAGTCTGATGGACGACTTTGTTGAAATGGAAAGATTAGCAATTGTTGCCTTGGATAAACCGGTTGACGGGACATGTATCTCATCAGATAAATACAATGCTTTGGTCCCTGTGGGAACTGATTCACAAGGATGTCTATCAGATGTCACAGGCAAGGAACTTGTTGCAATTGCAGACAATCAATCAGATCTTTCAAGCCGGGAAATGCACTCAAAATATCAAGGGGCTGAAAATTATCCTAGTTGGATTCAGGATATTTGGAGGGTAATCCTGCAGCAGAGTTCCATGTCACAGGTGAGCCTTGATGAAATTATTGAGGATGTTCGAATGGCGTTGAATAATATGAACCATTCAACCTGGGATGAAGTCAATGATGCAAGGAAAATTCCCAACACTTCCGGCTCTTCAGATCCTTCACAAATAAGTGGCTTCATCTCTTGGAAATCCTCGCAGATGTCTCCAGTTGCAGATTCATCAGACGTGGCACATGGTATGAACACACCCTCAATGGAGACAAGCAACAAGCAGTTCCATTCAAATCTAAATAAATCAATCTCTAAAATGATTGAACTTATTGAAGGCATTAAACCATCTTTATCAGATTATAGTAAACACAATTTCCTGTCTGAAATTGCTGGAAACTCTATGTTATATAAGGAGTCAGCAGCACTTACTGGCTACATGGTGCGTGTTTTCCAATGGAAAAGTTCTGAACTTAGTGGTGTTCTACAGAATTTTGTCCACATTTGTAATGATCTTTTACATGGAGAGGCTGATCTTGAAATTTTTGTGGGAGAACTGACGTCAACTTTGAACTGGATTATGAATCACTGCTTTTCCCTTCAAGACGTTTCAAGCATGAAAGATATGATCAAGAAACATTTTGAATGGGAGGACACATATAGTGAAAGTGAACATGAAGTTGGGATGAACGGTCCAAATTTAGAAACTGAAAAGTTTTATCTTTCTGAGGAATGCAAACATACAAATGAGGCATCAGCTCTGCCGTTATCTTCTTCAAATGGCCAAAGTTTTCTGCCTCAAATGGAGAAAAAAGTGGAGTTGAAACTGAAGGATGAAAATAGGAGATTAAAAGATGAGGTATCTATTTTGAAATCGTGGAAGAAAGATTTGGAAGAGAGGCTTCAATCAACCACTAACAAAAATGAGGCTTTGCTGATTCAGCTTCAGGAATCAGAACAAAGCATTGCAAGGTTACAAGTTGAGCTAGCGAAGTTAAAAGAATTGAAGGGTTTGATTGAGGATCAAATTGAAAATCACAAGCTAATGAATGAAGATCTTGATACCCAGCTAACAGTTGCCAGGGTTCAACTAAATGAGGCTCGCCAGAAGTTTTCATCTCTGGAAGTGGAGTTTGAGGACAAACATAACTGCTGTGAAGAACTAGAGGCAAAATGTCTTGAACTGCAACTCCAGTTGGAAAGGTATTTTGTGTTTCTGATTGTTCGTGTGTGTTGTCATTGTTTGACTTTTCTGGCATTTTTCTGAAAATGAACATTTTTTTTTTCATTGACAAAATAAATCTCATACTTTGTGATACAATTTGTGGTTTACAGCGTTGCAAACAATGCATCAAGTTACAATATGGATCAAGATCATAGCCAACTCAGAACTGTAAGTTGTCATGCATATTCCAGAAATTGCAATTAGATTGCATTTCTTAATGATGATGAACACATTCTATTAATGGTTACAAGAAAGTTGCTTATAGAAAAATTGATTACAAACTATTTTTTAAAATGTTTTTTAGTACAGTTTATGAACACCAGTTATACATGTTTCTGCTAGATGCATCTTGGTGTGCGGATCAAATTATTTTCTGGCACAAGCTTTGGTATTACCATGGAAAGAATTTGTGATGCTAGTTGTAGAATCAATATTTTATGCTCAACTTGCTTTTGCCTGCAACAGACCGCATGACACCACTCCAAGTGATGCGGTGGTAAATAATCTTCAATGAGGTTCGGTTGGGAACTTGAGTCCCCCTTGATGGTAGAGCTCATAGGGAGGGAGGAGTTACCTTAAGGGTAACTTCTTTTTTCCAAACATAATGGAGTTTTTGTCCAAAGGGTAGTCCATGGAATTGAGTGTGCACAAATTATGATGAAACTCATCATCTTGCAACTATGTAGCAACCCTTGCATGACGGTACATTGTTTGTTACAATCTTGGGAGGACATCATTAACCAACTGCCACATTTATTAAACTTTGGTCACTTCTTTAACATGGGGCTCGGTTTTTCTATGAATGGGCCCACTACAACCTCCACATGGCAAGAAGTGTCATATAATGGCAATTTCCTTGGTTGAGGACATGGGATAGGCCAAGTTCATCCAGGCTGTCACAACTTTCATCACAATCTTTCTCAGCATGACCTTCCACAACTTGCTACTCAGCCCGCTCTACAGCCTTGTCATCATTTGTTGTCCAATGTCATCAGTCTATGACAAAATTGAATTATTTCCTCTCCTGGTACCTCTTAGTTCTCTATGTCCTGACAATAGGTCTCATAAAAGGCAAATGATTCTATTATAATCTTATTCATCTTATAAACAACCCATAGTTTCCAAGTTCCATTTTGATCAAGGCACGTGAGCATTGTGAGGTGGTGTGGTTCTCTGGTAGATACTGCGGGATAGTCCTTGCAAAAGTGGGAAGTTTGGATGGTCATTTGTTACATGAATGGGGTTTCAAAGTTGTTAGAGATATTAGGAATAGGTTGGAGTGGACAAGATTTAGGTTTTTGAATGAAGTTTTCAAACAAGTAATTTCTTATCCTATTCTTATTCTTGTATAAATTGAGATGTTTTCTCGTAAAAAAAAAAGCTACAATGAATTCTATGCAAAGTAGTCGTTTAAAAGTTATCATGGCATCAGAGTCATGGCCTGGTAGCAGTTTTGCTCTCAGGCCAACCATGGTCCTGCCTCTTATGTTTCTACAATGATTCCAGTGTCATTTTTCCCCTCTTCAATAAAAATCAACCTCCCTTATCTCATTGTTTTCATCAAGTTGCACAATTGAAAGCTTCTTGAAGAGATCACGAGAAATTTGATTAAGTGGACAACTGGCACCAATAGACTCAAAAGGAGTGGGATGTGACAGTGATGGACTCTATAGACAAACTTTGATCACTAGCAAGTAGCAAAGCACGGTAATCGATTCTACCAGTATCTGCTGTTTATTTTAGAGATCAAGGATTTATTCTTTCTTTTTTTTTCACCAATTGCCCGACCTTTTATATGAAAGGACCGTGCGATTGTGGGAGAGTGTTTTGAGATATTAGAAATAGGTTAGACCTATGATACCTGGATACTTGTGCAAGCCCAACATATCTGTATCAGACCGATACAATACTTGTATTGGTACCTGATACTGCATCGATATTTTTAGAGAACACGTTTAACATATCCTACTTATAAAGTCCTTTATTTCATATAGTTTTTTTTTTACCATAAAAAATGCTAGAAAGGGACGAAAACAATGATAATTTCATTAATTCAAAAGTGATCTAAAGAAAAAATTAGGGTATCCGTATCCGTGTCTTAGATTTTCAAAAGTGAGGAGTCGCATCTCTATTCCCCATATCAGTGTCCGTATCCATAGCCGTATCTAGGCATCATAGGGTTAGATGCTAGGTTGGAGAGGATAAGCTTTAGGTTTTTTAATGAAGATTTCAAACAAGTGACTCCTTATCCTATTCATTCTTTTTCTTGTAAAAATTGAGATGTGAAAGCTATGGTGATTTTATCCCAGATGTGGTGTCTGCTGAAATTCTTCATGGTATCAAAACAAATGAAGGACATAAAATATTTATGACAAGGATATAAACCGAACAAAATGATAAAGAATATTTTTCTCGTAAAGAAATCTTTGTGGCAGCCTGTGCAAGACACTTTGGGAATGGTTAAATGATAATGAAAGTAGCTATAAAGTTGGTAATCTTTAATTCATGTCACCTCTTTCTAGAATAAAAAGATACCCTTAAACCTTGGATTATAGTGGGAATTACCTATTTCACTTTTGATTTTAGTGACACATAAGTCCTCCACCATTTGCATTTCCGATGCACTGCCATTTCTTATCAGAACATTTAATAACAATATAACACATATCATTTTATCTTGTGCACTCGCAAAAGACATGGGCCTAAAAATTCATCAATATGGACCGACTCCATAGCCCGAATTTCGGACTGATCCCATGTGGAGTCCCACGTGGCGCTGAGGTGGACCGCACCGTGTATTCAACTTTTCATATGCGCGGGAGAAAGGAAAAAAAAAGGGAAATCGGTCTCTACCCACGGAAATTCCCTAAACCCTCCTGCCTCTCTCTCTCAGAGTAACATCATCTGCAGACAGAAAGTAACAGACGCGAGCTATGAGAACAAGGATTTCTTGCCATCTTTTCTCATCTTTCTTCAAATCTCTCATTCCCATGAAAAAGATCTTCTTTTTCCATGTAGTAGCCCTTACACCATAGCTCTCATCCACAATCATCTCTCTCTTCCCTTCACCCATTTCAGCACAATCCCCAATAGACCCATGAGAGGTGAAAGAAGAAGAGACGACCCATCAGATAATCGCTTCATTTGCAGACACGACAACGATGAAAATGATAGAAACACCCAAAAGAATGCATCTTCTCAATTCCTCAAGAGACCCATGAGAGGAGGAGAGAGAAGAGAAGACCCATCTGAAGATCGCTTCCTTCGCAAATTTGACCTCCGGGACGATGATGATGATGACAATGAAAATTCGAGAAATACCCACAGAAATGCATCTGCTCAATTCCTCAAGAGACCCATGAGAGGAGAGAAAAGAGGTGGATTATCAGAGGACCGTTCCCCTCGCAAGTTTGATCTTCGCGACGAAGATGGTGATGTTGACGACCAAAATATGAGAAATGCCCAGAAAAACCCACCTCTTCAATTCATGAAGAGACCCTTGAGAGGAGAGAAAAGAGATGATTTTAACCACCTTAAGAAGTTTGATTTTGGTGATGAAGACGATGGTGTCAAAAAGGCGAGAAAAACCCAGCAGGGGTTTTCCGCCCATTTGCCAAAAGAAACAGTAAGAGGAGAAAAAGAGGAGGAAATTGAATCTGATGATCTATTCAATGAGAAGTTGTTCAAGCTAGACGATGATGTTGAAGATCAAAATATTGAAGAACCAGAGAGAAATAATCTCCAATACTAGATGGAGAACAGACCCATGAAGGAAGATAATAGAGGTGCAAAAAGTCTATATGGACCGACTCCAAAACCAGAGAGAGAGAGAGGCAGGAGGGTTTAGGACATTTCCGTGGGTAGAGACTGATTTCTCTCTGTTTTTTTTTTTTTTCTTTCTCCCGTGCATATGAAAAATTGAATACACTGTGCGGTCCACCTCAGCGCCATGTGGAGTTATCGGTCTGAAATTCGGGCTATGGAGTCGGTTCATATAGACTTTTTGAAAATTCATTGGAAACACCTTGATCTCTTGGTTTTGCCCTAGGATTGTGTAGTTTATATAGTTGGTTCTTATCAAATTAACATCATGGGGATTGCAGATTTAGGAAGAAGTTCATAGCCACATTAGCCTCATTTTAATCATGAGAATATGAGGCTTTGTTTCAGGCATTTTATAAGGGGAACCATGGAGAAACAACAGTGAAGTAACGACAATATATGATGATGCTGAGAAGTCTTCAATCCAATAATTCTAGTACTCTAGAACATCATGAATACAAGTTTATCAGGGATGTTGTCACTTCTTTATTCAGCTAATTCATTTCATGCCAGATTATCTTTTCCAGTTGAATTTAACTTTTTGTGATGTTTCTTACTGAGAATTTGAAATTATTTCTCCACAATATGTTGGACTTGGGTTTCTGATCTCATTGGACTCTTTCATCACTTGTTCTTGTAGGCATATTTATATTTAGGGAAAGTAGGAGATGAACTAATGATTCTCCTACCTGTGTGACCTTGGTACTTCAATATTTCATGTTGTATCGTATCTGATATTTTTCATTTTTTATGTGTAAAATTCATGTCCTGCTTTATCCTTCTTGTATCTCTACTATATCCATCTTGAATGCTTAATGGCTTCCTCCAACCACGAAGATTTTTTTTTTTTCAGCATCAGACAGTTCTTACAGCTGAGGTGGTTTATCTTCTTCACAAAAGCGACTTGATGAACCACATAGTGCAACATATCATTATACTTTTCCTCATTGGCACTTCATGTTTAGATTACATGCGAATTTTTGAACTATGATTATAAATTGTAAGTGTGTACTGCAGGATTGGGAGCTTTCAGTAGCTTCAGAAAAGCTGGCAGAGTGCCAAGAAACCATCCTGAATTTGGGAAAACAGTTGAAGGCCTTGGCTTCACCTAGGGATGCTGCTCTCTTGGACAAGGTGATCACCACACCGGTCCCTGCCAAGATCAACCACCGCACTTCCCTACTAGATCAGATGCTAGCTGAGGATGATTCCAAAGCCGAGGAGCTCAAGTCCCCAAAGACAAAAGAAATAATATGCACTGGAGACCCACTGCAACCCAATAATTCCAATGCTGGTTTCTTGTATGGTCGAAATGTCTCTTTCCAAAACGATAATAATACTGCAATGACTGTTTTTCAGGCTTCCCCTGTTAGTACTTCTGGAAGGTTTAACGGAACGAAACACAATACTGAGGCTCCTGTAGGATCTCTTGCCATAGTTCCCAAGAGACAAAAAAGTGGTGGCATTGGCCTGTGGAGGAAGCTTCTAATGAGAAAGAAAGCAAGCAGCAAGAAAGTGCCCCTTGCCATTGGGGCCTAGCCACCAAGTGTTCTGAAATAAAGAAGTGTAGTGGTTGCTTTAGTTACTGTTTGAAGGGTTAAGAGGAATGTTTAATGCTTCTTGTCTGTGCTTATATGTTGATAGAGTGAGAATTTCAAGTGGTAATAAGGGCGATGGTTTTCTATGTAATGTAACTAATTGTATGTACATATATGTTTGGAGAGGACACTGAAATCTACGCTATTTTGTTTGAAGAGGAATGCTATTTATCTGTGTAGCTAGTAAAGATGGTAGCTTTTAGGCCAACTGAAAGAAGACAAGTAAGAATGCAGCGTCTGAAACTCGGACCAGGCTGACAAGTTAAAAGGAACAACATCTGAATCTAGCACCGGCCCTTCACTTCATGTCAGCTTCTTCATGCACAAGACCAAGTGAAACGCCATTTGAGAGGGTTTGGGCTTACGGTTGTGACTTGCGATGGAAATCTTTGACCATTTAAGATGCAGAGGGTGGTACCAATGTAGGATCTTACACCCCCATTGACATACTACTTATCCCAAAACCAATTGATGATAGGAAATGACACAACAATAGTTTTATGGTGAGGGTGAGGGTGAGGGCTTGACCACGATTATGACCGTTCCGGAGCGAGGGTGGACGTTGACCTCAATAACCAATCCTTGAACCCTAGACCTCTTGCACAGACCATGCAACCATTGAGACGTAAGAAAGATTGGTTCTCTTAGGGACTATTTGTTTGAATAGATTACATAAGAATTAAATACATTAGAATTCATGTCTTTCAAATAGTTAAAAATGAAGATCAAAGGTGGAAATTAAAAAAATGAGGATCTATTCCTTATGGAAAGTGAATCAAAATGGAGGATGAGAAATGAATACCCAACTATCACCGTTGTAATCTAGGTCCTATGAAAGTTGAAGTTGCATCCACATTATTACCTTAGTCTTTTACTAGGGGTGCTTATGGGCTGGGCCAGCCCAATCCAGGCCTATCAAGCTTTGGGCTGGGCTTGGATTAATGATGGAAAGCCCATAGCCTGGCCCCACTTGTGTAAGAAATGCATGTAATTTAATTTAGTTAGTGCTTTAATACCCATAAAAGTGATGAAAAACCCGGTTCAGTCCTGCCCTATTGATTAAATGGGCGGGCTCGGCCCTAACTTGTATGGCCCGTGTTCAACCTGGGCCAGTGTTTCGAAAGCTGGGCTGGGCCTGGATTTGCCCCTTAATACCCCTATCTTTCAGTTTCACCCTTGTGTTGTTGGCGCCTCACCTTTTTAATTATCTTAAAGATGATCTCATTTGTCTATGACTTCTTATGTATTCTATGTGGTGTCGTCTTGACAATGCTCTTCAAAGATTCTTATATACAAGAATCTTTAATACAGGCACAGGTTGTGCTCAAGTGCAGACCTTCTGTCCGAACACCCTCATGGGGCCCACCTGAGGCCATGTCACTCATGCAGGTGTGGGAGCGAAAGATATGAATGGGATCTACAAGTATGTAAAATCTTAACTCATTTAGATCATGCTAACCCCTTCATCTATGGCCCTCAAATTTAATGGTTTTATAGCCCATAGAGATCAGTCCAGCCCAAAGGGCTGGGACACCCTCCGTTCTAAAAAAAAAAAAGTCTTGTTTCCTTAAAGGAGCCTTGGTTTTCTATTCTTCTGAATGTGTAATCTTCAAATTCCTTTGTTCGTGATCATCAAAATCAAAGAAACAGAAATTTTGTATATTCAAATATATTGATCAGCTAATTGGATTTAATAATAATAATAATAACAACATAGCTATCATGAAAGAGAAGTAAAACTGAATCTTGGATACAAGTGGGCTGCTGGGCTGCCTAGGATGGGTTATGGGACTAGAACTTGCTCCTCATTCTGGATCACAAACCCTGCCCGACTTTACATATGGTGGTCTTTCCAGATCCTGGTTTTGATTTTTTTTTTTTTTTTAAATCTGCTAAGCCTCACCCAAATCAAAGCCCAGGCCCGTTTATGGTTGAACAGTTATTTTGGTAAAAATGCTTGCTCAATTAACCAAAGTTATCGTAGGGCTTCGGTTTGTAATTCTGGCTCGATAACTAGAAGGTTCAGGTATAGGCTAACCTAGCCCAGACCCATAACCCAAGCATACCTCTTAGCTGAATTAAATCGATTGCTAATTAATATAAGGCTGCTAAGAAGTGCTAATACACACGGATGTTGTAAAGCATCATAGGACTTTGATATGTATGACTTTTCTATATATGAACTGGAGAATAATATAAGTACTTTCTAATGATAAAGGTAGCTCTAATGTCTAAGGATCTTGCAATGGCCAAGAAATGGACACGCGAATAGGAGAATATATCAACTGGTCGCTTGATGAGGCACCTCCCTTCAACAGAAACAATTAAGGATCTAATGATGAGAGACTCTTGGGATGTGTGTGGGTGAGTACTTGCCTTAAAAAAATAGATATGAGAGATGAACAGTGACGTAATAAGATCCCTCTCAGTTTCTAGATTCTTGGGACATCCCCATCCAAGTTAGTTCTCTGTAATTATCAACATTGACACTTAGTTTTCAAGCACTTATACTCCACCAGTAACAATCACCATTTTTAGTTTCTCTCTCTCTCCCCCCTTCTCTCTCCCCCCTAATTAAGAAAAAGGTGGTGTTGTTATCATTTGTAATTGTGTCACTCTTAGCTGGTGGACAAGCCATACCCTAGGAGTATGGTTGCTGTCTCATCAGGCCAAACGAGTCAAAATGCTATGGGATCACCCAACATATCATGGGGTTAACAAGAGGTCTGCCTCAGCTCGACCAACTATTATGCTCTACTTTCAAGGATTACATTTACTGTCTAGGGAGAACAAGGATATCAGTACATCACACCCCTCACAAAGGACAGATATCAAGGACCTGTTATTGCCAACATAATAAAGTCTTTTCCAGAATTCTGCTAAAAATCAGGCCCTAAGACCTCTTTCATGAAGAGAAGCACTATACCATTATGTTAGTCACTAACAATTATTCTGGTTCCCAGTTGAATTTTTTAGGTTTAGAGGGCATTAATTTGTTTAGGGGGATTTCTAATGGAAATTTTCCATGTATTGTTAGATATTATTATATTTTGCTTTCGGTGTAGCATTTGGAATTTTCTCTTGGAATAGCTAAAAAATTTAGCCATTTGAAATGTCACTTTTGACTACAAAATTCTCACTACTCCATGTATGTTGGGTTATACTTGAGTATTTAGAAATTGAGCTAGAGAAAACATTTGTAGAATTTGTAATTTGCTTTAAAGAAATTCTCTAAATCCCACCAAACAACCGTGCCCTTAAATTGTTACTTCCATCCAGGATAATTTCCCATGCATGTAAATAGATGGTGATTTCCAACCTAAATTGTGACAATCCAAGCAAACCATCCATGAGAACTATATAGAACCTGCTATCCGATTCTCCCGAATTAAGTCACCTAACCCTACTTGGACCAGGCAAAAGCACCATCACACAGTAGGTACTGTTAACAACTTAAAAACTCTTTATGGTTTAATCATAACTGGGAGACTAATGGCACTACCAAGTCATGGTTTCAATATACCTATGGTGAAACTAGCATCAATTTTTCACCCCACTTGATATAATGCTTAATGACATGCTAAACTAAAGCCATGGATTATGTTCATCTGAATGAAATGACTATGACATACTCCTGATCCACGTCAAGCACTTCCCACGCCTAGTCCCCCCACATGAGGAGATTGCATCCAGGTGGGCCCCATACGGAGGAGAGAGTAAAACTCCTATCATCTGGGTCCCATCAGACCCTCTCTCACTGTATTCCTCTAACCAACTTGATGGAGGAATCACCCAAAGTCCCAAACTGTGAAAAAAAAAAAAAAAATGACGAAGACATGGGAGATGACAAATGACAGAAGTTTAGAGGGGAAGAGAGGAAGGAATGAGCTTTTAACGTGGTGGATGAGGACATTTCCTTAAAAAGGGAAAAGTAGCTTTTGGTGCCCCGAACAACTCCTGACAAAGTAAAACACTGAATTGTGCTGTGATGAAGGCCAGATTTGGAAAGTAGATGGTTGTCTCTTGGGTGGGGTCCATTAAATTCCAAAGCCAAGGAGATGGGACAGCCACGCAGCAATGGGATGGGAAAGTTGAAGCATAAAAATGCCTCCTTTCTTTTTACTTGTATTGGAGTCTACTATTCATTTCCCATCAATCCTTGTACACCCCCACTAAATCCTCTTCTTATCAGCTCATTGGAGAAAATATGAAAATGCACACAAAAGACTTGGCTGTGGACTTTCTCTTCTTCTTTCTATATTTCTTTCTTCTCTCTCACATATGCTCAGCTTGACACTTGACAGTCTGGTGGACCACACTATTTATTGATATAATGTTCCCCCCCTTACTATATATAAGTAGCTGTGTACGTCACTCTACACTGTTGATTTGTGCCATAGATTGGCCATAGTCTGAATATAAATAGATGGATCAATTAGATAACATTACTACTTAATTTATGGACAATACCTTGTATGATATAATTCTTCGCTGTCATTTTAAAAGGCATATTAAGGAAAGTGCTATCTTAATGAAGAAGACCCTGAATAGGTAAGTAGGTGGAGTAAGGCTATCTAATAATATATTATCTATAGCATGGTCGTTTGGTCTCAACCACATAACCCTAAGTAGATAAGTAGATGGAGCGAAGCTATCTAATAAAATACCATGGTAGTTCAATCTCAATCAAATAAGGATAAGGGGTGGACTCAAAACCAGCATGATCAAGTTATCCTAACGTACTATGTTAAAATCTCCTAGTTTAATTAATGGCTTTTCTTGATGTAAATTTCTAGCTATGAGATCTAGAAACGACAATTGTCATATATTAGCGTGAAGTAATCACCTGAGCTAATTGACGAGGGGTAAGTGTTTGTGAAGGGATTGTTGATAATACGTGGCGGCCATTTTTAAAAAATACTACATTAATTATGGTGAATGAGTTTTGTTGTAAGAACAGATATAGTAAAACATTTAAATCGGGAAATATTATAAAGTTTCTTACACAACTACCACGAAAATCTCTTCTTGATAGGATTTTTGGTTTTCAAATATCGAAGATATTTATGAAACTGGAAGCATTATGTAACTGGAAAAAAAGTTACTAGTGCTGGTAGAGAAAATTAAGCCCAAGCAACATGAGTTGGGAGAGAATAGAGAGAGAATGTGTGGGGATGCATATGTCATGTGGTCCATGAATATTTACTACTAGGTGAGGCAGCGGGGCCAAGTGTTTGGCTTTTATGGTTAAACACCAAAATGAAGAGCATGTACCTAAACATCTCTCAGATACTCGTATCCACCTATTGTTTCCCTCATTAAATACCACCTAACCCCTCACCCCAAACCCAAGCCTAGACCCTAAGCCATTGATTAAAATCAATGCCCTCATTGGCAGCAGTAGAATGAGGGCAGCTATCTATAATGTCATGATGTATGGGGAAAGCTAGAAATCACTCCGAACAACTCCTTCCCAAAGTAAAGTCAAAAGTAAAGTGGAGAGAGAGGTGGCAGTCCGCTATTTCATCATGTGGACTAGAGGGCATTGATTGGTTTATGCAATGTTTCCAACTCGTTCGAGTTTGGTAGGACCTACACGCTCCCAAATGGCAAAAGCTATTATTCTCATTATGTGGTGCTATTTTGCCGATGCAATCTTACATCATTGAACCTTCATTCACCGTTGAATTATTGAATCTCAAAAAGATCTACACCATCAAACTTTAATGCCTGTAAATCAAGGGCTAGGATTGAGGCTGATTTTTTTTTTTTTTTTTATTCTCCTTGTCATAAGGAGACTTTTCTATCTGCCCTTCTCCCATCCATAGACCAGAGACATGCATGTAAATCAAAGGCTAGGATTGAGGCTGATTTTTTTTTTTTTATTCTCCTTGTCATAAGGAGACTTTTCTATCTGCCCTTCTCCCACCCATAGACCAGAGACATGCATATAAGTGGGTCTCACTAGCTGGACTGCATGTACTTAAAATGCAGTTTGCTGAGTGAGTTTGGGCTGTTTGTGCAAAACCAAGCGCATAAATCCATCAAAAGGGCCCACTTGTAAAATTCATACAGCCCTAATTTAGTTTCGGCGTGTTTAGAGTAGCAGATAAAATGTGTCTTGACCCTAATGTGGTGTTTAACACGTGATTTATTCCCTTTAATTTTGTATGTTTTTTAATTTTAGGATTCACATGTGATCGAATGGGGTAGGAATACTGAAGTGAAAGTTGAACTCGGAGGGCAATTTTATTAAGAGAATGTGAACTCAAGGGGGCTAATTTAAGGCACTCATCTGGAAAAGGGTGGAATGTGGAGGGGTGGTGGGTGCATTTTAAACCCTGATATGACTAACAAATGATTTTTAAGACCCTAAATCAGCACACTGATTTACCATCAATAAGTGTGGGTACTATTTATGTGATCCCCCTCTACTAGTGTCAACTTACTGAGGTTCATTAATCAATATATATATATATATATATATATGCAGGACTGTTGGTGGGTGATGTTGTTCCTCAAATCAATATCAATCACCACTTTGCGAACAGTTAGAAGGTGCCCCTAATTTGCAGGTTGGGCATCTGTTCCTTTTCAATATATCATTTACCCTTCCAGTCCATTCTTCACCTATGTGGGCCACCTAGGTCTCCCACTTAGGCAGGAGAGAAATCACTTTGACAAAGTTCTTAGAAGATCCAGTCTTCATGTTGCTTGTATGGGGTTTGGCACCAAACCGAACATATGAACAGTTCTTTTAATGGACAGCTCTTATCCATCTTATGGTTGGGTAACTATCAAAATCAATGGCCCGAGAATAGATGAAAGTTGTTAAAAAGGGTCATGTGCGGCAGGGTCCTACAGCTTGCGGGGTTCCTAGGTTTCCAGCATATCTAGATCTTGAGAGAGATGACTATTTCAAAATGAATTTGAGTGATGTGATGGAGTTAATTAGACATCACCATCGGGATCAGATAATCATAGATGTAGATGAATCAGAGTTGGCAAAAGAAAAAAAAATCACAGAAAGTGGCAAAAGTGGTGGCCACAAGGCATCTGCGTTTGGCATATGCAATGCAAGAAACCACGTGCCATTCTAATAAAGGTCAGCACTTTTACAGAAGAGAAGTATCAGTAGAACTCCCTTGGCATGCCCCCTAATTCTTATATTGAATTTCGGAAAGCATGTATGTGTGGTACAAGTTTGTCAACAAAGAATTTCTGGAATGAAAAGCCCGACTTGGAAAAGAAGAACAACTTTCTTGATAGGGCATGTCCCATTAGCAAAAAGAAAATGTTTACTAAAAATAGGGGTGTACAAAAATTCCGCCGATCCGTCGAACCGATCCAATTCGTTCTGCGGCTTTTTAATAGAACCGAAGGTAAACGGATTGGTGACAGATTAAAAACCTTGTAATCCATTAACAACGGATCGGTGATGGATTTCACTCCCAGTTCGCAAATTCAATCTGATCTAATCCGTTGACATTAAATACAAATAAAAAAACTTAAATGGTCTAAAAATAAATTAAGAGATCTAAATATAAAAGAAGAAATGAAACCCTAGACCAAATTTCACTATAGCCTTGAGTGCATGCTTTTTAAATTTTCTTACATATTAGATTTAACGAATTGAGCGGATTAAACCGATCCGATCCGGTCCTCCACGGATTGGTGACGGATTTGGCCTAATCCACACCAATCCAATTCATGTACACCCCTAACTAGAAGGTCGTCAATTATAGATGTGAAGTAAAATCAATGATTTGTTTGGGCAACCGTAAAAATAGCTCACGTGTGCGAGATTTGTTGGGTATCATGCCCCTACGCTATGGTAACAAATAATAATAATAAACAGAGTCATGCCGGGTGGAAACGTATGTAAAATGATTCATTGGGCTTAGCCAAAAAGAAAAAGAAAAAGAAAAAAAAAAAGGGAATGATTCACTGGAAATTTTGAGGGTCAGAATCTAAAGCAAATGCTGGCGCCACCTGCATGGTACGATGAGTCAGAATAGCTTGGTTTGGTATGTGGGGAACTGACATAGCAGACTTGGTTTTTATAAAGTAGCCATGTGCACAAGAGAGGCGCTATGATCAGTCTATCTATCCATCTCTGCAAAGCAATCTACTTGGGCATAACTGGAGTGGCAAAATGATGAAAGAGAGAGGAGAAATGTGGTGGTCTATGTTTTCAATACATAGATGTAAATTGTAAAACCTCTTTACTGAATGTGTAGGATTTAAGGAAGCTACTGCTACCACTCTATTACCGACTGAAGCCAAAGGCATGCATGCAGAGATGGGCCCCACGTTACTGTAAGTCTGCACCCTCACCCACATGATCAAGTTCAGTACGGTGGAGCTCTATAGGAATTCCTATCTTCCAAATTTCCTGTTCGTCTTAACGTGGTGAATCAGGACCACTCACCCAGCAGACGTATATAAGCCATACAGCTAAAAAAACAAAAGTGATCCTGATGATTTTGAGCCTTCTGGCAGCACAAGACATAGGGACGGATATTTAATTACAAAGAGCTTTAATATTGTTGCATTCTTCAATTCCAGGTTAACTGGATCGGTTCATTGAGTCGACCATTATTTAGACCTAGGGTTCGTGTTTGAGTTATTTGTATCTTTGAACTTAAAGAAGGATATGTATATATTATATCATATATGGATGTAATTTATAACTCTTAACTCTTGAAAGAAAAAGGAAAAAAAAAAGAAGAAGAATATACTTTTCCCTAGAACTAGGTACACTATCAAACTACATAACTTGACATGTTTTTTATTTTGTGGGATTTGCTTGATTAGATCTGCATTTGCATCATGTTTGTATATAGATCTCAAGTTTCCGCTGCACGCAAAAATTTGTGATTGCTTGGGTTTTTCATGTGACCTTTGTCGAGGTTGACGTCCACCATTGCTTTTGAGTTGTCATAATTGTGGTCGAGCCCTCGCCTTCACCATAAAACTATTGTTGTGTCGTTCCCTATCACCAATTGGTTTATGGATAAGTGGTAGCTCAATAGGTTGTAAGATCCTACAAGTAGTATCAAAGCACATTGAAGGACTAAGGTCACTATAATTTTTATAACGAAAAATGAAGTATGAAAGAAAAATGCGGAGAGGAATCAAAATTTAGATATTAAATAGAAAAACAAAAGATTAAGGGTCCAGTTTATTTAGTTGATATTGGTATCTAAGAGTTTTAAGTAATTCTTCTCCCATCGAAGGGGCTAAAATTGAACATTTAAACATGAAAATCACAAGCATATATTAAATAGTCTCTCCTTTGGTAAGAAAAATAATTACCTTGGCATTACCCCTAGCAAATGAAACAACATCTACAATATATCCTTCACTCTACACTTCAGTTCAGATCCTCCATTGCACCTATTACATGGTACCGTGTAACACTGTTTCTAGAATTCCATCGCAGGGCTCACCTAGAGATCATCCCAACCACTCAAGTTGAGTTTTATATCCTCCAATCATACAGCTCAAGTAACATCTTGAAAGGAGTGGGACCCATCGTCTGATCAAACACCATGATGGAAACGTGATTCGCACCACATCAACAGTTATGCCACATCAATGCCTAATCACATTTCCATATGTCGCTCAATTGGACAATGGGGGCCATTCCATTCGACATGATGTTTGAATTGAATGATTGGAGGGGATGGAATTCAACTTGAACGGTCTGGATGACCTCTAAGTGGGCCTCACAATGAAGTTCCATAAAAAGTATTATGCGGTACCGTGTAATAGCTGCGACAGATCAAGTATCCATGGTCACCTCAAGAATTTCTGTTTCTTGTAACTCTACCATGAATTCTTTTAGGATTAAATACCAAGCAGATGGACCTTACAAAATCTAACAATAATTGAAAATATCGGTTGTAAATGTGCAAACATGATCCAAAAAATCTGAATATGGATGGAGCTGTGTGGTTTTACATTTACTTTAAAAAATAAGAAGATGAAGATAATAGTCTACATCAGCCATCTTTGGCAATATGTATTAGCCGATGAAGACCATTATCTACTTCTGGGATATTTAAAGCAAAATCGTGTGAGAAAAAAGTTGTCTGGATGATGATTTGAACACCCAAGTGAAATGATATTTTTACAAAAAAAACAAAAAAAAGTGAAATGATATTTGTATTCCAGTTCACACTACTGAAAGGGCAACCAGGTCGGCGTTAGAAATGGGAAGAGAGTAAGTGGAGGTAATGAGAGAGAGGACTCTCTCTTTCTCTCTCCGCTGTCGAAGGGAAACAAAAGACTCGCTGTCAGTCAGATGACGATAGCGATCTATCGCTGACTTTGGAACTTCTTCGTGACAAGCACCAGCTTTTCTATTTTGAGAGATTTCCCTGTATTTTCTAACCTAACCTTTCTTTCTCTGTCCCGAAAGCAAATACCATTTTCAGTCTTCTGTAAAAATGGAAAGAATGCCCAAGAAAACAAGGAGCTGGAAATATGAACTGAAAGCCACTGCTTGTGGTTGTAACTATATTTCCTTTTTAACCATGCATGTTATGATGAGTGTGTGTGAATTCCTAAGTCCTAACACATGGGTTCATTCTGAGGGAGGATCCAAGCGGTCCACGGTTCCTTTGGTGGGTCCTCCGTGATTGAATGCTCGTATCATCACACTCAAACCATGGAGCTATATAGGCCCGTCAAATCTAAATTCTAATGTCATCTAGCACTCATTTTCATTAGAGAAATTGCGGCTGATTGACTTCGTTGTTGCGATATTACGTACTTATATTGATTGATGGGATAATAACTAAGATGATAATTATGTTAGACATGAGTGGTCCTCATGATCACATGTACAATACTGTTGGGACTTGCGACCCACGGTTTGAGCCCACTAATTTAGTTACTTTCCCCTTTTGGTTTTTTGTTTTACTAAATTTATTTTGGATTCAGTTTTAGTAAGCCCAAATCAAATAGGACTCTTTTTCGCTAATTTGAGGAAATTAAGGAAACTTACTTTTATTAGATTTCTTTGATGGTAAGAAATCTCTCTAGGGCTTATCTATATCTATGGTTTTTTGGTCCTCTCTCTTAACCTACTAGATCTAAAAAGTAACCATCGACTTCACGCATATTAGAGTGGGTGATAAAAGAGATAGGAAAAAACCCAATTTTAGAAAAGGAATTCCACTCATCATCTCGATTATGACGCAATATACGCTTTTTATTAATTGAGATTATTCATTATTTATTCATAGATCAAGATCCATAGGTTTGATTTGCATCACAAACCATATCAGAACTTACAGATTATAATGATTGTGGAGAGTTTTCTCTTGTTTTCATCATCTATTTTCAGGAGCGATTTTCTCCTATGGCATGATAAGAGTTGCGGTGTGTGAAATTTATTGCCTGCCTTCAATGTGGAGGGTCCATTCTGCATGAAAGGTGGGGACGCACTTTTGTGCACAGCAACTCCTGCGGGAGTTCAGCAGTTGAAAATTCTGCCTATTTTCAATACATCCTAATGACCATTAAGAGATATATAAGCCCTACTAGAGATCTCAACCTTTAATAGAGATTGGTATGGGTTTTCATAATCTATTTTCTCTGCTCTATAGCACCGAATTTTCTCCTGGGTGAGTGCGAGTCCACATGGCATGCACCTTGTGAGATTTCATCCCTGTGGTTCATGCGAGTCTGCGCAGGGCAATCCGTGGGGACTTTCGTAGGAGAAAATTGCCCCTGAAATGTCATAGAGAGAATTGGAATTTCTCATGCACAAGCGATTGTGCAGAAGAAGATGATGATGATGAGATCAGAGGTAAATAAGAAATGATGGTGACAGTGAGATGAGATGGAAATAAAAGAAAATATCAATATAAAACATTTTGCTAACTGGGGCTATGACCCCAATATTCAGAGGATTCTCCGGTCAACAAAATTGCACCCCTAAATAATTGAGTTTGGATTAAAGTAAGACTACCAATCAAGGGATGCCAAATTAGAAAACAAGTGATTTTCAAAATATAAGACTCTTTTTTAAAAGGGAAAATTAAGGAATTTAAAAGCATATGTTGACTTATGTAGTAGTACCTCATGATTGCAAGTCTCGCCCATATGCCCCTATATTCTGTTGTGTTTGGATGTATGGTGAATTAAAGTGAAGTGATGTAAAGCATCAAATCAAGAGAGAATAAAATATAAGGGATTATGATGGTATTTTATTTTTAGTCTTTTGGTATGAAACGTTTTTTATTTTTTATATATTAAAGTGGAGCTTTTTCGTCTTTTAGTGGAGAAAGGGGATTGTTTTTTTAACTTTTTTTTTTGAAAAAGATGGAGAAAATTTTAAAATTGTGTAATTTTGATATAACTCATTGTCTTTTCTTGTACTGATAACGGAGACTTTATCTCATCTCACTTCACTTCACCACACATGCAAACACACCCGAATTTCCTATTGCTTTGATTATCAAAGTAGACAAGAAAAAACTTACACGGGTTACTGAAGTGGAGTGCCCTGGAACTTTTTACAGCATAGGAAAATATCACAAATTGTTAAACTTTGTCTTTTTCAACTTTTTATACTTTTTATTTCAGGTATGACTTTCCTCCATTACTTTCATAGATACAATCATAAACCACACCCCCCCCCCCCCCCCCCCCCCTCTCGCTCTCTCACTCTCACCAGGAAACGAATGTGTAAAACTGTAAAAACACAGATAGATAGACAGAAAGATTGAAATGAGAGGGAAGCCTTAGATCCGATGACCAAATAAGGTACGCCTGTTCTTTTCAGAATTCAGAGGAACTGAATAGATTACACAGGCATCTCTCTCTACGCAAGCACGAAAGTAAGGAGGACGGGGGACCACAGAACAGAAGCATGGTTAAATAGTCGAAAACAAAAGCAGATGAGAAAGAGCCTTCATTCCTTGCTCCCTTCTGCTATCCTTTTCCACAACGCCATTATTCAACGAAAGTACGTCATAGACTAAGCCATCTCACTATCATGATTCATGAACCCATCCCATCTCATCCAAAGCCCGCTGTGATGTGTGTGAGAGAGAGACAGGTGCCTCTCCCTTCCTTCTGCCCCGAATCCTGCGCACACTTTCCCATTGGATGCAGAGCATGTTTGTCACCGGAAATTTGGGACTCTTCACGTTCCTATTTAGAAAGCTGTAATTCTGAGAATTTAATAGGCTGAAGACTACTTTTTGGGTGAGTTGGTATTCAAAATCCTGACATGATCTACACTCGTAGAAATTTCCACAATTCCTGTAAGAAATGTGTCCAAACCCATGATACCCAGATACAGCATGGATACGGCTAGGATACGCCATACACACGAAAAAGACACGAATTTTATACATAAAAAGTGAAGTCTCGGATACGATACGACACGATACATTGCCCATTTCGAAGTATCTGTACATCATATGTCCAAACAAATGGGACCTTGCCCCGTTTGATAATTTTATCCTAAAATAAAGGTGAAATAAAGCATCAAATCAAGTTAATATAATATATAAATGAGTTATGATGGAATTTTATCTTTAGTTGATTGTTGAGAAATATTTTTGAATTTTTGTGTAAAAGGTGAGTTTTGTTTTGTCATTTAGTAGACAAAAGAGATTGATTTTTTTACTTTATAAAAAAATGAGAGGGAATTTTGAAAATGTATACTTTTGACGCAATACCTTATCTGAAAAATAGAGGCTTTACATTATTTGTACTTTAATAGTAAATTGTCAAACGGCGCTCTCGCGGCAATCAGCTTGTTTGTTTCAAAATAGCACCTGGTATTCCTATTAGAAATTCTCGATACATAAATTCCCTATAAGAAATTTGGTGTGGCTATTGGTAAGAATTCCTATTTGTACGAAGTTGAAAGTTTGAAGAATCTCAAAGGTTATTTCACTAATCAATTAGAGAATTCCTAATGCTCCATATGTTAGACTTTAAGGGTGTGGTTCACTTGACTACACCCCTTGGATGACCCTATGTTTGTTTAAAGAATCCTTCTTTCCCTTTTAGTTTTGAATTTAAGTTTGGACCAAGAAATAAAACATGTTTCCTTTTAAACTTTGAATTAAGTAAACGAAAGGGAGGAAATCTGGACAAGTTGAGTTCCATGATGGAAATTAACTGTTACATTGTGAATCTCATGCGAAGAACAACCTTGTGCTGTGTATATGAATAGATTCGAGTGATGAAATCAGGTACAAATTTAAATTCACGTGCCGATGTTATTCAAAAAAAAATTTTTTTTTTTTTTTTGAAGGATGCTTTTGGATTCTAATCCTATAATGGAAGATCATGATATGATTCGATTTCATTAAATCTAACAACCCGAACAAACGCTACAAACTAGAATAATTGTGTGATATATGATAGGTTGAAAGGGTGGATTTGGGAATCGAGAGTCGATGGTCTACAACCTACTTGCCATAAAAATGAAGAGCCGTGCTACATGGACCGATCCAGAGCCCGGGCTCTGGACCGATCCCATGTAGACTTTTCAAACTTTTGAAAAGTCTGCATGGGATCGGTCCAGAGCCCGGGCTCTGGGATCGGTCCAAGTAGACTTTTTGAAAAATGAATGTAGAGGCCGGGAGTTGTCAGGAGTTGAGTTGCCGTGAATGGAATGAATTGTGTTCCTATTGTCCAGAGAGAGAGATATATACGTATATATGCTTCTTTCAAGTGCCCATACTTGTACTATAGTTTTGTTCTATTATAATACATTAAGCATGAAGAATTTTTTATCTAATTTTGCCTCTCAGTTATAATTTTAACCAACAGTTAACTCTCTTTATTAAAATATTTCACAATCTCTTCATATAACTACCTACTTATATCATCAAACCACCCACTACTTACCACTTTAACTTCACTTTTTTCATTTTTTTTAAGCCTCTTGCTCCACCCCATCTCTTCTACTCCCTTTCTAGTTAGTTTTTTTATTTTCATTTATGCAACTTATTTAATGAATGAAAAGAGGTACTCTGCATAACCTTTTTAATGTAAGAGTTTTTAATTAATAATGCGACCATGCTGAGCATGGGTGGTTGTGCAAGTCATTGCTTATAAGTTGAAATAAGCCATGAAGGTTTTTTTTTTTTTTTTCAATTTTTTTGGAAATTTATATCCAATATATATTTTTTAGGTGTTGGGTTCAAACTTTTGCTTCATCATGAGGTCCAAGTCAAATTAGATTTGCAAGGTCTTCGGCTGTAACTTAGCTGGAAAGTAATATGGGCATGTGAGTTCAAATACCCAATGAAGCAACGAAAGAAAAATGAAAAATAATTTTGCAAGATGCTTGTCACATTCAAATTTGATTCTGCTCTTAAAAAGCCATTCATATAGAAGTGCGCACCATGGATTATTAGTAAATCCTTACCATTCAGGTTTGAGTAGGTTTTTTTTATGCCAATTTTATGACTTTACATCTTGTTCTTGTATTTTAAGCGTTTTATGCTTTGTACCAATTGATGTATTGTGAGGGAAAAAACCGGCGAAAGTTTTTTTTTTTTTTTTTCCTTCTTCTTTTTGGCTATTACAGGGAAGGAAGTGGAAACTATTTTCATTCTTAACTAGCTTAATCTATCAGCTCAAGAGTCATCATAAGGTACTCCATTCCTTTCTCAATACTCCGCGTCTTAGTTCCACGCCATAGTACTCTATCAGTTGTGCTCCTCTGCCATAGGACAAATTCCCCACTATACTCTATCAGCGCTAGAGTCTTGTCAAAAATGTAAAAGAAAGAAAAAGTAAAAGCAAAAAGATTACATTGACATTGTGCGTTGCTTCTCAAGTCTAAATAGATTTTGCATTCCGTGAAAATGTCTCATATAATGGCAACAATTTGTACAGGAGATTGCCCAAATTAGCCCTAAAATTAGGATCTTATAATGTGTCCATTCCATACCAATTATTAGACTTCTTAAAATAGGATAAGTCGTAGAGTTTGTGTTGCTTATAAGTACTACAGGATGCCAGAGTTTAAAGGGTTAGTGGGATCTGCTAGATATTAGAGAGCTGTAAGATCTAATTATCCACAAAAAAAAAAAAAAAAAGATTGGTTAATCATTTCACAGAAGATTAGCCTAAAACACTAATTAGACGAATTGATTATGAAAAATATAGAATTGACGGATTAAGTTACAATACATGTTTCTTAGACCAAATTACCCTCATGACGATACTGTTACTTGTGTAACGATATCATTACATGCATAAAGATATTGTTATCCACCTAGCAATCAATTTGCATATATCGAGTTCACCAAAATCGATGTTTTAGTTTCTCCATCTCCATTTTGAATGAAGTTTCTCTAAATATCGAATATTAAAAGAAGCAATGTACGCTTGGAAGGGATGAATGAATGCAGAAAAGAATCCAACTCTTTTTGGAGGAAAAAAGTAAGACAAAAGAAGATAAAGCACAAAATGAAGAGGAGAAAGATAGAAAGTCAACTAACTTGCATTGGCCAAAACAATATCATTACCTACATAGCGATATCTTTACGAGGGTAATTTTCTATCCAAGAAAAATATTGTACACCTTAACCCGTCAATTTTGTATTTTTCATAATCAATTCGTCTAGTTAGTATTTAAGGCTAATTTTTCATAAAAGTCCCTTTAATTTATAACTATGAAATGGACTGTTTGCAAATAAAGAGTGAAGTTTATTAACAAAGTCTAGTTGATACTTTATTTGCAAGAAGTCCATTTCTTAGTTATATAAATCCAAAAGAAATGAATTTCCTTTTTTATTTTTAACACTACCATTGATTGTCCACATCATTGTAATGAGATTTGTTGTTCGTAATTTCAATATTTTTTTTTTTTTGCTATCGGAGGGTTCCCAACTCTTTGGGCTGGACTAATCCCTCCGAGCCCAGAGGGAAGCCGAGTAAATTCCCCTGTAGCCCCAGTGTGGTAGTGCAGTTTCGAACCCATAACCTCCGAGTGCAAACCGTGGTCTTAGGCCAACTGAGCTACTCATTGGGGTTCAATATCATATATATGAAACGGGACCATTGGAAAAGACTAGGAGCCTCATAAGAGTTACGTAGACAATGATTAATTATTTTTCCAAATGTGAAAAATGAGGAAGACCATTTTGAAAAGTTGTATGGAGTCTATGAAGAACATATACTTTGAAACTAATCATAGCAAATACAAAGCCATGGGTTCTTTTGTTTGATTGCACCAATTCACATACACATGCGCATGTTTGTTTGCATTACCTCTCTCATGATTGGCATGTCGCAGGTGGGCCTTACAAGGGGGATTGGAAGGAGTGTTTTGTAGGTGAGCACAATATATTGTAAATATATAATTAATGGACAAAGGGCCTAGTCATGCTAGCCCTCAAAGTGGAGCTTACTTGTAAAAATCGCCGAGTCATGCTAGCCCTCAAGAACAATACCTTCATTTAGAGGCTTTGGGGGGCCAAACCCCCATATAAGAAGGCTAAATTGATAAGCATTAATGTTCTAGTGTCGGTAGCACCATGACAAATATCAGAATGTCACGATAATATTGCAATCTATACATGCAACAGAGTTTTTCTTATTAGATATAATATCCTCAAAATATTACCAAAAAGATAAAATAGTTCTAAAAAGGGGAAAAATCAATTGAGATATTTTATTAGCACTTCATATTGATTCTACATTTTACCCATTTAAGAAAATTATTCTTTTAACATTTTTCTGATGATTTCAAGAGGTTTTTACTGAAAAAACCACTTTATGTGGTCAGTACACCGAACATAAAACATTAGACAAACATGCACCTAACAGGAAATCCGTACATGATTACTATTTTTTAAAATCATTTTTTTGTGGTCGAATTCGACCTTAGTTTCATTGCTGGAGGTCGAATTTAACCCTGAGATAGAAAGTAACCTTACTACATTTTAGTTCCTGGTGTCGAATTTGACCTTGTAAGAAACACCCGAAGGTTGCATTCAACCGAAAATGTCTATTAGTTTTATGACTTTAGGTACTGAAAGGGCAGTAAATCGCATAAAATGGTTTTCCGATAAAAACCTCTAATATCAAAGAAGAAAAAACAAGAGAATTTTACCTAAAAAAGGACCTTAGATGGCCACTTACCATAAGAGGTACCAATAGTATATATGGCACGAAAGTGGTATTCCCACCAGATTTTTTATTTTTTATTTTTGCCCTTTTTCAACAAGCGACTACATCGTTGTATAGTTACACACATTTTTTTCCACTATCTTCTGTTAAGCAACGACGTCGTTGCACAGTCACACACAATTTTTTTGCACTGTCTTCTGTGAAGCAACGACGTCGTCACTGACCGTTGCAATCGAAAAAAATTGATGTTTGTATGATTTTGATGTGCGATCGCACTACAAGATCCAAAGGAATTATAAGCTTCTATCTTGCCATAAATTTCCATGACATATGAAGGGAAGAATGCCATATGACAAAAAGAAGAAAAAATACAATGGCTTTGGATATAAAAAAGCAAGCCCAAACAATGGCAAAAAAAAAGCTAAACTACTCTCAATACTTTGACTAGAAAGAGAATGCTGCAAAACAAAACAACCCAAACTAAAAGGAACAGAGAACGGGAGCAGCTACACAAGTAATACAACTGACTGACATTTTTAAGAAAAAACTCCACAACACTTGTCATCCAGAAAAACCTATAACCGTGGAACTAAGAGCACCAACAGCAACGAGAAAGGCAAAGCAGGGCCTTTCAACCACAAAATTGCACAAGACAAGAAGGAAGAAGAAGAAGCAGTAGGGCTACTACTCAAAGAGCCACTACGGGAGCAGAAATAGTGAATTAATCACCCCAACCAAAGGCTCTTAATATAGGGCAAAATATATACTTTACAATCGCTTGATAAACCGCTGGAAAGCTTGATGCTACAATTCAAAAGGTTGGAAAACAACCTTTGGGACCACCTTGACTAGCTTTTGAAGAAGGTAGTGACGAATCCACCAGGGGAAAAGGAAAAGGCGATGGAGGAAGAAGGGGGAAATGGGGAAGTGAAGTTTAAACCGCCGGAAAGCTTGATGCTGCAATCCAATAGGTTGGAAAACGACTTTTAGGATCACCTTAACTGTCTTTTGAGGAATGAAGAGACGAAACAACCAAGGGAAAGGAGAAAGTGACCGAGGAGAAAGGAAAAAATGGGGAAGTGGGGTTTCAGGGGAGTTTTATGGGTTGAATGTGCGACGACGTCCTCGCAAATTTCAATCATTAATAAAAAAAATGAAAGGGACTACTTCCGTACCATATATACTATTGGTACCTCTTCTGGTTAATGGCCATGTAGGAATTTTTTTAAGTAAAATTCTCAAAAAAACAAACTAAAAAATACAATAACATTTTAGCCAAGAAGTCCCATCAAGATATTTGTGAAGCACAATGGGCAGCATAAAAGACAATACAAATATACAATATGTGTCTGCCAAATTTGGAATTGACTGATCCTGTTTTCACAAAAATGACTGGTGGTCCGACGGAACGTTAAGTCCCTCTCGTCATTAAAGCCGTTGTTTCCTCACTGCCTTACTTTATACTTTTACTTTCCCCTTCAGCCGATGATTCTAAAAGGACCCATTCGACAGCGACACGTCATCTGTCCAACTATATTTCCAAGACTCAGTGACCCCTATAGCTACCTCAATTAAACAAGTCTTCCTCCTTTTTTTTTTACACACTAAACAGCCCTTTTGTTACCTCTTTTGGAAAGACGTAATTCCACACAACCTTTAAATGGGAGACCCCAATGTCAGATTCATGTTTTCTTCTCTTATTTTAAGTCCAGTCACTTACACCCACTGGTGATTTGGGTCCATAGTTTCCTCAGGGTTTATTCATGCATTTCTCAATCAGATAAGCTTTGCTTGGGGTTGGTTATATGTAGCATTCTGGGAAACTGTTTCCAGTAGCCAGTAGGTGGGAAAAGCTTTGTAAAATGTAAACTCAGAAAAGAACACATATCATTTTCTATCAACACAAAAGGGTCAGCCACATGGAATGAGCCCAGTAGATTCATTTCATGAATGGGCAGGTTTGGTAAATGAAAAGGATGGCCCCCCCACATACAGTTCAACTCGAGAATGTTTCCCAAATAATCCCAAATAGGGAGAGCACCTCTCAGTGCTCACATTGTGGGGGGCCCCGCCTCGAGCCCCACCTGAGCATGGGAGGGTGGGGGGGGGGGGGGGCAACATGGCCCGTGTATGGTGACTGAGGCTCTGGTATCACCGGCCCTACTTGATCGACAGCCAATAAAATTCTACCGTTCAAAATGGTTGCATGTTCGACCCAACTGTCTAATTCATTTGGATGAGTTTCAAATTGGGGGATCCATTGTTGGGTTTTTTGGTTGATTCAAAAATTCAAAAGGTGTATTTAGTAAAAACATGTTTTTTTTGTCCTTTTACTTTATGTGGGTAGTGTAAGCTATTGGAAACAACCCATCACACATTGCTAAAGTTCAACTTTTCAAGAAGCTGAATGTGTATTCCAATTATTTGAGTACTTTCGAAGGGTTTTGCCATGAGCCCTATGCGACCTGAGGTACTAGGTTTGGAAAATGTTTTATTGAGCGTGCGTCCATGATTCACATCCTGCGTGTATATCGTGCAAGGGGGATTGCAAATCATAGATTTAAATTCTTTCAAACACATGGGCACTCAGCTGAGAAATTCCGTCCGAAACAGCTTTATACGGCCTGAGACGAACCAAAACCATGTTGGCTTATCTCCAACCAGGTTTTAAATTGTGTTCCTTCAGACTACCAAAGTGGACTTTTTCTTGGGAAGAGCTGAAGTGCTGAACAAACACATGATAATTAAAAGAAGAGAAGTGGAAGGAAACAGGGATTCTCATTGGAGCTATCTCCAGGCTCCTCCATTATCATTCATGATTTGTTTCTCACTTCTTTTTCCTTTTTGTTTGGAGAGGGAGAGAAGTGTAATGATGCTGCAAAAAAGCCAGGTAAGATACAGTAGTTGCCTGCCTTTGTTTCTCATACTACGAGCAGACTGCATTTCAATAAATATGCAGATTAGCTTGGAGGGTCCACTTGGGCACGGGTCTATCCATGGTCGGAAGGGTAGGTGATGGAATGGTCTCCAGGCCAAAATCAGCACTATCAAATTATTCTAGCCTTTGATTCAAACAAAGTTTTAAAACATCTTAACTGTAGGTATCTTTAAAAATCAATTCAACGTGATCAATAAAGGTTAGATGATTATAAAATTGGTCTAATGCCATATTGCGGCATGACTAGATGATCCATAGAGCTAGATTGCACATACAATCTACTCGTGATAAAACATTGTACTTAGATTAGGATTCTTTATTTGATTTACTTTATGAGATTATATAATAATAGAAATAAGAAAGTTTTCTTAAATAAAAGTAGATATTACAGTTTAAGCGAAATAATTAGTTAGGAGTTGATCACACATGAATGCATGGCCAAATAAGCTCTAAAAGAAGTTTATTAAAGAGGTGGATGGCGAACGTTACGAGATTAGAAGTGAAGAATATTAGGTAGCAATAGAGATGGAACCTTGACTTTCATAGGGTATGCACCTTTAATTTTCCATACATTCAAAAGTCCTAGAATTTGAGGGATCCCATCACTTGAGACAAACAGGCCCTATGCGGTTGATAAGGGTTCGTCTTGGAGGAACTCTGATTAATGGACCTACTTTATCAGATCCTCATGTCGTTCACTTCTTCAAATTTGAGATGAGCCACAAAATTACTAGGAGATTGCAGTGAAAGAGAGGCATGATAACCAAACTTCGTCTAGTTCTGCTTTTCATTCGTCTTCTCCACCTTATTCTCCTAGTTAGAGTAGTCTTTAGAAACTGAGAATGCATTCTACAAGTTTTCAAGAAAAAGACACTACAAAATCCAAGTGTGGGGGCAAGGTTTAATTTAAAGAGATTCATGATGATCATTACAAATATGGAGTTCCAAAAGACTGCTAGAACAAATATAGTTGTTGAGAGGAATGGTGATTAGGATTATTTTATTAGTTCTCCTACTATTTATTGTTGCACATCTATATTGTTGAAAATGTAAAATTAAATTCTTAAAATGATACAATAGGATTTGAAGTGTGGAGAAATGTAATGTGGGATAAAAACCAGAGTGCAACAATGATGAAGCGTGCTTTTTAAAATATGTAGGCTAAGTGGGCCCCATAGAGTTGGTATTATATAAGTTTCATCTATGAGTTTGTCTAGTGAATGTCTTTGAAGTAAATTGACAGAGAGTATTTTCTTTTTTTCTTTCTATGTTATATCTTTTTTTTAATAAATTGATAATTATATTCTTAATTTTTTTTATCATGATGAAAATGTGTTGATAAGCTATTCAAAAAGAAGTTTCCAAATGCAAACAAAGTTGAATATACCAAAAACAAAAAAAAGAAAATAGAATAGTGACAAAAAATCCATGTTGGTCTATCGAAACCTTTTATTGAGAAATTATGCATAATCTTCATTTATGAAATATACCTTTTTGTCTCCTTTGGTAAATGTAAAACTTTAGATTCTTTTTGTTTTTATTTTGACAAATCCACAACCACATCGAATGGCATTATATGGGCATTTAGTTTTCTTATAGTTTGCAATTATATTTTTTTATTATATAAAGCTTTAATATATTATTTTGCTAAAATTTTAATGTAATATCTTTAATTATACACTAGAAGTTCTTTTACTTTTTATGTGTTTACAAAACAACCTAGGGGCTTTTGTGGTTAAAAAACATGCACAAAAGTTACACTAAGTAAACTACATTTTTCAATGGAAAAGTTACTTTGAATAAATAACTACTCAAAATTATTTATAAAAAAATAATTTTAAACTTTAAGAACTCCAACCAAATACACTCCAAGTCATTCAGCTTTATTATGGCAATCAGAGTGTTATTCAACTTGCTTTTATTATAATGTTTCTTGTAAAGACGAAAGTCAGGGTGCAAATGGCTCAAATCCAAGGCGAAACTATTGCCGATCCAAGGTGTAGCTATGGTGGATCCAAACCTATATCCGAATTCAATTCCGACACAACTTATGAGTTGTATCTGAATCTGACATGATCTTAAAAACTAGATCCAATTCTACATCTGGATCCGAAATAAAATGTGAAGTGCATGGTATAATTGAATAAAGGAGCTTCAAAATAAGATTTTCAAATAGACAAACAAAGCTATTAAATGGTACATGATTAAAGCTTGATAGACTCACCGGTATAAATATAGCTCAAGCTTTATGTGCGAGATTGTGACACACAGCCGAAGATCTATTACGTTCCGGCAATTGAGAAGCTTTGGATCTCTTCACCTTTGTCTTAACTGACGAGCAAGTTTGGAATCATTGGATACCAACCCTAAGGTTCCTATATCACTTATATAGGGCATTCCAAAATAGTCAACACTTTCTAAAGACTTCTTCGCCAGAAGTCCACATCCATTCTAATTCTGTTGGAAGACTTATGGAATATTAATTTCTCTGATGGCCATAGCCATGCTTGATCTGGCATGGGACCCATGGCATGTAGGCCATGCGATGTCCAACAATAGGCCCTTAAAACCTATATATATATTGCTAATATGTATATATAATCAATCTTAGACTTATGATACTCAAATAATAAGAAACTCATTTGCCGCCCTAGATGGATCACGTAGTAATTCGTAATTGTTTTCTAGGAGAAAATATATATAAAAAAAAATGTAAAAGCAAGGTTAAAATCACCGTTAGATTGTGAATTTGTGATTCATTATAAGAGTTTGTCTAAAGCGTATATGTGTTAACTTTTCAAGAATTTGAACTCACATTCACTTACACAATCCCATGTGAAGCCGAGATACAGCTAGGAATGAAAGAACTTTTGCTTTCTGTCGACAAATATGACAATTTTGTTGGTGTTCTCAAGTGTAACAGGATTAATTGGAAGAGAGGTTTCTTCTCCTTCACCTTCACCCCTCTTGTACATAGAAATTTTTTTTTGCATGCTCTTTCTCTAATGGAGAGCAATCCTGACTCTTTCCTCTTTTTAACTTGGGATTTCTTTGCGAGCCTTCTACTCTCTAGGCAATACAAATTTATGATGGTTTAATCTTGGACATCTGGTTAATCCCTATAGCTAGGATTAACATCGGAGACAGCCATCGTGTGAATCTTTGACTAGAACTGAAGGTCAAGTAGGTCTCATGAGAGAATGGAACTCGCTCTTCTGAAGCCAACCAGGCGGTTTTACTGTCTGGGAAGGGAATCCTGATGATGCTGCAGCAGTTGCAAACAGTTGGGGCGAAGTAGCAGTAGTGGCGGCGGCGGCGGCAGCAGCTGAATGAGGAGAAGAAGAAGAAGAAGAAGGCCAGTAACTACTGCTCCTGCCCCACCCCAGTTGGGGCTGTTGTTCGCCTGTGGCTAGAGATAGCCCTCCCCCTCCGGTCCTTGCTCCATCGCCGCCGCTACACAGAAACTGCACACAGCCAATGTTTCCTATAAGAAAGCAGAGTCTTGCTGGAAGACTTTGAAATTAGGTTAGTGCATCTTGCAGCCTACACACCTGATAACTTGGAGGACTGAATTGATGTTGAATGAAGTGCAGCATGGGGGTTTCGCCGCCTCTCCTTAGTTGGTGATTTGTATTGAATGGGACTGGGGATTGGATCCGAGCATGGCGAAAAGGCTCCGGATCCTGTCTGTGAGGATTGCTGGTAGGGAGCTTTACTTTGTCATCAAACTGAGATAGAAACAATAGTTAAAATCAATTTAAATGTGGCTTCAGTAGAAATTGAAATTTAGAAGGGTGTGAATCATGTGCAATATACCCTCGGTTTGATGCTCCTGCTGCCCATCCTCCAATCGAGTTCCATTGCAACTTGAGGTTGCTGATCCAATGCAGGTAATCTTTCCTCCTCCACTGACTCAAAGTTGTTGCGCTTGGACCCCAAGTTCCCAAGGCTCAAGTCCAGATTGTGATCAGCATCCCCACCTGAGTGATTTTAGTAGAAGCTCAGAGATACAATGTCTAACAGTAACAACTCTCAATTGTATAATTCAAAGAAAAAACCTCACACTTACTGGCAGAACTCAACTCATTCTCATAGATACTAGGATCAAAATTGGTAACTGCTTCCTTCCCATTGCACTTGATTGCTGCCTTATCATATGCCCTGGAGAAAAACACGACAATTTCAGATTATCACCAACTAGACCACAATTAGAAACAGGGTGTGTATGATCGAATTCTGCCACAATAATACCTGGCTGCTTCAATTTCAGAATCAAAAAGTCCCAAATAGACATATCTGTTTAATTTTACATGGAGAATAAATTGAATTAGAAACAAATCAGAACCCATTAGACAGTTCCTACTTTGACAAGGAGTAAGAGAAATAAACTAAGAAATTGACTAAACTCCAGAGCTTTATCATGAAAAACCAAGAGAGGAAGAAGAAAAGAAGCAGATAGGGAGAGGGAGAGTACTTCTTCCCCAAGAACTGGCCCATTCTAGCCTCCCATCTGCCGCATTTGTGCAAGGTAACCCCTCTGAATTTGGAACTTCCCCTGGGAAATCCAGTGCTTTGTCTTCGGAGTACATGAACAAATTCCTCCTTGGTTAGATTGCTCATCTGTCACCACCAAAAACACCCATGTTACTTCCAGCCACACATCCACCCACCCACTCACCCAACTTGCTCAATTCATCTTGCCACTTGGCTTATTATTGCACATACAACTGTATCATACACAAACATAAATTTCTACTCTCTCTCTCTCTCTCACACACACACACAAACCCACCTGTTTAAGATCTTCCTCATAATCATCGAGACTGAAATTGATGTCTGCATCCACTCCACGGAACTTGATGGCTGCTCTGTCATATGCACTGAAAAGAGAGTTTTCCATTTCAAACCCCATCAACAGAGAGAGAGAGAGAGAGAGAGAGAGAGAGAGAGAGAGAGAGAGAAATTAATTTAAAGGGATCTAAATCCCCACCAAAAAAGAACAAGCTGGTATTAGATGAAAAGGTGGGTGGGGCGAAGATTACCGAGCAGCTGCATGTGCTGTATCGAATCCACCTATTATATCACAAAACAGATTCAAATCCAAGCATCAGTAAAGCAGAGTTTATTCAACAAAAAGGAGAAGTTTAAAAAAAAAAAAAAAAACATTAAAAACAATAAGACCCCAACTCTTCGGAAACTGCTATTACTATAATAGACTCACCCAAATAAACCTGCTTTCCACAATCCCTGCAATGAGGGAAAAAGGGCAGTAATGGTTAAAGAAAGTTGAAAATTCAAAGAAATGGAGGGAATTGAAGAAAACCCAGAAATATTAAATGGGTAATGAATGCTGATTGCTGACTACAAACCAGATATGGGATTCCCATCGGCCGGTTCGCCGGTAGAAGGTGACGCCCCGATACTGAGAGCTTCTCGACCTGGGTCCTCGCCGGCTCTTCTTGATCGGCGGCGACACGTCCACGGCCGCCTTGCCGGTACCAACCGTCTCAGGGTGGCAGAATCTGACGCCGACCCAGTGCGCCCGAGGTAAGGGAAGGGTGGCGCCACGGGCCGCCGACGCCTCCGACGCCGCCGCCCCAGCTTCGTCGCCCTTCTCCGTCGGGAAGAACTGGTGGGTGACAACGGCGTCGTCGGGGATAGGGACGGGGAATCCGAAGATCTTGCTGCTGCTGCTGCTCTTCCCATCTCTGTCGTCTTCGTCGGAGGCTTCGATGACGACGGCGGAGGAGCTGGAATTGTCGTTGGAGGAGGATCCGACGCCGATCCTCTTTCCCCGGTCGTCGTCTCCGTCGGGAGAGACTTTTTCCGAGCAGTAACCATCTGGGGTGGCTCTTGTTTGGTCGGGAGAGTCGTTGAGATCCCACATGATATTGATTTGAAAAATAAAAATCGAAGCTTTTGAAGAGAGTAGGTGAAAAGAAGAGATAAAAGAGAGTAGAAGTATCAGTTATAGACGATGACAGATCATATAAAAAGAAGAAGAAGAAGAAGATGATGAAGAAGAAGAAGAGGAGAAGAGAAGAAGATTTTGTCTGTCGGCAGCAAGCAAAAGGAAGTGGGAGAGTAGTTTTTATGTATTCTTCTCCGTTTTTCTTCCTCTTCAGAAACAAAACCTAGGACAGAAAAAGGCTGGAGGGGGGTTGATGTCCCAATAAACTCCCTTGCCAAACTGCCCAATACAGCATAGACGAGGGCTGACAATGCTTAGCTAAAAGCACCCAACCCCCTCCCTCTTCTTAATATTCTCTCTCTCTCTCTCTCTCTCTCTCTCATTCATTATTTTTTTCAACCATATATACCTTGTTCAATACTCACTCTCCTCCTAGTAATCTTGCCAAACTTTCCTTTCTTGTGTTAGTCTTACACAGAAGCAAAAGTCTTGTTGGCATTTTACCCACCATGAGCATCTCACATCTCCCATCCATGGAACCAAGTGAGGTCAGCTTTGGAGGTTTTACTTTTCCAAAGATCCCTTTTCAGGACTTAGTACTCTATTTTTCTTATTTCTTTTTTTTTTTTAGTTTTTGGCTTAAAGAGAGTTGGTACTTGGTACTCTTCTGTTTTTTTTTTTTTTTTTTTTTTTTTTTTTTTTTTGGGTACTCTTATTAATATACTGTGTAAATTGGACAAGGGGATACTGGTGAGGCTCATAAGTACATAACTTGGCCAACCTGACCCGTTTGCTAAATAGTATTTAATGTATGCAGATTCGAACCAAAAGCCAGTATGTCAGCACTCGGAGCAGACTCCTGGTGACCTAACTCACACAACATGCACCTGCTTGTTTGGGCCCAACTCATAGCTGCAATATACTATATACATATACTATGATGGGCCCCCTCTTTTAAAAAACATGTGCTCACTTCATCATAAGCACATTTCCTTGTAGGTCCCACTTGGGATGGGACTCGGGATCAAAAGATCCCCCCCCCCCCCCCCCCCCCCTATCATTGTTGGTAACAGTAATTTGAATTATCATCTTAAACACTTGATTAAATGGCCCACAACTTTTCATAGTCCAAAATGATTACATAATTGATCCAACGGTCTAATCTATTCGAATGGATACCAAACCCAATCTCGGTGACTATCATGGGAACACTTTAACGGAATATAAGATGGGCCTATTAGGTAGGCTAAGCTGACAATAAGGTGAGCTCATGTGATAAGCAAATGGTGGACGTACTGTAATATATTACTTGGTACTGTTTCTATTGTATGCTAAAATATATCATAGGCTCGTATTTATGATATATTCCACACTGGGGAATATAGGTATTTTAGTCTATACATGATTGGATATTAATTTCGAGCTGGTTATTAACCGGGTCCAACGAAGGAAAAGGACCTTGACTCGATTATCAATTGAGTATAAGAGAAGGGCTCATACTTAAATTTTTAAGAAGAGCACTTGTAAGTGATTAAATTAACTAGGTCCTGTTGACGTTACTAATTCAATGGATCAAAGTTAACCAGATGTCTAACTCTTAAAGCTCTATTTTATTGACTCAAAGAGATGATCCACACGTCTAAAACTTCTATTTTTTATTTAGAAAAGCTCCAGAAGGTGTCATGCAACTAACTTTTATTGATGCCCTTTTAAGTTAAAACTTCTGAAGTATATGGAAAACTCGGTTCAACTTGGCCTAACTTGGTCCCATGAATTTCCAAGCATGGCATTGAGTTTCACCGAGTGTGGCAAAATAGGTTTTTGCTTTCCAATTTTCTCAACTTGTTGCTGTTTTCAAGTCACACTTGTCAGTCAAGTTTTATAACTATGTAAGCCTTCTGCTATCAATAAATTAAACTTCTAGTGCATGTTTGGTAGCAACTAAAAAATCCATGAGGATTTTTAAAAATTTGAGGATTCCTCACAACCATAAGTTTATTAAACTCAGGATTTTACATCAATATGCGTACGCAACTGAGAAAAATTTGTATCAGCGGTGTGTTATCCTCCAAAGTTAGGATTTTCTAATCCCATGTTGAGAGGTTGGACTCGAAAATCATCAAAAGTATGATTTCAACCATCTTAAAACCCTTGATTTATAATTGCTAAATGTATATTTTTCGATCCCCTTAAAAAATAATGAGGATTCTATAAGGATTTGATTGCGAAACGTGATATTTACTTTCTTTTATTTAACGTTTTAGAGGTTTTTCCTGTAATATCACCATTAGTTGTAGACTAAAGTAGAGATATTTTTTCTGAAGTTCTTTGTAATAATCCATTTTTACAATATCGTAAAACCTTATTGCGATATTGCATAAAATCTTATTGAAATATGCAATATGTCATAAAACCGCCTTATTGAAAAATCAAGGGATACCTTTTTCTTTGTATTTCAATTCCCATTTCTAATAATTCAATAGATTTTTGCTATATTGCAAAAAAGGAGTAGTATACAGAACGTTTACGGAAATATCCAAGCTTTGGTCACTAAGCATAGAATATAATGGTAATCGTCCATGAAAAATCCTCCTTTCTTATCCATTTATATTAAACCTATTTATATTCTAATAATGTCAAACCATTCTTCCCAACCCAAAATGCACACACTTTTCCAGCCGAAATCGAGAATATGCTTCTCACTCGTTGGCACTTTCCCAAAAGAGCCATGCTACTTGTCCCGTGCGTCGTGTCCCGGGACTGACCCGACTCCACATGAGGAGGGGCATTTTGGTCATTTTCAAAATGACCAAAATACCCTCCCATGTGGAGTCGGGCTTGTCCCGAGACATGAAATCCGGGACAAGTAGACTTTTTGTTCCCAAAATCAGATGAAGCATAGAATCAACAGGCTCCATCCACATTCACCATCAAACAAAGATTTCTTAAATTCCACCAATAGATTTTGATTTTCCACATAGTTTTTACATTTGTGGAAGACGCGCACAAGTCGCACAAAACACACACACACGCTTACTTTTTCCTCACCTGCCCTCTCTCTGTCTCCCTCTCGCCTTTCTTATCAAAAATGGGTAGAAAGAAAGATGTCTTTCTTACTTGTCTTTCCCACGTTAACCAAATCGAAAAAGCATCACTCATGTGTCACATTTCACTGCAAGCACTGACTTAGCCACCAATAGACAGAAGCTAAACATACCATTAGTCCCTTGTTAAGAATATTATACATACACACGATAGACCAGACCAGACCACACCACAACACACCTGTTTTATCCTTGTTTTTCTCCCCTAACCCAAGATTATAAAAGCAATCTGCCATAACTCATGCATAACAAAGATAGTAAAGACAGTCCCATTAGATAGTAAAGACAGTACCATTTAAAGGACCAAACCAGTTGTAGAAATGTTTACTTGGGGTGGTTGGGAAATTTAGAAGTAAAGCAAGGGCATTAAAGGAAAGTGGGGGTTGGGGTCGAATCTGATTGCCCATCGCACCAGTCATTCATAAAAGGAAAGGGAAATAATGGGATGAAAAAGGAATGGGTTTCCAGAAAAGTCCAATCCAAGAGCACGGGAAGGGGCCCACCTTACCCTTTCGAGGAGATAGAGGGCCAATCGCCGTCCTTTTGTATGGCCCACTTGTCTTTTTTTTTAAATGTTAACGTACAGGAAAGGGGCTGTCAGACAGCACACAAGCAAGCATTAGCATTAGCATTTTGCACCTTCTCTCCTCTGGCCAAGCTCAAACATCAAGTGGTCCCTACATGAAATAGGCTATGCCACCTCACTGGGCACCCGAACAGGGAAGAAGGGGTGGTTGGGAGTTGGGGGAGAGAGAGAGAGAGAGAGACAATTTCCAATAATGGAATGGAGACGAGGGGTGGTAGATTTCCACATGTGGAAACAGTAAAGAGACTCTCTTACCTGCCGCATTTAGGAACATAATAAAAAACAATGCTACACCCAATTAGATCTTCTGATGCAGGTGGGGGCCCAGTTGGGCTGCACCCAATTGGATCTTCTGATGCAGGTGGGGCCTAGTTGGGCTGGCTGGGCTCCCTTCCGTAGTCCTCGGACTGCAAGGTGGTGCCCACCCAATTCATTTGTTTGAGGATGGGTTGGGTTTTGGGGGTCTCTCTCTCTCTCTTTTCTTTTTTTTTTTTTGGGTTCTGTACGAGCTATGAGTGTGCGTTGAATGGTGAATCAAATCAATCAATTACAAGCTTCAAATGTGGATAAATAGAGTTTGGTTTGAGTGTCTCACTCATGCTTCTCCTCAATGGCACCCTCACAGTGGGGGGTAACTGGTAGAAAATTCCAACAGTTCCAAGTGAATGTCATAAGATATTATCAAATCAAGTTTTACTCTAATACGAGTTACACTACGATTAATAACACCATCTTACTCATTATAAAGAGTTTTTTTAATCTTTCTGAAGGATTCATTCTCATTAGAGTGAAATTTGGGTGCGAGAAAGAGAAGTTCACTTTGTGCTGTTTGAATTTTTAATAGGTCGGAACCATTGTTGAATGTCAACTACCGTCAGTAAAGATAGACAGAGGATATTAACTTCCATAATTAGGCATGATTGGTGAAGCTGTGCCTGCACCAGAGATGAATAGTTTTGATTGAAAAGTCAATTTGGACAATGAAACCCCATACGATTTTTTTGGCAATTGGCTCCACGCCCCCACAGCATTTGCTTTCAATAATAAAGATAAATATAGTATGAGAAAGAGTAGTAGCTCGCACGAGTACCCCAAATTGTGGGGGTGCAATGATGATAACTCCGTGAGTAAACCCCTTTTTCTGGTTGGTGCCCGTCCATGCTTTCCTTTGAAAAGTCCAACCATGCAAATTGATGTGCTTCTCAGTGCAACATGGGCTATCCTGTCCAAGACCACCCAAGTTGATAACATTCGACTGCGCTTTTTGCATGACAATCACATCTCTGCCTTCTCCTACATCTGTCTTTCTAAAGGTAGTAATATTATAAATCAAGTTCTTATCCTTAATCACTAGGGTTTCCCCCCTCCATTTGAAAGCTTACACAGAAGTAGTCTACACAAAGGCTGAAATAGTTATATCAAATAATTAGTTTAAGTCGTTTCTAATGATATTTACAAGAGCAGTGCTAGGGAGATGAAGTTGCTTTTGAAATTCCATGGTTTCTTTCTTTCACTGGAGATATCTGTAATAGTTTTCTTGGGAATTCAAAACCGAAGTAATGACCATTCCTTCTCAAGTTATTTTCCAAAGTGTCATTGTGCGTGCCTAATTATTACGGACTTGGTTTAGCTGATGATGAGGGTTTACAGAGAGGCTGTTTGGCTGAACAAGAGCGTCTCTGCCGATCTGAAACCTGAAATCTGAAAGGGAAGAGAAGACAGCGGTCAGGGCCCGAGGCTGCTGTCAGCCAAAGGCACTCCGACGCCTGAGTTAGTGCAGTCACTGAACTAGGGTGAAGTGGGGAAGAAGAGATGTTAGCAGAATAACAGTGCAGGCTGTATCTTGCATGTACCTGTTCATTACTCTTCATGCAGGCATATATAGAGGAGAGTGGAAGGTTCCACAGTGGAGGTAGGTGAGGATACTTGTCCCATCAGCCCACACCTGGGATCTTTAGTGGGGGTAGGTGATGATACTTGTCCCATCAGACCTCCCCTCAAATCCCTCACATAAATGTGGATGTGATCTGTTGATAGGAACGAGCCCTTATCGATGGCCGGTGGCCGCCCTACCTGACAGGGACTCCCTACAAGGTACCCATCCCATCTCATAATAGGAACTGGAAGCCCGGTGTTCACCTCGGCAGAGGGGCCGAACTGGAGAAGGCGCCGGGGTCAGCTATACCCGAGATCGGACTGGGATGCCAGCGTGAGGCCGAGTTCGGTAGGACATGGTCGGTACTTCTACCGGGACCAGTCCCACCTCGACAAAGGCTGAGACGCTGCTTATGCCGAAGAGAAGGGGGTTAAGGCCTTTCCTGATTGGCGCTGTTACCGAGGAGGGGTGTAACATCGGTTTCGGTAGAAGCAGTCCACACAATTGCCCCCTGCTCCTGACTTTGGGGGGTCAAGGAGACCACGGGGTTAGGAGTGATAGGATGGACTTTCCCGAAACCGATCCTATAGTTTACAAAAAGGTGTGGGGTGCCGCTTCGCTTTCCGAGGCGCTTTTAATAGCGCCTGGCTGTCTGGAGGCGGTTTTAATAGCCCATCCATATCATCATGAAGGCGTTGTGATGCCGCCACGTGTCAGGTCCCTGATGGCCATTACGTCTTATCGAGGAGACGGGGGCGTGCTCGAGGCGGTGTCTGCACATGCCTTTCGGGATACGAAGAGATCTCCATCCCTGTATAAAAACCCCGGTCCTCGAAGGAGGACCACTTTTGCTGTCACTGTGCTTGGAGCTTTCACCTGAGAGTTGCCTGAAGCCTCGTCGTCCGAGAAGTCCCTCCGTTCGCCTCCTGAAGTTTAGAGTTTTCCGTTGTCCCTACATTCCTTCCGGCCCTGTCTTAGTGAGTTCCTTTCTGCCTTTCTGACATTTTTCCTTCTCTGGGTTCCTTTTCTTTTTGGGGGTGTGTACTCTGTCCTTCTTCTCCGTCGCCGTCACCTGTATTCCGGTCTAGACTGGGGAAGATGGGGGTTTTCAGACATTGGATAGACACAGAGCTTGCCCTAGCGGAGCTTAGGAAACAATACCAGATACCAGAGAACGTCCAGATTAGGGCGGACGGGCCTGGTGACCGAAGCCTACCACGGGTTCTTGTAGAGGGGTGGATGCCCTTCCCACTAGTAGCCATAATCGAGGGCGGGGTGAGATTCCCAGTCCATCCCCTTCTGAGGGCTTGTCTCAGGAGGTGGAACCTTACCCCTTGCCAACTAATGCCCAATGGTTACAAGATAATCATGGGTATAGCCGAACTCAATAGGATATTGGGAACCGACCTTGGCGTGGAGGACATTGAGGATGTGTATAACCTCTGTCGATCTCCAAAGGACGACGCATACTACCTGCGAGTTCGGTCGAAGGAGATTCCCATAATCAACGAGCTCGAAGACAACACAAAATACGCCGGGAATGACTGCCTTTACGTCACCGGGAACTGGGAGTATGCCCCCGGAGAGCCCAGGGTGAACCACGTACCCGGTCGTCTTGGAGAACCACCGAGTAAATATCTCAATTTCTAAACTTCTGATGTAGTTTCGTTCTGCCGAACTGATGCCTAATTGCTTGTCGTGCAGGTCACACGGAGAGGAAACGGTAGAGGAAGAACTCCGGGTGGCGACGAAACGTCGCCTGGTTAAAAAGGATTTATAGTTATAAGGGTCACCGGACCCGATCTGCCTCAGCACTTCTCGGATACGAACCCGTGTACCGATCTTTTATAAGAAGACGGCACGAGAACCTCAGGGGGGAGCAAGTCTTAACTCTTGCCGAAGCCGAGGAGCAAACAGCTCCAACCGAAAGGCCTGCGCAAGTGTCCCCCGAGACCATACCTTCTGGAGCTTCAGCCGAAGCCGGTCCTTCGCACGTCCAGACCGCTGCAGAGACCGACTCCGAGGAGGAAAGTCAGTCGGAGGGCGAGTCCGAGGGGGTTCAGCAAGAGGAGCTTGTGATTCTCCCATCTTCTGAATCGGACGAAGAGGCCGAGATGGGGCGACGTCATGCGGCCCTTGTTAGTCTTGATGAAGTCATCTTCGGAGACTCGCCCACCTCCTTGGGGACCGCTCTCCCTCCGAACTTGGAGGATACAGTCGTCTCTCCCCCAGTTCAATCTCCTCTTCAGCCTTCAGCAGCGACCGAGCGTTCCACCAAATCTCGTCGGGATTCGGTTCGGCTGGGAAAAAGGCCCAGGGTTGCGGACCCAGTCGGGGATGAGCCCAACCCTGCTTCTCGGCAGTCGCCGCTGCTCGGCCCTCCGATCTGGAACCCTAGTTTCCTGCTGGAGGATGGCCAGTCGCTGTCGTCGGACGGCCGGCTGAATGATGGCACTTCTGTTGTCAGTGCCCTCGCGCACGCCTGCGCTCTGCCTGGAGACATGGCAGAACACATGAAGATGAGCGAGGTGGAGCTGGATGTGGCCCAGATGGCCGACGCCCTCAGGGTAATTCCCTCTTCTGAGCTTTGCATTTCTTCTTTGATTTCTGTACTTTTGATATTGACCCCCACGTAACACTTGTTTCCTCAGATCCTGCAAAGGGGGCTGGTGTTGGCGGAGAAAACCCAACAGAGCACCGCTCGGGCAGAGAGGGCTGAGAAGAGGGAAGTGGAACTCGAGGCCGAGCTCAGCCTAATAAAACAGAAGGCAACCGAGCAGGAAACGTGCGTCATGGGTCTCAGAGACGAGCTTGATAAGGTCAGGGCGGAATTGGAAAACCAAGTTCAGGCAACGGCCGAACTCGAAAAGAGGTGGGAGGAGGCAGAGGCTGAACTCCGAGCTGATGCCGACAAACTACGGGCTGACGTCGACAAAGCTTTCGACGAAGGGGTGGCAGAGGCCACCGAACAGTATATTGCCCAAGTCAAGAGAGTCAGCCTGAAGGCCTGGAGGCTGGGATGGACAAGCTCGTTGAGAGCAGCAGGGGTCCCCGAGGACAGCCCTGTATACAGAAATCCCCCAGTTTCCTCCTCCTCAGCCCGCACCGAACCAAGCTCCGGAAGTCCCAGTCAGGGAAACCGAAGACCCTGCCCCTGGACTTGACGCGGACGTCGACGCCGGACAAGTGGTTGTCGAAGTCGCGGAAGACGCTGCTGCTGATGGCGCCGAGGGGGCCGTGGCTTGAAAAAGATGATGTAACTTTGTTTTGTTTCTTGTATTGGAGGGAGATTCTATATTTCTTTTTGTTGGGAAAAATTGTAACCTTTCTCATTTATGAAATGAAATCGGCTTTGCTTCCAACTTCGAACATTTGTGGCGAATTTTTCTTTTCTTTTTTCCTTTCTTTATGCGTTTGGCTTAATCAACCAGAATAAATAATAGGAAATAAGACAAAGTAAATGAGTTCGGTCGAAGCCGAATTTGATGTAGTAAAGTTGTAACCCGAGGTGCTGTATTGATTTTGCAACCATAACGAGCATCGATCTCGGTAAGACTGAGGGCGCTTGGTCCTATGACCAAAGCTAAGTCCGGTTTTATAATCAGAACTTGACTGGTCCATTGACTGGGCCAAAGTAGCTAACTATGGTAACCGAACAAAGAATACAAGTCGATTCTGTGACCGAGCTGTAGGTATATGCCGAGTTCCATAACTTGGCCATTTCTTCGAGAATAGGGGACAACTTGGAAAGTAATCGTATTCTATAAAAAGAACTAGTTTATTAACTTCCCGAATCCGATTACATCTCAAAAATAGAATTTCTTGAAGTGGGTGGCGTTCCATGGGCGTGGCAGCTCTCTGCCCTCCATGTCCTCAAGCCTATATGCAGACTGCCCAGCTACCGAAGTCACCTTAAATGGCCCATGCCAGTTCGGTGCAAACTTTCCTTCGCTGGGATTCCTGTCTGCTGGAAGAGTCTTTTTCAAGACCAATTCTCCAGGGGAGAACTTTCGCTCTCTGACCCTTTGATTGTACCCTCTAGCCAACTGTCACTGGTAGGAAGCGAGACGGATGGCCGCGGCATCCCTTCGCTCCTCAGCCAAGTCGAGCTCTGTGGCGAGGTTTGCATCATTTTGGCCTTGGTCGAACAGTTCCGACCTGAGGGTGGGGAGGCCGACCTCAAGTGGAATTACAGCTTCCATTCCGTAGGCTAGGGAGAAGGGAGTTGCCGAGGTCGAGCGCCTCGGGTTAGTCCTGTATGCCCATAGGACACTTGGAAGTTCCTCTACCCACCTCCCTTTGGCTCGATCTAGTCTCTTTTTGAGTCCGTCAAGCACCACCTTGTTCGAAATTTCAGCCTGCCCATTGCTCTGGGGGTAGGCCGGGGTAGAATAGTAGTTCCTGATGCCAAGGTCTTGGCAGAAGCTTCTGAAGAAATTGGAGTCGAACTGGGTCCCGTTGTCCGTGACCAAGGTTCGAGGCACTCCGAATCTAGTTACAATGCTTCTCCACACGAAGTTTTTGGTATCCTTCTCAGTGATGGAGGAGAGTGCTTCGGCTTCTATCCACTTGGTGAAGTAGTCAGTTGCTACGATCAACCATCTTTTGTTCCCTGGAGCTCGGTGGAGTGGTCCCACGAGGTCCAGTCCCCATTGGGCGAAGGGCCAGGGGCTGGAAAGAGAGCTCAGGTCGTGTGCTGGCTGATGGAGAGAGTGAGAGAACTTCTGGCACTTCTCACATTTCCTGGCATAGACCTGTGCATCCTTCTGCATATAGGGCCACCAGTACCCCTGGCTGATAGCTCGGTAGGCGAGTGACCGACCTCCGATGTGGCTGCCGCAGATCCCTTCATGAATTTCATAAAGGAAGTCCTCGACTTTGCTTGGATGAACGCACTGGAGGTAAGGGCCATTGTAGGACTTTTTGTAGAGTTTATCGTCCGGAGAGAGCCAAAATCGGGCTGCCTTCAGCCTGATTTTGCGGGCTTGGTCCTTATCCTCGGGTAGCTGGTCATTCTTGAGGTAGGAGATAAGTTCATCCATCCAGCTAGGACCGAGGTCAATGCACATAATCTGTCGAGGCGGTTGAAGTTGTATGCTAGGTCTGTCCAGTGCTTCCACTTCGACAGTTCTTTTTCTTCCTGCCTCGACGGCAGATGCCAGATTTGCAAGGGCATCGGCGTGAGAGTTGGAGTCTCTGCCTATCTGTCTGACTTCAGCCTTTTGGAACTGAGATAGGAGTTGCTTGGTGTGGGCCAGGTAGGCTGCCATCCTGTCATCTCGGGCCTGGTAATCTCCATTGAGTTGGCTTGTAACCAGCTGTGAGTCGCTGAAGATCACCAGTTGTTGTGCCCCCAGGGTTTTTGCGCTGCCCAGCCCTGCAATTAATGCTTCATACTCAGCTTCATTGTTAGAAGCTTTGAAGTCAAGAGTCAGGGCTTGCTCAATAACAAGGCCCTCCGGAGATTGAAGGACTACGCCAGCGCCTGCCCTTTTGGAGGTGGAGGACCCATCGACGAAGACTTTCCAAGATGAGTCGAGGAACTGTTTCCAGGACCGATCCTGCTCGGTCTCGGCCGAAGTCCTTGCCTCCTTGCTCCCCAGTTCGGTGTCGAGATGGCTCGGTGCCGAACTAGGAGAGGTGAATTCCACAATAAAGTCGGCCAGTACTTGGGCTTTGATGGCCGTTCTGGGCTGATACTGGATATCGTATTGCCCGAGTTCGACAGCCCATTTAGACGCTCTCCTGAAGAGGGACTTGAGTGGGTTGTTGACACCAAAAATGTCACTTTGCCTCTTCAACATCAAGAAAGCTGCATGGAGTCGCAACCTGCCATAAATAGGCAATGCAATTTCTCCAAAAAATCAAATCTTGTCAGAATCAAACAAAAACTGCAAGATCCTTCAAGATAGCCAAGAGAAGAGTACACATGAAGTTTCGGGCCATTTCAGAATCATTTGGCCTAACTTCGCTTCTCCGACAGCTAAAATGGCGCTCCCGGCGGCGACATCATCGGAGACGTCAAAACTTCGATCAGAGCCTACGGATAACTCCAGCATGTCCCAAAAGGGCTCCATGCCAAATTTCAAGTCAAACCGACAACGTTTGACCCTCCATCAATGCTCGAGCAGCAAAATCAAGCCTCCCGGCGGCGGGAACCACCGAAGCCTTCGCTCATCAAACCAAGTGCATGAGTGGCTTCAACATGCTTCCAAAAGGCTGCACGTCGAATTTCAGGTCATTCCGACAACGTTTGACCAGGTTTCGATGCTCCGAGAGAAAATCAAGCCTACCGGCGGCGGAGCAACCCGGGACCATGACATCCAAAACGGAGCCCATGGAACGTCTCAAAATGACTCCAATAGGCTCCCCGTCAAATTTCAGGTCAATCGGACATCATTTGACCACATATCAAAGCTCGGCATTTTCCCCGCAGCAAAATCAAGTGAAGCATCGACGGGACCCCAAACGGCTTCAAAACTCAAACAAAAGCCTATGGTTTGTCTTATTTATTGGTCAGGAGGCTTCACCTCAAATTTCAGGTCATTCCGACATCGTTTGACCAAGTTTCAGCTTCTGGCGGAAAATCAGCAGCTCTACGCGACAAAGTCTTCGGCTTTCCCGGAAAATTGGAAACTTTGCACTCTAAAAATGCAAGGATTCTCATCAAGTTTTCTACAGGGAAATCAAGCCAATAAATGAGAAGAAATTTCAAGGAAAATACAGAAGAAAACGGCGACGAAAAAGACCTCAAAACGACCGCAAAACGGGCTCCGAAGGGGAAAAATCCCCCAGGGTCGCAGACCCCTGCGACCATGGCCCATGGTCGCAGGCCCCTGCGACCATGGCCCATGGTCGCCGGTCCATGGTCGCCGGCGACCATGGAGGTCCGGGTCACCGGATTTTCCGCCGGTGACCCGTTTTTCCGTCTTTTTTCGCGTTTCGCGCACTTTGGCCCCTGTGGTTTCCTGAAAATGTGATTTTTAGTGCTTTAAATTGACTCATATCCGACGACATCTCGGATCCGCCGTCAAAAGCATAAAATCATCATTGATCGCTCCAAGATCGCCAACCGGTCGACCAAGAAAGTGCACTTTCTGTCCGACCGATCGTGAAATCGACAAGACAGATGTCACCGGCCCACTCTTAGCTATCAATGTCTGAAGTTACATGTTCATCCGATGTCGATCAGCATGTAGATCCATCGATGATCATCGGCAGAAGAATTCCAGAAGACACGGCATGGCCCGCGACTCTTCGACTGCTCGGCGACCAATTAATGTGGTTAATTGACTAGCTTTATTGCAGTCATTAATTCATTTCTTTGGACGGCCCAATCAGAAGCAAGCATTTGGGAGTTACAAGTCAATTGATTCATGGCATTTAAACCATGAAACTCCTCCCATTATGGTAATTAAGGTGATTAAAAGCCCTTAATCTCCATCGGCCAATCAGATTCAAGGAAAAAGGAGTTACAAAATCAAGAAATAAATCTTGTAACTCCTCCCATTAAAGCCCTTAAGGCTCATAAACCCTCCTAAATGGCTACCAAAAGCCTATAAATAGGAGAGCATTCCATTGAAATCGAAATCGGGAAAAAAGAGGAGAAAATCAGAAGATCAGGAAAAAAGTGGAGAAAATCAGAGGATCAGAAAAAAAAAGATCAGAAAGAGATCTGAGAGAAAGAAAAAGAGAGAAAAACTCTGCTGAAGTTCTGCACTGGCCACCACTACAAGGTGACAAAAGTCCCTTGGGGGGCACCCCCCCCCAAGGTCCTTGCCTTCTCCTGCTGCCTCCAATGGCTTAGACGTGGCTTTTCAGCCCGTCTACTTAGCTTTTTATTGGACATAGGACCTTCTCTTGGTCTTTGTCCTCTAAAAATCTGAGGTTATAGCCAAGCCAAGCGAATCAAGAGCATCCTCTGTTCTCATCTGCATGGATGACGGCGAAGCCCACACATGGCTTGCGACCGTCAATCTGAACGAGTCCCCCACAACCTCCTGAAAAGTTAGATCTTCCTTTTCTTGCTTTTCATTGTAGTTTGTATTTTTCTAAAGAGACAAAAATCACAACTCTTGTCTTTCATTATTGATAAGAATTGTAAATCGGCTATAAACGCCAAAATCGGCTATAAATGCCAAACAAAATCGCCTTTCACGGCAAATTAAAAAAATGTCTCTTTTCTTAAATATTTGTGCAATGGAAAACTTGAAAGAAGTTGATTTCCTTTTTACTTGCGAAGGTTGATCTCCGGATTACCACTTGCAATTCCAAGTAAAATAGAAAATCTGGCACACCCACACAAAGAAATGTTGATGCACGCTTCAGGGCCCGCTAGGGCGCGAAAGGGCCGGACCCGACGGACTCCCACGTTCCGCCGACCCCTGTAGCCGCCCCACGGCGCCTCGGAGCGCGTTCCATCATGGGTGTGCGGTCACAACCACGATAGAATATGTCAGGAAGTAGTGGGAGAGCTTACGCGAAGCACTAATGAGTGCTAATGCGAGCTTTTCCAGTGGCAGATATCTTGTCTCGGCATCCAGCAGGATTTTGCTTGTGTAATAGATGGGTCTTTGCTGCCTGTCATCTTCTCTTACGAGTGCAGAGCTTACTGCATGGTCCGAAACTGCCAGATATAGGTATAAGACCTCACCCCGTACCGGGGTGGAAAGCAAAGGAGGGGAGGAAAGGTACACTTTGAGTTCCTGGAGAGCGCTTTCGCACTCCGGGGTCCATTTGAACCCGGAGCTCTTTTTGAAGAGCTGGAAGAAGGGATGGCATTTATCCGAAGCTCGGCTGATGAAGCGGTTCAGTGCTGCCGCCATCCCGGTAAGTCTCTGAACCTGTTTTATCGAGTTCGGACTCTGTAGGGCTCTGAGTGCCGAGATCTGATCGGGATTAGCCTCGATTCCTCGCCTAGTAACTAGACTGCCCAGGAACTTGCCCGAGCCGACGCCAAACGCACATTTGGAGGCGTTCAACTTGAGCTGGTATTTCTTGAGGATGGAGAAGGTTTGATGTAAGTCAGTCAAGTGGTCCTGTGACCGTTTAGACTTAACGACCATATCATCAATATAGACCTCGATCGTCCTGCCGAGCTGGTCCTAAAACATCTTGGTCACCAGCCTCTGGTAAGTGGCACCAGCGTTTTTTAACCCGAAGGGCATTACTTTGTAGCAGTAGGTGCCCCTGGGTGTTATGAACGCGGTTTTTTCTTGATCAGGCTCATGCATTGGAATTTGATGGTAACCTCGGTAGGCATCGAGGAAACTCATCCTCTCATGGCCGGCAGTGGCGTCGATCAGCTGGTCTATCTTCGGTAGAGGAAAGCTGTCTTTGGGACAGGCTTTGTTGAGGTCGGTGAAGTCTACACAGACCCTCCAGCTCCCATCCTTCTTTTTTACCACAACCGTGTTGGCCAACCACACAGGGTACTGGACTTCGCGGATAGCCTCAGCGTCCAGTAATTTGTTGACCTCCTTGGTCACAGCCTCTGCCTGTTGGGTACCCGACCTGCGAATCTTTTGGACAACAGGTTTATGCTGGGGATCTACATTCAGCTTGTGGCTTATGACCTCGGGGCTGATGCCGGACATTTCATATGGGGTCCAGGCGAAGACCTCCCTATTTTGCAACAGGAAGTCGAGCATCCTGGCCCTCTCCTCGTCAGCAAGTTGGCTACCGAGCAAGAAGAACCTTTCTGGATCGCTGGGATCGATCCCGACCTGGGTGAGGTCCTCAATGCTCTTCTGTTCGGGAGTTCGGCCCACAGCGTCGAGCTCAGCTTCCAGCTCGGTCATGTGGACTTGCTGTGGCTGTGTATCTCCGGGGACTACGGCCATGAGACATTCCTTGGCCATATCTTGGTCGCCGCGGACTATTATAACTTCAAAGCCCCCGTCCTTGGTCTGTAACGGGAACTTGAGCTTCTGGTGATAGGTCGAGGGTACGGCCTCCACGTTATGAAGCCAGGTTCTTCCCATGATGGCATTGTATGGAGATCGTGCATCCACCACCAGGAAGTCGGCTGTTGTGGGGGCCCCTCCGACCTCGACCTTAAGGGAGATCTTCCCTTTTGGATATACTGTCTTGGAGCTGAATCCCACCAACGGGGTGCGAGCTTCTTGCAGGTCCTCTTCTTTCAGGCCCATCCTTTTGAAGCATTCAAAATAAAGGATTTCTGAGGAGCTCCCGGGATCCACTAGGATCCTCTTGACATTGAAGTTATGTAACCTCATAGTCAGAAGAAGAGGATCATTGTGGGGTAGCTGGACCCCGGCCAAGTCTTTGTCAGAGAACCAAATTTTTGGCCTCTCTACACGTGCTTTCTTTGCCGAGGGACCGAGCTCGGCCGTCATCACATGCTTGCTGTGCTGGGCCTTCCTGGCCTCGGCACGGGCTCGATCACTGCCCCTGGGGGCAGGAGCCAGGTGAATGACGTCGATGGTCCCTACAGGCCCACCGCTGTCTTAGTCGTCGGGGAGGCGTTGCTGAGCGTTGTTCACTCTGCCTTCTTCCCTGACGTGGTCTCTGAGATGCCCGTCTTTTACGAGCTTTTCAAGGTGCGCCTTGAAGGCATAGCAATCCTCGGTTCTGTGTCCTCTATCTTTGTGGTAGGCACAGAACTTGCTCTGATCTCGGAAGGCGGCGTCCCCTTTCATAGGTTGGGGCCATTTGAAAAAGGGCTGGGCCTGGATTTTGCCGAGGAGCTTGTAGATAGGCTCCTTGAAGATGGTATTGACGGCTCTATAAGAGGCGCCACTTGGTTTCGGCCTCGTGCTGCCTCCCGAGGTGGGAGCAGGACGTACTGCCGAGCTGGATGGCTCTCTATTCCGATCCGCCTCTTTCTTAGCTAGCCTCCTCTCTCTTCTCGTGGGACGGCCCTCCGGTCGGCTCTCTTGCCAGAAATTATGGCTCTCTCGAGCTCGGACGTCGTCCTCTTCTTGCTCGACGTACTGGTTCACCCGGACCATCAGAGCTTTTACCGAAGGCGCAGGACGACGTACCAATTTCTTCCGAAGCTCATTGCCCGGCAGCAAAGCTTGTTGGAAGGCAGTAACGGCTACGTCGTCGTTGGAATTTTCAATCACGCTATAGATGGTCCAGAATCGTTTGGCGAACTGAGTAAGAGTCTCGGTCGGCCTCATCTTGATTGAGATCAGGTCGGCGTCAGTTTTTGGGATGACCCGGTGGGCTTGAAACTTTTCGACGAAGGAGTTTCGGGGCTGTGGCCAGCTCGAAATCGATCCCTCGGGAAGTGCACAGAACCACCAAAGCGGGAGGTCGCCCAAGCTGGAGGAGAAAACCTTGCAATCAAGGTCGCCGTCGCCGCTGAATACCGTCATCTTCTGGGTGAAATGCCGGAGATGAGCCTCGGGGTCCGACGTCCCGTCATAGAGATTGAAACGTGGGACGCTGAACTTATCAGGAAGGGGATGATCTCTGATTTCCCGAGAAAATGGAGACGTGCCATGGATGTCACCGTGTTTGGTAGTTAACCGACCTCGAGCGAGGCCGGCCTGCTCCAGGCTCTGCTGTACGGCCAGCTTAATCTGCTGATCAATGTAGTCAGCCATCTCGGGGTCGGCCCTGGTCTCCCGCCTTTGTTTATGGCGCTGCTGCTGGTCGGCACTGGCATGAGTGTTACTCGAGCCCTCTTCGCGAGCTCGGGCGCGCCTTTCATTCAGCTGATCCCTTAGGTCTGGTCGACCCCGAAGACCTAGACGAGCTCGTTGCTTAGGTGGAGGCGTGTGAGAGGCTTCGGGCGGGACTTGGGTCTTTGTCTCAAGCTGCCGCTGAAGCTGGAGGATCTGCTCTTTCTGTTCTTCGATGATGAGGTTTTGAGCCTTGATGGCTTCGGCTTGGGTCTCAACATCGTCCTCTAGGACCATGTCGTCATCACCTTCATCACCGAGGTGGACGTGATCCTCTTCCATGTGGTCCCCGTGAGAAGACCGAGGAGGAGGAGACTGCACAGGAGCCCCACTTCGTAAGGGCCGTTCCTGAGGAGGAACGTCCTTACGAGGTGGCGCGTTGAGAACAACTTCCAGGCGCGGACGCTCCGCCTGAGAGGTATTCGTCCGAGCCCGCTCTAATACAGGATCGCGCCGAGAGGACGCTGCTGCACCTCTTGACGACGAGTGTGTCACCGTGACGGGTGAACCTACACTCCGCATACCAGGTTCTCCTCCCACTCCTTTCGGAGGAGGGTTGGGTGGTGCTTGCCTGGTATCTCTTCGCGAGCTCGTCACCAACGCTCCTGCCTGGTCTGTCACCAGTGGAGGCGGCATAAGAGGCAGAAATGTTTCTGGTTGCTTAGACCCAGACGGTCTAGCAACGCTCTTTCCCTTCTGAGCCTTAGGAGGCATAGCTGTTAGGATGAAAATATGGAATTTTCAGATCGTTCCCACAGACGGCGCCAAATTGTGCGTGCCTAATTATTACGGACTTGGTTTAGCTGATGATGAGGGTTTACAGAGAGGCTGTTTAGCTGAACAAGAGCGTCTCTGCCGATCTGAAACCTGAAATCTGAAAGGGAAGAGAAGACAGCGGTCAGGGCCCGAGGCTGCTGTCAGCCAAAGGCACTCCGATGCCTGAGTTAGTGCAGTCACTGAACTAGGGTGAAGTGGGGAAGAAGAGATGTTAGCAGAATAACAGTGCAGGCTGTATCTTGCATGTACCTGTTCATGACTCTTCATGCAGGCATATATAGAGGAGAGTGGAAGGTTCCACAGTGGAGGTAGGTGAGGATACTTATCCCATCAGCCCACACTTGGGATCTTTAGTGGGGGTAGGTGAGGATACTTGTCCCATCAGACCTCCCCTCAAATCCCTCACATAAATGTGGATGTGATCTGTTGATAGGAACGAGCCCTTATCGATGGCCGGTGGCCGCCCTACCTGACAGGGACTCCCTACAAGGTACCCGTCCCATCTCATAATGGGAACTGGAAGCCCGGTGTTCACCTCGGCAGAGGGGCCGAACTGGAGAAGGCGCCGGGGTCAGCTATACCCGAGATCGGACTGGGATGCCAGCGTGAGGCCGAGTTCGGTAGGACATGGTCGGTACTTCTACCGGGACCAGTCCCACCTCGACAAAGGCTGAGACGCTGCTTATGCCGGAGAGAAGGGGGTTAAGGCCTTTCCTGATTGGCGCTGTTACCGAGGAGGGGTGTAACATCGGTTTCGGTAGAAGCAGTCCACACAGTCATTTTCATCTTACTCTCATTTCAACCAATATTGACGAGAGAATTGAAACATGGGTCCTCTGTAAGTTTGAAGAATTATCATCCCCTTTTATGGGGCTTGTCGAAATTTACTCTAATATAAGTAGGTCTACTATAAGATTGATCATCAATAAAAATATGAAAACGATTAATGTTTTTCACATTTCTGGTCCCACTTTCTCTAACATGTAAATGAAGTATAGTCCATTATATATTAAACATTTAACTAAGGAATCCGATTTTTTTTTTATCAGTAACAAGAATAGTTTAAAAGGAATCCAAATTTTTAAATACTGGAGATTAAGACACTCACAAATAAAGTATATTTTTTACAAAATATTTGCTTTTACATTTTCAATTAAAAAAATACAAAATTTTCATTTATGACTAAATACAGTTAAGCTTGTGGGTCAACCTAATCTTATATTCAAACATGATGTTGCTCAAATCCAAGACTAATTATAATTAAATGCAAAGTTGTTTTTTAGTTATATAATGTAACTTGAATTAAAATATATCTAATTATTGGACACTAATCTGGTTTTCTCCAATGTCTAATTATTGGACAAAAATCTGATTTTCACGATTTAAGGCCTTTAGATATGCAGGACCGTCATTCATCTCTACCAATCAAATAATGCCTTTTTTCTTTTTGCACGTTTCATAATTTGTATTTAGGTCGATGCAACTATCCCAAACCCAATCTCATACCCAAATCTGACTTTTCAACACAGAGTCAAGCATGATTTTTGAGTCAAAATACACATCTGGTATAAATAAGTGAAATTGATAAAACTGAGAAAATCAGATTTATGTCCATATTTTTAAATAGTTCGGATTTGAACAAAAGTAGGCTTGAGAAGATTTTAAAAAACTTAGTTTATGTCTAATTAGATTTATCTTGATTCGAGTTATGTGATCTAAATAAAAATCAAGTTTACATCTGAATATAAATAGACTTGAATTTGAGTAAAACATAATTTAAATATGATGTTAAGTTGACCTCGCAAGATTAACATCCCATCATCAGAGAATTTTTTTGTTATTTTTCAATTGAGAAGCTTTTAATTGATTAGACCAAAGATTGTGGACATTGCGTTGTCCACTAAAACTTCACCTGTGTTGATGTATCTTCACGAAATACGAACTATGTTGAGTAACACCCTTATTTACCCAAAGTGGCAATATCATCAGAGTGAGATTCAATACCTCAAGAAAAATTGGATTGTTTCCAAATATAGTGAGATGGTCCTTATAAGAATTGTGTGGGCCTTCCTGACTTTATTGAAGTGATCGAAAGAACTGTTGACGAGAATCAAATTCCCTGAGAATGATGTTAGCATGCATCGACTTTATGTTCTTTAGATTTCTAAGATCCAAACATGTCCCTAGTCACTAGGATATCTTGTCAAATTTTTATGTTATTATCATTTGTTTCATATTTATGAAAACAAAGCATGATTGTTGGATATTTTCTAAAATAGTAATTATATTTATAATATTATGTTTTTGAAGAGGTGCGACTCTTCTAGTATCTTTTCAATATAATTAATTATTAATTACAAAATGTTATGATCTATTTTCAACCCTTAATTAATGTTATTAGTTTATTTTGTGAAAAAGTGTGACCCTTTAGGTGTCTTTTCCTTGTCTATAAGAGGACATCCCATTTGATTTCTAAGAAAATCAAATAATGAAAAACTTGATTTCTACCAAAATATCCTTCTTCCTTTTCTTTTCCCTCTTCTCTATTATCTTGACCTTGCGGAAAAATTAGATATACTGTCTCCTTGGTGCGTAGACCTATGGAGACATGTTAGAGGCATTATATCCTTGGGAAAATTCTTCCAACAAGTACGTCCACCTCCATATTGGGGAATTCAATGCCTTTAAGAGAACATTTTAAGTGGAGTGCCTCTATTCTCTTGATTTTTAATTACCTATTTCTTTTTCCTATTACACTTTTTTCATAAAACTGTCCCAACAGGATTTTTGGTCAAATGATACCTAAAGGCATAATTTGTTGCTCCACCATGACACTATTAAAGTATTAATGCACTCCTGCCTCTTTAACTTTTACCAGCAAAAGATTCATAAGATTATAAAGGATAAATAGCTAAAAGCAGCATCAAGTTATCATTTTTCGTGGAAAAAAAAAAAAAAAAAACTTTAGGTATAACCACCATATCAAACAGATAAAATTAAAAAGGACCATTATTTTTCCTTTTTTATTTTCTTTGTGTGCATATGGGGGGCATGGCCCCACTAGCTCCACTCGGCTTCCGCCCGCCACCCATTTATATATATATGAAAGAGACTGATTCCAATTGAGGATTCAGTCCTGATGTATTCAATTGATTTTGGCTTTTAATTTATCTTGACCCTCTCCCAATCCCCACTCCCCGATTCTCTCTCCCCACGTCTCTCTGTCTCCCTAATTAATTCATCATCATATTAGCAACGCATCCGTCTCAAACACATCCGTCAATTCAGTGTCTTATAAATCAGGGATTGAATGTCTTTAATACTATTTTCATAGTTACTAATCTCTTTGAACAAAGAAACCATCCTTACTCTTTAAACACATACGCATATTCTCTACATACAAAGAAACGACCCTTCCTCTTTACATTTTCTCAATGCATCATTCCCTCTCTCTCATCTTTTCCACAAAAGCTTCTTCTCCGAAACGACTGAAAATATTTCTCTTGATTCATGATGGAACGCTTTCGCCAGAAACGTACAAGACTAAATGGAAACAAAAATGCGTCAAGATCAGAAATCTACCGAACATTGCAAGAGGTAGAGCTCAACTAAAAAACGTATTTCCTCTACTTGTGAACAATGATTGGTCTGCCTTTTGAAGAATGTTCCAGTTGCTTGGTATGGGCGCGCCTTGGCTTTTTGGTTCCTATTTTGTAAGAGCCCCAATGAGAGCTTTAGCAAACTTATCTACCTAGTTTAAAAAAAAATAAAATTTAAAATTTTCACTCAACCTTACTATAAATATATAAGGTCTTTATAAATCTTCTTTATTCCTTATATATTTATGTGCGCGCCTTTTACCATGTAAAATAAATGAATTTACTTTTTTCTTTGTAGTCAATCCAAGATTTAATTTATTTTGCCTTGAAAGAAAAATTCTGAAGTCAACCCAAATTTTCTTATTTGGGTCTTGATTTAGAATGAAGAAAAAAAATACATGTAGCCGACACCGACACAATTGGGACAAGGCTTTGATGATGATGGTTTCAATATAGTATGTACATTCTTTGTTAGAATTGGTTAGCTAACCAAATGGCCATCATGTAGAAAAAGGTTGGTTTGCTATAGGAGGCTCATGAATTGAGAGCTATACAATAAATAATAATTTAATATTCATAAGACAAGACTTGAATTTCATATATAAGTTCTTTTTAAAAAAAAAATTATTGGTATATGTTTTTAGAATCTTTTTTCTACATTTCAAAAATTTTATAAATTTGAATTGCAAATTTTGTAATTTTGCTATACATTCTCCTATTAAATTAACTATGATATATGGATTTTTGAAAATGATAAGTAATATATATTTTTTTAAATTTATTTTCTTTCAATTAAAATTTTACAAAATATCACTAAATTGAATATATTCTTATTTCTAAGCCCGGGCCTCTTTTGCTGGTTGATTATGAAAACTGAAATGCGCGGGCCTCTTTTGCTAGTTGATTATGAAAACTAAACATTTTGTAACCCAATTAATGAGAAACAACTAGGCCTATTATGTTAAAGTTGATGTTGACCTTTGGTGACTATGAAATGAACAAATGGAAGTTGGGTCCGCCATCCTTGTTACCTTGGGTGGTCAATGCAACTTGCCAAGCTTAGCTTGAGCAATGCCAAGGGAGCCAATTGGCGACAGGTAGATGGATGGACCAAATTGCTTGATCCCCGCTAACTATACTTGTCTAGAATCCGGTGATTTTACTCATTTGAAAAGTCGACTACCAAAGGTCATGTAGCATTCATATTTTGCTGCCCCAAGACTCACATGTCCACCAAAAGTTTAGCAGGAAACCCCATTGATTTGCAAGTGCGTGGATCCACCGTTTTACCATACTGTCCCCTTGGTGCATTTATGTGGATCAACAGGTGTGCAGCCTCTTCACCTCTAATTAATCTCCCATACCACTCTTTAACATAAAGCTTGCAAGTTGCAAGTTCACATTAGAATTGATGGGGTCCACTATTCCACCAGCTTTCATTGGATAATCAGACATTCTAATGGTGGGGTCAATCAACTCTAACAATGTTAGCCTGCTGGCTATCAATCTTCTAATCTAACTTAATAAATGCGGCGCTTCAAGGTTCCAACCTTTCTTGTTTGGTTGGAGATTAGGGTCCTTTGGTTTTTAATCAACCAAGAGACTGGGAGCCTTGGACTCACGAGGATCGAATATTGAGCAGTTAGGTGAGAACCTTGAGCAGAAAAATATTACGAGTGCCCACAATCTTGCATAAAAATAGACAACTGATTTGCTGTATGGCTAACACTATAAAAATCAGAGTTGGTTCCTTCACAATATTAAATCTTTCTAGTAACAGTACAAACTAGAAATACTTATTTGCAATACATAAAGCATTGCAACAAAATTACTCTTAAACCAACGGGACCATGAGGCATCATGATTTTGGTTGGTTGTCTCGGACCATGTTAGTTGCATGGTCTGCCCTTCATTGGTTGATATGTTTCAGTTATCGTATGACCTTTGCTATAAAAATATACAATTTTCAAGTAAAATAAAAAAGAGATATTGTCCGGAGAGCTGCCACATTAGCCCATGAGAGATCAAAGTTTAAGTGTTTTCCTAATGCGATATCTTTGGACCGTGCAATAGCGTAAATGTGATTTCCTAAGGCCGTGCGATATCGTACCATTGTTGTACAAAACAGTTTTATGAAAAATATTTAAAGTTTAATTATTGTTGAGCAAATGTCAAATGTAGGGCCAATCGTACTCTCAATATCCCAATAAGAAATAGCCTAAAATGGATAGGATCACTCAAACGTATTACTTAATAAATGCGGTGCTTCACGGTTCCAACCTTTCTTGTTTAGTTGGAGATTAGGGTCTTTTATTTTTAACCAACCAAGAGACTAGGAGCCTTGGACTCACAAGGAACTCATGGATCGAACATTGGGCAATTAGGTGAAAACCCTGAGCAGAAAGATATTATGAGTGCCCACCATCTTGTATAAAAATAGACAACTGATTTGCTGTATAGCTAACACTATAAAAATCAGAGTAAGTTCCTTCACAATATTAAATATTTCTAGTATCAGTACAAACTAGAAATACTTATTTGCAATACATAAAGCATTGCAACAAAAGTACTCTTAAACCAACTGGACCATGAGGCATCATGATTTTGGTTGGTTGTCCCCGACCGTGTTAGTTGCATGGTCTACCCATCATTGGCTGATATGTCTCGGATATCGTATGACCTTTGCCATAAAAATATACAATTATATATATTAAATCAAAGAGGGAGGTAGGCTGTGGCCTATGGAGGGTGTCACATCAGCCCTTAGAAATCTCTCCTTTCAAAGAAATACAAAAGAAAAAAATAAATAGCCCAACATAATTCCTTAAATCTCCTCCATTGAAATCTCAACCCATACAGATTTTCTTAATTAAATCGCCTCCCTTAATCCTAGGTTTGGTTTAATATAGTTTCTAATTTCTTTCCATCTTATGTCATTGTTCTCCAATCTAAATCTCCTCAAAACTCCTAAAATCTCTCCATCCCCTCCAATCTTCGTTAAAAAATCTCTTCACTTCTTCGTTTCTAAAAAACTAGAAAAGACTCCAGTTTTGATTAAGAGGAACGACAAGATATGTGGATTATTCACCCAAGTTCAGCATATGACCTCTCATGTCAATTGATCTGGGGTGGGCCACAGCTCAGAGTATTGATCATAGGACATATGTTGATTGATGGCTTTTTGAGATAAAATTTAGGTAGCGTTTGGTTCGCTGTAATGAAGGTCAGAATGGAATAGTCATTCCAATGGAATGATCATTACAGTGTTTGGTTCGCAAAAAAGCAGCAGAATGACCATTACTTCTGGAATCACCATTCCTTTACGAAGAGAAATGCTATTCCACTAAGGAGGTAAAGGAATGGACATTCCATTCATTTATAAAAATTTTCTTGAGACCAAAATGCCCTCCACCCCCAGTCGTCGGTTGGGAAGGAGACCAACCGGAAGGCCCCGGCGGCAGCCCCAGCCAGCCTCCCCCGGCCACCCCCCTCCACCTTCCGTTCTTTTTCTTCCTCCTCCCTTCTCTATTCTCTCTCTCTCCTCTTTCTCCCCCTGTGGCGGCCGACCCAGACAATGGAGTTGGCGGCAATTTCCGGGGCGATTTGAATCCCAATTTGGGAGAGGTTGTAGGCAGCTACAGACTCCACGACGATGGTGCTGTAAGAGTTGTTGTTGAAGGGTCAAGGAAATTTGAGTTCCCCTGTGATGCTAAACACAGAGCAACAGACAAATCACATGGATTTCACCTCCCCCACATTATATGAAATTATCAGCCACCTCATGTGTAATCTAAAAGTGCCCGTTTGGAATATGGAATCAGATAACCCCTGTAAACTTCCACAACATCTTGAAGCTACTCTTAACTAATGCTAATGAATCAAAACAAGGAAAAAGAAAACTTAATCACCCATCAACCGAAATGATTCTAAGCGGTTATAACACAGATCGCTTTATTGAACAGAACCCAAAAAAAAACACAACAATATGAAGCAGATAAGAAATCAAATCTAAAGCAATGGATACTATCGAAAATAGATTGAAGATTGTAATGGAAGCTCTCCTAATCTGACGCTAGGAAAGCGGGAAAAGAGAAAGATTAGATTTTTATTAGAACGAAACAGAGATAGAGAGAAATCTTTAACCATCAGCAATGAAATCAAACTTCAGAAGATTGCAGCATAAACGAGAGAGAGAGAGAGAGAGAGAGAGAGAGAGAGAGAGAGAGACTCGATGCAATTGGGAGGAGGAGATGAGGAGGAGGGTGGTGGTGAGGAGGAATATGAGGAGGTTTTCCGTTGAACCCATCTGGAAAATGGCCGGAGACTTGATGGAGAGTGCAGAAGAGAGAAAAGGAGGAGGGTATTTTGGTCCGTTTAATGTAAATTTTATTCCATTTCGGGCATTATTCGAGCGTACCAAACACAAAAACAGGAATAAGAATTCCATTACTGGATTAATTTTTCAATTTAATCTAATCAAATGTTGGAATGGAAATGATCATTCATGCCTCATTCCATTCCAGACTCATTCCATTCTTACCTAAAATCATTCTAGCGGACCAAACGCTACCTTAAGATGCCCAAAACACAAGATAGTCCTGAATCTCAAATAAAATTCATTGATACTCGATGAGAATGAGATAGCCGTTGGATATCTTGGCTATGGTCACATGGTAAAGGTGGCCCACAACTTGGGATGAATGAGATTCTGTGGGCTGCACCAATCCAACGGTTGAGGTGGTTTGGAGGTAGTATTGTCTCTGTGGGCTGTACCAACCATTTGTTAAGAAATGGTCCAATTTCATGTGATTCATGATCAACTGTTATTCATTCTCATCAGAGTAAAATTCACACCTTATGACTCTCCCTTCATCTCTTTTAGTATTATTTTATTGACTAACCTTCCAGTTGTTGGACCTCATGCATCACTTCAATGTTCAAAAAACTAGATCAGATGCTGAACGACTTTATAAAACAGTTTGATCTTAATCAGTTAAGACTGTAAATAATTAATCTAGCCTGACCATTAGGTTGCAATCTAACAAACAAATTAGGCAATAATAGGATTTTCACTGTAAAGTTAGGCTTTAAACCCTTCATTAAGTACACAGAATGATGAAATTTTAAAAACCAACTACAGAGTGCTTTTTAAAGAATAAAAATTATTATTATTGTTATTATTATGATGAAAATGCTCATGACTCAATATTGAAATAATAAAAGCTGGTTGAAATTGCTGGTTTTTTACTAATTTAACATGCACTTGACCATTTTGAAAGGTTTGGTTTGGACCTACCAGTCAGGCACCAGGAGCTAACAGTCCAAGGGACCAGGTTGAGCTAGTTGCCCAACCCAATCGAGTCATTTTCACACTGTTAAAAAAATCTCTCCTGTGGAACCAAAGTGCCTCAATGTTAGGAGGAGGACAGCTTGTTGATGATGTTAAATGGGTTACTGGGTCTGGATCAGTGGGTCACAACCCATGACAACTAAATCCCGACTTGTGGGTCAAACAAGCCACGTGTGTACAGCTATGTAATGTTATTCATTGCCTTATTAGGATATATGATTAGATTATAATTAGATTAGAATGACCGTAATCTAGATAATTGATACAATCACTGTAACATATATAGCAACAATATATCTATATAATGAAGCATCGTAACCCTCAAGAGGGATCATCGAATTCACAAAACAATTCATCTCTTCTTTCTCCTTTTGGCTTTGACATGGTATCAGAGCCCTGAGTGAAACTAAACTCTATACAGTGTTTCTGAGTGGATCTTCTTCATCTTCCAAGCATTGGAAGACGTCATAGTATCTGCGTGATTCTCCTTTATCTTCCAAACATTGGAAGTCGTTAGATCAGGGTATGATCATACGTGGCCCACCCCAGATTCGAATCATCAAACTTGGAAATTACAACCACCGTGGTCGCCTGAATATTCTGGTGTTTATGGACATTTTTGGAGGACTTTTTGCATCTCAGAGGTAGGATTTCTATCCTTTCTTGTGAAATCACAGTTTCTATAGTATTATTTTATCGCAGCCGTCCAAGTCTTTGGATTTGGCTTCTTTTTGCCGGCAATCTAGTTTGTTCGGTGCGAAGTTTTATTCTTCATCAGTCTATGTTGACTAATTGATCATTCATATCAGTATTCTGTTGCTGTACTCCATTCTGGCTGAAAAATTAAGGTCGCTTGGCACTTTTTTTTTTCTGGAAAATCTGTTTTGTTGTAATGTTTTCAATACTGATTACTAGTTGGAACATTTGGAAGTCTTCTCCTCTCTGTCTTGTTTCCTTTCTTAGTTCATTTAGCACGGTGAGAGTTTCTTCTACATTGTGATAATTCTACTGCAATGGAAAAACATGACATTGCCCTAATCAAATTTAATGGAAAGAATTACACTTCCTGGTCATTCCAATTTCAAGTATATCTTGAAGGAAAGGCAATGTGGGGACTTGTTTCAGGGTTGGATCCACGACCTAAGGAACATGAGAAAAAAATACTATCTTGGAATACAAAGGATGCCAAGATCAAGACCTGGATTCTTGGTTCTGTTGAACCACAATATATCTTGAATCTCAAACCTTACAAGAGCTTAAAGGAGATGTGGGAATATCTAAAACAAGTGTATCACCAAGTGAACTCTGCCCATCAATACCAACTTGAACTATAGATTGCTCAGTATTCTCAAGGCACTTCTTCCATTCAAGATTATTATATAGGTTATCTCAGTTTATGGGCAGAATATGATGAAATCAAATACCTCAATGTATCTAAGGCAACTCTTTTTGAGCTTCAAACGTTACATGCAACTTCTCACAAAGACCAGTTCCTCTTGAAATTGAGATCTGAATATGAGATCATTCATTCCAATCCGATGAGCAGTGTTCCATCTCCATCCCTGAATGAGTGTCTAAATGAACTCTTGCGCGAGGAACAAAGTCAACTCACTTAACATGCTTTGAAGCAACAATCCTTTGGAAACTCTCCTGATGTACCAATCTTTAGCTCACACACGATACGGGTGATCTTCTTCCTGATGCCACAATGTATCGCCGTTTAGTTGGCAGCTTGATCTACTTGACTATCATTAGGCCCGATATTTCATATGCGGTGAATCTGGTTAGTCAGTTCATGACTCAACCACGCCATCTCTATCTCGTTGTTGTTCGACGCATTCTTCGGTATGTTCTACATACATCATCTCGTGGCCTTTTCTTTCCCGTGGTCAATTCGACTTCTCTCATTGCTTACTCCGATTCTGACTGGGCTGGTTGCCCTGATAGTCGATGGTCTACCATGGGCTGGTGCATGTTCTTAGGTAACTTTGAAATTGTCTCCAAATTATCCATAGAAGCAGAATATCGTGCTATATCTGCCGCCACCTCTGAAATTGTCTGGCTTTGAGGTCTTTTTTCTGAGCTTGGATTTCCTCAATCTGGTCCTACACCTCTATATGCCGACAACACAAGTGCCATCAGGATTACTGAAAATCCTGTCTTCCATGAACGCACTAAACATATTGAAGTGGCTTGTCATTATATACATGATAAATTTGTGCGTGAAGCTATCACTCTCCCTCATGTTCCTATCGGACTTCAAATTGCAAATATATTTACTAAGGGACTTCCTCGGCCACGGCACCAATTCTTAGTTGGCAAATTGATGCTGGTTGATTCACCCGCATCAATTTGAGGGGGGGGGGGGGTATTAAATGGGTTACTGGGTCTGGGTCAGTGGTTCACAGCCCATGACAACTAAAGCCCAACTTGTGGGTCAAAACAAGCCACGTGTGTACAGCTATATAATTTTATTCATTACCTTATTGGGAGATATGATTAGATTAGAATTAGATTAGAATGTCTATAATCTAGATAATTGCTACAATCACTGTAACTTATATAGCAACAATATATCTATATAATGAAGCATCGTGACCCTCAAGAGGGATCATCGAATTCACAAAACAATTCATCTCTTCTTCCTCCTTCTGGCTTTGACAGATGATGCCCATGTTTGAATGGTTTAAGAGTTTGACTCAATGAGCCCCACCAGTAGATAGAGGATGCATCTGAGTGCCCAAGATTGTAAGATTGCAGCCATTGATTCTTTGATCTTTTGCCTTTTATGAAAACTTTAGCTTATTGGTTATCCATTATTTTAATATAACGCAGTTTCTTTCAGCCTCTTTTAGTAATATTAATTATAATTATGTCTTCATTTTTTTCTAATGAAATTTAAAGTAGTTTAGATGTAAACAGTTTTTTTATAAAATGGATGCAAAAAGATTTTTCAATTATCATATATTAAAGTGGAGGGTTTTTTATTTAATTTTAACCAGGCTGTATGATACTCTTTATTTCATTTAAATAATATCTTTTCTCTTACTTTAATTCTAAATATATTCTCACTTTTGTTGCTAGTTTTCAAGTAAAATAAAAAAGAGATATTGTCCGAAGAGCTGCCACATTCGCCCATAAGAAATCAAAGTTTAAGTGTTTTCCTAATGCGATATCTTTGGACCGTGCAATAGCGTAAATGTGATTTCCTAAGGCCGTGCGATATCTTACCATTGTTGTATAAACAGTTCTATGAAAATTTTTTAAAGTTTAACTATTATTGAGCAAATGTCAGATGTAAGATCAGTTGTACTATCAATATCCCAATAAGAAATAACCTAAAACGGATAGGATCACCCAAACGCATTACTTAATAAATGCGGGCACTTCAAGGTTCCAACCTTTCTTGTTTGGTTGGAGATTAGGGTCCTTTATTTTTAACCAACCAAGAGACTAGGAGCCTTGGACTCACGAGGAACTCAAGGATCAAACATTGGGCAATTAGGTGAGAACCCTGAGCAGGAAGATATTACGAGTGCCCACGGTCTTACATAAAAATAGACAATTGATTTGCTGTACAACTAACACTATAAAAATCAAAGTAAGTTCCTTCACACTATTAAATCTTTCTAGTATCAGTACAAACTAGAAATACTTAATTGCAATACATAATGCATTTCAACAAAAGTACTCTTAAACCAACGGGACCATTAGGCATCATGATTTTGGTTGGTTGTCCCAGACCGTGTTAGTTGCATGGTCTACCCGTCATTGGTTGATATGTCTCGGATATCGCATTGCCTTTGCCATAATTGGTTGATATGTCTCGGATATCGTATGACCTTTGCCATAAAAATATACAATTTTCAAGTTAAATAAAAAAGGGATATTGTCCGGAGAGCTGCCACATTCGCCCATAAGAGATCAAAGTTTAAGTGTTTTCCTAATGCGATATCTTTGGACCGTGCAATAGCACAAATGTGATTTTCTAAGGCTGTGCAATATCGTATCATTGTTGTACAAACAGTTCTATGAAAAATATTTAAATTTTAATTATTTTTGAGCAAATGTCATAGCTGCGAACTTGCAAAACCCGTGTCCCGTCACTTGAACATCCGACCGACTAGTCTTTGATACCACTTGTAGGATCTTAGATCCCATTCAGTCACCACTTATCCAAAACCAATTGATAATAGGAAACGACACAACAATAGTTTTATGGTGAGTGTGAGGGCTCGACTACAATTATGACCACTCAAGAGCGAGGGTGGACGTTGACCTCAACACAACTCTTTGATATTATATGCCTTCACATGTTTAGGCAATTGGCCAAATTTTACTTCAATTAAAGTGATATATATAGGTAAATATTAATTTCTAAACATATGTAACAGTGCATATTGCTAAAGTGAAGTTTATTATTTTCTTTATTTTTATTACAAAGAGTGGTGTACGTGATTGTGGCAGAACTAGGGAAGGTCACCAAGGGCGGAACTAGAGGTGGGCAGTTAGGGCCATGGCCCCCCCTAAATTGTAAAAAAGCCCTTTAGATTAATAAAAATTTTAGTGCATTTTTGGAAACGGGCAATGGCTTCCCCAAGAAAGATTTTTTTTTAATTTTTTTTTAGTTCCACCCCTGGGCCCATGGCTGCTCCGGAATTTCAGAAAAACCATGAATGTTGGAAATTGTAGCATCTTTTCACATTTAACCCCTTAAGGCATATTTCTTGGTTTCGTGATTTTATGTGATATTAGTAGTTATGGTATAAATAAAACAAGAAATTAAGTGAACTCTACAGGCACTGATGATCAGCACTTCTTTTCTAATTGATGAGATCAACCCAATAATGCCCATGATGGATGCACAAACCATATTACTAATCATCATCAGAGAACCCCAACCACGTGGGTTATACATAATACTCCTTTTTGTGCTCTTTTTAATAAAATCCACAGTTTCTGGTTGGCTGTGCATATACATTACACATGCACATGATAGAAGCGTAAGTTGAAACAGGGATGATATGAAACCTTACACCAAGATACTTACCTGGTAATTGCACAAGTAATTCAACCCAACAATACATATTAATTGAATTAATGTCAATTAGAACATGCACGATAGGTCTTGCAGAAAGAATAAGAAAAAGACAGACATGCATTAAGTGCACGTTTGTTCCGTGGAAAGCTTTTTCTATGGAAATTTTCCTCTTCACCGGTGATTAAAAAATCTAAAATACCCTCCCCAATTATAAAAGCTTTTTCTGAAAAATCAGGAAAAACTCAGCCACACCAACCCTGAATTTTCCTGCAGTGGCACTTTTCACACTTCTTAGCTCCTGCCTTCCAGCCATTTTGGCCATTGTACTGACTCAGATTATACTTATAACAGTACAAAGAAGAATATAATAACAATAATAAGATAAGCCTATAACCTAAGCCAGGGAAGTTCTCGAACAAGTACACCCCAAATCTAGTACAAGTATCCCAATTTGTTAAAACTTGGGGCAACCTTTGTCCCCTCCCACAGTCCCACCCACCTTTCTTTTCATGTTAGCAAATGTGGGGGATGGCCAACCTGCCCATATCAATCAATGTAATGTACCCATTATAATCCCACATGGTCCCCTCCAAAGTTGGAGACTCATGTGATTGAGAAATAATCTTTAAAAAAATGCACAAGGAATCCGAGGAGATAAGAGTACTACAATGGTGTGGTGGTTGCTAATTTCTTTTCAGACAACGTGGGAGATGAACGAGGACTAGGTGTTCCAAGATCCTCCCAAGATCTGCCCGATCCTCGAATGATTGAGGTGGCCCACCTCCTCCCTAGCATCTTCCTTTTTATGTGGTCTAAGAAATGCCCCCCCCCACCACCTCTCTCCTCTCTCTTTAAATGCGATGTGATTGATTGACTGTCAACCCTGTTTCTTTTCCTTGGATGAAACAAACAACTCTTTTAGACTTGTCCATTGGCTCGTCCCCTATGGGCCCTACCTTCCAACCTTACTCCACTTTTAGTAAATTCTATGTAATTGTGACTCAATAAAAAGATTCGAGGCTGGTTATGTCATAGGCAGAAAAAGTACACGAGCCTCTTTCCCTTTGCTGGGACTGTCGCAAATCAGTTCAACCCTGGGGGGCCATGCATGATGCTTTGATTGTGGCCCAGATTACTTACGGAGGAATTATGTTCATGTCCCAAATTATGTCCATCAGTTTGTTCATGTAGACTTTCTCTTAATAGAAATTTCTCACGGCTTTTGAAATAAAGATTACTTTTTAAGATTTGTATTATTTAATAATGTATGTAGCTGAAAAAAATTAATTTTAATATATAAATTCGCAAAAGAGAAGATTTTCAAATACTATCAATGAAGGTTAAATTCAAAAATCTTAAAAAAAAAAAAGGATATTTATGGTCCAAATCCTCGAAGATTAATAATTATCGAATTTGGATTTTTTAGGACTTGCGCTCGAATGGACGGCTGGAACTTAAAGATTAAAAGAAATCACAAGTACCCTACACCCAAGTGGGCCACACAAGGCCAGTGTTTGCATTCTCAAGACACAAATTCAACAGTAAAATCACCACATAATCTAGTCCTTTTTCCTCTTTGGGTCTTTCTTTACCCGAGCTATTTATTCATCACAACGTGACTCACGTGAGGATGGGGCTTCGTGTAATAATATTATAGTAAAGCTTTGTGTAATATAATAAAACAGTAAGTACAAAGGATTAAAAAAGAAAAAGGAGAACCCAGACCAAGTACCAAACTTTTGGGTGGTTGTAATTTTGAATTTGTAATTCCTTTCTTTCTCATGATTAGAATCCTCTTTAAAGGAGGACATTTATCCCCATCCGTCCTTTTCTAATACAATTAAACTAGAGCTGTTTAAAAGAGACGGCAACCCCTTGTTTCCTGATTTGGAAGTAAGGCACAATTTGGTTAGAGAGCAGATTCACAGCTTTCCTTTTGGCCTTTAATTACTCCGCCAATCATTTTTTATTTTTTAGGCCACCCATCCAGGGGGGTATACCATTAAACAATCATAGGAATGCACCCAGCATACACTGAAGAAGTTACCTATACGAGTGGGGAGAGGACCCTGGGATGTGATCCATGGATAGTTTGGCGAGAACTGTAAAGCCTGAGCCCACTCAAGTGGGAAAGAGTAGCACACTTAGGGGTCGATTGATGGCAAGCCCGGTGACCTGCGGGGTCGCCAACATGGATTAAAATCTTGGCCAATACCGAGCCGATATCTCATTGAGATATCGGTCTCTGCAAAATATCCCCAAAATATCCCATAATATCGGCCGATATGATATTTATCTTCGTGTGAACCGATATCTCGGCCGATATTTTGAAAATATCGGCCGAGATTATATAAAAAGTGTAAAAACCCTAATTTTTACAACTTTTTCCCCATCTTTATCTTCTTCTCCTCTCTTCTCATTTCCTTACTACCCATAGCAGCAACCCTACTCCCTCTTGCATATTTTCAAATCCCATATATTTTTTGAAGAAAATATTATCTAAGGTAAGAGAAAATCAACCTAAAACATTTTATTATGTGTTTTTTTTTTTAATTTTTTAGATGAAGTATAGAAATCATTAGGTTTGTCATTTGTGTTGTGTTCTTCATTTAGAAGTTAGATCTACATACTTTCATGCTAGATCTACTCATACACATGATTTTGAACTTTTTTTTCCATTTTTTTTTATTTTCGGATTTTTTGGTATTTGAATTATTATATATCATTTTTTGGGGATTTTATCATAACTATGTTCTTTTAATAATTCATGATCATTGTATGGTGTATAAATGATTGATCTACATACTTTTATGCTAGATCTATATATTTAGGATTTTGAAAATGATTTTATTAAAAAAAAAATTCTTAAAAATAATTGTTGTTACTTGTTAGAATATTTGTGATACCAAAAGCTTATTAATAGTGTGTAGATGATAGATCTACATCTACTCATAGTCATAAACATGATTTAGATTTTAATTTTAATTATTTTATTTTCAAATTTTTTAATATTTGAATTATAATATATCATTTTTTTTGGATTTCATCATACTTTCAATGATTCATGATCATTGTATGGGGATTTCACAACTTATTTGATGATTGAGTTAGTATTAAATGATGATTGATATGTTATCTTTATTTTCTTATATTTTACACTAATAAATTGATCATGAGCATCAATAATGGTTGCATTATATGAAATACTAAAGAAGACAGCGAACTGCGATACAGACAGGACTAATAACTTAAGGTAACCGAGATTTTGATTTATTGTTGTTACTAATGGAAAAAAAAATATCGTATTTCAACATTTTCTAAATTCTGGATTTTTTGGATATTTTTGCAAATTTTTTTGGATTAAAAAAAAATTCACACCGCGACGGACCGATATCGATATCATATCGGTTTTTCGGCCCGGCCAATATCGCGACCGAGACTGAGATTTTAAACCATGTTTGCCAATGAGCAACCCCTTGCTGTCGTCTAACCAATTTACTTTAATCACTTAATAATTAATTGGGTGGCAACCTCCTCAGTGTCCTCTCAACTATTTTACTTTTATCACTTTAATTGGAGTGAAATTCTAAGTGGTGATTATATGTCTGACATGAGCAACTTGAAGATAACCCCACTTAGGTTAAATCAAATCTTAGTTGCTACCCTCCATGATATAGAATCTCCCAATTCTCTATTTACATAGGAAATTAAAGGCGCGCTTGTTTAGGGTATTTTAGCTTTATTATAAAGCTTTGTTATACGGTGCAGTAGGAGTCTCTTTGTTGGTGCCAAATCTCGAACCCATGACCTAATGAATTAAACCATGGTTTTAACCATCTTAACAAGGCGGCAATTGGCGTGCAGTAGGAGTCTCTATCCAAACCAAAACTTGTGATGCCCGCCCCCCGCGCCCCCCCCCCCCCCCCCCCCCCCCCCGCACAAACAAGCCTTTGGTCGTACAAAGGGGGGCCCTCCAAAAGAACTTTTCTGATCCCATTGACACAAGAAACAACCTAAGAACCAGATCCAAACCAATAATCAAGATCCTCCCACAGTGAAGGCTCCATAGCATGAATTTCACGGGGACCAAACACTCCAAACTCCTTTTATTGGTTGGTCATTAATATTCAGTAGCAAGCACAAGTATGTCAGTTCAAATTCAACAGGCCAACGTCCTATGTTGGGGCAGTTAATGTCTCATCAATGTGAGCTTTTGGTCCATTCACCATCAACACTAGGGGGACCACATAAGGAACAGCTTAGATCCTGCTGATGAGTGCCACATGCTGTGATCTGTGGATAAGCAAATAGGCATCCAAGTACACAATAATCTAGCTCCCCCAGTCCTCTTCCTGTCTTCTTTCCTGTCATAGTTAGGGAGTCGTGACTTGGTAAGGATCTGTCTGCGTCACCTCATAAAGTGAGAAAGGGAGAGACCGAAGGAGGGAGAGGGGGACCATCATAGGGCACCCAGTTTGGTTTTACAGCAAAAGGAAATAAGGAATCAATAGGTCACAGCGTTTTTTTGGAGCCATTCTTCCATCGTGAGGGACACGTAAAAACTAGTAAAAGTAAGATGCTTGAACAACTTTCATTCGTTTTCCCTTTTTGTTGCCCAACTTACAATGATGATACCTGAATTCCTGATATGAGCCCAAAGAAGATTGTTTAAAATAATTATCTCTAGTTGATAGTTTCACCATTCCTGAGGATATGTTTGTGTGATGGAAGGATCCTGTGATGGAGAGGAAAAATGTCCAGGTTTCCGGTCCAACCCACTATTCCTTTGTTTGGTGCATCACATTTTCCTTGGGAAAATGTGAGGAAGAAATTAATTTCCTTGATAGGGGAGGTTTAGAACTTAGAAAGGCAGCATTTGTCTCTTGGTGGTATTCATTTTTCTTCTACCTTTGATAAACATGATAACTGTGATCCAGCTTCCAGTTCAGTTTCTGTTTTCTAATAAACTCACATGACCTACTTTACCAATGTAATTATGTTAGGACCATGGCAGATGGTAACCATAGATCTAGTGAACACTACACCCGTTCTCCACCACTACTCCATGGTTCAAATACATATGTCGTGGGACCAGAAACCAGAAGGCCATTTATTTTACTTCACAGACATATTATGGCAACAAAATGAAAATGAGCAGTACTGGAATCATAAGATTACTATAACGCCACTGAATGGGGCCTAATCACATTTGAAATCCAAACAGCTGAAAATCATTACTATTACCATCATGTAAACCTTTGACAAAGTGTTATGCCCACCGTCGTGTGTGTCACTTTAAAAAACACGTTGAGTAAAAAAAAGAAGAGAAGAGTCAAATCACAGGTGATTCATCTAAGGGCAGAGATAATTTAATTAAAGTCTTACACGATAATAGTTTAGAGGGCGATAGTGATTTTTAGTCGTTTAGATTTCAACTATGAGATAAGCGATAGTGATTTTTAGTTGTTTAGATTTCAAATATGAGCATCACTGATGAATTTACAACATTTGCTGAGAGAATCCTAAGCCACCTCACATAATCTGTACTCATTTTTTCTCCCCCTTTGTTAAAAGTGAGTACATCAATACAAATTTAATTTCTAAGTAAAGGCCATACAGAAATTATTGGAAGGGATCTATTTCAATCCCAATCCTCATCATTTTAGGACAATAATGATGTGACAAGAACATACTATAGGGAAGTTATAGTAGCACATTACAATAACTCCCACCTTCAGTTTTTTTTTTTTTTTGGGGTAAAGATAGCTCCCACTTTCATGAATTAAGGTATCATTCAACATCAAACCTTTAATGCAAATTTAAATGCTTAGGTAGGAACTTGAAAACCCAATCCAAGCAAAATGATATTTCTCAGCATGGACACTCAGGAGGGAATACGAGCATCTGGGAACGAAATTAGGACTGCTGAATTTAGAAAAAACCCAACGTTAGAAAGCTGATTTTTCTAATAAATTTTCATGTAGCGAAACATGTATAGTAACTTCATACGAGGGAGAATAACCTTTTGAGCCATGATGTAGGCCCCATATTGATGCATGTCAACCACAAGTGTAGGGCGGAAATGGAAGTTGTGTGCAAGGATTCTGATTGGGACACATATGATCATAACCATTTATTTTCAAGGGCCCAAAGCTTCGGTTACATTTTAGCGCATTTTAACATGAGCAGACTGCATATTCTTCATCTACAACCAAGTTCGTGGGACCCATCTAGATGGATGCATGCCTATCAATGGACCGTCAACTTATCTTATTGTTGACCCTTTGTGGTAAGTATCTTAGTTTCAACTTAATAACCTCAAGATTTGCTAGTGAGAGTGAGTCCGGCAATGGATTGGGGCTTAAGTGGGCCCCATAGAGCTTGATCACAAACAAATACTCTCGTGTGTGTTTTTTTTTTTTTTTTTTTTCTTTTTATAACCCAGCCAAGGAGGTTGGGACCCAAGAAAATTTGAGCCCTGAGCAGCCGGGTGAGAACTACCCCCACCACTTACCTCATTGGTAAGTGACCGTTCTCAACCAATGAGAGGGTGAATATGTTTTTTAAACAATGGTTACAAAATCAATTCATAGTACCACTTCTTCTTCACACTGAGAACTCTCAGTTTCACCTGACATGAATTAAGGTAGGCCCCACAGCATGATTTAAAAAATTAATTTGTTTCTGCAACCAGTTGCTACCTGAGTTTCTCCCTATCTGGGGAGATGATTTTGGACTTAAACAAATGAAGAAAATTCTTACATCGTATAGGTCGTCCTGTAACTTGACAAATCATATGATCCTATCCACATTTCTTGTAGGTTTGACTATATATATATATATATATATATATATATTTATCTTTACTTTTCTTGTACATCATCACAACCCCCAACTGGCTAGGCATGTAATCAAATGAAATATCAGGAGGCACTGGTGGAATACACCCATCTACGCATGAACAATGAGAGCTACTGCCTTTAGAAAATTAATCTTGCACTTACAGAAAGATAAAGATCTTGCATCACATTGGAAGAAACTTAAAGTAGTTTTGACGGTGCACATTGGTAAGTAATACTAAAAAGGCCTCGTGTATTGCATTAAGGAGAAACATACGAGGGGGAGAAGTTTAATTATACTTTACGGTACCACGTTATATTGGAAATTTCTTACTGTGGCTTCTTTAACATGTCTAGGTAAAAACGTTGAGAATGAGACACCCACTTGTCTCATAGAGAATTTGGAAATTCCCCTATATATTGGTTAGGTGAATTATATGATTAACAGCATGTTTCTGTGTACTGACTTTATTACTGTATTCTGCCTTGTACTCTTGGCTATCTACAATGTTATTTGTATTTTATGAAGAAGATTGAGGGAAAACATGTAGCAGCAGGGTTGACAAGTTCATTTGGGCTACATGATACCTAAAAATCATGTATGGGGAATAAATTATGCAATACTAGTACTTAGGGGGCATCTTTAGATGACCCAATTCAACAGTGAATTTTACTCGTTCCACAGTGATTTCTAGGTACATTACAAATGAAGCAAGTTTGTATGGTAGCTTCTTGTTACATATAATCTCTACAAGATTAACTTTTTTATTTTTTTTTTCAGCTGACCAGGATTTCCCCATGATATTTGACCTGACCGGATTAATATCCCAAAATATGCAGGACCCTACAACGCACGTACACTAAGTAAATATGGAGGTGTCAAAGACACGGCACAGGGATAAGTTAATAAACCCATGCCTTGACGCCAATGAACCAAAAAAATGTCATAATTGGGTCTTTACCAAACATAAATGCCGTAGTTGGGTCATAGATTTTGAATTCAATGTACAAGTAGATTTCTATTTCAAGACATCAGCCTTATACCGTATCTTTATAAAATATTGTTTCAATGCCAAACATTATACCATAGAATTATCTAAAAGCCTTCATTCACACTGGACAATCTTTTTTTTTTTTATTTTTTTTATTTTTTAACCCCAACGAAGGGGGCTGGGTCCCATGAGAGAGCCCGCACATGTGGAAAAGGTGGCATATTCAAAGCTCGAATCCTAGAGAGTTAGGTGAGACCTAGAAGTGACACTCCTAACCACTTGGGCAAAGAGCCGTTCTCTAGACAGTTATCTGTTATCCCCAACATTGATGCACAGCAGTGCAGGGGGATTCTATAGGAAGGTTATGAACGCCCTCCTCCCATCATCTTGATCAGGTGATCCTAACAAAAGAAAAAACCACTATGATATCCCATGGTCCGCCCTAATAAATTTCTGTCCAACAGTATTTCATTTTCAAAGTAACCATCCCTTGTATGGTAGGGTCCGTGGTACCAAGAGACAGTTTCGATTTGGATAAATTCCTTCTATAACTAGTATAATATAGGTTTTCTTTCACTGTGGTAATGCAGATTAATCGACTCTGAGATTTTATTAAAATTTATGAATCAAGCTTTAAGTTTAAGAAAGTTAATATGGAATTATGCCCGCATGTATGTGATGACAAAACAAAACAAAAATAACTTAAATTTAACGTGGATTAGTCAAATACATACCGTACTTGACACATCAGCAAAGTTATCTTCAATCAGTTTATAACTTTATAGAGATTCAAGCAAACACCTGACACGTTTGGTAATAGGTGAGGAATCCTACATATTTGAGGATTCTTCACTGAGGATTTATATCGCAGATGGCTTTATATTGATATCAAGGGTTATTGCTGAAAAATTGTTAGGTCTGCAAAATTGAGGATTTTTGAATCGTATTGGGGTGGTAAAACTTGAAAGGCCTAAAAAAAGAAAAGAGAGAGAGAGAGAATTTCCACTTGCCCAATTCCCTGGGCATTTTATAATTGCCAAATGTGAAATTTTCAAATCCTTGGAAGAAACTAGTGAGTGATCCCTGATTTTTTTAAATTGGATTGACAATTCGATGATAAAATTATTTTGGTTAAAACTCGATTCGACTAGTCGAATCAAACATGCTCATAACTAGTTCAATATAAATTGATATCAATTTTTTACATTGTGACTTGGTTAAAGCTGAGCCAACTTTTTCTTCACAATAAAAAATCAGTCCAGCCTGGTGCCTAAATATTATAATCTTCAACCAACATGCTCTTTTTAGTGTTACATTACCGATAGCCTTCTTTGAGATAATACTTATCTATTTACATATTTCTGAATCATTTTTACTTATTAAAAAACTTATATGGTGAAATGATATGAGTGAAAACTTATATGTTGATAGTGGTGGAGACTAGATGACTACTATCTACACCTAAAACAGGATCTTGAACATTACTAAACAGTTCCCCAAACAGATCGCAATCAACTATATTAAAATCCAGAAACGCCTTGTGATCCCCAGCAAGTGGTGAGACCTCCTTCAATTATGGCACATCACTCTGAGAAAGATTTTTACACCCTGTCAAGGACAAACCAAACTACTGGGTAATCCTCTCACACAATTTATAATCCTCTTCTAGAAAGAATAACATGGATCCGAATCAAGTTCTTCTGCTGTATCCATGACAATGGTGAATCACTTCGATTTGTGATAATGGACACATAAAGGATGCACTTACATCAACATCACGCTTGGTTATAATTATGCATAAAGAGATTTAAGACATTTGGGTAGGTCAACAATAGTTTCCATTTGTGTCACCGGCTGGAGAAAAAAACAGTGAAAATAAATTAGATTCATTGATGCACATGCACGTTGATTACAAAACCAATTTCTCAGTGACACACAGGAATTAAAAATCACCGATTAAAACCATGGCACCAATGTTGGATGGAACTTCACAATCAATTAGGAAGTCCAAAAATTTGTTGAGAACCAGCCAGAGAAAAGTAATACCTTTTAGGGTGTTGCCATCGACCATAAAAGATGCCATGTCCACGCCCCCACAATGCAATGTAAACAACTGGATAAGAGGACTCAAAAGACAACTCAATCAAGTGGCTTACAAAGAAACAGTTTGTCTGCAACATGGATTAAACTAGGGGAGGGGTGAGGCAGTCGAGCAATATTATAGCCATTGTAGATTAGAGCATGCAATCTGCAATAGGCCCAGATTATCAGAAAAAACTGTTCCTTACACAACCCCCTCTGTAAAATGAAAATATATAACATTTGCAGGATTGCAGGCCTCCAGTACACTTTATCCCCTGACCTAAGAGCAATTAAGCATCCCTCATACAACCATTAATCACCTAATATACATAAAAATGGTGCAAATGGATAGAAGATACCCTAAACTCGGAATATTCAATCATCCCTTAAACGACCATTAATCACCAAACATCAATAAAACCGTGCAAATAGATAGAAGGACCAAATAAAGAGGCCAGACAATCGCAGTATCCCTAATAGTACTAGTACTTAAAAATTCAAATGTATTTAAAAAAAACACACACAGAGAAAGCATGCCAAAATCCAGTGTACCTACCCAAAAACTCACTCTATCCATGACTCAGCCACTCCTTAATCTGTTTATTATAGGTAAAGGGTTTCATCTTCTTTCCTCCAAATTAGAAGAAGAAAAAAAAGAGTTTCCAAACTCAAGGCCACACAAGCACAATAAATGAACAAGTGTGCTCAAGAAACAAGCGTGTCATTCAGAGAAAGTGCTGCCAGTTGATCAGCCGGGGAACCAGCCTGCTGCTGCTGAGCAACATTCCTTAGGACATCCATGGCTTCAGCCACCTTCGCTTTCAGAGCCTCCGGAGACTCCAATAGGTGCAAAACTTCAGTCTGGTCCATCTCCAAAAGCATGCCCGTCACTTTGGCAGCCATATCATGTTCAATAGCATCCACAAGTGGGTACAGGCTTTCTCCGAGCATCTATAGACAGCAGCCAAGATTAAACATTTAATATTAAAAAGATTTAACATTAAAAAAAAAAAAAGTGACCTGAACCCATTCATATGATGGCTGCTGTAGATGGAAATATTCCCATCTAATGACCCCTAATAAATTGACTAATAGAATGGTGGTGCACCAGCGCTTTAAAACCCAAAGAAACTCATCTAGGCCGAGTCATCAACTTGAATTGAACCACTGATTCGGTCCATATACTTAAAATATACTTATCCATTTGCCTCAAAATATCAGTAATTAAGGTTTTCCAGGTTTCATCAAGGTTGCAGTAATCACATTCTAAATTAGCAACATGACAATAAAAAAAATTTCTTTTTAACACTATCAATCAAGTTCCATGGTAATAACAATAACAATAATGCTAATACTAAAACGCTCATTTGCTTTTTCATCCCTGCTCCCTTTCCCTTTCAAGATAGGGTCAGAATTGAAAAAGTTGATATGCAGTTTATATGTTCCCACATTGCAGCCAAGCACCTATTCAAGCAAAGAGTAACCTCATCCTGCAAAGGCTGTACAGATCTTTCTTTTTTTTTTTAATAAATAAAAAAGGGGTATGAATCTGGGGTTTTGAGGCCACCACACCTAAAGTGGCTTCTTTTCTTAGTTGTGTATCTAGAATCATTACTACAGAGTCCAGAAGAATTTGGTTGTTCCAGAAGGCCACTCAATTCAATCTTCCCCTATGATTTAGTTGTATCTAGAATCCTTTTCCTAATCGTTCTCCTCTCTTCTTTACTTACCAGTACAATATCAGATATATCCGATTCCACATTTCTCGAAGAAAAAGTACAATAGCATCAAGAAATCAGCAACTCAAGACACACACTATTAAGCATCCTGTAATACTTAAAAAACAAACATATTTATGCATGTATGCACTCTATATAGGCATAATTTCGAGAGCATACCGTCCTCTGCTGCTCAGGAGTAGCATTGGCTAGTGCTGAAGCCAGAGCACCAATTGGAATTGGCTGTGGTTCCCGTACCGGCATGCCTCCCATGTCATAAGGAACAGAAAGCATGCCCCCCGCAACACCAGGCATTGGACCTTCGGGCATGTTACGCCCAGGTGGATAACGGTAGACACGTCCACCCCTTGGAAGCATCTGCCAAGAATCCAGGATAAGTTCTGTGCAACATAGAGAGCAATACAAAAAATTTTAATGCTGGAGGTTAGCACCCACCTGCTGCTGAAGCATCGGCACAGGCTGCTGAGTTTGTTGCACTGGTCCTGCTCCTGCACGTCTTCCACCAGGGCGCTGACCCTGCTGACCTTGTGGAACTATAGGCACAAAGAAATTTGGCATAGGGCCACCTCCAGGCCTCATCCCAGGGACAATTTGTTGCTGGTAGCCAAACCCAGGCTGTCAAATCAAATAGAAAAACAATAAACAATGGAGGATTAATGAAAGAGAATTCTTTACCTTAATGAAAGAGATAATTAATAATATAAGGAGAATTACAAATTTTAAATATTAAAAAAAAACTGAAGTCAATTGTGAGAACTAGATGGCATTTAGAGAAGATGATTCTGAGGCCGCAAAGATAAGGGCCCGATTGTTTGCTAGGAACTGAATACATAGGAACCCAATAGGCTCAAATAAAGGATTATTAAAGAGGCGAAGGGTGAATGATATAGGGTGGCGAAGGGTAAAGTCTTCACGGCTCACGCATTCACCATGGATGTCCTGCCTATGGAGTCATCACCAGTGGCAACACAAGAAAAAGGAAAACAATTGCGCAAGGCACTCATTATTATGAAAGGGAAAGAGAATTTTTCATTGATCCAAATATGAGAGGTTACAAGATATTTGTAAAGAGAAGTCAAATCTGTGCCTATTAGAGTCCTAGATGGTTTCCTTACATTTCCATAAAATTGTTTATTTGCCAATCTCTTTCTACTAGAAACTCCATACTTAAATAAAACACATACAGATTCTTCATTCATAAAACATTATTTTCAAACTAGTATTTTTTAGAGGATTTTAAGTGACCACTATACCAAAAAGGTAATTAAAACCTGTCATATTGCCCAAAAAACTTTTTTTTAAGGGTCGACGTTGACCTTCATTTGCAATGTTAAGGGTCGATTGAGACCCTAAGGTCCATCTTAACCTTCACAGAACCCCCATTTACTTTATTTGTAGGGCCTCAGTCAACCTTTTTTTGTATTCTTGAGGGTCTCTATCGACCCTGCGGTGTATCCAAATGGAAACAAATTAGGGCTTAAAAGCAAATGTTTCTTTGTCATGTCATTCGCTCTTCACCACGGTCGAGAATACTGTTTTTGAACCTTGCCACTTTGTATCCAAATCAGTAATAAAAACTGCTAAAGCTTGGAATGCAGAAAGTACAGTGTTGTCCTCCTCATGGATCCTTCTTCCCCTCTTCTATGCTGCCTAAATACATGATAAAATGGAAAATCATACTGTTCTTCCACTCTGTTGGGCGCTTGATGAATGAGATCCAGCCAAAGCAAATACCTTGGGATTTTCTCTAATTGCTTAGTTAAAGGAGATTTACTAAAAGCTAAAATCTCTCTCTCTCTCTCTCTCTCTCTCTCTCTCTCTCTCTCTCTCTCTCTCTCTCTCTCTCTATGTCTAGAGAGTAGAACATGGAAGTGATAAACGGCAATGAAAATCTCTGAATTATGTCTAGAGAGTAGAACAAGTGATAAACGGCAATGAAACCAATGGATGACTTATATTTTGAATAGAATGCAATATATAAACCAATTGTTTCTTATGATTAATCTAATATCAGGTTTGAAATGTTATGCCGAGGTAAACTACCATGTCTTTTCTCCCATCTTTTAGCTGATTCCAAACTGCAATGGATTGGAAGGCCTATCAGAATCTTTGAAATGGTAAACTTAGCTATTTCCATCTTGATGTCCCCACTGCACTAGTTATTTGTGCTTCTAAGCCCTACTTTGTTTCCATCCGGATACACCACAGGGTCGATAGAGACCCTCAAGAATAGAAATAAAGGTTGACTAAGACCCTACAAAGAAAGTAAATGAGGTTCTCTGAAGGTTAGGATGGACAGCAGGGTCTCAATCGACCCTTAACATTGCAAATGAAGGTCGACGTCGACCCTAGAAAAGAATGAAAAAATATATATACGTTTTCCGGACAATATGACTTGTTTGGTGTAAGGGCACTTAAAATTACCTTTTTGGTACAGTGGTCACATAATTTGTTTTTTCCAGTAAAATCCTCTATTTTTTTATCATCTTTCATAATTTTAAATCCTCCTAGTGTCTCCGCCCTGGGATGTGCCCCAGTCCAATACAGCCTAGCCCCATGCAATGCAGCTAAATCAACTTGACTCCGGAGTGACTGTCACCCATCGAAGTCCAATTTATTTTTAGAGACTTCCCTCCATGTGATCCATACAGAACAAACTTCTAGTGCGTTTGGCACATGAGCAGGCAACATTCAATAAGAGATGGTGTGAAAGTGGAATTTGAGAGATATTGGGAGGCTTTAGAATCCAAGGGCTTTAAAATAATCTGTACAAAGACGGTATGTATATATATATATATAAATTGCAACACACACTGCCTGTATAAATTAGTAAGGATGGAGATATTGAGGAGGATTTCCAACATAGGATAAGAGATAGATGGTTGAACTGAAGACTTGCTTCTATTAGCAAAAAAAATAAATAAATAAAGACTTGCTTTTGGAGTGCTTTATGATTGTTGCATGCCAACAAGGTTGAAAGAAAAACTTTACAAGACGGCCATTAAACTAGATATGACCTATAGAGAAAAATGTTGGCCAATTAGGAAACAACGCATGCAAAAAAAAAAAAACCTATAGTTGGAATTAAGGCTTTGACGATGACAGTCACATAATCACTGCACTGCAATACGGCAAGCTAGTACCAAAATCAATATGAAATCATTTCATGTCTGTTAAAAAGGATTTTTTTTTTTTTTTTTTTTTTTTGTCTGTGTGTGTGTGTGTTGGGGGGGGGGCTCTCCATTATTGACAATGTTCAAACAAATGGGTCTGAATTCCCAACCAAACTTTTTCACGAGGCTACTAAAACAGTTTCAGTCTACTTGGCCAACTAGAACTGAAATTGACTGCTGTTGTTAGAAAGGACTTTGTGTCGGTTTAGTGAGTAAAAGGGGTACCACTAAATCATTGATTAGTGGACCTCGTAATTTAAGGACCACTAGACTTTAGATTAAGCGGATAGTTCTTGTGTTAAAATTGACATTACTGACAATTAAAGTAGTGTCAGTTATAAGGTAAATGATAATTAGGGATGGGAACCAGTCGTATCGGTCTCATGGATCGAGGCAAGAAATGGGATACCATACCCACCCCCTAAGCATCCACTGAATTCCAAGCCCTACTCTGACCCACCCTGATATTGTGAAAACAATGAAACATGATAGTAACCATGATATGCTATATGAAGATGAAATATAAATCAAAAGTTTTTTTTTTTGTGTGTGTGGGGTGGCGTGGGGGGGGCGCACTTAGTTATTGTAACATTTATTGATCCGTGCGAAAGTTTTTGCCAAAAAACGCAGAACTCATTTCATTCAGTAATTGCAACCCACTTTAAGTTGGGAAGGGGGGCACGGGCACTTAGTTATTGTAACATTTATTGATCCGTGCGAAAGTTTTTGCCAAAAAGCGCAGAACTCATTTCATTCAGTAATTGCAACCCACTTTAAGTTGGGGAGAAGAGGGGCGGGCATGTAGGCTGAGTTTTCAATTGTCGCCATTGGCGATATTTACTGTGTGTGGGTGGGGGCGCGGGCGCATGTAGGTTGAGAGTTCAATTGTCGCCATTGGTGATATTTACTTTTCTGTCTTCATTTGAAAGAGTGTGTTGGTCAGAAAAGGCAAACCACACAACAAAAAAACCACCCATAAAATTTATAAAAAAAAAAAAACCACCCCACCACCCACAAAATAATAATAAATAAATAAAAATAATAATCTTTTGTTTTCTGTATCATTTATTTAAGAGAAGAACAAAAAACCAACAATTTAGTAAGTTAGATCATGCAAATTGGTAGCCCTTCAAAACCTATCATTGTCCCAATTTCTTTGCCAAAACTACGCAGGCCAAGCCTTTTCAATTGGTTGTTCATGATCAAATTCAGAAGGTTGATTCTACACATGGGATTCCTAGGGGAGGCAGATGGAAAATAAATTGCAACAGTTAGGACAGAAGATCCTCTCAAAATGATGTTCCATTGAGTACATTGTTCGTAGATACTGTATTACTAATTAGATTAATAAGAAAGCAAATAAAAAAGATAGGCTCAAACTTTGGACAAAGGCTTTCAAGTCAAATAGGTTAATTGGCAGAAAGCAAAATATACAAAATGCAAGTCTAATGATCCAAAGGCAGAGAACATGAACTGGTCAAAATTGAAAATAACTAGTACCACATTACTATTTAACTTTGTGCAATTAATTGTGAAACAAAACAAATGGTGCAAAACATAGCATATGAGATCAGTGCAGGGTGGGCAATGTGGAGCTGGGCTAAGCAAGATCCGTTTCAAACGACTCTAGCACTTTGGAGTTTCAATCCAGAGTCCCATTTCAATAAACTTTAAAAAATTCAAAATATATAACTAGAAAAAAAAATTAAAAGTAAATTAACTTATGCATTAAATTGTATTTAATTTGTTCTGCTAAATCAACATTACATGAAAAAATTAAAAGTAAATTAACTTATGCATTAAATTGTATTTAATTTGTTCTGCTAAATCAACATTACATGTTATTTCTACATGCTAAATAAACAATGTTTACATTCCACCAAACTCTGATAAGAAAAGGTCTCCAAACCAACAAAATTCTAAAGCATAAATATCTTCAAAAGAAACTAAAGTAAATAGCAATAGTAAAAAGATCATTAATAAAACAAGAAGCTCTACCTGTGGAGGCATGAGTGCAGGGGGGGCTTGACCATAAAACAACTGTTGTCCAACAGGACCACTTGGAGGATACATAGGCATACGAGGAGCCATGGGAGGCGGTATCGCAACTGGTCGCATTTGCGAAAACTGTGCCTAAATGAAAAGAAATATAGAATTAGATCATAGCTTCATTTAGACACGCACAGATATATACACATATACATATATAGGTAAACAGATTCATTTTTATGTTAAAAAGAAAAAAAAAATGCATGTTAGGGGCAGAAGCACTTGTTGTGCATGTATAAGGCTGTATGCATAAAAGCAACAATTGTCAGGACAATAAGTTGGATAACGAACACAAGAAAAATAATGCAATTTCTAGACTTTAAAGGATTAAAGAAAAATAACACAATGAGAGGATTTAAACCAGGAGCTTGAGGGGGGAAAAACCCAAATTGTATGTGCAGTAAATAAGATATACATGATCAAGTAAAACAAAAGAAGGTGCTCACTAGTCACTATTGCAACCATGAGTTTGTGAGTCCAAGTCATGTTACCTGTCAAAAAAAAAAAAAAAAAACTAAAAAAAGGTTGTGCATTGTACATCTGGCTAGGACCCCCAGAGTGAGATGAATGTAACCTTTACAATGGACAATTAAAAGGCAATTTCAAAAACATTAATGTGATTCTATGATGATCGCATGCCTTTTAGTTTGAAAATGTAGTAATTGAACAATGCAGCATCCTACCACATTCTTTAAGCAGATACAAACCCACACACCAAGAAAAGGGGGGGCAAATGTCCTCGTCCCTCCAGGCACAAGCCACACACACGGGCAGAATTAACAACTTTCTCACATGACACATGCTTACACAGTAAAATTAAATGTGAAACAGTGTTTTCAAGAACAAGAACAAAAAAAATTGAAAGGAAACGGCAAGATGCAGGAACTGTAAAGGTATGATACACGGACATTCTAGATGACATGGGTAGGAAGGTAACACAAGTAAAGCAAACGACCATGCCAACAAGAGTTCTATTATCGATAATGAAAATTTCATCGAAAACATTAAAACAAATAAATAGACACCCTAAAGTATAGGAGATGCTGGATCCGCACTCATACACCTGGTGCGTGACTTTAAGTGCATCCACACAGCCATAATACCAAAGAAACAAATTTGACTGACGAATGCCAACAAGATTGAAGGGAGAATTTTACAGGACAACGATTAGACCAGCTATGACCTATAGAGCATAATGTCAGCCAATCAAAAAGCAATGTTGCACAAAATGGATGGAGCAGAGATGAAAATGTTGAGGTAGATGTGTGGTAAAACTAGGAATGATAGAATTAAAAATGATTTAGAATTACAAATGAGCGCTTTCGAGAGCATTTAGGGGTAGCAACAATAGGGGGTAAAATTAGATAAACCCATTTGAGATAGTTTGCGCATATCTATCGTAGGACGGCAATGGCACTGGTAAGGAAAAGTTTAGCTATGAAGGTTGATGGCCCACCAAGGAGAAGGGGTAGGCCAAAGAGGATGTTGATAGAAGTAGTAAAAATAGATATGAAGTGTAACGGATCTGATGATTTTGGCTCAAGATAGATCGGAATGGAGAAACAAAATTTGTGTAGCTGATCCTAACATAGTTGGGACAAGGCTTTGATGATGAACATGATGATGATCTGCTGGCTAAGCGCGTGCATACTACAAACGCACGCACGCACAATCAGGCATATCAGGAATCAATTAGCTAGGCAATCGATTATCACACAATCAAAATTATAAGTTAAAAAAAAAAAAAAACACAATCAATTAGCTACATGTCAAAAATAACACAATCAGGCATTGTGGCCCCTGGGCGACAAATTTGAGATGATTAATTTCATGCTCTGAACTGATAAATAGGCAAAACTTTCAGGAAAGTATGTAAACATAAAACAATCAGAAAATCAAGAGATTTAAAGATAAGAACATGTTAAAGATAATAAAACAGAAGGAATTGAGACATTATCTCACAATTGGAATCTAGTTACCAATAGCAAAAGCCAAAATCAGATCTTTAATCAATAAAGTAGTAGGATTCCAGAAAAAAAAAAAAAAAAAAAAAAAGAGAACCACAAATTCATTCAGGAATTCTTCCAAATACAAAGACAACATGCCAAAACCCATTCAAAAAATTCGATGGAACAATCATACAGCAGAAATAATTGATCTAGAAACAAGGGGCGAATGCACACACATGCAGAGCATAATGCAGGGGAATGCTTTAAAAAAAATGACTGGAGCTAGGGCAATGAAAAACCACCATAGTTATTAATAAAATTTTAGTCATGTAGATGTCTTCCCACAAACTTACATAAATAAGATGGCCAATCTAACAAACAGATTTAGTAGAGAAAACGTAATCAGGAAGAAAAAATTACCTGTAACCTCGCTTTCCTGTCCTCTTTGCGCTGTGCAAGGGCAACATAGAGAGGCTTGCTGACAACAATTTTACCATTCATCTCAGCAAGCTGAGAAATAATTGAACAAAGAAAAAGAAAATGTTAACACATTTTTTTAAAAATTTTGAACGCTAGTATGGTCTGATCGTTTTTCATATTAGTAGCTTACAGCTCGAGACGCCTCCTCAGGTGTTGAGAAAGCCACAAATCCTGATCCCCTACTTATGCCACTAGGATCCCGCATAACCTGATTTCACATGAAATGAAAAAATATAAATATCATTCACATCAAAAGAGCTGACTTCCACCCGTCAGAAGAGTAATAGGATTTATTGCAAAATACATTCACCAACTAAACAAACTCCACACCTTGCATGAAGTGATTGTACCGAACTCAGAGAACAATTCTCTTAGTTTATCATCACCAATGCTGTCATCCAAGTTCTTCAAGTACAAATTTGCACCTTGGAATTTATCTACTGCCTCCTTCATACTTTGATCAAATCGTCCTTTCAGCTCCATTTCTCTTTCAGATTTTTTTTGAGCTTTACCAACATACCACTCCTTCTCGTCAAATTTCTTCCCATTAAGAGCCTCAACAGCTCTAGCAGCATCATCCGCATTCTCAAAGTTAACAAATCCAAAACACTTGGATTTCCCATCTCCCTCCCTCATCACTACAACACTAGTAATTGTTCCAAACTCGCCGAATAAATTCTTCAGATCTTCCTCAGTTGTCGACTCTGAGAAATTTTTGACATATACATTATTAAATTTTGTCTTGTTTGTAGCAATATCTCTTTCCTGCTTACGGAGGAAAGGTCCAACAAAAACTAGTTTATCATTCAACAGCATGCCATTCAACTTGTCTATTGCATTTTGGGCTGCCTCCTCCGTATCAAATTGGACAAACCCATAGCCTTTTGATTGGCCGGATGCATCAGTTGCAATCTTGCAAGATAGGATGTTACCAAATGCAGAAAATGTATCATGAAGTGCTTTGTTGTCTATTGCCTTGTCCAAGTTCTGAAAAGAAGTACATTGGAAATGTCAAGTACAGAGAAAACAAATAGTGATAGATGCAATTCATTGATTGCTGAAGCCAAATTGAGCTGCACGACAGAAAAAGATAAAGATAAAAAAATAAAGAAATACCTTGATAAATATATTAGCAGCCCCACTTTTACGAATACTGGGATCACGGTGAGAATACATTATACGTATGGGCTTGTTATTAAGAGGGGTAAAGTTCAGCATGTCCAGTGCCCTTGATGCTGTCATACACATCCACCAAAGGTAAGAAATAAAACCAGAGAAAGAGAGAACGTGCTAGAGAGAGGGAGAGAGGAAAAGTGTTTCCTTCACAAGTATTGTCACAATTTAAGAGGACAGACCGCCATGGGTATTTAAAACAACAAATATTAAGAATTGTCAAGAAAGATTAGAGATAGAAAGAGACAGAAAGGCTAGACAAGAGTACAGTCCAACAAACATGACTGACTACAGAAATGCAACTAAGCTCTGGTGCAAAGAGAAAATTCAAGCCCAAATACAACTCTCTTCAATATAGTTGTTATCATAGACATGTTCCCTTGCCATACACAGTATCTTATTTTACCATTCAAAGCCGAATATTTAACATATAATTTTAACTGCATCACTTCAAGGCAAGAGATAAATGCCTCAAAAAGGGATTAAGACCTCTTGCTTCAACACTTAAAAACATGAATCAAACAATGTCCTACAGCAAAAGAAGAAGGAAAATACCAGCTTCAGTTTTTTAGTCTCTCAATTTTTTCACAAACTGCTCAATACTATTCAAATAAGTCCATGACATCTCCAAAGTCCAGTGAGGCAAACCAAATAGTAGCCCATCCATTAGTTTGACAACCCCAGGTATTATCCTACCCACACTAGCCATTCTCATTGTAACTTTAGCGGGAATGTTTAAGTCCAAACACATTAGTAGCAACTGCCACATTAATATGCACAATACTTAACTGATGCTTGATAGTTTGCAGTGCTAAACATCATACAACCAAAGCAGGTAATAATTCATAGCATGAGATATCAAGATGTTCGAGTCACAGTTCATAGTTTACAGTCAAACATTAAAAACTTTCACTACTGATTTTTTTTTATTCTTTAAAACTTTTCCAAATTTAATTCCAAAAAAATACACCTCACGCCTTTTCCAAATCACTATAATAAATTGTCTCCAACTTTTTTCAGCAGCTTTAGCTCCTTTGCATTCTTCAACTTCTACACCTCACTTGATAAGCCCCAAGCAGCCCAAAAGCACAAGTTTTCAAGCCTAAATCATATAAGTTCACATATTTGCAAAAGACTAGGTGGGTTCAGCTCATGTTACCATTGAAAAATAAAAGTAAGCATAAGGAACATAGTTGCATACTTCTTCTTTTTATCAGTAACATGACTTCAGCCCACAACCTCAAGGTTGTGGAGCCGCGAGCTTTTGTTAATAGTCATACAAGTCTCTCTCTAGGAGACACCCCTAACAGCCCTATCTTTCACAAAACTTTAAAGGTATGTTTGTTTCGGTGATACTTAATTTAGAAGGAAAACCAAGCAATGCCTTGCATGGAAGGGCCAAAATATGAAAAAGAAACATCAAATGATCTAACCCTAGTAAATAAAATCCTTGGGATGCATCTACATCTTTCACCTTACATCCTCACCTCTCTTATACTCCCTTGCCAAAACCCACTTTACTATGAATTCATAAGCAAAAAAGCGCCTAAATGTTTGAAGGGGGTGGGGGGGATTAGATCAAAAACATGTGGGTGAATGCCACTCACTGGTTAGACATATAAAATACAGAATTCTCATAGTATCCCACTGAATCTCCAATCTATCTCTATGACACCCAACTGCCAGACTTAGAAATCATTACCAGTACATAAAAAAGCGCAGAAAAAGCCATGGCATCCAATATATAGAGAATGAAGCAGTGAGGAAAGAGACTAACCATCCTGCGTGTTGCTGTAATTGACATACGCATAACCAAGGGATCGCCGAGTGTTGATGTCCCTGCAGACGCGCACCGACACGACCGGCCCGAGCTGACTGAACAGATCGTAGAGCTGCGAGTCGGTGACGTTGGGCTCCAGGTCACCGACATACAGAGACGTCGACATGAACTGGTTCGCGCCGGAGTTCGCCGCACCATTAGGGCCAGAAAGGGGAGGCTGCGGCTGCACTTGTACCTGCGCCATCTCTCAGCAAACAAAAACCCTAACAATCTCCTGAAACCCCTTCTTTTTTTGTGTTTTTTTTAATCTTTTTTTCCCTCTCCTCTTCTTATTGAAAGATAGAAACCCTAGGGGGAAAAAATCCAAGACAAAGCTACAAACAACAGATTGATATTCAAACAACTGATATGATAAATAAGCAAATCCGCAATATTTCTCTTCCTCTCTCTTTCTCTTTTTGAGATTTTTTTTTTCCGGTGGTGCTGGGACTGGATAGGATTGGGATCTAGGGCTAGGGCTAGGGTTTTTATGGATTTTGAATGATTTTTTTTTTAGGGTAAAAGGAGAGGGATAAGATGGATGAAGGAAGGGATAAAGGGATCGTCGATCCGAAAAAACGAAGAAGAAGGAGAAGAAGAAGAATGAAGGAGGTAGGGTTAGAATTTGGGAGGGCAGACCCAACCGCACCGCACCACACCGCACAGCCTCTGAAGAGCCGAATCGGTTAAATATTTGGAAAGGGAAGAGATCGAGGGAGGAAACCCTAATTTAATTGGGAGGGTTCCCTGTGGCTTTTCTCACCATCACCACTTTTGCCTGACGTCATTCAGGAGAGAGTGGGGCCATAGCCATACGAGTAGAGCAGTGCTGAATGCTGATGCAGTCTTTGCTTTCATCTACACAGCCAGGACTTGTGGGTGGAGTCCTTGACCATTTCAAATGAGCCGATGGTCCATGTCACAAGTAACAACCGTGTGACCGATATTCTAGGATTTTGGAAACGGTTTGGCCTGGATCGGCTTGGGGAGGATGGGACGATGAGATAAAATTAAAAAGATTATCAATGGAGAGGCTCTTATTTGATTAGATGAGCTGGTATGTGATATCAAGGGCCACACGCTCTCAAGGCCAGTGCGCTTTGGAGAAATTTAAGGTAGTTTTTTAGTTATTTGCCAATTGAGGCTAAGGCCTAGCCTAGGCATCCGGTCTATGATCTATATATGTCAATTTGAATTGCAACCCATGTAAGTGACATGATCAAGGTTTTCACTTAATGCTATCCATGGGACCCTTGATGTCACTCATATAATCCATGTGGTATTGAGGCTCATTTCTCTACTACAAAGAGTGATTTATGAATGTTGTTGTATTTCAACACGCATCTTAATACGGAAAGGGCTTAGCCATAATGAGTTGTGGATTCATTATTAGCTCAGTGGTAAGGTACCTCTTTCTCGATACAAACAGCAAGAGTTCCCTTAACATGGCACTCATATGTGATGGTTGGAGACTTTGGTAGAGCGCCTGTGAGTGGGTGTGTGAGTTGTACTTGAGCAAATATAAAAATAAATAGATAAAAGTATAACTTTGTAGTGTGCCAGCATTAATTAATTTAGAAGGCACTAGTTATGGAACATGGAAGTAGTTTAGTTGCCTTGACACAAGCAATCAATTCATGTAGGACTTTGGGAGTTGTCCCATTGCTTCCTTTGTCATGTAGTATTTGGTTGGCATCACGGGCACCATTGTCTCCAAAATTTGAAGAAGTTTTTTATTCTTAATTTTTTTTAATTTTCAAAAAAAAATAAAATAAAACTTTTGCCTCATTTTTTTTTAAGTACATGATAAATTTTAATATTTCCAAAGAATATAAAGGTTTTTCATATTTCTTTCAATCAACTACTCACAATTAAAAAAGTTTTAAAAATAAGAAAAAAAAAATACCCTCATGTTATCTTTCAAACTTTTCCTTTAATAAATCATTTAAGAAAAATGATCAAGCCTAACCCAAATAACCTAGTGGGTCCCACTTCAGCAAGCAAGTCAAAATGATTGGTTTTGGGAGAAAATGGGTTAATAAAAGAGAAAAACTTGTCACGAGGGAAGGGTGTTTTTGTCATTTCCAAAGCCTTTTTATGGAGAGGATCAGGTTGAAAGAATTGTGAAATAACTTTTGTATTTTTTTGAAATATTTAAACCCTCATATACTATTTTTGAAAATAAGCTAAAAGTTCTATATTTGTATAAAAAAATTTATTTTTTCTAGAAAGAAGATGTTGAAGAAATAAACATCTCTAAATACGATGGGTTATTGCTCTTTTAATAATGGAATATTGCAACTACAACGGTATTTAGACTTGACATTTGTCTATGAATAGTTTAAATATAAATATTTCCCACATAGTTGTTAATGCGATATCCTACGGCTGTGAGATATCACATACATTGCATTGTGCAATATCCCATGGTCGTGCAATATTGCATGTATCACCCTTTGCAATATCCCTTGGCCGTAGGTATCACAAATTAAATTTATGTCAACAAATTGCAAGCTATGATGATTCCATGGGCTTGATTTTATTTTGTCACTTATCTATGATCCAACTAAGTGTGCCTCGCACGCTGGACCATGTATGATTCCCATTCATGGCATATAAGCAAATTACTTGCATGTGTATACTTCTAAGTTGTATGTTACAAGCAAATTTATATCTTTTTTTTATTTTATTGGCCCTTTTGTTAGGTTGGCCTACCGGCCCTAAGGATCAATCCATGGATTCCCTCCCTCCATAGTTGGAAATTCGGATGTCTTGTTTGGACCAAACAGCGAAACCCAGTTTGAATTAAGCGGGAGGTGATACATGAGCTTGTTGAGTTTAAAAATCGGTGCTATCTTTAAAAGCCAGTCCGGTATTTTAAATACAAAACAATGTGTCACCCAGGCTTGGTTCAACCCAAACAGGGATCCGGACTCTCATGGTCGGGGCTTGCTTAGGGTTACAAATGGGTCCTGCCCTTCGGAGTGCAGGGGAACACGGGCTTAACTGTAAGTATCACATTAACAATCACACGTTCTGTTTCTAAAACCCTTCCCATTACTCTCCATCTCTCCAGTAAGTAAGTACCCCTCTTTCTTCTTCTTCTCCTCTCTTTCTCTCATTTGAAGACATTGATTCTTAAATGAAACAAAATCACCACAATATCAAGCTCGAAATCTTACAATACGAAGACATTGATTCCTCTCTCTCTCTCTTACATCTTTCCTATGCGATGCGGGTTTTTACAGGGTAGCATTATTGATTGAGATGGTAGATAATGATCTGAGATTGATATGAATACTCATTAAGACTATGATGTTGTTATTGTGAGTTTTGCTTCTTATTGTGTGCATATTCATACATAGAAATTTGGTCGTTATGATTCTTATTGAGGTGCTGATCCATTGGACTTTCCTGGATAGGAAACTGTAGGCGTTTGCTATTTTGTGAGAATTTGCTTGTTACGTGTATCACGATGGCTCTTGAGTCTTGATAGTTGATACTTGCTAGGTCTCTTGGTTCAGTCTCGGATAGATTTGTTCAATTTGGGTTGAGTTCATAGTTCATTGTTCAATTTGGGTTGAGTTCATAGTTCATTATTCATAGGCAATTTTGAAGATTTTGGTTCTCTCCTGGCTTGCTTAATTTGTAACATTAGGTCACTAAGTTCACGATTCAATTTTTAAAATTTATGAGTTGGGATCCCGGTTTGGTGAATTACACAAAAAGTGAACTTTGGTAAGGTTTTAAGAGTAAGCCAGTAAGGAACTCCCCAATTTAGATTGTTCAATGGAATGATGGACTAATTCACTGTAAACTGTGAATCAGTTTGATTCACGCAATTCGAAGTATGGAGTAATTCAGTAAATTTGGCAACTATGCTTGTGTTTCTGTAACCTGTTTATTGAAGCTGGTGGGGAGTTTTTGTGCTTTTCATTCCATTCTATTACCACAATACTGGGGAGCTCCTTTTTTTGGCCCCTCTATTTTCTGCCTGCACAGCAGTGCACTTGTTCTCTTTTTATATTGACAAGGCGCCCAAAGCACATTACTCAATTATCCAAATTTGAATGGCCGCATTAATAGTTTTTGGTCTAAGAATGGCGGCAATATATTATGGTACTACATCTTTTTTAAATAGTTTTGGCGATGTTCTAAAAATGAACGAGAATTCACAAGATGTGTTTGAACGGATACAATGATTCAAGAATTATTGTTATTATTATTATTTCTTTGTAAAATCTGGTGTGGTTATGGACATTTTAAGTGTTTTTTTTTCTAATTACAGCTTAGCATTATAGATTTAGCCATGTACACAATATTAAGACGAAAGGAGGTGCAGTTTGTGGCATACACCTCAGGTAAGGTGCTTTTGAAAGCACCTTGCTTGGCCTTAAGTGCTTTGCATATCCACTTTCCTTTTTGAGTGATCTACTGGTTTATTACAACTGTGATGCTGTTCCTTGTCACTAGCAAGGACTAATAGGTAAGAACTCATTATAAGCACACTTAATTTTTTGCCTGTAGTATGATATTCCAATGCCTCCGTTGATGTTGCTAAGATATTATTCTTTTTGTATTTTTTTATATCATTCATGTTTCAGTGTATGAATTTTTTTTTTTTTTGGTTCTCATTCATCTATCTCTCTCTCTCTCTCTCTCATACATGTATATATATTATATTTATGTCTCGATATCTACTTTCTTCTGCTTTGTTTTCAGTTATCTTTGTAACCCATTTTATCTTTGTCATGCAATTAGCTGAATTCCTGATTATGTTTGTACGTATACGTGTATGACATTGTAAGTATGTATTTATGTATGTATGTGTGTGTTACAGAAATACAATATAGACCAATAGAAAAGGTAGAAATACAATACAGAAAGATTGTATTGATATGCATGTGTAATTTTCTTCTGCTGCTAGTGGTAGGCTGAGCAGCTGGCCTTGTAGAAGTGCTACTCAGATGAGATCTGCCGGTGGTTCATCTTGTGTGATGAAGTGCTGGAAACACAATAGAAACCAGGAAGGACATAACGAAAATCAGGCTAATTCAAAAAGAGAACAACTGTATGTTTTTTTATATATATGCTAAGATTTGTTTGAAAGAACAAATATTAAGTGTGCTGCGATAACCCCACTAACATCCTAATTAAACTGCCTTAAGCCTGGATGTCCACATTCTTATTGCTCTAAGTTATCATCTCTGGTGGCATCTACAATAACGAATATGACCAACTCAACATTAGACTAGTTGAAAGTGGCGTTTCGTGCTCCTCTTGCTTGAGCAGTTGTTTTTGGAGTGCATATTGGTGGCAGGTTCTTTAGTTTTCATTCAACTTACTTCTGTTATTTACCCTTTTTCCTTGGAGTTGCATCCTTATAATTAATGTTGTTTTACTTTGTGGTTGAAGGGCATCTTGTTGTGGAGGTCCTTCTCGTGGCAGTCATCATTTATCTGCTTTTTCAAAAGAGTTACATACATAAGTTAGTATACTAGGTTGTAAATCTGTAAGCTTTTTCAAAACAACCTCAGACAGAGAAGGTCAGTTTAAAAAGCGTCCCTATATCCTTAAAAACTTTTATATCAGCAATTAAATATAAGTTAGTATACTAGGTTGTAAATCTGTAAGCTCTTCATTTTCCCCCTAGATTGGAACAGTGGTATGGGAGTGATACTACCAACAGGAGGACCAGGGTCACTCTCTGATTTCTCTAGTGTGACTAAGGTGCCCTGCCACTGAACTATTAATGGTTTGGCTGTAAGCTCTTCATTATTTTCTACATTTTCGCCTTTTAGTTTCTTCTCTATTTGTCCTGAAAATTGACTAGACAAACGTATCCATTATAGGTATGGGTTTTTAAAATTTGTTATACCGACCTTTCAAAACTTGAGTAGTTATTGATAATGATTAATGTATTATTATCGTTCTAATTTTATTAGTAAGCACCTTCTACTGTGCCATCCTAAGAAAAAACATTCATTGAACTTAAAACATAAGAAAACCAATATACTTAAAGTGGAAAAAAAAAGCTAAAATAAGAAAGATACTAAAGTAATAATGGTGCTCAATTGGGAGGCTTTGGCCTGTTAGGTCAACTGTGAGGCATGGGATTGGCCCCAGTGGACTTGGGCCTAGCTCATATATCTTGACCTAGATTTAGCCCACTACGAGGAAGACCATTTTGTGGCTGCCCCTTCTGTGCTACATCACCAGTGAGTGAAAGAAGTGTTAAAAATTACGAACTTTTAAATATATTTTGGGTGGTCAATAAGGTCTACAATTTAGTTTTGTCGTGAGGACAAAATGATTGATGTTATTATACTCTAAGTTATTTTTAAAGAGTTGTTAATAGTGTTATTTTTTTTTTAAATAGATGTGGTAATCATCATCATCATCAAAGCGTTGTTCCAACTATATTGAGGTTTTTCACATAAATTCTGTTTCTCCATTCTAGTTGAAATTTATGTTTGAGTCATGAAAAAAGTTTTGTGCTGGCTGTCACCTACCTAACACAACCGTCCTCCTTTACTCGGTATTGGGACCGGCAGTAAAAACTGGCGAAATTTAAACTGATAGATTTTTTAAATATGTGAACATAGCCTAATTATATTATTTTTTATTAAAAGAATTGAACTAACAAATTATTTTCGCCAAAAAATTTAATCACATTGAGATAGATTGAATCCCTTAACAATCTGAGTTTAGTTGAGCCTAGTCAAGCTTCTTAACAAGCTGAACTCGTGCTGACACGGCCTTACCTCGAGCTTGGCTTGTGAGACAATGAGCCGAGTCGAGACGACTTGGTTTCTTGACATCCATAGAAAAGAGAGTTTTTGTTACTTGTTTGTAGAAAATAGAGTTTTCTTTTCTTTTTTATTTTGATTATGCAGTGTTGGAATTTTTATTTCAAAAGAGAATGAGATGGAACAATACTTTTTGGCAACCTGTCTGCAGGAAATAGATGAACTTTGTGAAAAATAGGTTTCCTATTACAGAAAAGATGGAATATGAACCTCCAATATTAGAAAGGTGAGAAAGATTGCATATTTTTCCTTATTTAGATGCATACTTCGTAATACTTTGTAGTTCCTTCTTAAAAATTGTCTATTGCATAGTGGTTTGTATCAGTTGGTACTAATCTCTAGAGGTTTTGACACATGGAGACCCTTCTTTGATTAGATTAAAAGTTATTTTTAGAAAATGTTTTCCCTACCGATCAAAAAAAAAAAAATGTTTTCCCTGATGAAGTTATGCTGTTAACTGTTTTCTGTTGCTTAAAAACAAGTGAAATAGGTTAATGAAAGACTTTTGAAGATTCAAGAAAAAGATCTATGTTCTCATTTTTTATTCTCTGCAGTGCTGCAGGGCCGCATACTGTGATTGATGGCAAGGATGTTGTGAACTTTGCTTCAGCAAACTATCTTGGATTAGTAGGGCATGATAAGTTAATTGTGAGGACATTACCTTATATACCATATTTTCTTTTTAGTTGGTTTCACTTGAATATGGTGATCTTACTGAACGTGCATCTCAGGAATCGTGTGCGACGTCATTAGAGAAATATGGAGTTGGTTCTTGTGGTCTTCGTGGTTTCTATGGGACAACAGGTAAGTTCTTGTTTACCATTTACATAAATTTCAGCATACCTTTGGAGTAATTTGTGGACTCAAGTCACTCAACTGAGTTGTTAAGTTTGATATCTTTGAAAAGCACATGCAATTATGTATCCTTCGTACATATTGCACCTTTTATAGATACCCAACTTGATTGCAAGGCTAGAATTTCAAAATTTTTGGGAACTCCGGACTCAATCCTTTATTCCTATGGGATCTCAACTATTTTTAGTGCGATTTTAGCATTTTGTAATAAAGGCGACCTCATCATTGCGTGAGTTGTTTTTGGTGTTCATTGATTTGATTTATCACTGTGGAAATATCAATTGCAAGTGATTAGATCTATCACCACTCTGACACTCATTGCTTGCTCTCTAGGCTCAAGTGTTCTTTAGGTTTTGTTTCAGATGTTAATTTTTTTATACAATTTGAATCCTAATGACTGTTTGCTTCTTTTATCTTGTCATATTCTTAAGCAGATTGAATTAAGTTTCTTATATGTTTGCTGTTTGTACAATCTTGTTTTGAATTTGACGGATGTTTTTTTACTTATTGCTTTTCTTGGGCACTATTTTCCATGAAAGAATGGGTTCTTCGTGACCATGGTGCTTGCTGTCACTGCAATCTTGGGGTTGCACTGCATTCAATGAGTTTGGTCATAATTCTGATGGCCAATTTAACTGTGTTGTCTCATATATTACCCTTAGGTGCCATTTGGAAATCTAAAATATGCTTTTATTTTATGATTTAGAGCCTACGTACAAATTAAAGCATTTGATAAACCTCTAATTTTATTTTCTATTTTCAGAGATTATTTGCAAATAAATATAAGCTTTTGCCTCTAGAAAATTAAGCTAAGGAGTGGTGTTTTTATTATTTTTATTTTTTAAGAGCCTTTTTAGCTAAAGCGGATGGAGGTGGACAATGCAAAATCTATAAGTGTTTTGGAAAAAAAAAAAAAAAACTCATAATTTTTTTAAAATGATGCAAATGGTGGGTTCTACATATAATTTTTAAAAGGTGGAACCCAATTACCACAATTCCATTAGGTGGGGCTCAATTACCTATGAAATAAGAGCCTTTTTTTTATATTAAAAAATACCAAACAGATTAATTATAAATTAGAACTTAAAAGATTTTATTTTAGACCTTAATCTAATTGGCTCTTATTAATTCGACTAGAGTTTCCAAATGGCCCCTTAGTGTATTGAAACTTGGAGTGATCGTGCTACAATTATTCCTACTTTAGCATTTGGCTTTGTTTGTTAGCTTGTTTGAGGATACAACCTTGGGTTGTTTGCATGTATAATTCAATCTGCTGTACAAAGTCTTCGAAATAGTTAGGAACAATTTAGCTGATAACTTTGTTGGAATAAGTTTTTGATATGCAATTAAAACCATTAATTAAATGTTTGTTTAATTTTATTTTTTTTACAGTGACAAGGGGGTCCATTGGGGAATACAAAATGGCCTTAATCTTTCTAGAAGCTCCGTTTTTTATTTCGAGCACAATGATATGCAGTCTCTGCAGAGTATCTTGGAAAAAGGTACTCGTGAAAATAAACGAGCAAAAAAGCTGCGGCAATACATAGTGGTTGGAGCTGTGTACCAGGTATTTGATGGTTACTGCATCACTTTGAAATAGGTTGTTCTTCTATTTATTATCTGTGTGCTGTGGAAGTTAGCTTAGTCCAAGAAATCATCGTTTTTCTAAACCGGTATGTTGATCAAACTCGGCTACTTGATGGTCGAGTAGACCATGAAACCCCATGGGTCAGTAAATTGTTTTTTATTACAAATTTATACATTAAATTATATAAAAATATGTAAAAATGTCTACTAAAAATCAACAATATAAATTTTTTGACATATTTACCATAAAATTAATATTTGTTGTAATTTCAATTTTCAGTTGTTATTCTGTATATTTTAACTTTACCATTTTATAGATATGAGGGTTTTTTTATGGTTCCTTTTTGTTGTTTTAATATGTCAGGATGAAAATGTCCTTAAGTTGACCCCGTCAACTCGGCCAAACCAGGATGACTCATGCCAAGTCACTAGTTAACTAGGTAAATCTATTGAGACTCGTCCAAACTGAGTTCAACCCAAGTCAGCTGGTATCTGATCAAATTGGGTAAGTTCCTAGTGGATCCACCTGGTTGGAAAACTATGCTATATCTAGGGGTGTGCGCGGGTCGGATTGGGCGGGTAAAGGCCAATATTTCTATCCAATCCGCCACTAGCGGGTTGGGAAAATTTCAATCCGCCACCAACCCACCAAAGTCTAAATCCGGCGGATTGGTTACAAATTTTGGGGGTTTCAACTCAGCGGGTTAGGAGGGTTGGCATTAACAATGTTTTTTTTTTTTTTTTTTTTTAATTATCACAAACTACAATTTGTTATTGATAATCTCAAAATATAACTAATGCACACAAAAAACTAAAGGTAGATTTCATTGAATAATCTCAATTCCAACACAAACATAGAGTCAATGAAAAAGAGATATATCATCTCTAACAAAAGTAGGCTCTGCCTTACAACTTAGGAATGTAATGTATAAATACAAATAGTATAAATGTAATGTATATAGTTTATACGGCTGAAGTAAATGGGGTGGGTGGTAGGTAAGAGTGTTTAGGGTTTCAATATTGACTTTTTAGATTTTGTTTAGGGAATTGATGATTGATTAGCTGTAAAAATTTATTAGGTGAATTGATTAACTTTAAATACTTAACAATTTCAACTAATATATTTTTTTTTATGTATGTAAAATTATTAATTAAGCGGGCGGGTCGGGTTGTAGCGGGTTGGCAATTTTTCAATCCGTAACCCAATCCAATCCGCAATTTTGGGGGTTTAACCCACCCAACCCAAACCGCCTAACTTAATGACCCGCACATGGCGGGCGGGTCGGTTGCGGGTCGGACGGGTTGGCGGGTTAAGCGGATATTTTGCACACCCCTAGCTGTATCTGATTGATAAAAATGTATTGTCTTTCCAAATTAGAGCCCATCAGATTGCTAGGCTGGATTTCTGAACCATGGACCCCCTTGTACGTACTGAAGGCTTGAATACACTTTGAATATCCTTGAATTTAAGATGATATAATTCCTCTCTGAAGCTGTATATCAATTATTTTGAAGTCTTCTACATATGCAATGTAAATGTTTACTTGCCCCAAAACTTGATTTTTACTTCTATTAGATGAACATGTCATTTGTGTTTGAATAATTACTAATAAATAAGTTGTCATCTGATGATGCATAATTCTGGTCAAATTGCTCCATTAGACGTGATTATTAGATTGAAAGAGAAGTATCGTTTCCGAGTTGTGTTGGATGAAAGCAACTCATTTGGTGTGCTTGGCAGTTCTGGAAGAGGTCTTTCAGAACATTTTGGGGTTCCGGTATGCTTGAGAATACTTTTGTATATTTGATAAGCTATTCTCTCTTCACATTTGTAGCTGGTTGAAACTGTTTTGTTGATGCAGATCGAAAAGATAGACATTATAGCTGCTGCTATGGGCCATGCACTTGCTACAGATGGAGGATTTTGCACTGGAAATGTTAGAGTTGTTGATCACCAAGTATGGACAGGGTCAAGTATAGTGACTAGAAAAACTGGTCATTTGTTCCAATAGAATCTAGTTACAAGAAAAACTGGTCAGCTGTTAACAGAAAAAATTATGTTACTCAAACTGAGTCGTCATACTCATATATTCAACTGATAGCAGGGTCTAGAATGTGACGCATGATTTTAGAACAACCCCCCCTCCCCTCTCCTCAAGAGCGAGTTTTAAAACCCTGTGTGGCATGCTAAATGCTAATGTATGTTCTTGAACGCTTTGGTTAATGATTTTAATTTTTATATTCTTTAATATGTTTATTTTTTATTTTTGCAGCGTCTCAGTAGTGCAGGATACGTCTTTTCTGCATCATTGCCTCCTTATCTTGCATGTGCTGCAATTACTGCAATTGATGTTTTGGAGGAACATCCTAGTCTGCTCACTAAGTTAAAGGAAAGCGTTGCTCTTCTGTGGAAAGGTTTGTTCTAATGCCTCTTAAGTTGTATGTGGTAGGAGATATACTGAGTCATCATTAATCTGATATTACATAGTGATGCCTCAGAGTAGAACAACCCTTCTTAGATTGTACAAGAGTAAACTAGTTGATTATTCAACTCACCTTTACCATTCCAGTGGCTTTGATACAATATTCAGATGCCTAAAAATTTAATTTTGAAAATATTTTTAATGCTTAAATTTGTGCCAATTGACTACAAAACCATATCACTCAGCTTATTTTGCAATTAAGCTCAACTCTATCCAAGTTTATATCCTCACTTTGGCACATACAAGTTCGAACTCTGAAGTCACAAAGTTCAAACTCTACACTTACTGAGGAATTTTCATGTGAGCTTGTGCGCAAATAGCTTGCTTACATGCATACAGCCCACATGAAAAGACCTATGATCAATACAAGTGGGACACACACTACCACCCCTTTGAATGTCACCTATGAACTGATCCAGATGGGGTTGACTGTTGGATTTAAATAAATAAAAAAAAAGAAAAAGAAAAAACAATGCATTTTGAAACCGTTAAACTTTAGGGCCTTTGATCAAGGGGTTAGGATGATCTGATGGACATGAAATTTTGCACTCCGGTGGTTCACATCCAGATCTTTCAATCCCCACATTCCCATGATTTGACATGGCTTGGTGGCCCCCACAAAGCTGTGCGCAAATTGCTTAGACGAGCATGTGCCCACTGCGATTTCCATGCGCACCTCGCTGTGGGCCCCCCAGAAATGTAACTAGGGGATCGAAAGATTTGGTTGGGCCTACCCATGTACAAAACATGGAGCCCACCTGATAATCCTAAACCCTTTGATCAACAATGGTGATCAAGTGGGGCCTACTATGAGGTGGCACGAAAATCCCTGCACAGTGGATAATTTTTGTATTATATATATATATCCAAGTTCCTTAGGCAGTTGTCCATCCATCATCACTATTGCTTCCATCGTTTTTTTTTTTCTTTTTTTAATTTAAATACTTCACTAAGAAAGTAGACAATAGGCACCATAACACAGTTGGAAGGTGCTCGACTGCTCGTTATTGCAACCATGAGGTTGTGGGTTTGAATATGTTACCAATCACGAAAAAAAAAAAAAAAAAAAAAGAAGAAGAAGAAGAAGAATGATATACAACAGTGGAACTGCATAACTGACAGCTGAGAGCAAAAAAAAACAATCACCTCATCTCACACAGCAAATGTGGGGAAGGGAAGAAAAACTCTGGTTGCAAGTATGCCTCCTTGGCTATAGTTTCTACCTCTTGATTAAGATAAGATATCCCATAAATCTCTAATTTCCCTGCATGAAGTCAGCCAGAGAAATTATTTGAAGGTACCATTAAGTCATTTGTCTTTTGCTTTTAGAATGCCTTCCCTGTTGATCTGCTCTCTTTTTCATCCGTCTTCAGCACTCCTTGGGAGACATAAATGATTTGACTTTGATAGCATTCATTTCATTGGATAGCGGACTGTTTGCTGGTCCAATGTTTATGCATCTTTGTATAAGTTATTCTTCTATGCAGAAGTGTATTAGTTAGAGAGGATACTCAGCCCATATCTCGTGTGCTTTGTTGAGGGATGCATATTTCCTTCCGTATTTTAGAAACTTGATGCAGAACGGGCTACCATAATTCCGTTGGTTCCTCCCAACATAGTTTTAGGATATTTATTTTTTTAGTAGCTTCCTAATTTTATTGTAATTAGGATTAGCATTCTAATTTATTTGGTTTTCTAGTTTGATTAGGATAGTTTCTATTATTAGATTAGGTTTTCTTAGGCCCTAAGTTTACTTTGCCTATTTATATTACATTGTAGAGATAATAATCTCAGATTTGGAGTTGAATATAATTGGGATTTTCCTTTGGAGAAGTTGTTCCTCTTGTTTGAAATCTCTGCGGAGATAATTTGAGGTATCTTTGACACATGCTTCGGCATCTACGCAACCACTAACTCTAGGGCCTGTATCAGTTGGTATCAGAGAGAAGATCCACAACGCTCTGATCATCCTCCGGTCACTGATCGGAGCCTATCCGTCCGTAATACCCATCGTCCACCATCCATTCCCATTCCATATCTGCCGCCCAATTCCAATTCCTCCCTTAGTCCCGCACCCTTCCCTGTTCACTGCCGATCCCTCCCCACCGACAGAACCGTCGCATACTCCACCCTTTTCTAGCAAACCCACCCGCTTCAATCAAAACCTGCTGCCCAGCAAACCCTTCTGCCTAACCCAGACACGCAGACACCCAAAATCAGACCAAACCCGGAAACGTTATCCCAGATACACCCCTGCTGCTCCTTGCCCTACCCAACTCCAACCGAAACCCTTTTGCCTCCCATTCGCCCTACCCAGAGGAAAAAAAAAAAAAAGAAGAAGCAAGAAGCAAAAGAAACAGAGAATAGAAAGAAATATCTGAAAGAAGAAGCAGAAGACCAGAAAGAGAAGATAGAGAAGAGCAGCTAGGAAGAAGAGAGCATACCTTGCACCATTGCCGCCACACCACCTCATCGGTCGATCACCGGCAGCAGCGTCGAACGACTCCACCTTGTTGCAGCTCCTCGCCTTCGCCACGCCACTTCGTTGCAGCACCGCAAGTCATCGCTGACAAACACCGCCGCCATCATCTTCGTAGCTGCATCTTCGTGTAGTTGAGCAAGAAGAGAAAGGGAAGCCAAAACGCTTTTCTTTTCTTTGGTTGCATAGAACCTGAGGAGAGACCCACGACCCACGTGCCTCCAATTGGGTCTCCACGAGTGGACCTCCAGTTGGGTTGCTTTTGACCCACAGGCCAGCAACTGTAATAAAAAAAAAAAATCTACAGACAAATATTTTCATCCACAAGTGGGCCCGAGTTCCTTCAAGTCTTTAGCCGTTCATTTTAAATATCCAAATCTACACATCATGTCAATCAAAAAATTTAATTTGCATTAAACAAATATGCCTTCCAAGAAGCATGTAGAAGTGGAGTCTTCCTCCAATAATGATGATGATTTGAGAGGAACGGTTGCGGAATTATCAGTAAATGTTAATCAACTATCCGCAATGATGGTTCAAATGCAAGACACTCTTGCAAGGATTGAAACCCAATTAACTATTTTAGAAACTAATCGGCGTGAGGATAATCATTGAGCTGATGGAGGACATAATCGGAATCAACGAGACCCACATGCAGTCAATGTTGATCGTGATTTGGGTATTAAACTCGTGATTCCCAAATATGATGAAAAATTGAAACCATATGAATTCATGGATTGGTTAGTGTGCGTTGAAAATATTTTTGTGCACAAGCCAATGACAGATGGTCATAAGGTTACACTGGTGGCAACTCAATTTTGCAATTATGCTGAGATTGGTGGGCCGAGTTACAAAAGAAAAGAAGAAATCAAAATATTGACCCCGTTGACACATGGATCGAGATGAAGAATTTGTTGAAGCAAAAATTCCTCCCTGTGAATTATTCAAGAGATCTTCGTTCAAGTTTTCAAGATTTGAAACAAGGTTCGAAAACTATCATTGAATATTCTGAGGAGTTCCTAACCATGCAAGCTCGTTGTGGATTGAATGAAGATGATGATGTGTTGGTTGATCGATATTTTCATGGGCTGCGCATTGACATACAACATATCCTTACATTCAAGAATTTTGATAATGTTGATGAAATCATCCAACATGCCATCAAAGCTGAAAACATTGCTAATTATCAAGCTCGAAAGTTTAGTGTCTATAAATGGCCTGCGTAAAAGAACCCCGCAAAGCCAAACTTCAAAGTGCCAGTTCCTCAGAAAAGTTTTCCTCCAAGTTTGAAGATCAGAACAAGTTCACATGTTTTCATTATAAGCAAAAGAGTCACCATGCATTTGAATGCCCAAAAAGAATAAATTTAGTGGAAGGTGCACAAGAAGAACCGGAAACAAAAGATGATCCTAAAAGTGAAGAATCTGATGAAGTGGAGGAAATAGCAGCTGAAACAAATGGTGCACTTCTCTTGGTGCAACAAGAGTCTATACCCACTGTTGAGAAGAAATGGTTGCGGAAAAATATTTTTCGTTCTACAGGTACAATACATGGGCAAAATTGTACAGTTGTGATTGATGGTGGAAGTTGTGAGAATATTATCTCCCAAACTCTTGTTAATCACTTGAAGTTGAAGGTTTACAAGCACAATCGCCCTACTTTGTCAAATGGCTAATGATAGGCGATGAAGCGCAAGTGCGGCATACATGTCAAGTTACTTTTATAGTTAGTGATGATTACAAAGATACAATTTGGTGCGATGTGATACCAATGGACAGTGGAGATATCCTAATGGGTTGTTTATGGATGTATGACAAGAATGACACTCATGGGATGCGCAACCACACGTATACCTTCTTGCACGGTGAAAAGGAAGTTACTTTCCATCCCAAAAAACCAAAATCAGCGAAGAAGAAATCAAGGGCTCATGCTCCAAAGGAAGTGCTTCACGTACATCATATATACAGAGGCAACTTGAAGAAGATCCGAGTTCGAGGTCGAACTCTTCTTTCAACCTGGGGGGAATGATGCAGAATAGGCTACCATAATTCTGTTGGTTCCACCCAACATAGTTTTAGGATATTTATTTTTTTAATAGCTTCCTAATTTTATTGTAATTAGGATTAGCATTCTAATTTATTTGGTTTCCAGTTTGATTAGGATAGTTTCTATTATTAGATTAGGTTTTCTTAGGCCCTAAGTTTACTTTTCCTATTTATATTACATTGTAGAGATGATAATCTCAGATTTGGAGTTGAATGAAATTGGGATTTTCTCTTGGAGAAGTTGTTCCTCGTGTTAGAAATCTCCGTGGAGATAATTTGAGGTGTCTTTGACACGTGCCACTCAAGCCCTAACCCTAGGGCCTGCATCAAAACTCCTAATGAAATATTTCATTTGTCTACTTTTGTTACTTAATCCATTAACTCATTGTCACCAACAAGCCTCTTATGCTCGCATTCACAGATGCTGCGCCTAGAGATGGTGGAACTCATTGAGCCAACTCCAAGTTGATGGGACAAGTTCAAGATCTTTTGACCATCTGGTTAACTACATCTACTATTTTGAGTCTTCTATGATTCTATCCCATATTGATTTTGTTGGTTTAGGTGTTATGTTTGTGTGTTATTGGTTCTCCTATCTGATAGCAGAATCTAGGACTGAATCAGGGAACTTGACAACCCTTCATGCCATCTTTTCTTTCGCATATATTCAACTTACTCTCCAATGTTGTTATTTTGCAACTGTCTTGATTTGTTAATCATACTATATTACATACTCTATAATCTGATTTACTGGTTTATATTCTATTTGGGCAGAGTCCATTTCATTCTTAAAGATATATGCTTGATAGAAAATTCTGCATGGTGCAGGTTTGTCAGATATACCTGGCCTTTCAGTTACTGGCAATCCACTATCACCAATTGTGTTTCTCAAACTGAAGAACTCTACTGGTTCCTTTGAGAAAGATCTAAAGCTGCTAGAAGATATTGTTAACCATGTAAAACTACAATGTCTTTGATCTGTTTATGTATATATTGAGATTTCAGCTTCTCAAAGTGATTTTTAACTGACAATTCAATCCCCTTTCCCCTCTCCCAGGTGTTAAAGGAAGATTCAGTGCTTCTGATTTCATCCAAAAGGGGTACTCTTGATAAGTGCAGTCTGCCAGCAGGCATTCGCATGTTTGTTTCTGCCAGCCATTCGGACTCTGATCTGCTGAAGGGATCTGAGGTTTTGAAGCGAGCGGCAACATATGTGCTGTTGAATCATGACTGATCTTTCCGCCCGCTAGCAAAGGTATAGTGACCAGGGGTACATGCTGCATGATCTGTACCCTTTTTAACAGCAACATGATGTTCTCTAAAATTTTGCATGTAAATAGGTTTGAACTCTTTTCTTCTTCAGTTCAGTGCTGAAATGGTTTGAGGGTTCACTAGGATGATAGTTTGGATGCCAACTTGAAAAGGAAAAAAAAAATCTTGTACAATGACCTCTTGTCAAATTTATGTTTTTTTTTTCTTCACCTTTTAATCCCACGACATTTACAGTTTTATTGATCCATCTGTTTTTGTACATGCATGATGCATGTCTATATTGGGTCATTGAGACCACTGGTCTGGTGGGCTCCACCTAGGATAGACCATACTCCAAAATTTAGAAAATTCTTGGGTCCTGCTTGATTTTATGGAATTGAATTCCGTTCATGGTCAATTGGGCTCCAACCAAGAAACATCAAAGCAGTGAGGAGTAAAGATTTGATTTTACAGGGTGATAGCTGGGTATTAATTTCTCAACACCCCCCTTGATTCATTTTTAAAATGAAGATTATTTTGATGGTTATCCTTGGATCTTCACCTTTGTTTCTTCAGTTTTAACCACTTTTAGAAATACATATCTTAGAATTCCTAGGAATCCAGTTACATGAAGCAAGCAGGCCCCTGCTCGTTTATATCCATTATATGGTTGCCATTGTTTAAATATCTTGCCATCCTCAAACTATGACAGAAGGATCATTATTCCAGAGTATTTCTAAATGGTGAGAACTGTCTGCACATGGTGCCATGTGAACTTGTTTCTGGAACCTTCCTGGGGACCATTCTTATCATTGTTGAGGTGGGAGATGGAGTGATCTCAATGAGGCCTTGGGTGTCCAAAACTTCAATCCAATTCGGTCACATCTTTGACTCCTTAATGTATGGCGTTCAAGTTTAATGGTTTTTGAAGGCATCACTCTTTCGGATTTCATGGTTGACTGAGTGTCAAATTTAGGCTTCTGGCAATCCATGGGTTGTATAGTGTGTATTGGGTAAGGGGGTCGACAGAGATGGAAAATCCACACACTGCTTTGTGTGGGACTCTAAATTCTGCATATTCATATAAATGAGTGCGCGCGCAATTGTTTCTTCTGGTATCTTTCAAAGCTGAATAAGATGTAAAAACTAAGCTCCTTGTGGGATCTACTCTATTAAACATATACTTAAGAATGCATAATGTTATGTTAATCACATTGTTAATGATATGTTCAATCTTTTGGTATGTCCAACTCCTATCATGAACAAAATAAGGGGAAAGATTATGAACAAATTCGATTCTTGGGGAGGGAGTTCATATTAAGTGGCTCGGATTTTTAATTGGTGGACCCCACTATGGAGTTTTACTCCTTTGATCCATGGATCCTCTGAGAGAGAGAGAGAGAGAGAGAGAGAGAGAGAGAGAGAGAGAATCTGGCCATAAAGAACCTTGAGTTAAAGGAGTGCACTGCTACGGCGGGGCACACCTATTGGAATCCGAATCATTCAAAATAAACTCCCTCCAGGTATATGGTGGTCGGTGAATCCTCAAATTTGGCATCAATCGTAATTTGTTCCCACCATTTGATAGACACTTTGATGAAAAATGTGATTTTGAATATGCATAAGATTGTGTTAATTATGTTCTTTTATCAAGCGATAATCCAAAGATGAAGAGAACTCCGATTGACCTGAAACTTGTGTATGCTTGATGTATGTGGAGGGCTTTTATTTCTTTTGAACTGTTCTGGTTTTAGTAGGTGGGCCCCACAGTGAAGTTCTCATCTTTATCTCAAGATTTCTAAAGGTAAAAAGCCTCTGGAGGATCCAAATTCCAAATCTGGGATTATCTGGATTTTTTAATCGAAATTGGGCCCCAAATTATCATCCAAACCTAAATTTGGATGGATCTGATTTGAGGTATCAACAACCTAAACCCAACTCTACTTTTTTTTATTTTTATCAGTAACACAACGCTATACTTTAAAGTACCTAATATATTATATTGAATATAGGAGGGTACTTGAGTTGCCAAACACTAACCCAACCCATCTTGGTTCAATCCAACAGTTTTAATTGTGATCGGGGATCTAAGGCGCGGGGGCTAATTCGGCCTAGATTTAGGTTGGACATGAGCTTCTCGAGTGTTTCAGATACATTCAAATTCAATGGTGGCCATCTTGCATATTTGAATAATAATTCACATGCTTATCACTATACAGGGTATTAGGGCTGATGATGGGCTTGGATTTTGAAAAGGGGAGACACATCGTGCATTGAAGATGGGCAAATGCAGCAGTGCTGCAATAGTGGAGTTCTGCCCTACAACTAGTAGGTTACATCCATGGTGATTGAGCATAAAATTTTAGGGTGTATTTTTGCAATGATAGACATGATATAGAGGAAAGTTATTCCGAATTTTCATGCCCACCATTCTTTTGTTGTTTAGTGTGACACATCTTTCTCATACAGAATAAAAAAAAGTTGAAATAATTCTCCTCTATAAAATGGAGCTTCAATTTTCTATAGGAGAGGGTAAGAATGTATGATTCTTCTCCCCTATAAAAATAAAAGTATGAAGAGCAGGAAATCCTCTCGGTGTACAAACTAGCCCCTAGGCCCTAGGGTGGGTGTGGGTATATGTTTTTAAATATATTATTTTTTAAAGATATCTCCATAAAAAAATACAAAATATTACATGTTTTGCTCATCAACGAGGATTTCGAAGTCTGACCTCTTCTTAATAAGAAACATGTGTTTTTTATCTTTACCAAAAAAAAAAAAAAAAAAAAAAAAAAAAAAAAAAAAAAGAGAAACATGTTTTAATCAAAGTACAAACGTGTCTCTCCTCTTCGACATCTTCACCACACAGACACACCATTAATGTCAATGTTTGCTCCTTTTCTTTTTCAATTTTTTAGGGAGCTAGCAGCCAAAGATCTTTTGCATTCTGACATAGTGTAAGAATAAGATTATAAGACAGCATATGGGCGCCCAACCTGTTTCCTAGTTGAGTCCACCTTTTGCTTCACGGGTTCGCAAAAAGTTGGACAATTTTAGCCTCTAAACGAATTAGTTCTTGTTTCTAATTTTCAAACAGTAAATGACGAGTGTAAATCTTTTGTGCGTTGAATCGAACTAGGAAGGAAGATTCTCCGCATCATTCATAATTGAAACCTCATTATAGGGGCATTTTGAAAACATCTATGAATTATACAGCTTGCAGAATTCATAGTGCACTCTTTCCAAAGGCATCAAAGAGGGAAAGATCAAACATTTCCTGCAAGGCAAAGTCACAAGTATGACATTAGGTCACAAGTATGACATTTTCCTCTCGGAACTGGAGTGCACGTTGGTGCAAGTTGCAACCAACTTTTCGCGGCAACATTATAGAAAAAACAAATATTTTTTTCAATAATTTGATGCAAATATTTTTTCTATGAGGAAAATCATTTGAACCAGTGCAAAATTTTTTGTTGTTTTGTGGAAAAGTTCCAATTGGAAGGGCAGGACAAAAAAAATATTCTGAAGAAAAGTGGAAGATACGAATTAATTTCCGTTTCCATGGAAGCGACAAAACTAAATCATGAACTTTTACCCAAAACTTTCTCAAAATCTTTTGATACAAAACATCAGGTGAACATATTTTTGTGAAGAACTTTGATCTTACTGAATAAAGAAATTACTGCACAAATATGTCATAGAGTGGAAGACTCAACATAGTTTGTGGCTTCATTTGCCTACTGGAAAGCAAATGGCACTGCGATCTAGCCATTTACATAATAAAATGAGATTTTTACTCTTTAAGAAATGAACTTTCAAAAAAAAAACTTTGGTTCTCTTTTAATATAAGTTACCGTCACCGATCAAAAAAGAAAATATATAATAAAAACTTTGGTTATTGTAAATTTCATGGCTTTAGATCATACACTTAAAAAGCAGATACAACCCTTTTTTCTTCTCTCTCTCTCTCTCTAATTGGTTAGATTATTTATGTACAGAGAGGTACTTGTGTAGAATATGTAGAGTATATCATCGTAAGATTAAAAGGGTTGGCCGTTCTGAGAAATTTGCCATCATAAACCAAGGTTTCATCAACTTCCTCACTTTATAAACAAATGAAAATGGAGAGAAGATGAGATATGTGCTATTACTGAGTACCTGCGTTCAGTTCAACTTTAAACTGCCGTTTGTTGTACTTGTGAGTGCTGTATGGTAGCAGCAGAAGTTATTATAAGATTTCTAAACTGAAAAAACATATAGATGTATGAAGAATCCCAAGGATGGAGTGTTGGTGGGGACTAAAAAGAAAGTAAATGGAGAAAGGAATGGGCATTGGCATGGGAAAAGAGAGCCACCGTACCATGCTCTCTGTCTAACTAGTCAATAAAGGATCCACGAGAAGGAATAAAGTGAGACAATGGCGCATTGCATCCTTCCAGTTAGATCAAGAGGAGAATATTTAGATACACAGAAAATAACAACATCCCACTTTCTTTCTTCCTTCCTTCCTCCACTCCACAAAAGAAACAAAGAAAGAAAACAAACCCCCAACCCCTTTTCACCTCCCTTCTGGGTGTAAAGGGAACAACTCCAAAGTCTTATTTTCCTCCTCCTCTTCATCTTCACCTCCCATGAGTCTGAATCCACCACACAATCCAATCTCCTCTTCCACCCTCTGAATTCCCCAACTCCTGCACTTGCGCTTGCAGTAGCTGTCTTCCTCCTTCCCAAATTCCACCTGCATTATACAAAAACAAAGCAATGGGTCATGGTCATGTAACTTAAACCCCACCAAAGTTTCAGAAAAGCAAACCCATTTGCAAAAAAACAAAATAAAAAGTCTAGCTTTTAGAGAATTCACATTAGAATGGTCTTTTTTTCCCACTTGAAATGTCAAATGTGGATCATGTCTGTCTACCAGATATTTGAGAGGTAGGATTCCATGCTAGGACATGGGTTTTTTCAACATCAGGTGGGGCCAACCAAATGGAGACACATGGGGTGGAGGGAAAATTTAGAAAATGTGACATCAGATGAATGGAAACTACTAGATGTGACAATGGGCACCTACGTCAACGTTGGCAGCTGATGAAGTGGGACTTGCAAGAGCTCCTCTTGGTGACCCATTTAGACTTATTCCATTCCTCTTTTGCCTCTGTCGCTCACGCGCTTTGTGATTCTGAAACCAGTAGAACACGTTCTTCCCTTCGATCTTCCCATACTTGCCGAGCTGAGCCGTGATCTGCTCGATCTGCTGAGCGTTCGGTGTCCTCATTCCTCCCCTATACAGCATTTCCAAGATCCCGATCTGCTCCTGAGTCGGGTTCCACCGGGTCCCTCCCGAGTGCGCTTCTGCCTGCATTCATCGTAACCAATTAGCCAAGACCAAACTCAAAAGAAGAAGAGAGTTGCATTATTAGGTAGGATGACAGCGAACATTAAACTTTTGTCACAACTCAACAAAAAAAAAAAAAATGAGAAACCATGAAATGGAGAAACAACAGAATTCATGAATACTACTCAATATGGTTCGAACAAGGCTTTGATGATGATCATGAAGATGCTTTCTATTTGGGTTTGGGTTAGTTTGTGGGGAATACCTGAGGGAGATCTCGTTTGTCATCGTTGGATCCGGCATTTCGTGGCCCACTTTCGGGCTTGATGAAGCTCTTGAGGTCGAGAGCCGTTGCGCAGTCGCTGTTGGCGAGCTTGGGTGCGAGGGGTCGAAGGCGTTTGCAGCTGAGAGACAAGGAAGGTTCGTGCTCCCAGAAGCCACGAGTGAGTTGATGCACCTTCATGGCTTTCACTCGTGGGGGAGAGCATGCAATTGTATGAGGACATTGAGGAGCGTGTGGGTTTTGCATATATATAATAGAATTGAAAGGAGTAGTACTAGTAAATGAAAAGAGAGGAGAAGAAGAGAGAGAGGTGTGTCTTGTGTGTGATTAGAGGTGGAAAGGAAGCGAGTGGGGGATGAGTTGGAGAATGGAAAGGGCAAGACCAAATGATGAGGTGAGGTTGACTTGGGGAGGAAAAGATTGGTTGAATTGGATGACACAAATATTCTGATGTTGGGGCGTCAAATCGGTCGTTTTTCTTGCTTTCATGATAAGGCCTCCTTAGCTTTTCGGTGGCTAGATAGCTTTTGCTTTGCTTTTTCTTCCTCCCTCTACTCTAAAGTGGACAAGAGTGAGAGGGAATGAAAAAAAAGATTCCTCTAATCCCCAAACATGAAAAAAGATCATTGCTAAGATTTCCTTTCCTTTTGTTGGTGAATGGTGAATGCCGTCTCTCTCTCTCTCTCTCTCTCTCTCTCTCTCTCCTTCTCTCATTTTATTAAAGGGGTAGAAACTAGAAATTGGTGGAGTGAGGGGAATTTTAAAGGGAAATGCCCCCACTTCTTTGGGAACTATGGAGTGGAGTCCCAAGAATAATTAAAGCAGACTACCCCACTCACCAATTCCATTTTTTTCTATCATGCCTCTTTCATGTTTTGGACTTATATTTTCCTGGCGCCTGTGGATTTAAAGTATATTGTTGCAGGTGCCTTTCATCAAATACTCTACTTGGGAAGTTTTACTTCATATATATTCTTCTGTATTGTGTGGGGTTCTCATATAATGCTTCAAGGGTCCCATGAAATGAACAAATGAATGAGTGGGTACAATAAGACGAATTTGGAGTCTCATTCTATAATTGGACTTCTTTTCTTCGACTCTTCTGAAAATAAAGGGAAGAGGGGTGAGCACGTAAGGTAATCTCAAAAAATATGATTGTGCTCGTGTGCATTTCACGTGTGGAAGATTTTTATTGGGTTTTCTGTGGGCCCAGTGAAAAAGGATGTACTGCAATGAATTAGGCCCATATGAAGATTGGAAAACTTGTCGTCCATTTGATGAGCAAAGTAGAGTTTGTTACAATTTGGGACCCATTAGATATATTCATGGGACCCATATAATTGCAATGCATTTTGTTTTTCTTTCTTTCTTTTTTTTGTATATATATATATATATATATATATGAGGGATATTCAAGTGCATCCATCTTTTACCATTGTTGTGAGGGACACCCCATTTTTAAAAAGTTTCAAGTACAAAAGAGAAGTACACAACTACAATGGTGAGGGATAGATGTATTTGAATATTCTTCTATATATATTAGTAAAATTGCAATATTTGGCACAAGATATTAAAGGACCCAATCTCCCCAAGATAATGATCAATGCTGTTGGTAATCGGAGTGATCACATGTATATATTCATCAAAATGTTGACATCGATAGGATTTGGATTTTGGACTGTTGATCGAGAAGATCAGAGAGCAACGAAGCATTCCAAGATTAGTGTATATTGTTTGATTTGACCTATTCCATTAAAATTGATCAAGTGGTACTTATAGGACCACATAAAAGATATTACATTCCTTTCTCTTGAGTCATTGTGTAAGCCCCGCAAGTATGATGAGTTGGTGGCCCATTTTTCATTTTCAGCAGAATCTTTACTTTGCAAAGGTAAGAGAACATACTTCAATGATATGCAGGTCTCAATGTGATTACAATTTTTCTGTCTTTTTGCTTATTTGCAGGTCAGATTGATGAATGTGTGAAGCTATTTTCCAAATCCAAAAAAGATGAATAAAGGAAAAGGAAAAATTGATGAAACATTAGACAATGACATTGCAGAAGAAGGCACATTCAGGAGCATCATCTCCCAGCTGGAAGTCTCCTCGCTTGGGTGTCAAAGTATATCATTACTGGTTTCTAGTGACAAAAACTGACTGAGGTTCTTTCCCGTGCATGTAGCGTTCCTTTCATATTCTTTGGCATATGGTACTCATTTCAATTACTGGGAATCTATTAAAAATAAATGCATAATTGAGCAAAACATTATTGTAAATTTGCAACTTAGCAAGGCTTCTAATCGGTGACATGAGTTTTCTGTAATAATTCAAGGTGACAAATGTACTATGCCGAGAATTCTTAGGTAGAGAGATGAATTCCATTTTTTTTTCACTTGTGTTTTTATCATTTGGTGTGATGATTTTCATCATAAACAATAAAAAATAGATTTTGAACTAATTTTATGTGATGTAGGAGAAAACGGTTTCAATAAAAGTTAGTGGAGCACAAGACTCCACGCCCACACTCAAGTAGAAAGCCTATAAGTGTGCTTCATCCTTGCACTAACTCGGTGGTAAGTTGTGGCAGTTCTCACTGGGGCAACTATGTTTTGACCATATCCACTCCCTATCTTACATGTGAGTTTTTATCACCTCATATGTGTGAGTTGTTTGCCTCTTGCATGTGCATGTTCTTATTACCTCGTATCTGCAGGTCTCTGAGGACCCAGCCCATTGACTAGAACACCAAGGGAAAAAAAAATTCACCCTAAAGACATTATCCGTATAAGAGAATACCATCCAATGCCCTGGCATTTTCCTCTTATAGTGGGCTAGCCTGAATGCATGACAATGAAAGAAAGCATGGCAAGAAAATGAGCAACCATAACATATCATGTGTTTTAAGTAATACTACTCCTTACTTTTATGTCTTCAAAGTTTAATGTATATGACTTGATTGTAATGAAACCCAACAAGGAACAATGTCTGAAACAGTATAAGATCAGAATTGATGTTAATCAAAGAAGGCATAGTAAGATGCAGCAGAGAATGAGACTTTGGGCGGTTGTACGTACAACATGCAAATTTATTACTGTAATGAAAACCAACAACGAATAGCGTCTGGTTCAATATAACGTCTCGATCAATGCCAGTTCAACGGGGGCTTGTGTGTCACTGGATTGGATCAAATAAAGTTTGCCTCAACTAGAAAAAATCAAAATGGGGCGTTGCAAAGTTGTATCACATTCATATGGTGAATTCATTCTACAAGAAAACAAATAATGCTAGGCTGTTGTCGATGGGGTCTTGAGCTTGTGAAAGTCAAACTAACGGTTCGATGATCCAAATCAATAATTTGATGGGTACATGGTACCCCAATAGTTTCTCAGGATGAAAGATCACAATGTGGCTGTTCTATTGTGGTTGGAAAGTCATACCATGGAGTTGCAGAGTAATTGATGATTGACAAGGCGTTCATCATCATAGAATAGGCCCCACATACATAAGAAGGGTTTGGAATATGCAAAGTGTAGGTACAGCTAATTAAAAAAATCTGTGAAATGGGCCCCATCCCATGATGTAAAACCGTGTGATCACAGCTTCAGCTTCTCCCGGGGTGTTGACATGACCCCAAAAATTACTCCTAATGGCATCATTTGATCCTAATCTCTCACTGATGAGAGTAACATTCCAGCACATGGCAGGACATGAAGGATGTCTGTAATTTTGACTATATGTATTTGCGAGCCACTGATCAGATGTCTACAATCCTAGAAACAAGTGAGATTCATCAGTTGTGGCCTGTTCACGGTGGGGCCCACATGGAATTCACATGCCACGTTAGTGGTTTTGATAGGTCAATCCCTATTGTGGTTTGTCAGGGCCAAGACATGCTATAATTCTCCTAGAGGGTGATTTTGCCTTTTGGTCCCGAGAGTTTGACTGAGATGTGTCTAATTGCCAACGTACAAATGGAATCATGATTGCAGTCTTAAATCACAGATCAAATAATCCCAGCCATCTGGCTGTCTTAACTGTGATTTTTTTTTTTTTACCTAAATGCCAATCTAATCAACACTTTTTAACACTGAACTGTGAGTTTTTCCCTGAAAGACTTCCCCTCTAAAGTTCCAACTGTCTGAATCTTTCCATCAGTGCCGATTTTTGACTCGTTGCTTATGCATTTTAGAGTCCACTGGGTCAATGCCTGAATGCACCATCTATTTTTAAGGTAAGAATGCATAATATAGTCACGTTTTAAGTATTAATATGGTCTGTTAAAGCGATTTTTTTTAAAAAAAATTCAATTTTGTGATATGAATGGATTGGATTAAAAATAATTTACAGTCTATATGTGAGTTATAATAACTCGCTTGCGTGAAAGCTCCCATGGAGATATTATTTTTTGATCATTTTCCTTGAAATAAAAAAAAGACAAATGCAAGTTTTAGTTTTCCTATTTTCTACAAAATCTTAGCCAAGCGACTGAGACTACAGAAAATTAATTTGTCCAAGTCAATCAAGTAATATAGCCAGAACTCGATCTCTAGGGACCAAGTTCCCACTGAGTTAGTTCTACTGATTTCTGAGTAATTAAGATTTTAACCACACATTTAGGCACAGTTAGGCAGCACATGAATCTCTCTGGTAAAGTTTATGGAGACAGAACAAGCTCGCTAGCTATTAATCCTCTTTGCGGATTGTGGAAAAGGGTTGTAAACTCAGTGAGTCAACCTTTTATTTCTTGAGGCCTGAGGATGTTTTGTAGGAGGAGATATTGATGCATATCAATAATCAGATCAGCGGAACAAGGTCCATCTCCTCAACATACAACTCTACTATTCATGTGATTTTGCTGTTGAAATTGGCTTGGTCTTTAGCATTCATCCTGGCCATGAACTCTGTAAGCAACACTCGCATGGAAGTGCTTATTGACGGCCTTCGTTAAAGCCTGGCTTGGACCAATTGAGCTTCTCCTCAAGGTTACAACCTAAATGCACATTGGCTTCCTAATGCACAATCTTGGAGTACAAATCTTTAAGACCCTATTTGTTTGCATTATAATACATAGGAACTTGAATTCATACGATGGTCAAAAATGAAAATCAACCATGAATTTTCAAAATGAGCATCAAATAGCATCTTCTTTTGAATATGATTTCTGAGAAGAAAATTTTATTTGATTTTCAATTTTTTTAAAATTCACCTTTAATTCTCATTTTTAATTACTGAATCGTGCATTCAATTCCTACATATTTTAATACAAACAAATAGGCCTGTAGCGTTTGTCTCTTTCACATAGTTTCTAAAAGGAATTTGTGACATTAAGGATTCATAGACATATTGTGATAGCTCATCTCCTTCGCATTTGAAAATGTCATGTTTCTTTATTGGAATTTCAAATTCTAGCTACTTGAAAAGTTTCAAATAGCTTTTGGAGTTGTCAAAATTTCATCATTTCTTAGCATTTGCAAATACTCCACCAAAAAGAAGGATTTAGTAATTCCATCCGGGATTCCGGGTGGACAACTTTCAGATAATTTATAAATTCTCCATAAATAAGTTCTCTAAATTTGGCTAAAGAAACAGGCTCTAAGTGAGAAATCTTGTGTCCAAGCTTATAAACTCATCAGTGAGTTGCCATTGTAAAACTTAAACCAATCATAATAAATGTTTCCTCATGTGTATTAGTTAGCTTTGAGCAGAAATGCAGTGAAATTTGATTCAAGACAATACATACGAGACATTTACGTTTGAGAGTGGTTTCCAATGAAAATGAGGCTGTCAAATTCAGTTTCCGATACAAGAGGAGCCAGGCTCACAATGCTAAAACAAGCTCCCTAATCAGACCACAAGCACCACAGGCGCACCTACTTTTCTAAACTCTTTCTTTTGGTCAGAGAAAAAGAGGATGCAAAGTTAGCGTGCATGAGAGTGGTGGGCCCCACACAGTGGAAGAAGCGGTGCGAATCCATCATGAGGGAAGCGAGCACCATCATTTGCACGTGTCCGTGGACCATGTCTTCCTGTGTGATGTGGAGAATAACAAAACCATATATAGCTTCCTTCCCTCCTTCATTCATAGAAGAAGAAGGTAAAGAAAAAAAGAAAAGGAATAGAGATCAAACTGTAGCTTTAAATTCCAAACAAGTCTTCAAAAAAGTTATCAAGATCTGAAACCCTTCTCTCTCTCTCTCTCTCTCACACATATAGATTTCAAACAAAGCGGTTTCCATGTGTCGTCTTCTCTTACTTTTCCACGCCTTTTTTCCTATCCTCTCCTTGTCCTTCTCCATGGAAGCCTTTTTTAACTTACTTGGAAATTGCTCTAAAAAGGATGTGTCCATGGAGGATGATATCTATGCATTGGGATCATGGGTGTTTGGTGAATGCATGCCAAACAAAGCCAAGGCACTTTGAATCATTTCATGTCACTGTTACATGCATTTGGGTTTTGACTGTTTTGAGTCATAGGGTGCCATGACACAAAAAGGCAAAGAAAGAAAGAAAGGGTCGAGCCATCATCCATCATCTACCATCTTAAATTCCCTTTGGTTGGTCCATGGGCATGATCGCATTCGAGCAAGCTGTCACGTCTTGTAAGCGTAAAAGGAAGCAGGTGTGCTCATAAAAGGAGGTTTCTTCACAAATTATAATGGATGACAGTCCAAGGCACGATTGTGAGGTGATGCCACTAGAGATCAAAGGGCCTTTCTTTTTGAGGAATTGTATGGATCCTCGACCTGTGTATGCGTGCTGTACAGTGTCCTCGGGCACAGGTGGGGCCTGTGATTTGGTGATCCAGACCGTTGAAACTGATGGGCCATGTCATGCATAAAGGATATCTTGACATCACTTTGATCGGAGAACAAGGGTTGTCCAGTTTGTTCAGCACTCTCTTCTTATTTAACTGTTCTAACTGTCCAGAGTTCCATTTTAATTAGATTCCTTTACTTGCATGAGCAGACTTATTTTCTGAATGGTGGAGTATAAGCTCCAGCCATGCCAAATTACTGGGCAATGGAATTTTTTTTTTCCTGACTGGACAACACCAGCTTCCATTGAGATTGTGATGATGGCCTGCAAATAGCCCCATGGCCATATAACGTTCTTGGAGTTCGAGCTTTTCGTTTTATTGGGAAATGGTCTCTGTAGATCAACGGTCGATATCATAAAATCATGCAATTCAATTTTCCTCACCGCCCATGTGGTTATTATCTTATATATTGAAGACCATTGTCTTCAAATGCACGAGGGTATTTGGGTTACCGAAGCTCATTCCCACAGTAGGTTGATAAGCTTATGTAAGATATGAGGCCTAAAAATGAATGTTACATAGCCTTTTTTTTTTTTCTTTTCCAGTCATCTATTTCATGGCTCTTGATCACAGGGATGAAATTATTCAATTAATTAGAAGGAATTTAGATGGTTAGGTTCTGAAGTCATCTTGACATTTGTGCCAATGACCCAATGTAGACCTTACAAACTATATATGTTAATGTTATGTATCCTGCATTCCAATTTAGAAGCAAATTAAGAAGATTCTACTGCGGATGTTTTAAAGGTAGATCCATTGTTTTGGAAGATACACCCCTGTTAATAGGGCCTACTTGGATGCACATAAAGGGAGGGCATTGAATTTTTTATTTTTTTTTAAATTAAGACTCTGCGTTTGACGGTTTGAATTGATTATAGGTATGGTCCACCTGCCTCATAATAAAAGTAGGGAGCACATGCAATTTTAAGAACATGAGATTTTCTTTAATTCTTTGAGGGTCTGCCTTTTTTCTTGTAATTGAATTCCTACATATATAAGTATTTTAAGACTTGGTATTGCCATATTATAAGTTGTTAAAATGAAGAATCAAAGGACAATATTCAAAAATGACTGTGCAATGACTTTCCTTCTAATGAAAATTGAATCAAGGAAATATGAAAAATAAATACCTGGACATCATCCCAATAACTAAATTCATAGAAATGTGAAGGCCCTATCTACAACATGAACTTATGTCCTTTGTCCTCTGCCTCTCACATAATCCTTCAATGAAGCTCATTTGACCATGAATGGCTATTTATTTTCCCTCATTTAATTTCCTATGTTGTGATTAAGTTTCGAAGCAGGAGATGGTAATTAATTAATAAGTCTATAAAGAGACAAGAAATGGTTGTGAAAAGATAGTAATGGGCGACTTATGGATTTGGGGCCACACAAGCGCAAATGACGTGGGACCCACTTCGATTGCTAAATGATATACATATATATTCTTCTTTCAAAAGAAACAAGAAAGAGGCTCTAAAGAAATTTCTTTTCGTACGGACCCTATTTCATTTGTTTCGAATGGTCTCTTGCTAACATGTTTTAGTACTGGTTTAACGTGGGATTCTCCCAGGCCTCACTTGGTTGACCTCCGAGAAGCCTAATTCTTAGCAGGCAGCCAAGTAAAGTGGAATTTTGAGAATTTTTGTTTATTTGAATCATTCAAAATACTGTCCTCTAAGTGGTTTTTAAAACACTCAAGTGAAGTTTATTCAAAAGTTGTAATCAAAAGCATTTTAAAGGAAATGTGACATTTTATAAAGTTGGTTTTCAAAATTCTAACATTCAAAAATTTTAAATGCTCTAAAAACATGATCTGACACCAACATTAAAACTTCCAACATTAGTAACTTTTTGAAAATACACATAATTTCATTCTTTCCCACTGCACAGGTTTGTCTCAATAAATTTGTCAAGATATGCTAAAAGTCAAGATTAGTGGACGGATGTGGCTACTATGATTGTCCAATGTGAGTGCCTTTTAAATAATTCTTTCATGCTATGGTTTTTGGATGTGTGGTTCTTCTGATCATAGTACTTAGGTTGGGGTCGTGCAACAGGTGAATGATATTGCATTATGAATGATATATATGAAGTAGTGCAGTGCCATTTAGTTTATTTTTTAAAATAAGAAACTAAAAATTCGACATCTAATTGATGTCAAATATCTTAATGATTTACAAGAATGAAATGTTCATACACACACAGAGGCGCGTGCGCACAAACACGCACACAATATATATATATGGGTTGCACTACAAAACTCCCCGGGCATTATTTTGCAAGAAAACGCCCCTTATTCTGAGCCTATGAAAGTACCATGTCATACAATTTGAATAAAGATATTGAGATTTAACACAAAATGGCAAGTTAGAGATTTATTCTTCTCTTATTAGTTACCCAATCTCGCATCCTTAAAAGTAGTTAATCAAATCAATCTTAATTAATCTCTCCTTCAAAGTAGCTATATTCAAAATCCAATCAATCACGTATGTGTCTTGTGGCATCATCGTAGTTTTTCAAGTGACATCAATTATATACATCATGTGTTCAATTATGTGGTGGGACTCGCTCATATTAAAATAAGATTTGAAGGATAAATCCATGTAGGGGTCGGGATTCAAGATGAACGATTTGGGTTATCATATGTGAACCCACAGTGGGACCCTCTTATTTTTGTTGTAAAGGGCTTTGCTTAATCCAAATGTGTGCCCCGCTTTGCAAGATAAAAAAAGCTAAAAAGGCAACCGAATGACATAGTATATCCACATGAGCACCTCAAAAGAGTCTCTCTCAAATTCAAATCTCCTATTTTATCTCTTTCACATCTCCTATTTTCTTTGCTACACACTCCTATAATAAAGGTGAGTAAATAAATATGAGTTGGCATAAACAATGTGAAGTGGTATTATCTCATTGGACAAATCAAAAGGGGTGAAAACAACCCTTTCGAAATGGGGAGTTTTTGAGAATTTCCATATATATATAAATACGATGGGCCCATTGATGGGGGAGGGGGGGCACCGTCAAGATATTCACTATTTGATTTTAGCATATTCATCGGACTTTGAAAAATGACCCTAAGGTTTGTTTGTTGCCACGGAAAGAAGAGGAGACAACCTCATTGCATTTGTTGCATTGAAGAAATGACCTACAAATCTCTTTTTTTTTTTATTGAATTTTTTGTGTGAGAGGAAATCCGAAAATCCTACCATTCCAAGCCTGACTTTCGGCACCTCAGAAGAGGAAACCTCTTCCAAGGCTCTACACCCATACACCCTAAGAACATGTTTGGAAATAGGCAAGGAATCTATAGATCTAATGATTTTTCACTACCACTAGTATAAGAATTTTCCAATGAGAATTTATATAGCTGACAATTTCACTTGATGTTGTTGTGTATTGATGCATATAGTTGATAAGAATGGAGTTTGGTGTGCAAATCAATATAAGTGAGGATTTCCAAATCTTATAGAGGGATGTCGGATTTAAAAATCTTAACAAATGAAGATTTTCATTCGTTCAAATCATCAAGAATTTACAATTCCCAAACATGTTTTTCATAACCATAGGGAAACCGAAAATCCTTTTCTCCAAGATTTGGGTTCCAAACGTGACCTAAATCTAAATATTTTGGCACTAGAAACTCCTTCTTTTGCATAACTAAGCGCTTGGACCTTCTCACAGAACTAATTAAATCATGCCTGGTCTCTTATCCGTTCTTGTTGCTTTTCTTTCAAAAAAATGCAATTTCATTTGGTCAAGATTAATACTAGAGCAATGACATCAGCATAAAATCGTTTCTTTTCATGTGGGAAGAAGATTCGCATCCAACTTAAAAATCAGCAACCAAAAAAGGCTCTTGTCACGGCCTATTTTTCTTTGAAGAATCAGAGAAAGAGAACATTTACGCATGAAAAAAAGGATGGATCTTTCTCACGCGCATGCAACAACGCAACGCGCAACGCGCAACGCGCAACGCGCAATGAATCTCTCAGAAGAAAGAGTCAAAATGCAGCAATCCAAACGCTAGACTTTGGGGGTGTTACGGTGGGATATGTTTTTCCATGGACAAGGACAGGTGAGCAAATGCAAGAAACGTCACAGATGTGAGGTTGAGATTGACGCATCACAAGATTCGGTCCCAACACAGAAAAAGAAGGTCCTGAAATTCGGTGCCACAAGCTTCAAAATTAAGACAGTCCAGATTCCTGAAATGCAATTGATTCCAGGCTCGAGCTAAATGCGAAATTTTCTCTTATAGGAATGTCAGCATGCGGATATCCCGGTCATTAAAGATGGAGGCGCCCACTGTTCAAAAAAAAAAAAAAAAAAGACGGAGGCTCCCACTATACATTCATAATCAGGGGGTCTCCGTCATTTTTATTTTTTATTTTTTATGTGGAAGCTTTTTCTTACTCTTCACATGGACATATTGGGAGAAAATCTCTCTTTTAACTAGTTGATCACCTACGCATGTGCATGTGTTTGGGAGTATAAGTCATGGTTTAAAATCACGTCAAGGTTAACATTGCATTGCTTCGTGGTTCGTGGCCATTACGGTGTAAATTCCTTTTACCGCAGAAAATTTTAAGGATTATGTAAAAATCTAAAATATTATAAAATAGTGAAAAACTATATTGTTCCATTAATAAACACTTTAAATCAAAATATCACTCCCGGCCTGCAAGTCATAACATCATGCATCTCTGTCATATTTGAAATTTGTGACAGTAAATTTAAACTTTTAAGTAATATTTATTGCTACATCAAAATGAATGAATGTTATTAATTAAAGCAGTGAAGATTGGACATTTACGTGGATTTCTGAGAGGATACTTCAAACCAGAAGGCAATAGGCAAACGCCGAACTTAATGACACGTTGAGTGGCGGTCTGGCTTGAAATAATCATTATTATCATTTTTTTTTGGAGGCTAATAATAAAAATCAAACTCTTGTACCGTATTCCTACAGTGCCAAAATGGGTATTGTGGTTAAGAAGGAGAGAAATTTCATATAAAAATCCACCAAAATCTTACAAATCACTTTAGTTTTGGTGAAAAGAGAGGCTTGGGAAGCTATTGCACAATATCAATAAGCTCCACATCAGTGCCGGCCCTGAGCAAGGGCAAGCCCGGGCGACCGCCCTGTGCCCCCAATCTGGGGGGCCCCTTTTTTTTTTAAATATATATATAGGTATATGTTATGTATATTAGTATATATGTTATGTATAAAACCCATCCCAAATAAAAAATTAATGAAACTCAAACCCATCAAACCCAAACCCAAATGTGTTTTAATCAAACCCATCCCCAAAGCCCAAACCAATCAAACCCATCCCCAAAACCTTATCCCATCCCATCCCCAAAGGCCCAAATGTCCAAACCCAAACCAAACCCATCCCCAAAGCCTAATAAAAATTATAACCCATCCCAATTCCCAAATCAGGCAAAGTGCAAAGACCTAGTCACCTAAATCTACCAATCGAACTTCATTCTTCAACCGCTCGACCTCGACGCCTCACGCCTCAACCCCTAGCCAAGCAGCCACCAAGCAAAGCTCCAAGCCAGCGAGGCAGCTTGGATCTCCCGCCTCCAGCAAAGCTCAACTGCTCAAAGCTCCAAGGCTCCAAGCCACCAGGCCTCGGGGGGCCTCCCGCCTCCAGTTTCAGCCTGAATCAGCCACTGTGCAAGGCTGCCAAGGCAAGGTCAGTGCTTCAATCTTTAGTTAATTTTAGAGTGTTGTAGTTGTAGTTTCCAATATGTTTGGTAGGAAACATCAATTGGGCAGTCAGAAAAGAAATAAAAGAAAAAAGGTAGAACAATTGATTGAATCACAAAGAGGAGCACTTGATAAATTTGTCAAAGGTAATTCTTCAATTGAAGAGATTGCTGAAGATGATGTAGTCAGTGAAATAGAAGAAACAGGGAATGAAGATGCATGTGATTTGGTTGAAAATGAAACAGAAGCCGACACTGTTATGTTAGAGAAGGAAAATGCAATTGATGAAAATGCAACTGAAGAAAATAAAAATATTGACATGTACGATCCAAGAACTTGGGAAGAAATTGATAACAAAACAAGAGATCTTTTGGTAGAAAAGGGTTGGGAAGATAAAATAACTCAGAGTACCCTCTGGATGGGTTGGGAAGACATTTTTCTAATTCTCACTATACTAGAAAATTGGCAAATGGAGAGTATCAAGATAGGAAATGGCTAGTGTACTCAAAGGAGGTGAACAAAGTGTATTGTTTTTGCTGTAAGTTGTTTAAATCAGTGAACAACAGAAGTCTGGTAGCAAATGAGGGGTTTTATCAGTGGAAACATTTAGCTGAGAGACTTAGACAACATGAAAATAGTTTCGAACATCTCAATAACATGTGGACTTGGCTTGATTTGCAAAGTAGGTTGAAGAAGAATGAAACAATTGATAAAGAGTTACAGGGGCAACTTAAAAAAGAGAAAGAACACTGGAAACAGGTTTTAGTAAGAATCGTTGCTATTGTTAAGTTTCTTGCTTCTCGTGGCTTGGCTTTTCGTGGAGAAAATGAGAAAATTTACCAAGATAATAATGGTAATTTTTTAGGCATGCTTGAATTGATTGCTGAATTTGATTTGGTTATGCAAGAGCATTTTAGACGCATTCTGAATAAGGAGATTCATTATCACTATCTTAGTCATAAAATTCAGAATGAGTTGATTCATTTGTTAGGTTCTACGGTTCAGAAATCTAAAGTACAGAAAATTAAATAGGCAAAATATTTTTCTGTGATGCTTGATTGTACCCCTGATGCAAGTCACCAAGAGCAAATGAGTTTGATTATTCGATGTGTAAATGTGTCAGAGAGACCAGCAGTAGTTGAAGAGTATTTTATACAATTTTTGCAAGTAGATGATACATCTGGTTTGGGTATTTTTAATGAGTTGATTGAAGTGTTGAAGTACCTATAGCTTGACTTTAATAATGTGAGGGGGCAAGGATATGATAATGGGTCTAATATGAAAGGAAAACACCAAGGTGTTCAAAAGAGATTGCTTGAAATAAATCCTAGAGCCTTTTTTATGCCATGTGCTTGTCATTCTCTTAATTTAACAATTTGTGATATGGCTAATTCATGTGTTAAAGCTAAGAGTTTTTTTGGAGTGGTGCAACGATTGTATACTTTGTTTGCTGGCTCTACAAAGAGATGGAAAATTTTTCAAGATTATGTGCATAACTTGAGTTTGAAAACTCTGTCATCTACTAGATGGGAAAGTCATGTTGATAGTGTTACAGCAATAATTACTCAAACTGTTGACATAAGTGATGCTTTGTTTGAATTGTCAAGAATTAGTGAAGATCCTAAAGGAAGCAGTTAAGCTGAAAGTTTAGCTACACATGAACTTGAAAATTTTGAGTTTTTGTTGGCAATGACTGTATGGCATACTGTTTTGATGAAAATTCAAAAAGTTAGTGAATTTTTGCAATCTGAAAATATGCAAATCGATGTTGCTGTACAAAGGTTGAAGGTGTTGATTGCCTATTTTGAAAATTATAGGAATTTTGGGTTCTCATTGGCTATGGACAATGCCAAAAAGATTGCAATTGATCTGGAAATTGAGCCTATATTTCGGGAAAAAAGGCTAATCCGTAGAAAAAAACAATTTGATGAAGTTGAGCAGGAAAACACCTCAGTTTCTGCTGAGGAATCATTTAGGGTTTCTTATTTTCTGGTTGTTCTTGATGTTGCTATTTCTTCTTTGAAGAACAGATTTGAACAATTGGAAGCATTTGAAAGTATATTTGGATTTTTATTTGATCCAAAGAAGTTGGTTAAGATGGAATACAACAGTTTGAAAAAATCTTGTATGAAGCTCGAAGCTGCTCTAACACATGGCAACAAATCAGATATTAACTCCGATGACTTGGTTAATGAATTACAAGTGTTGATCCTTTATTTACCTGCAGGAACAGAGACAGCAATTCAAGTTCTTGAGTTTGTGAAATCTTTGGATTGTTTACCAAATGTTTCAATAGCTTATAGAATTTTATTAACTGTTCCAGTAACTGTTGCATCAGCAGAGAGGAGCTTTTCTAAGCTTAAATTGTTGAAAAACTTTTTGCGATCAACTATGTCACAAGATAGGTTGAATGGACTGGCCATCTTATGCATCGAGAAGCATATATTGAATAAGTGTGACGTTGAAGTTGTTATTGATGATTTTGCTTCTCAAAACTATGTCTAAAATATTTATGTGATTTCATGTAATTGTCAAAATGTAGATTTCTATTTTTATTTTTATTTTTTCAAGTTTTGTAATGACTGGTGTTAAATTAATGTAATGAAATTTAAGGCGTGATGGCCTAGCCTCCCAAAATTGGGTTCCAGCCATCAAAAATTTTATGTGCCATCTTTTATTATTTTTAAGTATGAAGGGCCTCCAAAAAATTTTGGGCAGGGCCGGCCCTGCTCCACATATGGTTGGTTTAGGGAAGAAAGAAGTGATCTATAAGGTTAGGATTGTCACATTTGTGCATTTGCAGAAAATGTAAGGCCATCCATTATCATGCAATCTACACACGTGAATGTCCCGAGACGCCGGATACTTGAAAGCATGCATGCAAATGTACCTGGCCTTGGCAGAAACAAGTTGTGGTGGTTATGGGCCACGCCGGCCAGGGCCCGATCTAGGCCCAGTCTTCTTTGGGATCAGGTTGGATATATAATCCGGGCTTATTTAATATTTTGGGCAGACTTGGATTAAGCGATAGAATCCCAAAGCCAGGACCATCCCAGCCCGGCCCAAATATGGGCCACGGGGTGCTTGTAGTTTTTCTAGAAAGCTTGTAATACTTAGAGCCAATTGCTTTTAACGTTATTTGCGTTGGGCTCAAGGAAATGGAAGTATTTAGAGTTCAAGTGAAATGGAGTACACGTGGCTCACGACATTACTTCATCTATTGGGTCATACTCATCCAAACATGATAAAGTTGAGATTTTAGACCATTATGGCCCATTTAGCTTCACTCTACTATATTTCTTGCCTATCGAACCAGCCCTAAAGGTATGACCGAAACAACGTAAAGAGTTTTAGAAGTAAAAATCTCAATTATAGTAATATAATCTTATTATAACGCTCAGATATAAGTTGGCCCAAAGCTTTCACTATTATAAATGTACTTGAGTCCGCCAAGTATAGGACCCTAGACCTAAACCTGACCCACTGGGTTTAAAATTTGCAAAGATCGAGGCAGGCATCACTTGGAGCTTCTGCCTATTGATATGTTAAGCCTTTTAACATATGAAAGGGCAAGTAAAAATGAGATGTTTTTTCATGGTAAATTCTTTTCATTGTTTCTACAACTGCTTTTTTCCAATGGAAACTATAAAAATGAGTTAGGCTTTTGTGATTCTATGGAAAATCATTTTTGATATAAAAGATATTTAAAAAATATTTTTTATGGAAAATAAAAGGGGCTCCAAAACCGATTTTCCACCAACGCTAAAGAAACACGTTCCAAAAGTTGAAGGAGAGCACATTGCATGGTGATCCTTACTAAAAATGTAAGCTAGAATTAAAGAAAAATAAACAAACATAGAATGGTGATAGGGCCTGTCATTTAAACTTAGCTTTATTACACGTTACAACCTATTTAATAATAGAGAGCTTCTATTGGCAGCAGGTTGAGAGGAAGGAGGGGAGAGGGCAGTTTAGAAATATATATATATATATATATATATATATTTTTTTTTTGCTGTGAGAAAAGATATTTTTGCAGTGCCAATAGAAGCTCTCTTAATAATATTAATTCGTATAGATGCCTAACCCATAAATTTCTATTTTCATCTTGGGAGACCGTTTTACTTTCTTTTTTTTTTTTCTAAAGAAAACACTTTGGATACAGTTCTTTTCTTCTCATTTTGACATCATATAGACTTTCGTGGTTGCTACTGCCACCAATATTTGAAAGCGATGATTGGACTGCTGATGAATTCTCCATTTTTCACGCAATACTAACCGGCCGATTTTCGAATGGTCAATTGTCTCACTTGGACTATTGACAAAATGTATGATCACCAGCTGAAGAATCATGGAAGAAGAAAAAGAAAAAAGGATTCAGGAAGATTATCTAGAACATCAACATGTGGGACACATTGTTGATTGCTCTGAAGTTTAAGAAGTCCCAGAGGAACAAGTTCAAACATGATCTAGGGCCCATTTGTTTCGTATTGTTGAGGACCTACAATTTTATTTATATAAGTAATCAAAAATGAATAACCAAAGGTGAATATCTAAAACTAACCAACAAATAATTTTCTCTCTTATGGAATTGGAATTAAAGAAAGATGGAAAATGAATACCAATCAGCACGTTAGGTTTTCCATAATGATGAAAGTCAAGGTCCCATCTACATCTCTATTTTATATCCTTTAACCCTCACCTTTTCAACAATATTAGGGTAGAGTTCGTTTCACCATAAATATCATATATATTCTCAATTTCTATGTATTTTATGCAAACAAGCAAGGGTGTCTCGTCCGACACCTCCTCCCAAGGATCAATCATTGGGAAGGTGGTTTGTCTCACAAGATTGATACCCCTCACCCATCTAGCAAAAGAATAAAAAAGCCCCTTTCATCCAATGTTGGCAATGTAACCACCCCAAATTACTGGAACAAGATCTAAACATCAATCAATGTCATCTTTCAAGTGCTCCCCACACTGGGTTGCTAGTATTTATAAAGAATTGCCTTTTGATGGATGATCCTAATCACCCAATCCAGAACAAGCATAAGGATGGTAATTGAATCCATTGTAAAACTTGGGTAATAATCAATGACTTAAGCTTCAATCATGCGAGTGTCATTCTTTAGTTACACGAGCCATCATAAATACAGCTTCATTAGATGATACTAGCAAATCTAATATAGGGTAAGAAAAATGGACAATCCAGATTGATTGCAAAAAGAGAAAAAAAAAAGTCTAAGATCCTCTGACCAATTTCAAGAGAAATCTCAAAACCTCATACCGTGCAAAAATTTTCTCCAGTTGAGTTTGAGGTCACCATTTAATTTACATGGGTAAAACATGTGATTAAAGCTAACAAACAAAAGGGAGGAATTTCGATAAGAATGAGGTGCAGAAGGATTTATAATCACGAGCCAAACAGCTCTACCAGGACTTACTCCTGAGGCCCACCATCTTTGGATTTGAAGAACTGGCACCAGAGCCGAGCCTGCATTAGGCCCATTGTGGGATTTGTTTGTGACTCATGGACTGTGATTGGGTCTAATTTTTTACCCAATTATTCAATGACTTGGTCATGGACCCTTCATCTAGGCCAGGTGGATCCGGCTCAAAATATTTAAACACAACAGGTGTATGTATTTTACAATTGGCTGGGTCTGAATGCCAGCTTTGGCCTAGTGCAAGTCTGGGCCAAAACAGTTCTTTCCTAAAAAGTGCAAACAAACAACTCCTTCACTTTCAACTGTTCCTTGAAAGCTCTTTTTTATATGCGCGAAATTTTCACAGATGGTTCCATGGAGAATCTCAATATCTGTAGGCCTAGCCCCACATGCCAACTGATAAGAGCTGGGCCTCACAAACTCTTTCAAGCACAAAAAAAAAAAAAACAGAGAGAGATCCTTGCCGGAATGTGGAGCCCAGACGGTCCCCACAAGGGGTCCCATGGTGTCCACATGAAAAGGATCTACAGAAGATGGTTGCCATATTAGTAGGAAAAGACTCAAATGGTTAACATATTCTAATGGAGCTACAATTTTACCCATGTGCAAGTCCAAATTTCAATTTTAAATTTCAACTGCAATTAGGGGTTTAGGTAGAAAATTAAGCGTCACCTTATTTTTTATTATATAGTTGATGTTATACAGCCTTTTAATTGTGGTATGTAACTCAATGACCTTATTATCTGAGTATAATTTATATTAGTCTGTGCTTTTGTGGTTCCATGATCCGTGCATTGCACGGGGTTTTGCTAGTATAGGGCCAAAAAGAAGGTGTGCACATTGTCCACATGGAAAGGGCTCACAAGAGAGTTTTTCATTTAAGGTAATGGGATCTGTTCTCACATATTATGTGAGAACTATTTTGTGGGGCCTAATTGTGGGCCCCATTTGGAGATGGGACTAGGGGGATAGAAAAATCTATGTGAGAACACCTCAAGTATCAAGTTTGACACTAAACCCATGCCCCTAACCCCTTCATCTGTGGTTCACAAGTTTAATGGCTTCATATTCAAAAAAATATTCAACCCTTTATCTAACAGTTCAGTCATATTCGAATGTGTGCCAATCCTTTGGATTTGTGACTATTCGGGGGTTCCCTATTGGTTGCTAGGCTTGGATGGGTTGCTAGTTGGGCCCTGCAAAAAAGTTCTCATATAATAGTTCTCACTTCAATATTTCCCTTTTATTTATTGGTAAAAGTATAATTTCATTCAACACAAATATCAAACCAAACAACAACACCAACAAGCAAACAACTAGCAGACTAGCACAAGTTTTAGGAAAATATGACATTTTAGCAAAATTATGGGCAACCCCATTAAGAAACCTAGAGAAATGGGAAAAAACAAAGAATTCAAAAGATTTGGCTAGCCCATCAATGTCTTGCAAAATAGAGTCAATTGCCCGATCTTGCCTACCTTTAAACACTTGAATTACTTCACTTCTAATGCATCCGACAAAAAAAGATAACTTTTGAGAGCCCTGGCGCTCTCGCTTCCTTCATCGCGAAAAGGATAGCTCTCGTTTCTACTTCTTTAGAGGAATAGCCTTTTGGCCTATCGAAAAATCTTACACTCAAAAGCAAGCCATTAAACCATAATGAATAACCAAAGGCAGCCTTCCCATCAAGGGATTTAAAGGTGACATCCGAGCAAATGACGGCTAGGTCATCTTTCATCCTCAATCTAAGTTCATTATCTCCTCTTTTTTTTTTATTTGAATGGTTCGGGATATCAAGTGCAGTTCAGAATTCCTCCGCAACTCTTTTTATCAAGCGAAGTACGAAGGGGACGGATTTCTTTCCCCCTCTAAATTAAATCATTCATACTCTCCCAAATAGCCCAACAAAGAGCTAGAAACCAACGTGGCTCTTGCATAGTTACGATGTAATAAAGTATGCTCAATAGATTCTGTAATGGAGTCACAAATAGGACATAAATCACTTTGACTAAGGTTTTTATCATGAAGCAGTCTATGAACCTAGATGGCCTTGTTGTGACACTTCCAACCAAATAAGAGCATCCCTCAGGGCAGAGGGATTTTCCATAATCTTTTCCAATTGATGGAGAGAATATTACTATCACTGTTACTTTTACATAACGCCTTATAAGCAGATTTCGCAGTTAGCGTACCATGTTTAGTAAGAGGCCAAATCCTTGAGTCATCTTTTCTTTGCCAAGAGAGTTAGGACTGTTGTTAGTGGAAATATTCTCCTACAAGCACATTGCACGAGTACTCAAGCACCATGTTTCCCACTTGTACCCACGTGTGATAATGTACCCCTCTCTTATGTTGTCGCCACCCCATGACAGTGGCATGACACTCGATTTTACGCTCATCAAATCATCACTCACAGTAAAATTAAAAAAAAAAAAAAAGAACCCACCGTTCAATGCCTATGAAATTTAAGACTATTAACTAAAAAAACTAGAAAAATGTAATGAGGTTGACTTTGGTTGACCATTATCCATAAAAAGATCTTTTCACGTGTTTTCTCTCATTACATTTTAATTATCAGTAAATATACTGTCAACATTTCCCCTCCTGTCAACATTTCCCCTCCTGCAAATCCCAATCGTAAATGTAATATAACTTCAAAAGCAGGCCCAACCTCATCGAACTTTTACCCACTATTGATTCAATATCAGAAAAACCTATGATTAAAAGACCACTAAATTTAGATACTAAATCAAGGGTGAGGATGACCTGATGGAGCTTATTTTTTTCACCTTTCAATCTATAGTATTCAATTGCATTTAAATAGGGCCCACCGGCTGGAACTCATTTCACCGGCATGTGATGTGCTCGCAGGAGAAACTTTCCCGGCTGGAATTCACATTTTTTTTAACAAAAGGTCTATTTGGACAAACTCTATGGACAGATTTTGGGATAAACTGTACACATAGAGCAACGTGATTGGGTTCTCTTAAAAGTTAAAATGCATTGTCTCAAACACCTTGCCACATATACACTTTGTCCCAAATTTAGTCCATGAGTTTGTCCAAATAGACATACATGCTGAGTTTTTAATCTATATCTGTCCGCAGGAAGAAAAATTTCCCCTCTTTCGCTCGGAAGGACGAACGAGCGACGCCCCGACACTCCCTCTCGTTCGTTCTTCAGAGCTGAGCAGTTGGAATTTGCAGTGCAGAAGAAAACCATATGGATTCCCTTCTCCTCTCTCGTCTCCTTCCTCCTTCATCTTCCCTTCGCCGGATGAAGCCCTCTTTCTCCGTCCTCCACAGCCCTTCAACTCCAACTCGCCTCCTCTCTCCTCCAACTGTTTCTTCTTCCAAGTGCGTCATCAAGAGATCTTTCAGACTTCCTCCTGCAGCGGCCATGACTGGTGCCTTGACGTCCAATTCCACCCCTGTCGGTTACTTTCTCTTACTTCTTTCCTCCTAATTCGTTTCAACTTCTGTTGTTGATTGCTGATATGTTTGGATTGAATTGATTGCGTATGAAACTGTGTAGAATTGGATTGTAGGTTTTCAATCAATTCGTTTTGCATGAAATAATGGGTTTTTTTTTTCCAGTGCTTGTTCGATTTAAAATCTTTGAATATGTTCATATCATAGCTGAATTTAATTTGATCTATGCTGTTATGGAACGATTTGTTTGGGTCATTGCATCATTGGTTTGGTATAAGATGGTGCTTGCAGATGTTAAGAGGTTTCCTAAATTTTAAAAGAGGGGAATTTTAAGTACCCAACTTGACGCAGCAGAATTCGCCATCTGCTACTATAGCCTAAGACTTAAGTGAATCAAATGAAGGAATTTGCTAAGTAGACAGAAGCAAATCCCGTTTGGGTCCTCAAACTCGGCTGTCCTGCACTCCGTTTACCTGTAAATTTATCTACTAGTGTAACTCCATTGACCTGCGATTGGTAAAGTTACAAAAAAAAAAAACCTGATTTTTAAAGGTATATATGCTTCTACCCTATCAACATATACACCTACTTCAGAAAGAGGGAGAAAAGAACCATTCTATAATAGATAGACCCCTATAACTAATCTCAATTTTATTTGTACTCAGCTTGATGATAACTTGAAAGGGTAAAATACGCCTTTTTCCTATGTAAAACATACTTTTGCTTATTTTATAATAACCAAGCTGTCCGAAAGAAATGTCTGGAACATATGAACATGGAAATCATCAGAATATTTTAAGCTCAGCTTTAAAGCTTATTTAAGTAGATATCATTGTCCTTCAGAATAAGCTAGGGTCATTACACCTTGATATTTTGATTTATAACACAAAAGATATGCCTCCACGAAGCTGTCCGGTGTATGGAGGAAATGAAAACTTATTTTTGTGCTCAGATTTTCCTTGGTCATGTGTTTGTCCTTTCTGTTCTCCAATGGCCTTGATCTACTTCATTTGCAACCCTATAATTACTTTGATAGGCCAGTGGCCTGGTTTTGACCAATGGTTGGCCGTCAAGTTCATGCTGGATCTAACTTGTCTTTAACTTTGAAACTCTTATTTGTATTCTTGGATTGTGGGCTTGGTTTTTCATTTAAACGCCAAATTACTAGTTTGTGAGGAAAGAGCATAGATGGAGGAGTTTCTGTGGATCTTATGGGGTGGGGAGTGGGGACTACTGCTCACCGAATACACACAGAGGAGGATTACAGTTCCCCGCCACTTTCCTGCATGGAAACTCCTTTTCCTTTTCTTTCTTTTCTTTCAGTAGATTTTTAACTATTTATTTAGTTCTATGTGTCAATAACTTTTTTTTATATTTTAATTACAACACATACTTCTATATGGTATGAATTAATGAACCGGTGTTTATATCAAAATGCATACTTCACCATCGTTAAATATTGCCAATCCACCTGGAGCTTAGTTGGCGAAGCACCATCCTTCCACAAATGCAACCAGGGATATTCCCTGGTTGTAGCACTGATGGTGAGGGACTTGTGTGAGTGTGTGGGTGAGTAATTACCATAGCAATAAATAAATAAATACATAAATAAAATTGTGAAATATCTATGAAGACATGTTGGCATTAAGATTCACATGTCAACACCAGATGCTTGACTTATAGAAAAAGACACCGAATGCATCTCTCTCTCTCTCTCTCTCTCTCTCTCTCTCTCTCTCTCATATAGGCTTTATTCAGTATCACCTTTTTTTTTAAAACTTTTCCTGCATGACAAACTGAAGACCATGTTAGTGGGGGACACTAGCATGTTAATATGGTCTACTATGGTTTAAAATATCGGCCGATACGAACCGGTATCGGTCCATACCGATCTGATATTTTGATGTTTATCGGTTTCGGATTTGGCCCCTCCAAATATCCCTCAAATATCGGTCCGTCTTGGCCGATATCTTAGAAATATCGATTGAGACTGATATATCGGCCGATATTTTTAAATATCGGTCAAGTACCGTTCCAACCCATTTTATTTTACTTTTTTTCAATTTTTACAAAAAAACAAAAAATATATATATAAATTGGCCGAAGCTTCACCATTCCCACATAGAAGGAAAAGAAATCGATGTATATATGTAGCAGAATAAAGAAAATGAAAAAAGATCTCAATCTCATCTCAGGCATATTTCAAGCTGCTATAGAAAAACTAGATGGAGAGGGGGAGAGAGGAACCTGGGTCTGCCTGGTGCCGCCCTACATGCACTTGGATCCTGCTGCTCCTCCTTCTTCTCCCCTGTCCTCCCCATTTTTCTTTCCCTCTTCTTCCTCTTTTCCATTTCCCCGTTTTCACTTGCTGCGGTCACAACTCAAAGCGAAAGGGGCGAAAGTAACTGCTCTTATTTAGCCCTAGATTCTCACACCATCAAAGATTGTATTGGGGTGGGCAAGTCACACGTGGATTGGTGGGCTCCACTATGTGGGCATGTGGCGCCCATTTATTTTTTCAAATCAAAGCCGATAAAAATGTTGCTCCTCTGTTTTATGAGCTAAGCCAAATCTCACTTTTTAAGAAGGGGCCCACTTGATACATTGATGATGAAACCACTCAAATTTATGCAAAGTTTACTAAAACGTGAGTATTTGAGCCCACTATTAAAAAGATCTGCACTTAAAATAATCTACATTAAAAAACCTACACTCTAATGCAATTTACTTATGAAAAATCTACACTAAAAAATAACTCCCTTTTGAATGAGCCCTGAATAAATTTTACTCAAATTGAGGTGGGCGCCAATTGTTACATTATAAGGATGACCCAAATTAAATTGTATGGCTTAAGATATTCAACAATTAAAGATTAAACAGCGATACAAAAAGTTATCTTTATTTTCTTATATTTTGCACTAATAAATTGATCATGAGCATCAATAATGGTTGCATTATATGAAATATTAAAGAAGACAGCGAACTGCAACACAGACAGGACTCATAACTTAAGGTGATCGAGATTTTGATTTATTGTTGTTACTAATGGAAAAAAAAATATTGTATTCCACCATTTTCTAATATTCTGGATTTTTTGGATATTTTTGCAATTTTTTTTGGATTAAAAAAAAAATTCACACCTCGACGACCGCGACGGACCGATATTTGCGACCGATACCGATATCATATCGGTTTTTCGGCTCGGCCGATACCGCGACCGAGACTGAGATTTTAAACTAGGTCTACTAGTTCCACCAAACTAGAGAAGAGTTTGCGCAGTAGGCATCTACTTGAACCTAGTCTGATTGTATATTCCTAGCTGTCCAACTAAAGGTGATTGTTGCATGTCTTTCATTAAATTTCCTTTTTGTCCACCCATTTCATCACCTATTGATTAGAAAACTAGGAACTTTTGGTGTTTGTCAGAGTTTTTGTTGATGGCTGATCCTGAGCCCCTTCTATCTGCTGGGACCGGTGGACCCACCAACATGCCACCTCCCACTTTCACACGGTCATCAAGTCGTTGCACTATATCATTGAAGATGAAAAGCAAGGCTGAAATGTTATTATTGTTCTCTCTGGATGTTTTTAATTTTTTATTGCTTTATTCAACTTGATGTCTTATGTATAAGCCATTTTTTTTTTTTGTCTTGCAGACCAGTAGTGCAGCATATACGGTGGGTGAGTTTATGACTAAGAAAGAGGATTTACGTGTGGTGAAACCTACAACTACTGTTGACGAAGGTACTAGAAATAGTACCTGGATGTTTCTGACATAAATGGTGCCTTTGCCTTTTTATTTCTTAGACGCTTGTATTGATTTAACAGCACTGGCGACTCTTGTGGAATATAGAATTACCGGATTTCCTGTGATCGATGATGACTGGAAATTGGTGCGTATCCTTACATTTTCTCAACTGACTCTTTCTGCGGTTTGTCATGTTGTTCAAGAAGTTGGGCTTGTTATATGATGTCTCTTTTAGGAGCATTAGATGATATCCAGCCGGTTATAGTTTAGGATCTACGAAACTTTTACGCTTTTAGTGTACACATTGGATACTTGGATTCATTATATTCAAATATTTGATAATTTCACATGATTGTTTTTTAAATTTTCATTCTAATCCTTCTGCAATCAAAACTCTAGTGTTGTTGTTATAGCCAACATGCTACAAAGACTTCTTCCATTGCATAAAATAGAAAAATTATGAAATGTTTCAAGCAGAAATTAGAACACAGTTTGTATTGTGTGTTTTAACTGGATGCTTCCATCCTATCCCTGTCCTAGGTTTTAGAAAAGCGGTGTCTTATTGATTCCTGTTTCTGGTATCCATGGTGATCACCGGTGCTATGAAACACTTGGTGGGACCCATGTTTTGATTCATCCGATTGGACCATAAAACAGCTACCCCCTCCCTCTCTTCTCATCATGGGTCGAGTGGTTCGAACTGAACCGTTGGAACGAGTGTGCACTTGTTTCGGAGGGTGAAACTTGTTGGCTGTGGATAAAGTGGGGCCGGTGATGATCTAAGCCTCTGTCACCATCACCATACACAGGGCTGTTTTGTTTTTTTGGGGTGGGGGGGGGGGGGGGATCGAGCCCAAGTGGGGGCGGTGGGGTGGGGGTGGGTGGGTTGTGTGCAGATCGAGCCCAAGTGGGGCACGAGTTAGGCCCCACAAGCACCAATGCTTAGCAGAGGGGCTCCCATATTTTTACATGTAGGTATAGAATAAGCCATCCTAGCTTAACAAGTTGCTGATTTACTGTGCCATTATACCAAGGAGCTTTGCATATGATTGGTCTTGGTTTTCTGTTTATATTGGTTGCCATCACATATTTACACTGACGGTTGTCACAGATTTGTTTCACTTATTATTTGAGGAATTTTATTGGAAGTAAAATTACAGTATAGGAGAGAGATACAGTAAGAAAGTGCAAATGTAGGAAAGTCTTGAGCCCAAACATTGTATTACTATTCACTATTATAATTATTATATTCGTTGTGTATACGGATATATATTCATCTATAATAAGCCATCTTAGCTTCACGATGTTCATATCTTTACAGAATCGATTTTCCTTATGGAGTAATTTTTGCCATCTTATTTTTAGCTGTTAATGTGTAGGTAGATACTGATCGATTTATTTGAGTCACTTGGGTTCATAAAACAGAGGTCCCTCTTTTGCAGGTCGGAGTAGTTTCAGATTATGATTTGTTAGCTTTAGACTCTATATCAGGTAAAATGGAACATTCAATGTTAGGCCACCTTGTGAGGTTCTATATCTGTCTTTATCTGAACTGTTACTCTTTCTTTCAGCTCGATCTTTATTGTTCTATTTTTTTTAATCTATTGAATTAGACACATATTCCACCTATTGATTGAAATAGCGGCATATGTAATGGCAACAACACTGCAGTCATTGATCGTTGCAATCTGTTACTCAGTGAAATTTTAATTGGGCCTAAAAGATATGAAAAAAACCAGAATATTTTTAATTTTGAAATTATTTTGAGCATTAAGCATAATATGTGTATGTAGTAGATGCATAGAGAGTACCGACTCCGGTACACCGGTGGACCATGATATCTCTACAAATCAAAGTCCTAGATAACTACTTGTAAATTAGTTGTCCCCAGATTATTCTTGTATAGATTCTCTCTTTAAACCCTCTTAAAAAGGTATTCATGTAATTGTACTTTGTACACTAATATAAATATAAGGCTGTCCCTCAAAGAGAGTACTACACTTTAGCAAATCCTGAGATTGTCATGGTATGAGAACCAATAAGTTTTTGAGTTTAGGGTATTGTGATCGAGGTTTCTCATCAAGTTACTTCTTTTGCTGATCCCATCTTCTCATCAAGTCTCTAAGAGGGTACAACAGTTTGCCATCCCCCTTTTGGCATCTGAGTTTTCAGGTTCTTGTTTCCTTCAGTCAAAGGGCACACCTTCAGGGCTCTGATCTGCAGTTGATCAACCTTCTGTTTTGGGTTTCTTTTCTGCAGTTAGCAGATCCTTCGATTATAGCATCTTTAGTCGAATGTGTTTCCCAATTGACTTCTATTTCAGCTGTCAATTCAAATTCAAAGGGCTTATCTGTCGGGCATTTTTCAGAGGACTTTGACCCCCCAAAAGTCATGTAAGGTCCTGTGTCTTTTAACTCTAAATAGTTGAATCTATTGAGGTTTACCTATTTCATCCACTCTATTGTTTTTAAGTTACAAGAATAAAAGTGGTGATGTAATTAATGTGCTGCTTCATTTTTTTCTTTTGGTAATCATCATCATCATCATCAAAGCCTAGTCCCAAACTCCCAACTATCTTGGGGTCAGCTACCTGAATTCTTTTTCGCCATTCCAGTCTATGCTGGGCCAAATCTTCAGATAGGTTGCACTTCTTCAGATCTATCCTTACTACTTCCATCCATTTCCTCTTCAGCTTGCCACTTTTTCTTGAGGGTCTATCAACTTGCATGGAGAAACTTTTCCTCACCAGTGGTGTTGTTGGACATGGCAACTCTTCATATTATTAAACAAAGAAAAAGAGTTACACTATTGTCAAAAGGAAAAATAACCTCATGAATTTTTGGTGAAAAGATAACTTGTTTTATCTTAACTATGCTCTCCCATTATTATGTCCCTTCATACTTTTTCTTTTTTTCCTTTTGAAAGGGTTTCATACTTTTTACTTTCTTGGAGACATCACCACATCAGACATACTTAGGAACAGTGTGTTAGATTTTGATATACAAGATCATATGTAGAACAAACCAGATAGTTTTACATTTACCAAATGAGATGACAATTATAATTATGATGGATAGCATGAAGGAGCCATAATCATCGAGCTACATATATTAGCTAGATAGAGTATCCCATACTCTTAAGAGTCTTGATGAGTTCTTATAGGGGTCCATGGTGTAAGACTTTGTCATAAAGTGTCCTTTGTGCTTATAAGAATTCATGTACCGATCCAAAAGCTTAAGATGATAGGTGGAAGGCCCAAACAGATATATGAAGCCATGTCCAACTTAGGACTTAGGCGATGTGGGATGTAGGACTTCCCAACACTCCCCCTCACGGGCAAGTCCAACAGATTTCATGGACGGGCCAGCTACGTGGGCTACACAAGAACGACAGGATCGGAACCCGCTCTGACACCATGTAAGAAGCTATGTACCAACCCAAAAGCATAAGCTGATACGTTGAAGGCCTAAACAAGTATATGAAGCCATGTCCAACTTAGGACTTAGGCAATGTGGGATGTGGGACTTCCCAACAGTGCTCACATACACACATGCATGCATGTACTCTCATACACAAACTTACTCACACGAGGTAGAGAGAGCTAACTTTCGTGGCTCCTTACTAGATAATTGAACTGTTGGGCCTAGCCCGTGCAGGGTTTAGAGTATTAACACTTTTGGCTGACCCCGACTGATGATGATGAAGATGACACACTTCCAATTTTCAGTAAGAAACACTTGTATAGTTGATCAGGTAACCGAGCACCTGTAAAGTGTCATTGTTCTTTTGTTAGTAATTATGAGGGGAGTGTGAGTATAAAAATGATTATCGGTATGGCGGATCATGGGACTGCTCTGGTCCACATCGAGCAGGGGGTTCGAAGAGGGGACCATTTGGATGGGGACCATTCAAGTTACAACTCCATAATAATCCAAAGGCCATACTCTGTGTTGAAAAAAAGATAGTTGTTTTAAATAGTCAATTTTTCAAGGCCCTAGACCTACCCCTATCCAAAAGGTCCCTTTCATCTCCCAACCATCTGTTATTGAGGAATTCCTATGAGCAAACAGCAATGTGGCCTGGTCATTATTAAGCAAATAGTATCCAACCTTACAATCAATCCTAACCGTTTAAATCAACACCGCCCGCCCACCACCAAAAAAAAAAAGAAAGAAAAAAGAAAAGAAAGAAAGAAAGAAATTCTCAGTGGATTAGCCTTCAAAAAAATGGGTCTTTACATCGCATTATTATTCTATCTATACTCCATGCAAAAGAGTTTAAACTCCTTGATGCTCTTATTATCACGTGTCAGTTGATTTGTTTGAAACTAATATCTTTCTCATTTGGTGAGTAGGAAGTGGACGGAATGATACAAGCCTGTTTCCTGAAGCCGATAGTACTTGGAAAGTATGTCAGGATGGTTCTACTTATGCCTAGTTGTATCCTTTTCTTTTTAATTAGAAAATTTCGAAACTCATACTGTTATTCATAATATGTCAATTTGTTTTGAAGGACAGTGAATTTATGTCTTGGGGGTAGGAGTAAAGTTGTACCTATAAGTTTGGCTAGCAGTGTATGGCTATTTTATTTGTAAGATGAATTTGGAAATTTATTTTAAGTACCAACACAAAAGAAAATCTAAGATACATTGCAAAGACATATACTGAATTGTTGATTAGGTTGATGATTCTTATTGTCTATGATCTGTTTCCTTCTATTTGCTTGCGTGCTGACTGCATATCCTGTTTCATGGGGACTACATTTGCCAAGAATCCTCTGGCTTAACCAAATGGAGTGAGTTTAGAATAGAAATACAATTTCCCCCCTTTTCCTGCAGTACAATTTATTTGTTTAGTGAATCATACTTGAGGTGATGAAATTTATGCTAATAATTAAGGAACTTTACTATTTTTCCCAAGGTTTTGTTTTTTTAAGTTTCATCAGTTTAAGGATTTGAACCTTTAAAAGTATTATTTAATCCTCTAATGGTACCCTCTATCTGAACTCTCATTTTTCTATAATTTTCATTCATATGCTTTCAGTTCATCATAAATGTCAAACAGTGCCTAACTTTTGTTGTTATCATTTCATGTTCTTTCTGTTTATCAGCACACTTAACCACAACCTGGAAGTGCAAATCCATAATCACTAAATTTTCATTGCTCTTTATCTGTGGGTTCTTAATAGATCTTCTCAAAGCAACAAAACAATCATAAAAATGTAATTTCTTCTGTAATCATCACAGAAATAACGAAAGGAACATAGAAAAGAAGTCATAATTTTGCTTGATCAGCTTATCACTAAGAAAGAAGAAACTAGGAGAGAGGCAAGATATCTGGAGGTACCATAAATCATGATTCTTCTTGTTCATTAGGTAATGAAAATATGGGAATATGAGATTCCACTTAAAATGGAGCAGGAAAAAGTGGGGGCAACCAGAGTAAGAATTATAAATAGATCCATGTCTGAAGATTTGTTTCACTGCCACTTAAAAGTTCTAGATGATTTGGTAGCAAGACAGCTATAGACTTTGCCACCATTTTCTGCTCGTGCATCTGGTGCCAAGTCTGAGTCCCTAACTGAGTAATCTGCTGTCATGGACTTTATTTTTTAATTATTTATTGCTTTATGGAAAACTGCTTAGGCGGTTAAGCGTGCCTAACTTAGTTTACTTGTTGTAGACATTCAATGAGATACAGAAATTGCTCAGTAAAACCAATGGAAAAGTCATAGGTGAGGTTATGACACCTGCACCTCTAGTTGTCCATGAGACCAGCAACCTTGAAGATGTTGCAAGGTTCCTGAACTTATACCACACTTGCTATGTGATCTGTGCATCAGATTATGAGCTAATTGCTGTTAATGTTAATTATTTAAAAGTCATTTGTGTTCTCTTCATATGGCAGATTATTGCTTGAAACAAAATACCGACGACTGCCAGTTGTAGACCGTGATGGTAAGCTGGTAAGACATACGATGAATCCCTTGTTTTTGTTATTTGACCATCTTTATTGATTTCCTTGGTTCTTGCTAATCATTTTTTTATTTCAAAGGTTGGGATCATTACTAGGGGAAATGTGGTGAGAGCTGCTCTTCAAATAAAACGTGCAAATGAAAAAATGAACCAATTATGAGACTGGAGACCAAGTTACTGCTAAATTTGTAGCAGCAGGTCATTTTTACATTTCTTATCCCTTCGATGCAATTTTGTTTCCAACTATTTCTCTTTGGGCGTACTATAGGAGCAGCTGCTAGAGAAGGTGCCATGATTCTCCTGTGACTTAGCTGTGTATCAGTAAGAGGTGTTTTTTGTCTTATGTATCCTATAAAATCATTTTTTGTTTACCTAGATAGAACCAAAAATAAATAAAAAATAAAAAAAGATCAATGGAGGCAAACTCAATAGTTTGCATCCATTTAATGGAGCTCGTTAGTATATGACAGCTTTTACTTATGCTTCGGCTTTGTAACTTTACCATTTAGTGAAACAAAACTATGATTAGAGAACTGTTTACTTATGGTTGGCCAAGGTCTCTACTTTTATCTGGTCAGACTAATAAGCTTTTCCTTACAATGAGGCAAGATCATATTCCTGTGTAAATGGCTTGTTCCCACCTGAGTAGTATTGAACCATATACACTTATTTACCTAGAATTTATTGCTGAATAAAGACATTATATGAGACTTGGAATTGGAAATTAAGGATTTATTGACATAGCTAATTTTATATGAAATAGTAGAACTTATAAAGTTGACCTAAGATAGATGGGATTAGGCTATGATGATGGGATAAAAGCCAACCCAAGACATATATGTTCCTTTTCTTTTTTGTTTGGGAGGACTCAGCAACAATCCAAGACATACATGTGCTGTATTCTCACATCAACCACATTCATTGTTGTTTTGTACTAGTTTTCAAATGTTATTAATGTTGGAAGCTATTGTTCATTTGCCTACTTCCCTGATGGGGTTTATCTGAGGTTGTTTGGTGGTGAGTTATAATCATAATGAATGGATTCGTACTTATGATTTTTGGGGTCTGGTTTATAGATCCTAATGTATGTCATAATTGGTCCATGGTTTGATAATTAAGGTGGTTCATCTGCTGGACCCCTGCAAATGATGGATGCTATGAGAATCTCCACTGAATGACCTTTTCTACCAACTTTGGCAATGAAATCAGTGGCAGCTTGGTAACGGAACCAAGAGTTGGGTGACTTAAAAGGAGTTTTGGATTTCTACATAAATTCTTCATCTCTACTGTCTGGATCATCGAATGTGGCCAGTCGCTTGGGAGAAGAAAGTCTTGGACTGCCTCCCTAGTTTCTGTCCTATTTGGGTTTGAAAATAAATAAATAAATAAAGCTGCATGTGAGTTTAGGTGGAAGCCTGAAAGAGGCAAATAGCTTAGAAATTGAGAAGGGAGGGGTGGGGTAGTAGAAAATGGATGAAGAGTTGAAACTGTATTCTTGCCAGTCTTCTAGGATGGAGTTTATGTTCATGGTGGGCCCTGGAGAATGGGATGTGACCCAAAGGTGGTAGCTTTAGGAGTAGCCAAAGGTTGTGCTATTACATCAATTGTTTCCTGCTATTGCTAAATTTCTTATTTATTAGTCTAGAAGGCTTTGTGAAAGGAAAAGGAAAAGCTTCTGAGAGGCTCATGTGGGGATTGGTTGGGGGGTGGAAATCAACAACCATCTCATTGTTCGTACGGTCCTTCTTCCTTTATTATCTTTCTTATATAGCAGTCAACTGGGCAGGTGAGAACCACGAGATGATCCACTCGGTAAGGCCTTATCTTATTAATGTCAAAATGACCTTGTGTTATCTGTCTCTTGTTTTTACTGTCTCTCTCTTGACTAACGGGCAAAAGTAAGCTTATGCCACCATTTCTTCCTACATTTGAGAAAAGTTGGTATTTTCTTTTTGCCATTTTACCCTTTGGGATAACCCACTTGATTTCTACCTGCTTAAAATTACCTCAGACCTGCTAGTTTGAAGCAATTGAATCAGGCTGCTGCATGAATCCCTTGCAAAATTTCCGAGTTCATAAGATCATCCTATTATTTGATTTACGGCCTTCAAGTTTAACGGTTTTAGAATGCCTCATTTTGTAGGATTTCAATCTAACGGTGAGTTACATCCTTATTAGGTGTCAAACGTAGGGCTTGTGATATTTCAGAAAATAGGATTAGTGGCTATGAAGGGTTGGATTGATCATAGGATGTACAAACTAAATCCTTGGTTGGAAAAGGGGCATTCCAATGGTTGCTCCCATGGTAACCGTCCTCATAGGAGCATTTATGTGTACATTTACTTTATATATGTAGTTATGTGTATATACCAAGCATTATACAATATGAACAATACGTGATTATACAGAGTATGGGCTTAGAAAGAAACACACGCTTCCTACTGCAATTAAAATAGCTAATTAAGAGGGAGAAATCCCACTAAAACCAAGTGTTCTATGATGGGAAAGAACTATGATGGAAAACTATAATAAAGGGTTCAGGGGAACTTGCTTCACTCTATCATATTCACTTGGCATCCCATCAATAAGGCATGTAGAACAAAGAGAGTTGTGAATTTCTCATGAAGAACAACCTAGTGATTTTTTTTTCCCAAACAGATCTAGGCGATGAAATCAGATACACCTTTAATTTACCTTTGATTTAATATCTTGTTATTCATGTCGAATTCATAATTGTTGATTTTATGCATAATTGATTGTGTTAAATCCATTAGGATGCTTATTTTGAATTCTCAATCAGTAAAACGCAAACCTCCTCTTATGGTTCTACGTGAGAAGCTCAAGTCCGGACTAGAGTCTATTATTTGATTGATCACATGTATAACATATGGTTTTCATCATTGCATCTTCTCTCTCTCAATCATGTGTTACATGTGACCATTGTGATGGGAGCCCCCAAGGGGCAACGAAGTTAATTTTAACGGTGCATTATTGAAGAAGGTGGGCCCTGCTGAGTAAATATTTTTTTTTTGTCCCCCCTCTTTGTGGAACATAGAGACAAGTTGGTGGTGTTGTAACCCGAGGAGCAAAATGGAAGAAATATGAAGAGCTGACGGTCGGTCATATGCAGTAACTTGTGGTGCTCAAGCACGAGTGTAGGACCACAGAATATGGTCGTGTTGCCTTGTAGCCTGTAGGTCGTTTGCTTTGTTTTGCTTTCCTTTGCTTTTCGTCCATGGCTTTGTGGATTTTCGCTGTGCAAAGGGTACGGTAATGCCGGTGTTTCCTAGCATCAGTAATGCTTTATAACAATGAGGAGATATACCTACAGACCCTCCAGCTCAATCCAACCCAACACTACCTTTTTTAAGTTTTTTTTAACCTTATTCAAGGGGGTGTTTGGAAAATATAAAGATAAGCTCCTATTTTATGATTTTGTGCTTATTTTCATATTCGAGCACTTGGTAAACCTCTAATTATATTTTCTAGCTTAGAACGTCTCTACAAATTAAGGTTTTTACTGCTAAAAAGATGGGCTGAGGGGGCTACTTTTTTCTTTTGCTTTTTTTAAATAGCTAAAAGATGGAGGTAGATAATACAGAATTCATAAGTGCTTTTGAACAGAAGCAACCTCATAAAGTTTTCAAAATAGTGCAAATAATTATAATTTCTTCTATGGTGACCGTAATCGTAACGGACAACCACATTTTCGCAGCTGACATCCTCGATTGCTCTTGCTCTAGCGGCAAGTAATTCTTTTCCTCTTTTAGGACAACAGTTCATAGCTTGCTCCAAGTAGTCCTTTCTGCTGCGGCTTTCACTCTGGTGGTAGGCAGCTCTTTTCTCTATTTCTTTTAGATGGCTCTCGCTTTACTTTGGATAGTCCTTTCTGCGATTTGGATCCGGGACATGGAGGTTGGCTCTTATACCAAATATTATGGAATTAACCAATATGGCAAAAGCTCTAAGACTGATGGAATGTGTCAAATTAATTCTTATAACAACTTAGACCGTAACACTATAATCCACTGATCAAGGGTTAAGATTTATGTAGGTCACCTAGTGTAGCCCATCGTACCAAAGCGTATATCATCGGGTCCATACCTATATTAGTATATTCTTTCTTCTCTCCCTAATTTGTTGCCATGGAATACTCATCATCCACCTTGTTAATTTTTTTCTTTCTTCTTTCGGGCTCCTGGAAACGTAACCTTGGTCACCACTCTCAAAAACACGAGAATAAAGAATTCCAGGAGATTTTCAGGCTTTCAAGGTGTCGCCTTAAATAACAACCACCACCACCGCCCTCCAAAACGACCTCTCATCTAATTTTTCAAAGACAGGAAGACAAACACTTTCTGTCTATTGGAACACGTGGAATCCCATTCCAGCCGTTTTTTCATGCATGACCCACCTTAGATCTGATACACCATAGGAAAAAAAGCATCCTTTCCTGGTACTGTACCCCAAGACTCGGTATCGGTAACATGAATTGGTGTCATGGGAAGGTTGTCTTTTTGGTTTGAGTAAAATTTCAAAGCTATTACAATTTCCATCATTGCACGCCCAAATCGAGCATTCCATAATAAGATGGGCCCATTTTTCACCTGAAATAAGATCATATTTTATTTACTGGGACCTATATTTAGTTTATATACCCCTCTTCATTTTATGTGTAGGTTTTCCATTTTCTCCAACAAATCGGAATCCGTCCCTTCCATTAAAAATAGTGAATGGATCCCAAATCATTCAAAAATTATATTTTGCCCGTATAAAATCGCTTCAATTGAAGTTGGATCCATTTCTAACTTGATTGGATACTTAACAAGCAAGTAAAATTAAATTTAAGAATTATTTTATAGACAAAGTTTCAATAGTTTATACATAATCAATCTAATAAGAACCAATGCCCTTGCCAGCCCATGCACAAATGAGACTTACCTTCAATTTATGTGGTGGGCTGCACTCATTGCCTTGCCTTGCTTTGCTGCATCAAACTCCATGTTTTCATTGCTATATGAGCTTGAATCCTCTGGGTATATGACTCGGAGAATTTTTAAGTTGAAGTACAGCTTACTTTATGGAAAATTAAACACTATCGAGTATATTGGATTTTTGTTTCAGATTTTATTGTAATATAAGTTGGCCCCGTCGCAATATTGATCATATGATGAATAACTTAATTGATAAATATGATTAATAATATATAAGATTGTGTTTATCCTCATGTTCATTTTTCGGTCAATTTAGGGTTGTACCAACTCCACTTTGAGTAAACTTTGGAGCCATCCAGTACAACAAAACAAAACAAAAAGGTGGGAGAGCTTCATTTTGAGATAATCTCATATTTAATAGGTAGCTGAGCCTTCCAATCCTGAACTCAGGAATTCTCCTGGGTTAGCGAATCAGAGGATCTGGACTGATACTATAGTAGGATTCCGACCAAATCACAACCGTTCAGATTGCAAGAGCACGATCACTTGGGTGCTCCCTCAGGCCTCAAAACCCTATTCAACTTCAACCCCTCCTCTTGCGTCATACTTGGTGCACTCAGCCTTTTCTTGAACAGGTCATGGTCCACGCCGGCCCTCTTTAATCCCCCTCTCTCCCAACCCTTTCATCCTCCCAAAATCCTACAAAATCAACGTTTTAATCAAAACTTTCAATACCAATCAACCAATACCAAAAAAACACAACACAACTCAGAAATGAAAGGAGAGCTCAAGATTTTCTTGGCAGTATTTCCAGCAGCAATTCTTCTCCTCCTCATCTTCATCTTTCTCCGGCGCTGCTGCTGCTACAGAGGAAGGACTATAAATCTTGCAGAAACCCCAACAAGAACAGAGACCATTCAATCCGGAATAGCCAGAATCCATCAATCCTACAACAATTCCATCTACAGCAGCAATCAGCATGAATCAAAAGGTCTCTCCGTCTTCCACAATCAACACCCACAAAACCCTCCTTCTGATAAGAGAAGGCAGCAGCAGCAGCAGAAACCCAACTACTACGTGATTCGACGTGGGGCTTTGACCGAGCCCCTCTTCAACTGGGCAGATCACCCACGTCTCATCTCCGAAGCTGTCGAAAACGGGTGGCCCAGATTCGCCTTCGCGGCTCTCTCCCCTTCTCTCCCACGTTCCAAGTCTGTTTGGGAATTCTGCGCGGTTTGTGATTATGGGGGAGAAGGGGAGGCTGAGATTAGCTGGGAGATTTCATCTGGGTCGTCCGATTGTATGCAGAAGATCAAGCTCGGACCCAGATCGAAGAAGAATGGTAGAACCAATGGTATGGATTTCAGCTATGTTAGGATGGAATTGCCGTTGCCTGGGCCTCCTTTGGGGAATTCTTCGTTCCCCCAAGAAGCGTATTTTGAGATTAGTTTCTTGTCTGGGGAAGAAGAGGAGGAAGAGTTTTCAGGGGTGAAGAGGAGTTCTGCAGCGGAAGACGATCAGGTGAAGCTCATTTCGGAGATTGGGATGAAAACCCAATCCGATTCTTTGGTCGATGAAGACAACAAGAAGAAAATCGAGGAGAAGAAAGACGACAAGGGCTCCTCTTTAATCTCTCTGGGGCTTGATGGAGGAGGGTTTCCTCATTTCAAACTCCCTGGTACCTATTCCGGATCGATCGGATTCAACTCCAATGGCTCCGTCTATCTCGATGGTAACTCAATTCTACTTTCTACTATTCTGGGTGCGTTTGGATGTCCTTCAAATCGCAATCCAACCCAACATTACAGCAATTTTCAATTGGGGCAGCTGTACCCATCTCATTAGTATTAAATACTCTTCAATGCCTTTCTATAGGAATAAAGCTGGTGTTTGAAGCAGAGGAAGCAGATTGGAAAGGCACGAACAAGGTCATTGGTTGCGGATTCGATCCAGGTCGGAAGAGGGTTTTCTTCACGGTCGATTCCAAGCTAGTGCACGCAATCCACTGCAAACCAGAAGAATTCGGAAGCCCCCTTTATCCGATACTAGCTTCGAATGCCGATATAACGGTTGTGGTGAATATGGGTCAGACCACTTTCAAATACGCTCCTGCGAATCTACATCGGACACCGAATCCCTGCTTCTTCCGCCCAGTACCCGATACCGCTTCGCCTGCTCTGCGTATGGGGTATGAAGAAGATAGTCGTGAGCTTTTCTCCATGGGAAGAATCGATTCCAAGTGGCTTGGGAGTAGGAATAAGAACGGATATGGAAGCGATGAGAACACAGTGGTAGATGTTGATGCAGGGTCTGAAATCGATGAACTGTTCGAAATTGTGTTGGATGATCGAAGTAAAAATTGGTAGGGAGACCCATGATCTCATTCTTACTCCAATGACCTGAAGTTGTGTGTATAGAAGGTAAATAGTGAAAAAGTGTAGCAGGCATAGACAGAGTTACTACTTACTAACATCAGATTAGAGGAAAGCTTTTTTGATTCTGGAATTGTTTTTCTCAATGTTGATATGTTCTATCAAACACTATCATAAAAAGAAGAAGGGAAATTCAATTTTCTGTCGTGTCTTTTTGGAGATTACTACTTACTGATTTGATTGATTTTGCCATTGTTTGTTTGTTTGATGTGGAGTGGTGATCCTTTGAATTTTGACTTAGACAAATCCCTGAATTAAGGGAGTGGGACCCACTTATTTAAAAATCCAAGTTGCCCTCTAGAGTTACAGGATTCTCTCCATGTTCTATCCCAATAAGAGTTGATTTTGTTGTAAGATAGATAAAAATAAATAAAATAAAATAAAGTTCCATTAACACCATTTTGCAAAAACATTAGAGTTCGGATCCAAAAAAGGAAGATACTATTTCATCTTGTTTCATCTTGTCCGCATTCTTCATCTATATTAAGGTAATGTTTGGATCGTCTTAAGTTTGGGTCTTAATGTCTTGTGTCTTAAGCGCTAAGATAAAAAAATTAAATAAGACTGTTTGGTATGCAATAACAATATGTTTTAAGCGCTAAGACGACTTGTTATTTAAGACGATATTATCTTAATTCTAGAAGCTCAAAATCCAGCTCATGGAATTAAGACCCCAACATCTTAAGCGGTAAGACATTTCGGGACTTTAAAACAATTTTAAAATTCCCGTAATAACCATTACCAATATCAACGATTGGAGCCCTAATCTCTCTATCTCTTTCATTGCTCCTGCATCTAAAACGAAGTTCTTCCCTGTACGACACCAAGCAACATCGATCTCCTTCTTCTTGTTTTGGATCTAAAGTCAAAGGTAAACTCCTTCCTCATCTTCCTTTCCTCAACATCTAAAAAAAATGAGTATAGAGTGTACTGGACATTGTCCGAGTCTAAAAAGAAATAAATTTATGTCACAAATGTTTTTCAGGCTTAAAACCATTTTTTTAAATGACAGAAATTACCCTTAACTTAAGACATGGATAAGATGCATTACCAAACAGTCTTATTCAATTTAGATCTTATCACGTTCAAGTGTTGCCAAACGATCTTATTACAGAACAGTTAATCAGATCTCAAACTCGCAGCTCTAATAAGATCTTAAATTCACAGATCTTTTTTAAACAGATTAAGACGTCAAAACATTAAAACGATCTAAACAAAGCCTAATGTATCCTCTCAATCTTATTTTAAGATTGTAAGACCAACTTTTATTTAAGTAAAATTTAGAGATATCCCATGCATTTGGAACTTGTTTTAGGTTCTAGAAGTTTGGGTTCGGAACCCAATTTATGTTTCAATTGATAAATAATAAATGTTCTGATCCATCAACATAGACGTGACATACAAGTCTTGAATGTTGAAAATTATAGCTTAAAATCAATTCTGTTGGTCAATTTTATGTTTCATCTTAAATATAGTAGATTTTATGCACGGTTACAAGTTGAATGATATCATTTTTAAGCAAAAAATAATAAAAATAAATAAGAGAGTTGAAACTAGATTTAAAATTGAATCTCAGTCCTCTAATCGGAATTGCATCCAAATATTATTATCAAAACCCAATCTACAACCAACAAAAAAACAAGTTTCAATCGTAACTGGATTCAGAATCAGAATCATCGTTTAGAAATGATTTCTGTTCCAAGTCTAATATGGTTACGACATGAAAGTTCGAAACCAACCTGTTTACATTCCTACCTGCATTAGGAGGACACTAGGTGAGTTCCATTATAAGTTTCACTCCTTGAAATCTCTGAATTTCTTTGCTTAGGTCCGTGATATGTAGTTAGGTGATGCTAGGTTTTGATGCATCAGGACTTGTATTATGTTGCAGGCCATGATTTGGGGGTGACTCCATATTTTAAAGTGATGGGTCCTAACAAATATTTGCGTTTGCAAGGGTTGATTGGAATCTCATATATCAACATATCAGTGTGTATTAATATTACCATATGTTGAAGAACCCTTAGAGGTAGCTCAGTTAGCCTAGGACCACGGTTTGCTCACAAATTTTGAAAGTTCGAAACTGCGCCACTACATTGGGGCCACAGGGAATTTATCCGGCTCCCTCTGAGCCCGTAGGGATTAGTCCGGCTCAAAGGACTGTGACACCCTGCATTATATATATATATATATATATATATATATATATATAAACCAATGTTGAAGGAAAAAGAAGACAACCATCGACTATCTGTGGCTTCCCCTTTAGAAGATCTTAGTGCCTATTTATTCATAAAATTTTTGGAGAATCTCAAACTCTCTAAAACTCGTCCATGAGGTGGAATCCTATCCATTTTTTAAAAATTTCTAACAAGATGCAAAGAGGTTGAAATTCTAGAAATTTCAAAAGGTCATTTTAAATTATAATTGACCAATCTATCCTTACCGGTTGCTTGAAACTTTCATAAACATATATATGAGTAACAAAATACAACCATTAAATTTTATTTCAGTCAACTTCCTGTTTATTTCATAGTAAACAAACAAGCCTTTTAGGTTACTGAAATTTAGAATTTTACTAAAAGAATCAAGAAATTTCAAATGTGAAAGGACAATCTATCACATCATTTTTCAAAAACCCTATCACACCAAATTCTTATTTTATCCTTATCAACTATCAAAGAACGTGGCCCGTGGGACTTTTGTTGATGTGATGTGACTGGCTCCCTTGAAAACCGAAGTTGAGGATGAACCATGAATTTCCCATCTTCAAAGCCATGCTGCATGAACAACCCAAAATGAGAATCCTACTGCCTTCACAACCGTGCCCTTGCTTGGTGGACCCTACTTCGCGGACCCCTTGCTTGGCAAGGGTCCCATGTGGATTGATTACCTGTAATGACGTCACTCGGTGGTCAGTAAAATGCCAAAATAGACAGGACGAAGAGCCAAAGGTTGGATTATTCAGGGGCTTATAGCCAAGGCCCATACAAAGCATGCACCCATTCTATATAAGTGGGGCCCAAAGTTTGGTAAATGAGACAATTTAGCTAATAGATAACACTTAATGATGAATGATGCTCCAAAAGTTTTCCCCTATAATAAAATCACTGCCATGAGCCATCCAATAAATTAGCCTTCTTTCCAGCCCTTCTGTGTATTGTATCCAATATTCAGTGGTCTTTGCTCATCATGATATAAATAAAAAAAGAGGCATCGTGTAATGAGTGAAACTATGGCATAAAGAAGAGTAAAAAGAGACCACTGATACAACTTTCATATTGTGACAGCCATGACCTCACTACCACTGAAAGCGGCGGAGAAAAACCCTCTTTATCACAACCCAAAAACAAAACACCTACTAGAATTCTAGAAGCCCAGTTATTTACTGTTTTAAGGAATAGATGCTTCAAAGACCAACGCATGGGCTATGAATGCCATAAAGATAGTCTCAACCTTCCGACAAAATACAGATGAAGGCAATTGGATGAACTGAAAGTTAAAGTCCAAGCTGCACTTTATCTGTGGTAAGACTTTCCAGTTTCCAACAAGGAAAAGGTGCTCCAATCCAATCATAGTGTGTTTGGTTTTTATTGTGGTAATTCAGCTTTGACCTGCTACTACAAATGGTAGAAATGGACTAGGTTTGATGATTACCTGACCCAACATGGATTGCTAACATGCTATGCTGAAAACCTCAGATGGAAGAAAGAAAAGCCACATCTAAGATGCTTCAAAGCTTACATTTTGTTTTTTTTTTTTTTTTTTTGAGCTAGTCCATGAATGAACCATCCAACTGGAACCCATAACACAGATTCGATCAAGAAACTGTGGGCACCAATAATAACAGTTCAAACCACAAAGAAAGTGGGCCCACTTGTACATTTTCCTCATTGAGAGAGCAGTACACTCAACCAAAGATGGATATGGCCAATTTTAGCAAACTTCTATTTCCAGAGCAGATTTTTTGGCGTTACTAGAAAGCATAAGGAATCCTAATAGGTGTAAAGCACTGGCAGGAAGAGTGAGTCTGTTTCTAAAAAGATTATCTGCTGACCTTTCTTTATATTTTTACTTTAGAATGCTGATTGGCAAGAAAGGGAATTAAACCAGCATAGAATTCTATACAAGAATTATATGCTAACAGACGCAATGCAAGAATTGGGTGGTTTCACTTCATCACCCACCCCCAAGCTTTGAAATAATTAATTATGATGGGAGTTACATTGCATCCTGACATTGAATATTTCATCAGATTTAGTTAGGCTGTCCACATAAACTTGAAGAATCATGTGGTTCACGAGCTGCTGGGTCTTGTCACCCCATCCATTGCTCCACTTTCTATATAAGTTTATTCCAGTTTTATTTATGCAACCACTTTCTACAAGGACCGGATCCGACCCACACAAAACTCATAAAAACTGTATAATGCAGGATTAGGGTGGTATGATTAAGTGGAAAACCTGCAATTTTAGTCTCTATAGACTTTTTTTTTTTTTTTTTGGCTAACGGAAGGGCTGGAGTATTCCCTCCGGGCCCAGAGAGAAGTCAGGTAAAACCCCTGTAGCTCCTAAGTGGTAGCACAAGTGGACTCAACATTCGGTTCCTGAAGAGGGGGGAACTGGGGGTCGTTTAAGCTTTTAAGTTTTAATTTACAATTATTGCAATTGGTAAGATTATAAAAAAAAAAACTATTATTTCTTGAGTTGATTGGGGATCACCTTTTAAAAATTATAACTAGAACCCATCGTTCACATCATTTTAAAAATTTATGAGATTATCTTTATCCAAAACACTAGTAAGTTTTTTTATTGTTCATCTCCATCTGCTTTAGTTATTGAAAAAAAAAAAAAAAAAAAAAAGCAGCCCCACTGAGCTTTTTTTTTAAGAGGCAAAAGCTCTAATTCACAAATAACCTCTAAATTTAAAAAATATAATTAGAGTTTTATTAAACACTCTAATATGTAAATAAGCTCTAAATCACAAAATAAGACCTTATTTTTAGAGTTGACTAATGTCCCCTAAGAGTGCCGACTTCGGTTTTTAATTGATTTTAGAGTGTTTTAGATGAAAACAGACTAACACAAAATAAAAAGTGAACTGTACATAGTCTAAATTATTTTCTACAAAAGCCAAATGCCCAAATCCATAGGGTGATGCCAAAACAATAACCGTTTTGGTTGATAATTCTCAACTTGATGGTATTAGTAACCTTTCCGAGATGAGTCCACTGACAAATAATTTTCTGAGAACAATATTTGTAATCATGAGTCCGTGGATGAATAGGCTTTTGTTTATTTTCTTGTTGGTGTCCGAAGTTTTTTTATTTTATTTTATGTGTTGTTGCTTGTTTGTTGGCTTCCTTTTTTAATGAAATCTCTCTTTTTTTATACCCAAAAAAAAAAAACCATGATCACTAGCAAGCAACCATCCACATTGGACTCATTATAAAAGGATAGACCACGCCCTACTACCATTTCCCTTCAGAGTTACATTTAATATGATAACAAAAGCACTTAATTAAGCTAATCACAATGCTCCAAATAGAAAGCCTTATCGAGTTAGTGTGAATGATGGTATAGACAGCATTATATAATTATGTAATTTACATAATGATAGATGATTAGACATGATTCACAAGTCACAAGGGTTTAATAAGTCTTAGACATGATTCACAAGTCACAAGGGTTTAATGAGTCTTAGACATGATTCACAAGTCACAAGGGTTTAATAAGTCTTTCTTTTTTTTTTCGCTATGATCTCGGTACTTCAAATAAATCCACATGCCAACATCATACGTCTCGGCTCATGACAAGAGGAACTTTAAATTGGTAAACGCAGGACCAAGTGTTCATGAACTATTCCATTAATTAGAGGGCCCTGCCTTGAATGAACAGTGCCCAAAACCAAACCCAGATGGAAAAGAACGGTGCCCAAAACCAAACCCAGCTGGAAACTTTTTTCCATGAAACAAATAGACCCAGGTCGAACTTGGAAGAAACTATCTAGTTTTCTAGATTGCATGTAAGCTCGTCACGTTGTAATCGGCTAGGTTGGCAAGTCAAATAGCAAGAATCAACTCAAATTAATTCTAACCCACTTATTAATCAAATAAAAAATGTGAATCCAAATACAAACCTTTGATTATACCTGATGATGCACAAATTGGTTTTGCACACCACCGGTCAAGTGATTGGTAATTAATGCTGTGATTAAAGAAGAGAGAGACACAAATTATAGTGGTTCAGTTAGTATGACCTACGTCCACTTCTGAATGGCTGAGGTAGCATGGTACTTTATTAATTCAGAAGTGCTGGGAGAGCAAAGAGTACAAGCTTAAAGAGGGAGAGGAGAATAGTGCTCCGGTGTCTGTCTCATGCCCCCCAAGTGTTGGTGGGGCTTACAATTTATAGTCGCTCCCTCACAGGTTGGGGCGACTTTACAGCAACTCAGTAACCATTTCGGTGGAGATCACGGATTCTTTCAACGGGTGAGGTAGTTGAGGTGCTCTCCACAAGACTTGGTAAAAGATGAGATGAGGGTTGACTGTTTCCAAGGCGGTGAGGGTGAGGCTCCCGGATGCTCTCTCGATGACGTGGCCAGGCCTATGGACTTCTTTGGGCCTGAACCTTATTGGACTATCCGGGTCTTGTAACATGAGTTGGGCCCTTGGGCTTGGCCCATCATTTGCCCCCCAATGCCCTGTGTTCAATGGAACTTGGAGAGGAGGGCATTCGTTTGAATCTTCGGCTGAGTTCGCAACTTCAAAAACTTCAGGAGGCTAAAACATCTGTTTTTAGGCCTTTTTTGGACTTTTGACAGCATCAATCACGGCCAAAGGCCGTGAGTCTTATAGGGCTCGCCGAGAGCTTTGAGTTGATATATAATAAGTCTCATTTAGAGTTACGGACCAAAATTTACGGTCAAAATAGCGAGCAGGCTCGCGGTTTTGAGCGAGCAGCAGCTTCTGGACGAGCAGGAGGTGCTGGGCGCCGAGGGGGCTGCTGTGCAGCGTGCAGCGACGGGCGGCAAGGATGCTGGAGGTCTGGGCGCCCTTGAGGTCTGGGTACCCAGAGGGCTGCTGTACAGTTTGTAGCGACGGGCGGCGAGGCCACTGGAGGTCTGGGCGCCCAGGGGGCTGCTGTGCAGCGTTGCTGGAGGTCTGGGCGCCCAGGGGGCTGCTGTGCAGCGACGGGCGGCGAGGTTGCTGGAGGTCTGAGCGCCGAGGGGGTGCAACGACGGGCGGCGAGGCTACTGGAGGTCTGGGCACCGAGGGGGTGCAGCGACGGGCGGCAAGGCTGCTGGAGGTCTGGGCACCTAGAGGGCTGCATGGGCGCCCCTGAGGTCTGGGCGCCCCTTGTCTGGATGCCACCTGTGCTGCTGCTGCGAGCGTGGGCTTCGCTGCTGCGGGGCTGGCCACTGTCTGCATGGGCGAGCAGCTCGTGTGCTGTCCAGGCAGTTGATTTGGGCAACCAGGCAACTGTTTTGGGCGGCCAGGCAGCTGGTCATAGTGATCTAATGTAGTATCTCGAGTTGCAGATGACCTGAGTTTCAAGATCCTATCTAGAGATGTCGAAAATAATGTTATTCCAAACTTTAAAATGTTTAACATGATTACTTAGAGAGAGAGGCTGTTTGCGCGGAGCAATGACAGAGTTTGAGGATTGCTCGTGAGAGAGCTACACCTTTTGAGATCGAGCTTTTGGCGATCCGCGAGAGAGACGCTAAGCTGGAGATAGGCTGCCTGTTTGAGAACAGTGCAGAGACCAAGCTTTTGGCAACCCGCGAGAGAGCCGCTAAGCTGGAGATAGGCTGCCTGTTTGAGAACAGTGCAGAGGTAGGTCAAGCTTTTGGCGATCCGTGAGATGATTCACCTTGCCTGGACCTGTTGATTTCCTCAACGTTCATATATTTTTGAGCTCTTGCCAATAGTTCTGGCATGCTCTTTGGTGGTCGCTTCATTACTGAAAAGAGGAAGTTTGATGACCGGAGGGCTCCTAGGAAGGCGGTCATGCTGACCTTATCATCGGGATCCTCGACCTGAAGGACTTCCTCGTTAAAACGAGTGAGGTAGCTCCTCGGGCTCTCGTCTCGATCCTATTTTATGTTGAGCAGATGGGTGGCAGGCTTTTGTTGGCGGCGTCCACCAATAAACTGTGCCACAAATGATCTGCTCAGTTTGGCGAAGGAGCCTATGGAGGCTTGGGAGAGACTGACAAACCATTGTCGTGCGGAACCCTTCAATGTAGTTAGAAATGCCCTACACATAATTTTGTTGGGGATATTATGCAGTTGCATTATAGTTTTGTAAGTCTCTAGGTGGTCCAATGGATTCTTCGTTCCATCAAAGGTCTCCATGGATGGCATTTTGAACTTCCGAAGAAGTGGATAGTTCACCACATCGGGCTTGAACGGTGTGTCCGTCCGCCTGACTAGGTAATCCACTGTCTTTGGTGCCTGCGCATTCATAGCGTTGAAGACATCACCCAGCTGATTTTGTATTTCCCTGATCTTCTCTTCCCAGCGATTGGGGGCTTCCCTGGACAGATCATGGAAATAACTCTCATCCTCCATACTTTGGTTTTTACTCTCCCCCTCTTGGAAACGAGGATCCTCCTCATTAGAAGCAGAGGGAGGAGGTGGGAGTCCTCCATGATGTGCTCCCCCCGGAGGTGGGGGTCCTCCAAACTGGGTTCCACCCGAAGGTGGAGGTCCTTCGTGATGAGCACCACCTTGAGGGGCGCCCAGAGTAACTCCAAAAGGGGCGCTCAGGGGAACTCTATGAGGGGCACCCTGGGGAACTCCTTGGGCGCCCTGGGGGAACTCCAAAAGGGGCGCCCTGGGGATGGGCGCCCAGCTGAGGAGCTCCCCGGCGTGGAGCTCTTGGATGCCCCGGGCGCGGTACTCCTCCAAATTGTGCTCCTCCTTACCCTGCGAGCATGAGTTGTAAGATCTGCTGGTTTTGGGTCACCAGCTGCTGCATGGTCTCCAACATTTGTTGAGGAGTGGGAGCAGGAGCATTTAGGGCAGGATTAGTCGGTGGAGGATCATCATCGCCCTCTCGCAAGGGATTATCCTCTGGTCGTCTTGTCGATCTAGTGGTGATCACCATAATTTTGACAAAGGAAGTATTCTGAAGTGAGAACTTTAGTCGTTTCCCACAGACGGGCCAAACTGATGATGCACAAATTGGCTTTGCACACCACCGGTCAAGTGATTGGTAATTAATGTTGTGATTAAAGAAGAGAGAGAGACACACAAATTATAGTGGTTCGGTCAGTATGACCTACGTCCACTTCTGAATGGCTGAGGTAGCCGGGTACTTTATTAATTCAGGAGTGCTGGGAGAGCAGAGAGTACAAGCTTAGAGAGGGAGAGGAGAATAGTACTCCGGTGTCTGTCTAATGCCCCCCAAGTGTTGGTGGGGCTTACAATTTATAGTCGCTCCCTCACAGGTTGGGGCGACTTTACAGCAACTCAGTAACAATTTCGGTGGAGATCACGGATTCTTCTCAACGGGTGAGGTAGTTGAGGTGCTCTCCACGAGACTTGGTAAAAGATGAGATAAGGGTTGACTGTTTCCAAGGTGGTGAGGGTGAGGCTCCCGGATGCTCTCTCGATGACGTGGCAAGGCCTATGGACTTCTTTGGGCCTGGACCTTATTGGACTATCGGGTCTTGTAACATGAGTTGGGCCCTTAGGTTTGGCCCATCAATACCAATTAGAAATGCCAACCCACTTATCAATCGAGTTGAAATTGTCCCCCTGATTCCATCCCAATGATCAAAAAACCCATAACCCAAACCCAAAATTACCAGGTCAGATTGATGTTGGGTTAATAGATAGGTTAGAAAATGCCAACCCTGTCCGAACAGTTTATTAGGATTTAGGAGGACATGTAATCAATTCAAGTCTCCTGCATTCCTGATGTACAAAATCCAAACATTTACATGGCAACAAAAGAGGACACATTCCAATGCATATGCAAACTAACACGCATTGCAATTTCATCAACTTTTGGAATCACTTCTGCAGTATGTGTGTGTGTCTTTGCTTGTGTGAGAGAGAGAGAGAAGAGATGGAAAAATTGAAGTAAAAATACTAATCAGTATCCTAGGTGAACTGGTGAAGTGTAGTAATTTGGGATGTGTTCTGGCTCATTGTTCTATTTTCTGTAATTCTAAACATCATTTAGCATTTAGAATGCGTTTTAACCGATTAAGAAATAAAAAAATGAATGTGTTTAAAAAATCTTGTTACAAAAGAAGATTGAATAACATGAACCTACAAAATTGTACCATTCACACACTTTCCTATCTAAAAGAATATCAGAAGTAGATTGGCTACATAAAGTGCAAGCTTTGTCGAGATTTTCTTGAGATTTGTATTATGGCCAGCTTTATTATCAAATTTTCCATGCCTGTAAACAGCAAAATACACGAACACTTCGATAGCGAAATGAAATATACATAAATTACTTTCAGTAACCACTTATATGAAACATAATTGCATTAGCTTCTTCTTTTACCAGGCTCCTAACCTTGTGCAAAAAAATATCAATGAAGATACATAACTGTATCCATTATATGAATCAGGTAGTCACATTAGGAAAGAAATGCTCAAGTGGTGTGATTTATCCTGTTTGCAGATGGATAACCATTCATGTTGAAAACAGAATTAGCCATTCAGAGCATGAGGATATTGCTTCCAACAACTGTTAGTGTGCAAGTGTGAAATTTGAAGGATAGTGTTCATGCAATTACCTGCTACATGTTATCATCAAGACTCATGAGATAAAATCATAAAACAAATAGATATACATGCATACATGATTGTTTGGCTTCAGGGAACTAAACAAAAATGCACCATGTTTCACTCATGTAAATATGTTTTTATTTATTTATTGAAGATGTACCTATTTGGCTATTTCATTTTTGTACCTTGTTCACCAAAAATGAACCCTATTTGGCTATTTCAATGGTATTTTTTCAGCAAGCAAACCTTAAGTTCAAGATTGCCAAATGAGCCAACTGTGATGCCCCAGAGTCCCACATCGAGGAAAGTGAATGGGATTATATGTAGAGAGTTTACATCCTTATTTTGCATGAGGCCTTTTGATGGGTTGAGTCCCATCAAAAATAAAACTGTGAGGCCCGTAGGCTAAATCATTTATTTAAATTAATATAAAATAGGGAAAATTACCGTACGAATAGCCTTCAACAGTGTATTTACCCAAGAAAAGATGGAAAACTACAATTTACCCATCAACAGTTTATACATGAAAGGACACCGAAAATTGGACAATTTTACCCTTTTCCATGCGATATCCTAAGCCAGTAGGATATCCCAGAGTTATCCCAGGGTTCGATTTCGCGCTTCAGTAGGATATCGCAGGGTTCGATATCTCAGGTCAGTAGGATATCACAGTGATAAATATCCTCCCCACGTACGATATCTCTTGAAACTTTTCACCGTTCTCCTTTCAACTCAAGTAAAACAACTCGGTAAAAACCCATTTTAACTTTTACTGTGATCATTTTCTTCTTCGATCTTGCAATAGTTTTTCTTCTTTCTTCTTCTCATCGTCTTGCTATGGATAATGCAGGAATACAGTTTCCACGCCATTCTCCTTGGTCAATCGCTTGAAGGTTGTGGTTTTTCAACTGTGTAGTGTTTTACCTGAAGAAATATACCCCCCCTTCAGTAGGTTAAGGTATGGACAAGAAATATTGTTTTTTCTTTATCTTTGTATTTGTTTTAGTCCTTTTTCTTGATTAGGGCTTGTTCTAAGGCTGGGTATTTGGTTTTTTTCAGTTTTTTATTTGGGGTTGCATTGTGTGATGTTGTACGAATCTTATTTTTCTTCCACTCACTATCTGATTATTGGAGATCCCTTGAAAAAAATTTGATAGTGATGCTGTTGTCTGCTTATTTTACCAATTTTCCATGAAAAACTTCGTTGCTCTCCATGTTTTACTTTCAGGCTTAAAAGGTTGAACACTCACAAAATGGTATATTAGCCGATTAAAATTTTTCAAGTACAGTAGGGTAGTTTGAATTCTACTTCCTTCAAAATTATTCCAATAAATTGGTCAACAACTCATCATAAATTTAATAGCACATGTTAAGAGAACTAAAAAGAACTAAAGACCAAATTTAAAATTTAAGTTTTGCAAGATAATACGTGAGTTTTAAGTTGCAAATGTTGGAGCTTTGCATTATTGGATGATGAGATGCATGTTCTCATATGCGAAAATTTGTGAAAATTTGTGCAGGGATGATTGTGGAGTATTTGTGATGGCATATGCTGAACATATATTACTTGGCCGACCCATGCAGTTTACACAGAGCGACATGTGGTTTTACAGACAAAAGATCGTACATGACATATATTACAAACAATGGGAAAAAGTGGTTTTCTCGAATGTACGACAGAAGATGATGATGATGGAGGGCAGCCATCTTGAGAGAATAGTCAAGGGTGGTTTTTCAATTTTGTGTTCAATTTTGTTTTCTTAGGCAGGGTCATTTTTTTTTGTCAATCATTATTTTGTTTACCCTGCAGCAATGTAAATAACAGTATAGTAATGTAAATAACAGTGCACAATTTTTTATTATACATGTTTTTTGGGTCTTTTAATTCCATTTTTGTTTTTCTTTAGTTCCATTTTTTATCAGTAATATATCCACTGATATTAGGAAATTATTGGTCCAACCAGGTGTGATAAATATTACAAAAGATAATTTATTTTTATAATATCATAATAATTTATTGAAAAGAATCAGATTTTTGATTTGTTTATTCATATTTAATGAAAAAAGAGAATTTATAATTTAATATCATAATAAATGTGATTTCTAGGTTGTTTATTCTTATTTTATAATTTAAATTAATTTTATCTTCAATAAGAGAAAAAAAAATTATAGAGTATCAGCCATCACTTGTCCTCTGCCCTGAAGTGTTAGAAAAAAGGAAAGACAGTCACACCTTTTCTCACTATATCAATATATCAAAACTGACTCAAGTCAGAGGGTGGTCTCGCTAGAGCGAAAATTTTTGGTCCCAGAAGACAGTGCCATGTCTCGCTATAGCAAGACCATTACTCGCTATAGCAAGAATATCGAGATCTTCACGCGGAAAATGGACAGGACGGGGCAGGCTCGCTATAGCGAGAATCATTGAGAATATGTCTCGCTACAGCGAGGCTATGTTGGCCCATAATTTATTGTGGGGTAGTTTCGTAAATAACATGCAGGGGTATTTTTTGGAACATTGATTTTTGAACATTGATTTCCTCTTTGCACTAGTAATTGAAACAGGACTTCTAGTAGAGGCAAGCACCATTTCCAATTTCTCAACCCTAATACCTACACGTCTGGCCCACTCTTCATTTGTTGGCTAATGGCCTTCTTGAATGAATAATCTCCGCACGTTTCTTATTTGTGTTAGAAGTGCATATACATTTTCGTGTGAACAAAGCACATATGATATCAGTGTATACAAATGGAAGTGTGAAATGCATTAATAACAGACTAGCCACAAAAGATACTCACAAGTCAAACAACATAGATAAGGGGTCTTACGTTTAAACCATCAGTTTAACATGTATCAAACACATGTATTTTCAAGAAGAAAAGCTTCCTGATTTTCAGTTGTATCATTTTGTATATGATATTTTCAATTGTGGTATGCCTCAGTTTGGTGTAACTGTAACTGTTCTCATTTCCAGGGTGCACCCATGATAGATGACTTTGTTGTTGCTTGTTTCACTTCTAAAATTCTGCAGTAAAAATTAATTGAGGCAATGACTTTTGAGGAACAATTCAGCATTGGGCATAACCACACTGAAGAAAGAATGAGCTCTGGATGTGATTAAGATATCAATGTGCATGTGGAAAGAATGACAATCTTAGTACCTAATCAATTCTGGTTAGGGATGGCCACAGGCCGGGTTTAAACCTATTAGTGGGCAGGTTTGATAGTAAGTTGGTCAGGTTTGGGTTCAGCTCAGCCAATACCCGAACTCAACCCGACCCATTGCCATCCATGTTTCTAGGGAAAACTTCCTATCTACTTCTGAAAAAAATAAACTTAACTCATGCAGGATGTGCCATCAATAAAGGACCCATGCACTAGTATTCAAACCCCATCAAATGCAAGAAGTTGAAAAAATAATGCATTTCATGGAGGGATCTAAATCTTAACGATTGATTTACGGTTTCCATCATAAGAATCAAAGCAGAAAAAAGATTTATCAATACTACATTTGTGGATTGTTTTTTTAACGCATTCAGAAATTATATGGTACCATGTACCTGTTGTGATGAATAAAATGTATAAAGTACTGATGAAAGATGTTTTTGATAATATCCTATTGGAACCCACAAGCCAAAACGGAGAAGAAAGAAACGGTGAAGAAGGAAACGGAGTTCTGCAGTTTTTGGAAACAGAGGTCTGTACTGGTGTAAAAATGAGTTATATATGAGAGTAGGTAATGGTGCGATATCCTACGATCATAGGATATCAAACTTTGAGACATCCTACAATCCTAAGATATCGAACAGTGTGATATCCCACGATTCTGGGATATCGAACTGTGAGATATCCTACGGACTTAGGATATCGCAACAAAAAGGGTAAAATCGTCCCACTTTCGGTGTCCTTTCATGTATGAACTGTTGATAGGTAAATTGTAGTTTTTCATCTTTCCTTGGGTAAATGCACTGTTTTAGAGTGTCCGTATAGTAATTTTCCCTATAAAATATATTAAAGATGTTTGTCTTTTCACCTATCTCATGCTGTGGTGAAAAGACATGGGAATCCCTTTGACCACATGTCACGACCCGGGCCCGAGGCCGGGCTAATCGGGGCCCCACCCGGATCGCGATTTCCAACATACTTACTCCCGTAAATCTCGAATTAACCGAAGTTAAGACGAAGACTCACAAGGGATCTAACATACATATACCTGTCAAATGTACAATTTTGCGGAAACATATACGTACATTGACAACAATTGACTTTACATTACCAGTAAAGTTCCCATTTACAAAAATATAATCCAATAAAGTCCACCACTGCATATTCACAATACAATGCAGGGGACATCTAATTACATCTCAAAATGATATACAATATCTATCAAAAGATTCACAAAATAATTCCCAAAACATTCAAAAGCTACGCCCTCCGAACTAAGCCCATTCGGCTAAACCTCCTGGAGGTATCGGATGGACCTCCTCCGCTCGCGGCGCGGCCTCTGCAAGGCCGGGATGGGCAACTGGGCCTGTAATGCCATCAATAACACCATGAACACGACGGTTCAACAAGATATAAACACATTACGATAACTCATGCTAATCTTGTCCATTGTCAATATAAGAACTCTAGACAATTGAATCTAGGTTAACGCAATATTTTGAACAGTGCAGTCAATTGATAATCAATGACTAGATTACAAGTACAATAATATTACCGTTATTCAGTTCAGTGTCTTCCAAATGAAGCATTAGTCAATTCATTTCATTCATTTCATGTCATTCGGATTACATTGAGCATTTATTAGATGGCTTTTGGGACTTTTCAGTCCAATACATTTTTCATTCAATTCATATTTCATTACATGGCTTGTACATGGCTTTTCATTGACTTTTCAGTCTATATGTGGGATCTACCAGTGTCTTGATCAGAGATCACTGGCATCACCACGGAGCTCCGGAACACCCCAATCATCTGCTGCAGCAGGATTATTCATTATTCATTGCATTTATTCATTTTGTTCATTATTCAATGGTTCATTACATTTATTCAGAATTCAGTGGTTCATTGTATGCAGTCATTATAGACTCAATGGGATTAGATGAATCTTTAATCATTCACGGTCCTACTTGTCTCTATCCCAATTTAGACAAATTATAGGTGTAATTATTAGTTACTAAATGCACGTGTTATTTTCGATGGACATCACATTTTCATTTAATATGTGCATTTAGTCCCCAAAAATTTTCCACCCTCAATATCAAAATCCACTGGACAAATTTTCACTCACAATAAATTTTAAGTCAATATTAAGCTCACTGGCGGTTAGCCGGAACTTGGCCCGCGGCTAGCCGAAATGCAGTCGGCGGCTAGCCGGAAGGTGGCTGGCGGCTAGCCGAAATTCCAATTTCGGTTAACCGCCATTTCGCGGTTAGCTCACGGTCAGCTTTCCAGAAGCTGATATTTTCTGTCTTGATTTTCGGTCACCTTACGGTTACCTTACGGTTACCTTGCGGTTACCTCACGGCTACCTCACGGCTAGCCGAAATTCAAATTTCGGCTAACCGAAAACTGGCGGTTAGCTTTCCAGAAGCTGACATTTTCACAGAATTTGGCGGTTGGCTCCACGGTTAGCCTTACGGCTAGCCGTAATTAGCCCAGACTGTCATTTTCGAGCTTCAGAACTTCTGAAGCAAATCCTAGAAACTGAGTTCTCAACTCCAGTCTCTTCAATAGTCTATAAAAATCCAAGGAAACACCCTCTTGGACTCTTGGAACAACCATTAAGCATTCACATTCAATCTAATCTCCATTTCATGAGAAAGAAAAAGGGTTTTGAGAACCCATCTCTAATGACTCAAGAGAACTTGAAAAATTAGCATGTTTGATCATAAATGAACATTTATACTTGCCTCTTAGAGTCTTTCTAACAAGAGCTTCTTCACTTGTAGTTCCAAGAAGAAAATCCTTGAGTTCCCCTCCAAGCTCCAAACACTCCAATGGAAGAATCAGTTGAGGAAGAAGGTGAGGAAGAGGAAACCTCCTTCCAACCACTTGACAGCCTTCAATCTCCACTCTAGATGGGAAGGAATGGGAGGAGAATGAAGAAAAAGGAAGAAAGAATGGTGTCTAGGGTTTTTGCCTGAGATGGGGTCGGTGGAAATGGACTCAAAGGAAGTCCATTCCCCTTATATGAGTCATTTTTGCAACTAAAGCCCACTTATCAAGGCTATTTACGTTTTGAGTCAAATTAAGGGTCACTTGACCGGATTCTCGTCAAACGACTTCGAGCTTATTACGAAAGTTGACGTACTCGTCGAGATACGCGTGTTGGTATCAAGAGTTTCCGTATTCGACAAAATACGTATAAATACGTATTTACGAAAAAGGTCTTGTTTTCTTAGTCTAGACTTAAAACTCACTCTATTCACTTAATCTCTTCATTACCACTTCATTAAGTCCCTTTGGGACTAATTTCATTGAGTTGGGTCATTAACCATCATTAGTCTAATTAGACTTGATTAATTAGCATTAATTGTAATTAATTAGAGTTAATCTTGATTAACTCGGGGCGGGGTCTTACATCTCTCCCAACTTTTAGAACCATTCGGTCCTCCGAATGCAATACAATTCAATATAAATCAATTAAGTAATTCAAAATGAAAAATTACCTGAACAAATAGTTCGGGATACTTCTGGGCCACTTGCTCTTCAAGTTCCTAGGTAGCTTTATTCGGTCCATGGTGATCCCAAAGAACCTTGACCCATTTGATTGTCCTAGTACGCAGAACTGCCTCCTTTGTATCTATGATCCGAATTGGCTTCTCAACATAAGTGGTGTTAGGCAACACTTCGATCTCTTCATGACGAATGACATGTGAAGGATCATGCACATATTTCCGAAGCATAGAAACATGAAATACGTTGTGAATACCAGAGAGTTCTGCAGGGAGATCGAGACGATAAGCCACATCTCCAATTCGGCTCGTGACCTTGAAAGGTCCAATGAATCTCGGGGATAGCTTCCCTTTCTGCCCGAATCGAATAGTGCCCTTCATTGGGGAGGTCTTCAAAAAGACCAAATCATCGACCGCGAACTCTAGATCACGCCGACGATTATCAGCATAGCTTTTCTGCCTTGATCTGACAACCTTCAATCTGTCTTGTATCTTTTGGACTTTTTCTGCTGTTTCAGCAATGATAGTGGGACCGTGGAAACTTCGGGTCCCAACTTCTTCCCAACTAACTGGAGTTCGACATCTCCGACCATACAGTGCTTCAAACGGTGCCATCTCAATGCTGGAGTGATAGCTGTTATTGTACGCAAATTCGCACAATGCCAAATGGTCATCCCAATCACTCCCGAAATCAATCACACTGGCACGAAGCAAGTCTTCTAGAGTCTGTATAGTCCTTTCTGATTGCCCATCTGTCTGTGGATGATAGGCCGTACTAAACTGAAGTCTAGTGCCAAAAGAGTTCTGGAATGACTTCCAGAATGTGGACACAAACCTACTATCTCGATCGGAGACAATCGAGACCGGTGTTCCATGCAATCGAGTCACTTCCTTGACAAACAGCTTGGACATTTCACTGAACCCTATATCCTTTCTGATTGGAATGAAATGTGCGGACTTTGTAAGCCGGTCAACGATCACCCATATGGCGTCGTGTTGCTTTCTCGTCCTCGGTAGACCAGATACGAAGTCCATGGTAATGTGCTCCCATTTCCATTTAGGGATTTTCAGTGGATGAAGCAATCCCGGTGGTTTCTGATGTTCAACTTTTACACGTTGACAAGTCAAGCAGGAAGATACATAACCTGCTATCTCTCGTTTCATGTTGTTCCACCAGAACCTATCCTTCAGGTTTCTATACATTTTAGTACTTCCAGGATGCATAGAATACCGTGTATGATGAGCTTCAAACATTATAGCCTGTTTTAGATCTTCTTGAGCTGGGACACATAGTCTGTCTCTGAAATATAGAACTCCTTCTACTAGCATAAAATCCGGCTTAGTGGCAAGGTTGTCCTTAATTTTCTCCAACTCAAGGTCTTGAAACTGCCTATCTTTAATTTCCTTGATAAGCATTGGTTCGAAGACGGACATTGCCGCAAGCATCACCTTACTATCCACCATTTCAACAGCCACATCACAGTCCTTGAATTCTTCAATTAAATTCCATTCACCCACCAATGATGCCAAATTAGCAGACTTCCTACTCAAGGCATCAGCCACGACGTTACCCTTTCCAGGTACATACTTGAATGGAAAGTCATAGTCCTTGATTAGCTCTAACCAACGGCGTTGCCTCGAATTGATATCCTTCTGAGTGAATAAGTACTGAAGGCTTCTATGATCGCAATGGACTTCAAAAGTCTCCCCGTACAGGTAATGCCTCCATTGCTTCAATGCAAACACAACCGCCGCGAGCTCTAAGTCATGAGTGGCATAGTTCTTCTCATGCTCTTTCAACTGCCGTGAACCATAGGCAATGACTCTACCATTCTGCATCAATACACATCCCAATCCAATACCCGAGGCATCTGAGTAAATTTCAAATCCTCCTCTTCCCTCAGGTAAAGACAAGATTGGGGCTGATATCAACTTCTGCTTCAAGGTTTGAAAACTAGACTCACATGCATCATTCCATTCAAAGGAAGTATTCTTCCGAGTCAGTTTCGTTAATGGCGATGCTATCCTTGCAAAGTCCTTGACGAACCTCCTATAGTAGCCTGCCAATCCCAAGAAGCTTCTAACTTCGGGCACATTCTTCGGACTTTGCCAATTAGTAATTGCCTCAATTTTTGCTGGATCAACTGCTAATCCATCTCCTGAGATGATATGGCCCAGAAATGCAACCCGCTGCAACCAGAAGTCGCACTTTTCGAGTTTTGCATATAACTGATTTTCTCTCAGCGTCTGCAAGGCTGTTCTCAAATGACGTGAATGCTCCACCTCTGACTTTGAATACACCAGAATGTCATCGATGAAGATTACAACGAACTGGTCCAGGAAAGGAGCAAACACTCTGTTCATTAGAGCCATAAACACTGCAGGTGCATTCGTGAGACCAAAAGGCATTACTAAAAATTCATAGTGGCCATAACGAGTCCTGAATGCTGTCTTCTGCACATCTTGATCCTTGACCCGAATCTGATGATACCCAGATCGGAGATCAATTTTGGAGAAATATGATGCACCCTCGAGTTGATCAAACAACTCATCAATCCTAGGCAGAGGGTACTTGTTCTTGATTGTCACTTGGTTTATCTGCCTATAATCGATGCACATCCGCAAGGTGCCATCCTTCTTCTTCACAAACAATACAGGCGCTCCCCACGGCGAGACACTGGGTTTAATGAAACCCTTGTCGAGCAAATCCTGTATTTGTTTCTTCAACTCGTATAACTCTGATGGTGCCATTCGATATGGTGCCTTTGATATCGGTGCAGTACCGGGCACAAGTTCAATGGTAAAATCTACTTCCCTTGCTGGAGGTAGACCTGGCACTTCATCCGGAAATACATCAGGAAATTCACAAACTACAGGAATATTCCTTAACTCTTGTACAGGCTTCTCTTCAGATATGAACGCGATGTAGCCTTCACAACCGCTGAGCATCATTCGTTCAGCCTTGAGTGCTGAAACTAGCCTGGTATCGTATTTCTTTTGGACTCCTTCAAAGAGTACACTGGCACTGGCTTCTTCAACTCTGAAGGTAATGATCTTGCGAAAACAGTCCAAACAAGCCCTGTACTTCGCAAGCCAGTCCATACCAAAAATTCACTCATTTCTAATATAACCAGATCAGCTGGCATTGACACTTCCCCAATTTTAACACTGCACTGGGGGATAAACAATTCACAAACTACTTTTGCCCCTAAAGGGGTAGATACAGTAAAGTCATATGGTAATTGCATTATTCGATCCCGCATATCATATGCAAATGGAGGTGCTACAAAAGAGTGTGTAGACCCGGGATCAAATAGTGCAATTGCAGATCTATTATCTACAAGTATTGTACCTTCAACCACGTTTGCTGCAACATCAGCTTGCTCTCTGTTAGCTGCATAGACCAATCCAGCTCTTTGTTGTCTATTGGGTTGCTGCTGCTGCTGTTGCCTTGGCTGCTGTCTCTGCCATTGGCGTTGCTGTCCTTGGGGTTGAGGTTGTTGCTGTTGTTGCCTAGGAGGAGGAGGAGCTGGCAAGGCTAGACGTGGAGGAGGAGCAGGCAGTGCTGCTTGCCCTTGAGCAGGCGGCTGATACGGAGCTCTATCTTCTCTCCTTGCCTTTGGACATTGTGCCATCTTGTGCTCCATTGAGCCACATACTAAACAAGCCCCAGAAGTCCTCCAACATAATTCAGTCCTGTGACCTTTACTACAAGTCCCACAGACTGGTTTATTTTCTCTCCTCTCATATCCCGGGTGAAACCTTTGTTTCTGTTTCTTGTTCCTCGTTTGTCCCCCTTTCTTGAACCATGAGTCTCCACTCCTCTTGGTGTGCACAGACTCTGCTTCTTTTTCCCTCTCCTTTTCTCTTTGAATTCCTTCCGCCGTGTATGCCCTATCAACGGCATCATCAAAAGTTGCAGGCTTTTGTCCAGCAAATACAATTGACTTGTATTCTGGATTTAGTCCTTGAAGGAACCTCTTGACCTTTTTCTCCTCAGTGTCCACCAAGTCGGGAGCATACTTGGACAATTGCAAAAAGGTATGAACATAAGCAGCAACGGTCAGTTGACCTTGCTTCAAGTGTAGGAACTCTGATTCCTTCTGTTGCTGCACATGCTCAGGGACAAACTTCCTATGAAACTGTTTTTTGAAGACTTCCCAGACATCGGGTGTGTTCATGTCCTTGAACACATCTTTTACACTCTTCCACCATAAATTAGCTCCCCCTCTAAACATGGTAGAGGTGAGCAATACTCTTTGTCTCCGGGTGCAGACAACTGTATCAAACACATCCTCGATGTGTTCCAGCCATTCATCTGCCTTCTCCACATCCTCATGGCCGAAAAACTCAGTGGCTCCCCTTTTTCGGAACCTCTCATAAATGGCGTGAGGATCCGCATCCTTGTGTTGTAATACCACCTGAGTCTCAACATGAGGTTGTTGGACCGGTGCTACAGGTGGAGCTTGCAATTGAGCTTGCAACTGAGCTTGTGTTTCCAACAATGTGGTAATTTGGGCTTGCATGCCCATTTGAGCCTCATGGCTCTTTGCCATCTGCTCTCGGTGCTGGGCCTGCATGGCCACTTGTGCTTCATGATTCTTTGCCATTTGCTCTCTATGTTGAGCTTGCATGGCTACTTGAGTTTCATGACTCTTCACTAATTGCTCTAGTATTGCAGTCATTCTCGCATCCGTATTCGATGCTGGAGGAGGGGGTGTGGTACTATCATTGACAGGAATTTCGATAAAGCCATCATTCCCCGATCCAGATGCCATGCTGCAGACAATACGGAAGGTAAGATACATATCTCAACACTTCCATCACATATGTGCCTCATATAGTGAAAACGATAAATAAAATCCAAAGTTGGATTTGCCCTAATCATAACGTTCCTCACTTCGTCTTAGTTCAAGTAAGTCTTTTAAAAGTTCTTAACCTAGTTCTCCAACTAGGCTCTGATACCATACAATAAGTATGTCACGACCCGGGCCCGAGGCCGGGCTAATCGGGGCCCCACCCGGATCGCGATTTCCAACATACTTACTCCCGTAAATCTCGAATTAACCGAAGTTAAGACGAAGACTCACAAGGGATCTAACATACATATACCTGTCAAATGTACAATTTTGCGGAAACATATACGTACATTGACAACAATTGACTTTACATTACCAGTAAAGTTCCCATTTACAAAAATATAATCCAATAAAGTCCACCACTGCATATTCACAATACAATGCAGGGGACATCTAATTACATCTCAAAATGATATACAATATCTATCAAAAGATTCACAAAATAATTCCCAAAACATTCAAAAGCTACGCCCTCCGAACTAAGCCCATTCGGCTAAACCTCCTGGAGGTATCGGATGGGCCTCCTCCGCTTGCGGCGCGGCCTCTGCAAGGCCGGGATGGGCAACTGGGCCTGTAATGCCATCAATAACACCATGAACACGACGGTTCAACAAGATATAAACACATTACGATAACTCATGCTAATCTTGTCCATTGTCAATATAAGAACTCTAGACAATTGAATCTAGGTTAACGCAATATTTTGAACAGTGCAGTCAATTGATAATCAATGACTAGATTACAAGTACAATAATATTACCGTTATTCAGTTCAGTGTCTTCCAAATGAAGCATTAGTCAATTCATTTCATTCATTTCATGTCATTCGGATTACATTGAGCATTTATTAGATGGCTTTTGGGACTTTTCAGTCCAATACATTTTTCATTCAATTCATATTTCATTACATGGCTTGTACATGGCTTTTCATTGACTTTTCAGTCTATATGTGGGATCTACCAGTGTCTTGATCAGAGATCACTGGCATCACCACGGAGCTCCGGAACACCCCAATCATCTGCTGCAGCAGGATTATTCATTATTCATTGCATTTATTCATTTTGTTCATTATTCAATGGTTCATTACATTTATTCAGAATTCAGTGGTTCATTGTATGCAGTCATTATAGACTCAATGGGATTAGATGAATCTTTAATCATTCACGGTCCTACTTGTCTCTATCCCAATTTAGACAAATTATAGGTGTAATTATTAGTTACTAAATGCACGTGTTATTTTCGATGGACATCACATTTTCATTTAATATGTGCATTTAGTCCCCAAAAATTTTCCACCCTCAATATCAAAATCCACTGGACAAATTTTCACTCACAATAAATTTTAAGTCAATATTAAGCTCACTGGCGGTTAGCCGGAACTTGGCCCGCGGCTAGCCGAAATGCAGTCGGCGGCTAGCCGGAAGGTGGCTGGCGGCTAGCCGAAATTCCAATTTCGGTTAACCGCCATTTCGCGGTTAGCTCACGGTCAGCTTTCCAGAAGCTGATATTTTCTGTCTTGATTTTCGGTCACCTTACGGTTACCTTACGGTTACCTTGCGGTTACCTCACGGCTACCTCACGGCTAGCCGAAATTCAAATTTCGGCTAACCGAAAACTGGCGGTTAGCTTTCCAGAAGCTGACATTTTCACAGAATTTGGCGGTTGGCTCCACGGTTAGCCTTACGGCTAGCCGTAATTAGCCCAGACTGTCATTTTCGAGCTTCAGAACTTCTGAAGCAAATCCTAGAAACTGAGTTCTCAACTCCAGTCTCTTCAATAGTCTATAAAAATCCAAGGAAACACCCTCTTGGACTCTTGGAACAACCATTAAGCATTCACATTCAATCTAATCTCCATTTCATGAGAAAGAAAAAGGGTTTTGAGAACCCATCTCTAATGACTCAAGAGAACTTGAAAAATTAGCATGTTTGATCATAAATGAACATTTATACTTGCCTCTTAGAGTCTTTCTAACAAGAGCTTCTTCACTTGTAGTTCCAAGAAGAAAATCCTTGAGTTCCCCTCCAAGCTCCAAACACTCCAATGGAAGAATCAGTTGAGGAAGAAGGTGAGGAAGAGGAAACCTCCTTCCAACCACTTGACAGCCTTCAATCTCCACTCTAGATGGGAAGGAATGGGAGGAGAATGAAGAAAAAGGAAGAAAGAATGGTGTCTAGGGTTTTTGCCTGAGATGGGGTCGGTGGAAATGGACTCAAAGGAAGTCCATTCCCCTTATATGAGTCATTTTTGCAACTAAAGCCCACTTATCAAGGCTATTTACGTTTTGAGTCAAATTAAGGGTCACTTGACCGGATTCTCGTCAAACGACTTCGAGCTTATTACGAAAGTTGACGTACTCGTCGAGATACGCGTGTTGGTATCAAGAGTTTCCGTATTCGACAAAATACGTATAAATACGTATTTACGAAAAAGGTCTTGTTTTCTTAGTCTAGACTTAAAACTCACTCTATTCACTTAATCTCTTCATTACCACTTCATTAAGTCCCTTTGGGACTAATTTCATTGAGTTGGGTCATTAACCATCATTAGTCTAATTAGACTTGATTAATTAGCATTAATTGTAATTAATTAGAGTTAATCTTGATTAACTCGGGGCGGGGTCTTACACCACAAGTGAAGGGTTGTATGATATGATAACTTCGTTATTGTGAAGAATCCAGGGTATATTACAAATGTCAAAAACAGAGGACTGTATTTGTAAGTTTTCCAATAAGAAACAATATATCAAAGAACTAAGTTGGTTCCCATATAGCTACCAATAATAATATCTTTGGATTTTGGAAATTGAACCAAGATGCACTAAACCCAAGACATCCTTTGTTAAATTACAGAAGTTACAATTTATGAAGAATGACAATGTACGAGAAATACATGATCAAGACAAGCATCAGTCCAAAAGCGCATTAGCAACTTTTTTAGCTGATCCAGAAATCTGGAGTTCTTAAAACAATTAGTGAATTTAAGATCAACCAAAACAGAAAATTTCCTTTACTCTTACATAGAAGGGGAACAAGGGAAAGGATCGGTGGTGCTAAATTGCTCTTTCCACCATTAATAGGAGGAACTATTGTGAATATATAATATTAGAGTGACTATTGCATGCCATGATTTTGTAATAACTTGAAAGGACAGGTAAAAGTTCAGTAGTATGGAAGTCTTTAAGCATTGCATAGGCTCCACTGTGAGATAGGGAAAGTTTAATATGGTTTATCCACCACTCATCAAAGTCCTACACATTTTAAAATCCAAAATCAACCTACCAGAATCACAGAAGAACTCTTGTTGGAAAACCTCCAGATCCTCAGTTCTTTTTTATCTGGGAGGCTAGTTTTTCTTTCATCTGATTCTCAAAGTAAAATTAGTTAGTTTCCACAAAGTGAATTGTAAAGAGGCACGGGTATGACTGATAGAAGCATGCTAACGCAGTTTAAGTGGACCTGCTCTTGAATGTTGTTACACCCCAACCCAAATTAATGGTGATTAAGGCTAATTATGTGAGATTAATGCTAGTTAAGCATGGGCAATTGGGTTAATGAAGGTTAATGAGAAAAGAGAGACAAATTAGCCTTGGAAGATGCATTAGGCATAATGGAATGAAATTGAGTTGGCTAAGATGAGTTTAGATGCAAACAAGGTAGGCTAAAGACTTTTTCGTAAATACGAGTTTTCAGTTATTTCGTCAAATACGGAAATTATTGATACCAACGTGTGTATCTCGAATAGTACGTTAACTTTCATAATAGACACAATTCCGTTTGACCTCAAAAGGACCAAATGATGCTTCATTTGACTTAAAATGTAATAAGACTTAATAAGAGGGGGTTTGGTGTGAGAGAGCGCCATATATTAGAATGGGATGAGTGAATGGACTCATTTTCACCTCAAGCCAAACCCTAGACTCATCTTCTTCCTTTTTCTTCCATTCTTCTTCATCAAGAGTGAGATTAGGAGTGATTTACGTGGTTTTGAAGAGTGTAGTTTCATCTTTATCTTCTTCCTCAAGTCATTTTTCCCCTATCCTTGAAGAGTAGAGCTTGAGAAAGATCTCAAAATCCTTTCCTTTGAACCACAAGTAAGTAGTTAAGTGCTTTTATAGAACTTTCAAGTTCCATTGGTTGGTTAGTGAAGATTTCTAGTATAAATGGCTCATAGGAGTACATTTGAATGTTTTCATGGATTTAGGGTTTGAAGTTTGGGAGTTTTCATCTCAAAAGCAAGCTAATGAAGAAGGCTTTGAGTTCATTGACTTCAAGAGGCAAGTATAAACATTTACTTGTTTGTTAGTATTAATCATTGTAGAAGTTCATAGAGTTTCCATTACTTTTATGCCTCTTCTATTTATGGATTTAATGAGATGGTTAATGGATGATTAGAATTAGTGTTTTGTGGATGAATGTTGTATGAGGAGGGAACAGAAGGTTCCAGTGTTATTGCAGGTTGTGGAATGTGACGGGGGAAGAAGAGTAAAATAAGAGAAAGAGCATTAGAATTTCAAACTGGAATTCTGATGGGTTTACTCGAGCGAACAGTAAGTTCGCTCGAGGGAACTTCGTTCTATTTGGGTCTGCTCGAGCGAACCCCTTTCTTTTGGTCCGCTCGAGCGAACTTGAAGCCCGCTCGAGTGAACCTAATACTGGCCAACGCATTAATTGTGAGTGAAAATTTTGGCCAATCCAATGGATTTTGGATTTTTGCATAGACTTGGAATACTCCTTGTGAGTATAAATGCTCCCTAAATTAGTTTTAAGACTAATTATGGAGTGAAGTGAAACTGTTAAGAATTAAGGATAATGAATGAAGAATTTCATAGTTAATTAATTGTAGACTAAACTTCCATAGATGTTAATTACGGGGACTATAATGCACACATTAATTATATAAATGTAATGCTCATCGAAAATAATACGTGCATTTGGTAACCGTTGGTTACACCTAAATAGTTGTTTAGATTTGAGATAGAATTGAGTAGAACCATAAGTGATTAGTAATTCCCTCATTGTGTAGTTATGTTCCAATCTAATGAGATTAGTATTACTATTATTCCCTTCTTTATTATGAAGGGAATTATAGAGTTGAATTGAATCCAAAAATGGATTGCTTATTGGAAAGTATTGACCCTTGAGTCTGGTACTACCTAGCTATTGTATTAGAACTCTAAATGAGTTCAATGAATTGATAAATGAAACAAATGAATATTCCTACTGCAGTAGATGAATTTGGGGGCGTTGCGAGGCTCCATGGTGATGCCAGTTGTCTCTGGCCTGGACACTGGTAAGTCCCACAATTCCGATCATATCTATGGGTACTGATTGATGCCTTCCATTTGGAAGATGAATCCTTCCTTTGATTGAAGATGGTAAATGAAAGGAAATAAAATGGAATGAAATGAAATGAAATGATTGTTGTGGTAGTGACCATCTTGTACATATCCATTAATTGACTTTTGATGTTTACCTATCGTCATTGTAGAAATCACCTAGATTTGTTTAGAATTGGAATTGTTACTAAATAGATTGAATGAACTCAGTATACATATTAACATGTGCTATTACAAGATTTGTTTATATATTGTTGAACTGTCGTGTTCACTAGTGTTATTGATGGTATTACAGGCCCAATTGCCCTTGCTTGTCCAGCAGCGACCCCAGCGGCAGCGGAGAGGGCCGCTCTGGTTCCTCCAGGAAGACTAAACCAGTGGAATGGACGGAATGCCATTTGATATGGATATCAAGTGCGAGAAAGGATTATAACATTTTGAGAAACGTTTTGAGAAGTTATTTTGTACTGTCATTAATTGTCATATGCATTGTGTTTTGGATAGCAGTGTTTGATAAGCAAATGATGGTAATTATACATATATTAAGAACTTTACTTTGTATACATGTAAATCATACATTGATATTGTCAATTATAATTGTTCCACAAATTTGTGTATTAATCGGAAAATTGAGAATGACATCCCTCGTGGATTCCGTTTTAACTTCGGTTAATTCGGAGTTTACGGGAGTAAGTATAGGCTCATGGTCTGGAATTTTCGGACCTCCGGCCCCGGTCGTGACAAATGCTTAGACCATGAGCTAGCCTTTGCAATAGTATTGTATAGTCTTCATACCATGTTGAGGTGAAACATCGATCCCTGCCAACAAAATATGAAATTAACAAAGGGCTTGATAAGTGCAGAATTTCAAAAAATAAAAATAAAAATACCAATTAGCCTGACAACCATGTCTGCTTCAGTGTTTGATTTCTATAATTACGATATAATAAGGACTTCATCACCATCTGTACACATGCATAGCAGCTAATTTTAAGAAGTATCTTTTATCTTGGTCACTACATCTAGCAGTGCGAGATACCAGAACACATGAACTGAAAGAATAACGGGAAAAAAAAAAAGGATGCCAACATCAAGTTTACCAAAGATAAAGCTTACAGAAGGCACAGTGGAAAATAACCCCACCTCTATAAATTATAAACACATACAGCATTGGCAAGCTCAAAACTGAGAGAGAACTCAGAATTCATCAAAAGATAAGCAAAGCCCCATAGTATGAGATACCAACTACTAGGGCTTAGTATGAGTTTCGAACTTATGACCGCTAGCTCTGATATCATGTTAATAATCAGTAACACTAAAAGCTATAGTTGCTGGTGAGCAACACAACAATTTATATCAGCAGAAACAAACGTAAGAAAGATCACCTAGGAAAGCGCATCACTCGGTGCTTAACTGACTCAAGCAAGCATCATTAAACATAGCCATGAAAGGGATTATTTTGTCACAAAGTGATACAGCCTATGCAGAATAGCAACAAGTTGACAATGTTCCATACATGGACATACCAGATCAAAGGAGGATACAGAGAGAACCGAAAGAAGTCAAGGACTTGGGACTTCAATGCACAGATGAAACGGATGAAGAATGGATCAAAGACCGCTATGTTGTGGCACTAGGTAGGTAGTTATCATGGCCAAGGGTCTTGTGAGGAGTTCGGATTTTTTCAAAGGGAGAAAAAATCAATTGGTCCAGAAACATTGAAAAACTAGTTAAGAAGCTTAAATTCATTGATGAGTGATTACAATATTTGGTATTGTCGAAGAACATTCAATTAGAAAAAAAATTCATAAAATAGATATTGCTAGCAGCTCGGACAGAAAGTAAGGCAGAACTAATGCAGCACCCAGGTTCAAATCATGGGTGGGGGCCACATTTGGAAAATCCAAACCGCTTCACCGTCCAAAGGCCCATTGTGTACTCTACATCTGAATATTCAAAATCTATTTCAGTGGGCCTACTGATGGATTGGCCACCGGATTTCACACAAAGAGGCTCCTTCCATTTTTGCCCTTTAAAAAGAGGAAAGTAAAGAAAGTTAAATCACAGATTCCAATTTTAGTTGATCCAACGGTGGCCATCTCACTAATTTGAATAATAATCTAACATTTGATCACCATAATGGTACTTGGACTAACAAGAGGTTTTGATTTTTCAAATGTGGCCCCCACCCATGATTTTAACCTGGGCACTGCATCATACTACCATGCCTGCATGGTAGTTCTGGGGCGTTGCATGGTAGTTCTGCCCCAGAAAGTATATAGACCACTCAACAATTTACAACTATGTTAGCAAGATAAGACCATACATAATAAAATAGTCAAGACAACTTCTACCTAGTGATCCTTACCCTAATCAAGAAATGTATCACCAATGAATGAAAAAGACAGCTGCTCTCATGCTTTAAAGTTTGTTCATGTGTTTCTAAAGGTGAGGTGCTATTATTGAGAATGATACACAGGTAATAAATACTGGTGTGGATGGTCCAATTTCTGTCAAAAACCAATCTCTGCTCTCCCCTCATGGCCAGGTTAATAACCCACATACTTGAACTTGTACCCGTTTGCTAAGGGGTGATTTATAAAGCTATCGAGGGAGATGCTTATGCTAATCTAAGTCAAGCAACAATCACTGCATTTGTAAATCACGTCTCTTTAAAAGTATGAATTGGTGTACGGCACATCTGTTGCCCACACCCCACATACACAGGTTTGCATGTAGTGGTTTTTTTTTAAACCACTTTTTACCCACGCTTTTCAATGGGCCTTATTTAACCAGACTAGCTTGTTTAGATAGAATTGGAACCTATGTAATCAGATGGCCCTGTATGCGTGGATTGATTTGGATATATGAAACCCTATTGTCAAATTGGCTTGTTATTCGCATGAAAACAAGCCGCGTGAATTTATTGTTAAATGGGCTTATTTGTTTACATGGAATCAGAATACATAAGAAGCATTTGATTGTCGGGCTATTCTTGTAATATCCCGGCAAGTGGGCATTTTTGTCCATAAATTAAAATGCATTGAATGTATGACAGCACTTTGAGATTGATATTTAATATTTTTTAAATTTTGTTGCCAATTAAAAGTCTAAAAGTAATTCACATGTAAAAATCCCTCGAAAATACAAGCACTTGATGTAGATATAAATGTTTGAAACATGCAGTTTAGGAAAACCATATATATATATATTAACTTTAGATATTTTCATATAGTTCATTTTCAAGTTTTTAACTAAATAATTTTTAAAATAATTAGGTTGGGTCAATAGGTGGGTTTTACGATTCGGACACTTTCCCATATTTGATTAAACGAGTCTAGTCTCCTATCCTGCACTGGATGCGAGTCAAACCCACCGACCCGTATTGACCCATTTTTTGTGGGTTAGAAAAACTTGAGTATTTTTTTTTTTTTTAATATTAATATAATGCGGGTCGAATTTAGCAGGTCAAGATCAAATACGGGTCGAATTTAGCCTGCACTGTACATATCCCATTTTTCTTTCAAGTCGGGTCGGGTGGTCAGTCAACCATCCCACGAAGTCAAAATAAAAAGAAGGAAGATGCAATCGCAGCGCATATCTCGCGAGCGAGTTGATTTAAAAGAGAGAGAGAGATTGATCCTCCGCGTTACGGACTACGGCACTTTGCGTGGTTTTTACGCGCACCGACAAATTTGACTTGACTTCTCTCTCCATCTCCACCGTTGGTTGATCATTAGAATCAATTTATTTAGATGTCGGTATCACTATCAGTATCGGTATCACAAAATGAAAGAAAAGAAAAAAGAAAGAAAGAGAAAGTCCCGCATCATCCATGTCGATGTAAGTGGAAACCCCTTTATTCCGTGGACCCCCTGCACAAATGGACCATCCATCCAAAATCCAATGGCTGATCATCTAGCAATCACAAACTATCGGATTATAGATGCAGATCAGATATCCTGTTTGATTTAGAACTGCACAGAGATGAGAACCCTTTGATTCACTTGATTTCTTTTCTGTTTTATAACATCAATGGGAGCATCACGATCAGCCTCCACTCACACGTGATTGAGTAGTCGTAGACAACACAAAGAGGACGATGGCAATTCCGGCGAACAGGATACTATCCAAATTGATTTTTTATGTGATGGAGCCGTGGATAAGGACTCCACTAAATTGGATATAGGTGGTATTCTAGTTCAATTTTCGAGACTGAAGCAAAGCAATTCTTCTCTTGTGGCTGAAAACTTGTAGGGCTTGTTTGGATGTATGGTGAATTATAGAACCGGTGACGTGAATTATCAAATCAAGAGATAATAAAATATAAAGTGTTATGATGGTGTTTTATTTTTAGTTGTTTGGTATAAAATCATTTTGTCTTTTAGTGAAGAAAGGATGTTGCTTTTTTTACTTTTTTTTTTAAAAAAATTTGGAGGAAATTTTGAGATTGTGTGTTTTTGATATGACCCTTTGTCATTTCTTGTCTGGATTTACTTTACTTTACTTTAACTAGTTAATTGCCAAACATGCCTAGGAAATGAGGCTATGGACTTTGCTATATAAGACGGATGGAGGAAAATTTGCTTCCTTAAAAGTGATTCGTTGTTGTCCATAGATGCCATTAACTCAAAATCAAATGATCCATCTTAAGAGATTTATACTCCAGTGCAAAAGACAAGAGAAAAGGTAAAAGTTTTTACCATGGTGAAATACAAGGCAATCTGAAGAATTAACAAAGCCAAAGCTCCTGCTCTTGCAAAAATAAGTTTTAAGTTCAAATTGTGATTTTCTATTTATTACGGATGAAGTAGTATCTAATCATCTTTCTTGAATAAATCAAATATATTTAGAAAAAAACAAAAAGACAAAACAAACAAACAAGGGGACAATTGAGGATATTACTAGAAACTCTTTAGATTAAATTAAATAAATCGATATATATATATATATTAATATAGGGGGATATTCATGTGCATATATCCTTCACCATAGGGTGAGAGACAGTTACATGACTTTTCCTATTTATATATAAACATGACTTTTCCTCTTTACACATAAAAATTCTTTTTTATGCATATGACTATATAGGGCTTTTCTTCTTTTTGCACATGAATATTTCCAATTATGTAAGTGTCTTTTACCGTATGGTGAAGGATATATGCACATGAATATTTTCTATATATATATTCTCCACATATATCTATATATATGGGGATATTTCTGTGCATTCTTTCCTCACCATATGATAAAAAACAAATTTAATGGGGCCCACCTAGGGACCAATGATCATGGGACTTGTGAGGGATGGGAAGAGACACTTTGGATGAGACCATATATCAAATTTAGAGTCAATCCCATGCTTTTAACCCCTTCATCCGTGGCTTATAAATTTAATGACTTTATATTAAATGAAAAAATTTGAACCTCGATCCGATAGTCCAATTCACTTATATAGGTGAGAATTCAAAGGATCTGTGATTCCATGCATGTGGATGGTTGGTATGTGTTATGAAGTCAACCCTACCATCCCTCATCCTAATATGGTAAAAGAAGGATACGTATGAATATTTTTCCATATACATATATTTTGGAAATACAAGATGCGAGACCATATGTGGTCCAATAGTGAAAAGGAAAAACAACTCTTTGATTGGGAAACAGAGAGACGCGTGGCAGTGGATGTGACGTGGATAGAGAGATTGGAAAGAATCTGATTGCCTTATTCCGAGTCAGTCACCAGCCATAAAAAAAGTCTCAAAGTCTTCTTTTCCTTTTAATATAATACTACAAATAAATAAATAAATAGATAGAGGCCCCTAGGCACCAATTCGGGTCTCATTGGAAGCCGTAGAGAGAGAGAGAAAGAGAGGGAGCAAAAATGTCTGGAGGGATCGCGCGAGGGCGTTTAGCAGAAGAGCGCAAGGCATGGCGCAAGAACCATCCTCATGTCCGTACAAATCCGTCTGCCCCCCTATCTCTCTCTCTCTTTTGTAATATGATGAAATCCTCGCCTAGTTTTGGTTCTGGCTCTGATTGTTTGTGTTTGGATACTATTTGTAGGGTTTCGTGGCTAAGCCCGAGACAACAGCAGATGGTTCGGTAAATTTGATGGTGTGGCACTGCACAATTCCCGGCAAGCAAGGAGTAAACTTTATCTCACAAACCATACCCCCTTTTCCTTTTTTCATCTATCTATGTTTCAAGCTTTGTGTTTCTTCTTCAATTGTGATTTCTTGTCCAACTCTTAGTTTCTTACTTTTGATGCACATGGGATTTTGTTGTTCTCGTTGATGTTTGTTGATTACTTCCCATTCGATTGACTGATTCTGATTGAGTAAGATCGATCGATTGATTGTTTTATAATGTGGGGTTCATGTTTGGGTCTGATTGGTTTCTAAGATGGATGGGTGTGAGATCCGTGCAAGTTTTTGAAGTGGGTGCTTTTTTTTTTTTATTTTTTTTTATTTTTAACTCGTCTGTTTTACTCTCTATGTCCCACCTCTTCTAGGGTTTCTTTCTTTGTCTAGATGTGTCTCTCTGTGATTGATGATGTACTTGGTTTTAGTTTATAATTAATGGAACTGTTTTGTCTTTGTAAAGGGAAGAATTCTGTTGAAAGCTGGTTACTTTTAGAAATATTGTTGGTTACAGCATACCCTGCTCTAAAAAGTGGATGAGTAGTTTTGCCTATAATGTGGGTTTTCTACTTTTGGCTGTATCAAAATGAATCCAAGCATACGAGGAAAATCGTGTTAATAAAAATTGCGGAGATAATAGTGTTAAAAAAATGCCATGGCAATCACCCAAATATGAAAAAGTGGAATGAATTGCTCTTTCAAACAGGTTGTGAACCAAGATTTCTTATTACTTTTATGTTGATTTCATTCTGTTCTCTTAAAGCTTTGCTCATTCAGAAAAAGTATATTCCCATAATTCTTCATGAAAAAAAAAAAAAAGAAGAAAAAACCTGATTGGAAGGGACCAAAAAAGCTTGTTCAAGGATATTGTTCTCAGTTTTCCTATGCTACATTTGATTTGGATCATTGATCGGGCGCCTTTTAGAAGAATTTATCAATCTCCTTATGCAGGTGGATGTGGAATTTAACCCACAAGTTTCCATTTATTATGCTTTCTTTCCAAAGATATTTATTATGTAATTCAAATTTATATTATCCACTTGGGTGGTTTGAGATACCTAATTTGAGATACCTAAGATTCGCCTTCTAGGAATTCATCGTTGTTTTGGCCGCTTAGAACTCATAGTATTCTTCATTCTCGAGCTCTAATCACGTGCTAAAAGTACATTTTATTGTTGGAAAAGAAGTGCTAAAAGACTCAAGTATCTTTTTGCTTATGTCAGCATGGTACTTGAAAATGTTGAATGCAAGATTATATTATTCGGTAACTTGCTAACATGTTATTGAATATTTTTTTTTTCTTGTTTTTGTGTTTAGGATATGTTGTTTGCTAGTGAATTTTTTGCTAGTGTTCCCAATGAATGGATTCTAATTTCTAACTATCCAACTTCTTTCTCCTTGATGACGGGGGAATTGCAGGGGATATTGCAATTGTGTGGGTTTATTTATTGATTTATTTATTTATTTTTAATTTAAAAAACCAGTAAACTGGTCCTCATGTTCTACTTAGACTTGGTCCTCTCCCATAATGGAGTATGCCATATCATCATAGTATATACCTAGTAGTTCTGTTAGGGCTATGATCGGGGTCAGTTTCAGGTTGGGGTCTGACTATACTTGAATATAGCCATACATTTAGTTACGTTTGGGTCCAGGTAAGGGTTGGAATAAGGTTGAGTTGACAAATCAGCTAGTACTTGTTGACCCGACCAAAGGTCCAATTATTCCGTTTATTTATTAGCTTTGGAAATGTAAACTAAAACCATGTGGGGTCAACCGTTTATTTCTGACTGTTGGAAGGTACTTAGTGCTGCAACTACGGTTGAAGGTTTTAGTCAGGTTAGCAGTTAAAAAAAAAAAAAAAAACGAAAATTCAGTTTTTTTCCTCTCATTGGATGGAATCTTAAAGTAATTGCTAAGCTTTGCTTCGAGGTACCTACAATTGGAATTAGATGTAGCAGGGCTGGTGTAAAAGGATCTTACCTAATCGTAGGCACCTTGAAGCCAAGTAGCACAATTACATTCTAGGGTTCTATCCCAAAAGAGAGGAGGGAAAAACTGAATATTATTGGGATGAATATCATGAGAGGTCACCATAAAAAAAAAAAAAAAAAAACCTCATGACAGGTCCTTAATTAGGCCTCTTGGACATTTGAAGAAGAAAGTTTCCTTCTACTCATGGGTTTTCCACTTCTTTCTAAAATACACTCAATGAACTTGGATCCTAATAAAATAAAAAGAATAGAAAGATCATGGTCGTCGTCATCATCATCATCAATGCCTTGTCCCATATGTTGGGTTTGGCCACATGATTTATGTTTCTCCATTATGATCTATCATGAGCTATATCTTTGGATAGGTTGCACTTCTTTGTATCTATCCTTACTTGATGCAAGCCCTAGGGTTAGGGCTTGCGTGAATGCCGAAGCACGCATCCGAATACACCTCAAATTGTCTCCACAGACACTTCAACACGACGACTCATCTATTCGAGGGAAAACCCATGATTCTATTCAATAATCAATCCGAGATTTTCATCTCTACAATGTAATATAAATAGATAAAACAAACTTTGGGCTAAAGAAAATTTAATCTAATAATAGAAACCAACCTAATTACAATTCGAAATATGCTAACTAACAATTTAGGAAAATAAATGGAAATAAAATAAAAATATTTCTCCAACTAGGCGGGACCACTTGTGACACGTTCTGCATGATTACTGCTTTCATCCATTTCTCTTTGGCATACGGCTTTACCTTGGTGTGCCATCAACCTGCATAGTAAAGCTTTCCTTCAAAGGTGCCGTTGCAAGCCTGCTTTGGACGTACTTGATCCTCTCAAAGGAGTCTATCGTAATATATCCTTTATTTGCTACCCCTAAATGCTCCTAAAAGCACTCATTTTTTATTCTATCTTTCTTGGTTTTACCAAACGTCCATCTAGACATTCTTATCTTTGCTACATTCATTTTGTGCCAACAGTTTGGTTCATAGATCATAGCTGGTTTGTCATGTGGATTTTTTCCTTCAATTTTACCGATACATGCAACCATCCTGCTTTATCTTATGTTTTGTATCTTCCACTATTTCTCCAAGACTCAATCCTTACTAATTATCAAGCCAAGTTATTCGAAATACAATATTAATTTTAAGATGAATTGAGATTCCTTGGAAAAACCCTTTATCAAATTTTAATCAATGACTTACACGTTGCCATTGTATTACTCTGCCACTGAGTTAAAAGTGCCCATTTCATAAAAAAATGAATTGATATTATAGAGCCTGCTACGTATACCTATGTACTATATGTACATATATATAGATGTATAGGGGCTCATTTTGGAAAGAAGTTTTGAGTTATGCAGGAAGTCTTATTTATATTTGAGAAATATCAATGCAATGATTTTCTCGGGGCCGTTCCTAGTTCCCCCATTTTAATTTAACTGAAGTTTCTTCACAATATATATATTCTCCAAACTCTTTAGTCTTTAGATTCTATTTGGCATTTTCTGTTGGTAATTCTTCCATGTCCCATCCCATGGAATAATGCAGGTGGACGGATGTGGAACCATAATAAGAAGCATTGTTTATCAACCAAAACCATATTTTTATACATATAGAAGTTAGTTCTTCTAGTAACAAGTTTAATAGGTATGTATTCATCATCAGACATATCAGAGCATTTCAGAATACAGTAAAAAATTTCTCTTTTTAGGGCCAATATTTTGAAATTTGAATTGATGCATTAGATACTTTTGTATCGTATCTTGTTAATTATCCTTTTTTTATCGTTCTTTCTGTTTTGATCCTATCTTTTGCTTTGATGACCAAACGCCTAGTTCTCTCATAAATGTCCAATTTCTCTCTATTTTCCACCTATTTTGGATTTCTTCATTAATATTTTTCATGAAATATCCCCTCTATTATTATTATTATTATTATTTGAAATGTTTCACTAGCGACCCTCATTTTAGGAATGATTGAGGGGAGTTCTTTCACCTTGAAATACAAATAATATGTATTTTCTCAAATGATTCTTTTGGGCATTCTCTGAAAGAACACATGAGGTGGAATTGGTTTGAATTTGAACGAGATATCTGGGAAGAATATTTGATTACTTCTTCAGTTGAAGTGGACCCTCATTCTCTTTCTATGTTCTTTTTGGATCAGAGGACTAAATGGTAAAAAAAGAAAGAAAGAAAGAAGATGAAGAAGAAGAGATCCACATAGTAACATTCTTCAAAGAAATATTGGATCAGATAAACTTGAGTGAATGGAGTGGATTCATTAACAATTCACAGATGGAGTGGATGGAGTGGGTTCATTTACTCTAGGTCGCCTTGCAATGGCACCTTTTCACCTATAGGAGTCCCAAATGTAAACAGGGTGAGATTTTCGATCCAAGCTATTTACCTAGCAAGACTCTCCTGAATTAAAGGCATAGATCGAAATTCCTGCATGGTAGGGCTTGAGTCTTTATTCAGACCCTTATTTCAAATTCAGGTATGAATATGGTTATCTCGATCTCAATTGGGGTACCTTTTCCCTTTTGTAATTGGGGGTTTGGGTGGCCAACACACTCATCATGGTTGAATGGTGTTGGCACCTTGGTATCACACAAATGCCTAGGGATCGATCCCTGGGCCTCTAAGTTGGAAGTATCCCTCCTAGCCAGTAGGCCAACCTAGCATAAAAAAGTTTAGGGGTTTGGGTGCATCTTTTATATATTTCTTTTTCTCTTTTCTCAAGTGAATGATAGGTATTGCCTAGGCCATGATATATCTCGCCCGATACTCAAGGTTTGGATTGGGTGTGAGATGGTTTCATGAGGCCTGAATCCTGATCAAGCTGCATACCATGCGTGCCTCGGTATGTGAGGCCCCACCAGAGGTTAGGAAGGGGTGGATGCAAAGATCTTGATGGGCCTTATATCTTTATAAGACTTCTGGCCCTTCAAATTATCCTAACTCCTTGATCCATGGTCCACAAATTTAATAATTTTAGGTTTAAAAAATATTCAGTCGTTCCAATAATCCAGCCCATTATGCAAATCCAGGGATTGGTGACTGTAGGATGAATATGTGTGGTCCACTTGGATAGGAAATCCTGATTTGGATGCTCAAGTGGAAATTGGAGGATTGAAAAAACTTGCAGATCCAGACTCTTCTAATTCTGTGATCGTGAGCGAGGCCGTCCCAGCAATTTGTGCCATTGATCTTTATCCAGAGCTGTATTTGCACACGCCAATTTTATGGTCCATCAGTGTACAATAGACATCATCAGATGGATGCGATGAAGTTTTTGATGATTGTGAACCTAAAATGTTGCAAGTGTTATGCACTTATACTAAGCACCATTGTGTAAATCTAGACCCTTAATTTTCCTGTCTCGATCTAGTTGATCGTTGCCCCAGTATGACCAGGGTGGTTCAATCCATAGTACAGATCTGTGGCATTAGAAGTTCTGTTGAAGTTCAAACCTGCAGTTTTCTGCTGCAGAGCAAAACAAATACAATGACAACAGTGAGAGTATTTATTTGTAGGAGCTTCTAAGTTACCTTATTTAGAATCACTGCTCCAGCTCTTTGTAAATCAAGGGCAGGATAATCTTGGTTTATTTGTTAATCAATGAAATTGGCCTCCAATGATTTATTACTAGTGGGCAAAATTCAGTATGTGGGAAAGTGGGCTGACTAGACCCACTGTTGTATAAACCAAAGCTAAACACACATGGTATATTCTGTCACAGCTTTGATGCATTGCAATGCCATTCAAAGATATTGTCACTGATTGTGTATCAAAAAGAGAGAAAAGGGCCCCCCTATCTTCACATTGTAGTGAAGATTTCCATAGCTCCTGTGAAGAGGAAGTGAGGTTGGCTAGTAGGTGTTTGATCCAGGGAATAATATTGTGCATTTATTACACCTGAAATCTCTGATTTATGAAGTTTAACCCACATCTTACTTGGGCATTCAATCCCATTACAGCTTTCATTGTATGAGATTGGGAATATCTCATCATAATAGTTGACCGCATTCACAGCAATTGAAATCCAAGTACTCTCTCTCTCTCTCTCTCTCTCTCTCTCTCTCTCTCTCGTAATTGCCAACAACACACATCATCAGTTCATATCGATAAAAATAAAATAAAATATTCATACATTAAATAAATGGAAACCCTTGCTAACTAGTATTTGATTGATTTTTATTTTTAACATTCCTGATCTATTGCTCAAGAATCTGGGAAGCTGATATTGCTGTTATTATGTAGTCTGAACTTGGGGTGTAGCAAAATGCACGTTAGGGGGATGAAGAGAAATGAAGGTATGGTGGTCGTGTACTTGTATGGCTTTATAGTTGTCTTCACCTGAGGCATGCATGTCATGCATGATTCTTGAAAGATGTAGTTGACTGATGTTGATTCTTGCAAGAGTTCGGTAACTGATGTTTAATTTAGTTTTTAATATTGAAGATCCATATGCCGTCATACAAAGCAGAAATAACTCTAAAGTGGTCACAGTGGATGCGTTTTGGATTACTCCCGGTAGAGCATGAGTTGGACAAGGAATAAGGAAATCTTATTTACATACAGATTGTATGGTATATCAAGATCTATTGTTACTTTGGTTTGTTTTGAAAAAAAAAGAGTTAATGGTTCTGATTATAAGTTAGAATCAGTATAACGGAATGGACGTGCATGGATATCAGATTAGGACGAGTGTTTTGCTTCTAGAAGATTGTAAAGAAGAGAATTTTGATATTGTTTATTTGTATGAAGGCAGATGCATTCAAAATTTTCTTGGTGTGATCCCTGTAACCTTAAGGTAGGCTTAATCCCTACTCATGTTTATAATCTGTTACACATTCTCTCTTCATTCATGCTTCTATTTTAAAGTGGTTCAAGAGCTATGTTATCTTTAGTTTAGGTTAGCTAGCATGGGATTAATTATGGAGACATATTCTGGTATAATGATTGAGTGGTCTTTGCTATTAATTTTTAATGAAAAAGGAATTATCACATGAATTTCAATAACTTTAGCTAAAGTGATTGATGAAGTGAATTAAAGATATGGGAGTTTCAAATAGCGAGTGTTGTGTAGTAACTGTGACCACCATTATATTTTCCTGATATGGTGCTGGCTATTTGTGATAAGCAATGATGAAGAATTTGGGGCTCAAATTCAAATACGGCCACAGTTACTGGGTAGAAGCTAGGTTTATATAGTATAGCAGAGTTGATGTTCAATTCAGACCTTAGATTGAGGATCTTGGATGGAGTTGGTCATTAATTTCTGTCAAGCGAGTTCACAAAAGGCAATATTTGTTATCAACAATTTTGTCATTTTATTTAGCATGTTGAGTCGGTTGAAAGGAAAATCATATGTTGGGTGATGCTCTTGTAAATTGCAATGCTTGTTCTTGGAAAGGTTTGCAGCCCTGATGCTTTATATAATTTTTAAGCATCGAAGGCCATATTAAGTATGCCAGAAAAAAGTAAAAAAGATGCAAAATTGATCATGATGGACCATGGATGTGGTTTTGAATTACCTTTTAACGAGGAGTGGAATTGCATGATGACAATGCCTTATTTATGGATATTTTATAGGGTGGGGACATGATGCGTACTTGAGCTCATTTTTTTAAAAAGTTATTTTGCTCCGATGTTGGCAGTTTTAATTGAAACTCCCATTGTGGTTGTATACTAGATTAGGAGTTTTTTAAATCTCTTGTTCGTGTTGTTAGATATTTCTTTATTCATATTCTGATTGGTCATATTGTTTGCTAGAAGTTAGCAAACATGCAAAAGTGGGCATGGAAACTAAGACGAACTAATAAGATTCTTCCCCAAGTTGGTTAATTGGGTTGACCAACACATTTTGTGGATTATACGGGTTAGGTCGGGCCAATGGCTGGCCCCTATAAGTTGCAAGTGCCCCTCCTGGTTAAGATACTGAGAAATATATGTTGCTTCATTTCAAGAGAGACATAAAAATTTGTATTTATAATTGCCAGAGCTGCTGCTGCTGCTGCTGCTGTTCCAAATGTCACCAGGATATCATGTGTGAAAACAATACCCATTTCATGCCTCTTTTTGCCCATGAATGAATAATTGATTTGATTTTCTAGAAAAAAGGTAATAAATATGGATTTAACTTTTGTAGAGTACAAGAAAATCAAATCCTTTGGTATCTTTTGTTGAAGTTGCACCTCTTGTATGATTTTATGTTCGACTCAGTTTGAGCTATTATGTGATGGACTCGTATGACCTACATGCTTATTTGACAGTTTTAAACTTTCTATTCTACATGTGAATCTGAATCTCCATCTGTGTGCATTTGCTTGCACATAAGATGCATTTCTAGATGCGAGATGAATTGGTACCAATTGACCATGGCATCTTAGGTCTCGTTAGTTTCCATGTGGTGAAAAATATACCTCTGATCTAAGAAAAGTATTCCACTAGATATTTATGTGGGAACGGTAACGAGTGTGAGTTCTACCTGTAGAGGAACAAGTGATTTCCAATGACCATAGATTTGCATCAAGGGTCAACCTTGATTAATTATGGACGAGTTAACTACTCGTATTCAAGAGGAGATGCCTTGGTGAATGTTGTTTGGAGATGATATTGTGTTGGTGGATGAATCGAGAGATGACATGAATGAGAAACTTAAGAGATGGCGAGAGGCTTTATAATCCTGTAGTACAAAGGCAAAATATATAAACCCCAACTTTAGTGGGGATACACAAATAACTGAAACTACCATGAAAATTACCATAAAGAAATTAATTTCAATACCTTGGCTTGATAATTAACAAGGATGGATAGATTGAGGAACATGTCGAACATAGGATAAGAGTGGGATTATTGAAGTGGAGACTTGCTTTTGGAGTACTTTGTGGTTGGTGCATACCAACAAGATTGAATGGAAAATTTTGTAGGACAACGAGTAGACCATCTATGACCTATGGATCAAAATGTTGGCCATTCAAGAAGCAACGCATGCATAAAATGAGTGTAAAAGAGATGAGATTGTTGACGTGGATGTGTAGCAAAACAAGGAAGGATAGAATCAGAAATGAGCGTTTTTTAGTATCATTTAGGGCTAGCTTTAATTGTTGATAAAATAAGAGAAACTCGCTTGACGTGGTTTGGACATGTATAACGTAGGCCAACAATGTATTGATGAGGAGAAGTTTTTCAATGTAGGTAGATGACCCACTAAGGGGAAGGGGTAAGCCAAAGAGGGCGTGGGGGAAGTTTTAAGGTTGCATTTGAAGAAGTGCAACTTATTCGAGGATTTGGCTCAAGATAGATTGAAATAGAGAAACAAAATTCATATAGCCGACCAACATTGTTTGGACAAGGCGTTGATGATGATGATCTAAGTTAATACTCATCATCAGGTTATTTGGGCGCTAGTAGATTTTCTATAGCTAATCCCACCTTTCCTTTATCTAGAGTGTTTAATGGAACTAACCCCACCTTTGTTTGGGCTAGGGGTGTTGATGGATCAGGTCAGCCCGAGCCCGGCTTGGCCTGGGCTTGGGCCATAATTTTTAGTACTCAGGCCTGGCCCGGACTATGTATTTTAGCCCGTTAATAGATGGGCCGGGCTTGGATCCAGTGGCAGAGAGCCCAGGCCCTGCCCTGCTAAAAAAATATTTACAAGCAGACACAATATGAGAATCAAACCCATGACATCTCAATGGGAAAAGCACAACCAAACCACCTGGGCTTAGACCTTGTCCTTATTAAAGTGGCTTTTTTTTTTATAATGTAAACTTTGGCCGGGCTCGGGCTTACTCATCTTTGGGTGGGCTGGGCTCGGGTCAGCTAGTTCCAGCTTGGGCCGGGCTTGGAACTAGAGTTTTTAAGTCAGGCCGGACTCGGATATTCCTTAGTCTGGACCAGCCCGCCCCATGAACACCCCTAGTTTTGTCTCCATTCTCGAAGATTGTTGGTTTTTGTAGAATTCCAAGGTTGAGGATATCCTAGGGATGGCAACGGGGCGGGTCGGGGGCGGAATTGGGTTGCCCCGTTCCCGCCCCGCCCTGTAATTCGGGGTATGTGAAATACCCTGTCCCCGCCCCGACATGCCCCGCGGGGCCCCGCCCTGCCCTGATGCTGTTCAAACATACAAACCGATTGATTACGATCTGGGGCACATCCAAACGCACCCATTACAAATCTCTCTCTCTCTCTAGGCAAACTTATCCATCCCCTAATCCACAACTTGTGATTTATCACGCCCCTTCTAAAAAACCCTAATCAATCCAAACACGATGGAAGAATCACCCAACAACAATTCAAAAGAAAAACGAGATAAAAGCAGAGAGAGAGAGAGAGAGAGAGAGAGAGAGAGAGAGAGAGAGAGAGGACCTGCTTACAGATTCTGCAATCTCGGGTCCAATTCCGTCGCCAGGGAAGAGCATGGTTGGGATCGTACTGCTGGAAGAAGCGAAGGAGGAGAGAGGACGAGTGAGAGCTTAAAACCCTAGATGAGATGTTATCGATCGGACGGCTCCGAATCAATTGCCAAATCTTAGGAGAGAGCGATTGAGGCTGGGATAAAGAAGAGATTTTTTTTTTTTATGATGAATGATCAAAAGGGCTCGCCCAAGACCTGCTGATTGTGGCCAATCTCCTCTGTTTGAGATCGAATGACCAAAATAGGGCCGAGCAACTCATGATTTCAGATTGAAAACTATTTATTTATTTTTTTTTATGATGAATGATCAAAAGGGCATCATAGATCTCCACACTCAGCACTAAGTTTCTATCCACATGCTCTGAGCCGCTTCTAGAACCCCTCCTCCTCCACCATCACCGTAGCACCGCCCTTCGCTCCCCTCTGATTTTTTTTCTTCGGTAGAAACATCTGGTTGATGTTAGGGTTAGGGCATGCCGAAAGAACTCTGTATATGTATATAAGACTATGGGAAACATTGTGTGCGTTTGCAACTCTTTTTCGTTTTCTTCTTTTGTTGGGGAATGTCGGGGCGGGTTACAGGGCGGGGCGGGGCAATAAACAAACCCATCCCTGCCCCGCCCTGGATTCGGGGTATATTTTTTTGCCCCGTCCCCGCCCCGTCTAAGAGTCGGGGCGGGGCGGGCACTCCGGGTTGGGGTGGGGCGGGTTAAAAATGCCATCCCTAGGATATCCCACTCACAACTTGAGCAACTTGCCCATCAGACAAAAACTTGGAATATAAAGAAAATAGCACTATCCAGTTTGTGATTTTAATTAGATCATGTGGCTGTTAAAAATGCCTGCTGAGAAATTGAATTCATTTTTTTTTTTTTATCTATGAATATTTCATGTTGAGATTGAATAAATTGCAAATTTGGAGATTAAATAAACTGTAAATTTTGAAGTTGTCTCCTTCCCCTTCATTGTAAATTGAGACTTTCTGGGCTTTGGCTTCTAGCCCCTTGTTCTCTGTCGCATTATTTGATCTCTTTGGGAAATTTTCCTTGTGGGACATCTCTTGACATTTGTAACTTGTTTTTGGTTGTATGCACCTTTTGTTCTTTCTCTTTCCCTTTTTTTTTTAATTTCTTTTTCTTTTTTCTTCTTTTGGTTCGAATGTCTTTTTGGTAGTATGCACTCAATAATTTGGTTTTTACCAATGAGCAAAAGAAGATATTCTCATTTACTAATACTGTTTGCAGACTGATTGGGAGGGTGGTTATTTTCCTATCACACTTCATTTCAGTGAGGACTATCCAAGTAAACCCCCCAAGTGCAAGTTCCCTCAAGGGTTTTTCCACCCTAATGTCTATCCTTCCGGAACTGTGTGCCTATCAATTCTAAACGAGGACAACGTAAGTATATTGATGTTATGCATGAGTACTGATGCTACCTAGAACCAACTTTTGGAAGGGAAAGGCCAATTTTCAGTTTTCAATTCAATTATTTGCTTGTAGGGATGGAGACCAGCCATTACTGTGAAACAAATTCTTGTTGGCATACAAGATCTCTTGGATCAGCCAAATCCTGCAGACCCTGCTCAGACTGATGGATATCATCTCTTTATCCAGGTTCTGTTCTAGAGATCAAATACTTGCTTAATCTACTATTTTGTTACTATGAACTATTAACTTTTTTCTTATACAGTAATAAGTGATTATATTAAGGAAAGATTACAATTGATAAGAATCTAATTCTTCTTGCCGAACACCCAATACGCTTAAAACTCCACTTGAATCGAAGAAGAGAATGATTTGATTTCATTGAGATAGCAATCGAGCTTCAAGGATCCACAAGGAAGAAGCCCAAGAAATAGCATTTGTTGAATCACTTTTCACTACTAATTTGTCTTGAAAAGAAGGGGAGAACATTCAAAGAGCTTCTAAGATAACCATCATCTCCATTTCATTTGATTCTTTAATACCTACATGTTTAATGAACATGATCAAAACTTTTCCTTTGCTATTATGAAGCACTGTGCCTATGCCTACCGGACCAGTTTTCCTCTAGAGCACAATCAACATTAAACTTCAGAATGCCTTCCAAGGTGGAGACCACATGACTTCCTCATTTTAGAAAGGCAGCGATGTAAGGAATCATCCCAATCATGGATAATATTGCCCAACCTAAAGTTGTTGAACTCTCTCTTGGTGGAGCCCATGTAGTGACTCCCAAAGGCACTCCGATCAATCTCCTCAAGATCCTATTGTTTTCTCTCTTTTCAAATAGACCAAAGAATTGCAAAGGGAATGAGCTTTCAAAGACCTTCACCACAATCAAAGAAGGGGGTCATCCTTGCCTTAACCATGCCACAAAATAACCCTGAAACACTCTTAAGAGACTCCATAATGGAAGAGGAAGTGGCACCACTGTTGAAATGATTCTCACATTGCAAGAACAAGTGATAAATCGTTTCCCCATCCTTGCTGCACAAAGAACATAGCTCTGTTTAGCCTCCTATGTGATGCCCTTCCTGAGGTTTTTTTTTTTTTTTTTTTTAAATTTTATTTTTAATAATACACCTTTTCAGAAATGAGCAACTCCACTCTAAGAGCCAAACCTTACCAAAGAAGTGAAATAGGAGACCTTGCTACTGGTGAAGGAGACCTTAATAGTTAATAGTGGCGAAGCTACCAAAGTCGTCCTGTACAAGGACCTGTAGAAAACACACCAGTCTGGCACAGCTTCCAAACACAAACTTTCACCTCTTCCCTGCAAATAAACACGCTAGAAGCATATTCAACGACTCAAACTTGGGCTCCTCATACTGACACCAGACTCTTTTGAAAGAAACTTCAACAGGCACATTGCCCCCTTCACCCATGAAAGTCATAATCAGATACATTAGATAGACACAAACACAAACAAATTCGGAAATGATACCCAATCCCCCTCCACCCAATCACCAACCCCCAAATGGACTTTACTGCGTGCCCCCGCATCAAAGTCCACTCCTTGCTGATAATCACCCCCGACCCCATGTGATCTGATTCATCCTAATATTTTCGCACAAACCTGACACCCAATAGTTAGTTCTCGGAACATTCTTACTTATCCTCACTATAGTTTAAGGCGATAACCATCCTCTACAAAGCTTATTTCTCATCCCCAAATTTCCACGACTGTTTTGCCAACAATGTTCATTTTTTCAATTCTAAGCTCTGCCCCAACCCAACCCCACTTTGTATTTAGGCTTCACAACATCACACCATCTAATGAAGTGCATTTTTCTTGTCACTATAACCCTTCCAACAAAAAATTATTCCGATGTGGTTACTATGTATTACGATGCTCTATGTGGCATGGGATGAAGTGCTTTTCCATTACACACACACAAAATAAAGATAACACACGTATTTGCACAAATAATTGATATCCTTTGCAATACACATGCTAATTCATGGGAACCAATTAATTCATCGAAAAGGTGTCTCTAGAACAGATTGCAGTGTTGGCTTGCTCTTTCATATGGTTTTATTAGATGTGCAACAGCAATGGATGGCCAAGAAAATTGTAACCATTTGTCTAAACTGTTTACAGCCGGTCTCCTGATAAGTGGAACCAACTCAGTTTCTGGGGCATGCCTTCTGTGCTCGACATGATGGATGGCCTGGATCTGCACGCATGTTTTAAGTTCTTTTATCAATTTTTTCATCTGCCTTCAATGTATGACTGGTCCACCTGATAATTGAGCATCTCATCTCTTCTGGGTTTGATGTGATGGTTTGCCTGGACCTGCATGCATGTGTTTGACACACCTTGTAAGATTTTAACATTTTTTCATCTGCCTTCAGTGTATAACTGGTCCACCGACCTGATACGTGAACATCTCCTCTTATGGGCTCAATGTGATGGTTTGCCTGGACCTGTAGGCTTGTGTTTTAAACTTGTTCTATTAAATTATTGATGCGCTTTAGGATCAGTATCTCTGGGTTGTATACAACTAACCCACCTTGATTGCTCCTAGCTTCATCTGCTTGTTCATTGTTATTGCTTTTTAATGCAACTGCAATGAATTTGCAGGAGCCAGTGGAGTATAAAAGAAGGGTTCGGCAGCAGGCCAAACAATACCCACCGCTTCTGTAGTATCACCAGCTTTAAGTAAGGATTGGGTCATTTCTGCAATGTGGGCATTCTTCAACAGCTTGTATGTGCGCGCGTATGTATTCACTACAGAGTTGACTGCGAAATCATCTGCACTGTTGTGTGACCCAAAACATTTAGCACTGCAATGACATGTACTATCCTCTGACTTGTCTTCATTTGGTTGCTAAAAAACAAATGTTTCCTGTTTCTGTTACATTGTAGAATTTTATAAAGCAGGATTTGATTCTGAAAATGATATTAGACTGCTAACTGAACAACATTTGGAGTTGCAAATGCGCCCCATATCCATGCATATCACTGGGGTGGGGGGATTGATAGGTCTCTCATATCAGGTTGGCTAATGTATCCCGCATGTGAATGATCTGATGATTGCAGCTGTCTGATTGAGTGCCTCAAAGCATTAATGGTTTTTGTAAGTGCATATAAATAATATGGGACTGGGGGCCTGTTATGACTGTCCCCATGCGTCCCATCTGACAAATCCTGATGTTCATGATCCAGGTGGGTTCTACGTGAATGTTCTGTGATCCTAGGAGTTACAGATGGTTTGGAGCCAAATATTATTCTGATTTAAGCTTGATCTGGTTTCTTCTTTATTATTATCTTGTTCCTTAGACCGTTGATCACCTGGTTGCCCTGTGGACACAATATATATTCCTGCATAAACCCTTCTACTTATTGTTGATCTAGTCTGGATAAGGGTTTGATTATAATGGACATCCATTTTGTTTAGTGGCTGTTAATAGTACAGTGAATATATGGTTTATCAAGCTCCTCGGTACAAATGAAATAGCTCTGGATCTGGGTACAACATACTGACTCTGATCAGTTTGCAGCGTTGCTCAGTTGCAACGCTTTTGGTTTTTCTCAAGCTACTTAGATCCCTTCCCCCATTAAATTGATGTCAGCAGCATTTGAGAATTCAAATTCGATAATTTGATATGAAGATTGAAATTGAGACAGGCTAAACCTTTTTAAAAACGGGAGTTAAGGGTTGAATCGAGAAGTTTGAACATACAACTATGACGCAGTTGTGCTCCACTTTGAATTGATATCAGGGGCTTTATCCTTGCCTGGTTCTATTACTCCGTCATTCACATGTCCTTGTTCAACTCGTCTCATGTTGACGAAGTTAGTGTTACATAAGTAACTAACTTCTCTTGAAATGAATTTGGACCGATGAGAGTGAATGAATGATTAAAACTAGATTCAGAATCTGTTTGCATGAAATTGATTACATAGGAATTCATGGTCATATGGCCTCCAATGGAAGATTATTGAAGAGGTAAGGAGGCAATGGATATAACATAGAGACGTAAATGGAACTGTAACATCTTTTGAGATTTGAATTACATGGGTGGTAGCATGTCTGGATGCTCCTCTCCCATCTCTAGATTCATTTTACATAGCAGGTGAGAGTATTTGATGGTTATTTTTGGGTGTTCACCTTTGCCTTCTCAATTTTTAATTACTTTTCAGAAATACTACTGTTCGAATTCCTAAGAATTCAATTGCATGAAACAAACGGGCCCTCAGTAGACTATTTCCTGTGGCCCAATTCCGATTGACCATAGAAGTTCCATTTTAAGTCATGACCTTAGGCAATCTGGGCTCAATGCAGAGGTGACAGGATTTATATTAGAGGTCCGCCTGTGCTTTGTCATGGCTGGGGCTGTTCATGAGCCAGGCTAAAGCTTGAGACTAACAATCAATCTTTGCCAACTGGCACATATTAAGTTCATTTTGCTATATAATGGATTAGGCCAATAAGAAACCAACTAATCGTGTAAAGGCCGTTCATGCTTTTTAAAGGTGCTTTATAATCTGTTCAAAATCATGGTTACCGTCAAGATGAAACAGAATTGTCAAAATTGTAAGCCTTTTAGCATTACAAAAGCTTTCGATTGGTTGAGATAAGTTCGCTGCAATGACAGACTGAATCGTACGTGGAGTGACATCAATCAGCCTTCGTCAAGGCATGAGATACAAATAAAACACTGCCTGGTTGACTCTTTAACTCTATATGATCTAAGGGCTAAAAGTCCGTCCAATTCGTTTGTAGGATGGAGTAAAATGAAATAAAATTGAGTGTCAAATCCAGAGAAAATAAAAGTGAAAAGAGTTTAGAGTAGAAGCACAAAATGGATGGATGAGATACGTCTAAAAGCTCTCTCTTGAGTTTCCCCACCATTTTTTTTTTCTTTTTCAAATGGTACCACTTATGAAGAAAACTTCTGGACTAGTGCTGACAAAAAGGCTGCCGACCAACAGACCAAATCATAGAAAAGAGAACATCAAGATGCCAAGCCAAAGAAGAGAATTGGAGAGGAGCATGCTACTGCAACTCCTGTCATGGAGAGTCCATGTGCCCTCTTTACTATTAGACATATTCCAATAAGAAACTAATTTAATTTTGAACTTTCAAAATTAGGAGAAGAAAGACTCACTTGGGAAAGACTTAAAAGCAAAGCAAACTGAGTGGCCTCCCATTAATGTGGTTGGGATCAACCATGGGCCTTTCTCTGGTTGAAAATGTGGTAGATATGTTCTTTTTGGATCCTCAAAACTCAGTAGTTATGGTACAGAACAAAACTCTCAATGACAGGTAACTCAGGCTATCAACTTCCAAAAGAGTGAAAAAAAAAAGGAAAACAGTTAATCCAAAAACACATGGACCCTAATTCATGTGTAAATGAAGTTACTTGCACTGGGGCATAAGAGAATCACCAAATGAATATTTCTTTTTTATACATGAGTTCCAAGTGAACACTCAATTTCCAATGAAAATCAATAATTGCAATAATACAATGTAACATTAAACAAATCACCTAGATAACAATACAAAGATACCACTAGAGACGCCCTTTAGCAAATATAAAAAAAGGCCAACACACAATTTCCTTTTCTAAATGTACTTTAAAAAATAGAAAGGAAAAAAAAAAAAAAAAAACACAGAACAATAGAATACCACGCAGACTTGTTTTCTCCTTTAGATTGAACCCTCCTAGCCATTTGTAACAACCTTACAGCAAAACCCATCAGCAGCATCAACATCTCTTTACACTATGCTTCGGATGAGGTGTGCACCATTCAGGGCAAGACAGAAAGTGAATTTATCGAACTCCACATCAGGGAATATCAACCAAGACGGCAGAAACATCAATATCCCACCCACCCACCCACCCATGACCCACTCACTTCATGGCACCTCTGCATCAATCAAAACCAAGTCATAAGAATGTTGGTCGGATTTTTATAGTGCACAGGTAGAAATATTTGAACATAACCAACACATGTATACCGATTGTCTGTGCATTTCAAACATTGGGGAAAACGGATGGTTATCTGTACAGTGATTCAGGCAGCACATTGGTATCCACATAAGGTGTAATGATAACTTTTCTACCTTTTCTGCTCCACATAATAAGCAACGATGTTTATACCTATACATGTATGTCCATGAGGTAGAGATCAACAAGAAGAGCTTGTAAGATAATGATTTTCAGATTCCTTGAAAATCATCAAGATACTTGCATTTGCTTGTTTCCCTCCATGCAAGAGTTGTGTGCCATGAGGGGTCATAGCTGAGTATGTGACAATGGAATGCGATTGATATGGTGATATCACATCATGTCTGACAAAGGGTGTGGCCGTGGTCGAGGCCTTGCCCTCATGATTGTTTCATCACTGTGTCTGATCCATTCTGAGAGTCTCCATGGCTTCTGCCACTTCCACTTAAACTGCAAAAGCCACTGATGGTGACTTCTTTTCCATCTCCACAATTTCCCTGCCTGTCCTACAACTGCTAGCTTCTTCCCCATTGACAATTCACTAATGGCGATCATCTGCATGACAGTCAATGCTTTCCATACTCAGCTTGATAGAGAGGTGAATAGCAACAGCTAGCACAACTACATGCATATCGCATTAAGGGAATTACCTTCCGTTGCTGGTTAGTGAATACTGCTGTTCCTCTCGGGCCATTAGCAATGCCAGCTGTATATTTGAGCTGCTTTTGTGCAGGTACAGCCATTGGAGACAAAGGCCCACTACTGTCATCAGCAGAGTGTTTCATTGAACCATGTGAATTCCCCTGTCCATCAGCAGTGTGAGTAGAAACGAAACGAAAGGCTAAATGCTTTATAATTCAGTTGCAAACTAAATTGAGGTATGACATGCAGTAAATTGTACAAATAGCTCTCCTGTATTAGGGACAACACATTGACGCAGTCAGGGCCGCCTTCTCTTTTTTGGCACCCAATTAGGCTGTTTGGTTCAGAATAGAAAACGTACTACCATGATGAACTTTTCTAAGACTAATTCTTAAGTGTGTTCAATGTTCATAGGCTGGGTTGGGTCAGGCTGACATATCCAGACCTGGCCCAGTTTTAGAAAACGGCCCGTATCCAGCCCAAGCCTGACATGGCCTATGAGTACCTGGCCCACTTTAACCATGTCAGGCTTGAGCCCACCCATTTAGTCAATAGGGGCGGGCTGAGCTTTCTATCAATTGTTTTAGTAAATAAGTCACTAAACTATGAGCAATACTTATTCAGGCTGTGTTTTGAAATGGTTACCAATTCATCACTCATAAATTAAATCCTAGGCATCTTCACCTTAGACCCTTCACTCACCTATTTAACTCGCTTGATATAACCCTCTTTAGCATAGATTTATGGAGTTCCATGCGAAGTGGCAAACTGGTCCTCCATGTCCATTTGAAGGGGGTCCATAGTTTTAGTTTCTCTTTTGTTTGTCGCTTCCCCATTCATGTACACTTCCCAACTCCATAATAAATCATTAATATTGACATTTGGAGACCCACTTTTCTATTCACATCTTACATGTGCCAAGGCCTTTGACAAATGTTCATGGGGTATCAGTGCTTGTGATTGGGTGCATTAGTTTCCATTGGACAGCTGATCATGTACTATTTATATTTTATTGAATACAATCCATTATCATTAAATAACAATAAAAACTTAAATAAGACTTAAATTACAACATAGGGAACAGAAAGGATTAGAGGAGACAATATAGACATTCCCATGTTTGGGAAGTTCATCACGGAAGAGGAGCAGAAAAGCACCGCCCAAAGGCCGCACAAAGCAAATAACACCCAGCACTCACCTATTAATAAATCTAAACTCATGGACTTTGTCCACAGAATTTCATGCCTAAAATCTCCGATCACAATGAAGAAGACACTGTTGGGCAAGAAAAGATATTTTCAACCCAGTCAAAAGAGCATGGATCACCCTCTTGTTCAACTTACTGTTTGATTGGACTGAGAATTTTACCACAGATGGTGTCTCCCATGAATCATGGACAGATCTAGAGTAATGTTGGAGACAATTTGGCATGCTTATTGTAGTCATGGCCTCTTCTGAGGGATGTTCAGATAAGTGACTGGTTTGAATCTATTTTCCAGTTGAGAGTTTCAGTATTATATAGTAGAAATGCAGTTTACTTTCGTCTTCAACGTAAATCTATTGAATGACAAGAGCATATCCGTAGCAAAAGAGATAATCTCACCGAAGCCGAAGTGGCCAAGGCAATGGCAACAGCTTGCTCTCTCAGTTTCTGCTGCTTCTCGATTTCTTTTCTTCGTGCTTCACTTTGTCGCAGGAGACCGACAAGCTCATTCAATTGTTCTTTATGCTCCTTGATCTCGATTTCCTTATCCCGTAGCTGGCACCTGCCAAGAAACAAAACCCAGTTTAATGCATGTTTCAAAAAATTGTACCATCCACCATAAACGGATAGAACAAAGATAAGCAAGTTATTTGCTATGACAAAAGTGTCATTCAGGCTCTGATGATGATAAGAAACTGTCTTAAGCTTTATTTTTTTCTTCATTAAAGGATTCACCAATTGTAGTTCTGGGGCCCATCAAGGTTAAAATGTTTACATATTGCCAGATTGTACTTTTTTTAATCAAGCAACCCACAACTAACGTAACTAAAAACTAGAACTGAACTTTCAGAATATTAGGCAAAAATCCAGCAACAAAAATGTTTTAAATGACTGTAAATATTAATAGCTCAGGTCAGAAGATAGACCTTGCATCTGCAGCAACATTAAACATGTACTGTAGCAAGCTCTTTGCATCAGCCATTGAGCGCAACTGACTCCACCTCCCGCGCCCCGTAAATGCACGATCTCGCTCCTCTGCCTCTGAAAGTTGTGATGCCATTGCCACGAGTGCATTTGAAGACATGCTTAGCATGTTTTCTAGTGATGCAATCCTTGCCATTTTGGCATTCGGTGACATGGAAGACACTCTGAAAAGAAGGGAAAAAAAAGTTGAGAAACAGTGGAAACTTCCAAATAAAGTGGAATTGTCCATTAATGTAACACATTCTCTTTCTACAACTGCATTCTGTAAACAGAAAAGACATCTGAAATTGCTGAAATAGAACATTATACACGACGGTATGGTACCTAGAGAATCCATTCTTTCCTCCTGGGGATATAAGCCCCATAGGAGCTGATTCATCCCCTTGCATCAACATAGCTAGCTCTTCTGCCAATGCAGCCCGTCTGAAGAGAAGTTAATTATATCAATAACCACAAGAGTTACAATGATCCAAAACAAAAAAGTACTCAAACATTCTTGATTCAAAATACATACACTTGGCTTTGTTTCTCATATTCTGAACGAACTTCATGCACATTTACCATGACTTCCAGTTCATGATCAAGCCATTTTTGTAAGGACTTTTCATTGCTCTGAATTTTCAGTTTCAAGTTAGAAACTCTTGGTTAGTTGATTGACATAAAAATGTTAAGTAGATGAATGTAGTCTATGATTCTTAAGAGGGAAAGTCAGTAGGTTAATTAAAGATCAAATACCTGGACACCTGAAGCATGTCCGTTTGCGGTGACTGGAAAAGAAAGCATGTATTTAGAAACATATGTAGTTAGAAAACATCCTGCAACAAGACAAGAAGTGGTTCCATGAAAAGCGAAAAGGTAACCTGTGTTATCACGGGCTGAAGACTTGCGAGCTTCTAGCAATTCCTTCAACCTCTTTGTGGCCATGGCAGCCTCTTCAGTCTTTCTCTGAAGGACCTACAGTAGAGAGGCTTCTCACTTTATTACTCTACCATTTATTATTTAAAACCAATCACTAGTTCTTTGTGAGTGAAAAAAAATACAGAACTTTTGAAAGTAAGATTCAAAAAAAAGGGCAAAGATCCCAAAAGAAAACATTGAGGGTATACAACAACAAAACTTCCCCATTATAAAGATTTAACCTAGAAACCCTAATGTATCTCCTACCACATTCGCTTCTCTACTCATGTAGGCAAGTGCCAGGTTTGGCTCAAGGGAGCATAAATTTCATCCAACCCGCACAACTTCTCATGCACTAGAAGGTAAGCAGATACAGTAAATTGATATGGATACTTGTGCAGACACATTACAGGAAATAGGGATACAAATATGACACTCCCTTTGACAAAATATAGGACATGAATGATAGCATACTAGTTAGTTTTAGATTTATGATTTCAAATGATTGTGCTAAGCTCGTATTATTACTAGCGTGCAATGCATGGGCACAGAATAGATAGAAAAGAAAAACATAGAAAATCGGTAATAGATTAAATATTAAATTTGGTTAGAGCATAAATAGGAGGCTTTGTCAACTTCTGTTTTTTTTTAATAAATATTTTATCTTTTCAAATAAATTCCTTAAATGGGATTTCCAAAAGTGAAGAGAGATCAAATTTGAAGTGCAAATATAAAAAAATTGTAAAGAGAGAGAATAAAATATAGTAGAAGGAACAAACTGGCCAACACATAAATGGAAAAACTTAAATTTCTAAAAATAAGCTATAAATGAAATTTAAACGTAAATTAAAATATTATAGAGGAAAAATAAATAGTGAAATAAAACAAAAATAATATATGAAAAAGGTAAGGAGAAAACACTCACATTTTTTTTTTTTTATTTTAGGATCTTCCAATCTGGGATTGGCAATGCATGGCAGTTAACCAGATCCAGCATGTAGAGAGATGAAATATAACGTTAAGTGAAACCAAAATACATAGATCATAGTAAATTAAAAATCCCGGTTAATAGAGATATAATTGAACTAAGATTAATAATGTAGAGGTAAAACCAAAGTCAAAATTTTGATGTTATAGAATTATCATAATTGGAGAGAAAAGTGAATAGATACTATTATTATTAAGAAGACATAAAATGACACACAAACTACACAACAATGGAAAAAATAGAGAAATATAAAATAAGACAAAAAAGAAGCAACTAACATAAAGACCAAAAGCTGAAGCTTAATTCAAGATTTTCATGTATTTTGATAAAAAGGTAGGGAAAGGGATTAAAAATCCATAAAATTGACCTTTTGTAAAATCTAAACCTACCACGTTAAACATCCCCTATGTACAGGTATTGGCCCAAATTTATACGGTAAATCACTTTGATTGGAGTGGATTTTAGGCCATTGCCTCAACATGAGGTGGCATAAAAATCCATAAATCTGACCTTTTGTAAAATCTAAACTTATCTGTTAAACATACCCTATGTACAGGCATTGGCCCAAATTTATATGGTAAATTACTTTGATCGGAGTGGATTTTAGGGCCATTGCCTCAACATGAGGTGGCATGTAATACATTGGATTAAGTAAAGGCGTGCCCATATACATCAAACAGGTTCTCTACTCTACATTTTTTCAGTGGCATTAATTGTATATAGTGCAAGCTGGACACAGATTTGCGTTTGCATCGAAAAGGCTTCTGATGTTGTAAGGAAATATAAATGCTGATGTGACACCCTTGGAGGAGAAGGGTGCCACACCAAACTGGAATTGTTTCTTGTATTATATAGAATATGTTAATTCATTACTAAAAAAAAAAATAATTCTTCTAAGCATGAGAACATTGAGCTTTCACTCAGCTTTGGTTTCACTTAGATTGCACCATTCATCCAGCCATGAAAAGGTCTTCCATACAGCGTTTTAAAACTTATCTGAGTCTGAGTCGCTTCATAAGGGACTCGGCCGATGAGAGAGAGAGAGAGAGAGAGAGAGAGAGAGAGAGCCTTGATAAGTTTGATTAGGGGCTGAGTCCTATGGGAGGGAGGCAGATCACCAGTTGTTACTTGTTACAGGTCTTAAATTCTTTGAATAAATTGTTCGAGGGGAAGTTTCCAAAATACCTAAACTTTCTCAAGCATGGTTCCCTAATTAGCGCTCAGTGATCCTCTAGAGGCTGCTTGGCTACCCTTAATAACTTATTTTCATTTTTTGGATTTCTCATGTACTGATGCATCCAAGATTGGCATGAACAATAAAAGAGAGCTGTTCTTGCCATTCCACCAGAATAAGTTTATTTTGAGGAATTGTGAGTCCACCCTCTAATTAATGCTAAGGGATCCTCTAGGGGCCGTTTGGTAGCAGTTATTAACTTATTTTAAATTTTCGGATTTCTCATGCACCCATGCATCAACAATTAACATGGACAACAAAAGAGAGCTGTTCTTCCCATTCCACCAGAATTAAGTTCATTTTATGGAATTGTGAGTCCACCCTCCTTGTGTGAATGCACACATGTGTGAGCGACTGAGCGGTATATTAAATGTCATATGGACTAGGAAACCTACTTTTTGGAACTAGAATGTTTTAGAAGGGATGGAAGTTTTATTAGAGATATCAAATATGAATGTTAACTATTAACATGTATTCAGAGCTGGACACGTTGAGTTTGACCCAGCTTGTCTTCTTGATTTATGTACTGTATGATTCTTTTGTCAATAAAAAGTACATAAATTAATAAATATAAGTGCAAGAAAAAACCAGGGAAAAATACCATTTTCTGACGTTGATTCAAAGCTTGGAGTTTATGCCGCTCATACTCATTTCTCCTTCCCTCTTTTCTTAGCTGCACGCCCAAATGTGTCATCAATGATACAATTACATTTATGAGGGCAAACAAGGAAATGAGAAACAGTGTAGAAGACAAAACAAAAGGTGATACCATAAGACAAGAGTGCCAAATCATCTAACTTATAAAAGGTGTCCTACCTGCAACAATTCCTTTTCACGAGAGGCCTTCCACTGCCGAAATTGCTCAGCCTCTTGTTTTATCTTATGTTGCAATTGGACCTGCAAAATCAGAAACTGTTAGCTGCATCATACCAAAAGATCAGATAACAAATAATAAAACAGTGGATGAAAACAACATTGAAAACCAAAATGCAAGTACCTTTTGCGCCTTGATAGATTGTATTTCATCTTGCAGCCGTTTTGCAGCCTCATCACTTCTTTGCTTTTGCTTCAACAGCTGCACCTGGCTTTCCTGCTTCTTCTTAAGGTCCAAAATCTGAAGAAGGAAGATTGTGATATTAACTATGATTGCAATCATTGCATCGTCATTGATACCCGGCATAGGTTATGACAAACCTGTGCTTCAAGGGTCTTTAATTTCTGTAAGTGAATATCTTGCATTTTTTGTGTTTGTCCGTCGGAAGTAGCAGCAAGACTTTCAACTTCTGCTAGCAATCGGTCCCTTTCTTGCTGTAGTAGTTACAAGAACACAATGGTGTCAGTATTATCGAAGGCCAAAGGAGAGACCGCGGAAAAAATGTATTTAACATATCTTATCAACCTGCACAATCCTTTTTTCATCCTCAAGCTCCATAAGCTTCTTTCCAAAATGTTGCTTAAGTGCAACAGTGTCAAATTCTCCAAACATTTTCATCTCTGACTGCAAATGATCGAGTACATTTATAAGCTACCAGTAGAATTCACACAGAAAGGTTGAAACTAATGATTACTACTACACAAAGCCTGGGCTTGCCTTTCAGAGAAAAAATATTGGTTGCAGAGATATGATAACATCTAGAAAATATAAAAAAAATTAATATGTGCATCCTTTAGTTACAGTGGCAATTCACAAGGACGGAAACATTACAGCTACTCTTTGATTTTCCTGCAATGGTAGCAGTACCTCAATGAGGAAATAACAGGGAATTGACTAGCTTATCAAATACACCATGAAGAGTTACTTTGTGAAATGTAAACAAAGAGAGCAGAAAGTCGGGAAACCCAAAACATAAACTGAATAAAAAGCACCAATTGGCAAAAAACACAAAAGCAGCAGCTTAGAGCTCCACCACTAGCATTAAGTTCTCTTATTGCATTTTGCATTCTAGAATTTTATGCACAATCTTTTATTTTATGTAATTATAATGAAATACCTATATAAACATGACTTAGTAAATGAAACCAACTACTTCAGACCTCAAATAATATGTGAAGTATTAACAAACCAAAAACCTACACAAACTATGTTTGCTAAAATCGGTAGATATACCTCCTTTTGCTCCAGACGTTTATTTAACTCATTCAGTTCCCTATCCATGGTATTTTGTAGAATAGTATGCTCCCACTCTTTGGCTACTTCTTCATCAATTTCTTTCTCATTATCACCTGCTGATTGTAGCAATTTTAGTTTCATATAGGAAGGATTACTGATAACTGATAAGCCAAAAACAAAAATTAAAAGGTTGACAATATTGTGCATCTCCATTTCAAAAATCTTCAGAAAAGAAAAAAGAAAAGAAGGCTTTTTTTTTTTTTTTTGTATTTTTTTTAAAGAAGTTTATGACTATATGTAAAGATAAAAATTTGTTATTACAAAATGACATCACAAATCCATCTTTCTTATTTCCACAGGCATCAGCATCATATGGTTAGAATTAGAACACAATTTAATCTTAATGTGATTGTATAATAGCTGCTTCATGAAATGAGACAGGTTATGTACCAGTGATAATTCCACCCATTTGATAATCAGATGAGTCCAAATTCTGCAAGCCCCTCTTCAGACCTTCTGCTTTCACATAACGGTTACCATCTTCCTGTATCACAGTGTAAGTTAACATATACCTCTCCACATCTGACTGTTACAACAACTAACTCGTGATGGAACATTATGAATACCCATAGCCTAGATTTGATGAATCCATTATGGTCAACGCAGAAAACCAAGCAAATCAATTTAAATACCAGTGAAAGAGACAGTCAAGAAAGAATGTAAGAGGAGTGTCCAATACTATACTTGACTCTCTATTGGATGATGCTCTGCAGGTGGACATCTGCTTCGGCATTCATGAAGTTCCCTACAAAGAGCCACATTAGTAGCCTCAAGCCAAGATATCTTGTCCTTCAGAACCTACACAACCAGCTTCATTAATGAATCATAAACAATATAATTTCAATGAATTTCCTTTTGGAAATTCTTCAGACATGAATTGATGAATTGGAAGAACAAGGATACAGAAACTCAGCTCCACCTGTATTTCATCAGATGCAGCTCCTCCACGGGCACAGAGTAGCTCAGCTTGCAAGTATTCCAGTTGCTGGCGCATTCTTTGCATCTCATTTGACACTGGATCTCTGTTAACCTGTACAACAATGTAGACATGAACAAGTAGCTACGTATACGGTATCTAAACAAGATAACATGTCTCTGTAAAACAGAATGACCTCAGATGAATACAAATAAATTAATGCTAACAATCAGTAATTTGAGAAACTTACTACAGGCTTATTCTGAATATTGCGAGCACGATTGGCATATTTGAGTGTGTTAAGAGTTTCCTCAGCATTAATATCTGCTGGACTGATACATGCTGGAAAAAAGGAATATTATATTAGTTTATAAAGAAGCCAAACAACAGCAATGGAAGTCCATCTCCAACCATATATCATTCTATCATTCATGTAGGAGGGTATGATCCAAATGCATAAAAACAACCATCAAATCCCACATAAAAACTGCAAGAAACTGACAATTATCTTCATGTGCAGCAGGGTACAGGCTACTGAAAATGCTGCTTAGGACAAAGGAGTACATCAAACTGACATTGAAATCCATGAGAGATTGAGAGTTACTTTCAACAACTATTTGTACATGAAATATTTCAGAATCCAGAGTACAATGTTCAACTCCAAAGGCATACATCATGTCTAGAATGCATATCAACCTGTTTTTAGGCTGAGAATAAAACTTCTATTGTAGCTCAATATATACACCCAATTCTCATCACAGGCCTTCAGTTAGGCATCTTTTTTCAGTGTAAGTAGGAAGAAGAAAGATACTCCATCCGGTGCATGCATTTTCTAGAGAAAAAAAAGTAACAGTTCTTAAATTTCATGATAGCTTGCACTGGACAAAGGGTAGATGGCTGAGTTGTCATTTTACGTTACAAGTGTAAAGACAGAAAAGGAAGAATATGCATCTAACAACAATTGACGCTTAATGCCACACTGACATCTGAAATCCAAAAATGTCATGATATCGGGGCTAAATGTTCTGATTTGGACAATGAGAAAAATGGCAAGCCACACATGTTTGAAACTAGAACCTAAACTACATATTATGTTACTGACTTGTAAATTATATGGAAGTCACACAAACAACTTAATGCATACGACCAAAGATATAAAATCTAGATTTTGCAATTTAGGCTGAGGATATTGGCATATGGAAAATGCATCATTTGGCGGTCAAACATGAAATAATCAGTTTAACCCCAAGTTGATTTAGTCTACATGTGTTGCAGAAAATAATGAAAACAAAATCTCTGTACAAACTTTTAACTAATCAATACAAGTATCTTAGTAGCATTTCTGATAAAAGTAAATTAATCACTAGTCATATGGCCGACTCTCTTGCTAAAGAGGGGGCATTGAGGATATCTCTTTTTGTTGACCTATTTAAATCCTCCCTCCATGCCACTTTCTTTACTGTGGTGTCTATGATTATGATGATGATGATGATTGAAACAGAAGTATAAGGACATTACCTATCATTACTGTTCTGCTGTTTCCACCAAGTGAGTCCTGTGAATACCACAATCTTAGATAGTCAAACACAAAAATATAAATTGAGAACATTTCTAAGCAATTAAAACAAAGCATACAACTATCTCCATTTTCTGAAAATTAAAGGAGCCACTCGATATCACCCCAACATCCTTGCGTACCGTGAATCAAGGTTTACAAACCTATACACAACTCAGACTTGGGTGCGCTGCAAAGTTTGGTAAGTTACTTAGTTTCAAAGCCCTGCCATGTTTTCTCAGAGGCATACAAATATGTAAATATCTATTAGTCATTTTCTGAAATGGCCAGGCTGTTTCAAAGCATGGAATAACCTGCTTGACACCAACCCTACCCATCATTAGGTGGAACGGACTTGCAAAATAGGACAATTGAATGGGCCAACTGAACAAGGTTGCAAGGCACCAACACAAATACTTGCATGATGTCTGCTGCTTGGAGAAGAGGATCATTGGAAGTAGGGATGTAAATGGGTCCCCAATTCTCCGGTTCTGACCCATTAAAAACAGGGTTTTGGTCTTGATTTCAGCTCCGATTACCCGGAGGGTCCAGGTCATCTCCACCTTCATTCGAACCCGTGGACCTGGGACCCGACACCTCAAGAATCTCTACTAAAAACTAGGGGTTTTTTTTTTTCCATATCATTCTCTACCTCGACCCGGACCCAGAACCGACCCGTTTACGTCCCTAATTGAAAGGAGCCATCCAAGAAGATGTTATCTCTAAGGTAGTTAGGCAAATGGATAAAAGCCGCTGAAGGAAGCATTGAATAAGGGCCATTGCAAAAGGGACATGAAATAAAGGACATTGCACAATCAGTAGTGCACATTAAGTTACATACTAGAAAAATATTTTAGCATGCATTGCAAAATGAAAATGACAGACATTTAATCTACAGCATCATCCACATATGCTGATCATGTTGTATGGCTTTGCTCCATGATATGATGATGATACATGCATACAGGCACAAATACACCATATATTATATATATAATATTAACCATTTTAAATGTGATGGGGTGACATAATTTGAATTTGAATTTTGATGTATTACATTGCATACTATATAGCATATATCAACTATACATGAGTAATATAAATATAAATATATATATATAGGGAGATGCTCCTATGAGAGATGCTCTCACCTCATATGAGAGATAGGAGTGGGGGCGCTCACATCCATATCTAATGCCAACAACTTAAATGTGAGGGCCCCCACTCATATCTCTCATATAAGGTGAGAGATGCTCTCATAGGAGCATCTCCCTATATATATATATAAAACATGTGCACATACATTACCAGTTTACTATATTAATTTCTATCCATTTAAAAGTTGCACAAAAAAAAAAAAAAAAAAAAAAGAGGGAAAGAGAAAGAAACATAACACACAACACAGTTATGAACTTAATCTAAAGCAAAGGCTGGTGCGTCTTGTATAATGCTCAATTCAGATCAATGACTTGTCACACTGGAACTTTATAACTCGTCTTTCCTTTCATGTTTTATAAGAATGAATTGGTACCCATACAACAAATATTACATAGTGATAAAGAAACCATCTTATCCTCAGTAACGAACCAAACCTGCAAGAGCCGAGTAAGTTTGCTGTCTCGGTAAGGAACATGCACACCTTCTTTGCGCTTTTTCTCATCCCCAAGAGCACTGATGACATTTCCAAGTGCAAGAAGGCCCTTGTTAATGTGAACTCCTGGACATGGGTAAGAAGGAAATGTTCATGTTCACTTTTACAATCTAAGTGCATAATCAGCATTCAGTAGACTTACCTTCCTTAAATCGAAGACCATCAGAACCAGTCCTTTTTGCTCGCTCTGATCCCGCAAGATCTACCAAGTGGAGCTTCGCGCATAGATAATCTTCATTCATGTCTTCAAATTGGCAGCCATCTCCAGAACAAACTGGATCCAGTTTACGCATCTGCTCTAATGTGATTGTAAAGATGGCATGCGAGCGACTATTACAACCAAGAAAAAGAGAGATGCATATAATTAGATAAGACAGCATTACATAGCGAAGATTACAGCTAGGCCGGTAATATATCAGCTATGGTGTGGCGTGAGACTAGTGGAGTAATTTCACATCTTAAGTCCACATCCTATAGCTGGAAACTGGAGAAGCAAGTATTTTTTGATGCAGTCAGGGCTTACATTTTGTTTGGGCTTTTGCATGACCTTTTTCAGTTTGAGGACTCACAACTCACATGGAGGGGGATGTCTCCTCTAAGTTGTTTCCTAATGTTTCGAAAATTAGGTTTTAAAGTTCAGAGCAGATGGAGTTGGCACCCCTTTTTTCTTAGCATGTATATCTAGGAGGCTAAGAGTCCTCAAATAGAAGGAAATATCAGCATTCATCAAATAAAGTGAGCATTTTAGAATAGACTAGGACTTCAGAAAGGATTTGGATGGGACTACAAATGGCATATGCCTTTTTTAGCAAAAAGAAAAGGAAAAATAAAAATGCCACGTGCCCTTATGTATGACGTGGATTTACAACTCAATGAACAATTTTCATGGAATTAAACACATGGATGTTGATCATCTTCTGAACAAAGAAAAAAGTGCAGTCCGATAATAGTAAGTTCATACATTCTTTTTTCTTCAAGTTTTTATCATTTCTACCATTGAAATGTAATTATGGAAGGTTGATTTCATTGGATTTTGGTTCATTCTTGCTACTTTTAGAGTAAATGAATATCAGTCTTCTATTATCTCACCCTCCCTGTTCCGATAGTTAGATTTCGAGCGGTTGCCACTTGCCAGTGACAGTATTCATAGTAGTATCATCAAATCTCAATCATGGGACAGTGGGGAGAAAGAGAATCTTGAGTCTAAGGGCTGACTATTCGATCAGTTCTATATCTAATATTACCTAGGCAAATCAGATATCTCATGTGTACATCATAAAATTAATATCATATACAAATTGCTCATTCAGGTGAACTAAATACTTCAATCCAGAGACCAAATTTGAACAATTTTTCTGGCAACATATGACTTGCAAAAAGATAAATGAAATCAAAGCAAAGCTACTATAAAAGCTGTAATAAATTCACTGGATAATGTCCAGAAATCATATCTGGTTTATTCAAATGGAGATACAAAATGCGAAAGTAAAAATTTAACCTTGACTGGTTGTTCATGTTTGTACTTCCAGTTGCACGGCTCAATGATCCTTGCTCAAGGCAAGCAGCCATTTCCTTTTGTGTGCGAATGTCTATTTCGGTTGATCCCGCAAGCGTTATGACTCCATTTGATGTCTCACGGATTTGTATTGGTGGTTTCCCAGGGACTGCTACTTTTCCAGCATGTCCATTGGCAGTCTCTGATCTGCTTATAGATGTGTGGTCCAGCAAGTCTCGTACTTCTTCTTTCAGAATCTTCAACACACAAACCTTCTAGTCACACTTTGTGATAAGAAAAGAAGGCAACAAGGCAGCAATATAATCACAAAGTAATACTCACAATAAAAGCAAGTTCAAGTTTTCAAATGTTCCAAAAGAAACTCAGCCAACCGTTCAAAACACAAGCAACAAAAACTGCTTACCCACAATTTTGAACCCTGTGAACCATGCAGTTTAATTACTGGACCGTTTGAAAATTCAAAACTGGCCAGTTATTTAAGAACTCAACAAGTAAAAATGGAGAAAAAAAAATTACAACTAAATCTAAGGGACCAGTTGAAAACTCTTTAACTCTTATTTTATGATTTAGAGCTTATTTACATATTAGGGTGTTTGGCAAACCTCTAACTGTATTTTCTACTTTTTTAAACCATTGGCTCCAAGAATGTTGTTTGAGATGTTTTGGGAATGCACAGCAAAGATTGGGCCCTATGCAATGAATTCAAGAGTTGCAGATTGAAGGAACTAAGAAAAAGGGGAAGACCATTAATAACCATGAATGAAGTAGTGAGGATATGCATGATGGATTGTGGATTTACTATAAACATGGCTACTAATAGAGTTAAAGTGGAAATGTAGAAATCACTAAGCCAACCAAGATAGATGGAATACGAATTCAACAAAGATAATGACGATGACAATGATGTTTGTCAGAAACCATATGGGGACTTGAAAAAATATGATAGATTCAGCCTCTACCTACCTTTAGGTTATATGGCATCTTTAATTTTCTTAGACCAAATAATACATCAGATATATTGGCAACAGAGGGTGTTACTATAGATGCTTCATCTTGGTTCTTTTCCCCTTTAGATTAATGATAGCATATTTTCCCTTCCATATCTGTCACTTTTTACCACTACCATGCCCTCTCTTTTTAACAAAGTTCCATCATTAACTTTTTTCTTCTTTTTTTAAGCGAGGGTTTGGAGGTAATGGTAATCACTGATTTGACATGGGAGCATGCAATAAAATCTGTCACTAGAAAAAAATAACTATCATGTTGGGAATCATTTTGCATTATAACATGACGTGGTACTGTCATCATCTATGCCCATGGACAGCAGCTTTATTTCAAAATATAAATATATCATGGCCCTTTCGCATGAAAAAGAAAGACATCAGAAGTTGCAAAATGCATCCCTTAAGTTAATGGCTACAATACTGATGTCATCTGCGAAGATCCTGAAAGGAATATATCAAAAGGGACATTCATAGAGGAAAGAAAGAGAAAGCTGAAGAGGGAATTCATGAACCTCAATGAATGAGACATGTAGTTGGAATTCAGCTTGATGCTTCAAAATCTCGATCTTGCTGAATAATACGTTCATCACTTGGGGAATAATTCCCGTTTGGCAACCATCTCTACAGCCAGTACCCATGGTGTATGTTTTCCCAGAACCTGTCTGTAGCACATTTGAAATGTCAAAGTTGAAAACTATATCAGAATTAAGGAACCTATGCGGACAATTTCAATGTAATTTTTGTATGCAGCATAGAGGTTTAATTTGAATGATATTGATGAGTGAGCAAAAAGGTGAGAATGCGAAACTTTACTTGACCATATGCCAGAACCGTAGCATTATATCCTTGAAACAAACCATCAACAAGTGGTGCAATGCATTCTTCAAACATGGCGGATGATGGAGAGCCACTATTTCCATAGACATGATCAAAAGTGAAAGAATGTGTTCCTATTTGGACCTGCACCATAGCCATAACTAGAAGTGAACCTTCTTAAATTAAAACTTCCAGTAGTAAGGCATCCTATATCAGTGGAGGCAAGGCAAGTATTTGGAAGAACAACATGACAACAAGATTATAAAAAGAAATCCAAAGAACACTTGTTTACAAAGAAAAATGGACTATGTCAAAATTCCATGATTTGGAACTTCAATGTTAATGGAATTATCAAAGAAACGAAAGATCAAAGTAATCCAAATTCTGACCTAGTGGGTCAACTAGACTCGGTCAGTTAACTCTGCAAGTAGACCAGTGGGTTACTAAATTTATTTATATATTTATTTATTTATAACGGAGGGTATCTCCCGCCCAGCTCAGTCCAGGAGCCTTCACTTGATTCTAGACAGCCGAGAACTAGTACCTAGGGGCACATGCAAATCCTCCTATCCACATGCACCAAGTAAATCTATGGGAGGTGGCCAACGAAGGTAAGAATCAAACACAATACCTCTCCGCCTTCTGAGGCGCAAAGTCCTTGGCCAACTGAAATTTTTTATCATGTTCATTCTAATATGTTCGTTAAGATCTAGTATCCTGAAAAACTTTACATTAATTTCATAAAATTATAGCTTTAAGTTTTAGTTTCCATGTATATACTCAAAGTCTCAAACATCTGTAGTCTGTAATGTAAAAGTTGTATATGGTTTTCATTTTTTATTATATGCAAGGACAAAATGCCTTAATGACCAAGTCAACTCGACAAAACCAGGATGAGTCCTAAGTGTTGAGTCAACCACATGGATTGATTAAGGTTTAACCAATGCTCATCCAGACTGAGTTCAACATGACCCAATCAACTTGCTCATGACTAGGTCGAGTTACCTCAAATGGATTCCTAGGTTGAAAAAACTAAGAGTTAGATGATCAAAAAATTTGTGAAAGGAAAATCTAATAGGGTACCTGATACACATACTTAGTTTCTGTCAGCTATCTCTAGAACAGAAGCCTGTAAGCTGGCTTGATTTAGCTCGAGCTCGAGCTTAGTTCATGAGAAAAGTGAGGCAGCCCCAACTTCATTGTTTTAGACAAGGATTCAAAAAGGTGGCTGCAGAGGCCTTATTGGCCGCCTCCCGAAACGATACGTACTGGCTATGACTACGTATCAGGTATGGCTGTAAAACCCTTAATTTTATAAAATGTTCAATTTTAATGTTTATTTTCATTAGTAACTAAAACAAGTGTACATATAGGACCCTAATGATCATACAGGTCCAGTATCGCTATATGATTTAAAGAACAATATTAATGCATTGGCTCACCTATATTTATGTTACTCAACCATATCAAGTTAAAGACTTAATAAAATGTTAATGGTCAAACAGTTGAATCAAAATTCGACCACCATGTAGCACGTATGGAATATGTAGTATCATGACATCACCAATCATGTACTGTGTACGACATGGAGTGCAACATACTGGTACTTAGTCACTGCTTAGTACTTATTTAATACTAAATAGCAACTACTTTTAGTAGTTATCTCAATGCTTGCAACTAACTACTTAGTATTAGTGTTTACTACTTAGTAGTTAATAACTATGCTTAAATGTAAAGGGTTGACTGTGAAACATTTAAATATACGATAAGAAAACACTAACGAAATGATCTCTGTGTGTAATTTATTTATTTTTAAATAAAAGAAAACAAAAACCTATCAATTAAAAAAAATCCTAAAACTTCACAGATAGTTTTCCAAATGTATATAACATGCATTTACACACAGAGACCACCCACAATAAACTTCCTCAGTTCAAGAATAGATTTAAAAAATCTCACCAACATTCTTATACAAAAAAAAAAAAAAATGGCTCACAGAATGAATAACGCACGGCTCTACCAATGTTCATAGACTGCACTTGCTGAAATCAAGAACAACTCTGGAAGACCTCACCAACATTTTCCTCACCAAACAAGCCTCACCAGGGCGCACACAGACATGGAAATTGCTAAAATTAGAAATACATTTTGAAATTCTCATCAACATTTTTCTAACAAAACAAGACTCCCAAGAAGAAGCATTTCATAGCTTTATTAATTTTTTCTTTTTTGCCATCTTAATGCTTAGAGAAGGATGCATTGCTCAATGAAGATTTATAAAAACAGGATCACTGGCTAGTTGTATCAAGATTTGTTTCCAAATCATCCCCAAAAGATGGTAATTTGTATAGCAGCAGGTGAGAGACAATGAACAGGACAGTTAAATCTGGTCCTATCAAATTAAAAAGAACAAATTTAATTATGATAAATAAATAAATAAATAAATAAAAAGAACCATGCCCCATGCCTTAATAGGCAAATGAAACACAAGGGATTTTATTAGACACCATCCCAAAATATATATATATATATATATATATATCAACAAGAAAAAGAAGAAGGGAAGAAAGATAAGTGTTAGTTAGAATCTGAACACCATTTGGGCAAGAAGAAGAAAAATCAAGAAGAGAATATGTGAAATAAAACTAAAAAAAAATTAAAGAGTCATGCACATGACAAAATTAACTCCACAAATCCTTACAAAATTCTCAAAAATTAACAAAAGGAGAAAAGCACTAATCTTTGAGATTTTAAGCAGTCTTCCAAAAGAAAAAAAAAAAAAAGGGAAGAAGAGCAAATGCAATTCCTTAAAATCCATGATCTAATAAAAAAAAAACCCATAAAAATCTCATTTTCTCCCTTTTTAATAAGAAAGAAATACAACCCAAATTCACAGTAATTTCATGTAAGAACCAAAAAAGAGTCACAAAGACTGAACGAATCCGTCAAAATCAAGACAGTTTGGAACCAATTAAAACACAAGACCCGACAGTAACACTTCACCTCACCACTACCAAACATCCAACACAACAATTTTCTATCAATAAACGGAATCCAATTCCTAAAGCTTACGCTGATTTCGACTCCAGATCTCCTAATTACTCCTAAAAGGATCTACCATCTCAACCAACCGACCAAAAAAAAAAAAAAAAATCAACTGTTTTTACATTACATTACAGTCAATTTGGAATTGTTAGGAAGAAACACTTTAACAAAAGAAGAAAAAAAGAAAAAGGCAAACAAATGCTCCAACAAAACAAAGCAGATGAAGAAAGAAAGAAAGAAAGATGGAAGGAATTTACTACTACCTGAGGCTTTTTCCCAGCAATTACAGTCACACAATCCTTACATCCCTGAAGCCGTTCATCTCCGATGAGCGGCCGGACATGAACAGCTACCTTCACACAGCAATCCTCTGCAGCTTCCATAGATTCCACAAAAGAAACAAACAAGGATTTATCGCTACAACATCACCTGCACTCTCACTCTCATTGCAACAAAATAAAAAAACTGGAGAGATGGAAGAATCAGCTTTAGATATATCAGATGATGATGATGACGATGATGTGATGAGGAGGTGGTGAGGGAAATGAATGTGAGAAAGGTAAGAAGAGAATGGTAGCTGGGGGTGGTGAAGAGAAGAAGAAGAGGGCTTGGGGGGGTTTGTCGATCTCAAAAGCAGCGGCAGGTAACTGTGAGGAGAGCAACAACAACAACAACAACAACCACTATCATTTTCCTTGGTCTTCACTGCAACACCAGCCAAAAAAACAGAGGTGGTGGGGGAAGCCTCCGTTTGTGTGAGAGAAAACTTTGCCTCCACTCTTTCCCAAAATGCCCTCCTTCGCTTCAGGCAAGGATTTTGGAAAATCGACGCGAATTTCGGTCTTATTACTGTTACTGACCCCCCTCTCTCTCTCCTTCTGTACAAGGATATGGAAATGCACTCACTCCTGTTACTCTTCCTTTCTACAAAGGAAATGGCGTTTAATAAATAGGAACTTGCTGTTGATTGATACCAACTGTTTCCCAAGACTCTAAAAGCCTTTCATTTTATTTTTTTTCAATTTGTATTGATTACAGTATGACTGTCCCAAATTTGATAATAAAAATAATTACTCATCTCCATTCCACTTGCTATTATTTTTAATTTTTTTCATGTATGGGAATAATTGAATCTGCCCCCAGGGGATTTAATCTGGTTTGAGAAATGATGACCTGTAAATAAGCCCACCTTATATGGAGCCTGACCACTTTCAGATTTTTCCTCCTCCCTTGATGGTGATCAGACAAAAATTTAATCTATGATTGTGCAATTTGAGAGTGGATTATGCTTATATAAACTATTTTAGAGCTTATAACACACAATCAAAGGGAGAGTTTTCGGTAATTTAGTTCAGATATTTAAGAGCTTGCAATTATCACCTTTGATTTGGCAACTAACAATGAAGAAAATTTACAATTGGATATGGATGGTCCGTTTTATAGAGAAAATTGTGGCAGTATCATGGTTCTCATTATTTTTATTTTTAGTTTTTAACAGCCTATTCAGTATATTTCTATCTTGTGGAGTCGGTCAGCTAAGGCTCGTCAACATGTCATGTGTTGCTTAATTAAGTCACATGAGACTTAATATCTTGCTTTCCAATCATGCAAACATTTTCCAAAGGAATAAATGCCAATAGTAATGAAATGCTGCTAGCTGCATCTGATTATTTATCTAAAAGAGTATTTACTTCAGTAGCCCGCTAGTTAGGTATTAGCTTTAAAAGGACAAAAGAAGAGAGTTAATGGCATGTGGACAAGATTTACATCCTTCAATGCCATTCCTCTGTAAATTATTTGGGGCTGCCCAATAAATCAATCGTGGGGCCATATTTAATTAAATTGAAAGCATTTAAAAATCCCAACTCCACCCTTTAGTACATTTTTGTTTTTTTTCCTAACGGAGGGTTCCCAATTCTTTGGGTTGAACTATTCCCTCCGGGCTCAGAGAGAAGTCGGGTGAAACCCCTATGGCCTCTAGGTGATAGTACAAGTGAACTCAACCTTGGGTTCTTGAAGAAAAGGAACCGGGGATTGATGCCAAGATCTCTATCTCCGGAAGTGAGAGGAAACGTGGTCATGACCACTCGGCCAACCCCTTGGGATTACCCTTTAGTACATTGGCATAGACAAATTTTACTCCAATAAAGTTTCGGCCCATTTTCAAATTGATGATATATATTTTTACACAAATTAAACATACAAAAGTCAGTGATTTTGAGCAGCTTGATTTCATGGTTAAGGCCTCCATTAATCTATTCCCAAAGCTAGCATCTAAGAGTTTGATACTAGGGCCCGATTTCAAAGGAATTTATGAAGTTTAGTCCACTACGTGGGATTTTAGAATTCGAATGGAATAAAGTGACTTTTCAAGTGGTTGATATTGGAATGCTAGTGAAATTTAGGAATGACATGGGTATAACCATCGCATCATTGTACAGAAATCCCAAGGGTTTGGCCAAGTGGTCAGGATCACGGATTATCTTTCTTTCGGAGTAAGATGTCCTGGTATCGATCTCTATTTCCCCTCTCTTCATGAATCAAAGGTTAAGTCCACTAGTGCTACCACCTGGAGACCACAGAGTTTTTACCCAACTTTTCTCTGGGCTTTTAGTAAAAAGGAAAAACACCCAACATTGTGAATTATTGTCAAAGATTCTCCCAATGAAATAGGCCCTTACCCAATATCCAAAATCCATCAAGGAAGGCCTGGTAAGTGGGCCCCATACCACTAGGCATGGTGCTTGATGCAAACGGATCACATGAATGTTAATGACATTTCATGAATGAGGTGGCCCATAACGGATAGATCACGAGCAAAAACTATCGGATTATGATTACTCTCCCATTTGATGAGGACCAAAGCATGTGGCCTGTAGACGTCATTGAATTGTGCACAGGAGCCTGTAGGCCATAGCCCTACTTTCTGAAGGGCGGTGTATCAATATCATACACATTGATGTGGCCCACCGTAGGTCTTTGCCACTTTACTTGGGTTGAGAAAACTGACCTTTTCCTTGGCTGATCTGATCCACAACTTTCAATACAAATAGATAGATATCAGAATTTCACAACAAAATGTCCTACTTATATTATGATCTGCACATGAAGAATGAAAGAAAGAGAGAGAGAGTAGGAAATAAATAGAGACCCCTGGTGGCTGGTGCTAGCTGTAGCCGAAAGCCAAAAGGTGCGTCTTTTTATTCCCTTTGATTTTTACACAATAATGACACACGATATTTTGCTTCCTTATCATATTCTTACTGATAATATCAAATGCTTAATGGCACCGGGCATCCAGGACACAAGAAAGCCACGTGATTTTTGGATATCGGATCTTCATAAGTAGTACCATCTTACGACTAACGAGGCCGATCATGATACATCCTCATTACTCCTCACAAGTGCTTATAAATTAAACCATGTTTTAAATAATTCTAATCCTCTTTAGCCAAGTTGGGGAAAATCTCATAGAATGCCATGCAAATCCATCCGTAGATCTCACCGTGAACTCTAAGGATACGTATGTGCAGCATTGTGGTAAATCGGATCTATGGATGAGGTTTTTTGTGATCTACAAAATATTGGGAGTAACTCCTCCATCGAAAATTATTTTACATTGAATTGTCAAATATAATAGTTACTTTTTCGCTTTTTATTGCAAAAAGCGGCCACACCAATCGTGATTTTTATTGTCGTGTGAAATCTTTTTATGCTTTTTATCTTTTTTTTTTCTTCACCTAAAAAATGATCAGGCAAAGTTGCCCTAAACTGCATGCTGAATTTTGCCCTTGTGTATTGGCGCTTGGGGCTTTATCAATCACCATATTTATCACATGCATAGTGAAGATTTAAATTTTGATTATATTCTTTGCATGTGATGAATATTGATGGTACACTTAACTTTAGTTAGGGTAGAATTTGACTCATCATTGATACACCAAAAATAGTGTTTTGAAAAAAATAAGCTGCTGATAAATCTATATGTTGAGGTTAAAGTAAGTTGAGCCCTTTATTTTTATCTTTTATTATGTACTTACTCGCACATCTACACATGCCACTAAAGTCTCTATCTAATAGACCCAAAGGATCACTCATCCTATTAGTAGTGGATAGGAACAGGGGCGAACCAACATGTATAGTTTTGGGGGCGGTCGGCCCCATTGGATCCATATCCACTTATAAAACACGCGTGAAAATCTTAATCCCACTTGCAAAATTCAAGTGAAAAGTAACGGATCCACCACTAAAACGCACATGAAAATCCCAAGTTTGACTCTAAATCTAACTACGGGTTCGGATCCACTCCCTCAAATGAAGATTCACTAGATACGGAAATGCCTCACCACTTTAGCTATATTTGGATTGGCTGGTAAGCCAAACCTCAAAAATATAGATTTAATTTAAGATATCAGCTGAAACGTACAAAATTGGTTTTCCAAAAAATGTTGGATACAACCATTTTTCCCATTGACAATATAGTACTGATATATATGGTCCGTAAAAGCGATTGATTTGTGCCCCACGGCCACCCAAGTAGCTTCTGTATCCAGAGAAGGCAGAAACAGCGGGACCCACATCTCCGTTTACAAAAAGTCTATAGGATGTGTTTGGCAATTAACTAGTTAAAATAAAGTAAAGTGAATTCAAACAAGAAATGACAATGGGTCAAATTTCCTCCAAAGTAAAAAGAGCAACCTCCTTTCTCCACTAAAATGCAAAAATAGTCCACTTTTTTTTACAAAAAAGTCGAAAAGATTTCATACCAAATAACTAAAATAAAACACCATCATAACACATTATATTTTATTCTCTCTTGATTTGATGCTTCACCTCACCACACTATAATTCACCGTACATCCAAATATGCCGTACGGGGAGCCGTAATATCGGGACTAGTAAGAGGGTAGGATACCACATTAATTGCTTGACCTGCAAACCATCATCATTAAAAATCTGAAAATGGAACGGAGCGGAGAGGGCTCTCAAGGTGCAAAGTAGTAATTTATCCGAGGACAGGGTCGACTTCGCAGTCGTTGGCGGTGGCTCAAGTGTGTAAGCTTTATTTGTGTCATGTGTGAGTCAGAGAGAGAGAGTGGGGAGGGACGGCGCGGGCGATGGGTGGGTTTGGTTTCGACAGCAACGAAGAAGGCACATGCAAAAGGCGCCTATGGAAAGAGAGTGCCCACGCAACGCACCATTGGCAGAAGCCATGGGACCCACCTCACATGGCCTAGTGCTTTAGTCTATACAGTTGGACAACTATGCTGCTGGATGGGGCACACTTATTATATTGTATATATAGTAGTAACACTTCCATCTCCCAAATTACTGGTATGAAAAGAAATAAAAATCTCCACGCCAAGCCCCTTGGCCCTTACATTCTCTCTTTCGATGGAGTTCCAGCTAGACAGAAAATGCACAGGTTGTTGTTGGTGTTGCACTTTCCCTGATCCGTACATGTCGGTACATGATTTACTGGTCTAGGCCTGAAGGATAGGGGGAATGAAAGGATGGTTCATGGTTGTGATGTTTATCAATCTGAGATATATTGTTAGAAAAATTATCTATTATGGGTGGCCATCTTATCTACCTGGATTACTACATCATTACCTGCATATGTCAGGAACAGTGGGACATGTGTTGTAGTGGTAGATTGCACAGTTGCACCTGTATTAATCTCACTCTTTTCTCTAATTAAATTACTTCGCCAGCTTTATATTGATTAGTCCAAGATTTCCCATTAGTGGGAACGGATGGATATTACTTGCTTACTAACCATAAATCCACCAATTGAAGTCAGGGAACCACCAATTGAAGTCAGCCTTCAAATAATGTTGTGTTATTTCTCATCTCTTTTGAATATCTCGTATTATCCATTCCCATAAAAAGGTGATTGGTGGGGTCCCATAATGGATAGTTAAGTAAAAAAATTTTAAGGCTTGATTGCTTATATGATCCTTGTTTTGGTGTAAAATTTGATGGATTTTTGCTTCTGTTGTTCTTCTTCAGTGCCAACTACTTATTAACATTCTCCTTAGTTGTCCACTTGTAGCTGGTCCTAGATCAAATTGGTAGAATCTTAATATTGGGAATTATCTTTCATAGTGGTCCACAGAAAGTTCATGTAACGGTCCAAGATTAATTCGAATGCCACTCATCCGACATGAATTGGTGTATTGAGGTGATCATTGTAAACACCCAACAGATGAATATCTTGATAATAAGGTATCTATCTAAAATCGGTCTTAAAAAAAAAAAAAAAGGAACCCATATAAGAAGTTATTTACATCTTATGTAAAGCTATATATTACATGGATGGTCTGCAGATGGAGTGTGGTTACTGATTCAAATCTTGATCATCTGACAGCCAAACATAGCTAATAGCTAATTAAAAACAACAGTTCAGATGGGGATGGATTTGTAATCTAGTGGCTGTCCTTTGTCTGGTGAGGTTGGATGGGCCTTACAAACATGCTATAAGCCACGGACATCTATGGTTACAACAAGGACCACTCTGCTGTGGTCACAACAAAGTATTTTTTAGACTAGGGAAAGGACTAAAGCTGGTAACTGAAAATAAATTGGAGGAGTTGTCTACATCCAATAAGCAAAAGTCCTTCCTCACATTTTTGTGACTAGGGACCACCGGATGAAATGAATGGTTGGGACTGCCACAATGCATATAACAAGAGTACCCATTAAAATTAAGAAGTTGCTTCCTTCTCAAAAATGGTACATGCTACAGTAAAATGAAAATCGCTAGACATGAGGAAATGATATGCAACAAACAAACGAATGGCACAAGCATCTTCTCACAGTGCTACGAAAATGACCCAGATTTGATCAGGAGTTGTATGATATTCACCGCTGAATTAAATTATATCAAAGTTAAAAGTCTTTAACCCACAATTAGAGCTGGCAGATTTTGAGCAAATTCCATGAGGACAAAACCTTTCCATCCCTCCCTGGTTAGTATTTTTGTAATCCCGTGCTGGTCCCACAAAGAGAAGATAACACTTATACCGATACAAGCTCCAGGAAGTCATCCTTTTGTTTTCAAGGTTTACAAGCAAATGTAGTCGAGCGAAAATTCTCAATGTCCTTGGCTGACAAGCGACAAGAGCTATGTTACCCAAATACAATTTAGATATGGCAAGACATGTAGACTATGTAGTGCTACGTGAAGGACATATTTTACACTTAAAAAAGTGAAGCCTATAATATCATACAATATGTTACCTATTATTTAAAGTTTTAGGATTAGAGCTGTCATCATCAAAGTCTTGTCCTAACTGTATTAAGATCGACTACATGAATTATGTTTCTCCATTCTGAACTATCCCGAGCTTTATATTGAATGAGATTAAGTACAAAATCATAAAAAGAACTTGCTCCATCATATATCAAAGTGAGGTTAAAAGGGGTCTCAACGGAATAATCGGATCATTGAGAATATTCCCGGGCTGTATATTTTTTCATGCATATATTTATATTAAAAATCAGAACTCTCCATTCTGAGTGTTTTTGGGTACTGTAGATGCAAATAGAATCTTAAACTGAAACACAACGGTCGGATTTTGACTCATAATTTAAGGTCATAGGCTCACCTTTGAATAGAGTTGAGGGCGGCATTTGGGTATATATAGTAACCATGATTATCAAAATCTAGTGAGGTGCAACCATGATGGACACCAAGTGATGGATGTGTTGGTGTTGGTCTTGATTCCCCGACACTGCATTCATTTTCACTGTCATATCCTCTTGCTCACACTAGGCGATGAATGTGTGGCAGTAGAATGCAAGCTAAGAAAGCAGCCCCACACCACGCTATTAAGCTTTTTTCCCTCTCCTTTCAAGGAAAGGAAGAAAGAGAGAGAGAGGGGAAAAGGAGAGGCACTTCTCTCTCAAGGCTCAATCTCGCCTACTTTTGAGTTTTGCCAACCTGCAGCTTTTCATTGGATTCTCCGAAGTCCAAACTGACCATTTCATTAGCTGAAAGCCAACAAAAAACCATGATAATGTCATGAGAACATAGATACGGGAGGCTTAGTTCCGTATCTTTGTTCTCTTGTTGCATTGGCATAGATTAGATTAGAGATGGCTTTCTTTTCCCTTTTTTTTTTCCCAAGTTTTTGTAACTATGACATGATCGATTAAGGCAAAACGAAGCTAGCCTGTACTGTTTACGTGGTGGACCTCACGAACTCGATTCAGTCTTCTCTAGTGGGGGTGGCAGTAGGCACTCATGCTCATTGTTTTATCTATTTATGTACGTACAAATTGAATATGATAAAAATAATGAAAATTGTAAAACAGAGAACCCCATTTCTATTGTGGACAATGTGGTTCAACTGTGTTTTGTTCAGATTATCCTACCATACATATGAACGATTGTACCAAATCAGAATAAAAATGCATGTTCTTAACCATTTTACTTTGAGGCCCTAAAATTAAGAATTTTTTTTCTTTCACAAGAGACTCGAATTCAAGCAGTCGAACTCATTCTTTCTCCCTCCTAAATAATAAAAGAGAGAGAGAGGGGAAAAGGAGAGGCACTTCTCTCTCAAGGCTCAATCTCGCCTACTTTTGAGTTTTGCCAACCTGCAGCTTTTCATTGGATTCTCCAATGTCCAAACTGACCATTTCATTAGCTGAAAGCCAACAAAAAACCATGATAATGTCATGAGAACATAGATACGGGAGGCTTAGTTCCGTATCTTTGTTCTCTTGTTGCATTGGCATAGATTAGATTAGAGATGGATTTCTTTTCCCTTTTTTTTTCCCAAGTTTTTGTAACTATGACATGATCGATTAAGGCAAAACGAAGCTAGCCTGTACTGTACATGGTGGACCTCACGAACTCGATTCAGTCTTCTCTAGTGGGGGTGGCAGTAGGCACTCATGCTCATTGTTTTATCTATTTATGTACGTACAAATTGAATATGATAAAAATAATGCAAATTGTAAAAGAGAGAACCCCATTTCTATTGTGGACAATGTGGTTCAACTGTGTTTTGTTCAGATTATCCTACCATACACACGAACGATTGTATCAAATCAGAATAAAAATGCATGTTCTTAACCATTTTACTTTGAGGCCCTAAAATTAAGAAATTTTTTTTCTTCACAAGAGACTCGAATTCAAGCAGTCGAACTCATTCTTTCTCCCTCCTAAATAATAAGAGAGAGAGAGAGAGAGAGAGAGAGAGAGAGTGAGAGAGAGAGAGAGAGAGAGAGAGACAGCTTCAAATTCCCTTTTCTAGGTAAATATGAAAAATCATATAGAATATCTCTTGCTAATAACTTGGAGGGTGCCTCACAATCAGAGCTAACCTTATAATAAAAAATTGTTACGACATTATATAATTTCAATAGTTTATTAGGCCATGGATACAGTTAGTTTCAATAGACTATACTTTCCTCACCTTGTTAAGTACATGTCCAACCCTTGTTGTTCCATGACGATTTGCACACCAAGTTGCACAGTTGTAGTTCGATACTCAGTAATTGTAAATCCCCAAGTATTTGGTCCATATGAGATCCGCTTTTCTCCACAAATCCTTAGCCCAAAGGGGATTGTATTAAATCCTCAAATCTACATATTCCTCATTTATCACCGAACACGACCTCAAGAATCCCCATCTATACAAATCCTTAGTGAGAAAAGCCCTATTTTAGGGGCGGTGAGGAATCTACAATTATGTAGACCTGTTACCCGACATAAATTTAAATAGCAGAAAACGTTTCACGGTAGAAAAGAATTTCCAATTCCTATTTCTCTAGATCCAAAGGACTTTTCACTTGGCACAACAAAGATGAATGGTAGGGGTGAAAAACAAATCAGATGTCCATTTAATAGTAGAAAGAACTTAAGAGTTAAGACCAAAGATGGCTGTCTTTCATCTTTCAATGTTTTTTGTTTGTCCCCCTTGCACCATGTAATCTAACACTCTGACCATTTCAAGCACTGTGCCATGTGCCCCACAGGCCCCATATGTATCAAACTCTTGTCAATGGTGTTGGGAAGGAAAAACTTGAATTTTGAATGGACTGAATCTAAAAGCATTTTTTATTTTTACTTCTTTGGTTTTATGGTAAAGAAAAGCATGTTTTGATGACTTCCAAATATGGGCCCAAACTCACCTGCTTGGTTAGCCCTACCCTTCTCCTGTTAAAGTAGGACACTTGTGGTGTTTAAGAAAAGGAAAATGTATGGTAAGAATAACACGCAACCATCGTTTTTAATGGTCAATTGTTTCAGATTTGTCCACCAAATGGGGGTAGAATTGACAGCCATAATACTTGCTATCACCCAACCAACTGATAATGGGTCTTCATCAGCACATGCTTATAAGACATCGAATTAATTAGACAACGGATTATAGGCCTTAGATCCATGCGTACAGAATTCAGAAGTCTTATGATTGGGACACATCATCAAGTGTTTTGATCTATGGATTTGATCTAAAACCAACTACATTTTCTGAAAATCTACATGTTAAAATCTATATTTTCTGAAACAAAAGAGCTTGGAACATATTTTGGGTTGAGAGTGTAGCCCAAACATGAATGAAATCTATTTACTCATGAGCCCACTTCTTAAATCATCTGGATTTCAAATCAGATATTCAGATTTTTCAGCTGGCTTGGATTTGACATTTAAAGTTACAAGTTAGCTCTGAACTCACAGATGGATCCATCTTAGAGAAGAACAGATTCTGCAGATTCAGTTTTAGATACCCCGTTGTTCAAGTCCGTTCCAAATACTTTGATTTAAACCCTTATAATCCTTAAATGATCTCATTGGTCCTCTAAAATTTAATTATTAATATGTTGGGGTCTTCCCGGTTATATAAAAAATCAGCTCTATTAGACACATACATACATCTTATGACCTTGGGGCCTAAAAACATAAAACTGATGTGAGACTTGAATTTGAAGAATGAAATGAGAGTTTCATCCTTAATTTAGATCGACAGCTAGACATGCATAATAAAAGTGACTTTTGGGCAGATGAAAAAAAAAAAAAAAAAAATCATACTCTCTCCTTTATCATTGGGCAGAATGGCCCATCGGTATGCTGTATTTCACTGTTATAATAAATCCTAATTGTAAAAGGATCATCCACTTACATTACAGGATTTGTAATGTAGTGGGTCAGGGTGTCACCAAACAAGAACCAACAATCTTTAACGGTCTACTAAATAAAAAAATGAATACTAGTCAACAATCACTGGGTAGAAGTAGAAATAAACTGCTTCAGTAAGGTAACCAGCCCACCAAAGGTTTCTTGTTTTGGTTTGAAAAAGAGTGATCTTTAAGCATACAAAATCGAGCTTCCTACAGCCCAACTGCATGACTATGACGTTCTTGTGTCATCTTTTATGACATCAACTCCCTTCCCCCTTTTCTTATTAATAGTGAAGGCACGATGGTTAAGAAAATTTAACAGTACGTTGGGACATTTGTAATTGAGAAATGATCATAGTCCAAAGTAACTACAACCAGTTGGCTCATGGTCATGGACCACTTAAGTTTTCCTATTTCTATATAGATGGTTGGTGGTTTGATGAGAAAAGCTTTATAATATAAATTATGCATAACTAAAAGTCTAGCTTTTTTTTTTTTCCCTGGTACCCAGCCAAGGGAGCTAAAAGTTTAGCTTGGGTTTTTTTGTTTTAAATCTCAGCCAAGGGGCTGGGAATGTGTACGACCGGCACATACAAGGTGATAGGAAGTCGCACACGCAAGGAGATAAAACTCACACATGTAAAATAATAGCAACTCATGTATGCAAGGAGGGACGAGGGCCGGCAGATTTGAAACATGAACCTCCAAATGAGAACTCTGCTCCTTACCACTGGAGAGGCCAGGTTTGAAGCTTGGTTTTGATGATTATAATCATCTCCTGAGCCCTGATTGGCCTCCAAAATAAATGCTGTTACAATTTAGTCCAAAATAACTGCAACTCGATTGGCCCATGGACCACTTTGGCTGCCTATTTTATATTGATGGCTGATGGATTAATCAGAAAGCTTCATATAAATTGCACATACCTAAAAACTTATAACCTTCCCCTAAAAAAAAAAAAAAAAAAAAAAAAACTGATAACCTTTGTTTTGATAATTATGTCATCTCATGAGGGACCTTCAAAATAAGTGCTGTTACAATGTAGCCCAAATGTTTTGTGATTAACCGACTACACCAATTTTATCAAAATATTGGTCATCTGTAATCAACCACTGTGTCTGTGTCATGCATCTGACCATTCACATGGGTATCAGGTGATTGAATGTAGTGGGCTCGACTAGGTGGATTGGACTACTATGGGCTTTATCTTTTTTTTTTTTTCTTTTGGTCTGAATTTTTATGTTATTTTACTAATGACTCCTTTTTTCCAGCGGGATAAACTTATAATTATTAGTTCTTGTTTGATCACACCCATTAGTATTTTCCAGCAATGTCGTAGTTTATAATTATGTTCTTCAAGACCCCAAACTACATTAATTTTCTAGTTCTAATAAATTTTCAAATGAAACTCATCTATAAAATATACGGTATTTAATTGCAATTAATCAACACGTGATCAAATCATCATCATCATCAAAGCCTCGTCCCATTTATAAAATATACAGTATTTTATTGCAGTTTAGCAGTAGGGACGATAAATCATCATCATCATCATCGTAGCCTATTGTGAAAAGTGAACCATGTCATGTGAAAAGAAAATGAAGCTCTTCGACTTAGCCCTCCTAGCTCTATCTTTCACCCCTTTAATTCCTTCTTTTTTTAAGATATAAATCATAGAAATTAAAATAGTAGTCTCCTTAAATGGATGCTAAATTACAATGATTGGGAAATCTCAAAAGTATGAAATGCATCCTTTGGAATTTCTTGACAAAGCCCACAACAAACTTACTGCTAATTTTGTTTAGTGAATACAAATTTTGTTCCACAAATTATAAATTTAACTCAGTAAACTCGGAGTTATAGATAATCTGGAAGAGGCCAGTTTTCTAAGAAAGGGAAGTAAGTATTGGGCTAAGCTCAATCTGCAAGTCCACTATTTCAGCAGCCCACATTCATGTACAAGTGTGGCACGTGCCCAGTGATGAACTCCATGAACATTTGTAAGAAATTATGACAGGATGCACCACTGTATTCCACCGTTCTACTTCCACCACATGCTGAAAAAGTGGGATCAATCACCATAGATTTGTTAAAGAAAACATTCTCATTGCCATTACAAACAAGGGCACGTGGTATAGCTCTCATGGGTTAAAAAAATAAAAAAGGATTTGCATATAACTTCCTGCCGTTTCTAGCATTTACAAACAAACACTTCTACTTCAGTTTTTTTACATACAACCACCTATCTCCACCACCAATTAGCTTTCCAACTTGACTAGTGTCCATTTTGGCCACTTCTGAGGAATTTTAATTTCATTGTATAAAAATAAAAATATATCTTTAAGAATCAAGATAGTTGACTAATATTTTGTTAGAGAAAGATAAATAGCTGTTTGTAAAAACCAAAAATATAGGTGTTTTTTTGCAACTATTAGAAAAGGCAGGTGGCTATATGTAAATTCAAAAGAAAATTAAAACCCAAAAGAGGGGCTTTATGCTTTGATTCGATGAAGCCATCTTGCCACTCACCAGTATGCATGTGAAGGATCAGAACTATCATAACCAACCTTGATAGTCTTTATTATGCCCATGGATTTTCCCACCGTCCATTTGGTTTCAACATATCAACAATTCTTTAGCCTTTCTTTTCTTTCAGTTGGTGAGGGGTTTTAGTTTCTACAATGGATCCTATCTCATTCAACAAAGGCCCACAGATGGGATGGACAATCTGGCATGAGTTGGCCTCTTTCTCAAACCACGATCTGAAGCATTTCATGTTAGCCAGAATAGATCCTTGCGCTACCCACAAGCTGATCTTTCTTTATTCCCCTACTGCTTTTTCCCTGAACTTTCTACCATGTGGTCCATTCCCTAACATGCATGCACCTTCTTTATTCTTTACATTCCAATCTTATTCCTTCTTTTTCATCTGGGCACCTTTCTTTGTGTCTCCTCTTATTCAATCATCCCCACAACCCATCCTCATTACCAATAATAAAATCATTAACTAAATCCAAAACCATCTTGTACTTCAATGGCAATTGCCTTAAGCTGTTGTTATGATTACCTCACTCGGATAAATCCCAGGTTCCTTGCACTCATTCCAGTAGGAGAACACACAAGAGTGGAGTGGGAGATGATTCATATAGCGCAATCATCATTTGGGGGTCCTTGCCATCCAAAAGCATAAACCCATTGCACCCAAACCTGGTCCATCTACTTTTACTTTTGTCCTCCCATCTTATCTTGTCCTTGATGGAAACAGCTAGTTCTCTAAGGCCTAACTTCTCTCTCTCTCTCTCTCTCTCTCTCTCTCTCTCTCCCTTCCTTATCTAAGTAGTTCCAACTTAAAAGTAGTGAAGTGACAAATCGGTTATCAGGTGAAACATCCTTTACCTGATTCACAAGCCACCCCCAATTGAGAAACAAAACAGTTGAACACTGTTACTACATGTCAAATTACTGGAGTTTTCAGGGTCGTTGCACAACCAACATTCTTGATTTATATGAAGCATCTATCTGGGGGGTACTATGAAATAAGGTGGATTTGACAATTGCTTTACTATGAATGTTGGGTTTCTAATGCTCGATTGAAAGTATTTCCTATGAGATGAAAAATGAAGAAATTTCGAAAACAGACCCGCCGCAGCATTAGCAATTCACCCCTCTTAATTTATGACTATCTGATAACTACTTTCCAATGATTGCAAGTAGTATTGTATTTACCAAATTAGAATATGATTAATATAAACTTATTGAAAACTATGTCTAATTATAGTTATACAATACCCTTGTGAGGAGCGTCCCGTAGTTGAAGCCCACACTACGTATTTAATAAATGGCTACAGTAGGCGAAATATTCTTTTTTCCTTCTTTTTTTTTACTCTTCAGTCGCTTTGTAGGCAATGGAATGGATGGCTAAGAATGTATAACACAAGTGGCTGGGAGCATTAGTTCTCACCTACCTGTCTAGGACTCTAAACCTGAATATACCATCTTTGCTGTATATGTACGGGATCCCTCATGGGACCCAGCCCCCTAGGCTAGGTACCAAAAAGAAAAGGGAAAAAAAAACTGCCATGAGCCATCAAAGTTAGGGCCGTTGAGGGTCAGGATCTACCGACCGTCGTGATAGGATGTGATGCCTGATTGTTGCTTTGCTTGGGCTGGAGTCAACATCGTTGTGATAGTTTGAATGTGTCTGGCCATCTTAATTCTAAGAACTTTGGTAGTTATGGTTAGGGTAATCTTATCTGAAGTGAATGGAGGCAGGTCAAATGCATTGTCATGTTAGTTGGGGAAGGAACCAACGTGGGTTTCTAATCTCTCTGTCACATGTCATGTTCTCTGAGAATTAGTCGGCTTTTCTGTTGTTTTTTCATTCGATTGCTTCCTGTTAATCCATGACATACCTACTAATCATCATGTATGTGGTCTCTCTCTCTCTCTCTCTCTCTCTCTCTCTCTCTCTCATGAAGATTAAAAATGTATGTGTTCAATCAGGTCATCATCTGGGCGTGAGTTGATTAGAGAAGCAGCCGAGACATATTTGATAAACTTGATTTAAATTCTAATCCATGGCCCAGCAGAAATATGGAGAATTGTGCGTTAGTAGGTTCCACTTTCCCAAATTCAGCATCAAACACCATTGAATTTATTATGTTTTTTTAGCTAATCATTCCTACCAAAACCTCCATGTGTTAGTATAGGCAGTATGAACACTTTTCAATACTTTCCTTCATATAGAGCTCACTCCTCGTCACTATCTCACAAGTAGAATCCAGTCGGTGCACTTTTGACAACACATATTTTTTTCAATGCCGAGTCATTCATCCCGAAATTCAAACTCACTAGCGGTCGGCTTTAATAACATATTAAATTTCTTTAGTTAACCATTCTTACAAAAACCTTAATGCACTAATAGAGGTAGCATAATTTTTTATTATTTGCAGAGTTGCTCCTCCTTAGTCTTGAATTTATTTAGTTAGCCATTCCTACTAAAACCTCAAAGCGTTAGTAGAGGAAGCGGAAATACTTTTCAATATTCTCCCTGGGGTGGAGCCCACTCCACAATACTCCCCCTCAGGTGGAATCCAGCCGGCACACTTTCGGCGACATGCTTTTTTTCTTTTGCGCCAAGTTGTTCTTCTTGGGATTCAAACTCACGATCGGTTGGCTCTAATATCATCTTGAATTTCTTTAGCTAACCATTCCTACCAAAACCTCAAGGCATTAGTAGAGGCAGCAGAAATACTTTTCAATATTCCCCCTGGGGTGGAGCCCACTCCTCAATACTGAGATATGATTCTTTTGGTAGAATGGTTAGCTAAGGAAATTTAATAGAATAAGTATCAAATATGAGTGAAAGAGTGAATGTGACGGGTTAAGATTTTATCATATAGGCTCTGAGCGGGTCTCACATGCCTGACCGTCATATGCTCCGCAATAGTCAGGCGTATGTAAAATATTCGTGCACACAATATATTATATATAGGATGGTTATCTAATGCGCCCGCTGTGCAACTTGTGCATTGGGGGTGGGGCACACCTGGTGGTCCATCCAAATGAACCACACACAAACCCCCATGAATTTTCCATGGGGTGCACCTTTGCATCTATCCAATGTAACATACGCCGTTAGACTGACTGCATACCCATTTGAACGGACGTTAAACCTGTGGAACCCAGATGAAGATGATATATGGAAAATACTCCTACGAGAGTTTCTTTCACGGTAATATGAGAGTAGGCGGTTAGCATTGGATGTGGTCAATGTGAATGTGAGAGCCCGAGTGAATTGAAAGCTAGGAATTTAGATGCATGGGGCATGAGTCAAAGCCTAAAAACCCAGCCCAAAACTGTAGCATTGTCATGCCGTCTGAGATTTCTTGACTGGCTCAAGTCGCACACAGCAGGTAGGTGCGCTCTCCATCGATATCACCGGTAACCCTATTCCGAAGTCAAAACGGGTTGGACGAGCCCTCATGTTGGTGGTTTGGGTTGTAAGAAAAGCCCCACCAACTCTGAAATAAGGTCAATATCAATAGAAAGCCCCACTTGCTAAGAAGCTAAGCATCGATGCTCCTCCAAACGCACACATGTAGTATTTGGTAAGGGTAGAGCGTGACATAACCGTTCCAGTCTGTTTACAAGAATTCTGAGAATCTGTGTCCTGAGGTTTTATGATTTCCTCAGTTGTTGTCTCCTATTTGATTTCACAAATGCTCAAATACAATATAGTATTTTGAAAATTGAATTCTGAAAGTTGTACAAGTCAAAATTAACATTTCATAGAACTGATTTTATTTGTAACATTTCGATAACTAAATACTGAGAATTCTACAAGTCACATTTCATTTTCACCATTTGGGAAGGAAAGTCAGAATTCCAAGCGATAGCCAATGTCATTGCTGTTAGAGATTCCTGACATAAAGAATTCCTGTAAAAAATACCTACAAACAAACTGGCCATTAGCCATAATGACATACCACAAAAATTACATGTGGGATGCTCTGGAGTGCAATGTTTCGATAGAAGATTTGACCATGAAAGTGGCGCATCCACGACTATATTACTTCAGCACTGGACTCGTTTTCTGAAGATGGGGACATTGTACCCCACCTTCAGGACACTGATTGAAGCTTTAGCCAAGTGCCAAGGTATAAACCAGGCTAGTTGGTGCTGTGGCCGAAACACTACAGTTCTTTTAGTGTACAATATGAGTCATCCTAGATCCCACCACCCTTGATGCATGAAATAAAGGGATGGGAGGGGATGGATGAGCTTGAAGCTTGATCAGGAGAGCGTACAATATGAGGTTTGATGTAATGATCATGGCATATCTTGTGCAAACACACACCTCATTATCACTGTAGAACCATGTTGCGGTTTTACTCTGTTTTTTTTTTTTTTCTCTCACCATGTGACAGTGATTAAAAATGGTTTAAGAAAACATGGTTTAAGATAGGGGTACCCCAATTGGTCGGACACCCCATTTCTCACCCCTCTTAGAGTTTGATTTCCTGCAAGAGCGGGCTTCTTACCTTTTAAGCGTGAAAGAATTTTTTTTCTTGCATGAGGAGGAGGCGGCCTTTCACCCCTTGTGGTTGGATTCTCTCGTGTGTCCGAAGCCCCCTTGGCTGAGTAAAAAGAAAAACAAATTGGGTTTGGCGATTTCCACAGGCTGATTTTAGGGACAGTTAAAAAAAAAAATGTCAAACCAGAGTAGCACCTAACGGCGCAAGTTTGTGTATGACTATAAAAATTGAATTAGATGTGCACCCACTTTTCTTTTCTAGTATTTGAGTTCTAGTGGGCAGCTGCAACTAGCATGGCAAGGCTATAAGCAGGTTGGATCTGCAGAACCGAGACCCAAGTCCACCGATCATGAAAACCACTAACTATTTCTTCAAGTTGAGTAAATTGATTGGTGAAAGGCCTAAAACTCGTTGGACCTAAAATATATGATGATGGACCTGACCCAAGAGTTAATAACAGAAATTTGTTATGTACAATTATTTAAAAGGCTTTATAACCAGAGGTTTGATAACCTATTGACTGGGCCCAAAATGATATAGGTGTGGTATTGTAGATACTAGAATTGGACTGGACTTGAGCCAGGAGCCAGACGCAGACCTTAGTCTTGCAGACTTAACCCAGGTTTTGGGTTAGAGGGCGCCCCCATTTGGTCTGGTGATCATTTATTGAGACTGTGGACCATATTTGATGGATTTTGTTAGGTGCGGATCCATACTGAGCATATTTTCAGGCAGCTGTTATCATTTGTATAATATAAATCTATATGGCCCCTCATAATTGATGGAAAGTTAATTAGGATGTATATGTTTATACTCTAGTGATGATTAGCAATCCACTACAAGCTAGTTTGGAGATTAGAGGAAAAATAAAACTACTATACAAAAATTATAGTTGAAAGTCGAATTGACTCACCCCAATTGGGCTGACCTAGCTCGACTGGAAGGGCAGCAAGTTGAAAGAGTTTCAGTTTGCCAAAAACTCTGGCAAATTCACTTGAGTCTTTTGATTTGTTGCCTAATGAGTCGCTTAAACACGTTTAGTTTTAGGAATCTGAAAATTTTGACATAATTTCACCTTTAAAAAAAAGAAAAGAAAATACCTCTTTAATTAGCTGAGCATAGATTTTAAAATGGGTTTGGGTTGGGTCCAATATCAGTTGAGTCCGATGACCTGGCTTATCTTCTGGCAACAGTAACTGGCTCATCAAAGCCATAGTCAACCGTGAAATGACCACCAGGGGGTACTTTCATCAATGTTTAAAATCCAAATTCCAAAACTGGGCTGCTCTATAAAACCCGTTTGCTTGAGTACTACTGAGTTCTGAATTCTAATCAATTCCTTAGGCTAAGGTCATCTTTAGCAACCAAATTTTTAGGGAAAAGATTTTCGATTTCCCTCATATTGTGGTAAATTCATATTTGGCAATTGTAAATTTTCGAGAACTTGGACGAATCGAAATCTTTATTTGTTAGGATTTTCATATACGACCACTCCCCATAAGATTTGAAAATTCTCACTTAATTAGATTTGCACCCCCCCCCCCCCCCCCCCCCCCCCCCCCTCTTTTCAGCTATATGCATCAATACACACCAATATCAATATGAAATCCTCAACTATACAAATTCCCGGCGATGATTCATTATTCCAGTGGTAGTAAAGAATTATCAAATCTATGAATTGCTCCCCTGTTACCAAAAATGCTTTAAAGGTGAAGGAAGATTCATACAAGGCCATCAAATTGTCTCCTCTTTCAACTAAATAAACCAAATTCCTTGCCATGGAAAGGAGTCTCATTTACATCACCATCTAATAATGCTTCATTTATGATTTCAAAGAAAGGTATGCTATGGGGCAATGTCGGTCTCAGGCCCAAGTGAACTATTTCTAGTTGTAGGAGTTCAGCTCATTAGCCCATGCCTGGCCCATTTGCATGTGAGTAAGGCGGGATAGAACCCTAGCCCAAACCTAGGTGATATTATATTTGAGTATACATGTAATCATTGTATTATATAATTATATATTAGGGTGATATATTAAATTTGTGTATGCTATTTGTATAATATATATAATTATAGGAGGGTTTTTTTTTTCTTTTTCCTCCGGTCAAAGCCTTTAATAGGTAAAAAAGGTGGATGGATGAGAGCTCAGTGGGGCCCACCTCTGAAACCCCCACCACACACACTCAGTGCATTGTGAGTTGCCATGAGACACAATGACATTATTTAGATAGTGCTGACTATTGAATTTAACATTTATTTTTAAACCATTGATTTTTTAGGGGTCCATATCTCGAACATCTCAGATCCTTTTGGGTCTAAGATCTTGGTGGGCCCTCCATCTAAGTATAGTCCTTTTCATCACTGCACCACATAATATCAGATGGGCCTGAGCTCAGGTTCAACAGTCTCATGAGAGATCTTGCTAGGGATTTTGGGGCGCGCGAACACACACATATATCATATATGCGTTCGATTCAGTAACCAAGTCCATTTCAGATACCCAAGGCCCAACTCCATCCCATTTTCTGCTCATGCTTCAAAATTCTGGCCCAAGCCCAAACCTACCCTACCCAAGTTTGGTTTTCATGTGGGCTCAGGCGCAGCACTGACCAAGTTGCACACCCAATCATTTCCACTTTAGTATGCTAATTTCTCTTTTTTTCATTTTTGCCACCCTAGACTAAGGGGCTGGTTCCTAAGAGAGACCACACAAGTGTGAAAAGGTAGCCCACATTGTGGGAAGATCGAAGGCCACATAAGTGAGAAGGATAGCATACCTAGGCTATTGTCTTGTTAAAAGAGAAGCTCCGAATGCATATGTCAACCGTCAAAGCATCAACACCTTCATGGTGGTCTAGAGTAGCAGCAACTAGTAAACAAGATCCGGGGGCTAGATTTCTAGGTTGCAAGAGCCAAAAAAGATTGGAGAGTTTTGTGGGAGAAGAAAGCTACAATGGTGTTGTATTTGTAGAGAATGGGAATAGGAGTTTAAATAGAACTTGAGTTCTAATGAGAAAAGAATTCTGATTTGAGAAGAACTATACCCACTAGGTTTTGGCCTGCGTTAACTACGGATTAAGTCACCTATCCAACAAGCACAACTCACCGAGTCTAGACCTAACATGGTACTTAGGCTAACTGCCTATTTAACTAAAATACATTCAATTACCATAATAATTAAATAAAAAATTTATCTATTATATAAATACCCAAAACGTCATAGAGATACTGACTCGAAGGACCTTAGCCTGTGTTAAGGCTTAATTCCGCACCTCACAGGGAGAAAAGGGTAAAAAAAAGATAATTTTTAAGAGAGAGAGAGAGAGGGAGGGATGATAAAGGGAGAGAGGGAGGGACTGAGTTTTAAAAAAAGACCATTCAGTTTGCTTTCAGTTCACCTTATTCTTCGCTATCTAGTTCATTAACTTCAATGAACAAATTCAGTCTTCTAGCTTTATATAATTTGATCCAAACTGAATGGTTAACCAATCGAGTTAAACAACTCGCATGAAGGGAGGGAATGGACTGAGTTGGGTTTGGTTTGGTTGTGCGTAACTAGTATTTGACCGAACCAGAACCCATCGGTCCCAACCCCTACATTAATCAGGTTGGGAATGTGAATCCGAACCCTGAAATCTCAAGTTGGGCTTGGGTCTCGCGGACTGGTCAAAGTTTTTTTTTTTTTTTTGGGTTGAATTGTGATCAATTCTGGTTGGTTAATCCCAAAGGGTTGGCCGAGTGGTCAGGACCTCTTCCGGAGCTAGAGGTCCTGGCATCGATCCCCAGAAGGATTAATCCAACCCAAATGGTTGGAAACCCTTTGTTAGCCAAAAAAGAAAAAAAAATTCATGATTGGTTAGTTTAATTATTTGAATAGCAAAATAGAGTCAGGCACGGACTCAAATTTTATGAATGGACTCAATTTTAATCCAACCCTTTCATCAATTGGGTTATATAAGTCAGCCTGAAGCCAAAACATCTCCGACATATGCTAAAACGACCTCATCGAAACTTAATACTTTGGCCTACGCAACTATGCAGGTATTCATATGACCTCCTTTGATAAGGGACATTCATGTGCATCCATCCCTCACCATGAGGTGGGGGACACGTATATTGCTCCCTCTTCGCACATAAATAATTTTTTTTTGCATATGACTATATATGACTTTTCTTCTTTTGCATATGAATATTTTCAATTATGTAACGGTCTCTCATCTTATGGTGAGGGATAGATGCACATGGATATTTTCCTTGATAAAGTTCTTACTTTAAAGAAAAACCTCTTTCCTAAATAAAGGCATTCCAAAAAAATATTAAAATACACATTCGGCACATTCTATATGATGAAAAATGCCAGTGGGGTGTGGGGCCATCTTACTCCCATATTATCAATATTCAATTCTTAGCAAATCAAAAAAATGGATTTGATATGCCCAGTACGTATTAGTTTGAAGTGTTTTTTCAACATCTTATACATCACATTTGCACTCAGGTGGCTCTAAAAAACAACACAAAGGTAAAAGTCATCAAAAATCAAAAACTAAGTATCAAATGAAATAATCATACAGAATCCATTATCAGCATCAAAACCAACTCCAGTGAGTCCTCCTCCAGTAAGTCCGTCTGTACAAAACCCTTTTCATTTCAGCTGCATCAATCGTCTTTACAAAGATCCTCTTGCTACACAAATGCAAAAAATCACAGTGATTCCTTCTATTAAAAATCACATTCATTTAATAAACACCCTTTCGGTTTATGAGGTAATCCCAAATGTTATCCCAGTAAAAGTCACTCCAATAAAAGGAACAAGCTTTGCTTGCGCTCTGGTGCATTGTGCCTCTGATTCATTTGTCACATAAGACCAGTTAAAATTCAAGGGGACCTCACCTTTATTGACAGTTTGAATGCGTGTTCCCACAAGAGCGTGTGAGCAAGAGAAATTTTTTTTCCCAAATAGGGTTTTGTAAGACTAATTCTTTTTTGGATAACATTCGGGGATACGCATGCACTAACAGGTTGTTTATTTTATGCAATTTAAATTTTTAACAGGTAAGTTCTACTGCATCAATTAAGGGTTTCGACTTCTGAACCAAAAAGACAGACAGCATGCATGCTACATGGGTCATGATCCACCTAAGAAGCAAAATGAATTTAAAGATTATTATTATTTTAAAATGTCAGGTTCACTAATATTACTGTCAGATTTGAAGCAATTAAATGCGTGGTCAAATTCTTTGATATGGCATAAGTTTTGATGGCTCTTTTGTGTCTGTTAAGCCAACTGGTCTTATTTAACTCTCTTCCTTGTCACAGATCCTGACCGTATCAGCCCCAATCTCCGACATTTACATTTTCGGTTCCAGTTCTATGCTTCCACACCGTAATCTATCTCTACAGACAAGGAGAAGGGGAGAGAGAGAGATGGCGATTCATTTGGTTGCCGTGGCGAAAGTGCCTTTTCTGCATATCTTCAAGCTTTCACCGCTGCTGTGGCCTTTCAATCTATACTTCCCGGTAGTACGAAATCTGCCAAGGGTCTGCAATACCATCTCCACCTTCTCCACCCTTTTCGCCTTCCGCTTGCGACAGATCCTGACTGTAAGTGCACAAAAACTCACAGACCCGGGGGGGGGTGATTTTGCGTCTCACTTTAGAGAAGATGGAAATTGCTGCTCCTTGGTTGTGATGGAAAACCGCTGCCTCGAGCCTGAAAGGGGAAAAAGGAGAAGGTCAGAGGACCCTGGCTTGGGCAGCGCAGGGCTCTCCGATGCCTTTGTTAGCTGCAGGTGCAGGACTAGAACAGAGGTAGGAGATGTAGTGGGAGAAGAAATGGCATACCAGTGAGTGGTGTTTTTTTGGCCATCCAGCTTCTGGAGCCGTTGCTGTGCTGATATAGAGGAAGAGAGGGGACAAGAGGGAGACTCTATCAGAGTCTGATCCCATCATAGCCCACCCTGCAGTCCCATCGGGCCTGACTTCTGGGCCCAATCCCATCAGGCCATTGTGAGCCATGCACCTGGCAAAGGTGGATAAGGGAGAAGGCACCTGGCAAGGGTGGATAAGGGGGGAGAAGGCACCTGGCAAGGGTGGATAAGGGAGAAGGAAATATCCCCACACACTGACCGTCCATCAGGGGAGCCGTGACCGTGACAGCAGATGGGAGAGAGCCTTGCGCCTTTTCCACCTGGAATTTCTCCTGCCTGGTCCGATCCAGCAGGGCCACGACATGTTACACGAGGACAGCCTTCATCTTCTTCTCACCATCTCTCTTTGATCTTCCTTTTTCTTTTGGGGTATGGTAGCTAACTCCGCCTTGTGATGATGGTTAGATGATTTACTATGGATGCTCTCGTTTACTCTCCTGCAGTTTTTATGGCATATGTGTAAGTTACTATTGCTATTGTTGCTGATGGAATTGGGTTGGATTCCAATTTAAGTTCTGAAGTGGGTAGAAGTGATTTTTTAAAGAAAGGAGATTAGTTACACTAGTTAATGTGCAAATCAAGATTCAAGACTTAGAGTCTAACAATACGACACAAGGAGTAGTTTTCAACCACAGATTCTTTTATAAGGAAGAGGGTGAATGGGTTAGTAAAACCTTGGGTGCTTGAGTCTTACGTGGGGTGGGGGCAGTCGTTATTTTATTTTCACAACTCAATCTCGGGTTTTGCCCATGGTCTTCATTGAATATATTATCACATGCAAAAGCAATTGTGTTTATTTTCTTTTAATCCCACAATGGCTATATATTTGATTGACATAAAATTCAATTTCTTCTAATCTTTAGCCACTTTTTTTTTTTTTTAATGATTTGGGTTTTCCTGAGTTTGACCCAACATGATTAATCCCCGAGGCCGCATCCTCCAAACCTATAAAAACGCACACTAGGTAAATCTAAGGTGGTTTTGAACACAAGACAGTGGGGAGAACCTACCCTTAATGTCACTCCATGAGAGCTAATCTTTAGCCACTATTAGAAATCCACATTTTAGATTTTTTTATTAATTTACTTCCATGCTATATCCGGAAGTATTCAGTGGTACACCAATGGGATAGAAATGTGGTTTTGGCTCCAAAAGCCCCAGTGATGTATTTATAGAAATTAAGCCTCATGATCTTTTGTATCTTGCTCATGGATTTATGTGCAAAAACTCATTCCTAAAGCCTGCTGGTTAGCGTGGAAATTTGTGTTTTTTTAATCTTCTATTTGGTTGGCCTACTGGCGAAGAGTGATACCATCAACCTTGGAGATTCATGGATGAATTCTTAGACATGTGTGTGATATTGAGGTGCCAACACCACTGAACTACGAGTGCATTGACTAATATGAAGCTTTATTTTTAAAGTAAAGAATTTTAACTAAAGGTATCATCTCATGAAGTTTTAGGTAGGGATCTGACTAATTTTCTGATAGTGTTCTCATTATAATTTTAAATTCAATTTAGTTAGGGTGCAATTGCCAGAAAATTCCTGAGCTTTGAGGAAGAAAATGTTCCTTTCATTTTTGTCAACACAATAACTAATTTGTGGAAAGAGTTTGGCATTGCAGTTTCGAATCCTCAATTAACAAGAACACTCTCTTAAAGGCCCGGCCAAGGTACTAATTTGTCCCCACATTAACAAGGACACGTCCCTTGAAAGGCAAGTGGATCCAGCCAAGTTCAGCTTACGTTGAGATCTATAGTGAGGGAGAGAACACAATTCTACATTAAATGAAGAGAGAAGTCAAGGAGGAACCATCTAGTAGGCAGTTCCCATCGTAGCCAACTACCCTGTGCTGGATTGATGTGTAGAGCCTAGAGGGGGCTGATATTTTTTTCCAAAATAATGGGGATGCTGCACATTTGGGTTAGTTAAGTGAAGGGTGATTTTAATAGATAAAAAAAGAAAATGACTAAGTATCCAAAAGTACAATTTTTGAAAAACTACTCTTATTTTTTAAGTCAAAACGTCATTCACTCATTTCATTGAATGACAAAAGGCCTTTTAAAAAAAAAAAAAAAGTTCATCCCCGTAGCATAAGGCATAAAATGACGAAATGCTAAAAAGGTAAATTTTAAAATTTATACTTTTTTATATTACTTTGTTCTCCCTTATATCTTAAAATGACATTTCACTTCAATTCACCTTATAAGTAAAGTGATTTCAAAGCTCAAAATGGACTAGTTGGAATTGGTGCAATTGGTTTGCCCAAAGTGAACCGGTCTTTATCACGAAAGTAGGCAATTATCACGGAGTAGTACTAATAGTACATTGTGGGATTTTAACAAAACAGATCTAAGATGATCTTTGCAGACTCGGTAGTGCCAGATCCAAGCCATTCATCAGGCATGGCCAACTGTGAATGTGTCTGGTCCTAGTCCTACCATTCCACTCACAAGCTCACATTTCAATGCGAACAAGTTTAGATGAACTCAACCTCAACTCGATGGGCAAAGGAATTCATTCTTTTTATAATTAAAAAAAACTGAAATAAAAAGATGATAAATTAATAAAAAGACATAAAGGTAACTTAAATCCGCCCACAAGTAACGACAGATACAAGCCATTTAGATGGTTTTAGAATAAACAGATGAAAGATAATAAACAAGCAGTCTTTTTTAAGAAATGGACCAGCCCGGGGATATTCTTGAATGCATGACAGCTACACGGGTTGTTTAGGTGTTTGAGGTCTCCATGTGACCAAGTAAGAAAGATTTTAGTATCAAAGTATGTGTGATCAACCAAAGGGTCTAAACAACTAGGATGAGGATCATCAAATTTAAGTTAATGCATTTTCTTTTCTCTCTCTCTTTTTTTTTTTTTTTTTGGAGGGGGAGTTATTCCCCACTCAGATGGATCACTAGGTGGGTCCCACTAGGTATTTAGACATGCAGTGCTCGCTTGAGGTCTTTCCATGCATAATATATTTTAAAAATTTCTGCTATTACAATAATTTAGGTGTGCATTGCTAATTGGCGCTTAGATTTTCACAAGAGGTGCTGGGTTTCATCCCATGTTCGAAACATAAAAGTCGACTGTAATACGACCTCCTTGCCAGATGAGACTGTTCAACTTGAGTCGGCAGGCTATCCTACAACAAAGCGGATATCTGGACCCTGCAATTATGTTACTGATGGCACCCTGAAAAAATATCTATGAAAGCTGTCGCACGCAGGAGTCATTGCCAGGCAATGTGCTTTCAGGGCCCCCTATCATCATTTCAGTCACTTCTTCAAACATGCCACGGTCTCTTAAATGACTTCCGGGCCTAATTTGAAGACATTTTCTCTTTTCACCGTTCGATCTAACCACAGAAAAAGCAATAAATTAAAACCCTGGACTCTAGTGTGTAAGGGCAGGAAATCCATTAGTCATGCCCCCTACCCTCTTCCATTGCCATGTTTACGAAAGGACCCCACAGGAGATCCATTTAATCAGCGTTATGCAATCAATGCTTTCATCGGATCACGTTGCTAATGGGTGTAGGCTCTTGACCATTCAATCAATAGTGCAAAATTAGAATATGGTGCCATCACATGTTCCTCTGATAATAGATTAAATAGAAACGATCAAACGACCCCACAATCTCCTTCCGAAAGTAAATGTGGAGTCTTGACTCAAGGAGTTACAAACAAAAGCAAATCGACCAGCATTACCTCTCCCGGCAGCAAAACGATTTGCTTGTATCCATCCAGATTCCAAACCAATCAGTACGCTTCCCAGCCAAAGCTGGAAATAGAAAAGAAAGTACAGGATAAAAAGATGCTTCTGGAAAAGGCCATTGGAAACCAACAGGAGACGAGACGTACTGGCCCAGACTATACGACAAACAAGCCTTTCACTATCCACTTAATGAAGGATTACCCGACGCTGGGTCTGGGGAATGCCGGATGCTAAAAGGAATCACACCATCCACAAGGTGAATGGGCAGCATGTAACTCCAATTCGTACGTTGAAATCAACCTGAGTCACCAGCAAGAGGAAGCAGTTGCTTCGTTTTTTCTCTTTTTAACTGAATTAACAGGTAGCATCACTCGCAAGTAAATTTGACTGCATGACAAACTTTTTCATTTTAAGGTATAGAAGACATTTAAATGCTGTCTGCTGCAATCAAGCGATCGGATGAGAAACATGAGAGAACCGAATGGAATGGGGTGTCCCAACTCACATCTACTGTACCACTGACCAAACTTAAAAAGAAGAAGAAATCAAGCAATGGAAACTATCAACAAGCACAGAGAATTTCTGAGATCTCCATGTACCCCACCCACCATTCAGCCAACAAATCCATTACCTTGACTGATGGGCACGTTACTTACAAACATATAGCTACAAGCCCAATGATCATTTCCCGACCCATGAATATGCTTATTAAACAGAAAATGGCAAACAATTATGCAGGCAAGTCAAAACCAACACCATTGTAATTAACAAGACAATCATACATGACTAGAGAATTTACACCAGCCATACAGTAAAACTCATACATGTTCCCCGCCATCAGATTTGGCAACACCAATATGCCAAGTGCTCCTCTCTGCGTTGGTTACTAATAAGGCCTCCACACTGTAAACATATGAAGCTGCTCCCATCTGCATAGGCATCGAGAACAAGTTGCTTTCTGCCAGTTCGCGCAAGTCTAGAGGATCCAACAGCTTCTGACACCATAGAAGGTCCCCCTGAGTCGAATGGCAATGTTTCAGGTTTTTCTGGTTGCGCTTCAGCAATCACACATTCAGCAAAAAGTGAAGCCAGTTCTTCAGCAGCAGCACTTGCTCGCAATCTGTTCCTGTAAAGCTCGCGTGCACGATGCAGTGTCTAGAAAACAGCAGTGTCACCACCACTAGTTCTTAAAGCCATTACCACCTGCATATGGCGGTCAACACATGTTACCATTAGAAAGAAAATTACAATATTGAAAATAATTGAAGCATCTATCATACTACCGGGCTGTTTGTCTAATTTGTATTGAATTCCTGGGAAATCATAATAAAGGTGTTATAACAAGGGATAAAAGGGTGAAGATTGAATGGGGAAGGGTGAAGCCATAGAGGATTTGAGGGAACCAGAAATTTCCTAGCAAATGTAGGTGACCCATGATTTCCTTTCACAGTGGATGCTACGATGATTCCTTGAACATATCCACCTTTAATCTTAACTTGTAGCACCTTTGATATAATAGATGCACATTGCTCTAAAACTCATAGGAATTTGATACGCAGTAAGCAAATGGTCCTAAGGATAACTTCTCATAAGAATGACTGCTAAAGCTGTCACCCAGCACTCATGCATGTGTTGGTGTGGGAGTGGATGGTGGTGTTTTTCTCTTCTTTTTTTTTTTTTTCTTTTGGGAAGGAGGGAGGGAGGGAGGGGATTGGGGATGGGGGTTTGCCAATATCATGTATTAACATAGATGGGAATTAGCTTGGAATGGAGAAACAAAATACAAGTAACTGACCCCAACACAATTGGGACAAGCTTTGATTATGATCATATATCAGTACCATCTCTAATGCCATCGATAAATTAACATGCCAATGAGCTTCAAAGGAATTTCCTATACACCACCATGACACCCTCAGATCTAATAATCAATGATCTGACTCTAATGGCATCCATCAATTAACATGACAATGAGCTTCAAATACCGCCTCTTTTATGGAGAGTTTCAAATTTTCTCAAAAAGGAAAAACTGACAAAGGAATTGCGAAAGTAAATCCCAAGGAACCCCCCACACTGCTACATATGCTCAGATTTAATGATTATTCAGATCATTCAGCTCTCGCAGAGATCAATTTCACATGCAGAGCGACAGAGAAAGAAAACGCTAACTAATAAGGAAACAAAATCCAGCAGTAGTACACGTTCATGTCTACAGTTCCACTCCTGCCATTTTATTTTTGCATAAATGGAGCCATGGTGAGAGGGTCATTGCTTTGGTGCAATGGTAAAAGTCTTGGGTGCCATGCGTTACTTATAATGCAGGTTCAAGACCAAGAGCAGCCACCGTGTATAATTGCCAAATGTTAGGTCTGTCTCCAGTCTGGACCCTCCTAGGACTGCTTTGGTGGGACCTACACTGGATGATGACCTTTCATAGAGTCATGGTGAGATGAGGACATAAATTTCAGACCGACAAGACAAACAAATTTCAGAGGACGCCCTAGAAATTGGATCAAATTAGAAAACCTGAGGAGAAATTTTATCTGGGTACCATAAATGATTCTCTTAATAACACTGGAAGATATGATGCAGAAATGCCCCCCACCTTTACTCTCAAGCTGGTTGGAAATCTGTAGTTCTCTGATATGGTGGGTTGACTAGGTACTCGCTGACTAGACCCAGACCAATCACAGAGTGTCTGACTGGGTCAGGTTGAATTTGGTTTGAACTTTGAACGAGTTTGGCAAAACCAAATCAACCTTCCTAGTCGACTCATAACTCGTCTTTATTCGCACTTATTCAGCTCGGTCACCCAAATTGCCCTATGAGAATTTTAATTCATACCTTTTTTTGGGTCAAATGGAGGAGTAACATTAAATAAGAAACAACCCAACAGCACACACCACTACCACCAAGACTGTCAGGTCTCGTCCCGAGTTAATCAAGATTAACTCTAGTTAATTGAAATTAGTGCTAGTTAACCATGTTTAACTAGTTTAATGGTGATTAATGACTAAACTCGATGAGTTAGTCCCAAATGAATGGAATGAAAAGATTAAGTGGATTGGTTATGCTTAAGGCTAATTAACTGCGGTTAATTGAGCTAATGATGGTCAATGACCAAATAATATAGAATAAGCCTCAAATGAATGAATTGGGCTTAATGGAATGGTAAAGAATGGATTTGCATGGTTTAAATGGAGTTTTAGACTCAAACATAGAAATGAAGGACTTTTATGTAAATACGAAATTTCGCGTATTTCGTCGAATACGGAAATTCTTGATACCAACGCGTGTATCTTGACGAGTACGTCAACTTTCATAAGAGGTTCGAAGTCGTTTGACGAGAATCCGGTCAAATGACCCTTCATTTGACTTAAATCGTAATTTTGTGAGATTAATGGGCTTGAATGCAATTTACTAGCTTATATAAGCTAAAGAAAACCCTAATGAGATCATTCTCTCATTTTCAAAGCTTTCAAACCCTAGACTCATTTCTTTCTTCCTTTTTCTCTTCTTTTCTTCCAATCTCACTCACTCAAGAGGTAAACAAGGAGTTTACAAGAGTTTTCAAGAAGCCTTCATCCTTCTCTTCATCTTCCCCAAGTTTGTTTTCAAATTGTGGAAGTGTGAAGTTTGAACTCAAGGTTTTCTTCTTGGAATTAAGCTCAAGAAAGAGGTTTTCATCCATTCAACCTTCACAAAAGGCAAGTACATATGTATTCTTATGATTTATAGTGTTTTAGAAAGATTGGAGTTCATTTGACTCAAATCCTGAAGTTTCACTTCAGAAAATCTGAAGCTCAGAACTGAACTTCTGGGTCAGTGTCGGTTGACCGACGGTCAACCGACGAGTGAACCGACAGCTCTGGGAGTTGTCTCGGAGAGTTTCAGCTCTCTGGACTTCTGACCGACATTGTGTCGGTCAGCCTACATGGAAGTGTCGGTCGACCGGCAGGTCAACCGACGGACTAACCGACAGATCTGAAATCTGTCTCAGTGAATTCCAGCTCTCTGGAATTCAAACCGACAATATGTCGGTTAACCGATGTGGTATCTTCGGTCAGCCGACACCTGACCGATACCTGACCGACAAATGTATCAGAGAATGGATTGGAAATCCAGCTTCTGGAACTTGAACCGACAAAGTGTCGGTTAACCGATAGGTCAACCGACGTTGTATGGTCGGTCAGCCGACAGGCCAACCGACAGCTGAGATGAACTCAGAAAAGATTATGGAAATGAAGCCTAATTTGTACAGGCTATTCCATGCTGATGTCTAAGCCTACATAGGTGTTAGCGAAGGTCGTCTCAATGTACAAATCAAATACATAAAGTGATATTCATCAAAAATAACATGTACATTGGATAACTAACGCTTCACTCGTTTGTCTGGCTTAGAAGTATGAATAGAATTGATAAGAAATGAATAGAATCCATGAAGTGACACAGAGGTGAACTTCATTGACATAGTGAACGTCATTGACATAATGCACGAAATGACTGACTTAATGCACGAAATGACAGAATACATGAATTGAATTAATGAAATGAAATGAAATGAATAGTCACTAAAGGTGACAATAATTTGAATGAATGAATAATTCCTGCTGCAGTAGATGTGAGGGGCGTTCCGGAGCCTCGTGGAATGCCAGTGCTCTCTGATCAAGACACTGGAAAATTTCCACCATTGTGAAAAGTCATGTAATGAAAAGTGAAACAATCTTGAAGCCTCGGCCATGAATGGTTTGCCCTTCCGCCTTGTGCTTAATTAATGTGACTAAATGAAAATTGAATAATCTTGAAGCCTAGGCCATGAATGGTTTGCCCTTCCGCCTTGTGCTTACACTGCTTCCGTTGGAAGACACGAAATGAACGAAATGAACGAAACGAACGAAATGAAAGGATATGATTGACATAGATATTGTTATGGAATTGAAGTAGGTTGTATAGAACTGTTAAGTTCTTTTATTGTAGAACTGTTTAAGTTCTTGCTTTATTGAATTCTTGTATAGAATTGTTAAAGAATTGTTAAATAACATGAAGAATCATGAAAATGCATGTATCTTGTTGAACCTTCGTGTTCACGTGTTATTGATGATATCACAGGCCCAGATGCCCGTGCCGGTCCTGCCGAGGCCGCGCCGCCTGCGGAGGAGGCCCGTCCGTTACCTCCAGGAGGTTTAGCGGAGTGGGCGTAGTCGGAGGGCGATTGTAAATGAGTGATTTTGTAATAGAAAATTTTGGATTGTGATTAAATACCAACTGCATTGTATTTTAAGTGTGCAGTGTTGGTTTTAGTGGACTGTAAATTTGTATAAAGGAAACTTTACTTTTGTGTAAAGTTAATTGTAGTCAATGTATATATACATGTTTTCCGCACATTGTACATTGACAGGTATTGTGATTTGATATCCCTTGTGAGTCTTGTCTTAACTTCGGTTAATTCAGGATTTACGGGAGTAAGTATGGTTCCGCGACTCGGGGGTCCGTCCGAAGTAATCAGATCTCGGGGCCGGGTCGTGACATACTTATTGTATGGTATCAGAGCCTAGGTTGAGAACTAGGTTAAGGAACTTTTAAAAGCCTTAGTACAACTGAGAACGAAGTGAGGAACGATATCGGAACGAGATCGATAGGACGAATCCAATCTTGGATTTGTATTTATTGTTTTCACTTTATGTGATATAAAGGTCATGGGAAGTGTATAGATGTTTATCTTACCTTCCATCTTGTTTACAGTATGGCTTCTGGATCAGGGAGTGATAACTTCGTAGAAGTCACTGTCAATGACGGTACTACACCACCTCCCCCAGCATCGGATAATGATGCTCGGTTTACTGCTATTCTGGAACAGTTAGCCAGAACTAACGAGCAGATTGCGAAAAGTCATGAAGCTCAGTTAGGTTTGCAAACTCAAATGACTTCGATGTTGCAAGTCATGCAAGCCCCGTCTGTTCCACTACAGCCTCATGTTGAGACTCAGCTAGTATTACAGCACAAAGAGACGGACCCTCATGCTGTTTATGAGCGGTTTCGTAAAAGAGGAGCTACAGAGTTCCATGGTACTGAAAATGTCATACAAGCTGATGAGTGGCTGGAACACATTGAAGATGTGTTAGAAACGGTTGTCTGCACTCGCAAGCAGAGAGTGTTGCTCACCTCTACGATGTTTAGAGGGGGAGCAAATACTTGGTGGAAGAGTGTCAAGGACACATTTAAAGTCATGACCGCACCGGATGTTTGGGAGACTTTCAAGAAACAGTTCCAAAGAAAGTTTATTCCCGAGCATGTGCAGCAGCAAAAGGAATCAGAATTCCTACACTTGAAGCAAGGTCAAATGACCGTAGCTGCCTATGTTCATACCTTCTTACAGTTGTCCAAGTATGCTATAGACTTGGTGGATACTGAGGAGAAGAAGGTTAAGAGATTCCTCATTGGGTTGAACCCCGATTTCAAAGCGATCGTAATGGCTGGACAGAAGCCTACGACGTTTGATGATGCCGTAGACAGGGCATACACAGCTGAGGAAATTCAGAGAGAAAGAGATAGAGAGACTGTGAACACCAAGAGAAGTGGTGACTCCTGGTTTAAGAAAGGAGGACAGTCTAGAAATAAGAAGCAGAAGCAGAAATTCATTCCTAGGAATGAAAGAAGAGAGAATCTGCCAGTCTGTGAGACTTGTGGCAAGAGTCACCGGACTGAGCTATGTTGGAGGAATACTGGAGCCTGTTTCGTCTGTGGTTCTTTGGAACACAGAATGGCACAGTGTCCAAGAGCTAGGAGAGATGATAGAGCTCCGTACCAGTATCCTGCGCAGGGTCAAGCAGCACTTCCTGCTCCCCCGCAGAGATTAGCTTTACCAGCTCCTCCTCCTAGACCACAACAACAACAGCAACCACAGCCACAACGTCAGGGCCAGCAGCGTCAGTGGCAAAGGCAGCCTCCGAGACAGCAGCAGCAGCCAAACAGGCCACAGATGGCTGGGATGGCTTATGCTGTCAACAGAGAACAAGCTGATGTTGCCACAAATGTGGTTGAAGGTACCATTTTTGTAGATAATAGACCTGCAGTTGCATTGTTTGATCCCGGTTCCACACACTCGTTTGTAGCACCCGCATTTGCTGGTAGCATGCAAGACCGGATCATGCAATTGTCTTATGATTTTACTGTGTCTACTCCTTTAGGGAGTAAAGTAGTGTGTGAATTATATATTCCACAATGCACTATTAGAATTGGAGATGTATCAATGCCAGCTGATCTGGTGATACTACCTATGAATGATTTCGATGTGATCTTCGGCATGGATTGGCTTGCGAAGTACAGGGCTTGTCTAGACTGTTTTCGCAAAGTCATTACCTTCAGGGTTAATGAAGCCAATGCCAGTGTATTGTTTGAAGGAGTGCAGAAGAAGTATGACACCAGGCTCGTTTCAGCACTTAAGGCTGAACGTATGATGCGTAGTGGTTGTGAAGGCTACATCGCATTCGTTTCAGAGAAGAAGCCTGTACAGGAATTGCGAAACATTCCTGTAGTCTGTGAATTTCCAGATGTGTTTCCGGATGAAGTGCCAGGTCTACCTCCAGCTAGGGAAGTGGACTTTACAATTGAACTTGTGCCCGGTACTGCACCAATATCGAAGGCACCGTATCGAATGGCACCATCAGAGTTGTGTGAGTTGAAGAAGCAGATACAGGATTTGCTGGACAAAGGTTTTATCAGACCTAGTGTCTCACCATGGGGAGCACCTGTATTGTTTGTGAAGAAGAAAGATGGTACCCTGCGAATGTGTATCGATTATAGGCAGATAAATCAGATGACAATCAAGAACAAGTATCCTCTGCCTAGAATTGACGAGTTGTTTGATCAACTCGTGGGTGCATCATATTTCTCTAAGATTGATCTCCGATCTGGTTATCATCAGATTCGGGTTAAGGATCAAGATGTGCAGAAGACTGCATTCAGGACTCGTTACGGTCACTACGAGTTTTTAGTTATGCCTTTTGGTCTAACCAATGCACCTGCAGTGTTTATGGCTTTAATGAATAGGGTGTTTGCTCCCTTCCTAGACCAGTTTGTGGTAATCTTCATTGATGACATCCTGGTCTATTCAGAGTCAGAGGTCGAGCATTCACGTCATTTGAGGACAGCCTTGCAGATACTGAGAGAGAATCAGTTGTATGCAAAACTCGAAAAGTGCGACTTTTGGTTGCAGCAGGTTGCATTTCTGGGTCATATCATTTCCGGAGATGGATTAGCAGTTGACCCAGCTAAGATTGAAGCAGTTACCAATTGGCAGAGCCCGAAGAATGTGCCAGAAGTAAGAAGTTTCTTGGGATTGGCAGGCTATTATAGGAGGTTCGTCAAGGACTTCGCAAAGATAGCATCGCCATTAACGAAACTGACTCGCAAGAGCTCTTCCTTTGAATGGAATGATGCATGTGAGTCTAGTTTTCGAACCTTGAAGCAAAAGTTGATTTCAGCCCCAATCTTGTCTTTACCCGACGGAAGAGGAGGATTTGAGATATACTCAGATGCCTCGGGTATTGGCTTGGGATGTGTATTGATGCAGAATGGTAGGGTGATTGCCTACGGTTCGCGTCAGTTGAAGGAACATGAAAAGAATTATGCCACACATGATTTAGAGCTCGCGGCGGTTGTGTTTGCATTGAAGCAATGGAGACATTATCTGTATGGAGAGACTTTTGAAGTCCATTGCGATCACAGGAGCCTTCAGTATCTATTCACTCAGAAAGATATTAATTCAAGGCAACGTCGTTGGTTAGAGCTAATCAAGGACTACGACTTTCCATTCAAATATGTACCTGGAAAGGGTAATGTGGTGGCTGATGCTTTGAGTCGGAAATCAGCTGACTTAGCATCGTTAGTTGGTGAGTGGGACATGATCGAAGAATTCAGAGATCTGGATGTGGCTATTGAAATGATAGACAGTAAAGTAATGCTTGCAGCAATGTCTGTCTTTGAACCAATGCTTATCACGGAGATCAAGGCTAGGCAATTTCAAGACCTTGATTTGGTAAGGATTAGAGATAACCTTGCCACGAAGCCAGATTTCGTGTTAGTAGAAGGAGTTCTGTATTTTAGAGACAGATTATGTGTCCCAGCTCAAGAATATCTTAAACAAGCTATAATGTTTGAAGCTCATCACACCAGGTATTCTATGCATCCTGGAAGTACGAAGATGTACAGAAATCTGAAGGATAGATTCTGGTGGAATAACATGAAGCGAGAGATAGCAGGTTATGTATCATCCTGCTTAACTTGCCAGCGTGTAAAAGTTGAGCACCGGAAACCACCGGGATTGCTTCATCCACTGAAAATTCCTAAATGGAAGTGGGAGCACATTACGATGGACTTTGTATCGGGTTTACCGAGGACGAGGAAGCAGCACGATGCCGTATGGGTGATCGTTGATCGTCTTACAAAGTCTGCACACTTCATTCCCATCAGAAAGGATATAGGATTCAGTGAGATGTCTAAACTGTTTGTCAAAGAAGTGACTCGATTGCATGGAACACCGGTCTCGATTGTCTCCGATCGGGATAGCAGGTTTGTGTCCACATTCTGGAAGTCATTTCAGAGTTCGTTTGGCACTAGACTTCAGTTTAGTACTGCTTACCATCCACAGACAGATGGGCAGTCAGAAAGGACTATACAAACTCTGGAAGATTTGCTCCGTGCCAGTGTGATTGATTTCGGGAGTGATTGGGATGACCATTTAGCTTTGTGCGAATTTGCGTACAACAATAGCTATCACTCCAGCATTGAGATGGCACCATTTGAGGCATTGTATGGTCGGAAGTGTAGGACCCCAGTTAGCTGGGAAGAAGTTGGAACTCGGAGTTTCCATGGTCCTACGATTATTGCAGAAACAGCAGAAAAAGTTCAGAGAATACAGGAAAGGCTAAAAGTTGCTAGGTCACGGCAAAAGAGCTATGCTGACAATCGTCGGCGTGATCTAGAGTTTGCAGTTGATGATTTAGTCTTTTTGAAGACTTCTCCAATGAAAGGTACTGTTCGATTCGGACAGAAAGGGAAGCTTTCCCCGAGATTTATTGGACCTTACAAGGTCACGAGTCGAATTGGAAATGTGGCTTATCGCCTAGACCTCCCATCAGAACTCTCCGGTATTCATAATGTATTTCATGTTTCTATGCTTCGGAAGTATGTGCATGATCCTTCACATGTCATTCGTCATGAAGAGATCGAAGTGTTACCAAACACCACATATGTTGAGAAGCCAATTCAGATCATAGATACAAAGGAGGCAGTTCTACGTACTAGAACGATCAAGTGGGTCAAGGTCCTTTGGGATCATCATGAACCTAATGAAGCTACATGGGAACTTGAGGAGCAAATGGCTCAGAAGTATCCCGAGCTATTTGTTCAGGTAATTTTGAATTGAATTGTTTATTTTCCTTGTAATTGGATTGCATTGATTTGAATTGCATTCGGAGGACCGAATGGTTCAAAAAGTTGTGATAGTTGTCAGGTCTCGTCCCGAGTTAATCAAGATTAACTCTAGTTAATTGAAATTAGTGCTAGTTAACCATGTTTAACTAGTTTAATGGTGATTAATGACTAAACTCGATGAGTTAGTCCCAAATGAATGGAATGAAAAGATTAAGTGGATTGGTTATGCTTAAGGCTAATTAACTGCGGTTAATTGAGCTAATGATGGTCAATGACCAAATAATATAGAATAAGCCTCAAATGAATGAATTGGGCTTAATGGAATGGTAAAGAATGGATTTGCATGGTTTAAATGGAGTTTTAGACTCAAACATAGAAATGAAGGACTTTTATGTAAATACGAAATTTCGCGTATTTCGTCGAATACGGAAATTCTTGATACCAACGCGTGTATCTTGACGAGTACGTCAACTTTCATAAGAGGTTCGAAGTCGTTTGACGAGAATCCGGTCAAATGACCCTTCATTTGACTTAAATCGTAATTTTGTGAGATTAATGGGCTTGAATGCAATTTACTAGCTTATATAAGCTAAAGAAAACCCTAATGAGATCATTCTCTCATTTTCAAAGCTTTCAAACCCTAGACTCATTTCTTTCTTCCTTTTTCTCTTCTTTTCTTCCAATCTCACTCACTCAAGAGGTAAACAAGGAGTTTACAAGAGTTTTCAAGAAGCCTTCATCCTTCTCTTCATCTTCCCCAAGTTTGTTTTCAAATTGTGGAAGTGTGAAGTTTGAACTCAAGGTTTTCTTCTTGGAATTAAGCTCAAGAAAGAGGTTTTCATCCATTCAACCTTCACAAAAGGCAAGTACATATGTATTCTTATGATTTATAGTGTTTTAGAAAGATTGGAGTTCATTTGACTCAAATCCTGAAGTTTCACTTCAGAAAATCTGAAGCTCAGAACTGAACTTCTGGGTCAGTGTCGGTTGACCGACGGTCAACCGACGAGTGAACCGACAGCTCTGGGAGTTGTCTCGGAGAGTTTCAGCTCTCTGGACTTCTGACCGACATTGTGTCGGTCAGCCTACATGGAAGTGTCGGTCGACCGGCAGGTCAACCGACGGACTAACCGACAGATCTGAAATCTGTCTCAGTGAATTCCAGCTCTCTGGAATTCAAACCGACAATATGTCGGTTAACCGATGTGGTATCTTCGGTCAGCCGACACCTGACCGATACCTGACCGACAAATGTATCAGAGAATGGATTGGAAATCCAGCTTCTGGAACTTGAACCGACAAAGTGTCGGTTAACCGATAGGTCAACCGACGTTGTATGGTCGGTCAGCCGACAGGCCAACCGACAGCTGAGATGAACTCAGAAAAGATTATGGAAATGAAGCCTAATTTGTACAGGCTATTCCATGCTGATGTCTAAGCCTACATAGGTGTTAGCGAAGGTCGTCTCAATGTACAAATCAAATACATAAAGTGATATTCATCAAAAATAACATGTACATTGGATAACTAACGCTTCACTCGTTTGTCTGGCTTAGAAGTATGAATAGAATTGATAAGAAATGAATAGAATCCATGAAGTGACACAGAGGTGAACTTCATTGACATAGTGAACGTCATTGACATAATGCACGAAATGACTGACTTAATGCACGAAATGACAGAATACATGAATTGAATTAATGAAATGAAATGAAATGAATAGTCACTAAAGGTGACAATAATTTGAATGAATGAATAATTCCTGCTGCAGTAGATGTGAGGGGCGTTCCGGAGCCTCGTGGAATGCCAGTGCTCTCTGATCAAGACACTGGAAAATTTCCACCATTGTGAAAAGTCATGTAATGAAAAGTGAAACAATCTTGAAGCCTCGGCCATGAATGGTTTGCCCTTCCGCCTTGTGCTTAATTAATGTGACTAAATGAAAATTGAATAATCTTGAAGCCTAGGCCATGAATGGTTTGCCCTTCCGCCTTGTGCTTACACTGCTTCCGTTGGAAGACACGAAATGAACGAAATGAACGAAACGAACGAAATGAAAGGATATGATTGACATAGATATTGTTATGGAATTGAAGTAGGTTGTATAGAACTGTTAAGTTCTTTTATTGTAGAACTGTTTAAGTTCTTGCTTTATTGAATTCTTGTATAGAATTGTTAAAGAATTGTTAAATAACATGAAGAATCATGAAAATGCATGTATCTTGTTGAACCTTCGTGTTCACGTGTTATTGATGATATCACAGGCCCAGATGCCCGTGCCGGTCCTGCCGAGGCCGCGCCGCCTGCGGAGGAGGCCCGTCCGTTACCTCCAGGAGGTTTAGCGGAGTGGGCGTAGTCGGAGGGCGATTGTAAATGAGTGATTTTGTAATAGAAAATTTTGGATTGTGATTAAATACCAACTGCATTGTATTTTAAGTGTGCAGTGTTGGTTTTAGTGGACTGTAAATTTGTATAAAGGAAACTTTACTTTTGTGTAAAGTTAATTGTAGTCAATGTATATATACATGTTTTCCGCACATTGTACATTGACAGGTATTGTGATTTGATATCCCTTGTGAGTCTTGTCTTAACTTCGGTTAATTCAGGATTTACGGGAGTAAGTATGGTTCCGCGACTCGGGGGTCCGTCCGAAGTAATCAGATCTCGGGGCCGGGTCGTGACAAAGACCAACACAATACAACCCAAAACAACAAAATAGACAACAACCTCAAGTAAACAACATGGACATCTATACATGTTAATAATGAAAAATCATAGACAATCTTACACCAATAGAATGGAACAAGTCAAAAATAAGAGCCGAACATTCAAATTAAAATTTTTATAAAACTTAAAGGATATATAATTGTGTGCTACTGTGTTTAAATGTCTCTATATTTTTGTTACTATAATTGCTTATTTTTATAAATAAATATTCAAAAATGAATTTACTAGCTTATTTGGACAACTTGCCAAGTCTGACTCATTGATGGGACGAGTCCAATCAACACACAGGGTCGGAAAACCAAAGCTGCCCAGGTTTAAAGACACTCTTATCAAATCGAACGAATATGCAAAATTGCCAAAAAAATCGATCCCCTTTGCGGTGATTGACCCTTTCTCTTAAAGCTTCTGAGTTTCCTTGTAGGAATACACAACTAGGAAATCCCTGGATTCTAGAGGTCATCCTAACCTTAGAAAACATAGAAAGACTACAAAGTAATTACAACTTTCTCTGCCATCATATGTAGGTCCCAGTTCACACGTTGATAACTCTTGGGCCCTTGGCAGTTGGCACACACTACTTCACTGAACTTCTGCTGAATCATCAGGTTCCCAAGAATCCTTTTATCATGTCCATGCTTCCCTTGGTGCTAATGCTTCAGCTTCATTAAGTTCCCTTCCAATTAAAAAGAATCAAGTCCACCACTAAGGATCCTTTTTTTTTTCTTTTCTTTTTTTTTTTTTTTTTGCGTGTAGAAATTGAATGATCCTTTTGACTTTCCTATTGTCCATGCTTCCTGAAGGCAGCATTGCTAATGATCCAACCTCATTAGGTTCCTCATCATCGATTAATGTGCATAAAGTATTCAGCCGTCATATGTGCTACCCCCAACCAACCTTTAGAGGTAATTATCCTCCTTTCCTTTCACTTTCCACTCAACAAAATAGTTCCTAAGCCCTAAGGATCTCCAGATGACTGAACTGAAATTGCTTCCTGGTAATAACATTAACAATTTTTGCCAACAAGCTTTCATTTAATTCAGAATTAAAACCGCCTGATACATTCGTTCTACATGTGGTCCTTTTCTGAGATGCCCAAATTCTCAACTTCAAACATTCTCCACAAATGTCTCTTCCAATCAAACAATGCAAGTAAGAACGTAGAATATTAGAAACTTTAACATTTTTTTTAATAAGTAATGAAGGATTATATTAAGACCAAAAAAACCTACAAAGAGAGATTCACACCCTATCTCAAAGATAGGGTAAGGAGAGAATAGGGCAAGGAGAGAAGAGGCAGTGGAGTGGCAAGAAGAGAAGAGTTGCAAAAGAGTACGAGAAGATGGACGTATTGTGGATCCGGATACTGCTGGTGTTAGATTTTGGATCACATATTATTGGCATCTTACTTTCACTTATCACACAATTTGGTCATCTTATAAATTTCCTATTTAATGAGTTAAGCATGGTACATCTTATAAATTTGGAGTGAAGTCTCTCCTTGAACCATCTAGAATTTAGGAATAATACCCTTTTGTTCATTGATGTCCAATAATCTAACTAAATCTCACATTAATGTTGGTGAACATTTCCTTTTGAAATATGTCTTAATATATCTAATAATTGTATGTATGTTTGATGCAACTTGCAAGTCCGTGATGCTTATCCATAATTGGAAGCCACAGACAATTTCTCAAATTATGACCACATGATGATGAAACTAACCGTAGCTAGCAAATGAATATCTCTCTTGTATCAGGTATTTTCATTTTTTTTTCTCTTAGTTTATGTGACTTATATTGGATGGGTAGGATTAATTTAGATTGAGTTTTATTTTAAACAAAAGTCATTCAAATTATAATACCGTAGGCTGGCTGGTACTAGTGTTGGCTGTTGATTGCTCCGAATATCGGTGCGATTGACCGAGACGACCTTCAGCAATTGAATGCTGAGACTCTTGGTAGATACCCTCAAAATCTTCTTCAGAAACCGTATCATATCTGCAAATGTTAAAGCATACAGTGTTGGAAATATCCGAAAAAATCCAAAACATTGTAAAATGTTGAAAAACAATGTTTTTGTCAATTGGTGACAACACTATAGAGCAAAATATTGGTCCCCCACTCCCCCTAAGTCATTACCTCTATCTGAAGTTGTTAAAAAGGAAAACCCTGTTTGGATGAATCAGAGGTGCCATGGAATAGATTTCACATCCCATCTCATCCATAATAAAAAAAATAAAAAATGAATCCTCTACTCCATGTGGCGTACCCTGATTGGTCCAAACAATGTTTGGTCCAAACAAGGATCCGGATCCCTTCCTTATCTCAAGCATTTTTTTACAAACGGTATAAAAGAATTTGGAGAATCTTACCTAGACTTCTTTTTTCTCTAGAGGAAGTTGATCACTGTTTTTACAACGGGCTTGATACTGTTCAGAGACTGTTTCCATACATTTTTTAATTTAGACATGTTCGTCAATCGATTGTTGAAGATGAATAGGGTAAGGAGAGAATAGGGCAAGGAAAGAAGAGGTAGTGGAGCGGCAAGAAGATAAGAGCTGCAAAAGAGTAAGAGAAGATGGACGTAGTAGGTGGAGTATAAATGATATAATAAAATGCAACCATTGAAAATGCTTTTTCGTTCCAAATTTCAGGTTTCCTATTTTGGTAGTGGAACTTACAGATGTTAGTAATCTTAGTTTCTTCTTCTTCGTTTTCTCATCTCTTAGTTTTTTCTCTTCTGTGAAGATCCCATATCCTCAAACCACAAATCCCAGCCCTGAACTTTTGTGGGCTCCACAACTCCCGTTTATTTTTTAAAACGCAAGGATTCTCTTACGGCTCGTCCATGGTGCAGCGTTCTAACGATAGTATAATGCAGCTCCACTGCTCTCCAATGACCGAATGCCATGTCATTGTCAAAAACACGAAACTCAATGCTTTCTTGCTATCTACCTTCTCATCCCCTCATTCAGCTGTTTTATGTTTTTCCCAAAACTACCAACTTCAATTTTCAAACAACTCACTTTCCAACATTTTCCTTTATAAACTATCAACCCAATGTAGTAAATCTTTTGTAAATCTACTATCTAATGCACCGATGTAAAATTCCACACACTAAATTCCATTACATTTAAAGTAGGGCCAACCATATGCATTACTCTCATTTGCGGTCTAACTCATTGAGTTAGGTTCACCCCATGATGGACTCATTACATAATACATGACCATAATTTCATTAAAAATTTCACTCAATTAGAGTTGGACCACTTAAAATTCTCACATAATTTAATATTAATCTTCCAAGCTCATGACAGTTTTTAATGGGGCCCACTTATAAAAGATTCAAATAAACCACACTACATTTTATGAGATAAAAGAATATGTTAGTTGCTGATACTCTGGTTAAAGTTTTTATTAAAGGGGAATATTCAAGTTAGAACTAATTTTCGTAATGCTTCTAAGAAAACTATTGTTGGGGCCTTCCTAACAACCAACCAAAACTGTGCACAAATAGGGACTCCTAATCTCGAGTTTTGACATTCATCCAAATGAAGCCATTAAAGTTGTCGGCCACGGATGAAAGGATTAGAGGCATATAATTGAGATCAAATATGATATTTGACGTATTCCCACGTAAATCTTCGCATCCTAGGAATTTTTTTTTTCTTTGCATGAGATTATGTGAACCAAATTTTCCGACAACCTTGAAATTTGAAGGAAGAAGCGACGAAAGATATAACGTCACTCTGAGCCAAAAGTACAAACTGGCAAAGTCGGGCAAAGTCGAGTCAGAAAAGACAGCTTTGACCATGACGAACGACAATTGCCTGTGAGATCTATATAACTAGACTAGACAGACCCTACATCGACATGAATTGACTTGATTGACACCTTTGGCTTGTCTTGATCATGGCCCCCACAATCAATAAATATGGCTTATCGGCCCCACAATTAGTCTCTTCATCCAGATCCACAAAATGGTCTTCACCCCATAATTGGCCTCATACTGCTGGTGTTAGATTTTGTATCACATATTATTGGCATCTTACTTTCACTTATCACACAATTTGGTCATCTTATAAATTTCCTATTTAATGAGTTAAGCATGATACATCTTATAAATTTGGAGTGAACTCTCTCCTTGAACCATCTAGAATTTAGGAATAATTCCCTTTTGTTCATTGATGTCCAATAATCTAACTAAATCTCACATTAATGTTGGTGAACATTTCCTTTTGAAATATGTCTTAATATATCTAATACTTGTATGTATGTTTGATGCAACTTGCAAGTCCGTGATGCTTATCCATAATTGGAAGCCAAAGACAATTTCTCAAATGATGACCACATGACGATGAATCTAACCGTAGCTAGCAAATGAATATCTCTTTTGTATCAAGTATTTTCATTTTTTTTTTCTCTTAGTTTATGTGACTTATATTGGATGGGTATGATTAATTTAGATTGAGTTTTATTTTAAGCAAAAGTCATTCAAATTATAATACCGTAGGCTGGCTGGTGCTAGTGCTGGCTATTTATTGCTCCGAATATCTGAGCAATTGACCGAGACAACCTTCAGCAATTGAATGCCGAGACTCTTGGTAGATACCCTCAAAATCTTCTTCAAAAACCATATCATATCTGCAAATGTTAAAGCATATACTGTTGGAAATATCAGAAAAAATCCAAAACATTGTAAAATGTTGAAAAACAATGTTTTTGTCAATTGGTGACAACACTATAGAGCAAAATATCGGTCCCCCACTCCCCCTAAGTCATTACCTCTATCTGAAGTTGTTAAACAGGAAAACCCTGTTTGGACGAATCAGGGATGCCACATGGAATAGATTTCACATCCCATCTCATCCGTAATAAAAAATGAAAAATCCTTTACTCCATGTGGCGTACCCTGATTGGTCCAAACAAGGATCCGGATCCCTTCCTTATCTCAAGCATTTTTTTACAAACGGTATAAAAGAATTTGGAGAATCTTACCTAGACTTCTTTTTTCTCTGGAGGAAGTTGATCACTGTTTTTACAACGGGCTTGATACTGTTCAGAGACTGTTTCCATACATTTTTTAATTTAGACATGTTCGTCAATCGATTGTTGAAGATGACTAGGGTAAGGAGAGAAGAGGCAGTGGAGCGGCAAGAAGAGAAGAGTTGCAAAAGAGTAGGAGAAGATGGACGTAGTAGAAGGTGGAGTATAAATGATAAAATAAAATGTAACTATTGAAAACGCTTTTTCATTCCAAATTTCAGGTTTCCTATTTTGTTAGTGGAACTTACAGATGTTAGTAATCTTCATTTCTTCGTCTTCGTTTTCTCATCTCTTAGTTTTTTCTCTTCTGTGAAGATGCCATATCCTCATACTACAAATCCCGGCCCTGAACTTTTGTGGGCTCCACAACTGCCGTTTATTTTTTAAAATGCAAGGATTCTCCTACGGCTCGTCTATGGTGCAGCGTTCTGATGATAGTATAATGCAGCTCCACTGCTCTCCAATGACCGAATGCCATGTCATTGTCGAAAACACGAAACTCAAGGCTTTCTTGCTCTCCAGACTCATTTTGTGGATCCGGATCCATTAATACAGTGTTTTAACCATATGCACCGATGGTTTCGTCCCATGATGGTTTCGTCCCACTATAATTTTTGAGGGGATGAAAAGGTAGATGAGAAGGTAGATAGCAAGAAAGTAGACAGCAAGATGAGTCGATGAGAAGGTAGATAGAAAGAAAGCCTTGAGTTTCATGCTTTCGACAATGACATGGCACTCGGTCATTGGAGAGCAGCGGAGCTGCATTATACTAGACGAGCCGTAGGAGAATCCTTGCGTTTTAAAAAATAAACGGCAGTTGTGGAGCCCACAAAAGTTCAGGGCCGGGATTTGTGGTCTGAGGATATGGCATCTTCACAGAAGAGAAAAAACTAAGAGATGAGAAAACGAAGAAGAAGAAACTAAGATTACTAACATCTGTAAGTTCCACTACCAAAATAGGAAACCTAAAATTTGGAACGAAAAAGCATTTTCAATAGTTGCATTTTATTTTATCATTTATACTCCACCTTCTACTACGTCCATCTTCTCCTACTCTTTTGCAACTCTTCTCTTCTTGCCGCTCCACTGCCTCTTCTCTCCTTGCCCTATTCTCTCCTTACCCTATTCGTCTTCAACAATCGATTGACGAACATGTCTAAATTAAAAAATGTATGGAAACAGTCCCTGAACAGTATCAAGCCCGTTGTAAAAACAGTGATTAACTTCCTCCAGAGGAAAAAGAAGTCTAGATAAGATTCTCCAAATTCTTTTATACTGTTTGTAAAAAAATGCTTGAGATAAGGAAGGGATCCGGATCCCTGTTTGGACCAATCATGGTACGGCACATGGAGTAAAGGATTTTTTTTTTTTTATTATGGATGAGATGGGATGTGAAATCTATTCCATGTGACACCCCTGATTCGTCCAAACAGGGTTTTCTTGTTTAACAACTTCAGATAGAGGTAATGACTTAGGGGGAGTGGGGGACCGATATTTTGCTCTATAGTGTTGTCACCAATTGACAAAAACATTGTTTTTCAACATTTTACAATGTTTTGGATTTTTTCGGATATTTCCAACACTATATGCTTTAACATTTGCAGATATGATACGGTTTCTGAAGAAGATTTTGAGGGTATCTACCAAGAGTCTCGGCATTCAATTGCTGAAGGTCGTCTCGGTCAATCGCTCCGATATTCGGAGCAATCAACAGCCAGCACTAGCACCAGCCAGCCTACGGGATTATAATTTGAATGACTTTTGCTTAAAATAAAACTCAATCTAAATTAATCCTGCCCATCCAATATAAGTCACATAAACTAAGAGAAAAAAGAATGAAAATACCTGATACAAGAGAGATATTCATTTGCTAGTTACGGTTAGATTCATCATCATGTGGTCATAATTTGAGAAATTGTCTTTGGCTTCCAATTATGGATAAGTATCACGGACTTGTAAGTTGCATCAAACATACATACAAGTATTAGATATATTAAGACATATTTCAAAAGGAAATGTTCACCAACATTAATGTGAGATTTAGTTATATTATTGGACATCAATGAACAAAAGGGAATTATTCCTAAATTCTAGATGGTTCAAGGAGAGACTTCACTCCAAATTTATAAGATGTACCATGCTTAACTCATTAAATAGGAAATTTATAAGATGACCAAATTATGTGATAAGTGAAAGTAAGATGCCAATAATATGTGATGCAAAATCTAACACCAGCAGTATGAGGCCAATTACATTCATTTGAATCCAACTTCTGCTTTGTTGGTGGAGCTGTGTTTCCCAAGCTCCTAAACAGTAACTGCTACACGAGAATTAAACCATACAAAAATTCCATACAAGCAAAAACCAAACTACCCAAATAAGAAAATGATGAAATCACACTTATTTTCAAAAAAAGTTCATAGTAAATCCACCATAACTGCAGATATGACATTTGGGCAATGGGTCATTCACAAGCTACAGACCACATAAAGTGAAATAAAGAACAAAATCAAACTTATATCTTAAAGAAAATTATAAAGTTAAGTGTTATAGAGATAACAAAGCTTATAATCAAGCTAATAAAGTAATATAAGAAATTCATAAAATACTTAACTTTAACATAGGAACAAAATAAAACTTATATCTTAAAGAAAATTATAAAGTTAAGTGTTATAGAGATAACAAAGCTTATAATCAGGCTAATAAAGTAATATAAGAAATTCATAAAATACTTAACTTTAACATAGGCCAAGACCTTGCTTTAGCGAGACCTGCACTAGTTGATGATTTAACTTTAACATAGGAACATCCAACATTCAAGGGAAAGATTTCAAATAAGAAAATCATTACAAATCAAAAGATCATGACACAACGTCATTGAAGCCTCCTCCTACCCAACTGGAAAATGCTTGCCAAAATAACATAACATAATGGTGCATGCTAAAATGATAAAGAAAGGAAAAGTAGCAAAAACAACAAAATCAAACAAAACCAAATGATCATGAAAAACATGCAATTAGCCTCCTATAAAGGATAATTCTAAAACACAAGCCCACATGATACATTATACATAAATTAATATACACGAAGAATGTAATCCATAAATTAAAATGCAACTTGTAAGTTGTAAGCCAAGTTTTCTCTGATGGTGACTGGCTCATAGGCAACTACTTTTGCTGGATCTGGTTTGTAACTTGTCTTTTGATGTCCACATGTGTAATGGTAGCACCAATCATAAATGCAATCGATAATTGAAATCTTTTCGACACTTCAGACAATATCTTTCAACAAAAATCAATTGTTAGCAATAATGCATTCATGTAAGCCAATGTCTCCAAGATCTGCTATCAACTTCAAAGAAATTTGTTCATGCCTGGAACCTTTTCAATGCTTGTGGTAATAGCGGATATTCATATAATATTTTCTATACCCAACTTATTATTACATATTGCTAGAAAAAATTTATGAAATGCACAACTTATTATAAATGTATGCATGATAAAAATTTGCTACGAGGGAAAATTACTAATTTTTGTGAAAAACCATAAAAATATACCTTAAACTAACCCTTCTCATCAACCATTGCAATATTCCTTAACTTATATAAAGCATTTAAGCCACCGAGGTGGGACCTACACAAGTTTTAACATTCCAAAAAGGCAAACCAATTCCCGTAATGTTCTCAGTCTAATAAAATCGACGATTGACCCTCTAATTCAAAGTGGAAATCTTGTGTAGGTCCCACCTTGCCGGCTTGACCCTATAATTGTTTTCTTAGAATATATTACAACAAGACTTAAAAAGGAGTTAGAAATTTAAATTGGTTTATCTGGTTTAATTGACTGATTGGGTCCCAATGCTTTGACTGTGTCAAGCATTTTATTCAATTTATAATTTATTTTGAATTTCTCAATTAACTTGAGTTAATATTTATTATTTAAATAATTATCACCTATACCCTCATCGTCACAAATACTATATAAAATAATTTAATATGGGGTTGGGTCCTGATAACATAAGCCCATGTCCAAACCAGGCCCAACTCAGGCTCTACGCAACTAACCCAAGCTGGGCCCGGTTTCTAACCCTTGTAAAATTTCTCCCTCGGCTCTTAAGTCTCATCCACCTCTCCGCTCATATCTCTGTTCCCTTCTCGCTTGTCTCTCTCATTCACCTCTCGTCTCATATCTCTCTCTTCCCCTTTCCCTCTCCTCTCTAACTCTTCTCTGGGCAATTGGTTATCTACAATGAAGAGAGAGATTTAAATGGGTTAGTTCGGGGAATGCTAAAACACCTCAGAACACATGCTACCACATCACTAGCTGATTTAGAATTTATTTATTTATTCTATCTTCCTCATGGAGGATGTGTTTTTTTAGGCTTTGAGCGGGTCCCATAGCACCTCATCAATGTATTCTGGTCAACCGATTAAGCGGGAGCTAAGAACCGCCCCGGTGAGATGATTGCACCATTATTAAAATATATAGAAAACTTACAAACCATTTATGTTTCGGATACATGTTTAAAGTTTTTATTTTTTCTCAGATTATCGAAGATGACATCCAGGATGGCGACTCTTTTGCCGCTTACGTTTACCAACTTGAATACGAAATTCCTAATCATGTGAGGAAATTAGATGAAATCAGAAAAGAGAAACTCAAACGCAGTCAAATTGCACACGCAGATCATCTCTTTCAGATTATTAATCTATGCGGATTCAAGTAATTTTTAACCAAAATCGTGCATACATCAAAATATATTAGTATAGAAAACATAATTTTCTTACTTGTGTGGAAATGTTATAATCTATTTTAACTTCTTCTCTTACAGGAAAATCGAAGAGGAAGACGTATTACTAAAGAAATACCCAATTCGCCTTAAGTATTATTTTAGCTAATTGTGTTTTATTATTTATAATAAATTGTTAGCTAAATATATTTTAGGATTTATAATAAATTGTTAACGACTAGTTATTTATTTTTATTAACAAGGGTATCGATGCACCTGAATACGGTATGCGATTTTCCATAGAGGTGAAGGAGTACTTACGGCTTCTTATTAGAGGAGAGGAGCTTCGCGTGTATGAGTATTCATTGAAAGACAAAAGATACATTTGCAATGCGTATTTTATATATAAAGGGAAGAAAATAATGGCGCAGGTATAATTATTTTTAAAACACTAAAATTGAATAAATAATTTACTATTCAATTGCATTAAGTTATTTATTATTATTGTTATTATTCCCACTTCTAGGAGGCGATGTTGAACCCCAACGGAGAATTTTTAAAACAGTAAGTGTTTACATTATTTCTAGTATTCAAAATCCATTTTATTTTCAAAGTCTTTAACTGCTGTTGTTTGGTTTGTGGTTTGGATTGTTTTAGTGGCAAGAAAATGCAAAGAAGATGAAAAGAGGACTGTGGCAAGATGACAATCCCGTAGAGTCATGGTCGTACAAGAGGAATCGGGATAATCGGCAGTTTTTTGACGGGATGAGAGAGCGTGCTCTACAATATCAACAACGTGAAGAGGTTGGTATGGTCCCTTTCTTAACTTTAAAAAAGAGAAGAATGGATCAATGAGGAAAAAAAAAAAAAAAAAAACATTTAATGGTAGAAAAAAAATGGGGAAAGAGAGGTGTTACTTAGAATTCAGAAATCCGCCATCAGGTGCTGCTGCAACTACCGCCGGCAGCTGCCTAGTCCGCCCGCCCGCCCCCTTCTTCTTCTTCTTCTCCTCGTCCTTTTGCTTTTTCCTTTTCTTCTCTTTCCCTCTTCGTTCTTTTCTCTTCTCCTGCTCCTCCTCTTGTCTCTTTCGCTTTCTTTTCTCTTCCCCGTCCGTGTCTTTTACAGCCCCCCACCAACAACATGTATCGAAGGATACGAAGAGAGAAATTCCGGTCTTGTTCATGTCAAAAAGACATAAGGGAATCCGGTAACCAAAACCGTAAAACCGTCTAGGGGGAAAGAAAATAAGAAGCCAGGTTTTAGATTTTCTAAATGCACAGAATCTCACGACCCGTAATAACCTCTCCCTGACAAAAGAAAACAAAACAAAAGGACGGGAATCAATCAAAACTTTAAAAGACCTCGATTTGCAAAAGGCAATATAAACACAGAAGGAGGGGAAAATTGAAAATGAAAGGGGATCTATCTATCCATGTATCTATCGATCGATCGCTCTTCTTACTGAGAACTTGCTCGGCCGAGAACCTCCTCGGCACATCCTTGCAAAGCATCTTCCGCATCAGATCCTTGGCTGCCGGAGACACGCTCCTCGTCTGAAACCGGACATTCGAGCGGAGCACCGCCTTAAAGATCTCTGCCGCGGACTGGCCATAGAAGGGAGGCATTCCTGCCTGCCGGCATTACATAGAGACGAGACACCTTTTCTTTTCATTTCTGAGGAGTGGGAACGACGGACACCTTTTCAGGCTTTTGACACTGAGAATGAGGTGCGAGTCTTGTACCATCTAAGATGTGGCTCCGACGTTTCAAAGTGGCCCACTTTTTTAAAATTTAAACCACTAGTCCTTTTGTGCCCTCTTATATCCCTTTTTTTTTTTTTGGACTAGATGGTTGAGTGGTAAATTTTATATAAACAGAAAATAGGGCCAATAGTGCACTACAAAATTATTTTAGTGAAGAAATTCATATTGAAGTAAAAGTTTGGAATACGCCATATAACTGGAGGTAATTCTTATTGAATAGTTTGGATTTAAATAGTACTCCACAAAACTATTCAAAAATATACGCCACTTTTTTTTTTTTTTGCTGATAATATATATGTATATACGCCACTTATTAAATGGGCCATCAACAAGTTTTAACCAAATTAGAGTTAGGTTACTATCTTATTAATTACTTTAAGAAATGTGAACAAAATTCTAAGAAAACCTTAGATTTGTATAACGGTCAATCCAACGGTTGACCAAGGTTTATGGCAGACAAATTGGTAGTTTTTTTTTTTTATGGGGTTTGGATTTTATATATGAACTACATTGATAGATTTATATACTATTCTTCTTCTATTGCAACTGTAATTTATTTATGAACTAAAATATGTTGCACTCTAGAGTTGTGAGTGTTGCATTATTAATAATAATTTATGTGGTACTATCCTCTGCAGCTAAACAAGAAGCGAATTTTAGAAAGTTGGGAAAGAGAAAAGGGTGATAAGGGTGGTTCAAGCTCCAGGCTTCATTAGGAATTCGGTAGTGGATCCGGCTTTGGTGGAGATAGATTTTGTTAGATTGTATTGCCTCAATTCAATGGATGAAAGATCTGAAATGCATTTCCACCAATATTGTGATGGAGAAGGGTTTCGATCCATAAATAGGTATCTTCATCATAGCCCATTCACTAGGATTTAGAAAACCCCACAAAAAAACCCATAAACGCCAGTGCTAACAGTCAATGCATCATTGTCCACATGGACAAACTACACAATGTGAATAAAATTGCATTTTAATTAAACACCAAAATCAGAATGAGATTGCAATGTCGCCCCTTTAATCCCATCGAAAACAGAAAATCCCAGATTCAGAAAACCCCATAAAAAAACCCACAAACGCCAGCGCTGACAGTCAATGAATCCTTATCCACATGGACAAACTACACAATGTGAATAAAATTGTATTTTAATTAAACACCAAAATTAGAATGAGATTGAATTGTCGCCCCTTCAATCCCATCGAAAACAGTAAATCCCAAATTCAGAAAACCCCACAAAAAACCCACAAACGCCAGCACTGACAGTCAATGCATCATTGTCCACATGGACAAACTACATAATGTAAATAAAATTGCATTTTAATTAAACGCCATAGTTAGAATGAGATTGCAATGTCGCCCCTTCAATCCCATAGAAAACAATAAATCCCATTCCAAATTTAGGGCACAAATATGACAAAGAAACCACTCGCCAACATACCTCCATGTGCGTCAAAGTGTGGAGAATCTTTGAAAAGTTGGAGCGAATGGGAGAAGGGACCACCGCCTGGGACAATCACCTTGGACCACCGTTGAGACTGTGTCGCTCGCCAACGAGGATGAAAGGGAAAAAGGGAAAAGAAGAAGAAGACAGTTCCCGTTGAAAGCGGTTCGTGGCCACTTTTTATTTAATTTGGATAGTCGATATCGACTATCCCACTAAAAGACAAAAAAAAAAAAAAATGTCAATTAGGGCCCATTCTGTCTTGCCTTTTCTATCGGGGCCAAATTAAATAATAGCGAGTTTATGAGAGATTTTCTCGTTAAATCCCCTATAATTCTAGGAGGTTTTTTTTTTCCCCTCCGGTCAAAGCCTTTAATACGTAAGGTGGATGGATGAGAGCATGGTTTAAAATATCGGCCGATACCGGTTCGTATCTGGTACCGGTCCGATAAATGAAAACTTATCGGTATTAGACTCGGGCACCCTATATGTCGCCAAAATATCGGACAATCAGTCTCGACCGATGTATCAGTCAAATATCGGTTGTAACGGTCTCTTTTTTTTTTTTTTTTTAATGGCAGAAATTTCTGGAAAACAGTGAGAGGGAGAGAAGGAGATTTGGGGTTAGAAAAACACACATCAGTGGAGAAAAAAAAAACCCTGATTCCAGCACAATTCCATCCACAGACATGCTAAAAAAAAAAAAAAAAGGAAAGAAAGAAGAGGAGACAGGGAGGAGATGGGCGTACCTGGGGAATGCTCCATCACCATTTGCAGTTATAGTCATCCCGTTGTCATCAATCGTCGCAGATCGGCGCTCTACAGGTTTGGCCTTTCTCCTCTTCCTCTCTTTCCTCTTCTTTTTTCCTCTTCCTCTCCTTCTTCCTCCTCTTCTCCTCCTGTTCTCTTTCTTCTTATTCTCGTTTGACGTGTTTCCCTCTTTTCAATTTTCATTTTCCTCTTCCTGTTCCTCTTCTTTCCCTCTCTTTTCTTCCTTATTTCCCTTTTCCCTCTTCCCTCCTTCTCTGTTTTACTGTGCACCCACCGCCCAAATGCCCAACTGAAACGAAAAGGGCAAGGCCCTGGGGTTTTTTTTCTTTAATGATTCCATCAGCTAGTCTAGCCATAAGCCATCACGTGTCCAGTGTCTGCCCTTTTTTTTTTTTTCTTGAAATGGCCATCACGTGTTTTAGTGTTTATCATTTTTTTTTTAAATGGCCATCACGTGTTTACCAATTTTTTTTTTTAAATGGCCATCACGTGTGTACCTTTTATGGACCTTGTCATAGTGTAGGCTCCATAGTGGTGCCCACCCATAGAAAATCAAGATATGTAGGCTTTTGGACAAGTTTCATTTTAATAGACAAGAGGTTTACAGTCAAATTGATCAATTGATTAATTTTATAACATCAATCAATTTTATTGAACTACATCTCCAATTAGAATAAAGCTTAGCCAAAATCCATATAAGAGGAGAACAATTATTTTAATGGCTCATTAATAGTGTGTAAATGATAGATCTACTCATACACATGATTTTGAATTTTTTAATATTTGAATTATAATAAATCATTTTTGGGGAGCATATCTTTTTAACCCATACCAAAAAATTGACGACGACGATGATATCAAGCCTGGGCGACACTCCAATTAGAATTATGGTGTCATACTCATACATACTCATCAATCTCTCTCTCTCTACTCTCTAATCCCCCTTAATTTCAGGTCAATCATAAACTTTTTAATGTCCAAGTGCTTTATTATTTATTTTCATGGTTTTGAATTTCACAACTTATTTGATGATTGAGTTAGCATTAAATGACAATTGATGTGTTATCTTTATTTTCATATCTTTTACACTAATAAATTAATCATAAGCCAAAATAGTGGTTGCATTATATGAAATACTGGAGAAGACAGTGAGTCAGCGACATAGACGGGGCTCATGACTTAAGGTGACCGATATTTTGATTTATTGTAGTTACTAATGGAAAAAAATATTGTTTTCCAGTATTTTCTAATATTCTGGATTTTTTAGATATTTTTGTGATTTTTTATTTAAAAAATAATTCACACCGCGACGACCGCGACAGACCGATAACCGCGACCGATACCGATATCATATTGATTTTTTGTCCCGGCCGATACCGCGATTTTAAACCATGGATGAGAGCTCAGTGGGGCCCACCTCTGAAACCCCCACCACACACACTCAGTGCATTGTGAGTCGCCATTAGACACAATAACATTATTTAGATAGTGCTGACCATTGAATTTAACATTTATTTTTTCACCATTGATTTTTTAGGGGGTCCATATCTCGATCATCTTAGATCCTTTTGGGTCTAAGATTTTGGTGGGCCCTCCATTTAAGTATAGTCCTTTTCATCACTGCACCACATAATATCAGATGGGCCTGAGCTCAGGTTCAACAGTATCATGAGAGATCTTGCTAGGGATTTTGGGGCGCGCGAACACACACATATATGTAGAGGTGGCTATTGGGTCGGGTTGTGCTAAACACGTCGGACCCATTTATTAAACGGGTTATACAAGTCTAACCCGCGCCCACCATGGGTCAACCCAACCCTACCCACTTAAACCTGCATAACCATTGCGGGTTATATAGTCCAGGTCGACCCGCATAACCCACATCCATCTAATGAATCAATCGACTCAACCATGGTTCCCTGCCTAACCAAAACTGACTTTTAAGCTCAGATTCGGTCTAATCTCATTTCAACAATCATTTGATACGCATTACCTTGCTTTCCATTAATAAAAAGGGTGGGGTTGAATTAGTTAAGGTCCATTCATTCTTTTTTAGCCTATGCATTAAAATAATTAAATTCAATTTTAGCTTAAATAAGTGGGTTCTGCGGGTCAAGCGGGTCAACCCTAACCCAACCCGCTTAATTGTGGGTCATGAATACTTGAACCGTGACCGACCCTCCTAATAAACAGGTAAGGTTAAGCGGGTAATACTCGGGTCAGGTCAAGTTGGTTTGGCGGGTCAGGTCATATTTTGCCACCTCTACATATATGCGCTCGATTCAGTAACCAAGTCCATTTTAGATACCCGAGGCCCAAGTCCATCCCATTTTCTGCTCATGCTTCAAAATTCAGGCCCAAGCCCAAACTTACGTTGCCCAAGTTGGGTTTTCATGTAGGCTCAGGCACAGCACTGACCAAGTTGCACACCAATCATTTCCACTTTAGTATGCTAATGTCTTCTTTTTTTTTTTCTTTTTGCCACCCTAGACTAAGGGGCTGGTTCCTAAGAGAGCCCACACAAGTGTGAAGGGGTAGCCCACATTATGGGAAGATCGAAGGCAACACAAGTGAGAAGGATAGCATACCTAGGCTAATGTCTTGTTAAAAGAAAAGATCCGAATGCATATGTCAACCGTCAAAGCATTAACACCTTCATGGTGGTCTAGAGTAGCAATAATTAGTAAACAAGATCATCCGGGGGGCTAGATTTCTAGGTTGCAAGAGCCAATGAAGGTTGGAGAATTTTGTGGGAGAAGAAAGCTGCAGTGTTGCATTTGTAGAAAATGGGAATAGGAGTTTAAATAGAACTTGGGTTCTAAAGAGATAAGAATTCTGATTTAAGAAGAACTATACCCACTAGGTTGGGCCTGCGTTAACTACGGATCAAGTCACCTATCCAACAAGCACAACTCACCGAGTCTAGACCTAACATGGTCCCTACTTAGACTAACCGCCTATTTAACTAAAATACATTCAATTACCATAATAATTAAATAAAAAATTTATCTATTATATAAATACCCAAAACGTCATAGAAATACCGACTCAAGGGACCTTAGCCTGTGTTAAGGCTTAATTCCACACCTCATAGAGAAAAAAGGGTAAAAAAAGATCATTTTTTTTAGAGAGAGAGGGAGAGGGAGAGGGAGAGGGAGGGATGATAAAAGGGAGAGAGGGAGGGACTGAGTTTGAAAAAAAGACCATTCAGTTTGCTTTCAGTTCACCTTGTTCTTCGTTATCAAGTTCATTAACTTCAATGAACAAATTCAGTCTTCTATCTTTATATAATTTGATCCAAACTGAATGGTTAACAGATCGAGTTAAACAACTCGCTTGAAGGGAGGGAATGGACTGAGTTGGGTTTTGGTTTGGTTGTGCGTAACTAGTACTTGACCAAACCAGAACCCATCGGTCCCAACCCCTACATTAATCAGGTTGGGAATGTGAATCCGAACCCTGAAATCTCAAGTTGGGCTTGGGTCTCCCGGACTGGTCAAAGGTTTTTTTTTTTTTTAAGTTAGGTTGAGTTGTGATCAATTCTGGTTGGTTAATCCCTAGGGGTTGGCCGAGTGGTCAGGACCTAGGACTGTCAATTTGCCACACGACCTGTTAACACGACACGAACCCACACAATATTAAAGGGTTCAGGTGGGCTCTTAATGGGTTAGGGTCGTTAACGGGTCAAACCCGTTAACACGTTAAGTTAACGGGTCGTGTATGAATTAAACCAGTAACCCATTAACAACCCGCTTAATCCGTTAAAATTTTTTTAGTCCCTGAGTGTAGCTAGAATTAATTTATATTCATAAAGAAGAAATTCAAATTTATTATTTTATAGTGGGGTTTTTGGTGTGATCCACTCGAGATCCTCACTTACAGTTTTGTGTGGCTTATATATTTTTCTCCTTATATATTTTTATTTGGATTTTTAAATTTTTTTTGAAATAACTTAATTACTTAACGGGTTTCGTTGTGTAACATGTTACATTAACGGGTCATGTTCGGGTTGGATTTTTTAACCCGTTAACGGGTTGTGTATGGGGTTGAGATGATTTTAACACGAATTCGTTAACATGTAATCCGAATTCGTTAACACGACGCGATTGATAGAGAGGATCTCTTCCGAAGCTAGAGGTCCTAGTATCGATCTCCGGTTTCCCCTCTTCATGAACCGAAGGTTAAGTCCATTAGTACTACCACCTGGGGGCAACAAGGGCTTTACCCGACTTCTTTCATGGCCCGGAGGGATTAATCGAATACAAAGGGTTGGGATCCTCCGTTAACAGGAAAAAAAAAAATCCTGGTTGGTTAGTTTAATTATTTGAATAGCAAAATAGAGTCAGGTACAGACTCAAATTTTATGAATGGACTCAATTTTAATCCAACCCTTTCATCAATTGGGTTATTTATATACGTCCGCCTGAAGCCAAAACATCTTCGACATATGCTAAAACGACCCCATCGAAACTTAATGCTTTGGCCTACGCAACTATGTAGGTATTCATATGACCTCCTTTGATAAGGGACATTCATGTGCATCCATCCCTCACCATAAGGTGGGGGACACATATATAGCTTTCCCTCTTTGCAGATGAACATTCTTTTTCTGCATGTGATCATATATGACTTTTCCTCTTTTACATATGAATATTTCCAAATATGTAAGTGTCTTTCACATCCTATGGTGAGGGATAAATGCACATGAATATTCACCTTGTAAGGTTATTACTTTAAAGAAAAACCTCTTTCCTAAATAAAGGCATTCCAAAAAAATATTAAAATACACATTTGGCACATTCTATCTACCCCATATATAAAAGCAGTAGTTTTGGTAGACTCAATGCCCATACACGTGCCACCATACACGTGCCATACCCATATATAAAAACAAGGAGAATCCCTTGTTGGCCTCCCAACCAGAAACCCTTCTCCCTGCGATGCTCTTCTTCTTCTTCCCTCTTTTCTCTCTTCTTCTCCTATGTCCTCTCCTTTCCTCTTTTCTCTGTTTCTTTCCTATTCCATTTTTTCCTCATATAGTGTATATGTGACTACTTCTTGTATAATAAAGAAAGGGGAGTTTCTCCTCCTGCTTCCATAGTCGTCATCCTGCTTCCTTTCTCCCCATTTGCCCACTGCTCGTGGAGCCCACATGAAGAAAAAGTCTGGATGATTCCCCTTCTCTGTTATCATTCTTCCTCTCATCACTCAGACACACCGTGTTTTTTCTAGTGGCTTCTTTCTCGTCTTTTGCTTCTGCTCAATGACATGGCTTGCGTGCACGATTATGGGTTTCAACTAGCATAGATAAGGTTGGTATATGAACGTTGGGGTTTCTCACCCAAATCCCTAACCTACAATCTCTCTCCCTAAATCCTAATACCTAATCCTGATGTTTTTTTCTTTTTTCTTTTTTTTTGTCTTTTTTTTTCTCTTTCTATCTCTGTTTGCAGGTCTTTGAAGTAGATTCTGGTCTAAGATGGCAAAGACGATATCAAGCTTGCCATTGCAGCTTCGGCAATTGCTTTCCAGCGAAGTCGCTATTGATCCTTCGCTTAAGTTGACTCTGGAAACGGTTTGTGGTCAGGATTGTAGACACTGGATGTCTCTTTTGATTGCATAGTGTTGTGGTTTTACATTTTTATTTTTATTTTTATTTTTATTTTATTTTTTTGTGCTTTGTTTTGTTAGCAGATATTGTATGTTATAAATTTGTTTATGGTAAAATCATATGAATTATTATTATTACTATTATTATGTTATGGTTTAGTTTTGTTGATATATACTTTATGGAGCATTGGTAGGAATGATTGTTCTATTTTATTGTTATCCTTTGTTATGAGACTTTGTAGGGTTTAATTTGGTTTTGGAATTTGGAAATTGATTTTGTGATATGATTAAATGCTACACTTCTTTTTTGTTAGTTTTTATTTTTTTTAAATGCTTTGTGAAGGCACCTTTGATATACACTAAATGGGAATTGTTGTAGAGCAGAAGATAATGCATTTGTGCTCCTTTTAAGGTTTTATTATTTTTTATGTATACGTTCTGAACCAATTACTGTTCATTAGGTTCTCAGTTGGAATTTCTGTCTGCTTGAATTGAAATTAGTTCTATTGTTACACTTTGTTCTAAAACTGTGTAGGGTTTAATTTAGTTATGGGATTTGGAAATTGATTTTGTGATATGCTTAAATTCTACAGTCCTATGTTTTATTTGTTTTTTTTTTTTTTCTATAGTTTTGTCACGCAACCAAAAATTCTAACAAGATTCATTCATCCCTAACTGGCGACAAATTTTTGCATAGACATGAAGGCTGTTTTGTTGTTGCTTTTTTTATTTGTGTTTGGTGCCCTTCATTGTTTATTTGTTTGAATGGTTCCTCCTTCTAGGGTTTAATCCAAGGGCCATTTGTTTTGATGGCTTGAATTCTAAGAATTCAAGGTAATATGGATTCCAACAAAAGGTGCGAAAGGTGAAAGAGATAACTTAAATATTGGGATTTTATATTATTAGGTAACAACTAGGTACTCGTTACTATCTAACCTCATTTGATCTTCCATCCAAACAGAAATTTTGTCAAAAAAGAATTTCAAAGATGAATAAAAAGAGTACATTTGAATATGAATGAATATTGTCATTTTAGTAACAATAACAATGTGCAGTGAGTATCATCCCTAACTGACGACAAATTTTTGAATAGACATGAAGGCTATTTTGTTGTTGCTTTTTTATTTGTGTTTGGCGCCCTTCATTATTTTTTTTGTTTGAATGGTTCTTCCTTCCAGGGTTTAATCCAAGGGCCATTTGTTTTGATGACTTGAATTCTAAGAATTCAAGGTAATATGGATTCCAACAAAAGGTGCGAAAGGTGAAAGATATAACTTAAAGATTGGAATTTTATTTTATTAGGTAACAACTAAGTACTCGTTACTATCTAACCTCATTTGATCTTCCATCCAAACAGAGATTTTGTCAAAAAAGAATTTCAAAGATGAATAAAAAGAGTACATTTGAATATGAATGAATACTGTCATTTTAGTAACAATAACAATGTGCAGTGAGTATAGTTGGTGGTCTCATATGCTTATAGTTTGTTATATGAGGATAAGAGGATGATGATTTGTTTTGGCCCTTATTTGACCCATACCTATTACAAGGGATTGGAAGCAAAAGAGGTTTAGCCCTTCCCGGAATAGGAGTGGATTCAAATATATTCTTAAACCTATTCTATTTAACGAATGTTGAAATTAATATTTTTATGCATGCTATAATATTTATGCAATAATTATGTAATTATTTGATTCTGTAGTCAAGTTTCTAATTAGCACATGCTTATTTAATTTGGTCATGTGTTTCTTTCTTTTATTAATTGCTCATTTCCTTGGCAATATATTCCTCTGCCTTTACTTTCTTTAATTACATACAGTCATTTAATTGCTTGTGTCACCACACACTGATGCTCACATTTTTTTAGTGCTCCGCTAGGATTACATTAAAGATTCAGATCGGAGATATATTGCGGATGCAATTTCTGCAATTGGCCTCTGTGCATAAAGGCTTCACAATGTTGCTAACCCTTGCCTGGAAAGGCTTCTTGCTTTGACCATACAAGGTGTACTTGTACTTGAACTCCCTATTCAAACAACTTTTGAAATATTTTAGGAACTATTGCTATTGAATTAACATCTCAAATGACAGAATCTTCTATAGGCTCTACCATGGGAAGAAGGTGTTTTGACACAAGCAGTCATGTCCATTAAAGGTGATAACCACGTTGCTGTAGAATGTATTTTCTTAAAAGGTGCTCTCTCTTTGTAGGAACTTTTAAATTTCTTATGAGATCCATTTAGTTATAGGTTGAATATAATTAAGCGCTACAAACACGTGAAACTTTGAATGATGAGATTTTTACAACACTTATATTTTTGTGTTTTTACTTTAGTTTCTAAAGAATTGGTGCAGAAGTATTTGATTACAATAGAATGGAGGTTATATTTTGTTCATTAATGAACTAAAGTAGGCATAATAAGAACTAGACATATGTATATATATTTTTTAATGACAGTAAACATATCTCTTTAACACTGATTAGACAATAGTGTCTGACGTGGAAATGTACATCAGACGATGAATGTGTGAGATTTAATCTGCTAGGTGATGGTTTCGTGACCATGTATTTGGTAGCTCCTTGTAGATCTCCAAATTAAATCATTAGTTTTACTCCCTTCCACAAACAGGCATTGATACAAAATGCTAACATACAGTTCACTTTCTAATATGTTACCAAGTCAGCTAATTAATTAGTAAACTCATTTGGCAAAAATAGGGTCAATAGATCTTATAATTTGATACTTCGAGTATGTAATGTGTTTAGTTTTATATTCGTTTTTGTTTGTATGTATGTATGCATGCATATATCTGTGTGTATATATATACTTTATATCATTGTGCCCCTTTTTACTTTTGTTGGGTCTGATTGTTATTTGTGGCTTTTCTAAATGAAAAAGATACAACATTACCCAAGTAATTAAACAAACTCATAAAGTTTTAAATTGACATTTCTGTAAATTGTCTTTTCATTCCTATCAATACTGGTAGCATGTTTATTAAGAATTGCAAATATAAACCTCAACCATATTCAAACTTGGAAACTACGCATATACAACTTGATTCAAGAAAATTAAGTGTTTTAAGTTGCCCATCTCAATGGAGAACTAAAAACTCTGTTGCTTATGAAATCGTACTGTTGGGAATAATCCTTGAGGACTCAATCGAAGTTACACCAATTCATTTATCATATGACAAATGGCTCACTCATATAATTTTATGATGCTGTCTACTTGTATGAAAATTTCTGATATACTTTTCATGTTATCTTTACTCACAAAAAGATAAGTTTCTAATACAAGACTTATATTATTTTTTGATTGACTTTTGTGAACTTAGTTGATTTATGTGTGTTGCATACCCATTGTATACTTTAACGTAATCTAGATTTTGAGAGGCATATTAAACTGACAACATTATGGTCTTTCCTAGATTCCATTCTCATTTAAGTTCTTGTCCTATTGTTATACTAATATGCATGATCTACAGGTCCAAAATCTCTACAAGCTAAAAGATCCCACATTTGCAGCAAAAACACCTACTTCGAAACAAAAAGATCCACCCATTCGACTGCTCAAAGCCTGCACTGACAAAACATAGAATGTAAGTATATGTTCGCATCCTATAAAATGTTATTGTAAATATTTCAATCTTAACAAATGCTTTCTACTTTTTTATAATCTGAACTTAGAATGTAAGCATATATTAGTATCCTCTAAAGTATTCTTATAAATACTTTTTTTATTTGATTATAGTAGGTTGAAACTTCTATTTTCTTTATTAATAAAATCAAAACATGCACACTAGCAACTAGATAATTGTATACTTACCATTTTTCATTACAGTAAACATGTAACTACAGCGTAAACACTTTCAGTGACAACTACGTGCAACGCACGTACCTCCCACTAGTATGATGTAAAATGCCAGTGGAGTGTGGGGCCATCTTACTCCCATATTACCAATCAATTCTTAGCAAATAAAAAAAAAAGGATTTGATATGCCCAGTACGTATTAGTTTGAAGTCTTTTTTGAACATCTGACATCACATCTGCACTCAGGTGGCTCTAAAAACAACACAAAGGTAAAATACATCAAAATCAAAAACTAAGGCTCAAATGAAATAATCATACAAAATCCATTATCAGCATCAAAACCAACTCCAGTAAGTCCGTCTGTACAAGACCCTTTTCATTTCAGCAACATCGATCGTCTTTACAGAGATCCTCTCGCTACACAAATGCAAAAAAACACAGTGATTCCTTCTATTAAAAATCACATTCATTTAATAAACACCCTTTCAGTTTATGAGTTAATCCCAAATTTTATCCCAATAAGAGTCACTCCAATAAAACGGACAATCTTCTCTTACGCTCTTGTACATTGTGCATTGATCCATTTGTCACATAAGATCTGTTAAAATTCAAGGGGACCTCACCTTTATTGACAGTTCGGATGCGTGTTCCCACAAGAGTACGAGCAAGAGAAATTTTTTTTTCCCAAATAGGGTTTTGTAAGACTAATTCATTTTTGGATAACATTTGGGAATACGCATGCATTAACAGATGGTCTATTTTGTGTAACTTAAATTTTAACCGGTGAGTCCTACTGCTTCAACTAAGGGTTTCGCCTTCTGAACCAAGACACACAGCAGTGGCGGACCTACTTGAAGGGTCGCCCCATGTTGATTTTGAAATCGTTTGATATTTGAATAGGCCTGGACCTATTCCAAATATATCTAGTAAACAATTGCCCCATGTCAAAATTTTGTGATCGCCCCATGTCACAAAACCTTGGTGAGAGACTCCTGTTCTCTTCAGACATCTTCCTACCCACAGTGCCAGATCCTCTTCACCTCGTTTCCTTTCGGCATCTTCTTTTTAGTGAGAGTACGAGATCCTCCTGCAGTGATCAAGCTTCTCATTGCAGGTCATCTCGTAGTTAATATCTCTCTCCCCAAATAACCCTAAATAAAGCAATTTTCCTCTATCCTCTTATTTAGTATAATCCTAATCACTCCTTACCAAAAATTTGAATCCTTAATCTCAAAATCATAATCTAAATCCTAAACCCTAAACCACCAAATCTGAGCATATCTACAAGCCAAAGATGACCAAATCACCATTAGGCACACTTTAATTTTCAATTCGTATATAAATTGGGTCTAAGAGTTCATATGTTTGAATAATTTGAGTTACATTTAAGTGGCAATATCTTTTCTTCGCCAAGCCCACGACCAATTATAGGAAATTATTTTTATAGCTAAGGCAAGTGCAGGCAACCAAATTTCTTAGATCCAAATAAAACCCCTTTAGGAACCCAACTTGGTTAATTGGGTGCTCACTCAAATCATCGTTTGAGGCATCTAAACAAGTTGGATTAAAGGAAATGTTATCTTAGGCTATTTTGATGACGATTAATTGATGATTACCGAAATTTGAGAGAGTTGGTGGGAAGACCCTTCAATTGGGTAGGAGATCTGAGCATGAAAAAGAATTTGCATCTATTTAAATGCAATAAAGTTTTTCTTTCTATATTATTTACGTGAAAAAAGTTAGTAAAGTTGACCAAAATTTTAGCTCTACCCAAATAAAAATCCTGGTCCTCCACTGACCCACAGCATGCATGCCATAAGTTTTGATGGCTCTTTTGCGTCCGTTAGCCAACTGGTCTATTTAACTCTCTTCCTTGTCATCCTTAAAAATAATATCGGCGGACACATTTACGCTGTACGGAGAATGGACTTGGAACAGTGGAGATGATCGAAGCCGTATCTATCTCTACAGACATTTACGTTTTCGGTTCCAGTTCTATGCTTCCACACCGTAATCTATCTCTACAGACAAGGAGAAGGAGGGAGAGAGAGAGAGAGAGAGAGATGGCGATTCATTTGGTTGCCGTGGCTAAAGTGCCTTTCCTGCATATCTTCAAGCTTTCACCGCTGCTGTGGCCTTTCAATCTATACTTCCCGGTAGTACGAAATCTGGCAAGGGTCTGCAACACCTTCTCCACCCTTTTCGCCTTCCGCTTGCGACAGATCCTGACCGTCCATCAGGGGAGCCGTGACCGTGACAGCAGATGGGAGAGAGCCTTGCGCCTTTTCCACCTGGAATTTCTCCTGCCTGGTCCGATCCAGCAGGGCCACGACATGTTACACGAGGCCAGCCTTCATCTTCTCCTCACCATCTCTCTTTGATCTTTCTTTTTCTTTTGGGGTATGGTAACCTTTAGTCAAAGCTAACTCCGCCTTGTGATATTGATGGTTAGATGATTTACTATGGATGCTCTCGTTTACTCTCCTGCAGTTTTTATGGCATATGTGTAAGTTACTATTGCTATTGTTGCTGATGGAATTTGGTTGGATTCCAATTTAAGTTCTGAAGTGGCTAGTAGTGATTTTTTAAAGAAAGGAGATTAGTTACACTAGTTAATGTGCAAATCAAGACTTAGAGTCTAACAATACGACACAAGGAGTAGTTTTCAACCACATATTTTTTGATAAGGAAAAGGGTGAATGGGTTAGTAAAACCTTGGGTGCTTGAGTCTTACGTGGGGTGGGGGCAATCGTTATTTTCACGACTCAATCTCGGGGTTTGCCGATGGTCTTCATTGAATATATTATCACATGCAAAAGCAATTGTGTTTATTTTCTTTTAATCCCACAATGGCCATATATTTGATTGACATAAAATTCAATTTCTTCTAATCTTTAGCCACTTCTTTTTTTTTAATGATTTGGGTTTTCCTGAGTTTGACCCAACATGATTAATCCTCCAGGCCGCATCCTCCAAACCTATAAAAACGCACACTAGGTAAATCTAAGGTGGTTTTGAACACAAGACAGTGGGGAGAACCTACCCTTAATGTCACTCCACGAGAGCTAATCTTTAGCCACTATTAGAAATCCACATTTTAGATTTTTTATTAATTTACTTCCATGCTATCTCCCGAAGTATTCAGTGGTACACCAATGGGATAGAAATGTGGTTTTGGCTCCAAAAGCCCCAGTGATGTATTTATAGAAATTAAGCCTCATGTTCTTTTGTATCTTGCTCATGGATTTATGTGCAAAGACTCATTCCTAAAGCCTGCTGGTTAGTGTGGAAATTTGTGTTTTTTTAATCTTCTATTTGGTTAGCCTACTGGCGAAAAGTGATACCATCAACTTTGGAGATTCAGGGATGAATTCTTGGGCATGTGTGTGATATTGAGGTGCCAACACCACTTAACTATGAGTGCATTGACTAGTATGAAGCTTTATTTTCAAAGTAAAGAATTTTAACTAAAAGTATCATCTCATGAAGTTTTAGGTAGAGATCTGGCTAATTTTTTTATAGTGTTCTCATTATAATTTTAAATTCAATTTAGTTTGGGTGCAATTGCCAGAAAATTCCTGAGCTTTGAGGAAGAAAATGTTCCTTTCATTTTTGTCAACACAATAACTAATTTGTGGAAAGAGTTTGGCATTGCAGTTTCAATCTTCAATTAACAAAAACACTCTCTTAAAAGCCCGGCCAAGGTACTAATTTGTCCCCACATTAACAAGGACACGTCCCTTTAAAGGCGAGTGGATCCAGCCAAGTTCAGCTTACGTTGAGATCTATAGTGAGGGAGATAACACAATTCTACATTAAATGAAGAGAGAAGTCAAGGAGGACCCATCTAGTAGGCAGTTCCCATCGTAGCCAACGACCCTGTGCTGGATTGATGTGTAGAGCCTAGAGAGGGCTGATATTTTTTTCCAAAATAATGGGGATGCTGCACATTTGGGTTATTAAAGAGAAGGATGATTTTAAGAGATAAAAAACGAAATGACTAGTATCCAAAAGTACAATTTTTGAAAAACTACTCTTGTTTTGTAAGTCAAAACGTCATTCACTCATTTCATTGAATGACAAAAGGGCTTTAAAAAAAAAGAGTTCATCCTCGTACCATAATGCATAAAATGACAAAAAGTTAAAAAAGTAAATTTTAAAATTTATACTTTTTTATACTACCCTGTTCTTCCCTTATATCGTAAAATGACCTTTCACTTCAATTAACCTTATAAGTAAAGTGATTTCAAAGTTCAAAATGGTCTAGTTGGAATTGGTGCAATTGGTTTGCCCCAAGCGAACTGGTCTTTATCACGAAATGAGGCAATTATCATGGAGTAGTACTAATAGTACATTGTGGGATTTTAACAAAACAGATCTAAGATGATCTTTGCAGACTCAGTAGTGCCAGATCCAAGCCACTCATCAGGCATGGCCAACTGTGAATGTGTCTGGTCCTAGTCCTACCATTCCACTCGCAAGCTCACATTTCAATGCGAAGTAGTTTAGATGAACTCAAACTCCACTCGATGGGCAAAAGAATTCATTCTTTTTTATAATTAAAAAAAAAACTGAAATAAAAAGATGATAAATTGATAAAAAGACATAAAGGTAACTTAAATCCGCCCACAAGTAACGACAGATACGAGCCATTTAGATGGTTTTAGAATGGACAGATGAAAGATAATAAACAAGCAGTCATTTTTAAGAAATGGACCAGCCCTGGGATATTCTTGAATGCATGACAGCTACAAGGGTTGTTTAGGTGTTTGAGGTCTCCATGCGACCAAGTAAGATTGATTTGAGTATCAAAATCTGTGTGATCAACCAAAGGGTCTAAACAACTAGGATGAGGATCATCAAATTTAAGTTCATGCATTTTCTTTTCTCTCTCTCCATGCATTTTCTTGTCTCTCTCTCTCTCTTTTTTTTTTTTTTTTGGGAGGGGGAGTCATTCCTCACTCAGATGGATCAGTAGGTGGGTCCCACTAGGTATTTAGACACGCAGTGCTCGCCTGAGGTCTTTCCATGCATAATATGTTTTAAAATTTTCTGCTATTACAATAATTTAGGCGTGCATTGCTAATTGGCGCTTAGATTTTCACAAGAGGTGATGGGTTTCATCCCATGTTCGAAACATAAAAGTCAACTGTAATACTACCTCCTTGCCAGATGAGACTGTTCAACTTGAGTCGGCAGGCTATCTTACAACAAAGCGGATATCTGGACCCTGCAATTTATGTTACTGATGGCAACCTGAAAAATATCTATGAAAGCTGTCGCACGCAGGAGTCATTGCCAGGCAATGTGCTTTCAGGGCCCCCTATCATCATTTCAGTCTCTTCTTCAAACATGCCACGGTCTCTTAAATGACTTCCGGGCCTGATTTGAAGACATTTTCTCCTTTTCACTGTTCGATCTAACCACAGAAAAGGCAATAAATTAAAATCTTGGACTCCAGTGTGCAAGGGCAGGAAATCCATTAGTCATGCCCTCTACCCTCTTCCATTGCCCTGTTTACAAAAGGACCCCACAGGAGATCCATTTGATCAGCGTTATGCAATCAATGCTTTCATCGGATCACGTCACTAATGGGTGTAGACTCTTGACCATTCAATCAATAGTGCAAAATTAGACTATGGTGCCCTCACATGTTCCCCTGATAATAGATTAAATAGAAACGATCAAACGACCCCACAAACTCCTGCCAAAAGTAAATGTGGAGTCTGACTCCAGGAGTTACAAACACAAGCACATCGACCAGCATTACCTCTCCCTGCAGCAAAACGATTTGCTTGTATCCATCCAGATTCCAAATCCACTCAGTACGCTTCCCAGCCAAAGTTGGAAATGGAAAAGAAAGTACAGGATAAAAAGATGCTTCTGGAAAAGGCTATTGGGAACCAACTGGAGACGAGACAAACTGGCCCAGACAATACGACAAACAAGCCTTTCACTATCCACCTAATGAAGGATTACTCGACGCTGGGTCTGGGGAATGCCGGATGCTAAAAGCAATCACACCATCCACAAGGTGAATGGGCAGCATGTAACTCCAATTCGTACGTTGAAATCAACCTGAGTCACCTGCAAGAGGAAGCAGTTGCTTCGTTTTTTCTCTTTTTAACTGAATTAACAAGTAGCATCACTCGCAAGTAAATTTGACTGCATGACAAACTTCTTCATTTTAAGGTATAGAAGACATTTAAATGCTGTCTGCTGAAATCAAGCGATTGGATGAGAAACATGAGAGAACCGAATGGAAAGGAGTGTCCCAACTCACATCTACTGTACCACTGACCAAACTTAAAAAGAAGAAGAAATCAAGCAATGGAAACTATCAACAAGCACAGAGAATTTCTGAGATCTCCATGTACCCCACCCACCATTCAGCCAACAAATCCATTACCTTGACTGATGGGCACGTTACTTACAAACATATAGCTACAAGCCCAATGATCATTTCCCGACCCATGAATATGCTTATTAAACAGAAAATGGCAAACAATTATGCAGGCAAGTCAAAACCAACACCATTGTAATTAACAAGACAATCATACATGACTAGAGAATTTACACCAGCCATACAGTAAAACTCATACATGTTCCCCGCGATCAGCTTTGGCAACACCAATATGCCAAGTGCTCCTCTCTGCGTTGGTTACTAACAAGGCCTCCACACTGTAAACATATGAAGCTGCTCCCATCTGCGTAGGCATCAAGAACAAGTTGCTTTCTGCCGGTTTGCGCAAGTATAGAGGATCCAACAGTTTCTGACACCATAGAAGATCCCCCTGAGTCGAATGGCAATGTTTCAGATTTTTCTGGTTGCGCTTCAGCAATCGCACATTCAGCAAAAAGTGAAGCCAGTTCTTCAGCAGCAGCACTTGCTCGCAATCTGTTCCTGTAAAGCTCGCGTGCACGATGCAGTGTCTGGAAAACAGCAGTGTCACCACCACTAGTTCTTAAAGCCATTACCACCTGCATATGGCGGTCAACACGTGTTACCATTAGAAAGAAAATTACAATATTGAAAATAATTGAAGCATCTATCATACTACGGGGCTGTTTGTCTGATTTGTATTGAACTCCTGGGAAATCATAATTAAGGTGTTATAACAAGGGATAAAAGGGTGGAGATTGAATGGGGAAGGGTGAAGTCATAGAGGATTAGAGGGAACCAGAAATTTCCTAGCAAATGTAGGTGACCCACGATTTCCTTTCACAGTGGATGCTACGATGATTCCTTGAACATATCCACCTTTAATCTTAACTTGTAGCCCCTTTGATATAATAGATGCACATTGCTCTAAAACTCATAGGAATTTGATACGCAGTAAGCAAATGGTCCTAAGGATAACTTCTCATAAGAATGACTGCTAAAACTGTCACCCAGCACTCATGCATGTGTTGGTGTGGGAGTGGATGGTGGTGTTTTTCTCTCTTTTTTTTACTTTTTCTTTTGGGAGGGAGGGAGGGAGGGGATTGGGGAGGGGGGTTTGCCAGTATCATGTATTAACATAGATGGGAATTAGCTTGGAATGGAGAAACAAAATACATGTAACTGACCCCAACATAATTGGGACAAGCTTTGATTATGATTATATATCAGTACCATCTCTAATGCCATCGATGAATTAACATGCCAATGAGCTTCAAAGGAATTTCCTATACACCACCATGACACCCTCAGATCTAATAATCGATGATCTGACTCTAATGGCATCCATCAATTAACATGACAATGAGCTTCAAACACCGCCTCTTTTATGGAGAGTTTCAAATTTTCTCAAAAAGGAAAAACTGACAAAGGAATTGTGAAAGTAAATCCCAAGGAACTCCCTACACTGCTACATATGCTCAGATTTAATGATTATTCAGATCATTCAGCTCTCGGAGAGATCAATTTCACATGTAGAGTGACACAGAAAGAAAACACTAACTAATAAGGAAATTAAATCCAGCAGTAGTACAAGTTCACATCTATAGTTCCACTCCTGCCATTTTATTTTTGCATAAATGGAGTCATGGTGAGAGGGTCATTGCTTTGGTACAATGGTAAAAGTCTTGGGTGCCATGCGTTATAATGCAGGTTCAAGACCAAGAGCAGCCACCGTGTATAATTGCCAAAGGTTAGGTTTGTCTCCAATCTAGACCCTCCTAGGACTGCTTTGGTGGGACCTACACTGGGTGATGACCTTTGAAATAGAGTCATGGTGAGATGAGGACATAAATTTCAAAATGACAAGACAAACAAATTTCAGAGGACACCCTAGAAATTGGATCAAATTAGAAAACCTGAGGAGAAATTTTATCTGGGTACCATAAATGATTTTCTTAATAACACTGGAAGAAATGATGCAGAAATGCCCCCCACCTTTACTTTCAAGCTGGTTGGAAATCTGTAGTTCTCTGATATGGTGGGTTGACTAGGTACTCGCTGACTAGACTCAGACCAATCACACAGTGTCTGACCGGGTCAGGTTGAATTTGGTTTGAACTTTGAACGAGTTTGGTCAAAACCAAATCAACCTTCCTCCTCGACTCATAACTCGTCTTTTTTCGCACTTATTCGGCTCGGTCACCCAAATTGCCGTATGAGCATTTTAATTCATACCTTTTTTTGGGTCAAATGGAGGAGTAACATTAAATAAGAAACGACCCAACAGCACACACCACTACCGCCAAGACCAACACAATACAACTCAAAACAACAAAATAGACAACAACCTCAAGTAAACAGCATGGACATCTATACATGTTAATAATGAAAAATCATAGACAATCTTACACCAATAGAATGGAACAAGTCAAAAATAAGAACCGAACATTCAAATTAAAATTTATATAAAACTGAAAGGATATATAATTGTGTGCTATTGTGTTTAAATGTCTCTATATTTTTGTTACTATAACTGTTTATTTTTATAAATAAATATTCAAAAATGAATTTACTAGCTCATTGGACAACTTGCCAAGTTTGACTCATTGATGGGACGAGTCCAATCAACACACAGGGTCGGAAAACCAAAGCTGCCCATGTTTAAAGACACTCTTATCAAATCGAACAAATATGCAAAATTGCCAAAAAAAAATTGATCCCCTTTGCGGTGATTGACCCTTTCTCTTAAAGCTTCTGAGTTTCCTTGTAGGAATATACAACTGGGAAATCCCTGGATTCTAGAGGTCATCCTAACCTTAGAAAACATAGAAAGATTACAAAGTAATTACAAATGTCTACGCCATCATATGTAGGTCCCAGTTCACACGTTGATAACTCTTGGGCCCTTGGCAGTTCGCACACACTACTTTACTGAACTTCTGCTGAATCATCAGGTTCCCAAGAATCCTTTGAACATGTCCATGCTTCCCTTGGTGCTAATGCTTGAGCTTCATTAAGTTCCCTTCCAATTAAAAAGAATCGAGTCCACCATTGAAGGATCCCCTTTTTTCTTTTTCTTTTTTTTTTTTTTTGCGTGTAGAAATTGAAGGATCCTTTTGACTTTCCTATTGTCCATACTTCCTGAAGGCAGCATTGCTAATGATCCAACCTCATTAGGTTCCTCATCATCAATTAATGTGCATAAAGTATTCAGCTGTCATATGTGCTACCCCCAACCAATCTTTAGAGGTAATTAATTACCTTTCCTTTCACTTTCCTCTCAACAAAATAGTTCCTAACCCCTAAGGATCTCCAGATGACTGAACTGAAATTGCTTCCTTGTAATAACATTAACAATTTTTGCCAACAAGCTTTCATTTAACATGCACAAGCTTTCATTTAATTCAGAATTAAAACCCCCCGATACATTCCTTCCACATGTGGTCCTTTTCTGAGATGCCCCAATTCTCAACTTCAAACATTCTCCACAAATGTCTCTTCCAATCAAACAATGCAAGTAAGAACGTAGAATATTAGAAACTTCAACATTTTGTTTTATAAGTAATGAAGGATTATATTAAGACCAAAAAAACTTACAAAGAGAGATTCACACCCTATCTCAAAGACAGGGGCACAACAATGGTATAAAAGAGATTTACCAAAAAGTTACAAGGTAAAAGCAACCAAATCCGATATCCTTTCTACCGTTTGTCTCACCAAAGCGTCCACAAAGCTATTAGCCGACTGGCCAACATGATGAAAAACAAATATGGTCGAGGACAGAATAGACTTGATCTCATGGAAATAAAAGTGAAATCTCCAAGGGCCCTCAGAAGAAGAAGAAGATGCCCAAGAGATAGCATTGAGATAATCACTTTCCAAAATTAAAGAAGACCAAAAGCGTGTCACAACAAAGAGACGAAGAGCTTCAAGGATGGCCACCACCTCTACCTCACTAGATTCCATAACCCCAACATTCTTAGAGAACATATACAAAACAACCCCTTGGTCATTCCTAAGCACCACTCAATACCCGCTGGACCCAGCTTGGCCCTTGCAGCTCCATCAACATTAAACTTCAAAAGATCTCCCGTCAGAGGAATCCACTGAATAAATGCTAAACTGGCTTAGTTAAACTATTACCAAAGTAGATAAATACATTTGGGTTCAAATGACAACGCTTTGTAATTATTAAATGCTAAAACCATGTTCAATGCTGCCGAACATAATGCCTCCACTTGAAAAGAGCGACAAACAATCCCACAATTCTAGAGGATTTAATTTTCAATATTTTACTGAACCCCTAGAAAAAATGATGTCAAGCAAGTATGCTAGATACTCTTATACACCACTAAATAGATTTAGATTAGGAGAGGGGAAAGAATGGAGGGTGAGCCCTAGAAAGAATGACGTCAAGTTAGTATATTAGACACTCTTATTCACCACTATTCTAACACTAACGAGATTTGGTTTAGGAGAGAGGAGAGGAAAGAATGGAGGGGAGAAATTTCTAAACCACCTTGCTCCACAAGAACTCAAAAACAGACCCAAATGATTCTTTACAACAAACAAGTCAGAGAACATAGGAAACAAGGAAGCTAAAGCAGAACTCAACTAGATATCCTCCTAGAACCTAACCCTTTTACCTTTCCAACATGAGGGAGAGAAAGAATAAGGATGAGAGAATAGAGGGAGAATGGGATGGCCCACCTTGATGGGGTGACCACCTTATATAATTGATGATTGCCTCAATTACATCAATCTTTTTGGAGACAATTAAATCAACCTAAAATCGATTTGGATAAAATAATCTAAAATACCATGACAAATTAATCCCTATCAGATAATCGCATCCTAAATGGTGCTTCAAGTGGTATGCTAAAATGTTCCCATCAATTGTTACAGTGCTCTACGAGACTATCATAGCTCCCAACACTCCCCCTCAAGTTAGTACATAGATGTCAAGCATGTTGCTTAATGTATTCTTAAGCCGAGTTAGGCCTCTAGCCTTAGTAAGAGGTAGCACATTGATCTTCAGAATGGAAGTACAGAGGGCATAGTCGGTTTGAGTGCAATTTTTTTTCACAAAAAAGTGGCAATAAACCTCAATATGCTTCGTTTGTTCAATGAAATATGGTATAAGAAGCCTTGAGGAGAGCTGGTTGGTTATCACAATGAGGTATGACAGGTTCAGATTATATATATATATATGGGGCCAGCTCTCCTAAGCTGAAGCTTAGCTTATCCTAAGCTTAAACAGTGTTGGTCCCACAAATCAAAGTCGATTATTATTTTTTTTTTTTTGCATGATGATCATCTTCAAAATCAAGATAAATCTAAATCCAATCAGAACTGGATTTTTCAGTTCCATCATGCAAAAAACAGATATAATCGACTTTGATTTGTGGGACCAGCACTGTTCCAGTTTAGGATAAGCTAAGCTTCAGCTTAGGAAAGCCCTGCTCTCTCTCTCTCTCTCTCTCTCTCTCTCTCTCTCTCTCTATATATATATATATATATAGAGAGAGAGAGAGAGAGACAGAGAGAGGGAGAACATTTCCCGTATAAGAAAGCAAAACAACCTCATCACACGCATAGCAAGTGTTATAGCCGATACTCAGCTTCTGCACGTAATTGAGCAATGGGAGATTGTTTCTTACTCCACCAAGTTAAAAATTACCACCAACAAATATGCAAAATGCAATTGTGGATCAACAATTAACTGAGATACCAACCCAACAATATCACAATGATCATATTTCTTATAGAGGCCCTTTTCTTTAAAGCAAACTTAAAATATCAGAAAAAAATGGTAAACCGCATTTAGGGATGGCAATGGCAGATTAAATAGTTGACCCCCCACTGGGCAGGTTTGATACTGGTTTTTTCATGTTCCGACAGGTACAGGGAGTTGGGTTTTGATATAAAACTCTTGTAGAGTGTAGTGGGTACTGGGTAGAGCAGATCTCAAAGAAATGAAGTGTGATGGCTTGTGGGTTAAAATCCTCCTACGTACAATAGAAATGTACATAATTTAGTCTTTATTATATTATTTCAAATAGAAAGTTCTACTATTAAACCTGCCGTGACATGTACCCTTCACCGGGCGGGGTTTGGTAGAACAAATTATAAACCCATCATAGGTCCAGTCCAGTACAAGGTAGGGCCTATGTGAATCCAGTCAGGTTTGGGTTCAGCTTGACCTGTACCTGACCCGACCCATTTTCCATCCCTATGCACATCCAAGTGGTGAGTTCATGGAGCATGCATAAACTAATACTGCTGACAACATAGGCAATATCCATTTGGTTGATGATTAAATAGATTAACTTTCCAACCATTCTTTGACATACTCCAGTATAAATAGGGATGACAATGGGTTGGGTTTGGTATGGGTCAGGGTAAAACTGAACCTTCAACACACCTGCCCCGCCCTTATACTTGACTCGTGATGAGTCTATGATATGTGATACCAAACCCGCCTCATGACAAGTACGGGCTGAGTTGTGTTTAAGACAATAAAAAGAAGTTGAGAAAAGGAATCACGTAAATAATTGGATCATCCTTTTCTTCTTACATCTCTTTTACAAACTTAACTGAGCCTTGAATAATCTCCAAACCTAAAAACAGAATCAGTATATAGCAGTATCATTACTTTCTGGTTCTGAGATCTATCACCTAAAAAATGCCATGCTAAACGACCCCATCCCATTCCAAAAATACTCTTATAAACACAGTCACATTTTTCAAGCTAGTGATAAGTTAGAATCTCCATCAGATACTTCTATATGGATTCCACAAAGAAAACTTGTTCAAGAAGGGAGAGATACAAATAACAAATAAGGTTTCTTAACCCTGTAACAAAACCAACTCAAAACTCCATTAATCAAGGAATTCTCCAATAATAAATTAAAATCTTTATACCAAAACTTTTTCTTTTTTTTTTTCTTCTTTTTGGAAATGGTGAATGATTCTTCATATTAAAAGACCAAAATTATACCAAAACCTAGAAACTACAACCAACTCAACCATTAAATCTAAATTTGCCTGTAGCACATAACAATGGTTGAATAGAAAACCTAGGGGAATTTCAACAACCTGCTCCCTAAGTAACATCCAATAAACATTTCAGAAGTTTATCATATTTATCAAATTCATGGGAGAAGGAAAGTAGTCATCATATATTTTCAAAATACCCCTTTGAGATGAATTATAAAGCACCTAATTGATATACTAACATAATTTATGCCACATAGATGCTAATAGATGTGTTTTGTGCTTCACATCAGCAACCTCAAATTGTAAAGAAACTCAATTCAACAAGTCACATGATCCAGCTCCTTAAAGAAACAAATATCCTCCTTATAATATTTGTATTTTCTTTTCATTGTTAAAAATGCTTTTATTGGAATAGGCAGAAATTACAAGCAGGGGCAGCATAAAAAGGAAACAAGAAATCGAGAAACATCAATACCACAAAGATCAAAGAACTATCAAGAGAGTCTCAGTCAAGGAACAAATTTCCTTAAGAAAGGTGACCAATTCCTCAAAACAACTCATCATTTAACTGCCACAAATTCTGATACATTATTGTACAATTATGAGCAACATGTGCCTCGATCAATTCTAAAACTTTTTTTAAATTGGTAATTGGTAAATATTATTCAGGAAAGGAACCAAAGCCGCAACAGCAATACAGGGGGGAAAAGGAAATGAACGTACAAGGGCATTATACCCTCAACACCCAACAAATAAACAAGACCTCCTAAACCTCCCAGTAAAATACAACGAAAAGAAGAAACATTACATTACACAATATGAGATCTGCGCTTGGCCAAAAAATCAGCCACCACATTTGTTGAACATGCAAAAATTCCACCCTCATAGAAAGGGTGCCAAAGTACGCATTTTTAAAGATTTCTTTTGGAATGAAAAAGTCCACTCTTCCATCAGATATACATCAAAGAGGAAACCAAAATCCATAGAATGCCAAAATTTTGGAACAAACAAACAAACAAAAAAAAAAAAAAAAAAGGAGCAACAACTAAGGAGATGGCTTTCATCCTCCCCATTGTTATGCAAGAAGCATATGCTCAAATAAGGATGTAAACAGGTCTATAGCACTGGTTCGGGACTCTACAACTCATTAATGTGATCTTCCTATTACAATTCGCAAAGGCAAACATACTAGTACTCAATATCCCATTTATAAGTTTATTTCCTTTACATGATTATCTAAGAAGACTGTCAAGTTCCAAGTCTTTTCCGGAAGCTCTTGACATATTTGTAGCAGATAAGGAAATGTCTATGTCTAGCTTACATAAATATGGACCATGAGAGTTCATTTATTTATGAGAAGAGTGCACAGTTGGGCATGTAGCGGCAGCATTATCAGATGTAGTGGTCGAGGCCAATACGTTATTTTGAAAATAACGGCACTACAGTCTCAAACCTAGTCGAGCCAAGCAGTTTTAATTTTAAATATTGATTTTCCTATTTCTTCTCCTCAACAGCCTTTCCTAAAGTTAACTCTACCTTTATATGGTTTCAAATTACTAAAAAACCAAACACACGCACACACAAGATTGGCTTTTATATAAGATTAAAAAAAAAAAAAAAACACACACACACTTAAGAATCCACACCACTATGTATCGCCGCAACCGCTACATATCACCCACTACATAGCATTTTGACTACTGACCGCTACGCCCGCCGCAACCGCTATTTTGATCCTTGCAGTTGGGTTTTACCCAACCCCTTAACTTACTATTACTAGTCAATATGTTATATTTGCATTGGTCATGGTCATGGTAAGTTAGTTCATGCATGTCCTCGGATGCCTCATTGAGTTGCTGTTATTCAAATCATAAGGCACCCAATTGATGAGTTTTTTGACCATTTCAATGGACATCTTGGAGTTGAGATGCTGGATGGGCTAGATCACCTTCTGAGAGGACCACCACCATTTTCGTTGCATATTTATTGGAGGCAATTTAGTAAAATGTAGAAGTAAACAAAATGGTGACCAAGTGGAGAAGCAGGGTACAGAGTAAGACTCATACTAACTGTAACTTAGTGTAATTGGATCTAATTTGAATTTTTTTGATTAATTTAAAAGAGCCAATGAAAATGATTTTTTCGTTTAAAAACAAAAAGACTCCACGAATAAAACATAACAAGTACAGTAAACTATAACAACGACACATGGTATAAGAGAATTATACCATTTCGACCCTCAAAACAAACATTAACCTATCCCTACAACCACAGTGGATTGTAATGAAAATTTAGTGTGCAAAGGCCTCTGTGCCCATGACACTAAGTTGTTAAATCTCTATATTATTCCCCACTAGTTATGATGTCAATTACCGATTCCTTAATTTGCTGAAAATAGGATTCTTTATCTTGTTAGTGAAGGGTTGAGAACAAACGTAATCAAACTTAAACCAAATGTAGTGATTAGGGTTGAGGCTAATTGGTTTAACTTCATATGGAAGGCATATATGGGCCATTTGGCTAGGATAGTCGTCTTTAATACAGACAATACAGAAATTAAGGAGAGACTTGGCTGAATAACACAGGACACAATCAAGATTCAATGGATGCGACTTAAGTCTCACCCCGTACAGGCCAAGTAAAACCAAGCAATCTCTTGTGAGAATTAAAGCCTAACGGATACCACATAGAGTCGGTCCTACCAATACCTTGGCTCTATAATTAGTCAGGATGGGGAGATTGATAAGGATGTCAAACATAGGACAAGAGCTGGATGGTTGAAGTAGGGACTTATTTATGGTGTGTTTTGTGATCAGCACGTACCAACAAAATTGAAGGAAAAATTTCATGAGATAGCAATTAGACCAACTATGACCTATGGGGCAGAATGTTAGCTAAGTAGGAAACAACACATGCGAAAATTAAGTGTAACAAAAATGGGAATGTTGAGATAGATGTGTGATAAAATTAGGAAAAATAAAATCAGAAATGAGCGCTTTAGAAGCATTTAAGGGGAAAATCAACGGATTGTACATTAAAAGAGACTCATTTGAGATAGTTTGGACGTGCTCAAGTAGGCCAAGGAAAAGTTTTTTTATGCAGAATGATGGCCCCCTCAAGGAACATGGACTAGCCAAAGAGGACATGAACGGAAGTAGTGGAGGATTTTCACCTATGAGCAGATTGCAAACATGCTTATGTGAATATGCAGTCCAGCTCATTGGGCCTACTTGGATTCTTTCCTATTATTGAGGGTGGAATGGATGAAAATTTCTCTTTGTGGATAAGGGTCATGCAAAAATACCTACCCCATCAAATTATCATAATCCTTGAGTTTAATGGTCTTTTCTTTATTTATTTATTTATTTGAGATTCAATCTAATGGTGGGTCAAGCTTTGATGAGCATAAAATTGGGCATGAAGAGCGATCATGGGTGATAAGAATGTGAATAGAGCTGCACTACTCAAAGGTGGGCCAGATTGGGCCCCCATAGAGCTGGACTACACATGCAGTTTGCTCATAGGAGAAAATTCTCCTAGAAGTAGCAAGGATAGCTATGAAGAAGTGCAATCTATTCGAGGATTTGGCAAGGGTAGACTATAATGCAAAACAGAATTCATGTAGCTAACCACAACATCATTGGGACTAGGCTTTCTTGATGATGGTGATGCTGGTTTTTAAAACTGATTCAAAAAGGTCACATCTTTATAATTTTTCCTTTTCTTTTATAAATCTTTTTTTTTTTTTTGGTAAAGTTTCTTTTATAATGTTGCCGTGCCACTTTGATGATATCCGTTATGATATGGTCTTATCTGGCTAGATCCATTGATTTTTCAGACATATTGTGAATTCTAATTAGTTATTTTTTAATATTAACTATAAAAATAAATAAGATCATTTAGATTTAATTAACTATGCTGATCCACCCTCATATAGGATTCCAAGTACATCAGCTTACAAATTCAAACTAAAACATCTTGAGTCTCTAAAGTTTACTTTCATAGGGTACGCTAAATATCAGTATGTAAACTCAGTTTAGATCAATACCAAGACAGTTCTCTGCTCTTGTTTTCAAATTATTCATAACTTTTAGAGTTTTTTTGTATACAAAGAAAAGAGAAACTCAGTATGCAATTCAATTTGGCAATTAGATCAGTTTTGATCAAGACCAAAACAGGTTCAAACACACTTTCAAGGCAGTAATTGGAGGATTTCTTTTTCATGGTTTTCAAGGCCATATTGTTTGTAAGGCCATGATTGGAGGATTTGTTCTTCTTCTCATGGTTTTCAAGTCCATATTGTTTGTAAGGCCATGGCCGGAGGATTTGATATTCTTCTCATGGTTTTCAAGGCTAAGATTGAAGGATTGAATCATCCACACTCCCAAGTGGGTATCCAGTATCCTTTGCATCAACACTCTTCTTCTATTGGTTATTCTTTCCTCTCTTTTTTTTAATTCAAATATAGCATCTTTCTTATTCTACTCATGTTTTTTAAGGCCAAATTAATGCAGCAAAAGCCAAATGCTAAACAATTAACAAAGAAGCTCGAGGAGCTTCTGCAGACTAAATGTTTGCTCCATGTTTCTATGCTGCTAGATTCATATCAAAAAAGAAAATTCTAGCCATGAACAGAACATAACAGAACGGACGAACAGGATCAAGTGGGTGTGGGTGTGCCCATGGGAGTGTGAATTATTTGGAAAGATCCATCCAAAACATTTATGAAAAACATAATTCTCATCAAACACCTTGTTTACAAAGGAAAAGGGCAGACTTAGTGAACATATTATGATGGGGGAGTTAAAACTTGTCAAATCAAATCCCCATCCACATCAAACCCCACAGTCCAGACACTGTTGATTGGCATGCAACAATGTATGCCATTTGCCAATATGCCATCCTCACAGACTTATGAAATCAGTGGCTTTCATGACTAAACCAAATACACATATTAAAGAAATGCATTTGGATGATTTTCCACCGGAACTGAATGCAACACTTACATCCAGATCACATCGACTATCATTAGGGTTTCCAAATGAAGCAACAGAGACTCATCCAATTTCCTTACCCCAAATAAAAAACACCAAATCAATTACGATGAAAGTACGAACATGGATAATTCGATAAGAGTAATCACACAAACTAGGTTTTGATAGTTTTAGCATCCGAATCTAAATACTATCATCTGGAGGAAAAGAAGACGAACAAGAAAGGGAGTGAATACAAACCGCTTGGAGGGCGAGAGAGGGCTTTCCTTGCGTGATGAGCTGACGAGCTAATTCGATTAAGCTCATGACGTTGACGTTGTCGTTGCCGTGGATCGTACCCGGAGTCGTTTCAGTCTCTATTTCCATCTCCGTATCCATCTTCCCCAATTCTCCTTCTCCTCCTCTTTCTCTCGAGCCGCTTCTTCTCCCTCTCTCTCCGCCGCTCATCAGATGATGGTTCGAGCACTTTCTCACGCTCTCGACCACCGCCTAAATATATGTATGTATGTGTACAAATATACAATACATGTACGCGCCTCATCCTCTGCATCATGTGCTTTACCGAGGGTGTTGATAAAAAGAGACGGGCACGTGGCACGTGGCACTAGCATCTGCCGTTACCATCATGAAAGAAATTATCATTAACTAGAGACTTTATGTTTTGGACCGTTCATTTTAAGCTTAATGACCCATTTGTCTCCTCCCCTGCAATTGATTTTTTTTCCCAATAAAATTATTAATGTTAATAGAGTAAAAATAAATATTTAAAAGTGACCATCAAATAATTTCACTTTTAATAGAAAGTAAATTAATGGAAGATGAAAAATGACTCATGATGTATCCTACTTTGGTTAGGGTCCATCGCTAGATACAACTTATTTGGTTATGAATTCTTATGTATTTAAAGTCCACGAGAAGAAAAGTAGAAATAATATGAATTATAAGAATTCATGGTAAGAATTCGCACCCAATGAGAACATTATAAAGGAAGTGAGAGCGGACCATAAAGGTGAATGTGTAGATGGGAAGTGGATTTGATGAATTTGGGGGAACGTTGAAATATGGCTTTTGTTGCTCCAATTTTAGTCAGATTTTATTTTTTTTTTTTAAAAATGCAAGCAATTCAAATTTAAAAATACTTATTTGCTTAGTTAAAAAACATAAGACTTTAATACATATAAATTCATCACATACATGGTTAAAAATGAAGATGCAAGATGAATGTATTAAAACATAAGTACTAAATAACCTTTTCCATCTCGTGAAAAGCAGATCAATGAAATAGGAAATGAATACACAGTCACCACTTTAGTAATTCAAATGGTAGAAAATTCCGGTTCCATCTACGTTCCTAACTACATCCTTCCTTTCACCTCATATAGTTCAGTTGTCATTGGAGCTCATTTACGCATAAATTCCTTTGGATTCTAATGTAAACAAACGAGCCCCGAATATAATGGCTGGGAAGCAGCATATGGTTACTAAAAGCTAATTATCATCTTTGGTGGTTCATCACATCAAATACTTGGGACATGTGGCCTCACCTTTATATTGATCATTATTCTTTTTTCTTCAACGAAGGAATGAATTTATAGTTTAAACTTAAGTGATCATATCTCCTCCCATGAATTTAGGGATGTAAATGAATTCTCAATTCTCCGATTACCCGGATGTTCCGACCCGCTAAAAATCGAGTATGGGTCCTTATTTAGGCCCCGATAAATAAATGGTTTTGGGTCTAGTTCCACCTAGGTTCCAACCCGTAGACTCGAGACCCGACATATTACCTTAATTTTTAAAATTTTCTTCTAAAAACCATATTTTTTTAACATCATTCTCCATTTAGACCCATACCCGTACCTGAGACTGTCCCATATATGGTTCTGGTTCCGATTATGGAACCAAGAAACAGGTTCCGATACGGTTTCGAGTTCGGATCCGGTTCCACCTACTCCTTAACCGTTCCGGATCCAAATCCACTATGAACCTAGACCAGAACCGATCCATTTTACAACCCTACGTGAATTCCATTCTAATCTATTAATAGCACATTCCTACCTATTCAAGCTACGCCAACCTTTTTCCATAATTCAATTGAAGCCTATATGAATTTCTATTGCAACCCCTTTTTTCCCTGACAATATCATTTCCCTGACAATATCGCTATCCCACTAAATGAAGATAGGTCATTTTAACGGTAGAATAATTATTTTCAAAATGTTTAGACTTGAAAAATATGATGAAGGCTTCTTCTTAATTGTTGCCAATTGACCTCTTTTTTATGATTACTACTAATGATCAATAGGGGATCACGTACTTGTCCGGATGGTAAAGGCGCTGGCAAGTTATTTTAGATACTAGATTAAGTACAATAAAATTACAGAAAAGGTAGGGGTTTTCTTTTTTAAATGCCCTATTTTTTTTCCAGATATTTCACTATTGATAAAAGAATTTTTAAAAAGAAAATCAACTTTTCCTAAATTCATTTGGGGGGCGGTGGTTTTGGGTTTGGGGTGTTCCATTTCTAGCCGTCTCAGCACAGGGGAGGTGCCTCACCATGAGCTTTTTGTTGTTGACGTGCTATTGTTTTATCATTGTTATTTTTTTATTTTTTTGGTTATTTTTTTATTTTTTTGGATATATATGCATTGTTATGCTGTTCTTTATCACTTATCAGAATAAGCTTTTAGAGTAAGTAGTTGTTAATAGTTTTCATTTCACGTTCCACGATTATCTTCGAGGATTATTTTCCTTTCCTAAAATTTCTTCTTCCGAGATAATATTAAAAACTAGCACAAAAATCCATACTAATCACGGGTGTACATAAAGAGGTAAGATTCTATTATGTATGTTATAATCAGGGAGATGGGAGTCCATAAGTGGGGAAAGTATATTAGTAAAAAGTAGGAGAGTATCTTTGCAGTGGTAAAAACTGAAAGTAATTTACAATCAAAATTGTTCCAAAACCTTCTAGCTTAATATATTATAATAGATGGAGAAAAGGCTCAAAAGCCACTTTCTCAACTGAAGATTAAATAATTCATGAATAATTGAAATTTAAAATATTATAATCCGGAGATATCATTATACTTTTCAGATTGAAGACATCAATTTTCTTTTCACGTTCCATTTTATATTTTCCCCATCACCAAATTCCTCATTTGTCCATTCAGCTTTTCTGCCAAAAACCCTGAAACCCATACGGGGTACCAGAGTCACATGAAACATCCATAATTATGTTTAAGATCAATTGTTTTATTGTCCAATGTATGGGTTCAGGCCTATAAATCAGTCCATTCTGTAACTTTGGTATAAAGACATCAGTTAGGAAACGCTTAAAATATCAAAGCTGAACAAACTGCACATATAATGAAGGGGATTTAACGGGAAAAACCCTCATAAACTCGATATTATTTAATTTGGCCCCAATAGAAAAGGCCAGACAGAATAGGCCACTAATTGACGTTTCACATTTTTTTTTTGTCTTTTAGTGGGATGGTCGATATCGACTATAATCTGTAAGCAGTCTTAAAACCCAGTTTCGCATATGCGTTTCCCGTTATCATCTTTTGCCTCGTCTGATTCGAGAAACCCCTCTTTGGCGACGAATATCATCCGCAGCTGTACAAGAACTCTATTAATGGTGGTGGTTGCACTCCTTTAAAAGGCAAGTACATACATGAATCTTCTTCATTAATCGTTTTATAGTTTCCCCAAAACTTGGCAGCAACCCAACCTTTTGATTAATGTTCTTCCTTTTTGTATCTTACCAGCCCTAGACAAGTAATCAACCACCATGATCTGTCCTAGAAAATAGCATCCAAGTGCATATAGAGTTATCAACGGTTGACATTTGCTAATAAAAAACCACTCCCATCTTTTTAATCTTCACATACGTTTTTGGGAGCCCAGTTTTGAATGTCCCTTTTTTGAATGACCCAGAAAATGGCACCCAAATGCATCTAGAGTTCTGAAAGGTGGATATCTTCTCCTAAAGTGACATGCCATCTTCAATCTTAGCATAGTTTTTTTGGGTTTAGGGTTTTAAATGTGGTTGTACTTGACAATACAGACATCACTCATCTTCTTCTATTCAGCCTAAAGTAAAACAGAACATTCATTTTACAAGATCTATAAATTTTAACAGGACATGGACCTTGTCCCATGAAATTGGTATAAAAGGTGGAGATGCTCCTCACTATTGTATTTGGTTTACATATAAATATTTGCTATATGGTTTAAAATGTATATAGTCTGTGTATGACATTGTTTAACAATACAATTAGTACAACCTTTGGAATATCACAATGCATCTACTTTACACATACACTTGCTCTTTCACTATGGGCATTGTTTATACATACATATTTACCTTTTGTTTCTACCATTATATATACTAAATAATGTTAATTTATAAACAGCATGTCAGATTGCGATGTCCTAATCATATTCCACTACGATGGAAACTTTGAGTTTGATATGATGCGGCCCGTCTATAATGGAGGAAAGCAGAAGATGCGGTATTTATCAACCGACATAACATATGGGTCATTGGTTGCCGAAGCAATTGAAGCATCTAATTGGGATTCATCGATTGAAAGTTTAAGCATACAATACCTTCATCACAATGGACGCGCATTTTCACTGGCTAGCATTGAAGATGATAATGATGTAAACAGAATGATGAAAGCATCGGGTCGGGATACAAATGGGATATACTTATATGTTTCTAACAGATCGAACAATGGACAATGCAGAGGAGGAGAACAGTCAAGGTATGTTAACATGTTGTGTTTTAAATTAAACATTTATCAAATCTTAATCCCAATCCCTCACACAGATTTTGCTATATTGTTGATGCACTGTAGGCTTCAAAGGAATGACAAGCATCGATCTATTATTGGAGAATCGAGGGGTGTATTGTTAAATTGCATGGGAAAAGAAGTGAAGGACGGGACAGCCGTTCCAGAGCTTCCTACCGTAGATCTCCAAGAAGATAATGACATGCATTTTTCAACTGTTCGGGACATTACAAGTCCACCGCATACCTTATGTCAAGAAATTGATGTTGATAATATAGAGGATGGGGTAGAGTATGGCGATGAGAATGATTTTGATGAGATTAATTTCACCGGACAAATTCCAGTGGTAGGGATGGATGCGGACAGAATGAACGTTGCAGGGGCTAATCTAATGAACAATGTGAACAATGCATTTGTTGATAACATAAAGGATGTGGCTGAGTTCGGTGATGATCATCATTTTGATAAAAATAATTATATCGGACAAATTCCAGTGGTTGTGATGGGTGCGCACAGAAGCAACGTCGCCGGGGCTAATCTAGCAGACAACGCATGTCCTTCAAGTGAACATTCAGGTGTTAATTTCGTCGACGACATGGTACCTGACGAATTGAATTCAGACGTTGGAAACAATTCGGCACGGGAAATGTGGATCGGACGTGAATTCCCTGATCGTGACACGTTCCGGAAGACTCTTGCCAAGTTTGCAATTTATGGAAACTTTACTTTGAAGCACTTGAGGACGAACATGTACAAAGTAACAGCATGCTGTAAAGATCAGAATTGCCCTTGGCGCATTCATGCCTCCATCGTGGAGTCAGGACCACAATTCAAAGTGCGTACGTATAATCCAGTCCATAAATGCTCGAAGCCAATGATGGGGACGGCACATAAACAGGCGTCGGCATTGCTAATTGCGGAGTTCATCATGGATAGAGTCCGACAAAATGCCAATCTTAAACCAAAAGAGATCATGAACGACTACCAAATGGAATTTGGGACAACAATTACCTACAGGAAGGCACATGTAGCAAAGGAGATAGCCCTGCGTGCAGTGCGAGGATCTTACGAGGAATCTTTTCTAATGCTGCCTAGTTACTGTATTGAACTGCAGAGGACCAATTCAGGCACGGTAACAAACATAGACACCACATCTGAAGACCGTTTTAGAAGATTTTTTTGGGCATTCAGAGTTTGTCTAAGGTCTTTCATTAAAACTTGTAGACCAATGATTGCTGTAGATGGGACACATCTCCGAGGTAAGTATCCCGGTGTCTTGCTCGTTGCTGTTACACACGATGCCAATCATAAGATCCTCCCAATCGCTTTTGCCTTTGCGGAATCCGAGCGACGTGATAGTTGGGAGTGGTTCCTTGCAAATCTGCATATAGCGCTTGGTGAGCCTAATAATTTGACTATTGTGTCTGACCGACAAAAAGGTCTTGTTCCAGCGATCTTGAACGTCATACCCTCCGCAAAGCATTGTTATTGTTGCCGTCACATCGCCGAGAATATCAGGGTGGCTTTCAGTGATGCGGCAATTGTTATGAAATTTTGGCATGCCGCCAAAGCGAACAGGCCGTTTGAGTACGATGCATATATGTCTGATATACGGGCAGTCAGCCAAGAAGCATTCGCTTACATTGATTCAATTGGAAGGCAACGTTGGGCCAATGCATATGTAGATGGACGGCGGTATGACATGCTCACTAGCAACGCAGCAGAATGCACAAATGGCCTCTTAAAGGACACGAGAGTCCTCCCTATTACAAAACAGGTCGAGGAAATACGGGCTAAACTAATGGAATTTTACCAGAAGCGCCATCTTGAATCGCAAGCGGTTAGAAGTCGTCTAACACCGTATGCAGAGAAAGTGTTGGAAAAAGAAACTGAAGAAGCCAGGCGACTACATGTTCGTGTGGCTGGCCTAGTTGAGTTTCAGGTACAATCAGCGGAGTATGTGGACGTCGTTGATCTTGAACGCAAGACTTGCACATGCCGAAAATGGGATATCTTGGGGATCCCGTGTGCTCATGCATTGGCTTCAATGAGAGTTAGAAACTATGATCCATATGAATTCTGCGAACATTGGTACTTCTCAGATGTATATCGCACGACGTATAGTGAAGTCTTGCATGCTACCCGTGACAGTAAACAATGGGAGCACACATCGGATGAACGAGTTCTCCCACCACGAGCCACTAAACAGCCTGGGCGGCCAAAGAAAAATAGGATTCGGACCGAAGATCGTGGCCGCCAACGAAGGGTGGTCACTTGTGGTAACTGTAAGGAGAGGGGGCATAACCGGCAAAGTTGCCGCAATCCACCGGCGCACACTTGAAATATTGCTGAAGCATTTTTTGGAAGGAATTTTTTTTGTTTGTTGGTGTTAATAGTTTTGGGAAGGCGGATGCAAGTAGTTAATGTGAACAACTCTTTAGTGGATTGTTCATATTTGGTGTGAATGTGCCGGAAGATGCAGTACATCATGGACAGTGTGCAGTCACATGAACAACATTGTTTGGAAGTGGGTAGTGATTACTTGGTGTGAATGTGCCTGAAGAATCAGCCGTCTGGACAGTGTACAGTCAACTGATGAACATTTTTTGGAAGTGGGTGGTGAATATGTGGTGTGAATTTACAAGATTATGGCACCGTCTTAACAGTGTATAGTCTACTGATCAACATTTTTTGTGGAAGTGGGCTGCTAAATCTTGGTGTGAATGTGTTGCTGGAAGATGCAGCTGTCTGGTCCGTGTACAGTCTACTGATCAACATTTTTTGGAAGTGGGTAGTGAATACTTGGTGTGAATGTGCTTGAAGATGCAGCCGTCTGGACAGTGTACAGTGTACTGAACAATGCTCTTTGGCTGGTTATAGATATTGTTCAGACCTTGTACATCGTGCTGGAGCATTTTTTGTAATTTAATATAACTGTTATTAAACATGTAAGTTTTTGTAAAAGATGGACGACTCATTTAAAGGGGCTATATGTTGAACACTTTTGGTATAAATATATATATGTTGTTTGTATTGTCTCATAGTTGACTTCTACCTTCTTACCTTGCAAACTCATTTGTTTGTTAATACATGATTTATGTTCCAGCTGAATAGACTGTCGAAATAGAGAACTTCTGTAGATACATTCATTTACTAGTCGATATCGACTATCATAACCGTCGATATCGACTATGACTGTCTTTTCTGATTGCCAGTTAAATAGTCGATATCGACTATAAAAATAGTCGATATCGACTATGTCTGTCTTTTTTTAAACCCAGTTAAGTAGTCGTTATCGACTATCACAGGTATTTTGATGTGCCAGTTAAATAGTCGATATCGACTATGTCTGTGTTTTTATAATTCCAGTTAAATAGTCGATATCGACTATTATTATGGTCGATATCGACTATTATGCTTTGTAAAAACCTCAAAACCTTATTCATTAGATTGACATACAGTGTACATACATTCACATTGACATTCTAGGTACCTGATAACAGTCAAATCATATAAATACCACCTATGTCATGCATACAATGTACATACATTCTCTGTCATGCTATCCACTAAAATTACAAAACATACATTTATATTGACTAACAAACCTATCATCAAGAGTGAAATGTTTTCTTTGAACATAAATCATCATTTATACAAAACCATATTGTTTTTCAAATTTCAGTGCCCACAAGTTTTCCCATCTCATAAATCATCAAGTTTACAAAACAATAAAAGAACAATGTTCCCAATCCTCGAACTGAATATCGACTTCACAACTTTGGTGATCAAACTGGTAGGTTCAACAAATCAGGGAGATTCAACCTATTGGCATTCGCCTGCCAACTTCTCTTGAACAACTCAATGACGATTTTGCTACGGAAGTAAGGGATGTCGGATTGTGTAAATGTGATCGGACGGCGGTGAACACAATGCTCTGCGAATGCAACAGCGAAGACTCCGCAGTCATTACAATTGTCCTGATGAGGAATGTCTTCCTTGATCAGTATAGTCCATAAAAATGGATCAGTCCACCCAAAATGCATATACATAGCGTTCAACCACCCAATCTGCAACAATGACGAAATGGGGGAAGGGGGGCGAGGGGGGGGGGGGAATGTTAAAATAAGAGGCGATGCATCCATTTCAATTAATGAATGCAATATAGAAGTTCAAACAATACTTACAAATTGCTCTGCCTTACTCCACGTCAAACGATCACCAGCCAAACTATTGTAAAACTCCCACCGCCTTTCATCAACGTATCCCACCACCAACGTGAAATGGTTCCTATAGTGGAGTACAAACACCAGAGTATGACACTCTCGTGCTTCCCAGACCCTGTGGCCATGCTTGCCGAAGGCAGCTTCAACACTAGCTTCGGATCCATCCTGCCACCAACTCTGCATAGAGTAATGCAGCCACCTCTCAATCAGTGGTTAACAGACAGAGGTGATTTCAATCATAGGTGTAGTACGTTAAACCATAAAGCGAAGAAAAGTTTAGCATGAACTTACAGATATGCTTGGGTCCGCTAGGAAAGCGGTAGGACATACGTCTCTGAGGATCTCAAAGTAGTAGTACATAATATTGGTATCTAGCCAAGTTCCCTCGTCGAGTGCTTTCTTTAGATCGTTGCTGGATACCATAGTACAAATGCTTGCTAGTTCATCCCCTCTGCATGAAAGAGATGTTTGGTAATAAACACAAAGATTACATACAATTTAGAAAAAAATTTAGAAATCGGAGAGGGAAACTTCTACGCTTACTTTGTATTATAATATTCATTGAAACCCCTAACCAAGAACTGCTCCTGATCGTTTAGTACATAGCCCGAATGCACCATAGAATGAGAGTAATCGGAGAACTTTACGGGCACTTTACGCATGCGGGGCAGGCGCTTGATTCTCCAAATCAAAGACAATATGGTAGCAGGCGGTGCTGCAGCAACTATCGCGGAATCACTGTGAATTGACACCGGGGTGTCGAACAATGCCCTGGCTAGTGGGGGGGTGTTGAGAACCTCTTCAAATGGTGGCAAGTCAGCTGGCTGGGATGTGGTTGGAACGTCATCCGGGCGTTTCTTGCCCTTTCTCCTGTAAGTTTTTGCTTTAATACTTTTCTGAGCAGCCTTTTTGACTCTAGTCTGAGAGGCACTAGTGTTATCTGGATTAGCATCATGCTCTTTACCTTCATCAGGGGGAACACTATTGGATGGACCAGCAGCAGAATCGGGAACAGCCTCAGCAGAAAAGGTTTGTGTTGGACCAGCGTCGGGAACAGTGTGAGAAGGACCAGCATTGGTATCAGGAACATGGAAAGACGGAGCACTATGAGATGTTCTGGTGCTTGTCTGCATAACAACAGTAAAGAGTTCGTTAGAGTTGCGTAAGAGTAAAATCAAATATCGGTTGGGCGGTTCTACCTTCTCTACATCATCATCAGAATCTGAGCTGTTACACTCATCCATGTTGTAGTTTTCGAATGAAGTCCCGAATGCTGCTTTAAAAGTCTTAAGCTTTTTCCGAATGGAATCAGCCAGACTTGACATGTCCTTCTTCCTCCTGAACGCTCGATCGCATGACATTTCTAAGCGAGCAACAAGTGATTCAACCTGATTATCGCAACATTCATGTCATCAGTTTATCCACAATATTACAACCATATAAATGAAAGACATCATCGCTATAGCATTCAAATACTGACATATTTTTGCGGAACAGATGGGGTTTCCTGCTGAACAGGGGCTTCAGGCTCGGCACCGACCCTGCCTATGTGTTGGATTGTGTTCGCAACATACCAAACCAGGTACTCTTCAGAATGTGCTGGCTGGGTGCACTCCTCCCCGCGCAATCCAAGTTGCCTTCGTGCAGCCCACAATCCTGCAATCTCATCACCCATGTACAAGCTGTAATCAATTACCACTCTCTCAACACGTTCTTTCCTCACGTATGGCATACTGAAAGGGGGGGGGGGACGAGTTGCTTGAGCCCAAATTGCTTCATGACTCGCCACGTGTTGTGCCGCTCAACAATCCAGTACCACAAAAGCACGGTCGATGATGAAAAAAGATCGCGATCCACTTTCGGTACGCTCATTCGGAATTTCTTAGGGTATTTGGAGTACGGCTGCCAAGTGAACTGCATACGGTCACGTACAAGAAGACAGTAAGACAGATTCAATAGGTAACCACATTAAAAACATTTCAAAGTACGGTAACCATATATATTTACCCCATCAGCCGGCAAGGTGTTTAGTTGGCGCCTTACTTCCTTCACCGTAGCGAGCGGTGGGTGTTCCCCCAACCTCCTATGCCATGTCTTGAACAACGGAAATTGTATGTCCTTCTTCCAACTATTCTCAGGCAGAGGACACCGTCCAATAGTCATTCTAGAGTAAGCCCATATCTGCGATGGAAAACAAGAAGACGTAGGTCGTACATTAGCTAAAATATATTGAAACCAAAATGGTAATCATGCAAATTAATCACCTGTAGAAGCTGTAGAGGCCCCGTGGGTGTCCTGCAGGACTTACTATCTTCCTCTTGTTGATCTTTTCCCTTTCCCTCAGTCACTTGCGGATCATCGCCCCACCAAGTTCCCTTTGCAAGCATTCTATAAAGGTTTGCAAGGCATGCAGGGGCCCATGCGTAAGGCTTGAATTTTTTGAACAACTCAAGCAGAAAAGCAGGCCCCCTCGCACCTGAAGTCTGTGTGAAGATTTGACCGGAAACCAAAAAGAACAAATATGCCCGAGTGGCTCTAATCTCATCATTTTTGTCTATCTTGAACTCCTCATCTTGCCACTTAGAAGGCTTGAAGTTGTCTTCAAGCCACTTAAATTTTATCGTTATGCCAACATAGTCTTGTCTTTTCAATGGAGTTTTCCCAAGCAACTCTTCACACACTGGCTCCACAAACTTGCCGGGGAAAGTCCGTCCGGTTACGACCGGGCCATCGACTGGCAATCCATAGATATAAGCAACGTCTTCAAGTGTTATAGTTGCTTCCCCAGTTGGCAGATGGAATGTATTTGTTTCTGGACGCCATCTCTCAATCAACGCTGTTATCAACGCATGGTCTATGACCATACGCTCTATCTCCGCCAAGTGGTGTAGTCCCGTTCGGCGTACGTATTGCTTTTGAGTGTCTGTAAGCACCCATATATCTTTGTCGGGGTTTGTTGGGATACATCTCATGCGACCAAGTTCCTGTAAGAGCATAAGTTAGTGAGGTGACTCCAAAGATAAAACAACAAAACTAGGAGATTGAAATTATAGACAGATAATTGATATCTATTTATGTTATACCTCTCCTTGACGAATGCCTTCTGAAATATGATTTCTTTGAGAGAATAGGAGTCCTCTGTCAGCATCGTTTATGTTTTCTTCATTAACCTGGAAAATATCAAAGTATACACTGGACAGTTAAATGCCAATCAAACAAATGAAACAAATCCATTAACCTTTCCAAACCGTAATTGTTATCCTGTCTCTGGGATGTAAAGTAATTTGTTTTTGTTAAAGCTATGGGATTGAAACAAAAGCCTAACTTAAGGATTTTGTAAGGCATGCAAAAGATGGGATGCACCTTATACGACAGAGGGTCCATAATTCATGCCAATCTCATCAGTTGTGCTCCATTTTAAGTGTGAACTATTAGCAACAGATTTACTGTACACCATATCACATCCATACATACTACATAAGTCCAAAACAGTGAGGGACAAGCTTAAATAGAACACATGCATAGCCCCATCTGTCTTTGATTGGACACCAGCACCACATCCTCATAGGAAGCCAATCAAGAAAGGGGAGTTTGATATGAGCAAAACTCAGTGATGTACATGCATGTTGAGTTTTTCATATTGATTTCTGAAAGACTTCTGAAAAGAACGACCAATGCATGCAGGCCTTACACTTTAAAAATTATTTTATCTTTTCAAGTACTTATCAAGTTTACTAAATATTCCAAAAACCCAATTATTGCATACACAGCAGAATACATTAATAAAACCAATAGCCATCAGAATCAAACAATAAAGCATTTCATAAAACTGACGATTGATTAATTGTTGTATAATATTGAGTTCAGTTCATGTACTTGACACAAAAAGCCACCATTTCATGTGATAATGACTACTACAAAAATGGATAAAAAGGGTAAATGATAATAACACAAAAAATACATCAGTGCCTTAGAATCAAACATAGCCCTTGCCAATACAATTCAGACAACGCTGTACCCTGTCACCAGGAAAAATCCATCAAACAGAAAAAACAATGGTTTGCATACTCAGAAGTCCACTCTGTTTTCCAACTTTAGAAAGACCATACTTTGTATAGTATTTGCCATTTTAAATTGCTTGATCAAGTGTTCTACATATTTCAATATACCCCATTTAACTCAACTGGAGTCTTTGATCAAGGGGAAGTAAATTAACATGTTTTCTGATTACTTGATCAACAATTTTGAGGAAAGATCAATCTTTGCAGTTTCAATTCCTCTTATTAATATATAAGCAACTCACCATTTTTAGGACAAAGTCAAAACTGAGTCAAGATTGTATCAAAAGTCGAGATTGAACTGACCTATTTCCTTCACATGTGGGGCAGACACAAGGATTTATGACAATGAGATCATACAAAGGGGACCATTTTATGGTTGAATTCCCTTTGCATAATTTGCATATATAATACCCTCCCTTTACAAACTGTGCAGGGCAATGCCCACCCCCATCATCCCATCATCATCAAATATGTCCATAAAACCCACCAGGATCCCATTTCAAACCCTCCCACTCCAAGATTGAAATCTCCCCCTCCAATTAAATTAAAGGAGAAAATCCTTTGCCTTAAGATCATGGGTGTGGTGAGTGAGTGCAACATATATTTATACCATAGATTTGCATAGATCATGTTCGCCCCACCTTAATGAAAATTCTGGGTTCGCCACTGTCCACTTGAAAAGTGCTTGTCAATGTTATGGGCAGACAGAAGGAAAAATCATGCACTCTACATTTCACCTATTAATGAGACTTTCATACTGAATATATCACAACAGTTTGATGTTCCTGCCAATTTAGTTGATTTCTGGATGGGTTGTATGGATGACTCTCCAACATTGTTACTAGGATTCTGTCAGAAGCTTTTGCTTTTTGATTATTTTCCATCCCAAGTATGCATTTCCACCAAAGGTTGATGATACGATCTTTTTTGTTTAACCTGAGCTATGGTGTTGATATGATCAACACTGCTCAAAGGGGAAGATAAGGGGATATAATCTCATATGGGAGATTGCACTAAACAAAGAACTATTAATGGAAAAATCAGTCATGATCATTTTATTGAATGCACTACTTTAAATACAAAGGCTACCCACTTACATTCCCACAGCAGAAAAGCTCAACGTGGCACCAAAAAATGCAAACTACTTACCTACGTGTCTGACTCATTCAAAGAGAATCCTAGTCAACAATTTCTACTATTCTGGAACCTTTTAACAGAATAGATTCTGGACCCTTTATATGGCCCACCTTAAGATGGTGTAAGTAATGCATCAAATTGCGAGTTGGTGCACCAGAAATTTGATATGTATCAGTTGATTTCTGGATGGGTTGTATGGATGACTCTCCATCAATGCATTTCCACCAACATTGTGATGGAGAAGGGTTTCGATCCATAAATAGGTATCATCATTCATAGCTTCAGAAAACAACACAGAAAAACCCACAAATGCCAGCGCTGATAGTCAATGCATCCTTGTCCACATGGACAAACTACAAAATGTGAATAAAATTGCATTTTAATAAATTCACCAATGTTAGAATGAAATTGCAATGTCGCCCTTTCAATCCCATCGAAAACAGTAAATCCCAGATCCAGAAAACCCCACAAAAAAACCCATAGAGGCCAACGCTGACAGTCAATGCATCCTTTGTCCACATGGACAAACTACACAATGTGAATAAAATTACATTTTAATTAAACACCAAACTTAGAATGAGTTTGTAATGTCGCCCCTTCAATCCCATTGAAAACAGTTAATCCCAGATTCAGGAAACCCCACAGTAAATACCCACAAACGCCAGCGCTGACAGTCAATGCATCCTTGTCCACATGGAGAAACTACACAATGTGAATAAAATTGCATTTTAATAGATTCACTAAAGTTAGAATGAGATTGCAATGTCGCCCCTTCATTCCCATTGAAAACAGTAAATCCTAGATTCAGAAAACCACACATAACAACCCACAGAGGCTAGTGCTGACAGTCAATGCATCATTGTCCACATGGACAAACTAATCAATGTGAATAAAATTGCATTTTAATTAAACACCAAACTTAGAATGAGATTACAATGTTGCCACTTCAATCCCATCGAAAACAACTAATCCCATTCCAAATTTAGGGCACAAATACGACAAAGAAACCACCCAAAATGACATACCTCCATGTGCGTCAAAGTGTGGACAATCTTTGAAAAGTTGGAGCGAATGGGAGAGGGGACCACCGCCTGGGACGACCGCCTGGGACCACCGTTGAGATAGTGTCGCTCGCCAACGAGGATGAAAGGGAAAAAGGGAAAAGAAGAAGAAGACAGTTCCCGTTAAAGGCGGTTTGTGGCTACTTTTTATTTAAGTTGGATATTCGATATCGACTATCCCACTAAAAGACAAAAAAAAAAGGTAAAACGTCAATTAGTGGCCTATTCTATTTGTCCTTTTCTATTGGGGCCAAATTAAATAATAGCGAGTTTATGAGGGTTTTTCCCGTTAAATCCCCTATAATGAAAGTTTATCTGGCACAACCAGCCTTCTAAAAAGATCCCTTGTTCTAAAAGCATGGGGTAAGGAGCCTCAAATGCGCACAGCAAATCCAATGAGCTAACCAAGCTTCTAAAATAGGTGCATGTTAAGGAATTAGGTTTGCCCCACCTGATGACTTGAATCTGTAACAATATACCAAGCAGGGCACATCTCAAACAGATTTTACTTACCAAAAGGACCCACTAGACTAAACAGGATTGTAAGTTATAACGAGGGCAACTAAATTACCGGGTGATACTAACATAAAAAAATTACTATAGCATTACATCAAGTGGAGAAATGCAACCCAGTCGTTGCAAGTAGAAGATATGGTATAAGCAGCAGTTATGTCAGGCAATGCACATTTTTACCGGAGTACTACGAATAGAAAGAAGATTCAAGTTCATCATCTCCCATTTCCGTTTCTTTCACCTCCTGAATCATCTTCAAAACCTGCCACATTGTAGGCCTCTGCTCCGGGGACAGCCGGATGCAGGACGTTGCAATGTCTAGAAGCATCAACAGACAGCTCTCCTCACTCTCTTCCTCTTCCCTCACTGAGCGGACCCAACTGACCAGATCTGTTGACAGGAGGAAAGACTGCTGCAATGGGGGCCTTCCTGTTATAAGCTCTAGCAAGAGCACACCGAAGCCAAACACGTCAGATCTTGGAGTGGCCCGACGGTTCGACTTTCGAGTCTCAGGAGCTCTGTATCCTGAGTCAAAATCATCTGATGATGATGATTCCACAAGAGTAGTGAGACAGTAGTCCGTGAGGCAGGCCTCAAAATCGCCACCTAGGAGGATATTGGAAGATCTAAGGTTGCCATGGATGAGCCTGGAGGCCTGATGAATGTAGGCAAGACCTTGAGCCACATCCTCGGCTATCTTTAGGCATGATGTCCAGTGAAGAGGTTTTGCTCTTGATGATTTCGTACCTGATAGTTCCAATATAAATATGATAAAAAGACAATCATTAGCTGTCTAGAATTAAAATGACACTGCAAGATTTTTGGTTAAGAGGAAACATCTTGTGTACCATACCTAGATACTTTACATGCTCAATGAATTGCCTCAGACCCAATCTATTGAAGATATTGGTATTGAATCTCCATGAGGTAGTCATAGAATATGTCTTAACTAAATCACATTATCAGACTTGGGTCTGCTGTATCTGAACTCAGAACATTTTCATCATACTTTAGTGATAAGACTACTACATAAAAGAAAATGACCATAAAATTACTTTATAAAATAAGAGTCATTTGATCGCCATTTTTGTGGTCGACTTACAGCATTAAATAAAGTAAACATAGAATATTATATGTAAAATATCTCAAGTACAAAACAAACACAAAACCTTTAAGCGAAACGGTTCGGTATGAACATGATAGTGACTATGCATTGAATCTCAGAAAACTGGATGTAGTGCCCCTTGTGACATTATCCGTGTTTTCTGAACTGTGTATCATGGATTGAGAAACACTCCAAAATGGACAATTGCATAAAAAAGAGACTTTCTTGTAAAACTCGTACTGAAAAAAAATACCGCTAAACCAAATGACATCTCTATTAGCTTGCAAAATCACTTTCTACTGAGAAGTCTGAGATATTTGTCATTGGCATGCAGACAAGGCCCCATGACGATGACGAGCATCTCAACAGTATGTATCTCCTGCCCACCACCACCTCACCCGCAGACCACTAAAAAAGATAATTATCTCATCAGCAATGAGCAGTGATAAGTTTTCATCCACAATGGGCGCCTTCAGCTAAGAATCCAGATTTGACCCTTAACTTAGGTCTTGGGGGTCCATGATCCAAGATATTCTGCAAATCCATGTGCTCCAGAGCAATAAGAGACATGGAATGGTCCAATGGAGGTTTTAGTCACTGGGACCCAATTGAACAGTTGATTAGCTCACTCATAAGGTGCAAGCAGAACATGAAATGAGGGGCGCTCTCCTTCCATTGTCCATTTGCAGGTCAATGATAGAGATGGTAGATGGTGGTCATACAAGCTAACTTTTTCTCTAGGCCACAGCTAGAACATGGCAGGGTCCACTGGATGCCGCATTTCCGCAGGAGCAACAACAGAATATAATACCTCTTGCTGCAAAGGGCACTCACAGCTCATCCACTCCATTAATATGCATGAACAAAACCATGGACCCGTGACCTCTATAATTCAGATCTATTTGTCGAATGATCATGAAATAGACTACTTCCAAAGAAAAAGACTGAAAAAGGGACCTGTCCATCCCTACACAGTAACCCCACCCCGACCTCCTACCTACCTTTCACTTTCCCATCAGCACTACAAGCCGGCGCATTTCACGGTCTATAGTGACAATACAAATTGACAATGGAATGCTGCCCAACTTTGAGAAGTTGCATCACACACCACACCCTAATTCAGGCATCCTATCTCAAACAAATGCAAGATACAGATAAGAAAACACCACCAACATCGTGATTCTCTGCCATTAATGAGTTGGGTTAAAAACAGGCCGAGTCATCATCGTATCAAAACCCCAACATTGAATGCCTTCTTAGGCAATAAACTTATGTCCTAAGAAAACATAGCTTATTTCATAATTAACAGTAAAACTCTTATACGTCAAACCCAGATTGATGGTGCTGAAATGTAGAATGACTACAAATTATTAATCAACTTCCTTAAACAACAACCCACTTTTTGCAATTTGCAAATATACCATGTAAATGGTCTCCTACCAAAACAGATTTTGGGCAAGCAACTTCCACTACATCTTCATTATTACCATTTACCCACCCACCTTATTATAGCAAATTGCAATTGCAATATTCTGAAAAACACCATCTCACCATCTGCTCATATCACTTGTAGAACTAAAAATCAATCTCTAAATCTAACAAGCACAAACTATAATTCCTAATCAATTGCAATGATCAAATAAGAAATTGAATGGAAGGAAGATGTGGGTGAGGGGAATAGTACCATGTATGAGAGAGAAGAGGCTGCCATTGGGCTGGTAATCATAGATGAGCAGCCTCTCTTCCTTGGCCTGGAAGAAAGCCCTCAATGGCACCAAATTGGGGTGCCTCAGATTCCCCACAGCCTCCATGTGCCGCTCAAATGTGTCTCTGCTCACCGTCGCGATCTTGCTCGCATCCAACCGCTTCACGCTCAGGATCAGCTGGTTATCCAGCACCGCCTTATACGTCGTCCCCATACTCCCCCTCCCCAGCATCTCCGCTGACGCCCTCATCAGCTGCTCCAGCGTGTACACCTGCACCTCCCCGGCGCAGAACACCAAGCTCCCGCTCCTCCCCACCTGCAGCCCCTGCGCCTCCTTCTTCTTCCCCTCCGACGCCACCGACATCACCGCCACCGACTCATCATCCCCCGCCACCGCAGACGACGCCGTCACCATCTGCCCCACCGCCCTCCGCTTCATTAGCCTCCTAACTCCCACAAAAACACCCACCAGAAACACAACCGCAAGGAGGATTCCGGCGCAGATTCCCACAATCGCAGCAGCCGGCTTCTTCTGCTTCTTCCGCGAGGGCGGAGGGAGAAGAAGCCCCTGCAGCTGCCCCTCCTGCTCCTCATTCGCCTCCGGAGGCGCCGGCTCGATCGAAGAGCTGAAGAAAGGGGAATTCGACCGGCACGGCCGATCAACCACCTCGCCGCAGAGCCCAGGGTTGCCGGAAAACGCCGAGAGGGGGAAGGTGGAGAGCAGGGTAGTGGTCGGAACGGTGCCGGAGAGGTCATTGCCGGAGACATTGAAGATTCGGAGGGAGGACTGGTTGAACGGAGGGACGGAGCCGTTGAAGCCGTTGGAATCGAGCCGGAGGTAGTAGAGGCGGTCGAGGGCGGAGAGCTGGGCGGGGATGGTGCCGGTGAGGTTGTTGTAAGAAAGATCCAAGGTTCGGACGCGGTGGAGGGAGAGGACGGAGGAGGGGAAGTAGCCGGAGAAGGAGTTGTGGTCGAGGAAGAGGGATTTGAGGTTGACGAGTCCGGAGAGGTCGGGAATCTGTCCAGAGAGCGAGTTGTTTTTCAGACTCAAGACTCTGAGTTGGTCGAGGCGAGTCAGGGTGTTTGGGGCAAAGGCGCCTCCGAGGAAGAGGCCCTCGAGGACGACACGGACGACTTTTCCTCGGGCGCATGCGACGCCTTGCCATTGGCAGTGGCCGAGGCTCTTCTTTGATGAGAACTGGAGGGCGTTGCGAGAGTCAGCTGAGGCTTTGAAGGCGAGAAGGGCCGGAGCATCAGAAGCAGCAAGTGATGCTTCGGGAGGAGGCGTCGTTGCAGTTGCAAGAGATGAAATAGGAAATGGTAAGAGGAGAGAGAGCAGTAAAGGCAATATAACAAGTGCTTTGGTCTCGTGCATTGTTTTGGGGGAGAAGAAGAAGCAGAGAAAAATGTCTGTCTTCGTCCCTCTTATCCTGACTAGTGACTAGTGACTAGCGACTTCTCCCTCTCTCTCTCTCACTTGAATGTGGTCATGGAGGGAAGAGGTGGGTGGAGAAGGAGGAGAGAGGCATCAGGGGACAAGTCCGTGCAAAGAGCAGAGCAGCAGAAGGTGTACAGTCTGAGAGTCACGTGAAGGAGAAGACAATGTTGGGGCTATGTGGAGGAGATCTAGGGGTTTGATGTCGTCATGATCTTTAACTTGTTTTGAAATGGGTTGGGAATCTGGAAGGTGTTATTGTTTTCAATTTCGCTTTCGGTCTTCCTCACATGTGAGGAGAGACTTTTCTGAACGGAAATGTTGCACCTGTGATGATGTATCATGCATGGATGGCTCATGTTAACGAGACCTGAATCTTGACCACTGCGGGGTTGGACTCAAGTCAGGGCTGGTGTTGATGGGTCATCCTCATCCCGTTCAAATTTTAAAATGGAGAATATATCTTGAGCAGTGGACTGGCGCATGGATAGCATTTATTTGCTCCAGACGCTCTTCCCGCATGACCATGGTAACTGAGAAATATATATATGTTTTTCCATCCAGCCATTCCATTTTCGGCTTTCATCTGATTATCTTTCTGAATTCTGATTGAGTGAAGGTGAGGATAAGCAGGCGCTTTTTTTTTTTACGATTTTGTTCTTGGGAGTCTGGTGATCCTTTTTGGGCTTCTAGGAAAAGAAAAAAGGTTACTTCGTTGGGAAGATCTTGACCATCCAAAATTGTGGCTTTTTACACGCAGAACATGGGAAATTGATGCATTTCTTCACTAACACACATGCTTGCAAGATGCTGATAGATTTTGGGGCATTGTCTTTATGTATGATGTAAACTGTATCACCAAACATGGCCCCATTTTTACAAACATGGATGTGGCCTAGCATACTAGCCCTATCTAGCCTCCACACTAGAGGCTTATTTCCCACAGTCAGTACGCATATCACGGCTCTGTATCAGTTTATTATGACTCCTGGAGTCCTTAATTCGTGGGGGTGTGTCTGTGGGGCCGGACCATGATGAACCTGACCTGAGAGGCTGAGACAGGGCCACATTGAGCGATGGTTTTTAAGCCTAGTCGTCTTGACCTGAGCCTAATTTTCGGCCCAATCCTTCCGTAGAATCGGTCCGTGCCTATTTATATTTAAAGGATCCTCCGTCGATTTGAACATGACCTTAGTTTCTGACTTGTGGGCTGCATCTGTGACTGTATATCACACCTAATACTAAACAGGAACTCCTTATAAGCTTCAGCACGGTCCATGAACACCCCCTACGGCCAATGCTGGAAGGGTCCAACTTATATGAGTCCATGAACAACAGAAACAACGAGTGAATAATTAAGGGGATTCAGAAATCCCATCCAGTGGGATCCTTTCTTTGCTGGAATTCTTGTACGAGAAATTCTTGAATTCCCATTCATAGTGGAATTCCTGGATGCTCCTTTGGTCTTGAGCATCCAAGAATTCAACTAAAATACAAGAGGAGTGAAATTCCTAGATTTCCAAAAGTTAAAAAAGACCTTTATGCTGTGTTTGGGAAGGGGGGGAGTGGAGGGGAGGGAAAATCTGAGGGGAAGGAAAATGAAGGGGAGGGGAGGGGAGGAGGGAAAATTAATTTTACCTCCTCTTGTTTGGGAAGTAAAAAAGTAGGGGGAAGAAAAGTGAAAAAGTAGAGTTTTGTTTGTTTGTGAAGTACATGAAAAATTACCATTTTGCCCTTACTTTTATAAAAGTTTCTAAATGACAACAAATGACAAAAAGGACTTTTTCCCTCATTTTCCTTCCCCTCCCTCATTTTCCCCCCACTTTCCTCCCCCCCCTCCTTTCCTCCCCCCCTTCCCAAACACCCCCAAAAAGATTTTCCCCCCACTTTCCCCCCTTCCCAAACAGAGGGTTAATGTGACTAAAATTCAAAAAAACTAGTAAAGAAACATGAAATTTAGAAATTTCAAAAAACAGCATGTCACATCATATACAGGGCTTCCTGAACATGGTAAATTCTGATAGAAATTCCACTGAAAAAATAGGGCTTTCTTTTTTTTTTTTATTACCATGTATGTTATAAAGTTTGATTGGGGTGGACATGAGGGACAATTAATCAAAATTTATATCATCCATGGTAAAAAAAGTAAAAAAACTTGCGAATTCTAGGATTTTTCCTTATACACCCCTACCTTTGGGCTGAAATCCAAAACTCCTCTTTTCCGAAAATCCATTATAGACCCTAATTTCCTAAACTAACATTAAATACCTCTCAAAACAATCTCTCATAGGCCAACACACAACAGCCGAATCCAAGTGAGAGTCCCTACTCTCATCGACATATTGTTTGTGTCAAATACCTGTTAAACATTTTAAATCACATGATGGAAAACATTCATTTTGCAATATAATCCACTAGGACCTCATCAAACGACACAAATGCCCTTCCTTTTAAATCATGATCATCCTGCCCTCAGGGACCGATTCCCTATTAGTTATTTAACAGCAGGAAGTTTTTTAATAGATCTTTTTTTTTTTTTTTGCAATAAAAGATTAGTTATATTAATAATCGATGTTTACATTGGGTGTAGCCATTTAATAGATCATTTAGATAGGGAAGGTCTGCAGTGGAATTATGCAAAAAAGATAGGAAGTTTCTCATATTTATTCCAAAACGTAAGGGGTTATATGAAAAAAAAAACCATAAAAATTTCACACCTTACTTTCAGCTGACAGCTCACCTCCATTCGAACTTGAGATCCGCACTGCATGTCAGAGCTAGCTGACATGAACTTTACTCGTCTTTCTCCAATGAGATGGGAGGGCAGTATGCAGTATTAAATTCAGGTAGACTTGGGCCTGTTTTGAAATTTGAATTGGGCTATCCCTGGTGACCATATATTAATTAAGATAATCTTGATTGATAATCTAGGAGAATATTATTTTAGTAACTCAGGCAAGTTTTTAGGTAAGATGAAGTTGATCTCTCAATATTAAAATGTTCATTATAAATATATGATTTTATTTCTTAAGAAAACATTCAAAGCCTCGTTCCAACTATATTAGATTCGCAACATAAATCTTGTAGTCTAACGAAGTAAGTACACAACTCTTCTTCTTGATTAGAACTTGCAACGAACGTAAAAACGGGTGAAGATTTTTTAATGAAACAGTAGACATCATTGGAATTCCTAAAATCCTGATGTGATTTCATAGCTTCATTATTCACGAGCTAAATGCTCTATGATTAGATTCTACAAAGATCCTGCAGCACCTTCAGTCCTAGCAATTGTTTTCAACATGAAATCTGGCTATTGAGTAGTGACCCTTCCTGCAACTGGTTATATATGACAGCCTCGTTTATCTGTGCTTCATCTGAAACAACAAATGCTTGTTTGTGGTCAAAACCCTAACCCTTCTCTCAGCAATACTGCCCATCAATAACTTTCACCTCTGTAACTAGCAGTGCCACAAGCTCCACTTAAGCCATCAACCTTAGCCAGTCTCCAACTGTCTGCACTCAACCCCCTTTAATTAGCACGTTAACATCTAGGCTTAGGCCCAGGATCAGGCCTGTTCATTAGCACAATAACCCATTTACAAAATTTAGTAATTAACATATACATTTAGAGCCTACCATCCCACTTAGACCCGTATGTATTTTGACAACAATCGAATAGTATATTTATCAGTAATATACCTATTTAGGCCTACTCAAACAGACATATATAAGTGGGCCCAAATTCCCAGGTTTAAATGAGACCATGTACTGAAGAGGCCCCTATTAGAAATTTTGGTTAAGCTTATCAGGTTGATATGTGTTCTCAAGCCCGTTTAATTGGCTCAGTATGGTCAGTGTCTTTGCCCATCGCCCAGTCCAAACCCATATAACTTGAAGATGACAGGAAGCCACTTGTCTAAATTTAAAAAAACTTTAGAACTGACCTCCAGTTAACTATGAAAGTTAATTGAATGGTGGCAACCTAATTTTCTTTTACCTGATTGATAATTGCGCCCCATTTCACATTTTGGGTCATATACAGAATCAAGTCTAGATCCAATCTGGTGCGGACCAAGTTAAATCTCTCCGAGTTGACATGATGTAACTTCCACCATGGGACCTAAGCGAGTAATTAGAAAACTTTAGTCGGATAAGGATCAGTATCCAAATCCAGTTTGACCCAAAATGCTGATTTACTGATTATATAAACAACATAGTTGTATGTGGCCTAAACGTATTGTATATGTACTGCATATACCAGAGCTGTATAAAATACCCAAGACATTCTCAAAGGAACACACTAGAACTCGATGGGCCTGAGGCCCAGTATCTCGGATCTGTATCAGCCTATTGGACTCAAACGAAGGCCTAATGCACCTAAACAAAACACAACTTGGCTGGATCCAAGGCCATTAACAGACCAAGTTTTGGAGGCCCAAGTGGTCTAACATACCAGCAAAACCCTCCCCCCTCAAGCCTAACATGTCATCACCCCACATCAGCATTAGATATACTCCCAACTCCCAAGTTCGCTCCTCTCAGTGTGAACATGTAATTGGTTTGTACTTTGGAGTGGCGGGGATATGACCTCACATTGGTAGCAGTACTATTGTTTTCTGTGGACGTTCATACTCACTTTGACCCTGGAAAAAACTAGTATTCCACCCAGTATGGTGGGAGTAGTGGAGGATGAATGATCTAAAGAAAGAGGCCAACTGAAAATGAGGTTGTTAATGGCCTTTTCACTTTCAAAAAGACAATCTTCCCCTCACTAGGGAATTCCCTCCTGCCAGTGGAACCTGTATGGCTTATACATGCAGTTCAAGGAGTCCATCCAGATGCATGCCTATCAACGAATTAGGAACATAAAAAATCTCACAATGAATAAAAGTTGGCAAAAAATTGGCCCTATCACTCTATCCAAATCCTTAATTTTATAGCAGCAAATTGTGTCATCATTCTAGTATTAATTATACTTTTTTATATTCTCATAGAGTCAATCCAATAGTGAGTAAAGTTTGAACAAACTGTCCTGCAAATGAATCCTCAACAAGACGACATTTTTTCATGGGAATCAACCTATCTATATTCTGATACTTACTAATGAAGGACCCACACAGCAAAGCCAGCTTCCGTTGTGTGAATTTAATGGTCTAGCTCCAACATAATATAAAAAGGGTACTTTATTATAATTTTTTTACTCAAGTGTAAAATAATCCAAAGACCTCTACTGAAATTTTCATATCTTTTATATACAATTTTGGGGATTTAACCGGAAAAAGCAAATTAGGTGACCATCATACTGAAAAGGTAATTTTAAGTACCCTTGCACCAAATCAATCATTTTGCCCGAAGACCCTTTTTTTTTTTTTAGCATTCTCTACTAGAGTTCCTATCGACCTTCATTTGCAGTGTTATGGGTCGATTGAGACCCTACGGTTCATCCTAACTTTTACAGAATTCCCTTTTACTTTGTTTTGTAGGGTCTCAATCAACATTTATGTGTAATGTTAAGGGTTTCCATCGACCCTACGGTGTATGCTTATAAATGCACAAGACTCATCCCTCATTCCTTGTTTTTTGAAAAAAAAAAAATGATGATGCTCGACTTGCTTCCCCTATATAGGATATTCCCACCTCCTGAAGGCCATTAAAGCCACATGCCGTTATTTGGTGGATAGCATTAAAGCGCATATGCTATTGTTTTGGGCAAACCAATGGAAATGTGGAGTTTGTAATTTGCCCTAAAACATAATTTTTTTACCTTTTAGAAATCGTTTTCTTAATTCCTAGTTTCATGTTACCATGGCTTGATGGAGGACCGCTAGTAACCATTGTGAATATGCCTAACAGCTGATGTAGAGTTGAATTTAACACTGAGGAGGAAAAAAATAAATAAGAGAGAAAATCGGGCTTCTAAGTCTTAAAATGTATGAATGGGTCGAACGCAGTCGATAGAGGCACTTATAGAGAATGTTAAAAAAATTATGTTTTCCACGAAAATGACTGATTTGGTGCAAGAACAGTTACATTTTCGGTACGATGTTCACCTAATCTGCTTACCCAGATAAAATCCTCTTTTTATAGATGATGTTTGAAAATTGTTATTTTAAATAGAAAGGAGATAAAATGGACTGATGAGATTGTTTTTATTGTTTTTTGGGGCCCTATGTAATGGTTTTACCCACTAGCCGATGTACGGTCTGATACTTCGTATTGGACCATGCATCCTTTGCTGTACCATTTCGAATGGTAGACTGCATGTGGTCTGCAAGGTAGATCTAATTGCAGCACCACAATATTTTATTTTTCTAATCTTACTTACATCCAAACACCATAAAAGTTTATTAGAAATGAAAATTCATAATTTTCTGAACATTTCTACAAATTTTTTTTTTTTTTTGTAAAAAACGAGGAACAATCTAAAATGTTAGGCAAGAACCAATAAATCGGCCATTATGTCAAGACGTCGCCATTGCATTCTATAATATGTGAAATTATGTTAAGAAAACCATGCTGTTGATTTAAATCTTGCCTGAACAGCTGAACTTCTATCAAAGTTCCTAAAAATGGTTTATCATTCCATCAAAAATGACCTTTTTGGGAACCTTTTTTTCCCGACTAAGGTATATTTTGGAAGATATCTGAGTTTCGCAGGGCCTCAACCAACAGTTATATACACTACACTACACGGGGGCTACTTCAGAGCCCAATAGGGGGAACTGGGAAGTAAAGGATGAGCTGTCTAGAGAATCTTGTGACAGAGGGTTAGGGAAGTTCAGCCTCATCTGACTAACATGTACCATTGAATTCTCTTCGTCAAAGGGCTAAGATTGAAGAAACTAAATTTAAGATCTCCAAAATGGCCAACAAACAATCTCTTTTTTTGGTGGAAAATTAATATTCAACTATCATCCTACAAAATCAAGTCCTAGCAAATTCAGGGTTAATGGATCTAGATGCGGAGATTCCGACACGTAGCTGAATATCTATGTGCGTTTCGGCGATTGGAAAGCTCCCCAATCTCTTCGCCTATTATCTCTCCCATGAGATGAAATGATACCCAACCATAGGGCTCGCTTATCTTGTATAGATAAATCTCAAAGAGTCACACTTACTAGAGACTTCTTCCGCTAAGAAACCCACATCCACTAAATTGATTGAGAGTCTTATTATAGAGGGACCAGATCAAGTCTTACATTTTCTCTATTTGCATCAGCCCTACTTGATCTGACGTGAGATCCATGGCATGAGGGCCACACAATTTCTTACAAGGTTCCATCTACATCTTCACCCATATCCTTTGGTCACCTCTTTAATATTTTTTTTGGATCTCATTTTACCATAAATTCCTAAAATCTAATACCTTGCAAACTTTAAGAAATTGTTAATAGTAGGCGCTCCATGCACAACCAGTATGGCTCAAGGATGACCTTCACTCAATAGTTTAAACAAAACAATCTCCTAGTGTGTGTCTCATCTCCTCAAGTAAAAAAAAAAAGATCAAAAAAAAAGAAAAGAAAAGAAGATCGAGATTCTATCTATTTTGCTTTGTATTGATTATGAAAGACAGCAGTCTGTCTTTCCAACCCTCTCCATCTAGGCACTTGCGTCCACTTTTTTTTTTTTTTGGTACCCTGCATCCACTTAATATTAAGATAACTGATACAATTGGATGGTGAATGGGAAGGAAAACAAAGTGCTTTCACACAAATGCTGTGGGCGCTTTGAGGCTCCATATGCTGCTTTCCCACCCACCATTTTTTATTGTTCTAATCCCCTCTTCCCAGCACTGCCTTTTAACTTGCATTTTCATAGCACATGATCCCTTGTAAAAAAATAATCATGCGACTTCCACTGGTTATATGATTGTGGTTTCTGAAGATGAATTAGATGAGATTGGTTTTGGGTTAATGTCCCAGCTTCAAGTTGATTGAGAATGGGCCAATTTGGGCCGTGAACGGGTTCCATCCGATGGATAAGAACTCATTTACTCACTTAAACTTGGCCAACTGATCTGTGTCTGCAATGACCTTCCAAGGTCTAGTCTTAGTTTTGAGTTCTAAACTATCGTAATTAAGGATGTGCTGATTCTTATAATGCAATCCCATACATGTAGTATCCATTCCTAGATTATCCCCCACCAACTATAAAATGTGGAAGATTAATAAAACCTCTTTATATATCCCATACATGTAGTATTCATTCTCCTCTCCATTCCATATTATCTACTTATTTGAAGAATTGGAAACATGACTGGGCCATGAGGAAAGTCACGGTGGAAGGTGCTCTTCCCACTCTTCCACCAATCCAAAGTAGTTCAAAGCAAAGAAAAAGTTGCCTCTGCACTTCTGCACGTTCATTCCCAGGCACATGTTTGAATACATACAACACCCGTGCGTTTCAGGTACTATCATTGTTAGTGGTCCATGAAGAGGTAAAAGCAAAAGCAAAAACAATAATTCAGAAGCAACCAAGTAGTACTCCTAATTCCTTGGTGTTCATGGTCCCTTAATTAGTGTGGGATAAGAGTAAAAAAAATTAGAAGTTGGACACTTTAGTTAGATGCTAATGGCATGGGCGGCCCCACATTGATCTCAATAGGGTCAATTGACCCCACTGAGATCTGATAAAATATTTTAGAAATAAAACTTTTTAGGTCATGAATTGAACTTATGGGAAGGTTTTGATCCCATTCAATTTAAGAGTTTCACCCCACATTAACTAACTTTGCACCTTTTTTTTGTTAATGTGGTAGTGAACTAAAATCACCATAAAATACTCACCGCCTAAGTTGATAGGCCAACTACTGTCTACCAAAATAAAAAAAAATTAATGGGCCACACTGCTGACATGCGCTCAAGCAATGGGTTTTTAGAACTTAAAGGAATTGGTAACATTGCTAGAAAATTAGTGGAGTCAAAGAATGATATGTATAGCAATTGGTTTATTTGCTTCTAAAATGGCGTTGATTTTACCAATAGCTACTGTGACGGTAGAAAGAACTTTTTCAATAATGAAATACGTAAATAATAGGTTGCATAACCGAATGGGAGATTCATGGATAAATGACTGTTTGGTCACATATATTGAAAATGATGTGGTTGCTAATGCTATTAATGAAGTTATTATGCAACGATTTCAACACATAAAAACCTTTTGAAGGCAGCTGTAACAGTTTGTGTATTTGGATTTTCTTTTTGGATTAAGAACTATTAGTAACAATGTATTAAAATTTCTGTTTCTTTTTTTTTTAATTCAATATTATCTTTGTTTGATTATCGAAAATAGATTATTTGATAATTTTATATTATATTTGTTGGATTATCGCAAGTAGATGACAAATGTTGATAAAGGGAAAAATAAATTTATTTGATTTGTGGAAAATAAATCTTTTTTTTACCCCACTGACTCGAATTCATAGAGCCGCCACTGGCTAATGGATCATTGATTAGCAACATATCCGAAGACCCAACCCGACAAATCTAAGTACGGGGGCCCTCTTCTAGGACTCGGTTGGGTCTAAATCTAGTTGAGTCCATATCTGAGTAATCTAGAGAGAGAGAGAGAGAGTTTTGCTTACTATAAAAGACCCACAACAGGAAAAACTGCTCTCTTTAATTGTGTGAAGTCTCCAACTTTGCTTACTCAACAAAACCCGTATTTTTGGATTATAAATCACCCAACTGCTCTCTCTGGAGAGTCTGTGGACTCCTCCCTAATTAACAAAACCAGACTCACCTTGCATTTCAAGAAGAAATGTACAAAGCTCCTTCTTTCTCTACCAAGTTCCAAATCCTCTCCTTACTTTTCCTCCTTTCCAATCCACCAAAAACCACCGGTTCACACACACCACCACATCTCACACCCAATGTCAACCCCCTTCATCAAAATGAATCCTGCATCCTACCTCCACAAGCCCCACCCCGACTCCCCAACCTCATCCCCTCTGATTTCATCGACATAAAGATCTACCTTGCCTACCAAGTCATCCAACAGTTCAAATCCAATATCACCTCCGACCCACTTGGCATCACCCAGACATGGGTCGGACCCGACGTATGCACTACCTACAAAGGCTTCTACTGCACCAACCCCCCATACAACACCTCTGCAATTACCCTCGCTGCCATCGACTTCAATGGCTATGGTCTCGGCGCCCCCTCTATCAACGACTTCCTCGCACAGCTCCCCGACCTCGCCTTCTTCCACGCCAACTCCAACAAGTTCCGGGGCACCATCTCCGCCTCCGCCGTCTCCAATCTCTCCTTTCTGTACGAGCTGGACGTCAGCAACAACCTCATGAGCGGGCCGTTTCCGGCCGCTGTACTCTCCATCTCCAATCTCAATTTCCTTGATCTCAGGTTGATGACTTTTACAGAAATGAATGCATTCCATAAAATCACCGTAGATTTATAAAGGGCATGTTTGTCTGCATTAGAATACATATGAATTGAATTCATAGAATAGTTAAAAATGAGTATTAAAGGTGAATTTCCAAGAATTAACATAAGAAGATGTTATTTGATGCTCCTTCACCCAGCTATATATTCAATTCATATGTATTCTAATGTAAATAGGCGAGGAATAAGATAAAAGATTCCAATTTACAGAAAGAGAAACACAGACATTCTTAATTCAAACTAATCCATCTTAACCATTAATCTCTAATTAATCCTAACTAACCACTACAATCTCTAACATTGTCAAAAAACAGGTTCAATTCCTTCTCGGGGTCCATCCCGCCCCAGCTCTTCACGTTGAAGTTGGAGGAGCTCTTCATCAACGACAACTACTTCACGCAGCCACTCCCGGTGGATCTCTGGAACTCACCGGTAAACTACATCACGCTGGCAAACAACCGGTTCGTTGGCGGGATCCCATGCGGTGTTGGGAGCGCAGCGGAAACTCTGGTGGAGGTGTTGCTGCTGAACAACAAGCTGACGGGGTGCCTCCCTTACGAGGTGGGGCTGCTGGGGATGGCGACGGTGTTCGACGCGGGGTACAACCGGCTGACGGGGCCGATACCAGAGTCGATGGGGTGCATGGGGAGGGTGGAGCAGCTGAATTTGGCGGGGAACCACTTGTATGGGTGCGTGCCGGAGTCGGTGTGCAGGATAGGGAGCCTGCTGAACCTCTCTCTGTCGGATAACTACTTCACGTCGGTGGGGCCCACCTGCATGGAGCTGATCGAGAAGGGGGTGATGGACGTTAGGAAGAACTGCATTCCTGGCCGTCCGATGCAGAGATCGCCGGCAGAGTGCATTGAGTTCTTTCTCAAGAACAAGTACCATTGCCCTTTCAGCTTTTATTATTATCATTACATCCCTTGTCACCATTCTCATCATTCAAGGTCACACCACGCACGTGCTCGGCCTCCTCCTTCTCCTCCTCCTCCTTCATACTCGGCTCTCCACAGGCACAGATTGTAATTTTCATCTCTCTTCCACGCTGCCATCTGCCATCTTTGGTTTGGATTTTTTTTGTTTTTTCTGTTTTCTTCAGCCTCCCTGCAAAAGTCATACAATTTTAGTGAAATCCTTCACCAAAAAGAAATATAGGAATAATAATATGAGAAGCAAGCAATTATCCATCCATCTTGCATGATCTGATAAATAAATTCTATGCTTTTAATGACGTTGTGATGACCTCTTGCAATCAATACATAGCATTGGTGGGTGTCATTATGGATGACACATCAGTACTCGTTGAATGGACAAGTTGGGATGATACAACTAAAAAGAATTAAAGATAGTTCTTCAGTCTGGATCTGCAGGGTTGATGCTGGTGGAGGGGCCTACAATGGTGGACTCCTTGTTCAAGTGCGTTTGTGTTTGCCTCCTTACCAAACTTACAGTTGCAATCTTGTTGTCCCAACTACCACCCAATCACTAATTGTGGTAGGTAAATGCACAAAACTTACAGGTTTCTTATGTTTTAAGACAGTTTTTGGTCACAGCTTCAACTGAGTTGAAGAAAAGGCCAAAAAATATCTAGTTATAATAATAATAATGTATACATTCTCAGCTCGATGTTTTAATACTCCAATCCAAAGTCATCAAATTCTGACAAAGTACTCTGGCAAAATCGTCCAGACTCGCTCAATTCAGTGACCAATATAGTTGAGTTGAATCACCCTGGCCAAGTCAAATTGAATTTTAAAACTATGCATCAGCGACCAGCATCCACCAGGAACTGTACAATTAGAAACGGCTACAGTACAATCCCTAGTGGAGATCTTTAATAGAGGATTAGCAGCAACATCATCTCTACTATCAAAAATAAAAAAGAGGAAGAAAAAACAGAATAGTCACTAAAAGGAAAGCCTGACTAATATATGATGCATTTGAAGATCCCCCTATATATATATATATATATATATTTTTGGGAATATCATAACAAAAGTATATATATTTTTGGGAATATCATAACAAAATTGATCTGAATTGGTCTAACAAATGATCATGTATAGTATCTATCTTTACAGTAAAGTACTGATTCCAACATCAATCAAACAACAGTACATAGGAAGTGACACATTCCACTTTCAAAGGTGGGTTCTTCCATCTCATCAAAGAATAGCATGCGGTGTCTTCGCGCACATACATGAACAATAAAACAAAACAGGCTTCCATCAGCACACCAGAACATTTATACTGGTTGCAGATCAAGGAGTAATCAAATTTCTGGGGGCAAATCAAAGGCCCAGCTCTAGGACAATAAAACCAGTACGCAAAAAAGGCCAAACATAATCTATTTTTGGGAGGTCATGATAACAGTCATCTGATTTGTCTATAAGCTTTTACACTGTCCACCATTATAATAGTGTACACATCCAATAACAATCAAATACTAGTAGTACATTGGAAGGACACCCATTCTACTACGAAGGTGGGTTCCATTCCATCTCATTGAAGAATTGTGTTCGCATTGCTTTGCTGTGTGTATGTAAAAACACCTAAATATACCGAAAATGGCCCATCAACACTCCAGAACAGTTAATACTGGGTGCAGAGGAGTAATCAGATTTCTGGGCCAAATCAAGGGTCCAGCTATAGGACCATAAAATCAGCATCTGGTTTCATGGCGGAAATCCCCTGCTTCAATCCTTCCCTTAAAAATATTAAAATAAAATTAAAAAATCACACACTGCATGTAGCAGCTCCATTTGCTGTAACCCTGCTCTCTGTCGCATAGAGAGGGATCCTCGAACCTTGCTGCTTGAGACGATTCACTAAATCCTTAAGCCACTCAAAGGTAAGCTTGGACTGGGCATTGAGCTCCTCCCTCAACTGTGGATGGATCCTGAACCATTCTCCCAACATTTTGTGCACGTGAGAACGGATCATTCTCCATGGTACAGGGTGTGTCTCACACAACTTCAAATACTCTAGCACTAACTCTGCCTGGTCTAGCCCACCATCTTCAATGCTTCCATCATCTCCCTCAATCCATTCAGCCGTTTGGTACCCGCCAAAAAGAGCTGGGTTCTCCAGAAGAGACTCGGCTGAAAGCACACCATCAACACCCGTCTCTTCCAAACAACTACGGACATCATCCATATGGCGTATATTACCATTGGCAAGGACGGGAATCCTGACAGCACTTCTCACAGCCTTAATGGCACTCCAATCGGCTCGGAACTTCTTCCCATCTTTCTCATCTCTTGTACGGCCATGGACAGCTAAGAGAGAGCAACCAGCATCCTCAAGCATCCTAGCATATGCAATTGTGTCCTGCAGGCTTGGGAATATTCGGATTTTGCATGAGACGGGGACATGAAGATTTTGCGCCAGCTTTTGTACAAGGGACTTTACAAGTGGTAGGTTGTCCATTAGGAAAGCTCCATAGTTCCCTCGCCTTGCAATCCGCTGTGGGCACCTATACAGTAGTGAAAACATATTAAAAGGATTTTCCATAAATTGAGTAGAGATTAGCTGCATGAGAGAAATATAGGCGCTTGCAAAAACCTAACAAGGTTTCCCACGTAAAATAACATTCAAGTTAGTAATCAGGACCATTCAGGTCTAATTGAAGCAATGCAAGAAGCGGAGAAAAATCAATAACTGCTACCACACTGAAGCATACGGAAGTGCTTCTAACTTCTGTTAGACATAAAACAATTAAATACCAAACAATACAATAGTGCCCCCTATTTATTTGGTGGGGCTTCTTTGTAATCCTTTTTCTTTCCTTCAACATATTTCATTGTTACCAATCAAAGGATAAATAAATAAAATAAAAAATCCAAACAATACAATAGGCATCTGGACCAGTGATGAGAACCCTCAACAAAATTTGTCATAAACACCACATTTTATCCACAGGTCCTAATCTGAGTACGATCTACATAACATATTTATTAAAGGGAGTTGGATATCTCTGTTATTAGTTGAGTTGATCATAAAATTTTGTCAGCAATGAACAAGACACCAAGTTGTCCAAGGCTGTAGCTCAGCTGGTTAGAGCACTGGTGTGTCTCAATGTAGGGAAAAAAATCAAGAGTGTCACCAATTGGACACATCAAACCCCCCAACCATACAATTAGTGACCCATTGTCCACCAAGAATCAGATACCAGATGAATTGTCCAGAACATGTGCCATTATGATAAAGTTTCATACTTGAATGCTGCCTATCAGATAATACCACACCACTTTGGTGAGCTAACGGGAGGGAAACAAAAGGGGAACTTCAAATGGATATTTAGTTTAGGAACAACTGGGTGTTGATATACACCAATGCATCAGGATTTGTACCATATCCAGATGACCACTCAGGATAAATCAAGCCCATGATTCTGTGATAAAGTCACAGAGTTCACCTGATGAACCTCTGCCATAGATGGGATGTGCTGCAGAAGCCTTTGAGATTGGGATCCTAATTGATGTAGTAGAAATAGAAGGTTAGGAAGCACTAAAATAAATAAAAAATGTCACAAATTGGATGACTATGGTCTTCTAATCCAAAACATTCATTGGCATCCCCTCAACCATGAGGAAACTAAGATCAGATGTAAGTGCTCGTCAACCACCTGTACAAAATTGGTGCACTTGGATAGAATCATGGATGAAAATCGCAGTTGCAGCAGGTGTCACAGTTAGCCCTAAAACTGATGTCATGGTTGCAGCTGTCAAATCCCATCATGGCATATCGTGGTGTGATATATATATATATATATTAAAAAACTGAAAACGCATCAAAAAAATCCAAAATGTGAAATTGATAAGTCTAATGTAGTAATGTTTCTTTTTCCCATTAGGGCACATTGTAAAGGTATGTACCAGTCCTCTAAAATCATAAATGCTTGTATCATTATTAAAGTTCCAGTGCATCATTTCAATGATCTGAATCATTGGACGATTGCCCCCATAGAACAAACTGATAACCCATGCTAACATCAACTCAAGTTGATCTAAGTTTTGTGCTCGCTCTTGGTGGAGCCCTCCTAGATCATACCAGTTAGGGAGTCTGAGGAAATAGCATAGAAATGTTGGGCAAAAAAGTAGATGGATCCCATCAAATTATTGTAACCTATGATTTAAGATCCTCAAAGCTTATATATCTATCATAATGGTAGGGAACAATACCGGTACATGCCAGCGCATATGGTAACGGATTCCACATCAACCAATATTTAAAACCATGGATATACCCCATAAGACCAGTCGACACATAAACCATGGATATACCTGGTACATACTGGCCGACAAGTATGGTGCATATCTGATGCATCAAGTTCTATGAACTTTTATCACAAGAGTCATTAGTCCAAAACTCCAGACAGGAAACACCACACAGAAGCTGCTGCTGATCATGACGACGATGATGAATATAAGAAGAAGAATAGCACATCCATTCGAAACCAGTCAAAGGGCAAAAGCATATAATCAGTATCTTTTTCATTTTAAACTCGCTGGTTGAACAAATATTAGAGGACCTAGAATTTTTGTGGCAGATAATTAGGAAAAAAATTATGACCACAATAAGTGGAAAATTCTGTAAACACTTGGGGAAAAAACCAAGATTATCTACTCTGCCAATTTTCATGATGGGGAAAAAATGAAAAAATAAGAAGAAACCTATATAAAATAGAAATATAGAATGAATGAACCAAAACAGAGAATTGGGCTTTGCCATCATTCATCATGTGAGTCCTATGGTGCTTTCTGTGAAGCCCATCTGAGAGCAAGAAAGCAGCAAATGAGCAATAGTCAATACTGCTGAATGGTCTGAAAAAGATATCGGCAAGTCTCTCGAATTAAATTATAATAGTTTGCTTGCCTTCTAACTTTGACACACTTTTGATGGCATAGGTCCCAAAAGTAGGGGTGTAAAAGAAAACCGAAAAACCGTCTAACCGAACCGAACCGAACCAAACCGCAGTTAATAACCGTGTTTCACAGTTCGGTCACGGTTATTGAAATTGGAAAACCATGGTTCACGGTTCGGTTCGGTTACGGTTTTTGTCTCGACTCACGGTTATTAACCAAACCGAACAGTTTTGCTAATAAGAAAAAAAACTAAGGGCCTGAAAGAAAATTACTTCTTTTTTTTTATAGCAACATATTATGCCATTCTCCAACTATGGGGTTTTTTTTTTTACAATAAGTTTGATTGGTAAATGGCAAGATTTTCACAAGTTTCTTTTTTAAGTGATATTTAATCGTAACCGAACTATTAACCGCGGTTCGGTTTTTAACGTTTTTGGTTTTTAGAAACCGTTAACCATGGTTCGGTTTTTAACGGTTTTTCACGTTACGGTTATGGTTTCTAAAAACCAAAAACCGTGAAACATGGTTCCGTTAACGGTTTTCCCAAAATGAACGGTTAATCGAACTATTACACAGCCAAGAGATAAGCCTCACGAAACGATGGAAGAAAAGTGGGGCCACTTGCACAGCTATAGATTCTTAACAAGATTAACCAAAACTACCAAAGAGATGTGATAAGTAGGATGGGTGTATAGATTGCAAAGCATTAAAAGCAATGAGGCACTATCATCAAGATAGTGAGTTTTTTATTCTCAAATGAAATGAGAACGGTTTTTTGGTGCTTTCACTAGTTTCTAACACCCTCCTACGGAACAGCTATTTTTCCTAGATACTTCAAATTAGGCAACATATTTTGTCGTATTGTACCTGACACTTTACTCTTCTTTTTTTTTTTTTTGTGTGAAAAATCTGTCCCTGCCATATCCTCGTTGTAGCCCTAGCCAAATTTCAATCCAGCCAAATTTCACTTTAAATAGGAGATGGGCCCAAGCCAAATTTCACTCCAATAGAAAATGGGCCCGTCAAATATAAATATTTATAGGAAAATTGTAAAAAAGGTCCCCAAAATTTAGTTTTTTTGAGAAAAAAAAAAAGTACAATCATAAATCTCTACCATGTAGAGATGACATAATGCATTATTGATTTATTTGAATAAATTAAATGTATCAATTTATAAAGGGCTTTATTTTGGTGAGAACTTTTTGTGAGAACTGTCCATGAGAACTTTTTGTGGGGCCCACCTGGGGATGGGAACCGGGGAATGTAAAGATCCATATGCGACCATCCCAAGTATCGAGTTTCAACCCAAACCCATGTCCCTAACCCCTTCATCCGTGGCCCACAATTTTAACAGCTTCACATTCAAACAAATTTCAACCCTCCATCCAACAATCCAATCCATTATCCTCGGGATCAATGACTATTGGGGGGGGCCCTTGTTTGTGCATAGGTTGGATTGGTTGCTAGGTGGGCCCCACAATTAGTTCTCATGGAAGTCACGGAACCTAAATATTTTCCTATTTTAAACTCTTAATAGTTATTTTATTTTTTATACATGGGGAAATGTTAATGAACATCCAATAGTCACTAAACCCTTGGGTTTGCATCCACCGAATGGACTGGACCATTCGATAGAAGGCTATATTTTTTTCCTTTAATATAAAGTCGTTAAACTTGTGAGCCATTGATCAAGGGTTAGAGGCATGAGATTGACCCCATTTTTCATATACGGGTCCATCATGAGTGGATCTTTCCCCCCCCCACCCCCAGAGAAACACCCACCCAAAAATGTCCCATGATCCACCCACCCCGAAAAGTCCCATGATTTGTGGGGGTCCAAGTGAGCCTAGCTCCCCCCCGCCCCCCACTAGCCGGAATCAAACCGAATGCTCAGGAATATAACCCTATATATATTGTTATCAAAAAAGAAAAATAACCCTATATATTAGTTTTTTCTGAAACATTTCGGTCTAATTCCAAATCAGCCGAAATATTTCTATTTGGAGGCCAAATCAAAAAGGGGTCCGAAACGGAATTTTCAACTATGCTGGCCTAGATACCCAACTCAGGTCAACTTGACTCAATGGGGGGCAAGTCAACCCCTGAGCCCGAGTTTTTAAACTATGCTGGAATGGTCCACATACACAGCCCAGGCCAACTCAACTTGGTGGGGGCCTGGGGGGTGAGTCAACGCAGTCTGAAACAAAATTGTCAACTATGTTGGAATGACCCACATACCCAACAAGGGTCCGAGTTTTTAACCCTCATGGTAGCACCATAATATCATAGTTCTAGAGAGTAATTATGGATGCAAGTAGTTTCCTTCCAATATTTTCTTGAGTGTCATAGCTCTTCTTTTCTGTACTTCCTGAGAAAAAGGAAACTTTGAGGCTTGTGCTTATTAGCAACGATCTCTATTGTTAATAGAATTGATGAAATTGTGTCCCTGTGAGACTGTGACAGATAATGAAGATCAACACGCTATATTCCATCAGGTTAATGGTTGCATTTTGAAATTAACAAGCAGAGAATTATTCTTGCACCTGTAAGTATGAGAGGAAAAGGCAATAAAAAGTTACCCCAGGTTAATGTCCACATAATCGCAGTAAGGTTCAACCAGACGTGCAGCTTCCAGTAAAATAGCAGGATCATTAGCACAAAATTGGACGAACAGAGGGCGATCCTCCTGCACGGGTAATCACTGTATTAAATCCAAAATCCACCCCCACCCCCACCACCCCAAAAAAAAAAAAAAACAGAGAACGTCAGCATCTGGAGTCTCCTTAATTTTCTAATCTGTACTTTTACATTCTCCCATTTCACAAACAAAAAAAGGTACCCTGTCCCCCTTTCCCTTCCATCTCACACAACTGCGCCCTTATCTGCTCTTTTCATCCAGCATCCAAGAGAGTCGTCAACTCTAGTGATCATGAAAGACGACTGCCAGCCACTTACTTATGATGAAAACAGGGGGGATTTCTAAATAAATAAAAAAAAATGAAATAGAGTTGATCTGTAATGAGTTGAGCTTCTATTGCATCTCATGTTATCACGTTGCTAGTGACAGGAGATGATAGTGAACCTCTAGGCATTTGGCTGGTGTGGACTGAGATAGTGTATAATGAGGACTTTGGTTGTTGCAAAAAGGAATTTTTGCTAGGTTGGGTGGAGCTGATGGGGTTTGTGGTTGATTGAGAAAAAGAGCCTTTGTTGAGTTACTGTCTTCAACTGGTGTGGGTTGAGACTTGTGGTGTACACTGGGGTACTGATTCCCCTAATCTGGATTGGTTTGGGCTCTTTTGTTGATTGTAAAAAAGAGTTTTTGTTGAGCTAGGTTAGGGGCTATTGTGGTTGATGGTAAAAAAGAGTTTTTGTTGACCCAGATAAGGGGCTATTTTTGTTGACTAGTAGAAAGAGTTTCTTTCTGAGTTAGGTGGGCCTACTGTCTTCTTCTAAATTCAGATCCCACCTTACTGAAAAATAAAAATTAGGTGCAAATGGTTAGCAACAACATTTACAACCAATTTCATGTTTCTCAGCGCCTATAGCATGTATTTTATACGCTACAAACAAATCAAACATCTCAGAAATCTGCTAGGCTGTTTGGCTTGAAAAATGAGCATAATGTCCTTTTCAAGCTTTTTAGAACTTTAATCCATCAAATGGGCCATCGGCATATGTTGTATGGAAAAACCTTTAGGGCTGCTTGTTTCACGTGATTCAGCTCCTATGAATTCTAAGACTTTGTATTTCAATGAGTGGTTAAAAATGAAGAATCAAAGGTGAATATCCAATAATGACCATTAAGATAACCCCCCTCTATAATGGAAATTGAATCAACGGGAGATGGGGAATTAATACCTAGCCATGACCCTAGAATTCAAATCCTAGGAAAGTCAAGATCCCATCTACATCTCCACCTTATATCCTTATCATCACCTCATGTCCTTAACCCCTCACCTCTTTAATAATCCTTCAGCTGGAGCTCATTTGACCATGAATTCCTAAGTGTTCTATGCAAACAAACAGGCTCTTAGTAAATGCTTTGTTTACATCTTACAATTTTAAAAAAGATATGCTTGGCAACTTAGTGTGTTCCCTATACCATGTCGTGTGAAGAAGAACTATGCCAAGGTCATAAATGGATTTGTTTTCTTATCTCGAAACTTTCTTATAAAACATTCATATCAAACTTTGAAATTAATATTTTATATAATGTTTATAACTTGAATTATAAATCAATATTTATTTATTTAAAAATATAGTCAAGTCTTGATTGCAGCATCTAGTGAAATCATTAGCAACTGTCAGACAGTTCATATAGAATCTATTAAATTATTCATAGATAGACAAACAAGTGAACAACAGTTGTATGACTAATTGCAACTACTTTGTTCTATATATAAATAAAATATGACAGTATTTAACTATATATATATAATTTTTATCCATGTATCCAAAAGGAACCTTAGTTGGACTAATGCAATAGACAACAATGCCATATAATCCTCGATTATGCAATTTTTCCCCAAAAGCGATATCAACCTCCCTAAATACTAGTCTCAGGGACTTATTATGATGACAGCCCTCAAAGCATGCAGCAAGCAAGCCAAAATCACATCATAGGAGCAAATAAAATCATCATCGTCATCAAAGCCTGATCCCATGCATCAGGGGTTCGCAAATGGGATCATGCAAGGTAGGCAACATAGAGACAAGCTAATGGAGTGTCATGCAATTGTCGTTCCACTTTGATTAAAGAATCATTTTGATATAGTTGCAATTAGACTCACTTGTTGCATTGAGTTAAACTTGGGCAACGGAAAAATGTAAAGAAGTTAAACTACATAACTACGCATGCCTAAGATGCATTTGCTAATATGGATATGTGGACTTACAGAATGGAATTAGGAATGAGTTTATAAGAGGAAACTTACGTGTAGCTTCAATATAGAAGGAAAGGTCAAACAACGTCACATGCAGCTTAAATAGAAGAAAAGGTCCAAGAATGTCGGTTGAGATGGTTCAGCATAGACAAAAGGGCAAACACAATCAACTAATGCCACACTAAAAAGTTTGCAAGCTCAAGGAACTAGGTGAAGAGGAAACCCAATAAATACTTTGAACAAAGTAGAGGAAAGAAATGTTAGATAGGCCAATAAAGACTTTGCCAGACTTACAAGAAGCATGAAGTCAGTATGAAGCTGAGTGGCAAGCCAAACTCACAAAAGGCGACCCTAAATAGATGGGATAAATTATACTCCCGGTAAGGTTCATGATCCCTCAATAGAGAAATGAGTAGTCGAATGGCAACAAAAACAACACTTAGGGACCATTAATCAGAGAGGATAACCATATTGGGATGTCATTTCTAGGGAATGCATGTTTAGAGATATTAGCATTTCCTTAGGAATGCTTTTCTTTCTGTCATGCATATATGAACCAGCAGAGTCTTGCATACCCTTTCACACACATACATACATCTCACTTTTGTGCACCTTGGGAAATTAACATTGCATGATTTGTCTACACACACGCACATATAAAATGGTCCATGATTTTTCTATAATTGGATAGTATTAACTGTGTAAAATGACCCAGAGTGATGGAATAAAGTTAGAACGATGATTCTAGAGCAACAAGTGATTGTTGGATTACAAGTAATTACACACCAATCAGTCAAAGCTGAAAAAATGAGATTGTTTTGTTTCCTTACCTTGCAGGTGGTGAATTCCTGGCTCCGATACTTTTCGTTCTCGGAAAAGATTCTGGAATGCAGCATGGGCGTGTAAGCGGCGTCGGCGCCGTACTTGCGGCAGAGCATCCGGAAGGGGAGCTCGGAGTTGTCGACCATGGGGGCCACGATCAGCTTGGGCTCTCCCAGTTTCCTCCAGTGGGCCCACGCGCGCTCGAGACGCCATTCTCCGTTCAAGCAACGGCTGGGAGAGGAGCCCGAGGGAGGAGAGGATGATGGGATCGACGGCGGAGATGAGGGTTTGGAGATGGAGCAGAGCTCGCCGTCTTCGTCGTTGGTAGGGTTTTGGGTGGCCGCACAGGCCATGGAAGATTTAGGGTTTGAGAGAAGGAGAAGGAAATAGGGTTTAGAAGAAGGGTTTCGGGGGCAGAATGGGAAAAAGAAAGGGAATATTCCAAACCTCATATGCAGGCATCCATCGCTCCGCTTCTTCCCTCTCTGCTGCTTCCCGTTTCTACCCTTGCGCGGTTTTCGCTTCTGTTTCTGAAATGATCCGCTACGAAGAACAGGCCCGAAAACTACTGCTACAAAACCCTAGCGAAAGACGGTACAAGAGAAGTCGGGTTAAAGTTCAACCATGGTTACCAAAGTCGGTTGGAGTCAAAGTTCGGCTGAGTCACTCAGATGGGTACAGCATTTGATGACTCGGTGCGGGTCTTTAACAAGTTTGGCTAGACTCAGTTAAATCAATCAAAACTTGGTGAACTCAATAAATCAAGAAAAAAATTTGAAATTTTTTTTTCTATTTTCAATTTTCTTATGTATTTAGAATAATTTTGACTAAGTTGACAAGGTTATGATTTGATAGAGTCACATAATTGACTCGGCCTGTAGATTTTGGAGCCCGAGTGGAGTTTCCTTATTTTCAAACTACGGTTTATGGCATGAGAACTAGATTCCCTGCAATTTTGCTGGGATTTTGAGCTAAGATTCTTAGATCTTTCATTCTTTTTTTCATTTTAGTAGAAAAAAATGAGCGGGAATTTGGAAATGATAGTTTCTTGTTGGTCTGTCCATTACATAATCTTCCATTGGATAATCATAATGTTAGTTTCTTAGAAAGAATAAAAGTGTTGAATTTAGTAGAGGTCTAATCTACAGACTTCATCAATAATATGATGGATTTGATAAACCTCATGGACAAGTTTTAGTGTAGTTTCATTTTAAGCAGAGATTTTCTATTGCTGTTGATACCGGACATGGGATACAACTTTATATAAATTGTAATAAATCAACCATATGTTTTAAAAAAACATGTTTTATGGAAGAAAAAACTTTTAAGTCAATAAAATAAGAAAAAAAAAAACAATGGAGGCTCAAACTCTTTGTAATGATTGCAAAGGGCTTTCTGTCACCTTTTTTTTTTTTTTTCAACAAATTTGCCCCTATTTCATGATACAATAGAATATCGGGTTATACTATTATGTTGATATCGGGCAATTCGTTCTTTTTTCTTTATTTGCATGTGGGTTATCTCATGACATTATGGAGTAGAGGCCTCCTGCCATTGTTAAGAAGTATTTGGCGACATTCGTTAGTTTTCTCAAGTTTAAGGGATTCTTTTTCTTTAAGCTCTCTGAAAAAATCAAGTTTAAATGACATGATGAAACAAACCTCCTAGGCCAACTTCTTGCGTATTACTGGCAAATGAATGTTCGAAATAACACAATCAAAAGTATAACAAGAAAAGCTATTAGTGGGGAACCCACTAAGATTATTAAATGGAGAGGTGCTGTTTATTTCCATTTCTTATTATGGTGGATCTGTCCCTATATGCAACGTGTTTGTCATCATTGCTAAGCATGCAATGGTGGAATCTCTTGGTGATTGCCACTTCATTAAGATTGGCCTCTTTTTTCTTTATTCGTTGACCCTCACTCATATCCCAATCTCCCAAACAACATCATCTAAACACTCGTCACTTTTGGCGTGCAATTTAAAGCTAAAACAGTTCAAAAAAGCTTATTTTATTTTTTTGAGTGCCCTCTTCTTTTTATTATGGATGGGAGAGTTGTATATAACTTGACGACATATCGTCCTAGGGATTAATCCCTAGAGATGAGGCATCGAGCCATTGCCACTGGTGTGTTTCGTGTTTCGTAAAGGGTCTAGCCATTTACCTACGGTATAATGAGTCAAGCCAACCCAATCCTGAGCTCAGCGTGACCAGGGCCGGCTTTACCATGAAGCAAGGAAAGCCCCTGCTTTAGGCCTTAAAAAATATGGCCCCAAAAATGCAAAACATAAGGCCTCATAATAGCAACTGGCATCTTTTCAAAATTCAAAACAACAACTGACATCCTTTTATTTCTCTTTAAAAATAAGGCCCCATAATAACTTTCTCTCGAGAAGATAGAATCAAAATCTTCATTTCCTCTTGCCTACCCAATTCTCCAGATCACCCACCACAAAAATATCTGTCCATTTCTTGTCTTCCAAGCCCCCCCCCCCCCCCCCCCACCCACCCACCACAAAAATATCTGTCCATTTCTTGTCTTCCAAGCTTCCCCCCCCCCTCTATATGTATATATAAATATATATATTTGCCTCTCTATCCACTTTAGAAAGGTTTGATCAATGCTTGAAGCTTTAGCTTCCCAGAGAGTTGTGACTTAATTACTAATAGCAAAACATAAGGCCCCATAATAGCAGCCGCAATCTTTTCAAATTCAAAAAAAAAAAACGACTTAATTAGTAATTTTACAACACAAAAAGAGAGAAAAATATATTTTAAATAAAATATTTATAATAATATTAAAAATTAGAAAAAGGCCTCATTTAGGATTTTTTCTTTGCGTCTCAAATTGTGTTGAGCCGGCCCTGAGCGTGACTCCATTGGGCGGTATGTGGGCAGTGATTTTTAAGCACGTGGTTTAATCTTGGGCCTTGATAGTTAAACGGGCATGAAAAGGCCCAATCCAGCCCAGCATATCTATTTTAAATATAGGGATGTAGATTTTGAAAATAAGCTGGACGTATGTGGGCCCTTCAGCAATATATTGAAGATTGAGACATTACAGATTTTACATGAATGTGACGGCCTCCACTCTAAAAAAAACAGTAGCAAATGATAACCCCTCTTTTCACCTTCTCTAGTCAGTGCCCATAAGCTATAAGAAGCAGCCAAAAGGCTCAATTTCTTTGACCAATGGAGAATATTACATCAACATAGCTGGTGCATTAGTAATCTTTATTATTAGTCAATAAAGCACAGTGTAGTGTTCTCACCATTAGTAGGTGAATCCATGATGTCAAATGTTTTGCCTCCATGCGGTTGGCTGCCCCCCCCCCCCGAACTTGTTGAATCTGGTCTGCAGGCCAATTTCGCTCATGGGATAGTGATGGATTTCTACTCATGCACGTTGTCTTGGCAATTAAGGCTCGGAATTTTGGCAGCCTGCTTGTGACTATGAATCATCTTCCACTGTTCTAGTGGGTGGGTGACAAACGCAAGCTCCAGTCAACGCAAGATTTAAGGATGTAATTGTCAAAGATGGCTCACTTATATGCATAAGAGCTCAGCTCAAATGGGCTCGAGTTCAACTCGGCTTGATTGGTCGAGGAGCCTAGCTCAGATCTTATTCGGCTCCCAGCTTGTTAAGGGGCTTGGCAGGGGCGGACCCAGAAAATGGAACTAGAGCGGACAAATGAAAATCATTAAAAGAAAATTTTAACATTTTAGGGGGGGCAAAATAAAAAATTACAAGGATTTTAGTGGTAAAAATTAATAATTTGAAAACTTAAGAGGGGGCCTACATGTAAGTCCGCCTCTAGAGCCTGGGTAAGCTTAAAGTTCGACCTTGGCTCATAGTGTATCACACATAAACTATACATACTTCTAATAGAAATATATTTATATAATAGATTGGAGTCCAGATTTCTATTTCAATGAACTAAGGAAATATTGTTTCAGTCTATCCCCGAGCGCCTCTAATACAAATGTGATATTAGCTAATTGCACGCTCTCAATTGCTTCTTTTGAACCCAAAAAAAAAAAAAAAAAACAAATATCATTTTGTACAAGTGGCGCTCGAGAATAGGTCCAAACAATATTTCTTGTTTCTTTGAAATAGGCGATCCAAACTCGATGGACTGTGTCATAACTCATAAGATAAGTTTAATACATAGCACATTACAGTTAACTTTGATTAGAGATTAGGAGAAAACAACTGAAAGTGGTACTTGAGCATTAAAATGAAGAGACGTTGTTATAATGGTGAAACCATATTGAGATTCCTAACCACCTATCTGACATAAGCGGTCTTAATCTTCTAGAAATCTAAACCATCTTTGCCACACACTAGTCCAATCATGGATGGAGGACATCCAGGCAGTAATATCTCAAGGGAATTCTCTCCTGTAAACATCCAATTCCTGAATGCAAATGTGATAGGCCGCAAATAGTGGGTGCCTATAATTTAGGAGTATTTGGGCTCCATGCCTCTTCAACGGTCAGGCGTGACATATGGGCATTCCCAAATATTGGCACCAAGGGCTTAGTTTTTTGCATGAAAATACATAAACTTAAAAATAAAAGAATTCATCAGTAATTGTACTCTACCAAATGATGTGGTGAGGGATAAAAGATATAAAGTGGACATGTAGATTCACATAACTTTCACTTTCTTGTCCATTGAATTATTAGAGTGATAGTTGGGTATTCACTTTTCATTTTCTTTTTCATTTTATTTTATAAAAGGAAAGATTATTTGATGCCCATTTTTAAGAATTCACCTTTTTATATTCATTTTTAATTACTTATGGTTTGAACGCATATATTCTTAAGCAAACAAACAAGCCTTCGAGAATCAAACATTATTGCACCCAACAAAGGAAGGGTAATTGAGTTGGGGACCTACAAATCTAAAATGAAACAAAAAGATTTGGGATCTTATGCTTCTCTTATGATATTGCTTAGAGCATGTTTGGTTACAAGCATTTGGAAATATCTTGTCTAAAGGATTAAGAGAATTCTAAATGCATGTTTGTGTAACACTTTTGCCGCGGAAAACCCAATTTTTAGGCATTTGGTGTGGAACAATTCTACGGAAAAGTTTTCCTGCTAGTCAGCATTTTCCTTGATAATTGTGAAAATGGATTTCCTATTGGGGGTATAAAAAATGGATTTCCTTGGAAAACTTCTCTCTCTTTTCCTCACTCTTGTCCATTTTAACCAAAAACCCTGCAATTCTTTTATTTTTTATTTCTTTAAATTAATTATTATTTGATGTTGAATAAATTATTTACATGTTATGTTATTTTTCTTCAAAAAATCATTTCACCAAATAAGAAAATTTGATTTTCTGTAAGAAATCCACAAGCGCGCACACCAAACAACATTAGCACCAATTCAACGAGGAAAAAAATTTGCATCAAACATGAATTTCTAAATTCTACGAAAATCCTTTCCCGAGGTTTCCATTTTTATGGAATTTGCCGACATGGCAATTTCCCTTTTCTACGGAAAGAATGTGTACACAAACATGCTCTAAGGGCACGTTTGTGTACACAACATTTCCGCGGAAAGAAGAAATTGCCACGTCAGCAAATTCCATAAAAATAAAAACCTCGGAAAAGGATTTCCATAGAATTTAAATTTTCATGTTTGGTGCAAAAAGAGTTTCCTCATTGAATTGGTGCTAATGTTGTTTGGTGCGGCTATGGATTCCTTATAGAAAATCAAAATTTCTTATTTGGTGATATAATTTTTTGAAGAAAAATAATATAACATGTATATTATTTATTCAACATTAAATAATAATTTATATAAAGAAATAAAAAATGAAAGAGTTGTATGGTTTTTGGGTTGAAATGGATAAGAGTGAGGAAAAGATGGAGAAGTTTTCCGAGGAAATCCATTTCCCATACCCCCCTTAGGAAACCCATTTCCACCATTATCAAGGAAAATGCTGACGAGGCAGGAAAGCATTTTCGCGGAATTATTCCGCACTAAACATCGGAAAAAAGGGTTTTCCGCGGAAAACCATCCATTTTTCCGCGGAAAAGTGTTACACAAACATGCCCTAAATGTTGCCACCCATATTGGGATTTCAAAATACTTGAGGGTCAGGTAGCATTCAAGAATCCAAAATTCTAAGGATATATATCCTATGACCAGAACTGACATTTCCATGGACAACCGCCGCATTACTTTTAAAAATTTCTTATGAAAATGCTTTCAACCAAACAAACCTAACTTATTTTGTGGGAGGCGACCTTGTGTAATAAAAATCAATCATATCAGATGCCTCTCAAAATGAGAATAGTCCAATGTCAATCCAATAGGAATCAAATGCTCCATGAGAGTGATCAGTCGTGAAATATCTTTTCAACTTTGTTACAAACATCAATATATTTTGAGAATATCATAATAAGATCGAAATATTTACTTAAAATAATCTTTCTTGGCCCAATTCATGAAGAAATCTCTAATTCAAGATCGTGATCTGTCACCTATTAGTAACTGCTAGCAGCAGATGTTGATCTATGGCATATTGGTGTGACCTTCCTTCAATTATCATCGTAGACTGGTCGTGCAAGTTATATCTAGACTTTTGACCAAGGAAGTAGGAACCCTTAATCTAAGGTCCTAGAAAGTGTGAAAGGAAGTACATTGTATATATTATTTCAACAAATAATATCTAGGTAGAGAAAGTAGTTGTATTACTGAAGAGATCATATAAGCATTGGTGTAAAACTTCCAAGAGGTGGAATATTACTTAGATAAAATTTTAAGCCTGCTTTTCATGCAAGATCATATATAGTATTTCCAAGATTTTCATTAGAATTTAGAATTTATATATCTCCTGCAACATTTTCCACTAACACGCTGAGAAAACTCCACAAATATGATCATACTATCACACTTTCTCAAAAACAGTTTTCAATGGGTAATATATACTCGTAAAGACAATCTTCCAGGAATAATCAATAGGTATCAGTATCATTTCAATAGTTGAAAATTTTGGTTATACTCACATCAATACATGATATGGGCAGGTGGGCAGATGCAACATCTATATTCTACAAGACAAGGGGCCTCACATGTAACCCCAAGGGATAGCTCAATTAAACTAGGACTACGGTTTCTATCCGAAAGTTGTAAGTTCCAAAATGCACTATCACACTACAGGAGACATTACCCTGCTTCTCTTTGGGCCTGGATGAATTAGTCCGGCTCAAAGAGCTGAAAACCCTCCGACATCAAAATAAATAAATAGATAAATAGGGGCCCGCCTCACATGTGAATTGTGATGGGTCCTAATGTTTTATTGAGAATGGAAAAAGACTCTGGACTGGCTGTCATACTTAAAAATGACAATTGACAAGGTGGGCGAGTCGGACACGGCTGGGTGGAGTGGCAGTTTGAGTGGGACTCGGATTTCGTCTTTGACTTGCCTACGGCATTGACGTGGTTGTTTGGTTTTGACTTCTGACTGATGGGTGCGTCTATAACACGGGAGCGCTTGAGACGAAGTCATAGGGTCAGGTCGTCCGAGCCTCGGCCACAGAGCAAAAGTGTCCGGCTCCCCAGTTGGATCCACATGTAAAAGGAGAAATGTCAAATTTTAGACAGAGATTTTAGAAATCAGAATCAACAAGGTAGACAACAAATTTTATAAATCATAAGCAATGTGCCTTGCAAAGAATGCCCTTTTTTTCTTTTTAAATGCCCTTAGTCGCTGCGTGGGAGTTATAGCCGCATTGTGAGCATTGATCTCTCTTTTTTTGCAAGAAAACTCCTAAATTTAATTAAAAGTGTCTGGACAACACAACTCCTGATATGTTCCATACTCTTTCTTTTTCTTTTTTTTTAAGAAAATGAAAATATGAGAAAAGCACTCTGCAAAAGTTCCTTGAATTCCTTGAAAATTGGACCATCTCTAAATTAAAGGCAAAGACTCCATAGGAAGAATCCCCATTTAGTTCAATTTCTAAAATCAAAAGAAAGGATGGCCACAATATTAAAGGCCATCAAATTGATGGTTGGATAAACCAAAGTTCCCCTTCCATATTAATACAATGTGTCACAGGGTTTAGAGTATTTAATGTGTCACAAAAGTGTTGCGTGTAAGTTTTTGTCTCAAGCTTTTCAGTGAGAAACATATTAAATTATACACAAATGTAGTAATATTCAACTTTTTGGGTTGGGATTTTTGGAATTTAGAGAATTCAGGTCCGGAAATTTCTAAATTTCCAAACATTGTCAAAGCTCTAAATGCTCATTTACACTTGACCTATCAAAAATTCCACCAAAAATCAAAGTAGATGACCCTTCAAAATTCTAGTGGGGCAAAAGACATTCACCACAAATGACTTCTCTTGTACTATTCACTTGTCAAACAAAGGTTCGATACACAGCTAATCACATAACATAACCCCGCTTTATCTAATGAAGCCAGCAAATTCCATAAACATAGAGAAGAACAAAAAAGGAGTATGCCCAACAACTACTTCGGCAGAATTTATATTGATTATGCTCTAAATGTTATTGTACACATGGGATGCGGGAAGGTAAATACCATACAAAGGTCCCTGATACACCAACTGGTTTACTAAGATTCAGTTTGGCATCTCAACTTTCACCCTCTTATTGTCCTAAAATTGATTCAATCTAGAGGTGGCAAAATATGACCCGACCCGCCAACCCGACCAGACCCGACCCGCGTATTACCTGCTTAACCCGACCCGTTTGATAGGCGGGTCGGTCACGGGTCAAGTATTCATGACCCGCAATTAAGCGGGTCGGGTTAGGGTTGACCCGCTTGACCCGCATAACCCGCATTAATTCTTGCATTTAAGTATGTTTAAGATTACCAATACTAAATTTAAGGATGGTGCATTACAGAATTTTTTAATATGACAATAATCTTATATTTCATATTTGTTATAGTAGGACTATGTAACATCATGCTTACCATGAATCACACAATTTAGAGTTATTCATCTTACATGGATGGTTTTTTTTTTTTAAAATGATTTGTGAACTATGATGTGCTTGTCTTGCATGAGCCATGCTTGTATTGTTATTATTTTCTTTTTTCTTATAAAGAAACTTATCACTCACTTATTCAAGTATACGGGTCGACCTGACCTGTATAACCCGTAATAGTTATGCGGGTTTAAGTGGGTCGGGTTGGGTTGACCCGTGGTAGGTGCGGGTTAGGGGTTTTCGACCCGTTTAATAAACGGGTCGGATGCGGGTTAGGCTTGTCTAACCCGTTTAATAAACGGGTCCGACCCGTTTAGCACAACCCGACCCAATTGCCACCTCTAATTCAATCCGGCTGAATGTTTGGCAGTTGCTTTTACCGTGTCCATTTCAAATGGCCTTAAGAAATGATATGTCTTTTTCATGCGGTCAGCAAAATGGAAGGACTCCAATTGTATTTGAAGCGGAAAGACCCTGAGATGAACCATGAAACTGACGTTAATTTTGACAATCCGTGTATCCGTGTTTTTCTTTTCTTTTTAAACTTATGGGCACCTAAATCAAGATCCAAATCGTTGAATAGATTCATAAGGTCAAACATTGCTACAAATCCAAGTTTCAACCGTTGGATGATCTTACATATTTATATATTAATAATAATAATAATGATAATAATAGCTTTTGATCCTCGTTTTTTACATATGTGGGGCCCAAACGAAAGATCAGAATCGTTAGTCCTTTTTGGAAGGATAAATACGGCAATGAGGTCAATTTGTAGTGCCTTATTTGTTGTAGATCACTAAAAATCAAAGAAAGACTCTGGATAGTTAATGTACCATCCATTACTTGACTGTGTGAAAAATGTATTTTTGTCGATATTCAAACCATTTAAAGGATATGTCTAGTTGTGCTTAGCTAACTAGGTCTATCATCTACGACAACGATCACAATTTTGTCTATACAATTCTCAGAAGTCGAAGCTAAATCACATATCAATTAAATTTTATAAACCAAGGTGGAACCGGACCTAGACCCATTTACTTATTAGGGCCTCAATAAAGGGCCAGACCCGGTTTTTAACGAGTCGGAACCTTCGGGTAATCGGAGAATCAAGAAACCATTTACGTCCCTATAAAAGAGATTTCTTTGTTTCTAATTTTTTTTACAGTTAGACCTCCCCCATCCAATTTGGTAAATCCACAAGCGCATTGAAAAGTGGAGCTATAGTGCTTCAAATGGTAACATCGGGTTACCGGATTTTGCTTTGGAACCCTAGCTTATGGGTCCCATAATCATGATCTGAATTATTAATCATATTTTGAAGGTCCAAAACGCCTAGTAGGTACGAAATCAGCCGTTGATTCGTCGTATATTTTGAGATATTAACAACAAAAGGTCCATACCACTCAATCACATTATTTGGACTTTTGTGGGCCCTTATGAAAATCCAAAGGCATCGGCTATTGAAGGTACTTCCAAGTCACGATCTGGGAGAAGACGTTGCTACAAAGGAAGATTGGTGACAAAGAGGCTTCCCTTTTTGTTTGGAACCCAAGCTTAGTTTTTTATTTGGAACCCTGCCTTTTGGATCCCAAAATCAAGATATGAACCGTTAATCATGATAAAAAAAGGTCCAAATCGGTTATTCTGTGAAATTTTAGTCGATGATCAATCATGAGTTTTGAGATAAGTTCAGACCCTTAAATATCAATTTTTAATTCTTGTGGGTTCTATTTGCAAGATCCGAACCATTCGAATTCTCTTGAGAGCCAAGGATAATGAAGGGCTAAAAGCTCAGCCCTTAATTTTTCGTGCGTTTTGAGAAAGTTAAAACAAAAACTAAATGGGTCACACATCCCATAGATGGTTGGAATCCTCTATATTTACCAAACTTGAAACTCTTCTCATAAATACTACTAGCAAAATTACCCGTGCTCAGCACGGATATGGCAAACATTGTAATTTAAACATTTATGTATAAAAAATTCATAATTTTTTTAGAAAGAAAGCAGAAGAAGTAAAAAAAATTTGAGTATGTACATATATAATCGAAGAATTGGTATATCATAGAATGAAAAAATGACAATTAGAGTAGAAAGGGAATGATAGAGTTTCGATTGAAACAAAGTATTTGAGAAATAAAATAACAGAAAAAAAAAGTGGAGAGCGGTTGTGAGTGGTTATGATAAAGAGATAAAAAAAGGTAGTTGATGTAACTTCCGGTCAAAATTATAACCAACAGTCAAAATTGGATGTAAAAGCTCCTAGCTTAATATATTATAATTTGAGAATATGTTGGATATAAGAGAATGAGAGGATTTCTCTTTATTTTCCAAATGTGCCCTTAGGAAAATAAAACCCTCGCTTTCCAATATACCTGTGCATGTAAAAATGAACTCCACAATAGTGGATTTGAAATGACCTTCAACATAAACTTGTTTCATTAAAGGATTGGTTTGAAGCCAGTACATGTTCGTCACAACACCTATTTCATGGGTTTGAAACCACTACATGTTCCAGGCCCAATTTCAATTTCACCTATGATTTGGTTCCAACTCTAGGTGGTATACTAGGTGATGACCCACTTAAGATCATGTGTGGCATGTGGCGCTGCCATGACGACACATTGATATAATGAATATGTTTGCAATATTGTGAGCAAGCCCCTTAGACCTGCACCCGACTTGACCTGTATCAGAAATTGAGCTGGAAGACAGTTTGGATAACTATGTGGAGGTGTTTCCATTACTTGTGTAGCTAATCAGAGATTACTTGAAGTAGTTAGCTGCTGTCTCTTGTATATATAATATTAAACCGTTCCAAAGGAATTACTGAAAATCACTTTTGAATTTCTCACATCGTCTTCCTCCTTTTCTTCTTCTTCTTCTTCATATGGCTCTGCAACTCCATGGAGTTTATAAGATAGAAGAAGATTGAAATATAGTTTATAATGATGAAGAAGCAAAAGAAGATGGAAATGGGGTTCGGTTGGAGTCAAGAGAAAGTGGGAGAGAGAGAGAGTAGTCACTGGAGACAAACATTGGAAACGAAAACTGCATATAGATCTTGAGCAATAATCCCTATACCTTGATCAAATTGCCAAAATGTCCTTGGTTTTTTATGATTAGACTCTAGGGTCCTGTTTCTTTACAAGAATTCATGGAATTTGTAAAATTTGAGATGCTAAAATTCTAAAATGCTGCTGAGTGCTGGCATTCCACAAACCCCTGTTTCTTTTGTACCGGAATTCTTATTTAAGAGTTTCATCCAACCTGAGTTCCAATATGATAGATTTTCTACTTTAGAGGAAAAATCTAAAATTCGTGGCCTTTAGTGGTTCCTACTTGTATATGTGTGAGAGAGTAGAGAAAGTAGGTCATTTTCCATTCCATCAAAACCCCGAAAAACCCTTTTGTTCCCTTTCCATCAAAACAATCCATAAAAGGAAGCATGGAACAAGATGGAAGAAAAATAGAGAAATAAATTAGGTGAGTGAAAGGAGTGCAGAGGAATAAGATGATCGGACTTGATTTTGTACAATTTTATAGAAGAGAATATGACATTTGACTATTGGGGAGAGCCAAAATGACTGGATTTATAAATGCTAGAGTAAAGGCTAGCATTTGGGAATTCCACCTTCTTGGAATTTTAAAATGCTACTTGCCTCAAATACCCCCGAATTTCCATCGATGAACATGGAATTTCTAACTGAAATTCAGGAATTCCCAAGCATCCTGAATTCCTGTTAGAAATGCTTGTAAAGATTCTTTGCTAGAATTCTTGATCGGATTTTGGGATTTGGGGTTTTTGAAACATGATGTGACATCTTTTCCCGATCATTTGTAAATGCTTTATTTCTTGCTAAGTATTTTAAAATTTCAATCACTTGAAATGTCTCAAATGACCTTTTGAAATTTAGAAATTTCAGCCCCTTTGTATTTTGGTGGAATTTATGGATGCTCAAGTACAAGGGAGAACCAAGAATTCCACTATTTATATGAAATAAAAAATCCCTCAATGAAGAATTCCTGATAGGAATTTAGGATATTGGGATTTTTGGGACATGATATGACATCTTGTCCATTGACGTTTACAAATGCCCTGTCTCTTGTCAAGCATCTCATGATTCCAGTCGCTTGAAAGGTCTCGAATAACCTTTGGAAATTTAGAAATTCTAGCCAGTTTACATTTCGGTGGGTTTTTTGGATGTTCAAGTCCAATGGCGCATCTAGGAATTTCACCATGTCTAGGACTTCAGAAATTCCTCATACATGAATTTCTTGAATTCTAACAAAGGAACGGACCCTTTATTGTCCTCTAAGGTATCTTACGAAAGGTCTAGATCTCGGGTCCGCAGGTCAAAATTGGTGTAGACCCCTGTTTTCTTACCAGATCCAAGTAAAAGTTTCGGATCTGTATTAAATTAATTATCAAAACCAGAATTTGGTTACAAACGGATATCTCAAAATCGAAGACGTTAGATACTTGGATATCCATTTGCATCCCTAGTAGGATCTTAAGGGGAGTACTTCTTGTTTCACACACGAGGATCTAAAATCAAAGGTCAAATAGGTCTCTCAAATATGAGGTATTGTTAGGTTTTTTAGTGTTGGCTAAATTCATGGGTTGGACAAAACTCTTGGTTTTTGAGTTGTATTTTTTATATAGAAAAGACCTTTGAAGATAGAAGATTGGAAGGACTCAGAAGAAGATAGTCTGAAAGCATTAGAAGAAATCTGCTGAAGAAATAGCTGAATTTCCGGATCAATCCAGAGAGGGGTCCGCTCGAGCGACCATTCTATTCGCTTGAGCGAACTGTGTGCGAATAGCCCAGTTCTGAAACAGAGGCTAGTTCGCTCGAGCGAACATGAAGATCGCTCGAGCGAACTGTGCGCAGATAGTGGTTCGAATTTGGAAACTTGATTTCTATTTGTGCTCAAACTGCTTGTTTTTATCCTAATCAAGTTAGGCAACCTTAAGCACGAACCAAGTGCTATTTAAAGGACTCATAGGCTATTCCAAAGAAGACACCTCACCTCTCAAAGTTCTGAGTTAGAGATTATTATTGAGAGAATTCTTCTCTATAATTTTTATGAAGTTGTGCTGCCAAGTTCTCTATAGTTAGTTCTTTTGCATCCTTTGCAGAAGATTGTCTTCCTGCGAAAAGATGTGAGGAGTCAAGTGCTGGTTTGAATCTGTTGCAATCAACGGTGTGAAGTCGTTGAAGCGTGAAGCGACACAAGGTAACTTCAGTTCTTGGGTAGGGGATATCTAGGGAAGAGATCTGAGTTTCTTGTAATTACGAGATTCATAGTGCTTGATTTGATTCAGTTCGGATCGGTGGTTTTTCACCCGATTAGGGTTTTCCACCTTAAATTTGGTGTCCTTGTGCTGTGTGCTTGTTGATTTATTTCCGTTGCATATTGTTTATTTTTGCACACTTTTGGGTTGACTGTTTGAGTAGACCAATCTAGAAATCCCGGAGACCCCTCTATTTTTTCAGGTATCCCCTTCTAAAGGCGAATGAGAGAATCCATGGGGTAGTGAATGAAGTGGTTCTCGACGAGAAGAACCACAACGGAGCAGATCTCGATCAGTACTTCCCTTGGAGGGTCTAGTGTCGAGGGAATGTTGATTGCCTTTAGCTAAAATTAGATGAGAACTAAGACTCTTGAAGTCATTCAACCTAGCAATGACAAAAGCTTGTGAATAGCATGGAGAGGTCTCACTTGAGTCTTATGCATTCAGGAGATTATTGGATCATTTGTGAGAAAACCAAGATCCCTTGGCAATGTAGGCAAATACTATAGACGGATCCAATAAATCCCAAACAAGCAGAGGATGAAAATGTACTTGGGGACTCTATCTATTGGAATCCTAGTTGTCCCAACCCAAGTCCAACATGAAGTTGACAAGCCCGATCCTTTTTTAGGTCTATGTTATGGGCTTAACCAATACACCAAAAGCTCTAATACCGATAGAACGCATCAAATCAAGTCTTATAACTATTTAGGACCGTAATAGACCAACATGCTTCCGTAACCGACATCCTCAACGACTCTTACTCTAGTAACAGGTAGCCTTGTTCCCTTCTTGGCACAGCACACTCTTTACTCTAGGTAGCCCTCTCCTAGCAGTATGTATCTCTTTTCTCAATTTTTTAAGACAACTCTCACTCTACTCCAAGTAGTCCTTTTCCGCGACTTGAACCTGGGACATGGAAGTCAGCTCTAATACCTAATGTTATGGGCCTAACCAATACATCAAAAGCGCTAAGACTGATGAAACGTGTCAAATCAAGTCTTATAACTATTTAGAATTATAACAATTTCGTTTTCGGTGGGCCGATCTAAGTTCAGATTTGGATTGAGTTAATGCCTCTAACGACTTGATCCAACTTAAACCTAGCCATATCTACATAAGCGATAGAGATGAATCTTTAATAGTAACTGATCGATATAAATAGCAAATGATGCGTTATATACTTTATGCACCAGAGCCATTTGTTTGTTAGAGGGGGCTGGCGCTGCTGGTTTTTTGCTGAGGTAGGTAAGAGTACGACAAATGCACTTACCTGGACTCTCAGTAATCTAATTAATATTATCCTCCTCAAAGAGAAAACGTCTTATATAGACTCGAGAAAATCTTGAAAGATTTCCAAAAGAAATCTTTTTTCTCTCTTTTTATACCTCCCTCCCTCTAAACCATAGGCCACAACTCCCTCTTCCTCGTCTCCTCTCCTTATTCATCATTGAGGCTCTAGGTCACAACTTGGCATCGTATTTGATGTGGTTGAATATGCTAGAGAAGTTGCAAAGGATAGGATTCTAAAGAAAAGCATATCGCGATTAGTGAGGTTCTTTTTCTTTCAAACGAGTCTAGCACCTGCAAAATAGCAAATCTTGAGGTCCAAGCGCTTACAAACTCACTCACTTATGTTTGGATTTATGTTCTTTTAATTTTGTTTAGTTTGTTTAAAGTCAAAGAACTAATGCATCTTTGTTTTAGGAAAGGCATATTTCTCTCAAGTTGGGAGTTTTAGTATTTTGATATTGATTTTTCCATTTAGGAATATTGATTTGGCATTAATTTTATGACCTTTGATTTGGTTGGAGAATTAATTTAAGGGCTTTTGATTTGAATATTTGGAAATTTATTAATGATGTTGATTAGGAGCTTACATAGGGTCTTTGTCTAATGTGATGAACCTAACAACGCAACAAAGGTTTGATGGTTGTAGAGATTTACAGGGGCAAGTCACAAGCGGGATGCATAGGAACCACATGAATAAGAGACTGGTGAAGTTTTAACCCTTTCCAATTACCTTGTGATCCGACTGCAATAATTTTTATTGGTAGAGATTAATATAGCGAAGATCACAAGGCTAAGGGTTTCATTGGATGTGATTCTTCACACATCATTCATTTCCATGGCCCCTTTCACATCCCAAGTGCCTACCTAAGATATCTAGGGCCTTCAAATATTCATCAGATTAGATCGAAACCTCTGTGTGGAGAGAGAGAGAGAGAGAGAGGTTTATTAAGGTGAGAAAGCATTCTTATTTAATGACACTTCTCCACGATTCCTCACCAATTTTTTAAAGGATCTAGATGATGAATGTTTGCAAATGTAAATCCTGAGGAAATCAAGTCCTTATATTCTTAAGGTTATTCTGGGTTTAAACATACTAGAAGGTCGGTGAATGTTATAACCGACTTTCTAGTTAAACAAAAGATAGTTAGGGCTATTCCTTTGATTGCTTATAACATAAAATTGTTTGTTTTTGTTCTCCGGTATAACTCTTTTATACATGGTTTGCTGGTGTGTTTTATAGTTGTATACTTTTATGCCTTATATGTACTTTAATATTACACTTGCCGTTCAAAAAGAAAAAAATAAAAAGAAGATCCTCGATGATTTTGGGCCAACAAGAGTCCTCACTTTTGTTGATTTTCACGTCTGACCGTCTCCAATAGGATATTGGGAAATCCTCAGATCTGTGAAAATCATCATATTTGCAGCAGCGAGGAATCTTCACTTGTGTAGATTCCTCTCCCTCTCTCTAAGATTCATGTTAAATCTATTATATGAGAATCCACATTTCTCTAATTTTCATCGAGTCCATTCGTATAAATCCATCACTATCATCTCTCATCGATATCTTGCCGACGTTAACCCGAGCTCTCTATCCAAACCACCCAAAGGCCCAAATCTGCTTTTTACAGACCCGTCTAGATTCGTTTATGCCGCATGACTACAATGACTCTAATCCTCCCGCAGTGTACTTGTCTTAACCTTTTTCAAAATTCGGCCAAAAGCAGCAACTAGAGACGAATCCACAGTAACTTGTGGTTGACACTTGCCAGAAATGCTTACAGCTTACAGTTTACAGGTAAGAAAAAAGAATCAACATTGTTTCAGGCCCCACCTCCTTTAGTCCACTCGTCTGCAGTAGCCAAAATCAAAGCCTATATAGCAATTTCAATTTCAGGTCAACTCTTACCCGTTCCTCCCTCAACTGGCAACCACTCACCATCCGATCTTACCCATTCCTCCATCGGACGGTCGGTCTTTTACCTTTGACCCTTCCATCATCCCCTACCTCCCAAAAAAACATTGTTGCCGTTTGTCATAAATTTTTTTTTTTTTTATTATCTTGGTACGGCAGAGTATTATATAGTTGTGTGGCCCACCGCAGATGGTTTTGGGCCCAAGGTTTGATTGATGAAGGATCCTAAGATCTGATGTACATCTGTCCGCGCTTCATCTTGGGGTGGGCCCACCAGTGAATGGTTTGGATTGAGAAATGTTAGCCTGGCAGAGGATGGAAGGACGCATTCGGACAGGAAATCAGGGGAGAGAGAGATGGTCAATAAAGATGACGTAGTCGTTTGATTATTAAAGCGTTCCTCGTCTGCAGTGGCCGAGAGAACCCCAACAGCTATCTCCACGTGGGATGGTCTCATTGGATACTGCCTTTGACGGCAGATAGGTAGAAGAGACATGTCAGTCGTCCGATGCCTTGCATCGGGAGGGTGCTTTGACTCGAATCCTCCCTTTTATCATCTTTCTCGTCTCTCTCTCGACTCTCTTTTACTTTTGCGTTCCTCATCTTCTCTCTCTCTCTCTTTCTCTGGTCTTTTTATTACCTCTCTGTGTCTGTTTTTTTCCTCTTCGCTCTCGCTTTGTCGTAGATGTTGTTGTTGTTGGATTAGTCATGGCGGTGGAGTTGATGATGGGTTACAGGAACGAGTGTTTTCCAACGAAGATGGAATCGAAGTTGGTTCAAGAAGCGGCTTCTGCAGGACTGGATAACATGGAAAGGCTTGTGAGGATGCTTTCGCAGCAGCAGCAGCAGCAGGCGCCTTCTAATGAAAAGGCGGTCGTGGAGATGGAGAAGGACTGTGCGGCTGTAGCTGATGAAGCTGTTACCAAGTTCAAGAAGGTGATTTCTTTACTGGGTCGGACTCGAATCGGCCATGCTCGATTCAGGAGAGCTCCTGTTGCTTCTCCCCAACAAGTTGCAGAGACACCCCTTGAAGCTGAGAGGGAGAAACAGAAGGAGAAGGAGTCGTCTTCTTCGAGGGTGTATTGCCCGACTCCGATCCAACGAGTGCCGCCGCCTTTCCCTCTGCCTCCCCCACCTCCACCTTCGAATCCTCACCACCATCTTCATCACCTGCTTGGGATTGCGAGGAACGATGGGAGGGAACCAGTACCGAGTTTTTCGTCGCCTGTTCTGTCCAGGGCGAACTCGTTCGTCTCCTCTCTGACTGGCGACACCGATACCAAGTATCCATCGGCTTCTTCGGCTTTCCAGATTGTGAATCTGTCGCAGGCCTCTTCTGGGGGAAGGCCGCCTCTGTCAGCCTCTTCCTTGAAGCGCAAGTGCGGCTCGAAATCTGAAGATGGGTCTGGGAGATGCGTGTCGGTTTCGGGGCGTTGTCATTGTTCCAAGAGAAGGTGAGTCCCATTTAATTACTGTCTTTGATTGCTACTTTTTTCCCGGTTTTTGGGTTTGATTAGGTGAGTTCGAGAAGCTTGTGTTTGTGATTTTCCTGAAAGTTCCAATTTTTGCTCCGATTTGCAGGAAATCGAGGGTGAAGCGAGTGGTTAGAGTTCCTGCAATTAGCGTGAAGATGGCGGATATTCCACCGGACGATTTCTCCTGGAGGAAATACGGGCAGAAGCCCATCAAGGGCTCTCCACATCCAAGGTATCCCTCTCATCCTCTGTTTTACATAACTCAAGACTCAAACTCAGACTCAAAACTCAAAACTCAAAACTCAAAACTCGGTGTGTTAAGATTTATGAACGATTTAAGAAACCTGCAAAACCCTTGTTAGTTACCACTTTGCCCTTAGAATTGGAAAACACTGATGGTAGGAATATAGCTTGAGTAATCTCTCCCCTCCCCCCAACCTTCTTCCCAAAAAAAAATATTTTTTTTGGGGGTGTGAGGAGAAGACAGGTAGAGAAAATGGTCCCTGGTTACTGAACTCTGACCAGTTTTTCATCCATTTTCTCCACACCCAAACAACCACCAAACAGAAACAGAGTAGCATTTTGATTTTTGACCCTAAAGAGTGGCTAGTGTTCATGGGTTTTGGACAAAGTGGTATGTGGTATTTGTTGATTCTGATTTCCGATGGTTTGCTCTGTTACCGTGTTGACTCAGCAACTCACCCAGGGTCTAACTCAGTTTTGTGACATGTTTTGATTTTACAGGGGATACTACAAGTGCAGCAGTGTGAGGGGATGCCCTGCTAGGAAGCATGTGGAACGAGCTCTGGATGATGCATCCATGCTGATCGTGACCTATGAAGGCGAGCACAACCACACCCTTTCCATGTCCGAGGGTGGTGCAGCTCTTCCACTCGAGTCTTCTTAGATGAGGAAGACATATGAAGGTGGGAAACAGGAGGTATCTGAAAAATAGATCTTGGAGCAGCTGAAAACTTAAGAAAAGGGGAAAAAAAAAGAAAAAGAAACTGTTACAGTATTGCGTCAGAAAGGAGGAAATATGAATATGGACTTTTGGGTTTGTTCGTTTCCTGTACATTGCGGGATTCCTTCATTCGGAGTTTAGTTCAGACTCTTTTATTTGAAACTAGAAAAAAGAAGACATTGGAAGGAGAAGAAGTCGTTCTTCCTTTTCTTTCCTCTATTCCTTTGTTTTATGTGGTTGGTTTTTTATTCGCTTTATCTGTTTTTTTTTTTTTTTCTTTTTTCTTTTTTCTTTAGTGTCCAATGTAAGACTTCAAATAGTTGGTCAATGAGAGATAGAAAACATGTGGGGTTCAATTGAGGTGTTTGCCTTTTCTTTGTTGCTTTGTTGTGGTGGGGGTGTTTTAGCCTGGAAATATAAGGAAATGATGGGAAATGTAGAGTTTTCCTGATTCTCTTTGGACCACTCCTGTGGATATGGGGTTTTATATGAGGATGTCTCACGTTGTGGTGGGAGATATTCTCCCTTCAATCCCATATTTTAAGAGTTGGGGTAAGTGGCAAGTGAATAAAGAGGAAAAGAATATTTGAGTTATTAAAAGAATGGGAAGTGAATTTACTCCAAAAGAAGGGTTCTTTCTCTTCATCTTCTTTTGATTACTCCTTGTTCCATGTGGTGGCTTGTTTTTTTATTGTTTCATTTTATGGTTTGTGATATGTTAATTGTAAATACTTCAGTCAATGGGAGAGAAAATTTGGGTTAAATTCATGTCTCTCTCTCTCTAAAAATTTGGGTTGAATTCATGTCTCTCTCTTTATTGTTTCCTCTCTGTTTCTTAATGGGCGAGGACAGTGGGGCGGTTTCAACTTTGAGTTGTGTGTAGATGAAGGAAAATCTATAGTAGTCTGATTTCCTTTCCTTGCATTCATATGACTTGTAGGTTGGGCTGAAGTGGGGAGGGGTGTCCATTTGGACCACCTCAACGATTTGATATGATGAGTCCCACATTTGGGTGGGTGATTCTCCATTGCATCTGTATTTAAAAGATTTTGTATGATGTAATTTTTAGATAAAGAAGCCATAAAAAAAAGTAATATGGTTGGTAAGAACATGGCTTTAAAACTAAAAATAGGGAGGGTGGAAAAGTAGACCTCTCAAATCAAATATGAAAACAAAAACCAAAGTCAAGAATCTACAATACTAGAGACTCAATAGACCCGATATTCTCTCTCCCTCTCTCTCTTATATATTCATTTTTATGGATCATCATTGACCATAGGAATAGTATTTGGTTGGGGCATGTCTAATGAAAATTGAAATAGGAGAGTAAAAAAGAGTTCAGTTGAATTGAAGAAAGATTTCTCAACGTACCTGCAACTGCAATTTACAAGAAGATGGTGGGGAGTAGGTGAGGTGTTAAAGGGGCGTGGACTTTCGGATGTGTGTGTCTTACTTTATCTTTTTTTTTATGTTTGTTTTGTTTGCCTCCTTTTTTTTCTTTTGTCTTTTGCCTGCCATTTGAGGCTGGCTGAGATGCAATTGAGTGGATACGGATGCGAAATGTATTTGGCCTTGTTGCAAAGTCAAAAGGGACGGAGTGTGGATCATATAAAAAACTTATAGTGGGTCCACACCTTGTCAGTGCTGCTTGCCTCAAGCAGTAAGTTTTTTTTTGGGCAAGGAGGGACGGATGATGGACTTCGATTGAATAAATACATTGAGACTACATCAGATCTACTTTTGTCTACAGTTCTCAGTTTTCTTCTTTTGTTCTGCTTTCCTTTCCTTGAATCCTAAGCCCTTTTATAATTATTGGTAGCAGCGGTGTTAAAGGTACAAGCTCAGTCCTCGAAATGCATATGTATCATGAGAAGTCCGGAACCAGTGTGTTTTTGAGTTGGAGAAGTCTTGCAGTGAAAGGAGTGTCACTCAATAATGGGGCCCAATTATTAAAATTGAGCCACTCAAAATAAAGGCCCTTCCATTGCATGTGATGTCTCCAAATCTTATTTGAATAAAAAGTAGTATTGCAAAATTTATAGTTTGATTAAAAACATAAAGACACTATCTTATGCAAGATTCATTATTCACTTTATTTTTAAATTAATCAATAAATCTTGTTGTGGGGGCAAAACCTAGTGGGGGTAGAATTTGGAAACACTCCATATGTTGAGATGGATTTTAGATCTGCTCAATTTTTTTTTGTAAGTGGACTCCATTTAGAGTTCCCCTCCTGGAATATGTATTAATCAATCTCTCAAAGGATCAATATTCTGTCATGAGTTAAGCCATCTAGGCTCTACCATGTTTCAAAAATGAACCTCAAACTTGATTTAGCTTTATTCCTCCTTAATTTTGATATTTCCAATTTCATTATTGAAATTCAGATAATATCACTAATGTCACTTGACTCTGATCAGCATTTTTTTTTTTAATTTTTATACGTCAAATCTCATGATATCAAGGGATTTATCAATTTCTTTATCATACATTTTCCGCAACCCACAAGCAAAATCATTTTTGACAAAACACAAAATATGACATTTTGTGAAAAATAAACACACATTTGACCACGGTTCTTTAGATTCTATCATTCTGAAAAATGCTCCATAAGATGCTGCATAAAAACCATGACATCATGGGACAGTCCCATTATATCATGAGATTTAATAGTTTCTGTGTCATAAACTATTAACATAATAGTATGGGATCTCGGGGAAGAAAAGAACAACGTTGAAGTGACTTTGATGATATTATATGGATTTTGATTATGAAATGGGAAAAATCTAAGTTATGGAGGACTAAGATGTCAAGATGCCTTGCTCATTTATAATATAGCTTGTTAACTAGCTACTTAACTCAATGACTTACGCAAGTTAACTCGATGTGGCCGCATTGCCAAACTGAGCTATATGTACAGCTTATAGGAATTAAATTCAGCTTAAGTCAATTTGATGAATGAGCAAACTCGCTCTAGCTGGCTGATGACTTGCCCGTTTGTGATAATCGTGGATTCATTTTAGACCGTTGAAAAGGGAAAATTGACCGAAAGGGTTTGAATTTTGAATACAAAAGACCTTCCACGGGAGGGAAGGCACTATAACTATTGGGGACTTTTATTGGTATAGGGAAAGAGTTGAAAACTTGAACCTTTATTCTGAAAACAAACATGTACGAAAGCGGTTTTTGAAAACATCCCATTCAATAGAATTAAATTTGAATATCTAAAATATTCAAGTTATTGTTATTTAGATTTGACAAAAGTTATTACGTCCGATGACAACCTGACGTGGAAACCTATCCAAGATTTTGCTTGGATAGATTGAAATTGTGAAATAAAATTCATGTAGCTGACCCTATCATTGCTAGAACAAGGCTTTCATAATAATGATATAAAATACATAATAAAAATTAAATTAATTATAGGTTTTTAAAGAAGAGGTCAAATATAGAATTATCTATTTGCAGTGTTATATACAGGGACGGGCCAGGTACAAGGGTTCAGCCGCCAACCAAAACTGAAAAAAGTTAATGCTTTCTAAGAACCCCCAACAAATTTTGACAATTAATATGTGTTCCCTGTTGAACTTTCTGGGTCCACCCTTTGTTATATGTCCGGCCACTATCAGAAGATTGGCCTAAATTAATAAGTTATGATCCTAACATACATGAACTAATAATTTGATAAATAAATATTTGGCCTACTACACATGATGATGAGGGCTCATCACAATAGTATAATTTTCACCTACAGGACATTCTGCATAACTCTAGTCAGAATAAAAGGTTATGTAAATAGAATTATAAGGAATGTCTCTTATTTCAAAATTCTCATATCACAACAATAATTATCAGAATGGACCCTTTTAAATATATTATTCAAATAGAGAAATATATATATTAAACCCTGTAGGCTTCACTACTGACCTATATTCACATTTAAATCCGGTTTTGTGGACTTTTTTTTAATCATAGGGTTTAACAAAGATGTCATTGTTGTTCAACATAAGATGGTTTTTTGGTCTACCACGTCTATAGTGGGCCCCTTGAGCCTTTCGTGGGGAATCTGGCAGCTCAGCAGACTGTACAAAGTACATTCTTAGATTTTTATTTATTTATTTGGTAAAACTTAGATTTTATTTAGAAGTAACAAAGATGATCAAACCCGTACTTTTTTTTTTTTTTTTTTTATAATGCAGGGTTTCAGCCATTTGGAGCAGAATAATCCCTATGGGTGTAAGAGAGAAAGCCAGATAAAATTTCCTAATGGCTCCAACAAACTCCAAATGCAAACAATAGTCCCATACCAACTGAGCTGCCCCTCGGAGTTATCAAACCCGTACAAATGACTAAAAAGGATCCATCAACAAGCAACTAAAAGGGACCAATTTCTGTCTCGGGATGGTGCCTGCTGAAATGAAAAACATATAATATTTAGGGCTTGTTTGTGAATATTGTGGAAGCCTTCTGAAGCACTAGAAGTTGCTTCAATCCTTCTTCAAGCCATATAACCAAGACCAACCAAACACACCCTAAAGTTGCTTCAATCATTCTTCTTTCTGTTTCTCACATGTGGGGCCCATGATTCGAGGATAAAAACCAGTTTAATCATGTGGCTATTGTTGTTAGGGGCCTCCTAAAATACCCTAAATTGGAAGATGCAAACACATGTTAGTGCCGAGTACATTCAGTAATAATTCAGTGTTTAGAAGACAGATCTGAACACAGAGAATTTAACAAGTAGTAAATACAATAAGAAGTCACTCACTGTTTGAAGACAGAAACAGGGTGTTGTTGCAGAAGTTTTGTAAATCACAGAAGCTTAGTGATTAAGGCTAGTGCGCAGCACTATTTCCTTAAGACAAAAATCGCCCCCGCAATGGTGCTTACGAGCTCTGTAGCGTCTGTCTCCCAGGATACAGTGATCTATCACACACAGTTGCAGCACTACAAACTGAGTGTCCGGCGATCCAAAGGTGTAGCAGTACTCTCTCTTCACAATGATGACTCGAATGCAATGCAACAGCAGCGGAAAAATTGGATGCAAAATGCATGTACAAGATGCACTTAAATAGCCTGAACAAGTCTCTTCAAGTGGGGGTTGCATCTGTTCAGAATAGTGACTGTTCAATGAATAGATGCAACTTCTCAGGACACACCCTTTCAAGGGCGAAAGGACACACACCACCTAGGGACATATCCCATTTGCCAAAAGAAATTTTATTAAATAAAATTTCTCCAAAAATAAACGGGTACTGGGCCGAGCCAAGGCCCAACTCGCGCGTGAAGCCCAAGCCCCGGTGCGGTGCGCGCTCGTGTGGTGGTGACCCTACCTTGATCTAAGTCCTCCCTCCCCCACAAAAGTGGGGTGCCCCTTGGGGCTTACTTTATACTACCAAGGTAAGTATATTTATACCCAAGGACTGTTTTGCTCTCAAGCAATGTGGGATGCAAGTTCACTACTTCCTTTGTTTCCATGTTTAACATGTTCAAGTAGTGGTGTTTAGGAGGCAATTTCTCGTTCACTCCTTAATGGATTAGAGCAACCCAATATATGTAATTACTCTACTCATAGAGTAGAGTACATTCCCATGTATTCCCACCAAAAAGGATTAGTGGGTCCCACTTAATTTTTGGCTCAAACTTTGACAAAAGTAATGATGCTCTAGCCATTTTTCCAACAACACATACCACTTGTAAAAGAATGCAGCAACGAATCAAAGGAATAGAAAATGGCATGACCGAAATCTTCCAATCTTTAATATTTTTTTGAAGGCATCTTCCGTCCATGGTGGGACCATTATATCAACATCATGATCATTGAAAATGGAACCCATGAATATGGAGTGCTTCGGCCTTGACAAACAATTTCTAATATAAATTTGGGTTGAAAACCAGTAATAAATGCAGTTGATCAAGGATTTAGCAGTCGTTTTTCATTTTTGGGCAACGTTGGACTAATGCTCTTGGAATGGTATTCTCTCTTGAAGACTTACGCATTGATTCTTAGGCATGTGTATGAGACTAATATGTCACCACCACTCAACCAACCAAGTGTGTTGATAATTTAGGCCGGGCTTAGTAGAAACCAATTTTTGGATTTTGCACCAATTTCACCTAGTAGTGGAAAAATCACATTTGGGAATTGTAAACCCCTGAGGATTTTGACTAGTGGAAAGGTCCAATCCCTCCCCCTTCCTGTGGATTTGAAATCTTTGTTGTTGTGGATTAATATATCGATACTAATTTTCTTAAACCAGACACATTAATAGGCATCAATATCTATGTGAAATCCTCAATTATAAAAATCCTCAGTAAGGAATCCATGTTCCAGAGGTAGTAAGAAATCCTTAAATCTGTGGATTCCTCACCTATTGTCTAACATGCCTCCTCACCATATATTACGGTGAGGGCAACACACAGTGACGCAGACTTTATGATGCATCCAACCATCTACATACATGAGACCCCTTAAATCGCATTGGACCACTTGAGCTTTCGCTCATATAACAAGGAGGCCCGACCCACTTTGTGGGAGCAGGGAAAACCCTGCATGCACATCCCACCTACAAGTTAAGCCCAGGACCCTGACCAAGGACGTCCAATTCCTAAGTTGGAGCGCCTGCGAGTTGAGCCAACCCTTTTTGTTTAAACATGGTTGAGCCCATAGTTAAAAGCATAGTTCGGACCAGGTTCTAAGCATGGTGTAAATAAGTGGAGAATAAAGTGGTGGGTTAAGGGTGATTGCAATCTTAAAAACTCAAAGGATACATTTGTAAATTGGAAAAAAAAAAAAATAGAGCGGTGGCTTTGTAGATTTCTCATCTAAGATACAAAGACAAAATCATATTAACCCAACTCAAAGAAGGATGGATGTTATTTTGATTTTTTAAGCTCATTACTCCTTTTAGCTAGCAATAAAATGGGCATTCTCTCTAAAAGAAATACAATGAAAAAGTTGACAAAAGGACCAAGGGGAAAAGAAGAAATTTTTTCTTGGGGAAGCCGCTATGTATTTTTATGTTTTGGAAAAGGGAAATAAGGATTTTCAAATAGGTGTATTTCTTTTTCTTTTTTTGGGAAGGACACCCACATCCAGTTTGTGGGCAAATACATACTTCTTTAAAAATATATGGCCAGAGATATAAACCGGTTAAATCCATGGCAAAACCATTGTGGTTTTAGTTCCGAAATCATTATTCATAGGATGAGATGGGATCTAGAACCAAGATGGATCACATTTTTTATATCCAAATCCAGCATCAACAAAAATCCATAGATCCAATTTTAGATCAATATTTGAGACAAAAACTAGGCTAATATAAATATATTTTGTGCAATAGTCTCAAATAGATCTGAAAATCGTTTAACTGGGGATGGCCCCGTAAGGGAATGTGATTCGCTGAAGAGAAAATGGTATGAAAATGATAAGGATAGAAATAAAGAAGTGCAACCTATCCAAAGATTTAACTCTAGATATCATAATTTATGTAGCCGACCCCAATTTAATTGGAACAAGACTTTAACAATGATGATGAATCAGTTAAGTGAGGATCTTAAAATGACAATATGATCTAAGCTCTATAGACTGTTATACAACAAGGTCATCCAACTTCAGTAGACTCCTAAATTGTGTCTTTTAAACAAAGCCATACTAGGTTTGAAGTGTAAATCTACAAGTTAAAAAGTACAAGGACCTGCATGTGAATCAAAAAGTTTTTTCTCCAATATATATGCATGGATTTGGGTTTAGATCTTAATTTCTCCTTGATCCAGAAATAAGCGTCACGTCTCCTTCTTAAATCCTAAACATCAAACAATCAAGATGATTGGATATCCATTGATGAGAGAGAGAAAAGGCCTTTCCTCTTGAAAAAAAAAAACAAAAAAACAGTGCAATTAACAATATTAAAATATTAGTACATGCATAGGGAGGTTTTGACATATTAGTTGGATATATTGGGTATGCCTTATATATGCGTAGTGTCGCGGTGTAAGAGTTCATTTTCCTACAAGCTGAAAAAACAAAGATGAATTTGGACTGGCTAGAGACATGTACTTTTCTTTTCCTTTACGATATGTTTGTATGGTGAAATTTATTTTCATGGATTGAATTGAAGTGTGTTTCCATATACATTAATCTGAAGCTTGATGCAAATAGTTCTTGTAAAAAGAATCTACAAAAATTCATAATCCTGATGATTAATTTTGATATCCTAAGGAGAGGGGTCAACCTGCTGACTTTATGGCTTTCACTGGTAATAGCAATTGGATTAAAGTTCATATCGAGTGCCCTTTTATGAGGAATAATGTTAAAAGCTTCCATGTCGTTTTGGAAAACAACCTATGTTTTATTTGCCTCCATTTATTTGCAATACCATGTGCACGGGAATTGAATATATATGATTTATGCTACAAGTGATTAAAAATGATGATCAAAGGTTAATTTTAAAAAATAAACATAAAATAATATTTTCTTTTATAAAAATAGAATCAAGGGAAGATGAAAAATGACTTATTATGGTGATGACGGGTTATTAGTTTCCAATTTTTCTTTGATTCTACTTCCACGAAAGAAAAGGTTAATTTTTTTTTTTTCAAAAGTGACTAATGTTCATCTTTTTTAACTCATCACGGCATAAATCTTATACGGTCAAATTCTACGTAATTTTAATGAAACAGACAGCCCTTAGAATCTGATAAGAAGATTTCGGGACTCTTTCTTAAATCTTTGGTATATGGGGTGTTAAATATGTTTTTATTGTTCATGAGATCTGATCTCATGGGAACAATTTGTACTACCTCGGTAGAAGAAAGAAAGAGCATAAAATTATGGGTGTTCATTGGCTAGATTGTACCCGCCAGAAGCTTGTCCAAGCCCAGCTATTAAATTAGTAATTAGGCTGGGTCTAGATTATGGGCCTAAATATACGCCCAGACGAAACTAAGGCCCGTGCCCAGGCCATCATGTCAGCTAGGCCTTCTATAATGTATCAGCCCATCCTGGCCCTTATAATAATTAGGTGAGAAAGTTTAGGCCCTTGTACTACCCAGTATCCAGTACCCATACTCCCACAGGTCTAAGATAGGGCTCAAATGCAAAGGCTCAGTTCCTATACAGGCTGGCCTGGCTCACTACTTAAAATCTGTCATCTTTGGACTACATGGTGATTCAGTTTTGCCTGTTGGATTCAGTTTTCGCGTCCTTCCCCTGACTGAGTTCATGATAATATTAGAGGATATTATAGAGATAGAAAGGTCAGTACATGGACTAAGGCTTTTGGCCTAATAACATACTAAGTCATTTTTCAGTTAGTTTGTAAGGTGATGGTTTTCTTTTTAACTACTTGTGCATATTTTTTGTGATTATGTATGTTGATGATTTTTTCGATAAATTTCTCTGTTTATCTTTTAATGTGAGCATTTTTAATTTTAAAATCAATATAGTAATGGATATTAATAGGATGCTAAGAATTATTTTCACGTATTATTTAAATGAAGTTATCCATTTATATATTTTTTATGTTGTCAAAGCCTTGATTTGGGTACTTCAATAAGAAAATTGGTTCGAATATGCACCAAAGTTAACGTTACATGATGTTCATTATATATGTATATACATTAGCGATTGATTTTAATAAAAAATTTATCTAAATGTAATTCACACCGAAAGATATAATTATCTTAATTTTTAATAAAATCTTAACGCTTTTAAATACCATAAGTTTGAACGCTTGTACTAAGCGCAGGCACATTCTGCAAGTTATATCTTTGAACATTGACCGCCATCAAAACTACTATAGCTGATTGTTTTATGATAAAAAAGAATCTATGCATTGGCATATTCGTGTGTGCTTCAAGCATGGTTGGTCAAGCTAGTATCTATTCAAAAATGGTAATTAGCACAAGGTATTGATTGTGCCATTCAATCTGTCTATCTGGACAATTTGTCTTGATTGGGATTGCTGCGTTACCCAATTATTTTACCGCATTAAAGTTAAATGTTCACCTTCTAGAGTCGAGCACAAAGATAGTTGTGGAATTTTTAATGTCTACAGTCATCAAAATCAAGACTCCTGTTCTAAAGAACCCACCATAAATCCAGCAGGGCAGTTGTGCAGAACTCTCCTATGAGAAAATTTTCTCCTGTGTCAAAAATCTAAGCTCCAATCCTACATGGGTCTAGACTCTAGAGTGGTGGATTGGGACCATTCTGACTTAGGTCATGAACAGGGAGGAAAATATTCCCCAAGTACCTGAATACAGGTACCAAAAAACACTTGGGTGTCCGTCCAATGTTTTGACCCAACTTAAATTTTGGTGGGCCTACAAGTTCCATGCATTGGCTCAGAGTTAATGGATTTCTAAGTACACGATACCATGAGGCCCATGACTGTATATTATGTGCATTTGGGCTTATTTGAGACCTAACTAAGGCCCAGGTCAAGTTTGGTTCTATCCAAGTAGGCCTAATCCAAATCCAACCTGTAGGCATCAAATATTGGCCAATATGTATCATGTTAGCCAAGTATGTTTGAAATTAAGGGCCCGAACCCCGAGGGGTAGCTCAGTTGGCCTAGGACCACGGTTTGCACCCGGAGGTTGTGGGTTTGAAACTGCACTACCACAATGGGGCTACAGGGGAATTTTACCCGATTTTCTCTCCTGGGCCCGTAGGGATTATTCTGGCCCTAAGGGTTGGGAATCATGCATTATCAAAAAAAAAAAAAAAAAAAAATTAAGGGCCCGCACTCCTTCCTGAACTCAAAAAAAGGCCTTGAATCAAGATCAATCACATTACATTTGCCTAAGATATAAAAGTATCAAAATGGTGCCCCACTGGGGACAAGTTATCAGACTTGAGACCTCCATTTTTAGGCACAAAACAGTTAATAAGCTAGGATTTGTGTGGATTTTAATGCACAGAATACATAGCATATTCAATTGCAGCAAAAACTTCACTCATCCTTGGATATGAACTATGAAATCCTTGGTCCCAAGAAAGAAGCTCAATATTGTAGTTTTTACAAGTAAATAATTCTTAAGCTAGAGTGTTCATGTTTAAATCAAAGGAAAATATATAAATAAGTCGTGTACAAGGCCGGGGATTCAAAATAACTGAAATCGATCCACCCCAAACCTAACTTGGGCGAAAGTAGTTATGAACCACAATAACACAACCAAACCTGCCTCTAATAGGGGTGGGTCAAGGTCTGTCGCCCTTTTAACTCGACCATCTCAATCCTTACATACCAATGAGGCTAACTGTAAATGGGCTGGGTTGGGCCGGACACTTCTTGGACTGGTCATATTCCATCCCATACCCATTGCAAGTTTGCAACGCATATGGTGATTTGGATTCCCCAGTCTATTCAAGGTAAGCATCATTTCATTTTCTTTCGTTTTTATGCTTTCCCTAAAAGGATCAAGAAGGTAAGGAACAGTAACACCTCATCTCATCATTTGTCAAATCAACATGAATAATTAGAATTAGAAAATTTTGAGTTGAAGGAGTGGACTACTCAGTGGGGTTCACGCATTAAAATCCCAATCCGTTCAAAATAAATGTCATTTCTGTGAATGGGTTAGTCTCAAATTTTATACTACAATAGGGGTTGGTCCTGCCTAAAGACTAAACATTTAATTAAAAAATTAAGTTAACAAGAGCAATTAATGCCTGGCCTGAGTTCCAGCCAATGAAACTTATTAGGCCCAATCCCCCACCCGTTTAGTTAATCTGACCTGGGCTCATTTATATCTCAGGCAATATAAAATGAGATGGATCCCCTGAATTCAAAGATAAAAGAATCTTAAATAAAACACCTCCTAAAAGAATTCGTAGAGATCCTAAGTAACATAGGATCTGGTTGTGTCTCTTGTCCCGGGCCAAGTTGGGGAAGGCTTTGAGTCTTCTATTATTAATTCAAACCCCAAAGAGTAGCTCAGTTGGCCTAGGACCTCGGTTTGCACCCAGAGGTTATAGGTTCGAAACTGCACTACCACACTGGGGCTACAGGGGAGTTTACGCGGCTTCCCTTTGGCCCGGAGGGACTCGTCCAGCCCAAAAGATTGGAAACCCTCTAATAGCAAAAAAAATTCTATAATTAGTTCAAGCCCGGACCAAATATTATACAGGCCTAAATTTTAGATCCAGAAGCAACTCGAATGCTAATTGCTAGAACCCAAGGCCCAAAATGCTCGAAAGCGGGCTAGGTCTGGTTGAGGCCCGAGCCACCCATACCATCCTTTTTATAACACACACACGCACCCACTTTGCCGTGTATTTTGGATATTAGTCAATTGAAATGCAAGTAATCTGTTACCCTGTCAACAGCTGTAGATACGTAGGAAGACACCCTGTTTACATCGTCAGTTCTTCATGCATTGCATGTGTACCAATGCAAATCCATTGCATCTTTTGAACTGCCTGTATGAACATTTGTGTCTTGATTGGGACTGATGAGTTTCAACTGCTCTGGCCCGATCATCCATTATTTCAAGTTAACTCATTAACTTGTTCTTAAAAAACCGTTTGAGTAAACGCTTCAATGATCAAATAAAGTGTTTTAAAAATCAGATTGTGCGCCCGGGGATGGCTCAAGTGGTTTCACTAAAGAATCTGGCCCGCTTGTTACTGGATCTTAAATAAGTCAATATCAGAATTCATCCGGAACCCCCAAAAATTATTGGTGGGCATCCATGTCACGACCCAAGCCCGATATCAGATTACTCAGGATTAATCCCAGGTCTCGATATCATCATACTTACTCTTGCAAACTCCGAATTAACAGAAGTTAAGACGAAATCCACAAGGGATAAATCATGCGTACCTGTTAGATGTACATTTTTGCGAAACATATATATATATATATATATATATATATACAGGAGATGCTCCTATGAGAGATATCTCTCACCTTAAATGAGAGATTGAGTGGGGGCCCTCACATCCATATCCAATGCCAACAACTTAAATGTGAGGACCCCCACCCATATCTCTCATATAAGCTGAGAGATATCTCTCATAGGAGCATCTCCCTACATATACACACATTGACGAAACAACTACTATATAAATGCTTTATATTAAAAGTAAAATCCTGCATACATAATCTATTCATATCAAAGTCAACCACTGCATATTCAAATACAATGCAGGTGACACCTACATACTATTCAAATTAAATATACAAATTTCTCTCAAAATATTTCCAAAAGATTCTATCCATTGGCACGCTGGTTCAAGTCCATTCGATTAGACCTCCTAGAGGTATCGGATGGGCTTCCTTCGCTGGCGGCACGGCCTCTGCATGACCAGCACGGGCAAATAGCCTGTAATGCAGGGGCGGACCCAAGAGTAGGCCCAAGGGGGGCATGGCCCCCCCTCTCAAATCACAAACCCCTAAAGATTAATATGCTTTAATTAATTTATATAATAATTTTATAACAATTGGCCCCCCCTTAATTGTTTGCACAAAGTGTATATATATATATATATATATAAGAAAATACCAAATTGAAATGGGCCTTGATCTATCTCCTCAAGTCCCAAGTCCCAAGTCCCAAGTCCCAAAGCCAGAAAAGGGAAGCTCATAAGTCCTTCATCCCTTTGTAAATTGTAATGCAATTAATTTAACAGCCCCTGATTTGTCGATGAATAACTTAAGCCATTCAATTCCTCATTGTTTGGTTGAGATGGACAACCGTTTGGTTTGGGTCATGAATCTTGAGAAGAAAGACTTCTGCTGCATCAACCCTAAAGTCTCTATCCCTATTCCCTAACATTCTAATAGGAAGAAAGAAAGAACTAAAGAAGAAAGCTACAAACCGCCCCTGGCCGGCATGCTCCACCGCCCGCCGGCCTGATCCAACCAAAGTCATCAGAGATCAGATGATTAGTTTGTGTGCCGTGTGCGCCGGTGGTTGTGGCTGTGCTGCTGCAAGTAAACTTCCAGCCTTTGATTTTAATATATTTATCATGCTTGAACTTGGATGTATGTCCAGAAGAAATATAAAATAATACTAGTTATCTTGATTTGTTAAAATATATTTATTTAAGCTTGGCCCCCCCTACGATGAAATCCTGGGTCCGCCCCTGCTGTAATGTCATCAATAACACCGTCAACACGATGGTTCAATAATGTATACACAAATCTATGATAGTATATGCTATATTTGTTAATTTATCAATCCAACGTTTCAAACAATTAATCTATAATAATGTCCTGTACAGTGGAATCAAGCAATAACAATTACTAAATTGGCAACTAATAGCATTGGTTTCATTCAGTTCTTCCTGATGGAAGCAGTCATTCATTTCATATTCATTCATTGATTACATTGAGCACTTATTAAGTGGCTTATCAAGTGGGACTTTTCAGTCCATAACATGTGGCATTTCATAACATGACTTATCAATGAGAGACTTTTCAGTTCAATATTATAAGGTGGCTTATCAATTCAGTGACTTTTTAGTTTATACGGTGTGGGATCTTCCAGTGTCTTGATCAGAGATCACTGGCATCACCACGGAGCTCCGGAACACCCCAGTCTATTTACCGCAGTAGGATTGTTCATTAATTCATTTTTACATTTAGTAACTATTCATTAAGCAATAATTCATTCTGTATTCAATTCAGCTCAATTACGAGTTTAAGAAACTACTATGTAGCTAGGCCTGTCAATGGGATGTGATGAAATGAGTAAAAAGCCCGGCCCTGCCTGTCCCAAGCCCGAAAATACATGGCTTTTAAAAAATTTTGAGCTCAATGGGGACTGGATTTGGACAATACATTTTAAAGCCCGGCCAAAATGGGACTAGGACTGGGCAAAAACAACCCAGCCCGTTCAAGCCCGGCCTGCTACAAAGCCCTTTAACAATAATTATATATATTGAGGAACAGCTCTAGGGGTCGTTCTTACAAAAATACAATAGGGAGGGAAGAGAATATTGATGAACAACTATGGTGTTCACTGGTATATTGTGTCCATTGTGGCTCATATGCCGATACCCTCTTTTTCAAAGGCACCATTCTTTATCCACCTGAAGCCTGAAAGTATTTTTCGATCCAACCAACTAACCCAAAACTTAAATGATGATCTCATAAGCTACCAATTAACATATATGGTTGATAGACACAATTTCCTGCATTCAATTGAGAGGAAAATAATACTGAACTAACATTGTGATCTAAATCTCTCATCCATGGAGGGTGCTAATGCTACAGACAACAATCATTGAATGAGAAAGAATCGGTAGATTAAAGGATTATGATCATCAAAAGCAAAATATTTTGATAGATGATATTTCTCTTGGTATAAAATAACTGCTTAAGGCATCAACTAAAGAACACCTGAAGGTCCCAACTATACCATCTATCTGTTCAAGTGTCCCGAAGAGGGTGTTTACCACTAGGGCCTTGAGTTTATGATGCAGATTGCTTGTAGGACGATCCCAAAAAAATCTCCCAAATGTGGCAACCATATACTATTACAGCTGACCTGAATGTTGAAAAGTCTAGATGATGGACCCATGCAATGTTACAAACTACTGAAGCATAGAATGTGTTTTGCTTACAAACTTGAAGGTCCCAATTGGAGAATGTTTTGTTTATCTCCATGATCGGGCTAATCCCAGGCTAGGCCCTGTCCCAGTTCGAGCCCGTACTTGACGGGATCAGATGTAAACCTGTTCAATTTAGGGTCGGGATTGGGCAACACCTAGTAGGCCCGTCCCATTTTCGGAACGGGATTAGACAACCCAAGCCCAGGCCCGGCCCGGCCCATTGACAGGCCTATATGTAGCGCCAGACTCAAGAAATCAAATCAATTTATCATTTAATTCAGACTTCTAAACCAAACAATGGGTGAAGTGCTCGTTATCCAACGTATGTGTTATTCTCGATGAACATTACTTTAATTAGTAATTTATACGTTAGATAACCTTAGCTAACACCTATGAATATTTAGATACCATGAACATTAGCCTTAATGATGAGGCTCACATTTCGGAAAAATCAGACCTCAACTTGAAATTCTCCTTAAATTCGGTCACCTTGACGGTTATCTGTCGGTTAACCGAATTTTGAAAGGCGGCTAACCGATTTACATTCGGTCAGTTTTCCAGAACCCCGTAGTTTTTGATGCATTTTCTCAATTCTGTCACCACGTCGGTCACCTACTCGGCTAACCGAATTCTCAAATTCGGCTAGCAGAATACATTCGACTACTCTGCGGTTATCTTTCCAGAAGCTTGTCTTCTGGTGAAAATTCCTGACCTAATTTCGATCACCTTACGGTCACCACTCGACTAGCCGAATTCATAAATTCGACTAACCGAAATTTGTCGGTCAACTTTCCAAAGGCTGACATTTGCTGTAAAAATCACTTAGATGAGTTCGGTTAGTTGACGAACTTCTCCCAAAACTTTATTTCAAAGCTTCAGAAATTCTGAAGCACAATCTGGAAATTGAACTCCTTGAGTTCCTACAAGTCCTATAACATTTTAAATCACTAAAAATGTATATACTTGCCTTAATCGAAGATCAAATTGACAAAACTCCTTTTGTTGAGCTTGATCTTAGGTGGAAACTTCTCAACTTGAAGCCCTCTTTTCAATCCAATTTTCATGGAAACATTCAAGGCACATGTCCTATGAGCTAGAAGTCATTCATAAGTACTCAATAAAACTCGAAAACTCTAAAAAGAGACCAACTACTTACTTGTAGTCTTTGTGGAGAGAAATTTGGACTTTCTCTCAAGCTTTAACTTCAAAGAATGGAAAGAGAAGATGGAGAAGATGAAGTTGATGAAGTTCTCTTCAAAACCACAACCAAAGCCTCAATCTTGATGCTTGTTGAGAGAAAATGGAAGAAAGAAGAAGAAAAGGAAGAGCCTAGGGTTGCTCTCCGCTACACTTAGGCTGGAAAATGAGATGAATGAACTCATCTCATCCTTATATAAGCCCAATATTGCATTTAGGCCCTACTCCTCTTAACTCATTTCAATTTAAGTCAAATGAAGGTTCATTTGATCCGTTCCTCGTCGAACGATTTCGAGTCTTTTATGAAAGTCAACGTATTCATCGAGATACACGTGTTGGTATCAAGAGTTTCCGTATTCAACAAAATACGTGAAGATTCGTATTTATGATAAAGTCCTTATTCTCTTAGTTCAAGTCTAAAATCCATTCAATTCATTCAATATCCTTGATTACCATTTTGTTAAGCCTAAATAATTCATTTTGGGCTAATTTAATTCTATTTGGCCATAAATCATCATTAACTCAATTAAATATAGTTAATTAGCTTAACTTCTAATCAATTAGAGTTAATCTTGATTAACTCGGGACGGGGGTCTAGCAATCCATCACTCACCATCCACCCTTCATCAAAATATTTATTTTTGTGCTTTAAAAACTTAAAATGCAGATTGGAAGATGAACTGGTGGTGTAGACAGTTGAGTTTAATCCGATTCAACCATCCTATTTGACTTGGCTCAATCATAAAGCATATAGTAATAAAACAATAGAAACATATTAAAATAGTTACCGATGACTCCAGCTGATTCAACTGCCATTTCACAGGTTTTAATTTAATTTATCATCATCTTAAATGATTACAACAATGAAGGTGCCGATTATGATCAAACCTTATTCAACCAACCGAACCAGGTCCTATTTTTAATATCTGGATCCAACCTTAATAGTTCAAAGCCATAAAATAATCGGTGTTTTTTGTTGAACTGAACCACAAGATGTAGCCTTTTGAGCTTATAATAATCACATGAAACCAACCGATCCTATTTAGTTTTGTAACACTGTTATGTTGTTGCAAATTAAGTCTATTTTTCACTGCAGTTCTCGGTTAAGACATGAAGCCATTTGGTCTCGACTAATACTCCTGTAGGAAATCGTATGCCCGCATGCCACGGGTCTTATATAAGATCAAGTAGGGTAGATGCCAAAAGAGAATACAATCCCACTTACTGTAAGAATTGATCTGGTCCCACTAATAAGACTCCCAATAGGATTAATGGATGTGAGTTTCTCAGTAAAGAAGTCTCTAGTAAGTAAAGAAGTCTCTAGTGAGTGTGACTCTTTGAGACTTGTCTATATAAGATAAGGGAGCTATCGGGTTGGTATTATTCCATCTCATAACAAAGACAAGAGGCAAAGAGATCTGTTCCAAATCGCTGAAATGCATATAGATCTCCGACCGCTTGTCGGAGTCTCCACATCCGAATCCATCCACTCCAGTACCCTTTTCTACTCATCTTGACTCATCCAAGACAACTCAACAAGCCACAACTCCAGTACGCTTTTCTACTCATCTTGACTCATCCAAGTCAACTCAACAAACCACTTAGTCAAGTTCAATTTTCAATCTCGCTCTCTCTCTCCTTTTTTTTGGGACTAAAGAACCTGGGGCCCGCTTGTGAATGGCCCTTAAGTCAATACCATGATTCATCTGGGAACCACAAAGTTGTTGGCAGACATCCATCACTCACCATCCACCGTTGATCAAAACATTTCCTTTTCCACTCCTAAAATTAAAAAAACACGCGGTGAACCCTTTAGCCCCAAGTCTCCTGTCTGAAATCAAATCGAGTACCAAACCCACCAACCAAACTGTGTCCGATGACGATCCCAAGAACCTCCGCTAACGACCCTTGCTCTCGAGTCCCATCTCCACCTAATCTTAAAACTAAAGAAAACCCAACCCACTTTAGCTTGAACTATACGCACAAACACAAAACAATCTCCGCTTCCTACTCTACTGCTACCCAACCAACAACCAAAAAGCTAAGAACACGAAAAAACAAGAGATCCCCCTTCGGCCCCGCTCTTCTTCTCCTCCTATATTCCCTCCCTCCGCATTCTCATCTGTGATTCTGTACAGACAGAGAGAGAGAAAAAAGAGAAGGAGAGTTGAAAGCTGCTGCAGCTGCAATGAAGCTCACAGCATTGCAGAACTGCAACACCCGCAGGAGCAACAGCTTCCGTGCACCCGCACCCTTAGAAGCGACCGTGGACGGAGTCTTCAAGTCCCCGGGCGCCTTCTTCTGGCTAATCCTCCATGGCCTCTGCTGCCTTATCAGCCTCGTCCTCGGCTTCCGCTTCTCTCGCCTCATCTTCTTCCTTCTCTTCTCCACCGCGTCCCACAATTCCCCCTCCTCCATGCTCCGCGGCACCTCCGAAAACCTGATCCTCCCTCTCCAGACCACTCCCTCTTCTCCTCCTCTCCTCTTCAACCGGACGGCTAGCCGCGTCGTCGTCGGCCGCCACGGGATCCGCATCCGGCCGTGGCCTCACCCGAACCCCACCGAGGTGATGCGGGCCCACAGCCTTATCGAGAGGGTCCAGAAGGAGCAGCGGGCGCAGTACGGGATCAAGAGCCCTAGGCCGCTCATCGTCGTCACTCCCACCTACGTCCGTACATTCCAGACCCTTCACCTCACCAGCCTCATGCACTCCCTCATGCTCGTCCCGTACGATCTCACCTGGATCGTCGTCGAAGCCGGCGGCGCCTCCAATGAAACCACCTCCATCCTCTCCAAGTCCGGCCTACAGTCGATCCACATCGCCTTTGATGAGCCGATGCCTGATTCGTGGGAAGATCGGCACAGGATGGAAGCTCGAATGAGACTCCGCGCTTTGAGGTCTGATTTGTCTCTATTTCTTTCTTGTTTGCTGTTTAAATTGAGATTTGGACTGAATTGAAGATTGAAGCTTGAACCTTGAAGCTGATTATATTGGATTTTTTTTTTTTTGGGTGAATAGAATTGTGAGAGAACAGAGATTGGATGGAATTGTGGTGTTTGCTGATGACAGCAATATGCATAGTATGGAGTTGTTTGATGAGATCCAGTCTGTGAAATGGATCGGCGCGGTTTCTGTAGGGATTCTTGCTCATTCTGGACATCCGGATTCGTCGTTGGTGTCGATGACTTCGGTGAAGATGGAGGTGGAGGAGAACTTGCCTGTGCCTGTACAAGGCCCTTCTTGTAACTCGTCAGGGCAATTGGTTGGTTGGCATACCTTCAATTCATTGCCGTATATGGAGAAGAGCGCTACATACATTGATGATGGGGCAATGGTGTTGCCTAGGAAGCTTGAATGGGCAGGTTTTGTTCTGAATTCTAGGTTGGTGTGGAAGGAGGAGGAGGATAAGCCACAGTGGGTTAGGGATCTTGATTCACTAGCTGAGACAGGGGATGCGCTTGAGAGTCCACTTTCATTGTTGGAGGATGCATCTTTTGTTGAGCCTCTTGGGAAGTGCGGGCGTAAGGTTCTACTGTGGTGGCTCCGTGTAGAAGCTCGTGCTGATAGCAAGTTCCCTCCAGGGTAAATTTCACTATCCTCTTGCTCTTCTTTCGCTTGTTTTGATGATCATGGTCAAATTTCTCTGATAGTAGCTTTATTATTAGTTTATGATATTTAAAGTTTTAGTTAATTTCCTATTTCCTAAATAGACTGAAATGTCATTTTCATTGCAATTGATGGAATATCTAACTACATTCATGCAAGCTTAATTATGGAGATTGCTTGTTTTCATTGTGCTTATTTTAGAATTTCTTTGATGCAAATGCAGTAGTTTCTTTGTCTCAGGGAACCCATCAGTGTATGAGATCTGATTATTTCATCTTATTTAACCATGTTATGTGCATTAAGAACTGTATAGTTTTCATCTTATCTAACCATGTTATGTGCATTAAGAACTATATAGTAAAACAAAAACCAGCACAAGAAAAAAGAGGTTGAGTGAATATGGCATACTGTAAGTTTTGCACATGAAAGTGGATCCACAACAAAATCATCAAGGATAAGCACCCTTCAAGAATGAGCATGAGATTAGATTTTGTAAGCACTAGCACCTAGTGAAAAACACCTGAGACCCATTTAGCTATTCCTACAAAGTCATATTAATTTATAATAGCCGGTAGCCACTAACACGTGCTTCTCTTTGGATCATCGACTCAATAATCCCTTGTTGTCTTAATGTGCCTTGAGTTTTGGACACTGTTCGCTTGTCTTAATGTACCTTCAGTTGCTAGCTGAAAAAAATATGTTTGCATCTTGCTTCAAGTATGGGAGTTGGATGTTGTATGGGAAGGTTGAGTTCCTAGTTGGGTTTAATAAGCCCTTATTTATTGGCATTAGTATGGATAACTTAAAGGAAGATGTCTAAGATGAAGTTCCTTGGTGTATGTTATTTCTAGATGACATGGTGCTAACTAGTTATTCAAGAAAGCCCAGCCAATATTGAAGATAGTGTTGAGTCAAATAGTCTACAAATGGAACACAGTCACGCGTGCAAGAAAACATGATATATGGAGTGTAAGTTTATCGGTTGTAGCATGGTTTAAAACATATTGTATTCAACCCTTTTTTTTTCTATCATTTCAAAACAATATGAGATTTTATATCCATCTCATTGTTAGGCCATATCATGCAGGCCATTTTGACTGATTCATAATGGCTGATACAAACTGATACAGGTTGATTACTTGTTTCAAAGATTTTTTTTTTCTTTAAAGAAACATCCAACTGCTGTGAAATAAGTTGGCACACAATTGATGTATCAAAAGAAAAATCATAAAATAAAAACTGAAATGAAATTAGAAATCAAAGAGTAGCTAAGAGATTTTACATGGTTTGATGCTAAGTGCCTAGAGCGCGGAACAGGAGCGGCGAAACGCTAAGTTTTAAAATAAATATATATCCGGAGCGCCTCAAGAGCGCTTGTACAACATGGTGCTTGTGGGTTTATAAACAATTAACTAATGGGCACAAATATATCTTATCCATATATTCAAGTATCAAAAATAGAGAAAAAAAATAACTTTGCAATTTGATCACATAAAATAGACAATAACTAATAAGTCAAAAGAATTTTCTTCATTCAAAAGATAAATATCAAGCTTACAAAAAAAAATATGCACAAAAAATCAAAATTCTGTACGGTTCGCTCCTTATTCGGTTGAACCGCGCTCCGAGGATGGTCGAATCACGCTCCGAAAATGATCGAACCGTGCTCTGAAGATGGATCCGCTCCAAAAGCGCCGATCCGCGTTTTCAGAGCGGGATTGAGAGGGCTGAGAGGAGGTTCCGGGGCACTAAGGTTTGATGAGATCCCTTTGCCTCCAAGAGACAACAAATGAGTTTCTTCTTTCACTAAAGATCAATTAATTTCAAGCTCTAACGATCTCTCCCTCAATGCAAGCACGCCTCAGAAAAGAGAATATCTAAGTTTTTTTTTTTTTTTTTTCAAAAAAATCAAAATCTCTCTCTCAATGCATGAATCATGTATGGGAGTTTTTAGTTTTTAGCAACAACTTGTTGTGTTCATAGTTCATACTCTATTCAAAATTGGAAATTGAAGTTTCCGCTTTTACCATAATTAGGCTTCATGCCTTAAACAGGCAAGAATCTTGAGCCTCCTGGTGAGTCCTGACAACATCTCCATCCCTTTATCACCCTTAATTGGCATTTGTCTAGGTCCCCTATAACGGAGCATAGTACTAATATTAATTCTTTGATGCTATCACCGGTTCTCAGCTTGGGGGGGCACAGTCCCAGATTTTGAAATGATATACTGTATTTTAATGGTCCATGCCAATATATGTGATAGAATCACTGAAACTTAAGAAGATTCAGCCGTTTCAGGTAAATTAGTGATACAAGTCTATATGACTTTTAGGGCCGGCCACTACACTACATGCACAATTATGTTGTGCATTAATGGACATAATTCTTGCATTTTTCAATATTTTAGATTTTCTATTTTTTTTTATTCTTTGGACCAATTTAAATTTAAACCACGATATTCACAAACTGCTACTATATCCACATCGTATTAGTTTACTGGACAATTGCTATGTCCTTCATGACTGTGGGAGCAAGGATGGGGATCTAGTCGATATTGAAATCCAGTGAGTTCCATAGGGCAATATGCTCAACTATAGCCATTTCAAAAAAAAAAAAAAAAAGAAAGAGTAAAGAAGACTATGGCAGAAACAGAGGTCTTGACATGGATATCATAAGTAGGGTTATTAATAGTGGGCAAAGTTGAGACAAGCTAGTGGATTGATATGTGTGATTATTGAGTATGATTCAATTTGATTGAAGAGTCATTTTTATAAATGATAGTTAGAGCTGCATTGTTATGTGTAATTGAGTATTGGACTATAGAGTAGGGATTGGCAGATGGCAATGGGTCGGGTTTGAACGGGCACCTGTCCTGACCCTCTCCTATTAGGGGCAGGTTTGGCAGTGGATTTGTCAAGTTCGGGGCGATAGTTAATTTTGGACTTTAACAGAGTCAGGTTCGGGCTTGGTTGTTCTTGACTTATCCCACCCAATTAGTGATTAATATAGGTTTTTCAGTAAAACTGTATCAGCATGTACACGATTTTTGTGGTATTAGATAAGATTGGCAGGTTGTACGTTCAGTTTGCTCCTACAAGTTCTATTTTAACCAACCCAGCCCGTACCCATCGCAGGGCGGATTTGGTACCTCAAGCCATAAACCTGTCGTGGGTCGGATTGGGTATGGGATGGTCATTTGCCTATTGGGGTAGGTTCAGGTTTAGGCCAACCTGTACCAGAGCTTGACCTACTGTGTATATTAAGAGTTATGGATGTAAACTAGTTGAACAGGTCACCTAGCCTGGTTTGAGTTTGGCTTGAACATTAAATAAGCTACCTTGAGCTCGAGTTGAGCTTGGCATGAACTAAGTAGAGCCAAGCTTGGTAGCACTAAATCTAGCCCGTGACTTAGCTTAGGCTTTAATTCTGATCAATCCTCATTAGGTAAGGGCTTGAGCTTAGCTTGATAGTTTGAGTTTAAGTCAAGTTTAATTCAAACATCTTTGGCACCACTTATTTGAGCCCTTGACAAGCTGGGCTATGACAACTCTACATTGAGCTTGGCTTGTGAGACAGTAAGCTGAGCTTTGGCTTGATCCTAACTTGGTTGAGCTGAGCCAGCTGACATCAAAGACGGATCTGTGGGGTAACAGGTATAGTATACATAAGAAATCTCTGAGTGGCTCCAATAGAAGAGAAAAAAGTTATATGGTAAATTTATGGCAGTTTCATTTATCAACAGTTCTTGAGTTGAATGATATGCAATTTCAAAACTTGTGTAAATCCTACCTTAAGTGGTGGAGGTCATCAAAATTAGAATGATAGAGGTCATGGTGTTAAGCCTCCATGTTTGTTGCATATGATTGTAGTATTGGAGCCTGCATGCAGTCTTTCACATGGCTGGTGGGGTGCACTGAAGTGTCTTGATGCAATAACGTTCCCAAGTGAGAGAATTTTCTCCTACGAGCTATGGGGCCCACTTGGGCCCTCCTTTGATTTGTGCAGCCCCTTTCACACTCCCCCTGAAAGGTCTCCCAGACCTCCCATTGTGAAAAAAGATTGTGACCATATGATCATGGGAGGTGCACTATTGAGGGTCTTAAGGTTCTCTCTCTCTCTCTCTCTCTCTCTCTCTATATATATATATATATATATATATATATATATGTGGGGTGATTGGTTGTTGGAGTGAGTGTAGGGGGGTAAGATTGATCGTAGGGTGGCTAAATGGGCATGTATGTATGCTTGCATGTTTTGATGAGCACATACAGGAATTTCAAAGTCACCCAAACTACTATTAATTAGTTTGCCTAGTGGGGCTCATGAACAATCCAATCCCTCATTCTCATTAGCCTCATATGAATTGATACTTCCATTTGACACATCCAAACTTTACTCATTGTTTGATCGATCATACGAGAGAAAAAAAGGGGCGAGAAACAAGCATTTAACTTAAGGGCTCAAATGTTCTCGAAGTTTGTGACCGATAAATTAGGATATAGGAATTATGATGATCAAATGACCATGTTTTTTGCACACACTAGGGCTGTCTGAAAGCCTTTTTGTCTCCGACTCTCTCTCCTCAAACATGACTGGACTGAATTCAAGTGGGCCCCGTAGGCTGGCCTGCTTTGCATAAAATCTTGTGTATAGAGTCATGCTATACAGCAGTCAGGCATTTTTTCACTAAAAACACTCACCTATGGGGCTCACCTGGATGCCCGACAATCAAGTGGGGTACAGAAAGGTTTGTTATGTGGATCGATGGTTTTAATAACATAGTGTCATGCCTTTCAGTTTTCATTCTTTTAGGCAACATATGGGGCTCTTGATGTTTTATTTGTTAATGAACCAAATGAAAGGACTTGTCAGTCATTGTTGTATTGGAATAGCATTGTGTTGTGTTGATAATTTTAAAATAGAGAATTTCGCCCTTCAAAGAAAAGAGTGTGTGTGTAAAGATTTGGGATTAATGAAGAATTAAGATGTGATCATGCAAGAGGGAATTCTTCTTCTTGCTTCCTAGAAAAAAAAAAAAGGGAAATTGGTGTTTTAGCTCCTCTGAGTTGTTGGAAAATTTTCTTGGACAGAGTTCCTCAGGCTGTCCTTGGGATTGCCTAGGGGGCAAGAGTGCTGCAATCAAATGGGGTGAGGTTTTCCTACTCCTATTATGAAAATCGATCAATCCAAGTGGCTAGAAATATCTGTTGAGGTCAACGTCCACCCTCGCTCCTGAGCGGTCATAATTGTGGTCGAGCCCTTGCCCTCACCATAAAGCTATTGTTGTGCCGTTTCCTATCACCAATTGGTTTTGGGATAAGTGGTAGTTTAATGGGGTGTAAGATCCTACAAGTGGTATCAGAGCCTGGTAGGTCGGGTGTTCGAGTCACGGGACACGCGTTTTGCGAGTTCGCAGCAGGAGTCGCGGTGGGTATGCCGTTGAGGGGGGGATTGTTGAGGTCAACGTCCACCCTCGCTCCTGAGCGGTCATAATTATGGTCGAGCCCTCGCCCTCACCATAAAACTATTATTGTGCCGTTTTCTATCACCAATTGGTTTTGGGATAAGTGGTAGTTCAATGGGGTGTAAGATCCTACAATATCCAAATGAGATTGAGGCTATTCAGGCAATATCTATCCTAGAAGTTGTAAAGTCATCAGGCTGTTTTATTTCAATGCTTTAGCTGCTGAAGAATTATCAGGATGGAATCTCAGTCATTTTGAAATCAAAACAATTGTGGAGGTTTGCCTTCATATCTGATGAGATCCAGGTTATAACTCCAATATAATTTTTCTAGTTATGGATGCAGTTAGTTTGGCAGCTCTCTTTGCCAAACAGGATACAGATGCTAGATAGAGTTGATGTCTGTAGGTCGGGCATTACCGAGCTAAGTGTAATTTCACAACCTTTGTGGTTGTTTCATATGCACTTTTTTTTTGGGCTTGAGGCAGGGGTGGAAGTATCCTCCCACCCGAAAAAAAAAAAAAAAAAAAAAAGCTCTCACCAATTTTTTTTTTCAAAGCACCCCTTAAAGTTTGAGGATATTTTAGGCTTCTTTTTTACATTTGGTCCCCCCAATGAATTTATTTATCACATAATGGCCCCCAAGTGAAATTTCCTGGTTTTGCCATTGGCTTGATGAACATGATATTAGTTGTATACTTGCATTTGGCTTACCAATGAACAGTTGGATTGTAGCCAGAAATGAAATTAGACTGCGGGGTAGTAGAGAACATGGTTCTAAACTAAGTTGCATGAGTACGGTCCTTGTGTCAAAATCCAATACCAGTTTGAGGTTTCCGATTTGGTGATTCTCAAGAAATATGGTTTTTTGATTCAGCATAATAGTCAAATAAATGTTTATCTTTAAATACAATTAGTATTGAAACAATAAAACTAAAAAATAATGTGCAAATCTTTCTAAAAATAAAAAACTGAAAACAATGTTCAAATCTTTATAAAAACTAAAAACTGAAATTGATGTACAAATCTTACTCTAAAATTAAGCATTAAACATTTTGGCCACGTTTATGCGACCACTTTTCTGTGGTAAAGGCATGAAACGGGGAAATACTTTTCTGCACTACAGTATAATCCACATTTGTTTTGGTCGTTTTTCCGCAATTTTGCAGAGAGCCATTTCCCTTTTTTTCTTTTTTCTTTTTTCTTTTTTTGTTTTGTGTGTATTGGGTGGGGGGGAGCGGACTTAGTTTTACGCGGAACACAGTAAAGGCTTTCCGCGGATCCAGTTTTCACAGCACCATTCAAACATGCCCATAGGTATTATTTAAACCTTTTGATGCTGTTTTTCTGAGGAAAATGTTAAAATACTGCATTTCTTTTATCTATTCAATGAAGTGTGTTTGGTTACAAATTCATCCTGCCCTATGTAAGGAGCCCTCTAGTTTGTGTCGCATTCAATCATGATTTAAATGCTGCCAAACTTCATTCAGATACTAAAGCCATCTAGTATTAAGAAAATATGCACTGAATCCAAGATTTTTTTTATTGTGTTTGTGCCTTTTGTGTATGTGTTTTTTTTTTTTTTTAAGAAACATCACTGGCTGCTTACATGATAATCCATTTGCTGTTTGGAAAGTGGTCTTCTCCTTCATTTTACTTATTTATATATTATATTTTGTTTAAGCGTTTCCACAGTTTTCTTGATCAAATGCCTGTCATCTAACATGTCCTTATGTCTCCCATTCGGTATCCATGTCATTTCAGATGTTGATCAATGATCATAGGCTACACGTACATGATCGAACATTATTATTGGCTAAAATTACAAAAACCTGGGTGCACTCTTTAAAAAGTGAACTCCAATATTATTCTGTGCCAATCTCCCACCTGTGGTTGATCCAAACCCTCGCTCACACCTCCTCGCCCATGTGATTGAGCCAGGTGAACCAGCAAAATGCGATACACTTTCAGAACCCATATAACATCCCTTTTATTTAGAAGCTCTTGCCTCTGTAAACTCCAAACTTTCTGATGAGCTCTGGTTGTCTGTTGATTTCTAGTTTCTTTCCCTTTTTGCTTTTCTAATAATCAAAGCAGCTTATAGGTTTGGGAAGCGTCATAGCTCCAATACTTGGTTTCCAGTAGTGAGGCTGTACTTTGTATCTACTATGTCGATTATCCCAGCTAATATTGTCTACTTGTAGTCTTGGATATTTCTATGGCTTTCCTGATTATTAGGTTTTATGGCATGCAGTTGGTTTATAGATCCCCCGTTGGAGGTTACTGTCCCTGCAAAACGCACACCCTGGCCAGATGCACCTCCTGAACTTCGTACAATTGAAAAGGTAATGGTCACTGATGCTGAAAAGCATCCCCGGAAAGCGAGGAGTTCAAGGTCAAGGCATGGCTCCCGTAAGAGGAAGCATGACTCACAGGTAGAAACCCAAATTTCTAGTGCATCCGCAAAGCATACAGAAGAGAACTGAGGCCCCATTTAACAGGTTTGATGTACATTTCGTTGACATAGTTTCATGCTTTTAGCACTCCTTGTAACAAATACATAATCCACTATGGCTTCTTTCCCTCTATCAGGAAACTGCACCTATTCCTTCATCACCAGAATATTAATAATGAGATGTGTTGGGTTAATTGGCCAATGGCATACCCTTCTGTCACAGCAGTCAAAGGAAAAGAAGTCTAAACAGCAAGGCCTTGATCGATATGTTACTGTGAAAACATTATTGAAGTGCAAGAGCCGGTATATATATGCGTTTGGCTTTGATTCCGTAGTTCTGACATTCTCAGTCAGGTGAGTTGTTTATATTGTTGGAAGTCGCGTGAAAAGAGGTGTGATAGAATAGGTCTGCTTCATCCCTTGTTGGGAACATGTATTTGTTTTTTGTGAGTTTTATACAGAAAATGTTTAAAATTAAATTGGGCCCATCTGTTCTTTGGATTTTTAAAACAACGCTGGTTGTAAACTTGTAATAAAGAGGTTGAGACATAAGATTGTTTTCATGATCTGCTTTTGGCTGTACATGACTATGCAATGCTGACATGTTTGGAAGTCTTAGATTACAATTTTCTGTGTCAGTTCTGTTTGTATTTATGTAATAATGCATTTTACTTTGACATATCTACCTCATTTTTGGGCTTCCATCTTTACAAGACTCCATTAGTTGTCATTGGTTCCCTCATCTTTTAGCAGGTAATCTGTTATGGACTAGACTGCAAAACTGAGATGTGAGCCTGTTTCCAGTGGGTTATAGCTTCAATGTTGCACTTCCAGCCATTCTGATTCTAACTTAAATGTTGGTTGAGCAAAAACATTACCACCATGACAATTACAGTTATTTCAATTGGTTGTTAACCCTTTCCACCCTCCATTTGGTGACCACAGATTAGATGGTTAATATTATTTAATAAGTTTGTATTTTTGAACTCTTCTCCCGCCGCTGTTGAAATGATCTGAATTATGATTCTATGCCTTGTTTGTCTTTTGATGAGTAGTGACAGAGTTTGAAGGTTTTAAAGGTTTGTGACATTGTCTACTACCTCGACAACAGTAGATAGTGGGGAACTAATTCAGGTAACCACAACTTCAAAAGCAAAAACCCTTGGTAATTTCTTGATAACGGTCTTGGTTTCCACTCTGAATCGAAGTATGCCCACTTTTTAGGTATGATTTACGGTCTTGGTTTCCACACTGAATCGAAGTATGCCCACTTTTTAGGTATGATTGACACATTTGTGTTAGTAAATTGTTGCCACATTCTTAGATAGACAATTTTATTTTTATGGACCTTTTTTTTTTTTTTTTTTTTTCTTTTGTTGAGAAATCTACTAACAAACACAGCACTTGGTCTTGTTTGTGAAAAGGTAGGGGAGACGCCCTCATGCCTTCCCATTGCAGTAGTTGCACAATTGACTTATTGCAGTGCTTGATGATGGGCAAGAAATCTAAGATCCTCATCCGGGAAATCCCAAGCAGTCCCAACACAGGCTATAGCTTACAGCTGCTTTTTTTTTTCTTGTGTAAAAGCTTACAGTTTGTTAGGGACACCATTGGCTAGGGGCTAGGGCCTAGGGGTGTTCATTTGGGCCGTGCTTGTATCAAAATGTGGCCCGTTTAATATATGCACGGGCTTATATGAAGTTTTGGAAAGCCCGGCCAGGCACGACCTGAATAAATAATTCCTTTACCCAAAGAAGTAATATGAAGCCCAAAAAAGTGATAGAAAGCCTGGGCCAGTTGACTAAATGGGCAGGCTCAGGGTCACTTGAGGCTTATGCGCCTGTGTCTATAAAGGTGGATCATGAATCTTGATATGCCTCATCCTGGCCTAGCCCGGACAATGATCACCCCTACCAAAGACCCCTGAGCGCGAGAATGTGTCGTGAATACAGTCCTCTCAAGCGGACGAAGAGAGAAGAAAAAAAGTTAGCGATCAGGTGAGCACAATGCCTTCATCTCGTGCACTTGATTGTGGGGGCCACTTTGATGTCATGATTATCAATTTTTCCCCGGAGGGGAGGGAGGATGGAAAGATCTCAGCATGACCTACCAATCAAAGTTTTTAACCCCTTACGTAGGATCTACAAAGTCTTAAAGGTTTCAAATGTTTTGGTGGTATTTTTTTATGCAATCTGTGTGACTTAACATTTGATGAGTCAATTTGTGTTAATTGCTAAGTCAAGGGGATGGTGAGCGTAATTGGAGTGGATGGATCATACATGGGCATGGTGGCTCAGAATAGGATTGCTCAGGGTGCAAAGGCTATGGAACTCAAAAACGAAATCAATCACCAGAAGTTGAGCTCTATTGCTCAAGATTTCGCTAAAACCCATATTCTATAGGTGTTGAGATTGGGAGAGTTGTGCACTGGAAGTTGACATCTATTTACTAATGAAGTCATACGAGTAATGACTCCTGCAGATCTTTACCCTTCCTTCTTTTATAGCCTCTCACTCGTCAAAAAAATTAGTAATATCCGTTTCACCCGTCCTGGATCATAAATCATAATGTTCCTTTTTATGTGCATCCTTTTTTAAACTACTTTCAAAACTATTTCTTACATGCTAGCCTATACTATGGTGAGATGCATATTAAAGCAAGTTTTCTTCGATTCTTTTGGTTATTATTTTTTTGTGACCTTTTATTATAAATTTTGTTTCTAAATTGTGAACGTATTCAACCGGTGCGCCCTCTTTCGCTGCCCGTTTCTTCAAATCCAGATATCCAATTTTCTCTCTCCCTCCCTCCCTCCCTCCCTCCCCAATAGTCAATGGATGTAAGATAAAGTCCAATTATACTATATTAATGAGGAGGGTCTTGAATTCAATTTTGACTATCAATTATAATTTTAACCAGAAGTTACATCAACCACCTGCTTTATCTCTTTATCATAACCACTCATATCTACTCTCCACTTTTCTTTTCTTTTTTATTTTTTTTCATAGACTTTATTTTTATCCAAACTCTATCATTTCTTTTTTACTGCAATTCTCTTATTTTCTTTCTTTGCCACCAACTTTTGGGTTACATAAATACATACCCATAACCTTTCTTTTCTTTTGCTTTCTTTCTAAAAAATCTATGGAATTTTTTATGCATGAATATTTAAATTGTAATGTTCTCCATATCCATGATGAGCACGGGTAATTATGCTAGTTAATGTTATTAAAAATGATGAAACTATCACCCAGGGGCCAAGAGTGGAGTCTTACATAGTTTTAATTAAAAATATTAGTTATATATTGTCATTCACAAGCCTTCATCTGTTGCGCTAATTCATGGATTGTCTGGGTAAATGTTTTAACTATTTGACAGCCACCAACTGGGAATCAAAACTCCAATACGAAAAGTTTGATGAATTTTCACAATTGCATTACTCTTACTGGCGATGGGCCCAGTAAAATTTTCACAATTGCACAAAAAAGTCAATAAAAGAAAATGAAAATCACAAATCACTGGCGCTTTTGTCTACTCGTGTACCACTCTTCAGTCGTGTGCAGGAAGTTAACCATGATTCACCATACCATGACAATCTTTACCTTGAAATTTTCTGGATGTAAAATGGTTTTCAAGTCAAAAATTCATGGAACGACCACATTCAATTAAAGCCATCAATCCGGCTCTTCGCAAAAGCCCATTACCTTGCGGGCAGGACTTGGGCTGGACCCAGCACAGTCCAACCTGTCACGCTCTGTGGTTTGTTAATATTAATATATGTAAATGTCTTTACCAATGAATAGTGATTTAGTGTTGTGCTTTATTCAACATCTAGAGAATCTCCATTTCTATCTTCAAAAGTGGGTCCTAGAATAGTAATATTGTGGTCTATTCACAATATTGATGACTAGACAACTATAAGCCAACTTTAATTGAATTACAGTTTTAACGAATTCACTGTGTGCCTATGACAATAACATATTCGTAAACAACATTTAGGACTACAGGGGAGTTTACCCGGCTTCTCTCCAGGACCGAAGGGATTCGTCCAGCCCAAAGGGTTGGGAACCCTACGATAGCAACAAAAAAAAGGACAATATTTACCTGAAAAAACTAAATAATTTTTATTTTCAACATTAATGTGGTTAAAAAAATGAAGACAGATATAAATGTCGATTGTTAATTATTGGCACATAACAACCCCCTTCCGATTGCATTCTACTTCAAATAATCTTTCGTCTTTTTTTTGGGTCAAGTTCTAATTAGTCATTTTGATATCTAAACAAAAGCGTTTTTGGATTAACACAACAAAAGAATTTTCTTTTCAATCAGCCCAGCCTCAGCCTTAACCCTTGAGAGGAGGGCTTTTACTTGACCTAAGCCTGGCCTACATTCGTGAAAGTAGAATAAGGGCTTATCCCAGCCCAACCCAGGCCCGGCCCTTTAGCAGTCCTGCATTCAGTGTTAATCTCCACGAATCTAGTTGTGGAGCTTAGTGAGATGCCTAGGACTAGAATCAAATCAAAAACATGCTTATAGAAGAGTGAATGCTAAATTTCGTGTAATTAAAACACAAAAACAATCAACTTGTCTCTTTGATTTCTTATGACAATAAATGGAAAAAGATAAGCAAATTGTACGGTTGGAGTTAAAGAAGAGAGAAATTCTACTACCAAAAGAGAATTTTATGAAAGTGAAACTTGTCTTTTCAAATAGTTTTCTGTGAACAAGACGTTCATGATATCATTAATTTTTTTCTTTTAGAAAGAGACTTTCATTAGGCACAAAACCAGTAACAAAAGCGAAGAAGAGGGAACAGCAGAACAGAAACCGCCCAGAAAAGCAATTAGGACCCTCCCCAACCCACAAAATTACCCATTTTTATATGAGTTCTTGGCTATAGATTATGAGCAAAACCATAGACTTCTAGGGATATGATTGAAAACAATAACTTCAAGGCCATAAGAAATCTCTTTAATGTCAGTCAAACTATAATGGATTGTCCAATCCAGAGAGCCATTAATTGCGGAGACGTGCTACATGTCCCAAATTGGGTACCGAATTCGAGACCGAATCACCACGTGGAATGCTCTCACATCAATGAGAGCATTACTTTTGAGAGAGCGGGAGATTCAAAAAACAATGAGCATACACTTCGGTCCCGAATTCGGTACAGAATTCGGGACATGTAGACTTTTTCTTAATTGCGTGAGTAACTTCTAATGCATCAAAGAAAACGTGTATCTTGTTGGCATTTGTTTTATTAAAATAAGTCCTATATATCTTGTGAAAGCCCGACGCTTTAGCTTTCTTCACCGCAGACAAAATGACCCTTGTCTCAACTTCTTCTGGAGATGAGACCTTGGGCCCAACAAGCGATCATGCATAAATCAAAGAGTCCTCAAACCAAATAGCGAATCCAAAGCCCGCTTTTCTATCCATAGCCCTAAGTAAAGCATCAGTCAAAACAAGGGTCGTGCCTATTAGGGTCTTCAAACTAAAATCATTGCAAAAGGACGTGGGCTCTTTGGGCCGCTTGTCTATGTTGCTCATGGGGCTGCCAACTATACTTTTAGCAATGTTAATACTCTGTATGGGCTGAATACTTATGCCCCTAAAGATGAAATTATTTCTACTTTTCCATAAGGCCCACCACAAGGCTAGGGCCTAAGCTTTAGACTAGGGAGGGATTGGCGAGATCGCTTTATCACAAAGGTTTAGGCAGGAAATCCACCAATGTTTGATCTTGATAGGTGTAATGAAGTGAGAGAGCAATTCTAAATTAGAGCCAGACCATGTGGCTCTCGCATGCTCACAAAGGAAATGCAATAGATTCTTCTGAACTTTCACGTATAGGGCAACGGGCATCTCCCATAATAGATTTATTGTGAAGCAATCTGTGCACCTGGATCGCATTATTAAGGCGTTTCTAGCTGAAGAAAAGTACACTTTGTGGCAGTGGGAGACGGCATAGAGACTTCCAATTAATTTGTTGATTAGACGTACCTCTACCTTCATTGTGAATGGTTTTGTAGGCAGATCTAAAAGATAGTTCACCTCCTTTTGTAGCGGTCTAGATTTTACTTTCTTCTATACTACTATAGGGAATAAAAACTTTAAAACATTTTCTACGTCTAAGGCATTATTGAAGATATTTCTAATAAGCTGGTTATTCCAACTTTTATTTGGGTTCCAGAGATCTTTAACCACAAGGTTGCGGTTCCTGACTAGAGAGAGAGGTTTTCTAAGTCCCTTGTTTGATGTGAACCAATTGCATCTTACTGAGATTTGGTCCACGCCCCCGCCCCCCAAATACCATAGTGGTTTATTCGGACAATATTTTGCTTTTCAAATCAAACAGGTTTTGGCCAAGAGGGCTAAGTTATTATCTTTTGTATCTTGGATACCCAGCCCTTCGTCTTCCAGGAACTGCAGATTTATTTCCATTTGACTGTATGGATGTTCTTTTTCTCAGGTAATAGTACTCCTCATATTTTTGTTCAAGAATCTGTTAATACTTGTACTTTTACCCTTCTTACCAGTCATTAACCATACAAATGACTGAAGAAACTAAACTGGTGTAACTGTGTGTGCATAGGCACCCACAATCAATATAGAAAAAATCTGAGATACTTCAGATTCCCCCAAAAAAAACAAAGAAAAGGAGATATAAGCTTTTTCACAAATCTAGTTTTGTGTTAATTATTTCTCGCTTCATGATAACATAGACAGATTCCCATTTTTATTGGGTTTTTTCTGGTACCTACCTACCTTCTGGAATGTGATAATTTAAGATGAGCACTCTTTGACAAACATTACCAGTACCACCCACCAACCGAGGTTCTCACAGACCGAATTTGGGTAAAATTATTCTATTTCATAGCCGAATCGAAACAACATCATAACCAACGTGAAAAGCATGGGTCCTCTGTCTTTTACTACAATTTGATGACACGAGATTTCAGTTTCACAGCATTCAAATTTCTATGAATTTCTGGCATTTCAGTAATCTTCCATCCAGGGTGGACCCAGAAAATGAAATTAGGGGGGGCCAATTGAAAATTATTAAAAGAAAATCTTAACAATTTGGGATAAAAGTTAAAAAATTTAGTAGTAAAAAATAAAAGTTTAAAAACTTAGGGGGGGCCATGGTCCCCCTAGGCCTACATGTAGGTCCGCCCCTGCTTCCATCTGTCATTTTAAGCTTTTTTATTCAAATTATGAGTTTAATCTCAAAATATAATCATTTGTATGTTAGTACACTTTGGCTAATAAAATTCTTTCGCATTTGTGAATCCAGCCAAAAGTCTTGCTCACATGTTCTGCAAATAAAACCATAGTTCGCCATTAGTTCGGCCTTATTACCATCCCTCAACTGTTTCACTTTCAATGACTCGAGGAGTTACAACGTGGAACAGGTGGACCCTCCCCAGTTCCCACTAGCGTATGGGGTACTGTTTTTCTCAAGGAAAAAGGCGACTTTTAAGGCACTGAATATAATTATAATTGGGCATGATCTTTCGGCCTATAAACTATTTTAAGGAGGTTACATGTTCGAGGAACAAAAAATAAAAAACAGGTTGCATGTACATTGAACAATGAGATATCTAAATATCATCGTATTCGTAGGAAGTTGCTTGTGCAAGACACCAGGGACCAGACCATCCATCATTCAAGATATTTAGCCAAGGGAGCGTGTGGGAAGTGCACAGGTCTCTCTAGTCTCTTCTTTAGCTCAGAGCACTGGTCCCTAAACAGCTATACGTCAGCCATGTTTCCCCAATCCCCACTACAATCAATGTGCCTGCCAATCAAGTGTACGTAAGCCATGCTCCTTGGCCCAACAAGTTTGAAATCTGAAGTTGGAGATGGTTTTCTGTAGATTGAAACTGCTCAAAATCTATGTTATTTCCTCTAATGTGGTTCAGTCACTCCATACTCTCTCTGGTCCACTTAAAAAACAGAAGATTTAACTGGTGATAAAAGTAGTCAATTTGATGGTGGAACTTCTTAAATTTTTTCAGCTAGTCATTCCATTCATATGAGAACCTCCCAAAATCTCGAAAAATGCAACATAAATACTCTGCAATTCTCCACCAACCCACCTCTCAAAGGAAGTTACTCTGATTTTGAATGAAATTCAAAGTCAACTGCAGTATAATGTGAGTTATTAAGAGTGGTTTAGGCGCATTACTTGATTTAAAGGGCTGCCGTGAAAAAGTTCTGTTAGACCTGGCCACAAAGATCCAGATTCCCATGTGACAGGGAATTGAGATATGGTATCGCCCACAAGGGTTGCCCTTGACTCAAGTGGGTGGTTTTTTTTTTGGGGCATTCGGCGATAGGTCCCTGAACATTACACTTTATGACCTTAGATCCACAAAAAAAAGTCATAGCGCTAAAGGTCCCTCTCACACTTTCTCATACCTAAAATGTCTAATTTACCCTTTCTTTAAATCATAACCCATGATTGGAGGGATATCCCATTAATAATGGCCAACTAACATTTAATTGCCCACGATTAATGGAATCCCAAGATTTTCAAATAAATTCTAAAAGCACAAATAAATTTCAAAATAACGAAAATAAATTTTAAAAAATGAAATAATTTCAAAAAATACAATAAATTAAAAAAAATAATATATAATCAAATAACGCAAATAAATTTAAAAAGATGCAAATAAGTTTCAAAATATCCAAATAAATTTTAGAAAATATAAATAAATTTCAAAAGACTGAAATAAATCTCAAAAGATCCAAAGAAAATTTCAAAAAATGCAAATAAACTTAAAATAACAAAAATAAATTTTAAAAAATATAATAATTTAAAAAAAATTAAAAAAAATTAATATATAATCAAATAACGCAGATAAATTAAAAAGATGCAAATAAGTTTCAAAAGAACCAAATAAATTTCAGAAAATGTAAATAAATTTCAAAAGACTCAAATAATTCTCAAAAGATTCAACGAAAATTTAAAAAATGCAAATAAATTCAAAATAACAAAAATAAATTTTAAAAAGATGCAATAATTTCAAAAAACGCAATAAATTTGAAAAGACACAAATAAATTTCAAAAGATGCAAATAAATTTAAAAAACGCATATAGATTTCAAAAAACATAAATAAATATGACAGAAAACAGATAAATTTGAATAGAAAACAGAAAACAGATAAATTTGAATAGAAAACAGAAAACAGAAAACAGATAAATTTGAACAGAACAGATAGATTTGAACAACACTCAGATAAATTTAACAAAAAACAGATAAATTTACTAAAAACTCAAAGAAATATGACAGAAAACAGATAAATTTGAACAACACTAAGATAAATTTAAAAAAGAAAAAGATAAATTTGACAAAAAACACAGATAAATTTGAACAAAAAAACAGATAAATTTGACTTGGTCTAGGCTCTGACTGGGCTTCTGTAGCAGGTCAGGTCAGAACTGACCTGGAACCTAAACAGGTCAGGTCGAACTGACCTGGATCTGACTTGCAACTGTGCTGGGCTTCTAGAGCGGGCAGACTAGACCTAACCTGGAACTGACCCAAGACCTGGGAGAGGCCCAAGGAGTCTTCTTCTTCGTTTTCTCTGTTCCTGGAACAGAACAGAGACTACAGCGCGGTCAAGTTCTTGCGGTCGTCTTCTCCGACGACGCTGGTCAGGCGGCCGGATTGGCGAGACGTCGGTGGCGGAGAAGGCAATCTCCGGCAAAGCTACGGCGACGACGATGGGCGTAACGGCTGCAGCGGTTTCAACTGCTACAGGGATTGGCAGCTGCGACGGGCGGCGGAAGGCGGGAGCATCAGAACTCTCCCCTTCTCCGACGCAGGCGATGAATCTGGTTGTCCCTGTCGGCTCCGATGAGATCAAATCCTCTGAAATCGATTGCGACTGAGATCAGACCAGGATTCGAAAATCCTGTTTGTCTTCAAGCGTGTCCCACCTGCGATGGATCTGTTTCAATGTACGACTTCTTCCAGCCCCGATCAGAACTCCGATCTACTTTGTAGCAAAATCAAGAGAACACGATGGTCAACGATCTCCTTTGCAAACTCGGAAATAGAGCTGCTACTACGCAGGTTTCCTGCAGAAGGTGGGACACGCAGATTGGAAGAGGACCAGAAGAAGAGTGATAATGCAAAATGAAAAGGAGGGATAATCCAAAATTTAAAATTTAAAATTTCAAAATTTTATGCCTAAAATGGTTGAAAGGGTATATCAGTCATGAGAATTGTATCCAGGGACCTCTCGCCGAAATATATCCAGTTGTATGGACTAGAGGCCTTAGAGAAAAAGTTGATGGACTAAAGGCCTTACAAGTACTATATGAGGGACTTTTCGCTAATTATCTCTTTTTTTTATTAAAGCTTGGTGACTCAAGTGGGCTTTGTAGGGCCATCTTGGCAACCTTTTATGACCTTTTCCCAACTGGGGCTCTACGTCTAACTCATGTACAAGGCAACAAAAATATTCCATAGATACACTGTCCTCATCCAATGAAAAAAGTGCCGTGTCATACCAACTGGTGGGACGGTCCCAACTTGTCTGGGACTCCTCTGCACAGTGCACAGATTAAACTGAAGAGAAGAACCTTGGGAGTCGGGAGAGGAAGATAGATATCATTGACGACAAACTATATGATACCCGTTCAAATGGAACCATGCCTCGGTGATTCTGATTCAGATCAAGAACTTGATGGGCCTCGCATACGCCAATATATCTTCGTTGGAACTAGGAAGATTGCCCTCCAATAATACTAGAAGGATCTTGATTGAAGGCAAAGAAAATTTTTCGCTTTTTCTTTTTGTTTCGAAACCATAGCAAAAAATCTCGTTAAAGGGAGAATATAAATACAGATACACTGGAAGATAGAGCAAAAAAATACATAATAATACAAATAAATATAGAGATATAACAAGAGAGGTGTATCTCACCAAAACCTTAATTACATAATAATACCCTCCCAAGGAGTTGTTTTCTCAACCCTCTTTTTGGCAAGATGATCTGCCATATGGTTTGACGATCTAGATTCATGACAAAGGCTCAAGAACTTTTGGATACTTTTTGTGAATGGTCCGCTACCAAGTGCTGTTTTATGTGTTTTTGTGGTTTGGATCACCAAGCCATTGCATGCAAAGGTATAGATTCAAAGCATGCCTTTGAACTAGTGTCTTTGTTATATTTTAATGTGTGACTTTTTATTTACTTTTTACATAATGAATGTTGTTGAGGTCAACGTCCATTATCACTCCTGAACGGTTATAATTGTGCTCAAGTCCTCGCCCTCACCATAAAACCAATGTTGTGCCGTTTTCCATCATCAATTGATTTTTGAATAAATGGTAGCTCAATATGGTATAAGATTCTACAAGTGGTATCAAAGCCTGATATAGATCGAGTGTTCAAGTCACGAGACACGCGTAGTCAAATCAACGTCCACCCTCTTTCCACTTGTGTGGGATATCCTTCTCACATTGGGGGATTCTAGTGGGCTCTCTTATTGCCAGCTTTTATAATAAGAATCTTTCTTGTAAAAAGTACTTAACTATATAGTAATTTACTTGTATATTGAAGTGAAAAAATAAAGGTCAAATATAAAAATCCTACATCACAAAAAGCATTTTTTTTACTGAAAAAGCCCAAAGGTTACTCTCTCGCAGTACTAAATGACAAAAAAAAATCTATTTTCTTAAAAGAAAAAAAAAAAGAGTATACTCTTTCTTGCGACTGACATTTTATAAGTTAATTAGCCATACAGGAAGTTTACCTAATAAAGTATTGCCTCAATTATTTAAGGTATTGACAGGGTATCCAAATTATTACTCTCTTCAACTTCGTATTCCTCCCATGTCACATCATTTATCATAAGTTAGGCTGTCTAAAGTACCGGCTACGCTGTTGCTCGCATGCTAATTGTTGGGTTGTGAAGCAATCGACAAACACCCAGTACACGAACACCCGGTGCATTTGACCTGTTTAGCCAAGACTTGTGAATAAAAAAAAAACAGCTCTCGCGGTAAAGGCTGCCATTCCCTAGTTTATGGAAATTTGTCTCAAGTATGTGAAGCCAAGCTGTTATTTTTGTCCTAAGACCACGATTGCATTATCATATTAGGGTTATAGAAAAATTTATCCGATTTTTTTCTAAACTAGGAGGGATTAGTCTAGCCAATAGACGAAAAAAAAATATATATTTGCTCTGATCTTCCAAAAAATATAAGCCCATCCCATCACATAGATTGACATGAACTCAAATTTGACGCTCATCATTAAGAACGCATATACTCCCAGTTGATCATATAAGTTTTAACATCTATCCACCTCATTCCATAACTAAGAATTAAAAAAAAAAAAAAATTGAAGCTCTCAAGATATTATATCCTTTTTGATCAAATGGTTCTCTTTTTTTTTATATTTTTGCAGAGACATAATTCATAGGAACTTCTTTCACGACCAGAGATTTTCCATGATTTTGCCTTCTGAGGGTGTACCCTGTACCTCAAAGGCCTGTCCATTTTAAGACCCTTAAAAAACTTCTATTAGGCCTTAAGCGTTCCAATATCACATTCTAATACGATTTAAAAATGTGACGCTGTCTTGTGGATGCCTAAATGCCAAGTATTTCACTTATTTATATTCTATAATCTATAGTAAAGAAAAGAGTGAAGGATAATATAAAATTCAGGTTTTTATGTTCTCACGTTTCATGCTGTATTATAGATCGAGTTGTGATGCATACGGGAGGAAGGTGAAATGTAATTTGATGGTGGGTATCTAATTTTTAAGCTAACATGTGAACCCCACCTGGGTTCAACTAGGCCGGTGACATTGTTAGGAACTCCTGTGGCTGCACATGGAACTGATATAGTGCTAACAAAGACCTCATTGCCTAGTGCCTACTATTGGATTCTTATAGGAGTTTATAGGAAATGATCGTTAAAAAGCGAGCAAACCACACGATTTTAGAAAGGCCTCTTATGGATTTAAAATTGAGTCACATATATATATATATATATATATAGGATGATCTTCATATGCATCTATCTCTCATCATTTTTGGTGAGGGACACCCCTTTTGGGGGTGTTTCAAGTACAAAAAACAAGTACACTTCTCTTTTGTACTTGAAATTTTCCCAAAAGGGGTGTCCCTCACCAAAAATGGTGAGGGATGGATGCACTTGAATATCCCACATATATATATATGGAAGTGCTCCTATGAGAGACACTCTCACCAACTTTATGAGAGATGGGTGGGGGCCCTCATATTTAAGTTGGGAGTCCTTGCATTTAAGTTGGTGAGAATGGATATGGAAGTGAGGGCCCCCACCCATCTCTCATAAAGTTGGTGAAAGTGTCTCTCATAGGAGCACTTCCCATATATATAAATATATATATATATATATATATATATTCTGATATGAGACTTGTGCACCATTGCATATCCAGTCCTTCAGAGTTTCTCCTGTCCTCTATTTAGGCGGATGCTCACTGGACCCAACGCCCTTCTATAGGAGGCCATAGGCATGATAGCTTCTGCTTCACAAGTACTCTTGGTTCGACTTGCGTTGAGGTTCCAATTAACTTGGGGTAGGATAAAATAATTCATATTTATTGATAGTTTAATAGTTCATTTTTAATTTACAAGGGCTTGTCTATTAAATCTAAGATTTCAAATTATGGATACGACGGGCGCAATTTCAAATTCAAATATGATATGCGAAAGAGGATAAAAGATTTGAACCCATTGGTAAATTAGATCTTCAATCAAAATAACGTAAAAGATCTGATACTCCTATTCACAAAGAACCTACATATGGTCTTATATCATGCGAGCTAGATTGTGTGTTTTTTGAGGGAATATACGGATCGATGCAACCTGCTTTTAACTAGGGATGCTTTAACCAAAAAAATAAAAAAATAAAAGGAAAAAACATAAACTAAAGATGTAAACAGTTCCCAGGCCTCGTTTGGCATCAATACCCGGGATTATTTCCGCATTCTCGTAGAAGAAAAATGACAGAATACATCAAAATTAACAAGTTTCCTAGAGTCTATTTGTTTGCATTAGAATACATCAAAATTAAATAAATAGATCAGTTAAGATTGATGATTTAAAGTGAAATCCCCAAAATGAACATCAAATATTTGAGGAAATAGAATAAAAAAGAAGATATTGTTTCATGCTCTCTAGTGGAAATTCACTTTTAAATTCCATCTTTTAACCACCTAATGTATTTATTTTCTATGTGTTTTTATGCAAACAAATATGGCCTAAATATATTGTATATGAAAAAAATTTACTTGTACTTGTGCTATAGTGGGTGGGTGCATTCAGACCATCCCCAAAGGTGGAACCCCTTAATTTTCGTTGGGTCCCTTTGTGATGACTACACCAATCGTAATAGACTGCATAGCGCAAGAGTGAACGAGAAAATTGTTCTATTATGTATATAAGCATTCACAGTATATGGGTTTTGTTTTGGTGAGAGGTATTGCTCAAAGCATGAAGGGTAAAATTTAAGGACCCACTTAGATGCAGGCTAATCAAGGGAGAACTGTGTGATTGGAAATTTTCATTATGGATATGAGTTTAGCATCTCAATCAAATAATCTCAACAATTGATTAAGGGTTTTAAATTAAATATTTTTTTTATTTCATATATTAATATCAAATTAGGGCAAGTGTCAATTTATGAGGATTAGTGAGTATTAAAGGTTTGATTGACCATGAGTGGTCCCACACGGTGACAAAAGGGTTTGGCAACAACTTTCTAATCCATTAGTGGGTCCCTATGGAACATTTTTTTTCTATTTCAGAGGAAAAAAAAAAAAACAGATCGAGCTCTGACGTCGGTTTGGATAAGTTCAGGTCTCTCAAGTGCAAAAGTCTTATGACCTAGACACTGTTCAAAGACCAGTCCATAACAATAACTAAATTAAGGTTTGGGTCTAGGTATGGTCTAGATCTGATACAAGCTTCATCCTCTTTCATCCCTAATTTAAAATCCCTACGATATTAGTGCAATCAATATTAAACCTGATATTTGCCTCTAAACGGTTGAAGTTAAAATACTTATCATAAAATTATTCATGCGATATTTTAGAGTAATGTGATATTGCACACATCATATTGTAGTAAATTCTATGACCGCACAATATCACACAATTATTATTCAAAGAACTTTTGCTAAAAATATTTAAACTTCAACTATTTTGAATATCCCCATACCCCTTGATAGGACAGATAAAGGCTTAAAATCCTAAATTCATTACCCAAGGAAACAAAGCGCCCTGTACAATGCACCCTATGAAGGAGTATGATTGACCTTAGCCCTGTGGTATAAATTGTTCTTTAATATGAGATGGATACGGTTCAGAAATGTCATGTGAAGGTGCAGAAATGGTGATGTGAAGGTTCTTTCCAACAACCATTTCTACATTTGCAAATCATTCAATTTCATAGTCTCTCCTCTAGGTCACTAAAAAAGGACATATGAAGGTGTAGAGACGGTGAATATGGCCTGCTTTCATACAACCATCTACATAGGAATATACAGTAACATTTTTCTAGGAAGGTGGTCTTTCATTGAAAAAAAAAAAAGACTCATACAATGATAACAGTAGAGGTCTGTATAAACAAACTACAGCAAAGATAAAAAAAAACATAACCTACAGAACCGAATATTCAGTAACAATTAACAATAAATCATGATTACTCTAGATGAAGCTATTCAATAAACTAAAATATATGCCACTGGCTACACATTTGTGGCAGGACAACACACACGCAAGACCTTATTGTAATTTAGATTATGAGACATAGTTATATAAGTGGTTTGACTTTTCTGGAGAGTTCTTCCATTCCTTCATTTCTCACTCTTAATCAGTTTTTGTTTGATGATGTCAAGAATAATCCTTAGATTATTAGATTATTACAAACACAAAAAATGTTCATTTGCGATTTTCTAACCATTTGAGAAAGGCAAGGGAATTTGCTAAAAGGTATTATCAATTATTTAATTTGCAAGAAAACATTGATTCTTCTTAAGGTAATATCAATTATTTACTTTGCAAGCAAATGTCGTTTTTTTTTTTTTTTTTTTTTTTTCATGTGTGTTTGAATTCATAATCATTGGATAAAAGACTAGAAACTATTGCCTCATGTGAATATTGGCTATATACGCATCTCCATTTTCACCAACAGCCCGTTTGGAACTTCAGAAATTGAGTTTACATGGCTTGATTTACATGTGCTTGAAAAAACCTACCCACTAAACTTGATGGAAATGGATTTTGTTACATGTAAAGTATTCATCTGATGTACGTCTCTATTGCACTTTTAACATTTTAAATTTGAGGAATTGTTTTTGCCATTTCAAACTGTCCAATGAAATCGTTCCACATTTTGGAAATCTCTCTTAATGCTTAAATAGCTGCCACACCTTGTTTTCTTAGGGCTTTTGGCGGTAGGTCTCTCATATTTTGCATTTATAGCCTAAGCTCCATGGTAGGTCCCTCATCATTTGCTTTTATAGCCTAAGGTCCATAATATTTTATCGTACCGACGGCAGTTCTCTCACGAAAATGACGCGGTGAAAAATACAAAAAGACCCCTGTACACGTGAGCAAAAAGGCTCCGCTTGAAACCATTTCAGAAAAGAAAAAAAATAGATTCATCTGAATCGCAGAAGCAAAAAGCGAAGATGAAGGAAACTGCAAACCTATAAGCAAACTTAACTGATCGAATACCTCCATCATCTAAATCGTCTTCACTTTAAGGTTAAAAAAAGTACTTCTTCCATTCCTAAAAAGAATACATACAATATAATTTCTTCTGAAAAAAAACTAAAAACCTAATTTGACTTTGTTCTTCCCTAATTTTATCTATTCTTTATGCTCAACTCTATGCAGACAATGGCCAGAATAAAGTGCTCGATTACCTTAAGTCAAGAAAAAAAGCAAGCAAAAGTGCAACCAAATAGCAAGGTCAATCAAAAAATAGAAAGGGTTTTCTTAGTTTTAAAATCATTTTATCTGACTTTGAAATGTATTTAACTGAGTTGTTTTAGTCTGATATCAAATAAAAAGGACTTTAAATGAGTTTATTTTTTCAAACTCGGATAAATTTATTTTGGTCCAAACTTAGATAAATTTATTTAAAACTTAGAAAAGTTGTTCAAAATTCAGATAAATTTGTTTTAGTATTTTCAGAAGTTCAAATAAGTTTGCCGAAAATTCAGATAAATTTATCTGAGTTTTAGCAAATTTATCTGAGTTTTTGTCCAGTTTATCACAGTTTCTGGGAAATTTATCTGAGTTTGGCGACACCAGAAGTCAGAATACGGAAAATCATATTCTAATAAAAATCAAAATTCAAAACAAAAACACTTGATGACCATGATCCAATCGAGAAAGGAGAAAGAGTGAAAACAAGTAAAAGAGCAAACTGCTCTATTTCAAATCAATTAGAGAGAGATATTTGGAAGAGACTTTAGATGAAAGAGTAAGAGAAAGTAAAACCGTTTTCTATCTTTGAAGAAATGAAAGAGAGATAATCAGAAGTCATGGTGGCGACGGAAGGTGCTCTACAATGATACTCCATAACCATGGAAAGGAACGGAAAATGGAAAATGAGAGAAAAGAATACGGAAGGAGTTCTCCGGGACAACAGAGAATAAGAGAAATTTTGGCCTAAGAATGAGGGTTGAAAGGGGTAAATTAGTCATGAAAATATATGACGTGACGTATTAGGGACCTCTCACAAAAATATCTCAAGCTGTCTGAACTATAGACATTAGAGAAACAGTTGTTGGACTGAATGCTTTAGAAGACCGTGCTTTGGGACCGTTGGCTAATTTAGCCTATTTTCTTAAATATTATCACTTATGCTTGAAATATTATTTTAACTTTTTGTTTATCTTGTGATCTTAGATGACTAGAAGTTGTGGATTGTTATTTCGAGAGGCATCCCATTTTTCATTTGATAAAGCAAAGGGAATTTGTAAACCTTTTGGTATGTTTTTGTTTTGCAAAAGCCACAAGTCTTCTGCTCCTTGACGTGAAATTTCAAATTCATTTTCTTGGTGGAGCATTTGAAATTCCCATATAGATCGAGTAGAATTTTAAGAATTATCACTAGAGACCTTTTAGGCTGATGGATCTGGAAATTATAGTAAAAGAAACATGAATTTTCAACCGTCAAAGGGCATGCCATCAAATCATATAAAAAAATTCCCCAACACTACTCAAATTCTTATCTTTTATTTTGGTAAAGAAATAAGCCATGCAGAAGCTTCATGGTTCTTAATGTAGGATAAGTTTAAAATAAAGTCATAAAATTTTGAGATCAATATTTAATTTAATTTGGGACTTTCAAATTTCTCGCCTTTTAAAAAGGTTATAATAATAAGCACTTGAGCATATATAGACATTGTTATTATTTCACCATGCCGTTCCTTTTTAAGAGAGAGATAGAGCTGTTATTCTGGTTGGCCTCAAATAAGGGAGCGAAGTCAGACTATATATATAGGGGGATCTTCATCTGCATCTATCTATATATAAGAGGAAGGTACAAAGTACCCCTTTTGTACCGCTCTTGTACTTGAAACACCCCCAAAAGGGGTGTCCCTCACCATTTTTGGTGAGAGATAGATGCACATGAATAGATGCACATGAATGTTCCCCATATATATATATATATATTACTGATGAGGGTCAAATTGCAAAAGGAAAAATTTTAAAAAGGTGTATAATTTTTGGCTCATTTTTCAAAAAAGTACATTAAGATATGAATATTTCAAAAAAGTGCAATAGACTTTCTATAATTTTTTAATTAAGTCCTTTCCATAAAAAATTTTCCAGGGATTGTTTGGATATTTGATTTTTCAGTCCGACCGATTCAAGATAGGGAGTGTAAGTGCCTAAATATTACGGATTTGATTAGACGAGTGTTAAACTCGTGATACTGCTGCTAATCTTCTTTGGAAAGATTTAATGCCTTAAACCTGAAAAAGAGGGAGGAGCAAAAATTAGAGATCCAAAGGCACTCTGATGCCTAAGTTAGTGTAGTCACTAAACAGAGGGAGAGTGAGTAGGGAAGAAGAGAGTTCAGAATATGGGTGTATGTCGGCGTATGTGTGCATGAGTATACATCTTCTTGGTTTTTACCTCTGGTATATATATATATATATAGGTGGAATCCCATCAAGCATTCCGTGAATGGAGGTAGTTGGAGGAGTTGTCCCATTGGACCATACCTCGATTCCTTAGTGGAGGTTGGTGGAAGTACTGTTTCATCGGATCATACATCAATCTCAAATATAAATGCAGATATGACCGTCGGATAGGGATAACCCTTATTTATATCCAGCAGCCACCCTATCTCACAGTACGTTATGCAACGTAGCCGTACATTTATAGGAGTACAATTATGGTTGACATTCGATGCTCACCTCGGTGAATTGGACCGAACTGAAGATGATATCGAGGTCAGGTTTGGGCGAGCCCTGGCACTGCTGTCGAGACGCGCAAGACCGAGAACGAGAGAGCCTAGCCGGTACTTGTATCGAGGCTAGCTTGAGCTCGGTTCCAGCTAACATAATTGCAGAGCTGGATAAAGTCGAGATCAAGATAAACCTATTTTACCTAAATGAGGAGTAATCATTATCATGAAAATACCCCACATAGGGAGATTTAGGTGATCAATAAAGACTATCATACTGTGAACTTCCTTTTTGATTTTATAACATAGATCACACGATATCATTGTCCACAATAAAGATCTAAATCAACTGATAGTAAGATTTCCCCCCTCAGTATAACCCACCAAATTAACCGCCCACATCATCACACCATGACCAATGCTACCCAGATCCCTATCTCAGAATCTGTTGCGAAAACATTGAACAAAAATACAGGATAATGCACGACCCACTAAGTAGATCAATAATGCTATGTTCACGATAGTCTGGGTGGTTGGATTTCACGGAATTGAATGAAATCCAAGTAAATGCATGAAAACAGCGCGCGCACATGTCACGGTCGGCTAGAATCCTTGGGCTAAAGAATCCCGACCTTCAATCTGACCATACACCAAATCCCACGTGTCAGAACAGGATTGGGCCTCCCAATAGATTCTTTCAACAGTAACTTGTGGGTTAGAAGGCTTCTAACCACGGTCAAAGAGGTTGGGTTGGATTTACCTTCTTCCACAAGAAATATAGAAATAGAAAAAAAGAAAGAAAGATATCTAGTGGAAAGGAATTTCCCTGCTTTTTCTTTTCCTCCCTCGCCCTTTTCTTGGAGTAGGTTTTAATTGGCTGGAGCGAGAGAGAAAGAGAGGGAAGCCTTCTCTCCCTTTCTCTCTCTAAGTATATCTCCTCCTCTCTCTCTCTCTAACTCTAACTCTAACTCTAACTCTAACTCTAACTTAAACTCTAACTCGCCCTTTCTCTCTCTTCGGATTCCAATTTCCAGCCTAGGGAGTCGTCAGCAACCATCCTTCTTACCACTTTTTTCTATATAAAGAAACCCACCCAATGCTTTCCTCCCAACCTCGTGCTTTCCTTCCATTACCCACCTGCTGTTCTATTTTTAGTCTTTTCCTTGCTTGAATCGCCAAATCCCATGTGGGTTTGCTAGGTTTCTATCAACCCATCTTCTTTTCTGTCTATTTTCTCTTTCTTTCGATTCTTTTTGGGTTTTTTTTGGGTGATCTGAAACATGGGGTCTTCGAGTTTTTCATATGGGGTGGCTTTAATCGCCCTGTTTTACCTTTTTGTGGCGTCTTCTGCCATGGACATGTCGATTATAAGCTATGATGAGAGGCATGGAGAGAAGGTGGGTGGAAGGAGCGAGGAGGAGGTGAAGGGTTTGTATGAGTCTTGGCTTGTGAAGCATGGGAAGGCGTACAACGCTTTGGGGGAGAAGGAGAATAGATTTGAGATCTTTAAGGATAATCTGCGTTTTATTGATGAGCACAACGCAGAGAACCATACCTATAAGGTTGGGTTGAATGGGTTTGCAGATCTGACCAATGAGGAGTACAGGGCTTTGTATTTGGGGGCGAAAACCGACGCCAAGCGCAGGTTCTCGCGGCCAAAGAGCGACCGTTACCGCTTAAGGGAAGGTGATGTATTGCCTGATTCTGTTGATTGGAGGGCAAAAGGTGCTGTGGTTTCGGTCAAGAACCAAGGAAGGTGTGGTGAGTGTTGTTCTTCTTTTGTTTCTCACTTCTTCCTTTTGCTTTCGGTGTGGTCAAAATCTTAATCAAGAAGAAAGGAAGGTCAATGATGGCCTTCTTCTTTTTCCTTTTGATTTTTTTTTTTGTTACTTCATTTTTGGATGGAATCATGACTGATGGGTATTTTCGAAATTAATGCTTTTGGCCGGAGTGGTGGGTCTTTGCTCTTTTTTTTTTTTCCAATGGGGTTTTGGGGTTGGTGGTGGTGGGTTTACTTACCTGGATTTGTATTTATTTGCTGGCAATTGCTGTTAAATTTATTTTATTTCTGAAGAGTTTTTCTTTTAAGGTCTTTTATTTTGTTAATTTCTGTTCTGAATTGTAGTTTTATTGCAATGCAATTAATGATTGGCTTGGGTTGTTCATGTGGTTGGCCCCAACTGCATCCATCAGATAATTGGAACCATCTATTTGGGTCCATTGACAAACTGGATCTTTGATAAATTGAATTTTTTTAATAGCTGCTCTGGAATCTGGATTGGGTAGTAGATATTTGGGCTAGATGTATCTCCTGAGGGGAAGATTATTTCTTTAGATTTTTTTAGCACCTTTTATATCTGCAATCACTGGACATGTCAGGCTTCTACTGATCCGTTTCATCTGTTCTTACTTCCTGTTTTTTCTGTTTTTTATTATCCCTTTTAGGTATTAAATAGTTGTACTTATTAAGGCTTAAGATAGATTTTCATTGTTTTCTCCTTGTTGTTGGGTAGAGATTTTTGTTTCTTGTTAAAGGCATTTTATTCTATTGTTATCTTTTAGTTGTTCTATTCTCTAGTGTTTAGAAGTTTTGCGGAAAAAAAATCCCCTTAAAATCGAGTAATATGATGGAGGACCCAAACTTTTAAAAAAATCCCCATTGGTCCCCACCGAATTACTCAATTTTAAGGGGATTTTTTTTCTTAGGAATTTTGCTTTAATGAACTGGTTGACCAGTTTTGTTCATATATATATATATCTAAATGCATGATTTATGTTGATGCATTCACCTGTTTCAATTTCTCACTTGGGTTTAATCATCTGTCTTAGACATGAATAGTTTTTAAAGCATCCTCTTTCTATTGATATTAGAGTATATAAAGTTTCTTGAGGTAGTTACTATTACATCAGGAACTGCTGCTGATATTTGTGTTAACCTGTTTCTAATGTTAAATTTAAAAAATGATGATGAAAAGGGAGCTGCTGGGCTTTCTCTACAATTGCTGCTGTGGAAGGAATCAACCAGATAGTGACAGGAGAATTGATCTCCCTCTCTGAGCAAGAGCTGGTCGACTGTGACACCTCTTATAACCAGGGCTGCAATGGAGGTCTCATGGACTACGCCTTTCAATTCATCATCAACAATGGTGGAATCGACACTGAGGATGATTACCCGTACAAAGCTTCAGATGGCCGATGCGACCAGAACAGGGTATTTAAATGCAAGATTGATTACTATCTCATCCTATTGTTCTATCTTTTTTTCTAATGAATATAAAGGATCCATGTCTTCTTTGCTTGGTTTTCGCAGAAAAATGCCCGTGTTGTTTCAATAGATGGGTATGAGGATGTTCCTGTGAATGATGAAAAGGCACTCCAGAAGGCTGTTGCAAACCAACCAGTCAGCGTTGCCATTGAAGCTGGTGGCAGGGCTTTCCAATTGTATCAATCGGTAATGCTCTCTGTTCAGTGGTTTTTTTATGGACTATAGATTTATAATACCCATAAAGAGGGTTCATACCAGTTCCTATAAATTGTTATGAACCGGGGTTACTGTCTTCTTTTCGTCTCTTCTGGATTAAGTAGACAACAAGTCTTGGGATTATAAAATACAGGGAAATTTATTTGAAGTAAAAACTTCTGCCAAACTATGTTTTCTTAAAGTTGATATATCTGACTTTTGCGAGTTTTAAAGTCAACAACTTTACTTGTTTGTTAATATATATATATATATATATATATATAGAGAGAGAGAGAGAGAGAGAGAGCGAGGGGGGGGGGGGAGGACATTCATGTGCATTGTGAGGGACACTTACACGCATTCCCTTTTTGCACATGAATATTCTTTTTTTGCATATGAACATATGACTTTTCCTCTTTTGCACTTGAATATTTTCAATTATGCAAGTGTCCCTCACCTTATGGTAAGGGATGGACGCACATGAATATTCTCCACGTGCGTGTGTATATATTGGGTATGAAAATTTCTTAAACTCTTCGTACTATGAAGCTACATTTTAGAGATCATGAATACAAGATTGCATAATTGGTTACATTCGAATATAAGATCACAGTTCTTTTTATAGTTATATGGCAGTACTTTTCATGCTGGCCTTAATAGATGGGATAATTCCATCATCATGATGATGACACCACCACTGCTAAACGGACAAGCTACAATCCTTTGGAACTGGAGAATTTTATTGGACTAAAACATTAACTAGCAAAACACGCCTGTGCTTATAAATGTAATAGTTATGATAAAAATAATTAATTAACAAAAATTTAATTTATGGCGAGAGTTAATGATTTAATTTTTTTAAAATATATTACTTAAAATGTATTAGCCAGAAATTCATCTAAATAGAAAATTGTCAAATCTAATTACAGCAATTGCAGGCTAGGAATTAGATAAATAAATTACAATGAAAAAAAAACCTTACCCTTGATCTTCATGGTCAAGTCACTTCTAAGAATTTAAACCTTTTCAACTTACATTTTTGCATAAGAGTACAGGTAATTTTTCAAATGTTGATTAGTTACATGGGTTGTCATATAAGATCAAAGGATAAGATAGAATAGCAGTTATACGAAATTGAGTTGATAAGAATAGAATGGAGGAGTTGGGGAGTCGCAGAGAGCATGGAATATTTGAAATAAAGTAGGGTAACTTACTTTCAAAATCATAACCGCCCGTCAACCTCCAATCCAAAAACCCTTCAGCTTAATTTAGTAGAATAGCCGCTATATTTGTCAAAAAACCTACCAATTTGTGGACTGGCATTATTCAATGGAGGAGAGTTCTCTTCTATTGGCCATCACAGAATGATTTCTGAAAGGTACTTGTCCTGTCTATACAAGATGATCCTTGACCTGAGAGGAAAGATCTCTAAGAAGCAAATGGATTTAGTAACTTGCCTCTAAGAAGTTCTGTACAGTCCCATTAATCACTTTGCTTTGAGTAGGTGCCTTAAAAGGAATGCGCCATGTTTCATTGGTTCTTTTAAGGAAGAATCCTAGAATAGCATGTATATTTTAATAAAAAGATTTCAGGCCTCCATTTATGCATGGCTATAGAGTTTCATTGAATATGGCCATTTGCAGTCTGCTGTGTGTTTTCCCCATTCACTGTTTGAAAATTTGAAAATCTTGCCCGAGTCTGCTTAAATTCACCTGGCTATTTGGGTTTTCGGAAGAATGTTAAGAGCTGTCTGTTTTGATCTAAGTATTGAATTCTCAGGATATACTGATAAAAAAAAAAAAAAATCTAAGGATATCTAAGCTGTGATTTCATTTGAAAGGGGGACTAAAAGACCCCTACCTCAGCTGGTAAGGGTCATCAAAGTCCTCCAGATGAAGACAGGATAACTATTCAAGTCCGATTGCGGAGGGTATCAAGCCTGTAGCTCCTAATGACTGTTGACGCTTTACTTATTCAGTCCTTGCCTCTTATATTTTTTTCTGTACAACCCCTTTTACTATGAATTACTAGGGATTCGATTTGAAGTAGGTAGATGTGTCCTAAGAGCATCTTAATGTAAGCTTGGTTGTTGTATGCCTCTAATTCAATTGCGAACTTGAGAATCTGATAATTCATTTTTGTCACTTTCAGGGTGTTTTCACTGGGAGATGTGGAACACAATTGGATCATGGTGTGACCGCAGTGGGCTATGGAACAGACAATGGTGTGGATTACTGGATTGTCAGGAACTCATGGGGTGAGAGCTGGGGTGAGAATGGATACTTGAAGATGGAGCGGAACCTCGCCAACTCTAGGACAGGCAAGTGTGGCATTGCCATGCAGGCATCATACCCGACCAAGAAGGGCGAGAACCCACCCAAACCAGGTCCCTCCCCTCCCTCTCCTGTGAAGCCCCCCACTGTTTGTGATAGTTACTACTCTTGCCCTGAGAGCACCACATGCTGCTGCATCTATGAGTATGGCCGCTATTGCTTCGCATGGGGATGCTGCCCTCTGGAGTCAGCCACCTGCTGCGATGACCATTACAGCTGCTGCCCACATGAATATCCGGTCTGCAATGTTGAAGCTGGGACTTGCCTAACTGTAAGAATCTCTCTTCTATCATTATGGTTAGACAACCTTGCTGCTTTTAAGTTATGCAAGTAGGACAACCAATCCACTTGCAGATCTATTTCTGTGACACCGATTTGAGTCTGGGTATGCCTTGCTCAAAACACGGGCCATTTACTCATCGGCTTTTCCCTTATATCATACATTCATTTTGTGCAAGTGTGGTTTTCCTTTTTGGTAAAATGTGCGAGTGTGGTTGATGGCCTGCTATGTTGACTTTCCCTTGTATCATATATCATACACGGGACTTTTCCTGATGAGTGGCCTGGCTTGCTCATGATTTTTTCTTCCTTAGAATGCGATGTAAGATTGGATTTCCTGTCTTGATTATACAAGAACCATCCATGTATCTTTTTGTCTTTATAACTTGTTTTTCCATTTCTGATGCATATGTTTGGGATTTTCTGCAGAGCAAGAGCAACCCACTTGGAGTGAAGATGATGAAGCGCACTCCAGCTGTTCCCTATTGGGCTTATTCTGGTGGTAGGAAGAACAGTGTTTGAAAGTTGAAAAATTGTTTCAGGTCCTGAGGAGCAGGCAGTATAAGGTGCCAAGGGGTGAAATAGCACATCCTCACCCCATCTCAGGTCTCTGGATGATTATTTATGACTTGATGATTGTACATGTTATCTTTATATTTTCATGTCATATGGACCGATCTAAATTGCCTTATCTGGATTTACCTTCATTTTCTTTTGTAATCTGGCGTTCCTTTTAATTTCCTTCGGCTTGTTGTGGATGAATGGTTAATTAGTTCTAAGGGATGTTGCCAATTCGCTCCCGTGTCTGTCGGGCCTGTGGGGTAGCATCAGAAATGTGGAAGAACAATGCTTTTGTCCTAATGCTCCACAAATCGGATAAGCATCAATTAATCTGAATTAGTCATGGAAAGAATGCTGGAATTTGCTACATGTGAAACCGAGTTGAATCCTTTGGCACAGGCCTTATTATATAATCTCTTCCCTTTTGATATCATAAACCCCGAGTTTATTTGCTATGTTACAGTGAATTGTATGGGGCCTACTTACTGTTTGCCAAGATCAACTGCATGTATCTAATCTAGAACTGGATTGCTCCTGATGCTCCTCTGTGTCCATAAATAGTCGCATTCTCGGTTTATATCCAGTGGATTATTTTTTATTATTATTTTGGATATGGATCTGAATATGGTTTCTGAGTCTAATAAGCATGGATCCTTATTTTTGTTACAATTCACTACAATGAGATTCGGCCATAGTGCCCACCCCTATCACGCCGGAACCTAGTTCAAGTGCTGCTGGGACATGCATCATATCATTATCTCAAAATCTCCGTAATATGAAATTCCTACTCGAAATTTTGTGAAGGAAATGGGAATCGGGATCATATGAGGGATTTGATCCAACCGTCACCATGGGGTGAAGCCTCCTCAGATTCGGAGTAAGGAAATGGAGGCTTTGAGCATTTCTCCATGCCCTAGCCAAGATGAGGGTAGCTTTTGTAGAAATTCTCCAAACAAGAATTCTTTGGTGAAAATAGGGAATTATCATTTTCCTGGGAATTGGAAACTGATGTAGCCACTTCCAGGAGATGAGGAGAACTCAAAATGGAAATTGATGTATAATTGAAATGGAAGCCTGCAGACATTGTGGATCTGGCTGTGACCGTGGGCTTAGATACTGTGGTAGTGAAATTTGACCAGTCCTACGAGAGGTGACATTTTCTCAGCTTCAGAAGGTCTTGTATCCTGTTTTAAGAAAAAGCTGAGAGCAGCCCCTAGCAATACCCACTACCTGTAGCTTTTTGCGTGGACCCGGACAGCCTGCTGGGTCTGACCTCACAGGCTCTCGTTCTCATTGCATGAATTTATTATATATACCCATTGATCACATGTGTGCTTTTAAAATTTTCTTTTCCAAGTTGTGATATTCTTTTGTCAAGGAATATCTTATCCACGTTTCTAGCGTCGAATAATGTATAAAGACTACACTACCTATACATAATAAGGATTTCTGTGAATGGGCCGAGGAACCTGTTTAATGTTTAACAGACCATTTTTACAATGTAGGTTAGGATGACCGACTCAGTTATCATCATTGGCAAAATGTTACTTGTTATTCCTAATCCCAGCTGATACTTCTTGGGCTTTGCTGCTATTTTAGGCGCATGTGAACCCAAGCACAGAAGGCCTGCTGGGCGGACATTACATCAATTTTGTCAGTGATATTATTCGCTTGAGCAGGGGAGAGAAAAGACACTCTTTAATGGACCTTTCTCACACTATCTCATAAACAATTTACTCCACTAAAAGAGCACTATAAAGTCAAATACTCCTGATAAGCCAACTCCTTTGGCTGTCCTGTTTTGTATTTTCATACATGCCATGCTGGCTCACCTTCATCATTTCAATTCCTATGCACCAGTTTGCTCCTCCTGAATTGGCATTGATTACAATTTTTCAGACAGATGTGACATTAATCACCCCTAGTGGCAAGTCGAATAGGGGCCCATTGCCAAACCACCCCATGAAGCCCCTGAAACTTGTCCATTAAATTCGAGCGAGTTTACTGATTTGGAAAGTAGAATCGGGCAAGGCATATCTCAAGGCATTCTAATCATAGAAATAGGTTGTATCCTTTATATGGAGGACATTGAGAGTCTGGGCAAGTCTAACGTCACTTTAATAAAATGCTACTTACTTTTGTAGCTCCACTTTTTTTTTTTTTTTTTAAGTTCATTTATTGTGATTAAATTTAACTGTGCCAATGACGGGATCAATGCCAATATGAGATAATGCCACTTCATAGGAAGGTGATCGAATGACTTGAATTTATCAAAGGTGGGCCCACTATATAAAAAAAAAAACCTACAGATGGCAAAGAGACGGTTTAATTGTTTAAATCTGGTCAGTTGATAAAAAAATATATATATGCATGTAGGGGTTGGAAGGTTCCACAATTTCTCTAGCAAATATGTATATAGGACGTGTAGTGTGAATGGGTGGCGATTTCAAGTCCCTCAAAAAGCAAGACTAAAAGCTAAAATAAATGATGTCTCTTCTATATTTTTATTCTCCTCAAGTTATTTTGAAAGGCAAGCTAGCCCGAAGGTGCAACCATGATGCAAATGAGCACCTGCTGCCACCTCTAGGATGTCACACTTGTGCACCGATAGGCCATCTAAATCCTAATCATGGGGCGATATCAACCATAAATGTCTCTTTTTTTTCTCATTCTCTTTTCAGGAGAGCCATCGAAATACACGATAGAATATTTCGTTCCTCACTTGCCACCAACCGATAGTGGTGGTCATTGTCTAATGAGTGGGACCTCATTTTTTCTGCTTTATATAATAGAGAAAGGAGTACAGCCTTCTTAAGTTAAGCTAAAAGCAAACGCGACGAACGGCCCCATTGAGGGGGTAATATGACCGAGACAGGCAAAGAAATAAAACTTCTCTCCGATTCAAGTAGGGCCTAATAAAAGATGATTGAGATTAAGGGATAGGAGATAAGATAGGTCGATTAGAGATGGAGGCCCAATCACTTTTAACATCCACAGGAAACCCAAAAAAAAAAAAAAACCCAATGTGTATCAGATATGAAATTAGTGTACAAACCGCATGGATGCAATAATTATAGTCTACCTAAAATAGCAGCCCCTTCTCATCAGACTACATCAACAGTACTAAAGCTGAAATGCAAATTGGATATTAAAAATTTTTATACTGGGGCCTTTTAAAAATCAATGGCAGTGCTAAAGAAATTTATGTCTAGACAGACAGCCCTTCAGAGGATCAGTTTCTGTTGTGTGATTGAAATAATAATACTGTAATGTCCTCACTTTCCCTTGCTCCATTATTGACCAATCTAGTTTACGCACGAGTCTGGCTAACGAAAATATGCCCACGTCATCTTCTTCGTTTAATCAATTGCTTTTTCTAGTAAACAAAGCAACTTTATACAAACTTTACTTTCTTAAAAGCAACCAATTCCAATTGCTTCCTCACTCATGCCCTTCTTATGCTAACGTTACAATTCGCTTTCATCCACTAAAAGAAAATCCCTTCCACCATTCTATTCCCCTGCTGCTCGCTGTCTAAATTTTAGAGAGAGAGAGAGAGAGAGAGAAAGAGAGAGAGAAAATGGTAGCTGTGCGTGCCTAATTATTACGGACTTGGGGTTAACTGATGATGAGGGTTTACAGAGAGGTTGTTTAGCTTGAACAAGTGTCTCTGCTGATCTGAAACCTGAAAGGGAAGAGAAAACAGCAGTCAGGGCCCGAGGCTGCTGTCAGCCAAAGGCACTCCGACGCCTGAGTTAGTGCAGTCACTGAACTAGGGTGAAGTGGAGAAGAAGAGATGTTTTAGCAGAGTAACAGTGTGGACTGTATTTTGCATGTACCTGTTCATGACTCTTCATGCAGGCATATATAGAGGAGAGTGGAAGGTTCCATAGTGGAGGTAGGTAAGGATACTTGTCCTATCAGCCCACACCTGGGATCTTTAGTGGGGGTAGGTGAGGATACTTGTCCCATCAAACCTCCCCTCAAATCCCTCACATAAATGTGGATGTGATCTGTTGATAAGAACGAGCCCTTATCCTTGGCCGGTGGCCGCCCTACCTGACAGGGACTCCCTACAAAGTACCCGTCCCATCTCATAATGGGAACTGGAAGCCCGGTGTTCACCTCGGCAGAGGGGCCGAACTGGAGAAGAGGCCGGGGTCAGATATACCCGAGATCGGACTGGGATGCCAGCGTGAGACCGAGTTCGGTAGGACATGGTCGGTACTCCTACCGGGACCAATCCCACCTTGACAAAGGCTGAGACGCTGCTTATGTCGGAGAGAAGGGGGTTAAGACCCTGATTGGCGCTATTTCCAAAGAATTACATACAACATCGGTTTCGGTCGAAGCAGCCCACACAATTGCCCCCTGCTCCTGACTTCGGGGGGTCAAGGAGACCACGGGGTTAGGAGTGATAGGATGGACCTTCCCGAAACCGATCCTGTAGTTTAGACAGGCGTGGGGTGCCGCTTCGCTTACCGAGGCGCTTTTAATAGCGCCAGGCTGTCTGGAGGCGGTTTTAATAGCCCCAACCATATCATCATGAGGGCGCTGTGACGCCGCCATGTGTCAGGTCCCTGATGGCCATTGCGTCTTATCGAGGAGACGGGTGGCGTGCTCGAGGCGGTGTCTGCACATGCCTTTCGGGATACGAAGAGATCTCCATCTGTGTATAAAAACCCCGGTCCTGGAAGGAGGACCACTTTCGCTGTCACTGTGCTTGGAGCTTTCGCCTGAGTTGCCTGGAGCCTCATCGTCCGAGAAGCCCTTTCGTTCGTCTCCTGAAGTTTAGAGTTCTCTGTTCTCTACATCCTTTCCGGCCCTGTGTCTTAGTGAGTTCCCTCCTGCCTCTGACATTTTTTCCTTCTCTGGGCTCTTTTTCTGTTTTTGGGGGTGTCCACTGTCTTTCTTCTCCGTCACCGTCACCAGTATTCCGGTCTAGGCTAGGGAAGATGGGGGTTTTTAGACATTGGATAGACACAGAGCTTGCCCTAGCCGAGCTCAGGAAACAATACCAGATACCAGAGAACGTCCAGATTAGGGCGGATGGGGACCGTGACCGAAGCCGACCACGGGTGCTTGTAGAGGGATGGATGCCATTCCCTCTAGTAGCCATAATAGAGGGCGGAGTGAGATTCCCAGTCCATCCCCTCCTGAGAGCTTGCCTCAGGAGGTGGAACCTTACCCCGTGCCAACTAATGCCCAATGGTTTTAAGGTAATCATGGGTATAGCCGAACTGAATAGGATATTGGGAACCAACCTCGGCGTCGAAGACATTGAGGATGTATATAACCTGTGTCGATCTCCGAAGGACGACGCATACTATTTGCGAGTTCGACCGAAGGAGATTCCCATAATCAACGAGCTCGAAGACAACACAAAATACGCCGGGGAGGACTGCCTTTACGTCACCGGGAACTGGGAGTATGCCCCCGGAGAGCCCAGGGTGGACCACGTACCCGGTCGTCTCGGAGAACCACCGAGTAAATATCTCAATTTCTGAACTTCTGATGTAGTTTCACTCTGCCGAACTGATGCCTAATTGCTTATCGTGCAGGTCACACGGAGAGGAAACGGCAGAGGAGGAACTCTGGGTGGCGACGAAACGTCGGCTGGTTGAAAAGGATTTACAGCTACAAGGGTCACCGGACCCGATCTGCCTCAGCCCTTCTTGGGTACGAACCCGTGTACCGATCTTTCATAAGAAGACGGCACGAGAACCTCAGGGGGGAGCAAGTCCTAACTCTTGCCGAAGCCGAGGAGCAAACAGCTCTAGCAGCAGGGCCTGCGCAAGTACCTCCCGAGGCCACACCTTCTAGAGCTTCAGCCGAAGCCGGTCCGTCGCAGGTCCAGACCGCAACAGAGACCGACTCCGAGGAGGAAAGTGAGCCGGAGGGTGAGTCCGAGGGGGTTCGGCAGGAGGAGCTTGTGATTCTCCCATCTTCTGAGTCGGACGAAGAGGCCGAGATGGGACGACGCCGCGCGACCCTTATTAGTCTCGACGAAGTCATCTTCGGAGACTCGCCCACCTCGGGGGCCGTTCTCCCTCCGAACCTGGAGGATACGGTCGTCTCTCCCCCAGTTCAATCTCCTCAGCCTTCAGCAGTGGCCGAGCGCTCCACCAAATCCCGTCGGGATTCAGTTCGGCTGGGAAAAAGGCCCAGGGTTGCGGACCCAGTGGGGGACGAGCCCAACCCTGCCTCTCAGCACTCGCCGCTGCTCGGCCCTCCGATCTGGAACCCTAGCTTCCTGCTGGAGGATGGCCAGTCGCTGTCGTCGGACGGCCGGCTGAGTGATGGCACATCTGTTGTCAGTGCCCTTGCGCACGCCTGCGCTCTGCCTGGAGACATGGCAGAACATATGAAGAGGAGCGAGGTGGAGCTGGATGTGGCTCAGATGGCCGACGCCCTCAGGGTAATTTTCTCCCTTGAACTTTGCATTGCTTTGATTTCTGTAATTCTGGTATTGATGTCGGCTTAACACTTGTTTGTTTCTTCAGATCCTGCAAAGGGCGCTGGTGTCGGCGGACAAGGCCCAGCAGAGCACCGCTCGGGCGGAGAGGGCCGAGAAAAGGGAACTGGAGCTCGAGGCCGAGCTCAGCCTAATAAAGCAAAAGGCAGCCGAGCAGGAAAAGAGCGTCTTGGGCCTCAGAGACGAGCTCGATAAGGTCAGAGCGGAGCTGGAAAATCAAGTTCAGGCAACGGCCGAACTTGAAAAAAGGTGGGAGGAGGCAGAGGCTGAACTCCGAGCTGATGTCGACAAGCTACGGGCTGAGGTTGACAAAGCTTTTGACGAAGGGGTGGCGGAAGCCACCGAACAGTACATCGCCCAAGTCAAGAGCGTCAGCCTGAAGGCCTGGAGGCTGGGATGGACAAGCTCGTTGAGAGCAGCAGGGGTCCCCGAGGACAGCCCTGTGTATACAGAGATCCCTCAGTTTCCTCCTCCTCAGCCCGCACCGAACCAAGCTCCTGAGGCCCCAGCCAGGGAGACCGAAGACAGTGCCTCCGGACACGACGCGGAGGTCGACGCCGGACAAGTGGCTGTCGAGGTCATGGAAGCTGCTGCTGCTGATGGCGCCGAGGGGGCTGTGGTCTGAAAAAATATGATGTAATTTTGTTTTTATTTTTTCTGTACTGGGGGAAATTTTGTAATTCTTTTTGTTGGGAAATTTGTAACCTTTCTCATTTCATGAAATGAAATTGGCTTTGCTTCCAACTTTGAATTTTTCTTCTCTTTTTTCCTTTCTTTATGCGTTTGGCTTAATAACCAGAATAAATAATAGGAAATAAGACAAAGTAAATGAGTTCGGTATAAGCCGAACTTGTAGTAGTTGTAACCCGAGGTGCTGTATTGATTTTGCAACCATAATGAGCATCAATCTCGGTAAAACTGAGGACGCTTGGTCCTGTGACCAAAGCTAAGTCCGGTTTATAATCAGAACTCGACTGGTCCATTGACCAGGCCAAAGTAGCTAACTAAGATAACCGAACAAAGAATTCAAGTCGGTTCCGTAACTGAGCTGTAGATATATGCCGAGTTCCATAACTTGGACATTTTTTCGAGAATAGGGGACAGCTTGTAAACGTATTCTATAAAAAGAAACAGTTTATTAACTTCCCAACTCTGATTACATCAAAAATAGAATTTCTTGAGGTGGGTGGCATTCCATGGGCGTGGCAGCTCTCTGCCCTCCATGTCCTCAAGCCTATATGCAGACTGCCCAGCAACCGAAGTCACCTTAAACGGTCCATGCCAGTTCGGTGCAAACTTTCCTTCGCTGGGATTCCTGTCTGCTGGAAGAGTCTTTTTCAAGACCAACTCTCCAGGGGAGAACTTTCGCTCTCTGACCCTTTGATTATACCCTCTAGCCAACTGTCGCTGGTAGGAAGCGAGACGGATGGCTGCAGCATCCCTTCGCTCCTCCGCCAAGTCGAGTTCTGTGGCGAGGTTTGCATCATTTTGGCCTCGGTCGAACAGTTCCGACCTGAGGGTGGGGAGGCCGACCTCAAGTGGAATTACAGCTTCCATTCCATAGGCTAGGGAGAAAGGAGTTTCCGAGGTCGAGCGCCTCGGGGTAGTCCTATATGCCCATAGGACACTTGGAAGTTCCTCCACCCATCTCCCTTTGGCTCGATCTAGTCTCTTTTTGAGTCCGTCAAGCACCACCTTGTTCGAAATTTCAGCCTGCCCATTGCTCTGGGGGTAGGCCGGGGTAGAGTAGTAGTTCCTGATGCCAAGGTCTTGACAGAAGCTTCTGAAGAAGTTGGAGTCAAACTGGGTCCCGTTGTCCGTGACCAGGGTCCGAGGTACTCCGAATCTAGTTACAATGCTTCTCCACACGAAGTTTTTGGTGTCCTTCTCAGTGATGGAGGAGAGTGCTTCGGCTTCTATCCACTTGGTGAAGTAGTCAGTTGCTACGATCAACCATCTTTTGTTCCCTGGAGCTCGGTGGAGGGGTCCGACGAGGTCCAGTCCCCATTGGGCGAAGGGCCAGGGGCTGGAAAGGGGGCTCAGGTCATGTGCTGGCTGATGGAGAGAGTGCGAGAACTTCTGGCACTTCTCACATTTCCTGGCATAGACCTGTGCATCCTTCTGCATATAGGGCCACCAGTACCCCTGGCTGATAGCTCGGTAGGCGAGTGACCGACCTCCGATGTGGCTGCCGCAGATCCCTTCATGGATTTCGTAAAGGAAGTCTTCGACTTTGCTCGGATGAACGCACCGGAGGTAAGGGCCATTGTAGGATTTCTTGTAGAGTTTATCGTCTGGAGAGAGCCAAAATCGGGCTGCCTTCAGCCTGATTTTGTGGGCTTGGCTCTTGTCCTCGGGAAGCTGGTCATTCTTGAGGTAGGAGATAAGTTCATCCATCCAGCTTGGACCGAGGTCAGTGCACAAAATCTGTCGAGGCGGTTGAAATTGTATGCTCGGTTTGTCCAGTGCTTCCACTTCGATAGTTCTTTTTCTTCCTGCCTCGACAGCAGAGGCTAGATTTGCTAGGGCATCGGCGTGAGAGTTGGAGTCTCTGCCTATTTGCCTGACTTCAGCCTTTTGGAACTGAGATAGGCGTTGCTTGGTGTAGGCCAGGTAGGCTGCCATCCTGTCATCTCGGGCCTGGTAATCTCCATTCAGTTGGCTCGTGACCAGCTGTGAGTCGCTGAAAATCACCAGTTGTTGTGCCCCCAGGGTTTTTGCACTGCCCAGCCCTGCAATTAATGCTTCATACTCGGCTTCATTGTTAGAAGCTTTGAAGTCAAGAGTCAGGGCTTGCTCAATGACAAGACCCTCCGGAGATTGAAGGACTATGCCAGCACCAGCCCGTTTGGAGGTGGAGGACCCATCGACGAAGACTTTCCAAGATGAGTCGAGGAACTGTTTCCAGGACCGATCCTGCTCGGTCTCTGCCGAAGTCGTTGCCTCCTCGCCCCCCAGTTCGGTGTCGAGATGACTTGGTGCCGAACTAGGAGAAGTGAATTCCACAATAAAATCTGCCAGGACTTGGGCTTTGATGGCCGTTCTGGGCTGATACTGGATATCGTATTGTCCGAGTTCGACAGCCCATTTAGACACTCGTCCTGAAAAGTCTGCTCTCCTGAAGAGGGACTTGAGTGGGTGTTCGGTCACAACCACGATAGAATATGTCAGGAAGTAGTGGGAGAGCTTCCGCGAAGCACTAACGAGTGCTAACGCGAGCTTTTCCAATGGCAAGTATCTCGTTTCGGCATCGAGCAAGATTTTGCTTGTATAATAGATGGGTCTCTGCTGCCTGTCATCTTCTCTTACGAGCACAGAGCTCACCGCATGGTCCGAAACTGCCAGATATAGATATAAGATCTCACCCCGCACTGGGGTGGAAAGCAGAGGAGGGGAGGAAAGGTACACTTTGAGCTCCTGGAGAGCGCTTTCGCATTCCGGGGTCCATTTGAACCCGGAGCTCTTTTTCAAGAGCTGAAAGAAGGGAAGGCATTTATCCGAAGCTCGGCTGATGAAGCGGTTCAGTGCTGCCGCCATCCCGGTAAGTCTCTGAACCTGTTTTATCGAGTTCGGACTCTGCAGGGCTCTGAGTGCCGAGATCTGATCGGGATTAGCCTCGATTCCTCGCCTCGTAACCAGGCTGCCAAGGAACTTGCCCGAGCCGACGCCAAATGCACATTTGGAGGCGTTCAACTTGAGCTGATATTTCTTGAGGATGGAGAAGGTTTGACGTAAGTCAGTCAAGTGGTCCTGTGACCGCTTAGACTTAACGACCATATCATCAATATAGACCTCGATCGTCCTGCCGAGCTGGTCCTGAAACATCTTGGTTACCAGCCTCTGGTAAGTGGCACCGGCGTTTTTTAACCCGAAGGGCATTACTTTGTAGCAGTAGGTGCCCCTGGGTGTTATGAACGCGGTTTTTTCTTGATCAGGCTCGTGCATTGGAATTTGATGGTAACCTCGGTAAGCATCGAGGAAACTCATCCGCTCGTGGCCGGCAGTGGCGTCGATCAGCTGGTCTATCTTCGGTAGAGGAAAGCTGTCTTTGGGGCAGGCTTTGTTGAGGTCGGTGAAGTCTACACAGACCCTCCAGCTGCCATCCTTCTTTTTTACCACAACTGTGTTGGCCAACCACACAGGGTACTGGACTTCGCGGATAGCCTCAGCGTCCAGTAATTTGTCGACCTCCTTGGTCACAGCCTCTGCCTGTTGGGCGCCCATCCTGCGAATCTTTTGGACAACAGGTTTATGTCGGGGATCCACATTCAGCTTATGGCTTATGACCTCGGGGCTGATGCCGGACATTTCATATGGGGTCCAGGCGAAGACCTCCCTGTTTTGTAACAGGAAGTCGAGCATCCTGGCCCTCTCCTCGTCAGCGAGTTGGCTACCGAGCAGGAAGAACCTCTCTGGATCGCTGGTATCGATACCGACCTGGGTGAGGTCTTCGATGCTCTTCTGTTCGGGAGTTCGTCCCACAGCGTCGAGCTCAGCTTCCAGCTCGGTCATGTGGACTTGCTGTGGCTGCGTATCTCCGGGGACCACGGCCAAGAGGCATTCTTTGGCCATGTCTTGGTCGCCGCGGACTGTGATAACTTCGAAACTCCCATCCTTGTTCTGTAAAGGAAACTTGAGCTTCTGGTGATGGGTCGAGGGAACGGCCTCAAGGTTATGGAGCCAGGTTCTCCCCATGATGGCATTGTATGGAGATTGTGCATCCACCACCAGGAAGTCTACCTTTGTGGAAGCTCCTCCGACCTCGACCTTGAGGGAAATTTTCCCTTTGGGATACACCGTCTTGGAGCTGAAACCCACCAGGGGGGTGCGGGCTTCCTGCAGGTCCTCCTCCTTCAGGCCCATCCTCCTGAAGCAGTCCAAGTAGAGGATTTCCGAGGAGCTTCCAGGGTCCACTAGGATCCTTTTGACATCGAAGTTGTGTAACCTCATAGTCAGAAGAAGAGGATCATTGTGGGGTAGCTTGACCCCGGCCAAGTCTTTATCAGAGAACCAAATTTTTGGCCTCTCCACACGTGCTTTCTTTGCTGAGGGACCGAACTCGGCCGTCATCACATGCTTGCTATGCTGGGCTTTCCTGGCATCGGCACGGGCTCGGTCACTTCCCCTGGGGGCAGGAGCCAAGTGAATGACGTCGATGGTCCCTGCAGGCTCACCGCGGCCTTGGTCATCGGGGAGGCGTTGCTGCTGAGCGTTGTTCACTCTGCCTTCTTCCCTGACATGGTCTCTTAGATGCCCATCTTTCACGAGCTTTTCAAGGTGCGCCTTGAAGGCATAGCAGTCCTCGGTTCTGTGTCCTCTATCTTTGTGGTAGGCACAGAACTTGCTCTGATCTCGGGAGGAGACGTCACCCCTCATTGGCTGGGGCCATTTGAAGAAGGGCTGGGCCTGGATTTTGCCGAGGAGCTTGTAGATAGGCTCTTTGAAGATGGTATTGACGGCTTTATAAGAGGCGCCACTTGGTTTCGGCCTCGCGCTGCCTCCCGAGGTGGGGGCAGGGCGTACTGCCGAGCTGGATGGCTCTCTACTCCGATCCACCTCTTTCTTAGCAAGCCTCCTCTCTCTTCTCGTGGGACGGCCCTCCGGTCGGCTTTCTGGCCAGAGATTATGACTCTCCCGAGCTCGGATGTCGTCTTCTTCCTGCTCAACGTACTGGTTCACCCGGACCATCAGAGCCTTCACTGAAGGTGCAGGATGACGTACCAGTTTCTGCCGAAGCTCATTGCCCGGAAGCAAAGCTTGTTGGAAGGCAGTGATGGCTACGTCGTCATTGGAATTTTCAATCACGCTGTAGATGGTCCAGAATCGTTTGGCGAACTGAGTAAGAGTCTCGGTCGGCCTCATCTTGATTGAGATCAGGTCGGCGTCAGTCTTCGGAATGACCCGGTGGGCTTGAAATTTTTCGACAAAGGAGTTCCGGAGCTGTGGCCAGCTCGAAATCGATCCCTCGGGGAGTGCACAGAACCACCGAAGTGGGAGGTCGCCCAAGCTGGAGGAGAAAACCTTGCAGTCAAGGTCGCCGTCCCCGCTGAATACCGTCATCTTCTGGGTAAAGTGCCGAAGATGAGCCTCGGGGTCCGACGTCCCGTCATAAAGATTGAAACGTGGGACGCTAAACTTGTCAGGGAGGGGATGATCCCTGATTTCCCGAGAAAATGGAGAGGTACCATGGATGTCACCGTGTTTGGTAGTTAACCGACCTCGAGAGAGGCCGGCCTGCTCCAGGCTCTGCTGTACGGCCAGCTTAATCTGCTGGTCGATGTAGTCAGCCATCTCGGGGTCGGCCCTGGTCTCCCGCCTTTGTTTATGGTGCTGGTGCTGGTCAGCACTGGCATGAGTGTTACTCGAGCCCTCTTCTCGAGCTCGGGTACGCCTTTCATTCAGCTGATCCCTTAGGTCTGGTCGACCCCGAAGACCGAGACGAGCTCGTTGCTTAGGTGGAGGGGTGTGAGAGGCTTCGGGCTGGACTTGGCTCTTCGTCTCAAGCTGCCGCTGAAGCTGGAGGATCTGCCCTTTTTGCTCTTCGATGATGAGGTTTTGGGCCTTGATGGCCTCGGCTTGGGCCTCAACATCGTCCTCCAGGACCATGTCGTCGTCACCTTCATCGCCGAGGTGGACGTGATCCTCTTCCATATGGTCCCCGTGAGAAGACCGAGGTGGAGGAGACTGCACAGGAGCCCCACTTCGTAAGGGCCGTTCCTGAGGAGGAACGTCCTTTCGAGGCGGCGCGTTGAGAACAACTTCCAGGCGCGGACGTTCCGCCCGGGAGGTATTCGTCCGAGCCCGCTCTAATACAGGATCGCGCCGAGAAGACGCTGCTGCTCCTCTTGACGATGAGTGTGTCACCGTAACGGGTGAACCTACACTCCGCATACCAGGTTCTCCTCCCACTCCCCTCGGAGGAGGGTTGGATGGTGCTCGCCTGGTATCTCTTCGCGAACTTGTCACCAACGCTCCTGCCTGGTCTGTCACCAGTGGAGGTGGCATGAGAGGCAGGAATGTTTCTGGTTGCTTAGACCCAGACGGTCTAGCAACGCTCTTTCCCTTCTGAGCCTTGGGAGGCATAGCTGTTCGGATGAAAATGTGGAATTCTCAGATCGTTCCCCACAGACGGCGCCAAATTGTGCGTGCCTAATTATTACGGACTTGGGGTTAACTGATGATGATGGTTTACAGAGAGGTTGTTTAGCTTGAACAAGTGTCTCTGCTGATCTGAAACCTGAAAGGGAAGAGAAAACAGCAGTCAGGGCCCGAGGCTGCTGTCAGCCAAAGGCACTCCGACGCCTGAGTTAGTGCAGTCACTGAATTAGGGTGAAGTGGAGAAGAAGAGATGTTTTAGCAGAGTAACAGTGTGGACTGTATTTTGCATGTACCTGTTCATGACTCTTCATGCAGGCATATATAGAGGAGAGTGGAAGGTTCCATAGTGGAGGTAGGTAATGATACTTGTCCTATCAGCCCACACCTGGGATCTTTAGTGGGGGTAGGTGAGGATACTTGTCCCATCAAACCTCCCCTCAAATCTCTCACATAAATGTGGATGTGATCTGTTGATAAGAACGAGCCCTTATCCTTGGCCGGTGGCCGCCCTACCTGACAGGGACTCCCTACAAAGTACCCGTCCCATCTCATAATGGGAACTGGAAGCCCGGTGTTCACCTCGGCAGAGGGGCCGAACTGGAGAAGAGGCCGGGGTCAGATATACCCGAGATCGGACTGGGATGCCAGCGTGAGACCGAGTTCGGTAGGACATGGTCGGTACTCCTACCGGGACCAATCCCACCTTGACAAAGGCTGAGACGCTGCTTATGTCGGAGAGAAGGGGGTTAAGACCCTGATTGGCGCTATTTCCAAAGAATTACATACAACATCGGTTTCGGTCGAAGTAGCCCACACAGTAGCAGTCTTCAACAAAGAGCTCTTGAGCTGGTACCTCATCACCCTCAAACTCAAAGAAACAGTAGATGCTGGAATCCCAAAACATCCAGAACAACAAGAACAAAACCAACAGATATCAGCCCCACAAGTTGATGATAATGATGATCAATCCAGACCGTCCAATTCGGAGTGGATCATCACAATCCGTGAAAAACTAGAAGAGGCCAGCCAGGAGGAGCAGTCGAACCCCTGGGCGAAGCTCTGCCTCTACCGAGTCCCCAGATGGCTCCGCGAGGGCGACGACAAGGCCTACGTCCCTCAGATCGTATCCATAGGCCCCTACCACCGCCACAGGCGCCGCCTCCGCGAGATGAAACGCCACAAGTGGCGAGCCCTCCACCAGATCCTCCGCCGCACCGGCCACGACATCCGCCTCTACCTCGACTCCGTCCGGGAGCTCGAGGACCGCGCCCGCTCCTGCTACGAGGACTCCTCCTTCTTCGGCTCTATCTCCAGCAACGACTTCGTCGAGTGCATGGTACTCGACGGCTCCTTCGTCCTCGAGCTCTTCCGCGGCGCCACTACCTCCGACGGCTTCAAGTCCCTCGGCTACTCCCGTAACGACCCCGTCTTCGCCACCCGCGGCCTCATGCACTCCATCCAGCGCGACATGATCATGCTCGAGAACCAGATACCTCTCTTCGTCCTAGACCGCCTCCTCGCCCTCCAGCTCGGCCTCCCCCTCGACCACTCCGGCCTTGTCTCCACCCTCGCCCTCCGCTTCTTCGACCCCCTCGTGCCCACCGACGAGCCCCTCCGCAAGAGCGACCGCAACCGCCTAGAATCCCAGAAACAAACCTTCGATCCTCTCTCCGACCTCGGCGGCGGCCTCCACTGCCTCGACGTCTTCCGGCGTAGCCTCCTCCGCACCGGCCCCCGGCCGTCGCCGCAGATCTGGATCCGACGGCGATCAGACCGCGACCGCGTCGCCGACAAGCGGCGGCAGCAGCTGATCCACTGCGTGAAGGAGCTGCGGGAGGCCGGGATCAAGTTTCGGCGGCGGAAGACGGATCGGTTCTGGGACGTGAAGTTCGAAAACGGAGTGCTGAAGATCCCGAGGCTTCTAATCCACGACGGGACGAAATCGCTGTTTCTGAATCTGATCGTGTTCGAGCTGTGCCATTTGGACAGCAGCAGTGATATCACTTCGTAAGTGATCTTCATGGATAATCTGATAAATGGGGCTGAGGATGTTGGGTATCGTGGGATTATCGAGCATTGGCTGGGGAGCGATGAGGAAGTGGCGGATCTGTTTAATCAGCTGTGTCAGGAGGTGGTGTTTGATATCAATGATAGTTCCTTATCGCAGCTTTCGGAGCAGGTGAATCGATACTATAATCATCGGTGGAATACGTGGAGAGCGAGCTTGAAGCACAATTATTTTAGGAACCCTTGGGTTATTATCTCTCTCGTTGCTGCTGTGGTTCTGCTAGCTCTTACCTTCATACAGACATTTTATGGAGTTCTCTCTTTCTACAGACCCAATTGATTTGATTCGTTTTCGTTTGGGGTGCGTTTGGAATTGTGTTGAATCTTAAATTTATATATACCATATATCTGTCTGGTCTTCTAGAACCTGTTTGGTGAGATTCAATTTACCGATTCTTGATACCTAGCTTGAACGTGCAACCAAGTGGGACCTCATTGTGCCTAGTATGTATTAGACACAAGAGTATACATATATAGTCTTTGAAGCGTGTACTAAAAAACACACGCGACAAAGTTGATTGAGATAGGCAGAGAAAATTCCTTCTATCCACTATGGAGGGCCTACTGAAAGATGATGGAGATGGAGAGAGAGAGAGGGACTAGATAAGGTGGATTAGTTGGAGAGGGAAGTTCAGCTCCACGTGAGTGACGTTATGAATGGATGTCAGAAGAGACAAAATCACACATCTAAGTTTCTTTCCTTAATGAGTTACACGTAGTTCAGCAATCCTGGCATGTACAACAAGGGAGAATTAGCCTATCCCATGCAATTACCAAAATATTTGATGATGCACAAAAATGGATTCGTACACCACCGGTCAAGTAATAATGGTAATAAATGTGGTAATAAAGAGGAGAGAGAGATTTATAGTGGTTCGGTCAGTGTGACCTACGTCCACTTCAAAGACAATGATCACCGGATGTATTAATTTCTCAAGTGTCTGTGATTACAAACTTTGGAGAGTGTGCAGAAGAGAGATTACGTCTTGTGAATAACAATAATTGCTTGCCCCTCAAGTACCGAGGGGCTTTCGTATTTATAAGCTTCCCCTAACAGATGGGGAGACTTCTCAGCACGGTTCACGAGGAGCGTTCGAGGTGTCCTCGACTGGCGAGGCAGTTGCGATATTCTCCTCTGGACCTGGTAAGAGCGGGACGTGGCCTGACTGCTTCCGAAGCGCTCCGGACTGCCATGACGTGGCCGGGCATAGTGGATACGGGCCCGGACTGTAAATGGATCTCCAGTAACTTTGGGCCTTGGCTCATGACAGATTGGGCCAATTTGGGCCGGACTCATCATTTGCCCCTCAATGCACCGCGCCCAAAGAAGCTTTGAAAGGGGGGCATTTTGCATATCCGGCTTCTCTCCCATTCAAATAACTGTTGCCGCGTTCCTCTCCCTGCCAGCTTCTTGTATTCTTCCCCGGCCCTGAGGAGAAGGATGTTTGGGAGAGTCCTGTCAATATGAGACTCCTCTTATGTTTGGGGTTTCTTGAAACCCTAGGCTATAAAAGCCCTTTGAAAGAGAGGAGACCCACTCCACCTTCTTCATCTTCTCCTCTTTCCATAGATCTTCACCTGTTTTTTTTTTCTTCAAGAGATCTTCCACCGGCAGCATGGACGATGCAGGCAGAGAGGTCGGCAGCAAGGGGGCGCCCGGCGTGGGCGTCAGCAGCACGGCAGGCGCCGGCGGCGTCGTGGCAGCGCACGGCGGCGGCGGGCGTGTGGCAGCAGCGCCCTGCACAGGCGGCGGCGTGGAGGTCGTGGCAGCGCCCGGCGGCGGCGGCGGCAGCGTGGGGGCGCCTGGCGTGGGCGTCAGCAGCCCGGCAGGCGGCGGCGGCGTGGCAGCGCACGGCGGCGGCGGGCGTGTGGCAGCAACGCCCTGCGCAGGCGGCGGCGTGGAGGGCGTGGCAGCGCCCGGCGGCGGCGGCGTGGCAGCGCCCAGCTGGGGCGGCGGCAGCAGGGCGGCGCCCGTCCGGGGTGGCGGCAGCAAGGCGGCGCCCGTCCGGGGCGGCAGCAGCACGGCGGCGCCTGTCCTGGGCGGCCGCAGCACGGCGGCGCCCGTCCGGGGCGGCGGCAGCACGGCGGCGCCCGTCCTGGGCGTGGCAGCAGCGCCCGGCGTCGGCGCGCTTGTGGCAGCGGCGCCCGGCGGTGGCGGCTGCGTGGCTGGGCCTGGCGTCGGTGGCAGCGTGGCGGCGCCCGGCGTCTGCGGTGACGTGGCGGCGGCGCCCGGCGGCGGCGGCCGCGTGGCTGGGCCTGGCGTCGGTGGCAGCGTGGCGGCGCCCGGCGTCTGCGGTGACGTGGCGGCGGCGCCCGGAGGCGGCGGCCGCGTGGCTGGGCCTGGCGTCGGTGGCAGCGTGGCGGCGCCCGACGTCTGCGGTGACGTGGCGGCGGCGGCCGCGTGGCTGGGCCTGGCGTCGGTGGCAGCGTAGAGGGCGTCGTACGAGGGGCCACTGGAGGCCCGGGCTCGGGTGTATCTAGCAGAGCTTTGCGTCCTCGCAAAAAGTATCAAGGGAAAGTCGCAGTCGAGGAGGCCGGATCCAAAGTGAGTACCACTTTTAGTGTGATCAAAACGGACGGTGACCTTACGAGGGTTGCTGTATGTATCCCACCCACCGTACTGTGCCGCCGGGCCGCACCAGATGAGCCAGCATGCGATGATTCTTCTGGTGATGTCGTCATCTATGAGGAGATGATCGAGGCGGGGTTAAGGTTTCCCATATCCTCTCCCATCTGCCGTATTCTTCACTATTTTTCTTTAACTCCGGGGCGATTAGCACCGAACGGATGGAGAGTTTTGATCGGATTCCTTGCACTGTGGAGGAGAGTACATCAACAGGACGCGTCTCCTCCCGAGTTTCATGCTGCGTACAGTTTGATCGAGTCCCCAGCCCCTCACAGGGGCTGGTACTATTTTTATCCCTAGGGGCGGAAAGCTGCTCACGGGATTACGCTCCAACTGCCACGATTGGAAATCTCGCTTCTTCTTCATCGGTGGAGAGTGGGTTGCTGAGTCAGATCGACCTTTGGTACCCACACGATGGATTGACGCTAAGAGACTAGGTACATTTTCTGATTGCTTTCTTTCTGATTGCTTTCTTGTTCTCATGCATGTGCTCACTGTCAAGTCCTCATTTGCAGATCCTCCCCTTCTCTCCACAGAGCAGGAGCGCAAGCTGTAAGCGGTGAGAGATCACCCTGACAAGGACTTGGGAGTCCTTCTTCCCAAGGAGAGAGGCAAGACCAGTGGACCTCCTATGGACTCTCCGACTTTGGGTAGTACTGGCGTACTTCATCCGGGATCGGCTTCAAAGAGAAAAGGTAAGTCATCTAAACTTTATCAATGCTTTGTGTGTTTACCTGATATGCCGTACTCCCATAACACCTTTCTTTAATAGGCATAGAGGTAAGCAGAGAGATGATTGGAGCCCGCTTTTCGACCCGCTTCTCGGATAGGGGTACCCCTTCCACCAAGGCGGCGAGGACGAAGGACGTCTCTCGAAGAACCTCTCCGCCAGCGACTCGCGTCGAGCCCCGGGTGTCTCCTCCTCGAGTGGCTTCACCCCTGGTGTCCCCTTATGCGGGGATCTCTTCCGCCAAGAGTGCTTTCCCGCAGTCTTCCTCTTCAGCTACACCTCCTGCCCCTCAACTATGTCCTCCACAACCGGGCCTTTCAACAGGGGTATCGGCTAGGACTGGTTCCATGCTCGGTCATTCGTGGGAGATGCGAGAAAGGCTAGGGAGATATGTGTTGCCGCATGAGGCTTCTCGGGTTAATGCCCTGGGCACAGAGGGGGTTATTGACTCATTTGTAGAGGGCCTGGCTCAGGTAAAGATTCACTATTCTTTATTCCATTTTCTCCAGGCCTTTACCCCTTTATTTTTTTTTAAACGTCTCATTTCTCGTCCTTTATCTCTTCAGGTCTCTACTGCATCCATCTGCCTGCTGTCGAGAGCCCAATCTTATGGTCAGATGAGACGGGAGAAGGAGGCTGTGCGGCTAGAGCTCTGCACTGCTCAAGAGAAGATTACTGCTTTGGAGGCCGCTGGTAGGGCTTCGGGGATTGATCTTGCTGCTGCCCATGAGAGGGTAAGCGAGCTTGAGATCGGACTTTCAGCAGCCAATGAGAGGGCGGCGGAGGCAGAGGTTGAACTTTCGAAGACCCGCGAGAAGGCTTCGCTCCATGAGGCTGAGCTTACGAAGGCCCGTGAGAGGGCTTCGCTCAGTGAGGCTGAGCTTATGAAGGCCCGCGAGAGGGCTTCGCTCAGTGAGGCTGAGCTTGCTCGGACCCTTGAGAAGGCGAGGCTCAGAGAAGTTGCTATGGAGGCAGAGATGAAGGCAGCGAACGAGAGAGCTTCTCAAGCTGAGAGGGATCTACAGATTTGCCTTGCAGATGTTTTCATTGATGGCTACGAGGAGCTTCGAGAGAAGATTTCGGCTGCCTTTCCAGATATTGACATATCAGGCTTTGTGCCGATGGAGGCGCCTGATGGTGGTGGCAGCAGCTCTGATGATGCTGAGGACGATGCAGAGGAGGATGATGATGAGGACGATGCAGAGGAGGATGATGAGGAGGGGGATGAGAGTGATTAGAGCATAGGGTTTTGCTTCTGTTTATAAGCCTAACTTATGCAACCTTTTGTAATGAACGTAATTTATTTATCCATCCATTGCTTTATTTTCCATTGCTTTATTTTGAACAATGCTTTAAACAATGCCTTGAACAATAAAAAGTGCAACATCAAGTACTTAAACAAAAACCCTAATCCACCCCGCTCAAAATCTTCACTGGTAGTACCTCTTCAAGTGCTCTGCATTCCATGGATGAGGTAAGACCTTTCCTTCAGAGTTCTGGATTCTGTAGGTGCCTGGTCTCACCACTTCTATTATGAGATAGGGACCTTCCCAATTTGGTCCCAACTTTCCTTCCCGAGAGTCCTTTGTGGCGAGAATCACCTTTTTGAGGACTAGGTCTCCTGGTTGGAAGGAACGAGGCTTCACCCTCGAATTGTAGTACTTGGCCATGCGTCGCTTGTACTCCGCATTACGGACCACAGACTCTTCTCTTGCCTCCTCTAGCAAATCGAGGTTGAGGCGGAGTCCTTCCTCATTGGTGGTAGGGTCGTAGTGGTGGACCCTTAGGGAATGCACCCCTATTTCGACAGGAATGACCGCCTCAGTCCCAAAAGCAAGAGAGAAAGGGGTTTCCCCGGTAGGCGTCCGTGGCGTGGTTCGATAGGCCCATAATACCCCCGGAAGCTCGTCTACCCACAGACCTTTTGCTCTTTCGAGCCTTGTCTTAAGGTTGCGCAGGACGGTTCTCACCATCACCTCTGCCTGCCCATTTGCCTGGGGGTGTGCCGGGCTAGAGTGAGGCTGCTTTATTTGAAGGTCGGCGCAGAAGGAATTGAATAGCCTATTGTCGAACTGTTTGCCATTGTCACTGACAATGGCGTGAGGTATCCCAAAGCGACAGACCAGGTTTTTCCAGACGAAATCCTTCACCTTGGAGTCTGTTATTTTTGCTAGGGGTTCTGCCTCCGCCCATTTTGTGAAATAGTCTATGGCGACGACTATGAATTTGCACTGGCCTCGACTCAGAGGCAGGGGGCCCAAGATGTCAATGCCCCATTTGGAAAAAGGCCATGGGCTGAGGATGGTAGTCAGCTCCTCTGGTGGCTGCCTTGACACAGTGGCAAAGCGCTGGCATTTGTCGCACCTCTTGGTGAATTCTTTGGCGTCTTTTACCATGCTTGGCCAAAAGTACCCTTGCCTGAGCGCTTTATGGGCGAGGCAGCGTCCTCTAGAGTGATTTCCACAAATCCCCTCGTGAATCTCTCTGAGTGCGTAGTCAGCCTCTTCTGGGGAAAGGCAGCGCAGCAACGACAGGTTGTAGCCCTTTTTGTAGAGTACCTCTTGTAGGATGGTGAACTTAGAAGCTCTCATCCTGAGTTTTTTGGCTTCCAGGGGATCATCGGGTACTACTTCTCCTTGGAGGTACGCCTTGATGGGGGTCATCCAATTCGATTCTGCTGTCGTACAGTTGATGCTTGTGGTGTCCACATCCAACTTACTTGGCTCGAACTGGTGCCCGATGAGAGTTGGTTCTGCAGATGAGGCCTCCAGGGATGAGGCGAGCCTGGCGAGAGCATCCGCAGCTATGTTATCACCTCTTGGGATGTGACAGATTTGGAAATGTTGAAACTGCTGGACTAGCTTTTTCGTCATGCCAAGATATTCCTGCATTTTTATTTCTTTTGCTTCGAATTCTCCATTCACTTGATTGACGATCAATTGTGAATCACTAAAGGCGGTGAGGGATCGGGCGTCCATTTCTGCCGCCAACCTCAAGCCAGAGAGCAGGGCCTCGTACTCAGCTTCATTGTTTGTGACAATAAAGTGTAGCCTCACTGCATGTTTGATGCGGGTAGCATCGGGGCTGATCAGAATGATTCCCGCTCCACCTCCCTCGCTGGTTGCGGAGCCATCAACATATAGCCTCCAATGAGGCAGTGAAGGAGAAACTCCATGAGGTGTTTGAGCGCCCGGAGGGATCTGCGCGGCTGTTAAGGAAGCGGGGGCGCCAGGAGGGGTCTGGGCGCCCACTAGTGCTGTCGGGGCGCCCGGAGTGGCGTGGGCGCCAATAAATGTCTGGGCGCCTGGGGTGGCCTGGGCGCCCATAGATGTCTGGGCGCCTGGGGTGGCCTGGGCGCCCACTGATGTCTGGGCGCCCAGGGTGGCCTGGGCGCCCACTGCTGGTGTCGGGGCGCCCGGAGTGGCCTGGGCGCCCACTGTTGGTGTCGGGGCGCCCGGAGTGGCCTGGGCGCCCACTGCTGGTGTCGGTGCGCCCGCTCGGGTGACCTGGTCGGGTGGTAGTTCGACTTGTACCTCTGGGCTAGACGGCAGTGACATGGTGGGTTCACGTTCGGAGTATGTAAACTCAGCTACAAAATCTGCCAGTGATTGTGCCTTGATGGATACCCTTGGTTGATACTGGATGTCAAACTCGCCCAGCTCTACTGCCCACTTGAGGAGTCTCCCGGATACATCCGGCTTTGCCAAGACTCTTTTCAAGGGCTGATTGGTGACGACCACGATAGTATGGCTCTGAAAATAGTGCCGTAGTCGCCTGGCAGTAGAGATGAGGGCAAGGGCAAGTTTTTCTAACTCCGAGTATCTAATCTCGGCGCCTCGGTATGCTCTACTGACATAATAGATGGGCCTTTGCACACCATCATGATTTCTAATCAGAACAGAGCTGACTGCTGAGGGGGGAGCAGATAGGTACAGATACAATACCTCACCGGGTGTAGCATGCGAAAGCAGAGGAGGTGTGGCTAAGTATGCTCTAAGCTTCTGGAAGGCCTCCTCAGCCTCAGGTCCCCATTCAAAAGCCTTTCGGAGAATCTTGAAGAAAGGCAGACACTTATCTGCAGATTTGGAGACGAATCTATTGAGTGCTGCGATCCTTCCGTTGAGGCGCTGCACCTCCTTGGTCGAAGTGGGCGACTTCATGTCGAGTATAGCTTTGATTTTATCAGGGTTCGCCTCAATTCCCCTCTGGTTGACCATGAAGCCCAAGAATTTTCCCGATCCTACGCCAAAGGCGCATTTCTCAGTGTTCAGCTTCATGTGGTAGGCTCTGAGAACATTGAAAGTCTCTTGAAGATGGTCGATGTGATCTGCTGCAACCAAGCTCTTCACCAGCATATCGTCGACATAAACTTCCATTGTTCGCCCAATCTGGGACTGGAACATTTTGTTCACCAGGCGCTGGTAGGTTGCACCTGCGTTTTTCAGCCCGAAGGGCATGACCCTGTAGCAGTAGGTCCCCTTTGGAGTAATGAACGACGTCCTTTCTTGATCTGGGGGATGCATGCTGATCTGGTTGTATCCAGAATAGGCATCCAGGAAGGAGAGGAGTTCATGTTCTGCTGTGGCGTCGATGAGGAGGTCAATCCGAGGCAGTGGATAGCTGTCCTTCGGGCACGCTTTGTTGAGTTCAGTGAAGTCAACGCAGAGGCGCCACTTTCCATTGGCCTTTGTCACCATCACCACATTGGAGAGCCATTCAGGATAAGCCACTTCCCTGACCGCCCCGTTCTCAATCAGCTTCCCGACCTCCTTGTCTATTGCCTGGGCCCTTTCAGTGGAGGCGCCCCTTAGCTTTTGCCGAACAGGTTTGTGGAGAGGGTTGACATTGAGGCGATGGGTGGCGATGGCTGGGTCGATTCCTTCAAGATCCGCATGTGACCATGCGAATATGCCCATGTTATCCCTCAAAAAATCTGTCAATTGGCCAACCAGATCCTCCGGGAGTGAAGAGCCAACATATACTTTCCTTTCTGGATGCTCTTCATTCAAGATTATAGGGGTAAGATTTTCAACAGGTTCCCCTCTTTCTGTGGTGGCCTCATCTCTTGGGTCCAAGACTTCAACCTGCATCGCCTCCTGTGTTATCTTGGCCTTCATCGAGGTGACGTAGCATTCTCTTGCTGCTACTTGGTCTCCTCTAACCTCCCCCACTCCATTCGGGGTTGGGAAGCGGAGGATAAGATGATAGGTGGAAGGGACTGCTCTTAAGGAGTTAAGAGTAGGTCGCCCCAGAATGATGTTGTAAGCTGATGGACAATCTATCACCAGGAAATTGACCATTGTGGTGGAGGTTCGGGGGGCTGTCCCGGCTGTAACCGGCAATGTGATTGCCCCCAGGGGATACACCTTTTCCCCCGAAAAACCAATGAGAGGAAATTTGACAGGCTGTAACCTCTCTCGGCCCAGCCTCAGCTTGTCATAGGCCTCTACAAATAAGATATCTGCAGAGCTTCCACTATCCACCAAGATCCTATGCACCTGGAAATTGGCGACGGTCATTGAGAGCACCAGAGGGTCGTCATGAGGGTGCTGGATCCCTTCTAGATCTTTATCCGAGAAGGATATAGTTTCTTCGGCGCTGTGCCTCGGTGCTTTTGACGGGCGTGGCTCATCAGGATGCCTCGCCTTCCTGGCATATGCTTTCATGGCGGAGAAAGACTCCGCTAACCCTCCAGAGATGGTTCGGATTTCTCCAATAGGGTGCTGGTTTTCGGCATTGTGAGGTGGCGGTGGCGCCTGCCCCCTACCAGCAACATATTGGCGCAGGTGTCCACGCTGGATGAGATCCTCAATCTGCCTTTTGAGGTCGAAGCAATCATCAGTGTCATGACCGTGGTCGCGATGGAAGCGACAATATTTGGTCATGTTCCTGCGATTTGGTGGAGATTTCATTTTCCCCGGCCATTTCACTGCAGGATCATCTTGTATTTCCAGCAGAATGTGCCCCACGGAAGCATTGAGAGCCGTAAAAGTTTGTTGGGCTCTCGGCGGAACAGGGCCGAGTCGGTCCCTCTGGGGAGCGGGACCGAGTCGGTCTCTGGCAGGTATCCTCTCGGTTCTGCTCCGCTTGTTGCTTGGCTCCCTCTTGTCGTCTCTATCGTGCTTTCCTTTGTCCGCCGCTCTGGAGGACTCGCCTTTGGAGGACTCGCCCCGCCTGGCCCTAGTAGCGTCCTCAGCATTCATATATTTCTGGGCCTTCGCCAGTAACTCCGTCATGCTCTTTGGCGGGCGCTTCATTACTGAGAAGTAGAAACTGGAAGGCCGGAGGCCTCCCAAGAAGGCTGTCATGGTTACCTTGTCGTCGGCTTCCTCAATCTGAAGTACCTCCTCGTTAAAACGAGTGAGGTATGCCCTGAGGCTCTCATTACTATCCTGCTTTACACTCAGCAGGTGCGTGGCTGGCTTTTGGTGGCGGCGTCCTCCAATGAAATGTGATACGAAGGACCTGCTTAGCTCCTCGAATGTGGAGATGGAAGCTGGGGCGAGATTGGAAAACCATTGTCGGGCGGAACCCTTCAACGTGGTTGGAAACGCCCTGCACATAATCTCCTCCGGGATACTGTGCAGCTGCATTATTGTTTTGTAAGTCTCTAGGTGATCCAGCGGATCCTTCGCTCCATCAAAGGTTTCCACGGATGGCATCTTGAACTTACCAGGGAGTGGATAGTTCACCACGTCAGGCTTGAACGGTGTGTCCGTTCGCCTGACTAGGTAATCCACTGTCTCTGGGGCATGTGCCTTCATGGCGTTGAAAACATCGCCCAGTTGATCTTGCATCTCCTTGAGCTTCTGGTCCCATCGGTTGGGAGCTGCTCTGCTCGAATCATAGAAGTAGCTCGCGCCTTCCAGCTCCTGATTCTCACTTTCCCCTTCCTGGAAATGAGAATCCTTCCCCTCAGAAGCGGAGGGGGGATGTGAAAATTCTCCGTGATTTGACCCTCCCGGAGGTGGGGGTCCTCCCGGAGGTGGGGGTCCTATCGGAGGTGGGGGTCCTCCCTGCTGGGGCCCACGGGGGCCGCCCTGAGAACGGGCGCCAGGGGGTACACCATTGGCGCCCAGGGCATGGGCGCCAGGAGGAGCCTGGGCGCCTGGGGCCTGGGCGCCAGGAGGAGCATGGGCGCCCGGGGCCTGGGCGCGTAAGTGGGGAGCTCCTCGCCGTCGTGGAGCTCTTTGATGCCCCAGGCGTGTTCCTCCTTGTGGTACTCCTCCGAGTCCTCCTTGCCCCGCGAGCATGAGTTGTAGTATTTGATGGTTTTGGGCCATCATCTGCTGCATAGTCTCCAACATTAGTTGAGGAGTGGGAGCAGGAGCATTCGGGCCAGGATTAGTCAGTGGAGGACCATCCTCGCCCTCCTCGCGTCTTGTCGATCTGGTGGTCACCATAATTTGAACGAGGGTGAAAACTTTTTGTACGTTTCCCACAGACGGCGCCAAACTGATGATGCACAAAAATGGATTCGTACACCACCGGTCAAGTAATAATGGTAATAAATGTGGTAATAAAGAGGAGAGAGAGATTTATAGTGGTTCGGTCAGTGTGACCTACGTCCACTTCAAAGACAATGATCACCGGATGTATTAATTTCTCAAGTGTCTGTGATTACAAACTTTGGAGAGTGTGCAGAAGAGAGATTACGTCTTGTGAATAACAATAATTGCTTGCCCCTCAAGTACCGAGGGGCTTTCGTATTTATAAGCTTCCCCTAACAGATGGGGAGACTTCTCAGCACGGTTCACGAGGAGCGTTCGAGGTGTCCTCGACTGGCGAGGCAGTTGCGATATTCTCCTCTGGACCTGGTAAGAGCGGGACGTGGCCTGACTGCTTCCGAAGCGCTCCGGACTGCCATGACGTGGCCGGGCATAGTGGATACGGGCCCGGACTGTAAATGGATCTCCAGTAACTTTGGGCCTTGGCTCATGACAGATTGGGCCAATTTGGGCCGGACTCATCAATATTCATGACCCAGATTTGATCATTTGGCCAATCCCAATGAAGTAATCCAGTAAACCCAGAATATAATACATAAATCCAACACGCCCTTCCAACCCACCCACCAAACCCAGGCCGATTGTTCAATCCACAAATTCTAACTTGCACTCCATCTCAGATTTACTAGCACTGAAACAAATTTCATTACAAATTTACAATCGGTTCGGACTCCCTACCGAAATGAACTCGTGCAAAACAGATTAACAAGTCTAGATGTCTGCATTTTTATAACATGCTTACACATTATCAACAATCCAACACTAGTCCCACTTTCCACAGAGATGCAATTTGGGCAACGTCAGGACAACAGGGAGGGGAAGATGCAGACCCCACTGCTCGTTCGAAGGTCTCTACATCTCAAATGATACTCATCGTTTAAAGCCTCTGGAGCCTTCAACGCTACATGAAATTACATTGTACAGGGTACATGTTTAACTTCTGATCAACATAATAATAAAACTCAATAGAGCCTCAATTGATAGGATGAAGCTATGATGATGATGATTAATTACAAAATTAAAACATAAAGAAATATTGTGAAATGTAAAAGCCGGTGGAACAATAATTATTTAGTCAAATGATACCTACTTAGTCAACCCAAACGCAGATTTGGGGGCATCTCTGCTATTAGGAAAGTCATTCTATTATTGGAGTGCTATGAAAACATATTGCTAGTTGGTTAGCTTAATTATATTCGATGAGAGTATGAAAAGATTCCAAATGACTAAAAAACTAGCTTTACTTGTTTGCTTAAGGGGTCGTTTGGTTCCTGTGAAAGTGATTCACATGTGTAAATGACCCACATGTGAGTTATTTGCATATGTAAATGACTCACACGTGCATCAAATTCCACTGTTTGTTACTAGCATAACATTTCACATGTGAATCTATGAATAAGTTGTATATTATTTGATGATATCTCAACATCTAAGCAACATTAATGGTTGAGAATTGGACACATGACCGTGTTTGAGCTTCTAAAAAATATGAACGGTCCTGATTTTACAGGTGGGGCCCAGAACATTAAAAAAATCATAAAAATCGGACTGGGTATGTTAGTAACAATAGGTTGTATATTGTTTGATGATATCTCAACCTCCATGCATCATCAACGGTTGAAAATTGGACACATGGCCGTGTTTGAGCTTCTGAAGAATATGAACGGTCCTGATTTTACAGGTGGGGCCCATAACAATAAAAAAAATCATAAAAGGCGGACTGCTTATGTTAGTAACAATAGATTAATCTAACGGCTGTTATTTTGTTGATGATATCTCAACCTCCATGCATCATCAACGGTTGAAAATTGGAAACATGGCCGTGTTTGAGCTTGTTAAGAAAATGAACGGTCCGGATGTTACAAGTGGGGCCCAGAAAAATTAAAAAAAAAAAAAAGGCGGACTGCTCACAGTGGCACTGTAGCAGTCCGCCTTGTAACAGTGATATGTGAAAGAGTTTCACACCACTTGAGGTGTGAAAATTCAAGGCAACTTTTGACATGGTTTTCATACCATTTACACATGAGATTTACACATGTGAATCAAATTCACACAAAACAAACGTGATATATGCGTAACGGAAACGCATGTGATTTAATTACATATGTAAATGGTGACAAACAAACGTCCCCTAAGTGCATTTACATATGTAAACGAACCCATATGCAACCATTACACACCATTTATGTTTATTTGGGAAATTTACACATTTTGTGAGTAAATGACATGTGCATTTGGTGTGATTTTTGTGGGAAAAAGTGCCTGAAACTTTTACCATGTGGAGGAGAGGTGGGAAAAGGAATCACACCATGCTTACTTCTGCCCTGCTATAGTACCAGTACACCCAAGGACGCCTTTTTCATTTTTTTTATATTACAATGGGCCACTATATCATGATCCGAACCGTTCATATTGTTAGGGAGATAAAAGACAACTATGGTATCAAATTGCAACCATTAGATCATCACAATTTGTGAGAAATTTACAATAAAATACAGACCGTTATATGTGTATTTCTAGCTTTTTGTGGACCCTATTTTCACAATCAGAACCGTTAGTTCTCTTTAAAAGGATATTTCTAGCTAGTAGGGTACATCTCATGTGTTGATTCAACGTAGATATGTAATATTTTTTAGAAACATACCAACCATTTGATACATTCACTATTGCCAAAGTACTTACCACTAGTTGAAAATGTTCTGTTTTTTTCAAATTGTAGCTATTGCTCAAATTCCAACTGTGGATCCTTCTTGGATTGTGAGATATTCGTAAAAAAATCCTAGCATGTTTAATCTTCAATTTTGATTTTTGTGGTCCTCTTTTCCCCGATTCAAACCGTTAATCCTTTTTAGAAGGCCAACAATACTTCATGGGTTAAATCTCATCACTTGATTCATCATGGATATTTCAAATTTTGTGAAAAAATCGTGAAAGAATATGAACGTTAGATGCAATCAAATTCACATTTGAAGAGGTGTGAAAATGACAAACGACGGATTATATTTTGCATTCGACTCATTTGCTTATGTAAATGACTTACATACGTAAAGCATTTTCACATTACATGTAAAATTAACAAATGACCCCGGAAAAATGACTATGATTGTAAAATCGAATCCCAGCTTTAGAGTGGAAATAGATTAAGAAAGGACAAAAAATTATGATAAGGGAAGGCTATTAAAATTGTGGGAGATTTTTATAATTTTTTGAAATGAGCCAAGAACTTTATACATTTTTAAAATATTTCCAAAAAAATAGTTAATAAGGAGTGGCCTTCACTCTACCCTATTAATCTATTTTGATCCAAAAGGGTAGCTCAGTTGGTGTAGGACCACAGTTTGCATCCGAAGGTTGTATGTTCGAAACTGCACTACCGTACTAGGGAGTTTGCTCGACTTTCCTCTATACCTGGACGGATTAGTCTAGCCCAAAGGGTGTTTAACCCTCTTACCTTAAAAAAAAAAAAAAAAAAAAACTCTATTTTGATCCAACGGTGGCATCAACGGGCCCGCGGGAGCCCCATTGTTACGTTTTTGGCGCAAGAAGAAACTGGGTAACGTGCTCTCCCGCACATATATTTCTAGTCAACCAGCTTATAAACACACGCTTAAATCAAAACCAAAACGCAGTCAATCAAAATCAGTACGATCCATTCTCAGTTTCCATTTTCTGATACATAACCGCGCACGCATTTCTCTCCAAATCCAACCCATCCTTCAAACGGAGAAAACCAAATCCCTCCGAAAGGTAAGTGGAAGAACCCTATCCAGATCCGACCCTTTTTTTAATTTTTCGCGTGTTGATATCTTTCCTTACATGGAGTCTTTAAATCAATACGTTATCGTTCCTACTTCCGTTTCGATTTTCTTCAATTGGTTTGATTGGATTTTACTGCATAGGATTTGTGTTTCTGTGCATGTATTTGGTGTGAATTATTAGAAGGGTAAAAAAAGGTCCATGATATTCGGAGGATTGAACAATAGGCAGATTACATATTGATGAGAGAATATGCATCAATCAGAGTGCCCAAAAGAGTCTGTCTTTTAACAGCGTGTGATATTCCAAGGACATGGTATGGATGTATAAGTACTGTACAGTGTAGTATTTGTATGAGTCTTGATGAATTATAGATTTGATTGCATTTCCACTACAGCTGTTAAAGTTGATGTGATCAACATTTTACTGATGATGGACCTGAAGTATCTTTTATAGGGTCATTGAGGATTTCTCTGCAAACAGCAGAGTTGTTTTTTCATTGCTTCTGACCTAGTTAGATTTTTTTAGCTCTTTCATTTGAGATGGATTTGAATTAAAATCTGTTAAAATTGCTCCACTTCCCATATATGGTTATATTTATGGAATATGACCAGGGCAGTGTTAGAGACAATTTTAGAAAGACATGGATGATTTTAATATGAGAAATTTCAATTCATGAAAAGATTTTCCTAGAAGGAAACTTAAATGGACATGTGGGGAAAAAGAACAGTACAGGACATGTCTAATGACAGAGTGAATGGAGGACAAGGATATGGAGAAAGGGATGAATTGGGAGACACCGTCGCGGAATTTATATTGATGCTTCAAAATTGAAGCTCTAGAGATACCACAAAGAGATTCGTTCTGATACCTCGGCTCTATAATTAGTAAAAACTAAAATTGGAGAGATTGTGGACGATATAAGACATAGGAAAAGAGTTGGATGGTTGAAGTGGAGACTTGCTTTTAGAGTGCTTTGGTCTAAAAGTCGCAAAGAATATTTCAACTTGGCCTGTTTTCTTACTTACTCATACCGTTTGTTTACTTACTGTCTTTGTAAGAATCCAGACTTGCTTGATATAGTATAATTCTTTTTGCAGATATCATCCAACGTAGACATATACTCTGGAGCACATGCTGAATGGTTAGTGCTGGTAGCTGCAAACAGGTTTGAGTCATTTGGGGTCAGGGTGGCAGCATGAGATCAGAATTGGGTGATTTGGCTACACCTCCTATCACAGCTTCCAATGATCTGGATTCTACTGCTTCTAGAGAAAATAACCCCGTACGTGATGCATCATCAATATTATCTCCCTTGGGTATATCCTCATGGGCCAGAAGCCTCAAAATTTCACGGCCACCTTCACGAGAGGATGGGCAGTCTACAAGTTTAGGCAAGTCAACTTTTGCACATTTCACCAGTGGTTTTGGGATACGCTCATCTCCAAAATCTCCTGTGCAAGATGAGAGTGCTACTACTGAGGGAACGTCACCAGCCGCACAATCCGGTGTTCTTGGATCATTTGCAAAAGGGTTAGTGGACTCATCTAAAAGTGCAGTGAAGGCTGTTCAGGTCAAGGCTCGACATATGGTCTCTCAGAACAAACGAAGATACCAGGTAGCTAGCTGATGTTACTCTTGCAGTGGATACTTTCCTTTCCTTTTTTTTTTTTTTAATCTCTACAGTCTGTAAGGTATTGATGAATCAATATGTTCTTTTGTATTTGTATCACCATTAATCAGGTATCCGATTTAAGTATCTGATTGGTGGTTCTTATCTGCTGTTTGTTTATTTCTATGTTAATTTTCTAGCATTAATTCTAACATTTATTGGATAATTAACATTTGGATCATTTAAAAAAAATAATAATTGACATTTGGTTACTAGTACTTTGGGCTAGCTGATGTCACTTGACAGTGTATTGTGAACCTTGATTTCATGTTTTTTTTTTGCTAATGAAAGAGCAAAGCTAAGACTTCATTGGGATCTCCTTTTGCTACTTGTCTGCATCATTGGTGTGGTCTCCCAAACGTGAACAAGAGCATGATATAATAAATTACCAATAATGTCTCCCAACACCCAAGCACTTTTTGATTCATTTATTCTCTTTGCTTGAGCATCATAGTAGATGGATTTGCTGAACTGTGTCATACCTACATTTGTTATTGATGGGTATAGTGGAGTATTGGGTTTAGCTTATTTGTTGTTACCCCAAACTCGTTAGCTCCAAAGTAGAGAATATGTGGTTTCTGGCCCCTGTGTTGCAAGTATAATGAACTGAAACCTGCGTATGGTAATATGTGCCTCAGTTCCTCAGATATTCATTTAGAGCTGACTGCAAAGGGTGAGCCAATGATGTAAAATTAAAAACAGGACGACTGACTTGGAAATTTATCTTGTCCAAGTTTTTGGTTGTGGTGTGTTGATCAAAATTGGGCGACACAACTGAGTCGATGAGAAATTGCTAGGAATGTTGTCTAGATATTACCAATTCGGATAATGATGATGATTTTGCGATGCATTTTATTCATATTTACTAGTACATTTCTATCATTGGTCTGACATCCTATTTATGCTGTCGTTTTATTTTATTTTATAATTTGTTCTGATTAATTTTTTCATCATCACGTACCTAATGCTTGTGGTTCTCATTTTATTATAGGAAGGTGGATTTGATTTGGATATGACCTATATCACTGAGAATATTATTGCTATGGGGTTCCCTGCTGGTGATATGAGCTCTGGATTTTTTGGATATGTTGAGGTGAGTTACAGAATGTCTCCAATTGATGTTTAAAAGATGAGCACCAGGACCTCACTTAGACAGTTTGACATGTTATTCAGGGGTTTTACCGAAACCATATGGAAGAAGTAATCAAGTTCTTTGAAACTCGTCACAAGGTATGGATAATAGTTTTAGTGCCCGCGATTATAAATCCATGTGCAGTATAATTTTGCTTAACTGTTGCTTGAAAGAAACATTGCTCATATTTTCTGAACTTGACATTGACATACTATCCATTTCAAGTAACAAGTTATATCAAAACATCTCTCAGGCATTATGGTTAAAAATTGGTCCAAGATAAATTTGATCGGAAATGAAAGAATCAAAACTTCATTCGCCTAAAAAAAAAATATTTGTATTATATGTGTACTAGTTTTAAAGGTTAAAATGTTTTTCACTACCAACTTTGAGTCAGGATGAAAGAAAAAAAAAATTATATAATTAATAGTATTATCAATGGGCCAACCTTTCATTGCTCATGCTTGGCTCATACTCAAAGTAGTCAAGCACAAGCTTCTTTTGAGCTCCAGATTTGCTCAATAGAGACGGCTCAAGCTCAACTTGAATAAAGAATGAGCTGAGCCAAGGCTGGTTCAAGCTTGACTCATTTCAAAAATTAAATTTCTTATTGGAGCTTGGCTAAAGTTCATAATCATGCTTGAGCCATCATGCAAAAAACTTGATGGACTGGATTGTGTTCCGAAATCCAGATGGTTAATCAACAACAACGGTAGATAGACTAAAAGACAAAATTCATTTATCAGTCTCAGGGGTTCCAGTCCATTCGAGAAATTCTGTCATGCCTCACCATTATTGAGCAATCTGTGGCCACTTGGATGCATGCCAGTAATTGGTGAATGGAGGATGAAAGGTCTGACCTAGTGGTGTACAAAAAATGGGGACCATCTGATCAGCTGAGGAGTTGATTTAAGGGCATTAAAGTTAGAGAACTTTAAGCCATTAGATAGAGTACATTTTTTTATGTTTTCTGCATGATCAATGCAACGGTGAAAATAAATAAGGTGATTTTCAGATTGGGATAAGTGCCAATTCATGTGAGGATGGTGAGTGTGAATGGGTGGGATCAATCATGAGTAGGCCTGATGTTCCCCACTGGTAGGGATGTCAATAAACCTTTCCCCAGGTACCCAAAGAACCCAGCCAAAAACCCAGGTATGGACCTTTGATACATAGATATGAATATGTCATTGCAGATAGGGGATACGACTTTGTACTTTCCTAGATCTAGGACATGGATTCAAATACGGCTCTCTATCCGTTACTCATTAAGATTTTTATATGAAGTATATTACCTTTGCCTATAGTATATGTCTAATTGATGAAATTGTTACTGCTTATTTAACTTGCAACATTTTTCTTTTTTTTTCTTTTTTCTTTCCAGATATGGGATAGGACTATGTACTTTCCTAGATCTATGACACGAATACAAATACAGCTATCTATTATCTGTAACTCATTAAGATTTTTATATGAAGTGATACTTTTTACCTATAGTAGATGTCTAATTGATGAAATTGTCTCTACTTACATAACTCGCAACATTTTTTTGTTGAAAAGTAAGAAAATTGATGCAATCCCTATTTGACGCATTCGGACTGTTTAGGGCCCAAATAGACCAAACCAGAAAATATTCCAGCCACTGCGTGAGTGCGTAGTAAATTATGGAAAATTGCAGAATTTAAAAGATGCAAGGAACCAAATAAATAAACCCAAAACACTGACCTACGGCCTTCTCAATCTTCCAAGTACCCCACAACACAAGGAGAGGAAAAGAAACGCACACTGCTGTGTTTTCATTGAAAAACATAAACTGCCGAACATGTACCAAACAATGGACTATAAGCAACCTTATATGAGGCCCAAACAACCCAAAAGTCCTAAAATTCCTTCATAATAATTTCCACTACATTAAGAATTGTAATGAAAGCTTCTAAACCAAAAATAAGCAAAAGTTACTTAGAAAGATAAAGAAACTAGCAAGATTTCCAGAATCTGGTTGGCCCAGACACTTTGGAGCGGATTGACCGTGGGGCCCACATGGCCCAGGCCCACCCTTGAATCAATTGCACCCTTCAACCCTTCGTGGGACTCATGGGGACCCTAGTGGTTTTGGCCACGGTGGCATAGCCAGGATTTTCTTTCAAAGGGGGCAATGATGATCAACCGATACATCAGCAGGGCTCACTTATGAAAATCTAAATATCCAAAAAATGTTCCTTCCCTCATAATCTTCATAAGATTTCAATTTGGTAGAGGTCCTGTATAAATTAAAAATAACTTTAACACTTAGTTAAAATTTAAAAAAAATATAAATACTCTATAGAGATCAATTTGGTAGAGGTCCTATATTGTTTCAGAGTAAAATTTCTCTTAAAAATATAAGGGCACTTGTTTTGTGGCCCACTAATAATTTTTAGGCCCACTGATGTTATCTACATACTAGAGACAGGAAAAACTGGAGAGAAAATTAAAGAATGATAGAACAGTGCTATGATAATGGGCACACTGATAAAACGTCTAAATTATTTTAAAAAATGGCCTCCTCATTTAATAAATAGCCCTCATCAAATTTCACTTAAATGACAGATCGGTAACTTTAAAACACTCAAATAAAATATTAAAAATAAATTTAGATTTTTATATAGATCAAGATGATTATGGGCTCTTATTCAGTTGAATTTTTCTTAGAAAATGCATTTCTTTTGTAGGTAGGATTTTTTTTTCAAGCGTGCCCACTCATGAGAATCAGCCCTAAAGGATCCAAGTCTATTTTCATTTTTCTTAAGTGGGTTCTACTTAAGAGCCTAATGAAGAATTCATGCGAGAAAAAAGGAAAGGCAGGAGAAGGTGGAGTTGCATGAAATATACATTCTCTATTTGAAAGGCCGAATAGTTAGCAGTTAAAAAAAATTTCAGGAGAAAGAAAGGGATATGAAACTTGTGTTTAGGAAGAAATCAAAAGACAAAAATGCCTCTACTTTTTAAAATTTTCTCCAGCTTACAAGAGCTAAAAATCTTGAGGAGAGGCAAAAGGGTATAATATGAAAATTTCCTTATCAATTCCAAAAACTCCCCTTCTTATATTGAAGTAACAAAAAAAAAAAATTGAGGAGAGGCAATTGGCCCTCCTCGACCCCACCCCCCTCCACTGCCTGCTCCCGTGTGGATTGGCTCCAGTTTGACCTACCAAACTGTTAGCGCAAAATACGGCAACATCGAACCCCTCCGAAGTTCTGGAGCTTTCTGCAATTTGTAAACCAGCCCTTGCTCTTCCTCTTTTTCTCCAAAACAGTTCCTGAAATCATAATTTCTTTAATATCTGGGACTGTTTGAGGTTTCATTGTTCCTTTGGCCCACATACAAGTGTGTCCAGCTCCCGTAGGCTAAATCATAAGCATCAAAAGGTTTAAATAATTATTTTTCTTGATCCTCAACAATTGATGCAAATTGATCCACATCAAAAAATAATAAAAATTTATAAAATAATGGATTAGTACAAATAGATACGTTGAAACTATATTTCAGATTATCAGAGGTATCGGTGCAGGATTGAGTACTAGTACTACTATTGTATCCTTCAGATATGGGTGCATATCCGGTTATCATAGCTATGGACTAGTTTCAGGCTCAATTGATAATTTGGTTTTGGTCCTTAGTTTGGCCTGATTGATAATCAGGTCAAGGTTTTCGCAGTCGGGTCCAGTCTCAAATGCTCAAATACCCTAGTGTATCATATAATAAATCATCATCATTATCAAAGCCTTTTCCATACTTTGTTGGGATGGGCTACATGAAATATGTTATCTGACGAGGATTTAGCTTAGGAATTAGGATAGATTGGAATGGAGAAACATAATTCATGTATGCATAGATTTATAATACCTTAAATCAGGTCTGGAGTCGGCTCCATTGGATTCCGGCCTTTGTCAGGTTTGGGTACGTGGAACACTAATTGGATCTGGTATGGACCCATAACAAAATCAACCAGTAACCAGTTTACTCCCTCGGCATAGTCTGGACCCTAATTATAAAATAGTGGCCGGGTTGGTCTTGGTAATTCCACCCATTTATTATCTCACGAGATTTACCCATTCCTACATTCAACCAGTAACCAGTTTACTCCCTTGGCATAGGCTGGACCCTAATTATAAAATAGTGGCCGGGTTGATCTTGGTAATTCCACCCATTTTTATCTCACAAGATTTACCCATTCCAACGTTGGAAACCACTTTGATTATCGGGACTTTTTAGAAGATCGGATTTCGATCCCTCTATATTTTAGTTTCTCGTAATGGAATTGCTATTGAAGTGTTTCGTTACTTTTTTTAACAATAGGGGACAATGTACATGATTTTTCATGCCTTTTTAGGTTTACTTTAGAACCTGGGTAATGTGCATGCTGAATATCCCCTGAATAATTGTGCACCATCTTCTGTGTGTAGGGAAAATACAAAGTCTATAATCTTTGTTCAGAGAGGCTGTACGATGCATCGCTGTTTGAGGGAAAGGTGTGTTGTTATTCTCCTTAATTTAAATTTTATTCTTTTCATGTGTTTCATATGAGTATGACACCGTTAAAATATGTTTGCTTGTTTTGACATTTTTTTTCAGAAGATTACTAGAAAGTAAAGGGAATTTTATATATTTAATCTGCATGGCCGAACTGATAATACTTTATAAGTTTGTCCAGTTATTTCTTGAAACTCTTGTACAGTTGTACTAAAGGCCTCTGTGTCTTATTAAAGTTCAAAATTATTAGAATTTCAAGAGAGATGCTCATAATATCCGTTTTCGATAAATACAAGCTGTGTGCTTTTCAACTACCAGTGGTCCAACAAACTCTCCAAGCCAAATTTGCATGCAGTTGTTACTTGGAACTGGCATATGATTTGTTAAAAAATGTCATTTGTCTGTTGGTTGAACCATGCGTTACGTGAGGACCAAACCTTTAACTTGGTTCCATGTGTTCTGGGATTCTTTTTTTGTTTCAATTAATTTTTTTACGTTAAAATTATTCTCAATTCATATTCTGTGGAAATATGTGATATTTGCTGTCCTCATTCTCTTTTTTCTGATATTGATAAAACCACCCTTCATTTATCAAAAAATTGCAACCACAACTTGCTCTTGGAATTTGATTTAACTGTTTGGCCAAGCTGGTGATTCAGTTTTTGTTTTGATATTTGAATTGGGAAAAACTCTATTCCTTGCATTTTTCTGATCATTAGTTCCTTTGTTGAAACTGTATTCTTTACATCTTTTTTTTTAAACCTTATTTGATCCATCCTATTCTACTGCAGTTGGCTTGCTTCCCATTTGATGATCATAATTGTCCTCCTATTCAACTTATAATATCATTTTGTCAAAGTGCATACTCGTGGTTGAAGGAAGACATAGAAAATGTGGTTGTTGTTCATTGTAAAGCTGGTATGGCTAGGACAGGTTTAATGATATCTAGCCTTCTTCTTTTTCTGAAGGTACAATTGTAATTTACTGCCTCATGAAAATTATATGCATTAGATTCTATTTATAGTATTATGAGCTTTACTGTTGTTATTTTGTAAATTGTGTATATATATCTTTTACCATGCAGTTCTTTCCAACAGCCGAGGAATCAATGGAGTATTATAACCAGAAAAGATGTGTGGATGGAAAAGGGCTTGTGCTTCCAAGTCAAATTGTCAGTCTGCTCCTTGCTATGCAATGAAGACTTTATCTAGGAGATGCTTTCTGTTACACCTCTCTGATTCTATTTTTTTACTCCTGCTTTTCCTAGAGATATGTCAAGTATTTCGAACGCATCTTAACGTATTTCAACGGCGAGAATCAGCCTGGGCGCAGGTATTTTTTTTTGTTTATCCATTTATTTATTCATAATTGTCAGAATCATTTTTCAGTGAAAGATCAATAATGTGGTATTTCCTTCTTGTGTACTGACCTATGATGCACGGATACTTCAAAATGGGCAACGTATCGTGTCGTATCGTATCTGATACTTCACTTTTTATGTGTAAAATCCGTGTCCCTGCCATGTCTATGGCGTGTCCTTGCCGTATCCATGCCGTATCTGGGCATCATAGGTACTGACAAATTGCACTACTTTTTCTGACATCATTTTCTAGGTGCATGCTTAGGGGATTTCGCCTCCATAGGTGTCCTTACTGGATTAGGCCCTCAATTACTGTCTCTAATCATGATGGTATGCTTCAGTCTTAATGCGCGGACACTTTTGTGCTTATTAATTCATGTTATGAAAGAAGCCATTGGCTTTTACTTTGTGCATCTTTTCTTACCTGAAATACCACTTTTCACTTGTTTTGTTTCTTAATCATTAAATGCTGCCATGTTTTTAATATATGATGCTTGAATTAGAAGAGTAATGATTGCTATATGTACAAAAATGAAAGATATTTGGTTATTCTAGTCTAATCAACATGTCCATGAACCTGAGATAGATGTCAAACATTCTCTCTCTCTCTCTCTCTCTCTAATAGTGGCCGTTCTTCCCATTTGACAATTGAACGAGTGTAATCCTAGAATGGAATGGAGAAACTGGTGGGGGACAAGTCTTTGATAATGATGATGATCATGAACCAGTGGAATCCTCCAAAGCAGCATTACGTTTCACTCTCCTATATTTCATGTTGTGATATTGAGTAAACTTTGGTGGTTATTTTACTGATTTTTGGTTAGGTTAGAGTAATTTAACTTGATGTCTGTTTTTCCTTGGTAAAAAATGGCCAAGTCCGACTTGACTCGTCTGAGTCAACTCATCTTGGTATATGCTGAGTTGAGTCACCCGCTGAGTCACCAAGTTGTCCCAGTCCTATGGTTCTGTGGCTCCAAACTCACCAATTTCCCAATTTTCTGTTGGAAAAGGGTTGTGGGAGGCTCTGAAGGACATTTTGCATTGATTTTGATGATCAAGATCACTTTTTTTTTTTTTTTTTGAAGATCTGCCTGCAAAGATTGGAGGTATTATTCATTTTGATGGAGTGAAATATAAACATGCATGCCAATTTCTACTTAAATTCATTCATTTAAAGTTAACAAGTCATAGAATTCTAGATTCATAGAACGTAATTTTTATTTTATTCTATTTTTGTGCTATTTTTTATTTTTTAATGAAGGTTATTGGGCTGTAGGATGAGACTTGGTGGAGGGGACCTGATTCGAGAGTGACTAGGTTGCCTCCTGATTCCTATTTTTCAAACCTTTGTACTTTTAGTCAACAAAAGATATGGAATATAAAAATAATAATGTACAAATCTTATTCTGAATAATCAAGTGATAAAATTTTCAACATTATTTTAATATAGCATTTTTTTGTCAACTACAAAAAAGAAATGTTTGAAGTACTGCTAGAGTAATCCGGCTTTGTTGTGAAGAATCCAACATGCGAGTCCGTGTTAATATGCGTAATGTTGTTAATTTCAGAGTGCTTATAGCATGGTGACTAATATGGTAAAGGCTATAGAAACTATTGATCTTTTGGGGCTGTTGTGAATGCAGCATTGTGGGCTTCGATCTTAGATGAGTTTAAAATCCTCAATCAGATGGTATCAAGTGTTGCTCTCGTTGCCAAAATTTTGAGGATATTACCATTGAATCAGATCCTCTCTCTCTCTCTCTCTCTCTCTCTCTCCAGAATGGATTCTTCTACTTAACCTTGAAGTTCAGAGATTTAAAAAAGTTTGCTTCCAGCTTGCTCACCCTAAATTTTTTGTTGAGATAACGAAGCTTCATAGGACAAGAATACAATGCTTGTCAATCTATTTTTTTGCTTCATATTTAGAGCTCCTCCAACTTTCGTTTGTTGTTTTCCTTGCATGTTTGATCTTTGTTTTAGCTGGACTGTAGGCTTCTTGGTGCGTCTTTTTTGGACTTTTATTTCCTGTGTTTGTGTTGTGAGCTTTTCTTTGCTTCTTTGCTTTGTTGCTATGTGCTGCAAAATGATGTAACCTTTTATATATCTGGCCTCTATACCAGCACTGTGCAGTTTGGTAGAGTAGTCAAGGCCTTGTGGACTTCTCTTTTCATGCTCCTGGATTGTGGGATTTTTTTAGGTTTTAAGTTTACCCAATCAATTTTTTTCTTCTTTGCTTTGTTGCTATGTGCACCGCAGGATGACAGATACTTTCACATTTCTGTTGTCCTAAACAGCACTTTGCAGTTTAATAGAGTACTCAAGCCCTTGTAGTTTCCAAGTTTTGCCCTTGTAGTTTTATTCTAGATTACTTACCTGCAGCAATAGCCATTTCTCAGTACGGCTATCTGATAATTTTCTGGTTCCTAGTTGTCTATAGTACTTGATAAACTTAGTGTCTCTAACTTTCATTATCTATGCCAGGCATTTAGAGTGAACCATGTCAAGTAATAATATTTATTGTTCCACAGGAGTCCTCTTCTCAACAAAAAAGCATCCAAGGACTAAGGACTTAATGGTAACTAGCGTTCAATTTTTTCAGTGTAGGTAATGGTAGAATGTGATTCATCGTCATCATCATCATCCTCCTCCTCCTCATCATAATCATCATCTATTTGGGGTCAACTTAGAATGTGATTTCATGTTTCAAAGAAGTGCTACTGTATATTAGCTTTATTTTGTTAGTCAAGTGCTAGTAAAAATTTTGTTTTGCCAAATTGAGCTTGCTTTGACATCCATATATTCTTAGGGCTGTAAAAGCAAGGTTATCTTTACTTGATTGTATGAGACTGTACTCTTTTTTGCATTTTAATGTTATATTTGCATGGGTAATGAATGGATATACACATGCTGGTACAGATATACAAACGATACACGCATTCTATAAGTGTTGGTGTCAACACGAGTCTGTTTCCTTCATTTGGAGGTGACTAATTTTTATAAATGCAGGAAATACGAGCAAGATGCCTTCTGAAGGAGAGGAGTGGGACGAATGAAATAGAAAATAAATACATAAATGATCACCTCAACTTATACACTAACCCTGCTAGGGAACAAGATAAAACTGGCCTTCCGAAAAGGCTTTTTTCCCTGTAGCTTCACTAATGGTCCCCGCAACGCCCAAGCATGCTTTTGTAGAAATATGGGGCCAATAAGTCAGATAGATCAAAACAAATGATGAGTTAAAACTTTTGAGAAAAGCTTTTTATTACTTTATTTTGATGATCCGAAGAAAGAAGGTAGAATATATGAGGTGCAAGATTATTTATTTTGAGTTTCTAGGGATGACGTTTTAGTTGGAATTGAATAATATTTTCTATAGTGACGGCTGTTTAACAAAATGCAGGGCTTGAAGAGGATAGCTCAAGCAATTTGATCATAAGTTTGATTATACTTGAATGATCTAAAGCATCATTTCCAATTTTATATGTTAAATTTCATATCTGAAGCTGTGATCAGACATTTTCATCTATTCATTTATAAGCCAAATTGATTTGATCTATTTCTTGTATACCCATAGTGGTATGTTGGTTCCTTGTTTGTCAGTATATTCCTCTTGTGCTGTACACTCTTTTTGATGAGATTGTTACTATTCCCAAAAAAAATATAGTGTTATGTTGGATTTAAGTCTGATTTAGGTCAATCCATTTTGATTGACTGTCTCCCTAATGTTGTTGTTTTGGTAATGAACTGTGTATTCTTACTGCTCACTGTAATGACTTTTGGCCAGGTAGCATTTTCCTGTTCAATTTGAGTGTTTAATGTGCACATTCGGTCATATTTGAAATCGCCAGGTGGTTCCTATGCTTGGAATTGTCTAGCCTTGGGAACATAACTGGAAGCATGACAATCATGTCTACGAGTGATTGTATGTGTTGGGATGGGGGGTGTTTGAAAAGTCACACTATGACTTACCTGCATGCTAAAAATATGCACCATCCAATCAAGGGAGGTATTGTTTTGACTCTTGAGGGCCTCAGAGTTGTCTTAAGTCCTAGCCGTAGGTATTGTCTTGACTCTTAAGGGCCTCAGAGTTGTCTTAAGTCCTAGCCATTGGATAAAGTTGGATGGGTGCCAAATTTTGCATGATAAGTTGAAGAGCATGCCGTACATAGCTTGGGTGTCAAATTTTGGATACTGCTAACTTATTGGGTTAGGCTGCTTGGACTGATTATGTGTGTGTTGGGGTTTGAGAGAGAAGGGGAAGGGAAAGACAAAATTTGGGGTTTGAGGGGTCCCTACATGCTGTTCCAAGGTTAGGAATGCTCTGGATGTTCCTAAGCTTCGAACAATGGCCATGGGTGCCCACTTACTGCCTTGCTCTCATTCTCCCCTCTGAATCATTATTTACCAAAATTTGTCCTGGCCTTCAATTGTTGGCATCCATCTGATTCTATCTAATGGATAGGACTTGGACAAATTTGAGGTCCTCAAACCAGTACCACCGTCGTGGTTCTCATTTTCTTGGATAGGACTTGTACAAATTTGAGGCCCTCAAAGCAGTACCACCGTTGTGGTTCTCATTTTCTGCACCGTTAGGTCACAGGGAAACAAAAACCCAAAAAAAAACATCTCCACCCATATGATTGTGGTGCGATTTCGGTGGACCCCAAATGGTAGGCAGAAGCATTCTAGCCTTTCTTGATAATGACTACGCATTCACACATCACTATGAGATGCCACAAAGAGCTGAATATATGGATTGCAGCTTCAACAATCATATACAGAGAGCTGAAACTATTGTGCGAATTGAAGCGTAGGAGATACCACAAAGAGATTTATTCTGTTATCTTGGCTTGATAATTAGTAAAGATGTGGAGATTGATGAAGATGTCGAACATAGGATAAAAGTGGGATGGTTGAAGTGGAGACTTACTTCTGGAGTGCTTTGTAATTGCCGAATGCCAACAAGATTGAAGGAAATTTTTTACATGATCTATAGAATAGAATGCCGGCCCATCAAGAAGCAACATATGCACAAAATGGATGTGGTAGAGATGAGAATGTTGAGGTGGATGTGTGGTAAAACTAGGAAGAATGACATAAAAATGAGAGTATTCGAGAGCATTTAGGCGTAGCATCAATAGGGGATAAAATTAGATAAACCCGTTTGAGATGGTTTGGGCATGTCCAACGCATACCGACATTGGTGCTGGTAAGGAAAAGTTTGACTGTGCAGGTTAATAGTCCACCAAGAGGAAGGGGTAGGTTGAAGGGAACGTGGATGGAAGTAGTAAAAATATATCTGTAAAATTACAACTAATCTGAGGATTTGGCTTAGAATAGATGGGAATGAAAACACAGAATTCATGTGGCCGACCCTAACATAGTTGGGACAAGGCTTTGATAATGATGATAGGGTTAACCATGCAATCACTATGAGACATCCTTTGTAGGGCCTACCAAAGGATGATAGGATTAACCATGCAAACACTTGCACAGGGAGATGTAGGATGACAAACTGGGTCATCGTACTGACCTGGAGCCATATGAATACTAAACTAGTAAAGGCCGTGCTCTGGTGCAGATCTTCCTCATGGACCCTCCTTTGGGGTCCATGCCAATCATGGGGAAGGTGGGGGATAGAAAGATCTGGAAGGAATCGAAATGCGTGCAAAACTTTCAACTCCATTACATCATCCTAATCCCTTGAGTCATGGCCCTTAAGTTTAACGGTTTTAAAAGGCGTCATTTTTTAGGATTTCAATCCATTGGTGAGTAATAGTCGGATGAGTGCCAGATTTGGGCTTGTGCCTCCCTTTTTTTTTCTATCATGGGGATTCTGCAGTGTTTCTCATGAGAGACGTCCTGTCCTGAGCCTCAACCAACTAGTAATATGTTAGATGATCAAGAATTAATTGTGCTGTCACTTGTACATGGTGATGACAATGGGCTTATCATAATGATCAGAGATATTCTTGTACTGTGTTATATGGATATGTTAGGTGAAGGATGCATTCGCAGTTGAATTTCCTTTGCATCATTTCTTGGGACCCATCATTTCACTCAAGTACTAGATAGAAACATCTATGAATGAAAATGAGGCAAGATTGTTCAAACTAGAAATGAAAATGAAATAGTTTGGACGCGAACAAATCTCCAGCTGTGCATATTTTGACAGTACTGTTTTATATGGCAGTGGGTTTATGCTTACTTGCTTAGTACTTAATCTCCACACCAAATTTGAATGAGACTGATTTCTTTTCCTTTTTCTTCAACTCTCTTTGTCAGCCTGAAGATTTTTGGTTCAGTGCACCGAGAAAAGGAATAATGGTCTTTGCTTTGCCTGGGGAACCTGGTCTGACTGAGTTGGCTGGTGACTTCAAAATTCATTTTCATGATCGTCAAGGAGATTTCTACTGGTATGCAACTTCCTGTCTTTATTTGGTATAGGTTTGGTTATAATGACTTAGCCTCTCAAGTACCTGCATCCTTTTGAAGCAGTTGAGGATGAGAGTTGGGAAAATTGATTTTTATTTTAGTTTATGCAATTTGCTCTCCCTCTGTAATTGACAATCTTTGGCCTCAGATTTATCTTCAGCATCTAACAGTGACCAAGGGCAGCCCAAACCCTCTGGTCATTTGGTTGGCCCTGACCGGGCATGTTGGCACCTCTGGAAGCTACTATCTTTGACTGAATGAAGTTAACATTACATTGAGCTCTTAGTGACAACGCTAATTTTCTTAATGATATTAGTGATGAAATACATGAGGAAAATTTAACGAGTATATTTAGTAAACAGTCAACGGTAATGTACTATTTTCGACAGGTAAGAATATTGATCAGTTTAATTAAGCTGAGAAAGAATTAGATTGTTGTTTTGGAATAAATTGATGAAAAGAATTTTGAGAAAACCAATTACTTAAAACTGTATTTGTCTCTTACCAATTTGGGGGTGGACATTAGTTTTCCCAATTTCCTGAAGCCCCATAAATGTTTTGTCTTTTGGTACCCAAATGATTAGTGGCCAAAGGCAGCCTAGCAGAGTTAATTGATGTAGTAATGAAATTGTACTCTTAAGTTTTCCAAGATTGCTATTTGTAAAGCCTTGGTTTGCCTGTTCTGTGTTATTAGTAGGCAATAGCTTGTCAATTTAGACTGTTGATATGGGCCCCCTTGATTGGAGGTGGCCCAGCTATTTTTCAAATTAGTATAGATCGTAGCAACTGGTCCATCATTTTTCCCTTGTCCATTGTCATTGTTTTTTCCCTTTCCTTTCACGGGTCGTAAACTTTTTACATATGTAATCCCACATAAGTCCAGAAAATTAGATCCAACAATTTGAACTTTTTTACAAATTTCTCAAAATCCATGAAGAATTAAGATTTAAAATTAGACCTACTAGCTATTTTAAGCCATGTCGGTTCCTGGCTTACGGACGCACAGGAATTAAAAAAATAAGGTTTTTGATAGGCCCAATACCAAGTAAAAACCACTGATTTTTACTGTAGCAAAACTTTATCAGTGCCTCTTGCATCAGTGGCGTGAATTTGTGAAACTTAAGGTGTGAGTGAAATGGCCTCATTTTCACAGCTGATTTATGCACCACATGCATAATTTTTTGCATAAGTTGACACATGCATATCCATTATGCATGTGAATAATTTAGATATGTAAATGAGCCCATAAGTTGACACATGCATATCCATTACGCACCTGAATAATTTTTAGGCCGCCCTCTATGCCCTGTTATTAGTGGTCTGGATTTCTGGATCATAGGCCTCATTTTTAACGAATTATGCATGAGGACCAGAAATCTGAAGATGCATCAGGATCCGATAATCATGATTAACTGTCTGTAATGTATGCAAATGCCACTAAGCAACATTGATATAAAATCTCATGTTGTTTTCCAATCATCCCTCTTTACTCTAGAATGTTCATGACACAGTGATATCGATAGAACTGTGATATTCTTCTTTGGACATCAGGCATCTTTTCTGACATGTTTGTCTCTTCTTGTTTTTTACTTTCTTTCTTTTTTCCCCCTCTTTCCAGTTGGTTGAATACGACGATGATGGAAAACAGAAAAATCTTAAATACATCTGAGCTTGACGGCTTTGACAAGGTACACATGCCTAAAATCACAATGCTCAGTCCTTTAAATTTTTCTTTCTTTTTTTTTTTTTTTTTTCTTTTTTGTGTGAACCTGTTAGCTTATTGTTAGTTTTAATATTGCCACCCATTTTAAGATAGTAACAATACATTTATACTTGCTGGAAGTTGTTGTCCATATTGTGCTGCATGTAAGAGTCCATGAGGTATAACAAAAGTGAAACTTTGTATTTCTAAAACATGCTAATGATATGTTTATTTATTATTAATTTTTAGCTTTGCAATCCATTTTAATGGTGTAGTGCATCTAAGTTAGCTTGACATTATTGCGCATAAAGGAAATAGTCCTGGACATTAAGCAGTTAGACTTAGATCGTAGACTTGAAAAAGATTACACAAAAAAAAATATCTTACATAAGGCTGTTGCCATTCAATTTAGTCCAGCCATGTTTCTTAGTCATTTTAATCTAAAAATAAAAAAAAATAAAAAAAGTAATGAAATAGTAAGGCCTACTTTCTTGGATGTTGCCAATTGAAGCTCAAATCACTACCAAGAGGTAAACATAACAAAGTGATCGAGAGGGGAAAGATATTCCGTGAGTGAGTCCAATCCTTAGTATTTGTCCATGAAAAATTAAGGAAACAATGTAGAAGGTATGGCCTGTTTGATTCTATGTAAAATGGCCTTCTGCTGAAATGCATTTTTTTTTTTTTTAAAATTTATTATCAGCACAGTCAAAATGCTTTTTATGATTGGATTCCATAGCAGATTTTCCATGAAAAGGGGCGAACAAGAAATGCATTTTCTTAAAATTCAGTGAATGCAATAATGCTGTTGCTTAAAAAAAAAAAAAAGCAGCTCTTAAGTAATGAGCTGTAAAGCAGGTCCTTAATTGTACTTAAGGGCCTATTTGTTTGAATAAAATACATAGTAAGTCATGGTCAAATAACATCCTCTAAGGATTATTAAAGAGGTGAAGAGCAGGGCCGGCTTTACCATAAGGCCAATAAAGGCATTGCTTTAGGCCCCAAAAAATAAGGCCCCAATAAAAGGCCCCATAATAGTAGCTGATATCTTTTGAAATTCCAAATAAATAAATAAATAACAAACTTGCCCACTACCATCCTTTTTTTTTTCTCCCCAAAATATAAGGCCCCATAATAACTCTCTCTTGAGAAGATACGACCAAGATTTTTATGGGGCCTTAAAGTGTCATTTATGGCCTATTATATTTCCAAATCTTCCCCTTATATTTCTATTGCTATGAGTCTAATTAATTTTAGCGCGCCATTATACATCTAGCAGTATCAAATCTAAATCATACATTCGGTCATGAACTTGCTTCACAAGCCTTTCTCATTATTTTTGTGTATCATATTTCAATAGGGGCCCATTCAGATTTGATCCATGATGTGGTTGTAATAGATCCATAGTTTGGGATTTTAACCCTAACAATAGATCTTATAATTTAAGATAAACAATGGGCCCCGCCGGAATTTATTCACTGCCCACAGTGTATATGAACACTGTGCATCTGGAACATCCCACACATGGGGGCATACCTCTGAAGACACCAGGGGCAGCCTCAATATTTTTGTTTTGTGTGTGCTGCACGTGGTGGTGGGGGGGGGGGGGGGGGGGGGGGGGGGGGCGCGGGGGGCAAATAGGTAGTTGTATTTTGTGATCCAAGATTTTCATATGAGTTTTGGGAATGGGCCCAAAGTTTTCAAGTGGGTTTTGGAGGTGGACTTAAGATAGGGTAGCAAAACTTGAATATAAAAACCTAATTTGTAATTTCACATCCCAAAAAACTAAGAAAAATAAATTTTAAATAAAATATTTATAATAATATTAAAATATAGAAAATGCCTCATTTAGAATTGCCGCTTTAGGCCTCAAATTGTCTCGAGCCAGCCCTGGTGAAGAGTGAAGGATATGAGGCACCAGTGTAGAACTATAGATGGGACCTTGACTTTCCTAGGATTTGAATGATTAGGTGGTGGCATGGATATTCATTTCCCATCTTCCCTTGATTCAATTTCCGTTAAAGGGGGAGCTTATTTAATGGTCATTTTTGGATATTCACCTTTGATTCTTCATTTTCAACCATTTATAGTGATACGAAGTCTTAGAATTCCTAGGAATTAAATTACATGAAACAAACAGACCCTAAATGAATTTGAAAATGACAACACCCCTGCCCTCTCATCATTTGTATCACTTGCATGGAGGTGCCTACGTGTACTGTGCCCAGGCATATGAAATGCCTAAGCATGTACCTGGGCTGCCTTTGCTACTTTTAATACAAGTCAGTCAGATGAAAAAAGAATGGCTCAATTTTGTTCTAGAAGAGTGTTGGTGTATAGAACTTTGCTAAATGCTGCCAATGCATTTGATGCTGGGTTAAACATTGTCACAGCTCCAGATGCCAGTGTGGCAGAGCCACTTCTAACCTGTGCAACAGGTTAATTCCAAGTGAGATAGCCTGGTTGTAAAAATTAGGGTGTTTGACACATCTTTTGTCTGAGACGACCTCGTCAATAACAAGAGATTTAGTGCTGACTATTCAATGTCCTTAATTTATCCATTCAATCCACAGTAGATGATAAAGCAGAAACAAAAGACAAAAGCACCTGAAAATACTCACCCCCAAATAGATACAGGTTGAAATGTCCCAACCCTTGGGATTTTTTGCCAAACAAATAAACACAACTAGAACCTTTATGTATTTTAGCTATTTTATTACTTACATATGTCCTTATATCAAAAGAAGCATAAACACAAACTCAACCATTGAAACCATTGTTCAATTTGATCTCCCCCCTTTTCAATGTAATAAAATAAAATAAGACTAAAATACTTGTGAAACTTGAAATTACCTTACACTATTAGAAAATGGGTCATGACTTCCTCAATTATTCATCTTAAAACTTTTTACTGGCTAACTGCAGTAATCAGCCATGATAGTAGCCCCGTTATTGGACTCGATTTTAGAAACTACTGAGACTCTGGCTATCAGTCTCTCTAGATCTTAGTTCACTTCTATGATATATAGGGAGAATCCACCACCCTAAACCTTATCTAAGCATCAGATTCAGGTACTTCAGTTTTTTAAAGGACTAGAAAATCTTCCTTGGAAGTTGGATTAGTGGTTTTTCTGATACCAAGTGCCTTTTTTTTTTCCTTCCATTCATCCTTCTGGATGCCTTTTTCTTGCATGTGTTGGGCTATTCGTAATTCACGAGCATGCTATGCAGAGGAAACTGCCATCCCCTGGGTTCCAGGTCGAAGTTGTGTTGGTAGACTATGGCGGCTCTTCCCTTGTGGCAAAGCCCAAAAGTGATACTGCCAGTAAAGCTTCAGATGGAAGCTCAGGCACCGTTTCCATGACTAGGGAAGAAACTGCACCTTTGGTCTCAAATAAAGGTGCAGGGAGCAATGATAAAGATGATGTATTCTCAGATGGTGAGGCAGAAGAGAGCGGATTTTCCAAGGCTAGGCATGCTAGAGCAGCTGCTAGGGTGGGAGGACCTGCTGCTTCTGTTGGTGTACCCAAAATGGAAGATGCGAAGGAGCAAGTGAGGAGTGTGAGGCAGGGTGTTGAACAGATTCCACTACAAAATGAAGGCATGAAACAGAACCCCAGCAACAATGAACCGAAAAATGAGGGCGCCGTTGGAGGTTCCTCAATTGATGTCCCTAAACTAGATTCATTTGGGGTCAGTGACTTCAAGGCAATTGCAGCAGATGCTTCTGTTTTTACTTTTGGTGATGATGAGGACTACGAAAGCGAGTAACTATGGTGTGAAGTCAGACATTTGTTGTTACAATGTGTACATATCAAAATTCAGTTTCAAGGAGCAAAAGCATCAGTGAACCAATGATTTCTGATCCGACTGAGGAGATTGTATTTCTTAATTCCTTTCATTATAATAGTTGTGCATTTGGGTAATAAGTCTCAGAACTTCAGTATTTGGTTTTTAGTTCAGCAATGGATTTGCACTCTGCAGGTTGCAGAAGGCTTCGTCCAATAGCAAGCCTATGGACTGCTTGCCGCTGAAGTGATTGGGGACATAACCTTGTTTCAGTTGGATGTATGGTCGCTGGGTATGGACTATGGAGGTGCAGTTATAATTTTCCCTTACAATATAGCATCAGTAAATAATTGGCTTGGTATAACGGATCATGGCTATTGAGCATTGCTAGGCCTGGTGGCACCCTGCCCGGCCCTTGTGAAACAATTGCAAAAGGATTGCCCAATAGAGACAACCGATCATCAAACCCCTGATTCCATAGCTGATCACTGTTATGTCTTTGCTGGTGGATGAATACTAGAAAAGTTCTCTCAACATGTGACAAGATCTGTCTGGGAGAGAGAGACTCTTCTTTGGTGTTGCAACTATAAAATGGTTTAGATGGAATGCCAAGAAGTGCTGCTTTTTCTGAAATCCGTTTCCCTCCTTTCTGAAACCAAAGAACCCGCGAACAATTCTTACTGGCGTCCACTTCCTGATATTTCATGAGGTTTGGCAAAATTTCATTCTAGAACTTTGTGGATCCATCTTAAAGCTCTTTCCAGTATAATATATGAATAACAAATTTCCAAAAAAAGAGTCGTGTTTTATTCACATTGGGCCCCATCTATTTAAACCCTAAGCTGCTCATTAAAGAGCTCCTTTCTTGTATGGGGTATAGGCAAATATATTTTGGGTCCACCGTAAGATTGTCATGTATATACATGTGAATTAAATATTATAAAGAATCATATATCTTATACATGACCAATCCGATGGGCTATATGAGTGCAATCTGGCAAGGGCCCATACCACTTGAAAAGCATTTATTTTGAGCAATTTATATTCTTAATAAGTAGGCCCTGTGGAAGAGCCTTGAGAATTTCTTGAGGGGTGTTTTATCTTTCACAGATGAGGTAGGAAAATGAATGTTGCATGTGTAACAAATGTTAATACACATGAAAAACATAGTCATGTCAGTCAAAATTATCATTTTTACATGAGTAAGTAGATATAACCAACACTTTAAGATGTGTTTGGGGTGTTTTAGCCATTTTTTCATGAAACTAAAGTCTTGATCTCATCATTAATATTAGAACATTGAATGGTTTAGTTCATGAATTGGAAAAAGAACTGAAAATTGAATTAGAGGTTGAAATTTTTTGAAAGTTTTTCATAAATTATTCAAAAACTATTAAGATTTAAGATAATCGGCTTAAAGGTCTTACGGTTCATTTGTTCATTGTTCATTAAATAAATTAAATGATTTGGACTACAATATATGAGACTTAGAGGAATAAAAAAAAAAGTTGATTGATGGAATTTAGTCCCTTAACCATGTATTGACACATTTTCATGAGTGAAAACATGAAAGAGTTTCCTACTTTTATGTAAAAATTGACTTATACCGTAAATGAGCATTAAAAAAATTGATGATGCATAGTCATTGTGCATGTAAATTACATTCGTAAATGAGTGAAAACAAAGGACCATAAGGCAAATTCTACTAAATGATTTAAACCCACACCTGTGAAATGTGGGACACATTTATTTTTGTTTTTCGTTTTATACTGTGTGTGATGCAATTCTTTTTGTCTTCTCCGCTTTCGTCATCTCCTCCATTTATGAGTCTATTGATATGGGATGGGACGTGTCTATTGACATGACAACTTCAGCATCTTAATTGTTATTAATCTTCCTCATTCAAAACCATGGCGAGGACTTGAATGCAAAGTTGTTAATTTCGTTTTGTTTCAGTGGAAATGGCGAAAATTTTCGTTTCGCTTAAGTGGCCGAAACGGAATTTCAATACAAATTTTTTGGTTTGAATTTCGGTCAATCTCGATCAAAATTTAGGATTTTGGCCGATTTTGGCCGAAATAAAATTTTATATAATTTTTTTTATACTTTTTTTACACATATATTTTGTATTTCTTATATTTTCATAAAATATAATTCCAAAAAAATTACTATAATGGATTAAATCTATATTTATTACTTTTTCTATTTTTTTTACTTATATATGTATATATATTATGATATATTTTCCCCGGAATGTCATTCCGAAAAGTTTCACCGAAATTCCGAATCGGCCGAAACTTTTCATTTTGCAGGTCAGAGAGAAATGGGGTCCGAAATGATATTAACAACTATGCTTGAATGTTATATATTTTATCAAAAACTTCGAAACATCCTAAAACTCTAGTTAAGTATTAATTATTTTAAAAGAAAGTTTTTCAAATAAAACCTTAAAATTTTACCTTATTTCAACAACTGAAAGAGAAACAAAAACCCATCATGATTCAAATAAGGGTAATTTGAGTATTTAAAAGAAATCGAGGGATAAAGTTATCGGTAAATGATTTTAAATGGATAGATGTCCTTAATTGAAAGTTTCTTAAAAAACTTAAAGATTAGTTTGAACTTTTGTAAAATTTATGTACTTTATTAAAATAAGGCAAAAACTTAAAGACTTTATTTGAAATTCTCATTTAAGCAAAAAAAAAAAAGCTTGTAAGTTCTTTGGCTACATTTTCACTTGGCTCCTTTGAGAAGAGGTAGTTGTGCATAACTAAAGTGTGAGAGAGGGAGGGTTTTTTATTTTTCTCTTTTTGCATAAATGGATTATAATTATGCTAATAAATTAATAGAGAAGAAAGATGAGAAAAGGAAAGGTGGTTAAAAGAGAAAGAAACAAGCAAAAAAAAAAAAAAGATAATAAAATCATAAATCTCTACTCTTTACAAAGGAATTTGTACATGTCATCTCGAAAAAAATGATATATATATATATATATATTTTTTACCGCAATAGGGTAATGATCAAAGAGGGATTTCTTGAAAGAACCTTTGGAAAACATAAAAATTTGTTGGTGACCAATTCATGAGACCTTTTTAAAAACCAACTAAAACTTTAATCTTTTTTTAAAATATCCTAAAATTATATTTAACGAATTATTCTATCATTCTCCTTTAAAAAAAAGATATATATATATTTTTAATGATATGGATACAGTGACGGCTCAAGAAATTCAAATCAGTGGGGTCAGCAAAAGACTTATCTTCCACAAATCGAATAAATTTATTTTTACCTTTATCAACATCTGTCATCTACTTTTGATGATACTAGGGTTTTCTCCTTCTAAAACGGAGATGATACAGTATTTAGAGGTTAAGTTAGGGTTAATGAAGACTTACCGATAAAATATCTAAAAAGGGGAATTTTCTTTAAAAACTAAAAATTGGGCCACTAGTCTTTTTTTCACTTTTTTTTTTTTTTTGTTTTAGTAGATAAATAGCCTGTTAACTTAGGCATTAAGTAGGTCAAAAGCGTCTCATAACTTCAATTCATTAAAGAGGGTTTTTTTTTTTTTTTTTATTTTAATATTTTCCGCGCCGCCCATGCATGGATACCTCCCAAACGCGCACTGGTAAAAGATAGGGCGGTTTCGAACGAGGTCGTAGGAGCAAACGCACGTAACCGTTTTTCTTTTGGTAGAACACACGTAAACGTTGTGAATGTTGTTGTTCCGTATGAAGTTTCTACATACATGGAAACCTTTTTCTTGGTTTCTTCCCTTTCCGCGTAAAACCTAGTACAAATACAATACCATCTTGTTCTTCTGAGTGAAGAAATAAATCCATCTTTCCAGGCCCGCCAACCTACCAAAAAGAAAAAAGTTTTTCTCAGAAGTGAGCTATCTATCTTCGTGCATCTCCTTCTCTTCTCCGGCTCCATCCATGTTGACAACGCCTTCTGGAATACAAGGCCACCTGCTTGAGGTTACAGGTTTGTTATGACCCAATCCCACTCATCATCTAAGCATCTATCCATCCATGTATGGAATGAATGAATCAAGATAGGTTTCTGTTTCTCTCTTGCAGTTGTTGGCTGCAACAAGCTGAAAAACACCGAATGGATTTCAAGGCAAGATCCATATGTTTGTCTTGAGTACGCCAACACCAAGTTCCGTACAAGGACATGCACAGGTACCCCCTCCATATCCATACCCTTACCATACATACCCACTCCACATATGGAAATGGAATCAACCCCTTTCACCCTTTTGCATTTTTTTTTGGGGGTTTCTCAACTGGGTTTTGTTTGTGTTTTGACTGATTTGTGGTTTAGATGGTGGCAAGAACCCCACCTTCCAAGAGAAATTCGTATTCTCCCTGATCGAGGGTCTGCGCGAGTTGAATGTGAATGTCTGGAACAGCAACACTCTCACCCGGGATGACTTTATTGGAAGCACGAGGTAATTGTTTGCTTTTCATTATCTTACATATCAAGAGGAAGGGCATGAAAATAGACAAGGTTTTGGCCATTTTTCAATTTCATCTCAATGTGTTTTCACTGACCTTCTGGGTGTTTGCTGATTTCAAGGGTTCCGCTTCAAAAAGTCCTCTCCCAAGGTTATGATGACACCCCGTGGTCGCTGCACAGTAAATCTGGCAGGTATAACCATAGAACAAGAGAACCCATGTCTTTGTTTACCTTTATCTCTTATGGTTGCCAACTCATGGGCTGCTTCGAATGCAGATCTGCTGGAGAAGTAAGACTTATATTACATTACGCACATGTGAATTCTTCTGCGGTAAGTTCATTCTTTTCTTCTTACTGAGTTGAGATTATATGTGGACTGTTTGTCTGACTGGAATTGAATTTCTAGAAATTCTTGGTAAAATGCATTCCAATGAAGGAATTATATATTAAATGAGCGAAGGTTGAAGGATATAACATGGAGATGTAGATGTAGATGTAGATGGGACTGTGTCTTTCCTTGGATCGGATTTACTAGGGTGATGGCTGGATAATTATTTGGAGAGATTATTTGATGGCCCCATTGCGGATTTTCACCTTTATTTCTTCAGTTTTAACTACTTTGGTGGGAACACATTTCTTAGTGTTTATAGGAACCCAATTCTATGCAAATGGCCTTCAATGTCTTATTCTCCTGCTTTCTAATATCCCTTCTATGTAATAAGCAGCGCTAGCTCAAGGTATATTGCAACAGTTTTATGTTACTCTGAGATCTTTCAGAAATAGAAAAACACTTCACTGCATCGAATAGAATTATTGTACTTTATACTAGGGTGAGGCGATGATAGAGTTGGAATGTATTGATAAAAATCCACTCCTACAAATTTGATACTACATTTGTATCGAAAAGTATCCGAATGCATTCAAGATGAGAAATTCGATGGTTTAAAACTGCTTAGAATTATCATGGATGTTTTAATAAAGCAGGAAAAAAAAAAAAGATACTTATGGTTATGGTTGTTAAAGCAGGAAAAAAAAAAGATACTTATGGTTACGGTTGTTGTGGGAATTGCAGATACCGGCACCAGGATATGCACCGACTGCACCTCCTTATGGAGCATCTGTTGCGTCCCATGCTCCTATGTACAGCACTCTGCCACCATCATCATCCCCTTACATGCCAGCTGCTTCCTACCCTCCATCTCCTTTTCCTTCATACCCACCTCCACCTGCTCACCTTGCTGCATATCCACCATCTCCTTACTCTCCTGCATTGCAGCCCACTGCCTATCCTCCCAAACCTCTGCCCAATGCCTATCCTCCCCAGCCCTACCCGCCGGCGCCATACCCTCCACTTACATACCCACCTGCCCTGCTAGGATCGCCATATTATCCACCAGGTAGCTTCTTTTTTATCCTCGGCTCTGCTGACAGTCTTGTTATAGTTATATTCTTTTCTTCTTTGTTGAATCTGCACTTTTTTCCCCTGATCTTATCCCACTGACCTATCTGAATTGCAGGCCATTATCCAGGAACCTATCCACCATACTAAATTTTGGATCTAATTACCTGCTTGTGCGGAGATGTGTTGCTTGCAACTAGAATTTGTGATAACTATCCATATGGTTAGTTGCACAGATCAAGGTTGCTTTCCTTTTCTTTTTCTCATAGCTAAAATTGGTCAGCTGTTCATTTGTTGGTTGTGTCAATGCTTGTAAAAGGATGTTTGTTGGATTTTCATCATGGTCAACATGTTAGAGATAAATATGAAATGACAATCAAATGTAAGTGAGATCTGGAAGAATTTGTAAATTAAGCATTCAAAGATGCAATTCTTTTCATTATTGTTTTTTAATAATAACTCTTTTCATTATCCATGGACAGAATTTTGAGATCTTGTTTCCGCTGAATGCTGTTAAGATTCTTTGTACCTTTTTTCCCTCTCATTGCTTCGTTGTTAGTCAGTAACATTGAAAAATTTAACTTCAAAAGGAATGGAACAGGGAAAAAAGAAGAAGAGAATGCATTAGCATCAGCATAAGAGCACCATATACCATCCAGAGTAAGAAAAACATCAAAATGTACAAAAGCAGCCCAAGTAAAGAAGACTGGCTACACTACAATAATAGGGCCTGGATACAGAGTTTCTATTGAATCATTGTTAGGGGCCCTTCATAAATGGTTGGAATGTAATATCTTCATATTTGAATACTCTCAGATTTTATCAGAAATTTAGAATAGTATAGAAGAGTTCATTACAAAATCTGCTGACTCTGACAAAATTTCAACGTGCCAGTAAATGCAGTTATCCTCCCAAATTGTGAGATACGTGTATGATTTGTTGTGTGTTTCTCTTTTATATATGCTCCTCTCGTTGGCCGTCCCAACTAGCCATCATAACACAACAATGATAAACTGTAGAAATATGCTTTAGTGATGGTAGATCAGAATAATATTATCTCTTGACTTTATTGGTGGTGGCATTTTCCGTTCTTCTGATTAAAATTCTAAGTCTTGCATGACACCCATAGTCATCATCATCAATACCTTTCGATCATCTTCAAATTTCCACAAAAATTTTGACCTTTTCTGTTAGTCCCATTGGTCCTATCCAGTATTTGAGCTCAGGAAACAAAACTCTCCTCTTCACAATAGGAAAATGACTGCTTGTCTCCATAAAAAAGCATGCTTTTTGTTTCTCCACTTCCAATAAAACATCGTTGCCACAATTGAACCTGGAGCTCCTATCCATGAACAAAGGGCACCGATCTTGAAGAAGTGGGGTTGAAATGTCGAATGTTCTGGAATGCTTCCCTTGTGATTTTCTTCTCATCGATCTAGACGAAAAGACTTCATCCTTGCCTGGTTGATTAATCGAATCATAAGATAGATTGATTGATTCCTATTTCCTACTGCATGGAGGGAGGGAAGGAGGGATGGAGATGGGCCAACTTCAGCCCACCTTTAACTCCCCAACCTCCAAACTGGAAAAATAAAATAAAATAAATAATAATACATACAGTTTGAAACTTGTTAGACCTTAACTCACAGTTGGCTTGAATCAAGAAACGTTTACAGTTAAAAGGTCTTTGAACTTGCTGTTAAATCAAGGGTTAGGATAAGTTGTTGGGGCTGATCTTTTTGCCCAATTCTTCTCCATGTTGAGACCTTTCCAACCCCACGCCCACACGATTAGGCATGCTTTTAGGTGGGCCACAAGAACTCAACCGCTTATAGACAGGATGCAGTCTGCTCGTAGGTGGGAAATTCCCTAACAAATGCATGACTTTTGTGGAAGCAAATCTCTCAAGATTCATGTTTTATAAGATTTATCATATTCTACCAATTTCTCAAGAATCCAACCATGCCGTTAGTCGATGGGCAAGAAATTATTTTGTTGAGACATCTTATCATCCTTTTCTGTGGTTCTCGTTCCGGTCTCTTTGAATGTGGAATCGAAACAAGTGTATGCTTTACTCTTACTTGAATATTGCATCCAGCAATTGATCTTTATCTGCTGCTTTTGGAAAGTCGAAAATATGCAGGCGTTGATCTAAATTTTCACAGCATACAACTGATTCTGCCCCACTCCCACAAATTTGCACAGCATACAACTTGGTCTAAATATGCAGGCGTTGATCCAGCCCACAGGTCTGAGATCAAGCCCGGACCCCAGCCTATTTACAAAATCTATGTACACCGCCATTGTCCTATATATTCGGATTTGATCAGGCCAGGCCTTTAAGCATATGCACGCCCAGGCCCAACGATTTTCCTATTAAACCAGCTCAGCTCCATCCCATGGACCTAAAGTAAATAGCCCATATCCAGCAGAATGCATACAGGTCAGGTCAGTGATGCTTGGACTGGCTCAGCCAGGAGTATCCCCCACTCGTAAACCTCTTCTTTATTTTTGGTTGTAGCTCCCACTGGCTAGCATATTCAAGCAGGCAGCACCAACTCCAGCATGTACCTCCATTTGAGGGCTGTTAACTGGCCAGATTGAGGCTGAATTTACCTGTGGGACCGGCAAGGACTGAAGGCTCCAATTCTGAAACAGACTGGATGACAGGTCAAACCCTGCCTGACAAGAAATAGAAGAGGTCAGAGCCTGCCTGTTAAGAGGGTCCCAGCCTGTTGAAAACATATTTTCGAATTTCTATCAAAGAGATCTCTTTATAAAATTCAAATCGACATATAAAACGTATTAAGAATATGATAAACATTTTTAGTATTACCTGAGCCACCAATGACTAGTTAAACAACCCTAATCGCTGCCGTTTGATTGGGATCAACAAAGGGGTGAAGATGATCTTAAAAAGAAAATAGGGATGACACTTAGCACGTCACTAGTGCTCATTGAGGTCTTTCCAATCCCTACCTATCCATGACGGCTCCCAATAAACAATGTGCAGCGGTTCTTATTTATGTATGTACGTAGATAGAGACAAGGATACACATTAGATCCTTCTATAGCTAGATTCTAATGTGCCTAAACCCTAAAACCCAAGTCTACAATTTTTTCGGTCTAGTTGTAACGACCCAACCCAGGCCCAGTGCAAAAGCGCATCCAATCTTGCCTCAACCTTCACTTTGGACACTCACATGCTCACATAAGCGATATATGATGTAACACTAGCGCCTCAGGAAATACCTGCCGGCTGCCGGACTAGAATCCATTGACGGCCCTACCAACATAGATAAATGTTTCAGAGGCCATCTATGATGAGAAATATATAAAAAATTCTCCCTTATTTCTATATAAATATATATAATAATAATTAAAAAAAAAAACCCTCAGAAGAATGGATAATAGGACAATTGTAAGCCTGCAGAAGAAAAGGTTTGACTGCAACTCGAATTACAAAGTTCAAATTTCGGGAATTATTAATCATGTAATGCTTACTAACCTATCAATACAGTTTGTTCAGTATTTGGTTGCTAGATAGATATAATATAATATTTATAGGATAATTGCTGAAGAGAAAATTTAGTAGCAGCCGTTCTTATTAAGGGACACCGATCCCACGGTCCTTACTCCTTAACCCATCTCAAATACAGCAAATTCCAAGAGCTGATCTTAATTTTGTTAGGGCTTATGCTTAATTTTTGTGTAATACTAATTGATAGAGTAACAATATCACAACCCCATTATGGCACATGAGGAGTTTCTTTTCCATCAATACCCACAAACTCATTTCACATTTTTCTTGTAGGATGAATCACTCTAATGGTCGCCCAATCTGACTCAACCATATGGGAGAGGAATCACTCTAATGGTCACCCAATCTGACTCAACCATATGTGGTGAAATAGGCCATTCATTTTTCTTAGGTCCAACCATATATCTCACTGTATCTATCTTCTTAGCCATATAAACCATAGGTAGTAGGATCATGCAGAGCTGAATTGCCGGTTACACGGTCATCAGAGGTGAAATGCCTCTGTAGTGTATGACTTATGTTACAAGAAACAACAAAAACAAAAAACAGAACAGTAACTTCCATAAGTCCAAAAGCTACAGTTTCGCTTGATTTAGCAATCCCTGCTGTTGAAGTTCAGTATCCGTAATACATCATGATTATCTCTATCATACCAAGTATTGAACATTTTTCTTATGTTATGCAGAGAATTTAAATAATCAAGGGCATAAAAAAACTGTTGCTCTCTTCTCCCAAATCGCATCTATAGCCCAATGGATTTCCACGGTAATCTCAGTGAGCTCCCAGTCAGAAAAAATGAAGAAAACATACTTCAATTTTTGTGCATGCGTCTGTGTAATCAGCACCGCATTGAAACTGCACAAACTTCAATCTCTAGGAGCACCTTCGTCATCAGTAGAAGGAGCTTTCTTCCCTGTATAACGCTGAAAAGAGGAGGAAAAAAAAAAACATTAAATCTGTTACCCTATCGAACCCGAGCTGGAGCCTACCAACCCACCCACCCCAACCAAACATGTGCGGGCGCACACATTTTTTTTCCTATTTTCTAAATCTCATCTAAGAGCTGATGCACAGTTAAACATCTGAGGGTCCACTGCCTAGGATCAACCATAGCCAAAAGTAGCACACACATGCGTGATTGTCAACCAAAGCTCTCCATTGATCGTGTCCTTTCTTTTTTTTCCTTCATTTTATAAAACTCCATAATCCCTGGTAAGAACAAGATGAGTTTGTCCAGATTTCGCATACAAGAACAAAGGAGGGTTCATTCATTTGGATAACTTGAGTCACCCTTAAGTGACAGGTTCTTCGTACTTTGCCTTGCTTGAATGTAATTAGATTTAAACGTAAACTGATAGGAGGACGACCAAAGTTCCGAGGATTGAAACAGGGAAGATTTAAGGATAGATCAAGTTCACACACTGTTTCAGTACCAAATAGATCATACCTGTTTGCCAAAGGAGAATGGAACGTATCTGTATTTGATCATGTGCTTAATCTGTCTCTTCATGGTGAGCACAAACAGCATCAGCCAATAAAAGAGCAATATCGGCCAAAACACAGGCACATCAAACACCACAAAGAAAGTCATCAAGAATGCAATGCTGAAGGCTTTCATAACTGAATACCTGCGAGGCAATAACAAATCTCAGTCTATCATGCCAACCCTAAGGATGTCATCGGATTGTTACTGGCAATGACATGATTTGGAGGATTATGGTGTGCTACAGATAACCATCTGCATTTAGGGAAGCAGGATTACTTGTTTTATCCTGTAAAAAGATGGATGGATGCATATGATGCTTTTGTCTACAAAAAAGATACGCCAACATGACAATGAACTGACCAGAAGAAATTCATGTTTCGTACCATACTGTAGGGGGACAACCGTCTCATTGGTGTTTGAGGAGACATATAGGCAAATCTTGATGGCAACATGGTGGGGCCCACCTTATGATCCATCCAAACCGTGAACACACTTCTTGCCCTCGTCAAATTACACCAGATCCCAGGGTGCTCCCATGGTTTGCACCCATCTAAATGGACTAGACCATCGGATTGAGGGGACTTTCTCTTTCTTTCTTTCTTTTGATATAAAGCTATTAAATTTGTGTGCCACGGATCAAAGGGTTAGAGGCATAAGATTGACCCCAAATTCGATATTTGGGCCCTACCCATTAGGATCTTTCCATTCCCCCTATATCCCATGGGAAAATTATTCTCCGCACGGTGCGCATGAGAACCATGCATCCAAATCCATTGCAAGGTGAATTTCCGGGGTGGGTCCTCCCTCTGTGACAATTGGATGCATGGTGCATGGTATGCACTAAGAAACCTAGAAATAAGCTACTTAATATGCACACAACTTAAAACTCGCAAGCGCACAAAATCACTATGTAGTGTAGTGAATTGTAAGTACGAGGTCGATCCCACGAAGACTTGTGATAAAACAATGTCAAAATTAACTAAAAATCAGAATATTAAATGGAATAATTGAATAATGAAAAACTGAATTAAACTATTAAAAACAGTAAATTAAACTATCAAAAGATAATTGGAAAGTAACTTAAAACACAAAACTAGTATGAGAATTGAAAAACAGTAATAATGAATGAACTAGGGTTTCATTTACTCCCCTAACCAATCCTATGTATGTCCCTTATTATCTTTTAATCAAAAAATCAGATTTTATTAGTGACATCTATCAACCTAGACCATGGCATATGCGTCTAAATTATTATTCCGCTAAACCTAATTCATGAGTGGCATACTACATGAATTGTTCATCATGATGCAAAAACTAAGCATGGCATATGTCCTAGTCAAAACAAAAATAATGCATAAAACAATGGGAAAGATAAATGCATGAGTCTAAGCATGGCATATACTTAGATTATTCATGGTTCTAAACCCTAGATGCATAACATCAAGATCAATCAAAATTAAGTTAGCTACTCTTAAGATTAATTGAACATCACATGGTTGGCATGGCATATACACAACTCATCAATTAATAACATGGTTTAGAATCTCAACCAACAAAACTGAAATCTGAATTAAAAGACGCCAAAAGAAACTACATAGAACTAGGCTAGGGTTTCAATTACACCCTAGCCCTAAAAAATTTAGCTACTCATGTCTTTAATGAAAAATAAACTAAAAAGTAGAGTCATAAGAAGAAAACTAGAAGATGATAAAGATGCAGTGGATGGCCAGCAGCTTTTTCCCCTTTTTCTTGCTCCAAAAGCCCTCCAAGATGCTTCAAAGAATGCTCCAAAGGTGGCTGCATGGAAAATAGGGTTTATGGGATGATAATAACTGATTTTTATGCTTTTCTGGTGGCTGAATGGTGGCTCTATTGTGGATGGACGTGGCTGTTCAGTGGATGTCTTTTTATACTTTTGCAACAACCCCTTTAGTAATAGTTCCCTTGTATGTTTAGGTCTCCATCTTGCTTTTCAATTAGGCTTCCTAATTAGAATGAAATAGGAGTCTTCTTTCTTGATTAGAAAGACTTTCTAAATCTGGTCCCACTTGTATCTTCTAGAAAATTCTTCACATGGACTCACAAATCTGAGAATTAATTGCAATAACTAAATTTGAAGCTTTTATAATAAAAGTGGGCCCATATAATGTTTGCACAATGAGTGTGAGACCCCTCTTTTAGTACTTCTATCTTGATTTGAACAAGACTTACTCCAAACTTTCCTTCTTTTTCTCCTTGTTTTTCTCCAATCTTGGGCTCCACTTCAACTTGAATAGGACTTCTAATTTCTGAAATTCTTCTATTTGCAATAGATGTGGACCCCTCTTGGGCGTGTAACCCTATATTGGATTTCTTCCTTTTTCTTTTTTCTTTCTTTTGCTTTTCTTCTTTGAATTGTAAGTTCCCAAAGAATTAGAAATTAATCTTAAAATCTGGAATAGCTTGGATGAGACCCACCATGGTCCTTCTTTGGGATTCACGCCCATCATGTCTTCTTTAATTACTCTCTTTTTGCTCCTTTTGACCTTTGCATAAAAATTAACAAAACCTATGTAAAATCAAATAAAATGGCTATACTAGCACAAGATGAATCAAATATTAGGGCTTAAATTATAAACAATTAACCACTTATCAGTGCACACGAGAACCATGCGCATGAGAAAGTTTTCCTGAGCTATGGAGCCCCAGGTGCCCCTCACTAGGTGATGAGCATCGTGCACTATGTGTGTGTGTGTGTGTGTGTGTGTGTGTATATATATATATATATATAGAGAGAGAGAGAGAGAGAGAGAGAGAGAGAGAGATTTGCCCAGCAAATCTCTCTCTCTCTCTCTCTCTCTCTCTCGGGTTGTGTGCTAGTGGGGAGGAGGGAAATGACAAGACCTGTTTTTAGAAGAAAAACAAGGCTTCTGATTGATAATAAAGTAAAAATACAATAACTATGTGTTCCACTATGACAAATGTAAGCAAAGCTACAACTGAATCTTAAAGCATATGCTACATTGGTAAATCAAAATAAAGATCATCTCTTGTAACACAAGACTTGATAAGCTCATTTCCTTAACCTTTTTTTATTCCATCACAGCCGGTTCAAAGAATGCTTTAATTGCTTTTTATTCAATGGGTCCTCATTTATGTTAATCCAGGAGATAGTAGTAGTTACCTAAACCTGGAGATGCCTTTCATCACTACACAAGGCCTAGGGATTCAACCCTATTTGAATCTTCAACACACCGGCCACCTCACCTCCCTCCCTAACAAAAAGCCTCCAAAATCCAAATGCTAAAAAAGCCCCCAGATTACCCCTTACATTTTATCACAACAAATAACTCTTGCACAGATGTTATCAGACCACTCCCTACAAATATCCAAAGCACATATACTGTGGCATTCCTTCACCTAAAGCCCCAATTCTATCAAGGAGAATATAATGTTCACAAAACAAGCTTGCCTTTATGAAACTTTTCCCTCCGAAATCAAATATCCAAAGCACATATACCGTGGCATTCCTTCACCTAAAGCCCCAATTCTATCAAGGAGAATATAGTGTTCACAAAACAAGCTTGCCTCTATGAAACTTTTCCCTCCGAAATCAAATATCCAAAGCACATATACCGTGGCATTCCTTCACCTAAAGCCCCAATTCTATCAAGGAGAATATAGTGTTCACAAAACAAGCTTGGATTTATGGAACTTTTCCCTCCAAAATCCATGTGTGCGCGTGTGTGGCATTCCTTCACCTAAAGCCCCAATTCTATCAAGGAGAATATAATGTTCACAAAACAAGCTTGCCTTCATGGAACTTTTCCCTCCAAAATCAAATATCCAAAGCACATATACCGAGGCATTCCTTCACCTAAAGCTGCAATTCTATCGAGAATATAATGTTCACAAACAAACTTGCCTTTATGGATCTTTTCCCTCCGAAATCCGCGTGCGTGCCTGCATGCGTGTTGATGCAATACGGACCAAGACTAGGCCCAAGAAGTCATATGGGCCACACAATTGACCCATTGGTCAACCCGGTCCGTTAGGTTCAGCCCACAGACCCAATCTGACCGACAGCTACTGTTGCATTCCTTTTTTTATCCTAATTCTATGTTTACTTAGTAGAGAACTATTTCTAATTTCTATTTCTTGTCTGGTTATGATTTCCTATCAGTTAGTTTCCTGTTTTATTTAGACCTCTTCCATATTAGAAAGTCTTAGTATCCAAACAAGATCAATCCTGCTCTATTTAAGGATGATCAAGCTCATTGTAATGCATGTTTATTCCAATTAATCAAAGATTTCATGAGTTTTCTTCAATTATGGTGTGTTTTATGGTCTTGAGTGTGCCTTAGTGTTGGAATCCACCTTTGGATTCGATCAACCCCTTGGGAGATTGGTCTATCTTTCCGATCGAGGATATGGGGCTGTGCCAATTTGGTATAAGAGCATATATGCATGAATAGTCATGCAATCAACAAAATCACTATAAACCTTCCCTATCCCTAGGCTTAATGACAGACTTGATCTTATGACTAGGGCTTCTGTATTTTCCAAGATTGATCTTCACAATGGCTATCATCAAATCCAAACCAGACCGGGTGACAAATGGAAAATGGCCTTCAAAACTAAAGATGGTCTCACACTCCCCAACAGATTGCTAGCCATACAATTCTCCATAAAATTTGGTACCATGTTGCAGGAGGAGCCCTTAAGCTAGCATCTCTCCTTGGTCTTCTTCTACATAGATCCCATGACATAGGGGCGGAGAGAGCTTCAAAGTAATGCCAAGATACAAGTGAGAAACCATGATTTTTTTCACACGAAATAAACTCCATCCTTGTAATGTTAGTACTTGGCCATGTACAAGTATACATATTCATGGTCATTAAAGAAGCTTTAAATCCCTTAACCATATTGATCTCTAAACACTTTACTGCTGAGAAAACTGAGAGAAATCTTACTAAAACTAAACTCACATGATAACATGCCACAAATGAGTGTGGCATGACACTTGGAATTTAAAGACAAAAAGAACTCTAAAATTCAGTTGAAGCCTACCCCATAGGACCTAACTAAGAGCAGACTGCTGGCTGGATCTTAAATAATAGGAAACACCAAAAATATAGACAATATTCTACTATAGGCCTTATGCATGGAAGATAATCCAAAGATAGGGTTTGCACAAATGTGGGTCCTGTTAGTTAGCAAGGCCCAAGGCCCAAGGCCCATGTGAAAGTCCTTCACATGAGTCTCACGTGGATTAATCTAGTTCTATTACAACTGTACATATTCTATAATTAGTTTTAGTTAGTTTCCTTCCTAACTTATGATCAATGTAATTAGTTTCCTTCCAAGATTAGAACCTTGTTTAAAGGCATGTAAAGCTCTATATATATGAAAGGACAATCTCCAGAGAGGGACACACAAAAATTCATTCAATACAATTCAATTTAAAGACTTCTTGTGATCAGCCGTGAGCATCTTATTTCTGTCATGGTATCAGAGCTTAGGTCTAGGGCAATCTGATCTTTGGGAAATCTTCCAACACATCAAGGGATAGAGAAAGAAGTCTCTAGTCTCTCTCGTGCAACACAGATCCAGGATCTGTTTCAAGAAATCTCCAGCGACTAGCAACAGCAACAGATCTCTCTGTGTGGCCCACCACAAATCCATCAGATCAACATCCAGATTCCATTCCACATTGGTCGACTGATATTCCTAAGTCTATTGGTGATTTTTCCAGAATTTTTTAGAGACTCCAGGTTGGATTTTTACTCAATTTCCAGATATTTCAAAATTTCACATTGTTTTCATCAAGACCGTCCAGAATTTTTGATATTCAGTAGATTCAGTTCATTCTTAGTTCAGTAGAAGCCAGAATAGAGGGTTTTCTCAGATCTGTCCCTTGATCTTTGCCCAGGATCATCAGTGGGGCCCACGTGGTGGTTTTTCAGCCACTGTCAAGGACGTCTGGGGTGTTTTTTTTGCACAATTTTTTGTGCTATACTGTTCTGTTTCTTCCTACTTGGTCGGATTGAGTTTTTTCTCCACAGGACAGACTTTCTCTTCTCTGTTGTTTGTTTTTTATTGCTGCTACATTGATTTATTACCAATATCGGTTGAGATGGACAAATCTGAAGTTACCTTGATCAGATTCACGGGGAAAAATTACCCTGCTTGGTCTTTCCAATTCCAAATCTACCTTGAAGCTAAGGAATTGTGGGGCTATATTTCTGGATCTGACCCTACACCCACTGATGATGAGAAGAAGATATCCACTTGGCATACCAAAGATGCCAAAATAAAATCATGGATCCTTGGCTCAGTTGAGCCACATCTGATAATGAACCTCAAACCCTACCCCACTTCTAAAGACATGTGGGGATATCTGCAGCAAGTATACCATCAAGATAACTCAGCCCGACAATTTCATCTTGAATGTGCCATTGCTGAATATGCCCAAGGGACCTTGTCGATCCAGGACTACTATTCGGGATTCCGGACCCTCTGGTCGGAATACGACAGTATTAAGTATGCTGGTGTGGCTGCCAATGTTTTGATCGTCATCCGCGACCTTCAGGCCTCTAGTCAGCGGGATCAATTTTTAATGAAATTGCGGAATGAATATGAAAGTGTCCGATCTGCCCTGATGAATCGGACGCCTCTACCTTCCTTGGCTGTCTGCTTGAATGAACTCTTACGTGAGGAACAGCGCATGGCCACCTCGGCACATTTGGCTCAACAAACGACTGAGACCTATTCAGTCGCCTTATCAGCCAATAAAGCTTCTCAGCCTCCGCCTCGAGACTTGAGCAAAACACAGTGCTACAGCTGTCAGAAATTTGGGCACCTTGCATCTCAGTGCAAACAGAAAGTCTGCAGTTACTGTAAAAAGTCGGGACATATCATCTCTGAATGTCGCCGCCGTCCACCACGTCCGTCAACACAGTATCAGACTCCACAATATCCGGCTCAGCAGCATCAGAATTCTCAGTCTCAAACTCCACACGCATATGTCGCTTCATCGGTTATGCCTGCTCCTCCATCTGCCTCACAGCCTGGACCCTCATCATCTCTCACTCCTGAATTGGTTCAACAAATGATTATCAATGCCCTTTCTGCTTTTGGTCTCTCAGGTAAGTCACCTTCCTCTTCTACTTGGTTCGTTGATTCCGGGGCATCTAATCATATAACGTATTCCCACACCCCTTTCTCCAATCTGACAAGTTACAATGGCCATCTTCAAATACAAACTGCTGACGGTGGACATGTTCCCATTACTGCTGTCGGTGATATCCCTGGTCCCATCCCATTGAAAAATGTTTACCTTTGTCCTAATTTAACTTCCAACCTACTATCTGTTGGACAACTTGTGGAAAATAATTGTAACATCTCTTTCTCTTCTTCTGGTTGTGTTGTGCAGGACCAGATGTCCGGGAAGGAGATCGCGAGGGGGCCTAAGTGTGGGCGCTTGTTTCCGCTGGATTTTTCTAAATTTTCTAGGAATCAATTTGTCCAAAAAGTGTTTTGTTTTTCTCTTAGAGATAATTGCCGCTTGTGGCATAATAGACTCGGACATCCTAATTCCAAGGTTTTGTCCCTTATGTTAAATTCTGGTTTATTAAATAAAACTCTTGGTTTATCTTCTTGTGTGCCTTTTGATTGTGCTACTTGTAAAATGGGAAAGAGCAAAACTCTTCCTTTTCCTCATTCAACTTCACACACCTCTCAGTGTTTTGATTTAGTTCATAGTGATGTATGGGGAATTGCTCCAGCTCTTTCCCACGCTCACTATAAATATTTTGTGACCTTTATTGATGATTTCAGTCGGTTCACCTGGGTTTATTTTCTGCATTCAAAATCTGATGTTTTTCATGTTTTTAAAATTTTTTTGGCTTATGTTGAAAATCAATTTTCCACCTGCATTAAAATTTTGCGATCTGACTCAGGTGGGGAATATATGTCCTCTGATTTTCAACGGTTTTTGCAAAACAAAGGCATTATTTCCCAAAAATCTTGTCCTTATACTCCCCAGCAGAATGGAATCGCTGAAAGGAAAAATCGACATCTCCTTGATGTCACTCGTTCCCTTCTTCTGGAATCCTCGGTTCCTACTCGTTTTTGGGTTGAGGCACTGGCTACAGCAGCTCATCTTATCAATCGTATGCCATCCACCTCCATCGAGAATCAAAGCCCATATTACCGTTTGTACAAGACCGCTCCATCCTATGAGGATCTTCATGTTTTTGGCTCCACTTGTTTTGTGCACTTGCCTCCTTCTGAGAGGACCAAACTCACGGCACAATCAGCTCAGTATGTGTTTTTAGGTTATGCACCCTTCCAGAAAGGGTTCCTTTGTTATGATCCTCACATTCGTCGTTTACGTACCTCTAGGAATGTTGTTTTCTTTGAACATCAGTATTTTTTTCAAAAACACGTTCACCCTCCTGACTCCTCTTTTGTGTCATTACCTGGTTTTTCTGACGACCCGTCAGTTGTTCGGTTTAATCCTAACTTTGTGTATCACAGACGGAACCGCCCAGCGCCTACCAGGGATCCCTCTCCTGATCTTCCTCCGGCATCCGGTCCACCACCGGCAGTTGATCCACCCGGACAGCCTTCTCTGCGTCGCTCCACTCGGATTTCGGTACCACCAGCCCGTTATGGGTTCTCCCATACTTCCTTAATGGCCACTTTATCTTCCTCTCCCATTCCCCAATCCTATTCTCAGGCTGTACAGGACCCATGTTGGAACAAGGCTATGCAAGAGGAATTGGATGCGTTAGCACAAAATCATACGTGGGATATTGTACCATCTCCTATGGGTGTCAAACCTATTGGCTGTAAGTGGGTCTTTTCTCTCAAGTTAAAATCCGATGGCACATTGGATAGATATAAGGCGCGTCTTGTAGCTCTTGGAAATCGCCAGGAATATGGCATTGATTATAATGAAACGTTTGCTCCTGTCGCCAAAATGACCACGGTTCGCATCATTCTTGCTGTTGCTGCATCTCAGTCTTGGCCTCTATATCAGATGGATGTCAAGAATGCATTTCTTCATGGCGATCTAAACGAAGATGTCTATATGCGTTTGCCTCAGGGCTGCTCCTCTGGAAAGGGTATGGTTGCCAAACTCCGTCGCTCCCTCTATGGTCTGAAGCAAGCTCCTCGCGCCTGGTTTGAGAAATTTCAAGCTGCTCTTCTCCGATTGGATTTTCATCCGAGCCAGTATGACCCTTCTATGTTCTTACATCATGCTCCATCCGGGATTACTGTGCTACTGGTCTACGTGGATGACATTGTCATTACTGGTCCGAATGCACATATGATTCAGGCAATCCAAGCTTCTCTTAATCAGACATTTCACATGAAGGATCTCGGCCCTTTACACTATTTCCTTGGTCTTGAAGTTCATCAATCGACTAAAGGAATCGTTCTCAATCAGCACAAATACACGGTTGACCTCATTCACTTGGCCGGCCTTACTGCTTCTGCTCCCGTAGATACACCGGTTGAACTGAATGTCAAACTCAGTAAAGAGGAGGGTGACCTTCTTCCCGATCCTACAACATATCGCCAGTTAGTTGGTAGCCTGATCTACCTCACGATCACTCGCCCTGATATCTCCTATGCGGTCAACCTCATGAGTCAGTTTATGACTGCTCCAAGACATCTTCATATGGCTGCTGTTCGTCGCATCATTCGGTACCTTATTCGCACACCGACTCGCGGGTTGTTTTTCCCATCCAACAATCCTCTATCTCTCAGGGCTTATTCCGATGCTGATTGGGCTGGTTGTCCGGATACTCGCAGATCGACAACAGGATGGTGCATGTTTTTGGGTGATAGTCTGATTTCTTGGAAATGCAAGAAACATGGAAAAGTTTCAAAATCTTCTACCGAGGCTGAGTACCGAGCAATGTCTGCTGCGTGCTCTGAAATTCTTTGGCTACGCGGACTCCTTTCCGATATTGGGTTTCCAGCAGCCGGTGCTACCCCACTCTATGCAGACAATACTAGTGCTATTCGAATTACTGAAAATCCGATTTTCCATGAACGCACTAAGCACATTGAGGTTGATTGTCACTTTATACGTGATGAACTTACACACGGTGTCATTAGTCTTCCACATATCTCCACTGAGCTTCAAATTGCTGACATTCTTACTAAAGGTCTTCCGCGACCGCGTCATCAATTCTTGGTTGGCAAATTGATGCTTGTTGATTCTCCCGCATCAATTTGAGGGGGGGTGTTAGTTAGCAAGGCCCAAGGCCCAAGGCCCATGTGAAAGTCCTTCACATGAGTCTCACGTGGATTAATCTAGTTCTATTACAACTGTACATATTCTATAATTAGTTTTAGTTAGTTTCCTTCCTAACTTATGATCAATGTAATTAGTTTCCTTCCAAGATTAGAACCTTGTTTAAAGGCATGTAAAGCTCTATATATATGAAAGGACAATCTCCAGAGAGGGACACACAAAAATTCATTCAATACAATTCAATTTAAAGACTTCTTGTGATCAGCCGTGAGCATCTTATTTCTGTCAGGTCCCACCTAGAAGACTTGTGTCTCTGGCCCCTCCCATCTCTTATTTTCTTCCACAACTAAAATATGCATTTCCCGGCTTATATATTTATATATAAGAGGAATTAAGGGTGTGTTTGGTGGACTTTTTAAAAGTCAAAAGTGCTTTGCTAGAAATAGCTTGTTAGAACTTATAAGCTACTTTTCTAAAGCAACTTTTTGGGAGAGAAGGTTGTTTGGTTTGCACGAGTTTTCTGTATGCTTTTTAATAGCAAAAGCACCAAAGGTTGTTTGGTTATAATATATATTTAAAAAAAAAAAAAACTTTTGTGATCATCATCGATGCCTTGTCCAACTACGTTGGGTCAGCTACATAAACTTTGTTTCTCCATTCCAGTCCTTCCTTTGCCAAATTCTCGAATGGGTTGCAACTTGCACTTCTTCACATCTATCATTTAGCATATTATGACTAAATAATATATTGAAAATTATTAGAATAAAAAAGTACTACACAGTATATAAAACCTTTATAGGTATAAAAATGGCCTCATATAAAATCGTGTGTCATTAGGCACATGTTATGCGGCATCATTATATCATTATCTCAACTAAGGTCCTACATAATTTTGCTCTCCATGTTCAAGAATATAAATCTCTTAGTAGGGCCCATCTACAAAATCTAAATTACCCAAAATTAAGAACTCTTGTGCTAATTCTAAGAAAAGTTTCATTCCAATCAAAGTTTGACCCTCCATTAGATTTATTACTTGTAAAATACTATCATTTTACTCACTTGGACTTGTGTATTTTGATTTTAACAATTGATCAATTTGATTATTGGCTTAATTTACATTGGAGTGAAATATGACCTCTACATAAAATGATCTTGATCTTGAGCATTTTTTATTTTATAGGTAGAACACAAGGATGAAAAAGAAACGATGGAAAAGAAAAACTATGCTTCTACCATACTTCCGCTCACATCTTGTAAAAGTGAAAAGTGTTTTTTCCAAAGCAAAGTCAATAAAGGTTTGCTTTCTCAAAAAACTAATTTAGATTTTTGTTACTTTTTAAAAAGCCCTGTAAAAAAACCAATAACCAAACGAGCTTGTAATGAATTTGAGCATTTCAAAAGCTAAAAGCCCAAAAAGCTCATTCAGAAAGTCGAACCAAACACACACTAAAATGCCACAAGATACCGTTCATCCATAAGTGAAGGAGAAAAGCAAGGTAAAGACCAAGCTAAAGAAAAAGGGTTGAATATGCACGATTGAATATTATATAGTACTACGACAAGCCAGAGATTAGTTTTAAGAAGTGAATCGCATTAGTCGGACCCAGCCGAATGCATCCCAATCAAATGGGTAAAAAGTGTAGAAATGTTTTGATGAAGATTAGGGTGCACCAAAAATCATCCCATTAGATGACAGGCGAAAGGACCCAAATTTCAACAGTTATATAAGGGTGGCTTTTGTCATGTTTCAATCTAATGGTGGATAGCGGTCAAATCAGCCCCTAATTGGGGTGAGTGACATTATGGTCTATTTGGAAGGAGAGAAATAAAATATATTCAGTTACAATTTACAAAGAGAGTCAAATAGAAGAGATTTTTCTTCTCATAAAGGCGAGGGTCAACATCCCAAATGGAGTCAAAATGTATGAGTTTTCTGGATATCATGTTGGATAAGGAAGCATCAATGAGGGGAGGGATACATGGAATCAAAGGAAAGTTAGCTGGCATTTGGCAAGAACCAGAGTGGTTAAATTGGTCAAATTTTTTATGTGGGTAAGGCAGTAATTCGTAAGGCCTGAACCAGCTAGTAAAGGAGGTGTCTTGAGGAACAATGTTGGAGAGGTACTATTTTCTTTCTCAAGAACATTGGGCTTGGAAGAATCCAATCAAGCAACTAAATTCTTCTATAAAAGATTCATGGGCAACCTTATAATTAAAGGGGATTCAAAGAATACATTAATTAAGTTGGGACATGAAGAATGGAGAAGTACCAACGAGATTGGAACCGTTTGTAAGAGAGATGTAGGAATTATCAGATGACAAAAACACAATCTTCTTGCATGTTTATATGGAAGCGAATCATGAAGTGTATTTGTTGGCGAAACAGAAAATTGATCTTGATTCTATTTTTGCCTCGTAATTGCTTCTTATGTTTTTGTAGTTGAGATGTTAAGGGATAATTCTATGGTGATGCGGTACAGTATTTCTCTCTTATAATATATTCATAGTTATGTATAGTTTTTATTATACTAATTAAATTATTTTGTTGCCTATCCAAATATTTAGGGGCAGGCAGGCTGAGAATGACAGCTAACACAAGGTTGTATGGCTATGGCTGGTATACAAAAAGGCTTTTGAAGAGTCTAGTAGTTAGTTTGCTGATCTCTTCAAGCCTAGAAGGGATGCAAGACATGTGGAAGGGGATTGATTATTCAACCTCTCACACACCAACCTAGTTTACCGATTCTCTCCTTCTCTATAAACCCAAATCACTATTGTGGCCAAGCCATCACCTTTTTTTTTTTAATCTTTTTTTGAAAATGGTGAATGCATTAAGATCAAAAGCTCCAATCACGGATCTTGAACCATGGGATATTATTTCTCCACCTTCTCTATGCACCCAAATCACCATTATGGCCAATCAATCCCCACTATGAATTACTGTCCAAATCACCATTGCAGTCCATACATGCTCCAATATAGAATTACATTATATATATTTTTTTCTCCACCTTCTCTTCCCACCCAAATCACCACAGCAGCAGACCGATCTCTCCAATATCGATCCGAAGCCAATCATCCAATGATTTATTCATAAAATCAAACAACAAAACAAGGGCGAAGAACACAATACAACATTATCATCATCGACGTTGAAATAAATCACAAGACATGGAGAGAAGAGAAGGGGGTTACCACTTACCAGAACTTGAATTCGGGGAGGCGTCGGACGAAGGGGCGGAACTCGTCGGAGCCGAGGGTGGGGAGGGTGGGCCCGTCAACGAGGTCCTGGATCTCGGGGTCGACCTGAGGGGAGAGGAAGGCGATGAGTAGGTTGAGGATGTAGATGCCGAGTCCGTACGAGACCAGATAGAATCCCTGTATCAGGTAGACGCGGAGTCCGTACACGAGGGCTAGGGTCACGAATGCGGCCCATCTGCCGATCATGTGAGGGGTTGATTTGTCGAGGAGGTGCTGGAACCTGAGAGAGACGCTGTTGCTCCACTGCGACACCAACCAAGGAGGAGGAGACGACGGCGCCGCGTCGATCCCAACACCTCCAGATCCCGATTCCATTTATTAGTATTGTAATAATATGATATCACAAGATGAAGAAGAAGAAGAAGAAGATCTCTCTCTGTCTCTATCTATCTATCTCTTCAATCTTCTCTCTCCCTCTTCTTCTCTCTGATAAACGAAACGAGAAGACGAGAAGAGAGAAAGGGATTGATTGATTTCTATTTTCCTAATTCAATCTTGGAATGGAAGGGGGTGTATATAGTTTTGGTTTGTTGTAATTTGGGGGGTGGGGGGCTTGCAGTTCGTTGGTGGCGATCTCGTATTTAGATTAGATTAGATTAGATTAGATTGGATGGGAGTCTCCTACGGAGGGCCGCAATAGAAAAAGTTTATTCTTCGAATCTTGAAACAAAAAAGGGATTTCTCTCTTTCGATTTTCTTGTATTTACTTCTTTTCATGTTTTTACACGTTATCTTTAATTCATTTATTAATGTTGATTTGTTTGAATTGATTAGATTATAGTATATAAATTCTTCAAAGGGAGTGTGGGACTCATAGGATCCATGACCTACATGCATGAAGTTCCCATGTGCAATTAGCGTAAGTTAATTGATCGTCTTTATTGTGTTGTTATACATCTCAAGAAGAATCTCTTATATATCTCTTTGATTAGATTTAATCAAATACTTTAAGTTTCCTAATAATATTAGGATTTCCTAATGGGAATAGAAAGGGTAGTGATTTCATATACATATAAGATGATCTTTTTTCTTTATTCTTCTTATTATTGAAGGGATTTTTTACAAAAAAAAAAAAAAAATTAAGCTTAAACCATAATTAAAAGGTTTTATGAAGAAAAATCATAAAATCAGGAGATAATTGTTTGTATATGTTTTTTTGGACGAAATCACCCCAGTTGACGATATCATCAACTTGTCGTCAACCTCTTGCAAGTTTCTTTTATTTTATTCGACTTTTCTTCTTTTTCTTCAATTGGTTCAAACCTCATTGTTTTAGGTTTGGAGGGGATGATGCCGATATTTTGAGGAAGATGAATATCAATTTCAAATAAATGAAGAAATTTTGAAAGGAGGTGATGAATGCATCAAAGACGGACTTCATAAGTCTTTTACCAAGCACATAATAAAGAATGTTCAATCCGTCTACTATCAAATCCATTCTTAAAGTTAGTCCAATGACTCTGGGTTAACGAAAAAAAAAAAAAAGACTCTCGAGATCTAAAATTCCACACAAACAATATAATACCCAGGAAAAAAAATTCACATTCACTACTCAAAGACTGTGCCCAATATGGATCCCTACATGTAGCTCATAAACATCATAATCTATGAAATTTCTATAAACAAATGCTTCAAACTCTAAATATTCACAAAAGCATACCCAATTCATCCCCTCCAACCTCACTTGAAGCCACTACCAAATCGAGAGAAAATCCTCATTTAAACATTTCACCAAACACCTTGTACTCCAAACTTAAACTCTCATGTGAACGAGGGTGGCAAATGCGTAGAAACTAAACAAGGGACCCACATACCTAAGGAACATTGCTAAAACTACTAAAAGAAGACAATTGAAATACAAAATGCAATGATTTTCATAACCGTTCCATCATTAGTTATAAAAGGATGGGGAGAATATTGATTTTTGCAATAAAGGTTAACGATATCGTCAACTGGGATGATTTCGTCCAAAAAAAATTACGAATAACTATATTGTCATTTTATGATTTTTCTTCATAAAACCATATAATTAATGTTCAAGCTTAATTATTTTGTAAAAATTCCTATATTTAATAGGGGGATCTTCATATGCATCTACCCCTCACCATTTTTTATGAGGGACGCCCCTTTTGGGGGTGTTTCAAGTACAAAAGGGGTACAAGAGCTCCCTTTTGTACTTAAAACACTCCCAAAAGGGATGTCCCTCACCAAAAATGGTGAGGGATAGATGCATATGAATATTCCTCTATTTAATATGCAATATATAAGTATTTTTTTAATTAATTTACAAGATGACTTTGTTGAGTAACCACATTGACTCTCTAAACTTAAGTCCTTGATTTGGGTAAGTTGAGTTTGAGCATTGAGTATTCCAAACTTGATTTTGGGCCTTGGGGCAATAGAGGTCATAAATTGATATACTAATGCCCCAATTTCATGATATCATAAATTGTTAGATTATTTCATGATATATGAAATCACAATCATGCTACATGGACAAACTTTTTGTCCAGAATTTGGGACAAACTACCATGTGGCACATTCCTAAAGGTGCTTTTTTCCTCTCTCTCAAAAGTTGAATGCATTGTTCACCTCTAGAAATGCGCCACGTGGTAGTTTGTCCCAAATTCTCGACAAAAAGTTTGTCCATTTAGACTTTTTGATGAAATCATGGACCGTCCCTTTTTTCATGAAATTTGCACGTAAATTATTCCTTGATATCATGGAATGTTGGATATTAACGGAATAGAGGTCATTTGTCGTCATTATGAATTGTTTAGATCTTCCATTGTATTTCTCTCCTTTTAAGGGATTTATTTTTGGAAAAATCCCTCTTTAATATCATCCATACAATCAAAATCTTATCCCATCCGATGTACCGGGTGTGCCAAGATGGTTTTTGAATAGTTCATATAGCATTAGTTAGCATTGAAAGTTTAAAACAGGAGTTGTGCCTTTAAACAATTTCAACTAAAAGCAAGGCATGTTTTTTACAATAAACCATTCTAGTTTTTTTTTTTTTTTTTTTCCTTGCTATCGGAGGGTTCCCAACCTTTTGTGCTAAACTAATCCCTCCGGGCCCAGAGGGAAATCGGGTAAACTCCCCTGTAGCTCCCAGTATCGTAGTGCAATTTCAAACCTATAACCTTAGGTGCAAACTGTGGTCCTAGGCCAACTGAACTATCTCTTGAGGTTAAACCATTGAAAGTTCAAAACCTCCACTTACAAGGTAAGACATTACGTCCCATGACTCATGTAAGCCATTTGTGACCGCATCGCCAGTTGCGAACTAACAAATTAGTACCTATCGCCCAATCTTACACTATGTTTGGGAAAGAGGTAAAATGAGGGGAAGGAAAAAAAAGAGAGGAAAATGGAGGGAAAGTTTGGGAAAGGGAAAGGGAAAGTGGGGGAGGGGAATTTGGGGATAAAATTTTTAAAATTTTACCCACAAAATTTCCCTTCAAAACTGGGGGGAAAAAGGGAGGCAAAGAGGGGATTTTCCTTTCTCTTCAAACTTTTCGAGGATAAACAAACAAGAGAAGGGAAAACTAATTTTCCCTCTCCTCCCATCCCCTTCATTTTCCTTCCACTCAAATTTTCCCTCCCCTCCCCGATAAACAAACAAGAGGAGGGAAAACTAATTTTCCCTCTCCTCCCATCCCCTTCATTTTCCTTCCACTCAAATTTTCCCTCCCCTCCCCTCCCCAACACAGCTTAAAGTCATAACACAAACTGCACATAAACATACCCTTGGAACCTTCCTGTTCTTGCTTGATTGATTCTTTGCAGTCAAGTCAGATTTGAGTTGTACTGTGGAAGAGACGTACCAATCTTCATTCTCAATCTACAGCAAACCACTCAAACCTTAACCCTCTGTTTGGGAAGGGGGGAAAGAGGGGGGAAGGAAAAAAAGGAGGGGAAAGTGGAGGGAAAATTTTTTTGAGGGGTGTTTGGGAAGGGGGGAAGGAAAAGGGGGGGGGGGGGGGAGGAAAGTGGGGGGAAAATTTTTGTCTTCTTGTGGCAAAAATTTTCCCCCAAAAACGGTGGGAAAATGAGGGAGGGGAAGGAAAATGAGGGAAAAAGTCCCTTTTGCCCTTTTTGTCCTTTGTTGTCCTTTAGAAACTTTTATAAAAGTAAGGGCAAAATAGTAATTTTTTATGTACTTCACAAACAAACAAAACTCTACTTTTTTACTTTTATTCCTCCTATTTTTTTACTTCCCAAACAAGAGGAGGTAAAATTAATTTTCCCTCCCCTCCCCTTCATTTTCCTTCCCCTCAAATTTTCCCTCTCCTCAAATTTTCCCTTCCCAAACATAGCATAAGAAAAAAGCAAGACAGGGAAAGAGCCGTCCATAGTCCAGGCGCCCCTCCACTCCCCCCTTCCCAAACACAGCATAAGAAAAAAGCAAGCAAGACAGGGAAAGAGCCGTCCACGCCTGAATGAAACGCCAATAAACCTTCCTACCAAAGACTTTTCTTTCTCCCATGCCTACCGAAAACAACAAAAGCAGGATAGAATTTTCTTAGAGAATGGTCGACATGCCTTCCATCCACCTCAAATTCTCTTGGGTCGACCTGCCTTCAATGAAAAACCAATAAACCTTGCTACACTTTACAACTTGAGCCTGCATCCATACGTCCACACCATTAAAAAAAAAAAATTCACAAGAGATGCATGCAAAGAAAGTCAACAATAAAAATCCCGATTCTTTTCCTGCTTTACCAACATCCACGATTTACCACACATCCACCACATAGATAAAAAGCCCATTCACAAGACATGTATGGAAAGAAAGTCAACAATCAAAACTCCAAGTTCTTTTCCATGCTTTAACTACAAACCACAAACCACAAGAGCATGGTATGAAAGACGTGGAAATATGTCCATTCTCATATGAAGTATCAATCCCTAGCCGAGAGGTTAGGGACATCATGTGGTGTGTGAGAGTAGGTAACTTCAAGTCTCTTGAAGAGGGTAAAAACATCAACCTTTGACTAGTTTCCACTTTCCCACCAAGAATTAAGGTACAAAACTTATCAAACACGCTATTCTTTGGAGCATCCATGGGATATCAAATGGATCCAGTCCAACAATCAATACCGAGAACCGCTTACTGACTGAATCCTAGCCAGATTACACAGCAAAAAATTGGATACATGTAGTCATTAAATTGAGTCATAATTGTAGTTTTTCATGGAAGATTGCCAAATCTTAATTAGTCCTTCATTTTCTGATCTCACTTTTTTTTTTTTTCAAATACCTTCATTTTCCGACATTAAGAACTTCCTTTGTAGTACACCGCATCTCCATATATGTCACCTCTATTTTAGAAGAGGTAGAGTTGTATTCCCAGATTGCATCTCCATGTCACTCCCCGCATGGATGACATCAAAGAACAATCGATTCCCCAAGATGAAAAAATAAGCCAGAAGATAAACATTTCAATGTTTAAATATGCAGACTGGTTCAATTTTTAACAAGACAACAATCCAGGCCTAAATAACAATCCAATGGCAAACATTGATGGAAAGATATATCTCTGAAATGGATTGCCTATCAGCATAACTAAATAAATAAAACCTTAAATCCGGTTGCAAATTTCAGAGTCTGGGTTAAAGACAAATCAACATCCAAACAACGAAGGTAGACAAAACTGACCCGGCAGTAGGTAGAAATAAATTGATTGGAAACTGAACTAAAAAAATCAACAATAGAATCTAAGTCCAAAAGGTGGAATGGAATCAGTCAATATATAAGATGTGTCATATGTCTACCCACAGGACTGGAAAAGCCATACAAGGAGCCATCAACTATAAATTAAAGCCTAATTGATGAATAAAAACGAAATCTCCATGCTCTGTGATCTGCACTTCAGCAGACAGACCATACATAAATAAACTTCAGCAGCCCAACAGTACATAAATAACTGGCACCTTAAAAGAAGCCCATTGGATCATCTCACCAGAACAAAACCTCTTGGTTCTTTGTAGGTCAACCACAGACCCACTGCACTTGAATACATTTTAGTCAAAACTTTTATTAGCACTTCATTATGAATTTACAGGAAAGAAACTGTTGATGTGCATAAAAGACACTCAGCACTAGAAAAAGGTAACAGGCAACAACAATTGTACAAACATCTTAGATAAGAAATATGAACTTGAGGGAGGTTATGCTATCTAGTTACATTTTCATTTCAATTAGTTTCTTCCTGCGAATTGACAGATAGTCGGTTGTTATATATACTCACATACACAGAAAACCAGGGACAAGATCCTAATACATATACTACAACAGAACCACCATTGAAGAAGACCTATTAATTGTGATAGAAGAGGCCCACTCATGCATAAATGAATAACATAGGATCTGCTGCATAGTAATGAGAAAAGCTATATAAGATCATCTATAAGATAGCCCACAGTCCAAGTTCATAACAAGCGAATTCAAGGGGAAAAAAACCTAATGAAAAGGCAGACGAGTTCTTTCTAGAAGCTTTGATACACCAAGTGATGATAAATTAAGTATGAACCTTCATGTATTATGTATGACCCAGTTATCTTTCTTGTTTCCAAATCAATATTCAGCTCCAGTCATTTGGAACAGCACGGCAAACATCCCCTATACAGTATCATCAAACGATTAGTAAGAATGTAAGATCCTTCTATTCAAAGAAATTTCCATTTAGGAGCACAAAATTTATTTGCTGGCAATTACACTTGGGAGTTTAAACACTTGAGTGCTAAAAGAGACAAGGAAGAAGAAAAACACAAGCACTAGTATAAATGCCAAAATAAACACAGCACAAAAAAGTTCTCATTGTTGCTGTTTACAACAGAGGAATTATCAATGCTCCAATCTACTGTAAGCAACACAACAGGATTTGCAAAGCATGGGAAAAGACTACAAGTGATACTGATCAGCAAAATGGAATATCTATATATATATATCTAAACAAAGCATCAATACATTTTTTTTTTTCTCATCGCCTGGAAGGCCTCTCCGAAAATGGAGACGGAATGCAAAATTAATTGGGAGGGACGATGGAGTACCATGCATATCCTTCTACCAACCAAAACACACTCCTTATTCCATGATTGTAAGTGTTATTGGGGGTTGCTATTACTCTGAGACCATCTCCTGATGGTAGAGGCTACAAAATTCCTCCTTGCCAATAAACCTATCTTCGGGCCTGTTTCTTTAGTGGAATTCCTAGAATTTCTGTATGGGGAATTCCTAAATTCCCAAACATAGTGGAATTCTTAAATTCCCCTTGGGCTTGAGCATCCAGGAATTCTAAATAAATGCAAAGGGAGTGGAATTCCTGGATTCCTAAATGTCAAAAGAGAACTTTCAAGTGGCTTGAATCCAGAAATTCTAGGACATGGTGAATTCCTGGCAGAAATTACAGGAAAGAAACAAGGCCTTCGCCTTTGAAAATGCGGATCTAAGGCTGCTGCTGCTGCTGCTGGTGGATGGAACATCAGCAGCTGCGGTCTGCTGCTTGATCACCGAAGGATATTGCTGCTCCCCACCAATCTCCTGGGCCTCACCATCGCTGGCACCGGCATCCTGCGGCTCCATTGCAGCGATGATGTCCAAATTGACGGCCAATGATCCTCTATTGGATCTCAACCACTCTGCGCCCTCAGAGGTAACTCCTCTGCAGTTCTTCACCTTCACTTTCACCAGATTAGGGCAGCCACCTGCAAGGGCCTCCATACCTTGATCAGAGACGGGGCACCCCTTGATACAGAGCTTCCTCAGTGCCAAGCATTTGGTTGCAACGCAAGAGATCTCAGCATCACCAATCGTCTCGCTGTTGCAGAGCGCCAACCGCTCCAGATTCATGCAATTGCTTGTAAGAAGCCCTATACTATGAGAAGTCGGATTCACACCGATCAGAACCAGCTCTTGGATATTTGGGCAGCGTCTCGCAATCGCAGCCAGTCCTTCGTCTCCTATCTGATTCGTCTTCCATCCATCGATGTGGAGTTTCCTAAGGAGCTTGCACCGCTCCGCAATCGACGTGAGCCCGGCGTTCGTGCACTCCGGCGTCTTCACCAGGTGAAGGATCTCCAGATCCAGGCAATTGGAGATGGCGGCAAGGCCGCAGTCGCTGACCTGGAGCCTCTCAAGATGGACCTCCCTCAGTCCGGCGACCCGGTCGACCGAGATCGATTCCAGAACCCGGTCCCAGTCGCCAGAGCAGCGGAAGAGCTTCAAGGTCTTGAGACTCTTGGCGCCGAGTATCAGCGACTCGAAGCACTGCCCGTTGTAGAGCTCTTTCAAGCAGATGGTTTTAAGAGTGGAGGCCGCGGCGCCGGGGCCGATCGGCTCCATGGCAGCGCCGTCGGTGAGACCGCGGAGCCGCTTGACTGAAAGCTCCTCGAGTGCGGCCGCGTGGTCGAGGAAAGCGTTGATTCCTCGGGCGCCGAAGCTGCAAGAGCCGCACGACAGCTTCTTCAGATTCCTGCAGTTGCGAGCGAGCTCCGCCATTCCAACCTCGGTGATCTCGCGGCAGCCGCGGATCTTGAACCTAGCCAGATTCTTGCACCGGAGTGAGATAAGCAGGAGCGCTTCGTCGCCGATGCTGACGGATCTCCGATCGCATTTCAGAGCCAGCTTCGAGATCGAGTCGAATCGGTCGAAAATCGAAGGAATCAAGATCTGCATATCAGATCGGGCGTCTAGGGAAAGCCGGTGCCGGCTCTGGCCGTCGACTTGGAGCCACCGCCGGCAGACGAGGGAGCAGCGCTTCCGGTCTCCGGCGCCGAGGGATTGGAAGACGTGAGCGAGGCATTCGTCTGGAAGATCGGAAATGAGATCCGGACAATCGTCCACCGCATCGAGATCGAGATTGACAGCAGCAGCGGCATCTTCTCCATCCTCGTCGGAGGACTGGTAGGAGCAGATACGACTATATTCGATCGGAACTACGGAGATCTTGTCCGTAGATCTGTTCTTCATCCGACGGCTGGGATTAGGGTTTGAATTATCGCGGCGATTGAGAGAAGGAATACCTGAAGTAGAAGCGGACTGGCCCATCCTCCCCTACTGCTGCATCGCGTGTTTGGTTTCTTTCTAATCGATTTGGCCTTTGAGAGAGAAGTTAAAGCGGACGGAGTTGAAGCGACCTGCAATAAATCGATTTCTGTATGTGTTCTCTTACTCTATTCTTTTGTATACTTTTCCAGCGGTGGGTCGATCTTCGGTGTATTTTGGTACGATATTGTGTAGTTTGTATATAAAAGTGAAAGAGGGCTCTCGTCCGTCAAAGGCGTGTCCGCGTCCTCGCCACAGAAGGCATGAGCAGTCGACAATTAATGGCATGCAGGGACACGGCGCGTCTGATTTGGATATGGAGTGGCAAATGGGGGGAGTGCGACCGGCGGAGGCACGGGTCGCTCTGCTAATTGCGTGATTGATTGGTTAGAATTTGATGCAAGGGGAGAAAGCTGTGTGATCAATGGTCAACACCTGCTGTGAATTTTGAACTGGGAAACTTATGTCTTCTACATGCCTTTAGAAAAAAAATCCCTGGTTGAAAGGAGCCCACACTGTCATGGACCCCAGGAGTCGAAATAGTTGACTGATTGACTATTCCAGTACAGATTTGTGTGTTGTATTTGTGGGGAAATATCGATCTATCTTGGATGACAGTGTACTGGGAAAGCTGGAAGAATTTTTTAGATTTGAGATTTTCTGGGGATATTGTTGGGAAAAAGTCATTAATTTATAAAGTATAATATATAATAAACAAAGGTTACTCTTTAAAATGGTTTTAATTTTTTTTTTTTACTAATTTACTCCAACGGTGTGGCTGTTTTTTGTTTATTTTTTTGGGTGGTTTTTTAAGTTTTCACAATATTTTTGTAAAAATAACCACTATTGTTGGGGGGTTTACCCAAAAATGGAAAGAAATTCATTAATAGCTAATTAATGATAAGGAGTTAAGTTTTTGCCAAAAAGAAAAGGATAATAAAAATTTGGAGCTTTTTTTTTGAAGAAAGTGCCCATGGATTGCAATATCGCAACCCATCTTTTGACCCTCCCTTGAGCTCTTTCTCGTACACATGATCAAAATTTTAACTGGAATGTTCATTGTCTTGTTAAATGTAAGCAGTCCAAATTCAATTTGCGGTGTCCTATGGACGACTTGTCGTCGTAAGGTTTTGGTCTGGTCGTCTTTGTTGGGTGGTTGTTTTTCTGCTTGCTACTATTTCTTCCTCCATGCTGAAGTGAGATCTTTCTTCTTACATAATAATAATAATAATTTCTCTTTGGTTTTGTATTGGGATATTAGGAAGGTTTGCAAAGCACAAGTGGGTGTGGGTAAAAACATTCTCACGGTAGTTGGCACAATGGATTTGTGCTGCAGATGACTTCTAAACAATATTCAAACAAATATTTATCCAAACAATATTAAAATTAGTTAGATGAGGATGAGAACCTAATCACTTTAAAGTATTAAAACTACTTTAGAGCATTGGCTAGTAGTTCAACTTTAGCTATGAGTTATTTATAAAAGTTACTATATTTTAAGACTATTGACCTCTATAGATACTATAATTATTATTTTTTCGTACTTGTGTTGTACGTTAAGTATGGTGGTCAAGCTTTTATTTTTATGATAAGCATTATGCAATAAAATTAAACCCAAGTGAATATATAATATATGTAATTGATTAATAAAAATAATAAGTTATTATAATTTATAAGAAATAGCAACATTATTGAATAAAGACAAATCCACACTAATAATGTAGAATTGAAGAAGAGGGGAAAACTTTCCATGTAGCTGATGTGCTACCATGTATACATGCCGAAGGAGAAAGGGTAGAGTTTGATTTTTTTTTTTTTTTTGTGTGGCTTTGACTTTTATAAATCGTGAATTATGTGTGTAAAACATTACGATAGACCCCACCTATTAAATTCACAATCATTAAGACAAACATCCATACTATTTATGGGATATCCCCAAGTTTCAACTCAACCTTGGTTATTTCCACTATCAAGTTGATTCTCAGTTTAAAAGAATAATAAATCCTATCTGGATATTTATTATCATATTTTTCATCAAAAACTTAATCCAACAGTAGGACATTGTTCGATGAAGATAAAATTTTGGATTATCCTATGTACCTGAGAAAAGTTTACTTTGAACAATTGGATTTCAATACTTGTTCCTCACCATGGCGTTCCCACGCTTTAACTAAAGATTTATCAAAATGGAAGCCTTAAACGAAGAGTGAGTTGTAGCTTTTTATTTGTGGAATGGTTTTGCAGCAATGTTAGAAAATGGGCAACACCTTCCTTCTCCTCCTTCAACGTTTCTTTATCTAAGAGATTTGCATAAGCTCGAAAGGAAGAAGTGGAGAAGGGAGAAGTCATATTTACATGAGATCTTGAGCTTTATTCAACAACCCAAACCTTGGATTCTCAAAAAAATAAATCAAATCATACATTATTTCTAATAATTCATTATAAAAATAAATATCAATATAAAAGACTTTATACGGGTCATGCAGGTTAGGCGGGTCAACTCTAACCCAACCCGTTTTTCTACGGGTTGGAAAAACCTAACCCTAACCCAGCCCGTATTTTATGCGGGTCAAGTTATGCTAGTCATATGTGGGTTGGGTTGGCGGGTCGGGCCATGTTCTGCCACCTCTATCTACAACAGCCCACATCCAATGTGCATGTGCAACTCATCGGAAGCTCCACTGGAACTACAAGTGTTCCTGACCATTATCTCAGACCCACCTGAGATGGTATAGACCTTAGATGACAACCTTTTGTGTTTGTGAAGAAGAATACTACGTACATACATCTTTGAAGTTTGAACCATATATACCACGTTAAGGTGTTTAGTGGAAGGCCATCTCATATCATCCGCAAAGTTGATGATTGATCTGGGCAGCCTAGCAAGGTAAATATGAAAAGATTTAAGGTATGCAATCTCTATATTGGTCTACTCAAACAATTAACCCAAAAATGTGCAGAAATAAGCAATATACCGCGGAAATAAAATCAATAAGCATATACCACGAGGACACCAAATTTAAGGTGGAAACCCTAATCGGGTGAAAAACCACCGATCTAAATTGGATCAAATCAAACACTATGAATCTCGTAATTACTAGAAACTCAGATATCTTCCCCAGATATCCACTACTCAAGAACTAAAGTTACCTTGTGTCGCTTTACGCCTCGACGACTCCACACCATTGATTGCAACAGATTCAATACAGGGGTTGACTCCTCAAGTCTTTTCGTAAGAAAATAATCTTCTACAAAGGATGCAGAAGAACTGACTCCAGAGAACTTGTTAGTACAACTTCTTAATAAATCTCTAGAGAAGAATTCTCTCAATGATAATCTCTAACTCATAACTTTGAGAGGTGAGGTTACTCTTTGGAACAGCCCTTGAGTTCTTTAAATAGCCTTTGGGTCGTGCTTAAGGGTGCCTAGCTTCATTAGAATTAAAACAAGTAGTTTGGGCACGATTAACAAAAGCAGATTCTAATTTTCCTATGACTCTACCGCTTTGTCCGCTCGAGCGGGCCTACCATCCGCTCGAGCAGATGAGGTTCTGTTTCAGCGTCTGGCCATTTTGACTCTTTTCGCTAGAACGGACAATATGGTTGCTCGAGCATACCCCGTTCTAGTTGATCCGGAATTTTAGTTCTCTTTCTCTAGCTTTCTTTTTCAATTTCTTTCAGACTTTTTTGTTCTGAGTCATTCCAATCTTCTATCTTCAGAGTCATTTTCTAAAAAAGAATTATAACTCAAAAAACTCAGAGTTTTGTCCAACCCATGAATTTAGCTAACACTAAAAAACCTAACAATCTTCCAATTTGGCAATTCATGAACAAAACTCCCTAAGACAATATAATTTGATCTACTCACAATGAAACCCAAAATACATTAAAAAATTTTAAAAGAAATGACAATCGGCAAATGTAAATCTGCATTGTCTCTTACTCAGTCTAAACTTCTTGTTCTCCCCCTTTATCTGTCACATTTCTCCCCCCTTTTGTCCATAATTTGACAGAGCTAAAAATAAGAACATGCAGCTTTTTGTTAATTAGGATCAATAGCTCCCCCTCAAAAGCAACTCCCCTTGAATGTATCTTCGTAGCAGTGCTGGGGGTGGGAGCTTGACCTCTTTGATCAGGGTACATGTAGCCACTCACACTTGTGTAGTTTGATCTTTCAGCAAAGTGTGAGTAAACTCCTTATGCAAATCAGATTTTTTAACCCAAATTTGAGCCGTCTTGGGTGGAGAAAAATTCTTCCGTCATTACTTGATTTTAGGTAGATTTCGCAGCTTCTTGCAATGGGGACGAATGTGTCATTTTAATCCATAATGATGACAAGTGGATGTGCGTGGGTGCAGTGCGTGACACATTCTTTTTCTTGAAACTACTCAACACATTATTTGAAAGTGCAGTATGTGGAGTAGCATGTGCAACACTTGAAACAAAAACTTGTTTTACTATTACAAACCAAAGTGGATACACCAGGATCATAACCGAGACTGCTTCTGTCAAAAAGAGACTTCTGACTGCACAAGATGTTTGTAAGAGTCTTCGAACCAATATTCATCTTGTTTAGAAAAGTTTGCTTGACTTCAAGCTCAGAGTGATCTTCAGTCTTCCTTGTAAGTCTTGATTTTCAGGTTCCAATATTACTATCTCTTGCTTCAGATGCACTACTTCGTTTTTAGCCTTCTCAAGTTTTTGACCATCAGTAGTCAAATTTTCAGCTCAACAGTTTTTTTGACTTTTTAAGAAATGAACATGTTTAAGTGCTTGCTCTAATTCAACCATCAGTGCAAAATTTTCTTCTTGAGCAGCCTTGAACTTGATAGTGATCTTGTTGCCGTGCTTGGTCATCTTAACACAATTAGCATAGGTAGCATATTACAACTCTTCCCAGTCTTTCTCTTGATCGAACATTTCATCATTATTATCTTTATCGGTATCATTGTTAGACACAGACTCAGCCATGAACGCTACAAACTTGCCATTCACATTGTCAGAATGATCCTTCTCAGGATCTTTTGCTTCTTCCTTTTCTTCTTCAGAAAATTCTTCATCCCAAGTTATGTTGAGAGCCTTTTGCTTTGTACCCTTTTTCTTGTTTGCACACTCATTAGCGTCGTGACCATAGCCTTGGCACTCAAAACACTTTGTTTCTTTTGCAGGATCCTTTTTCTCAAATTTGGAATTCTTTCTATTGGCTCGATTTGTCTTCATATATTTCTTGAAACATTTTATAAACTCGGCCATATCATCTTCAGCTTCAAATTCAGAATCAAACTCAATTTTTTTTGCAGGCTTCTTTCTTGATTCTGAGATGGCTTTCAAAGCAATATCATTCTCTTTTGATTTTCATTTATTCAAATGGTTTGCTTCAAACGTATAAAGATTTCCAGCCAATTCATTTACCTTGAGAGTATCAAGATTCTTATTTTCTTCAATAGCATCAACTTTAGAATCGAACCTTGGAGGTAGAGACCTTAGAATATTCTTGATAATCTTGTGTTCTGGTATTCCTTTCCCCATAATGAAAACAGAATTGACAATCTCATTTAGCTTTGCATTAAATTGATCAAAGGTCTCATATTCTTCTATCATAATGGTTTCAAATTCTTTATTCAGCTTATGCAATTTTGCTTACTTCACCGTATCTGTATTCTCATAAACTGTCTGTAAGACTTCCCATGCTTCTTTTGCAGTTTTGTAAGTGAAAATCCTACGGAACTCATCAGCAGATACTCTATTGTAAATGCTATTCACAGCCTTGTTATTACAATTGGATGTATGCTTCTCATCCTTAGTCCATTGGGTTTTAGGTTTATGAACAGTTTGTCCATTAACCACAATTGTAGGCCTGGAGTAGCCCTCTTCCATAATATCCCAAATATTATAATCAATGGACTTAAGGAACCCAATCATCCTTTGCTTCCAGTATGCATAATTAGAACCATAAAACAAATGAAGTTTGGAAGTTAATGTCCCTTCTCTATTGAGTACCATTCTAGAAATCTTGTAGGACCAAATACAACAAGATAGTGCAACCCGCTCTGATACTAATTGAAAAGATTTAGGGCCCGCGATCTCTAGATTGGTCTACTCAAACAATCAACCCAAAAGTGTGCAGAAATAAACAATATGCCGCGGAAATAAAATCAATAAGCACACACCACAAGGACACCAAATTTAAGGTGGAAAACCCTAATCGGGTGAAAAACCACTGATTCGAACTGGATCAAATCAAACACTATGAATCTCGCAATTACAAGAAACTCAGATATCTTCCTCAGATATCCACTATCCAAGGACTAAAGTTACATTGTGTCGCTTCACGCTTCAACGACTTCACACCATTGATTGCAACAGATTCAATACAGCGCTTGACTCCTCAAGTCCTTTCGCAAGAAAATAATCTTTTACAAAGGATGCAGAAGAACTGGCTATAGAGAACTTGTTAGTACAAATTCTTAATAAATCTTTAGAGAAGAATTCTCTCAATGATAATCTCTAACTCAGAACTTTGAAAGGTGAGGTCACTCTTTGGAACAACTCTTGAGTTCTTTAAATAGCCTTTGGGTCGTGCTTAAGGTTGCCTAACTTCATTAGGATTAAAACAAGTAATTTGGGCATGATTAGAAAAGCAGTTTCTAATTTTCCTGGAATTCTTCCGCCTTATCCGCTCGAGCGGATGATGTTCTGTTTCAGTGTCTGGCTATTCTGACTCTGTCCGCTTGAGCGGATGACGTGGTCGCTCGAGCGTATCCCATTCTGGTTGATCCGGAATTTCAGCTCTTTCTTCAGCTTTCTTCTTTTAATTCTTTTAGACTTTCTTCTTCTGAATCCTTCCAATCTTATATCTTCAGAGTCCTTTTCTAAAAAAGAATTACAACCCAAAAGACCTAGAGTTTTGTCCAATGCATGAATTTAACCAACACTCGAAAACCTAACAAAATATAATGTGGGTGTCAGAGAAAGGGGGTTGCGTGCATGGGTGTGATCCACCTAATTCGAGTTATATCATACAAATCTCATTAGTGAATGAGGAGAATTTAACTTCAATGGGTAGTTCAGTTGGCCTAGGATCATGGTTTATACCTCGAGGTTGTAGGTTCGAAACTGCACTCCCACAATGGGACTACACAGGAGTTTACCTGACTTTTCTCTTGGCTGAAGGGATTAATCCACCAATTGAGCACCTACAAAGGGGCCCACTCACATGAAATCATGTATTTTAGTTGCAGACGCAGCCCAATTTTAGCTGGAAATCACGAGAAAGTGAGTCATTTATACTGACTCACCCAGACCTTCTAGACCATTCAAATTTCAAACATTTGGCCGCTTCTAAAGGCAATGCCAAGCACTTGAAAATAGTGCAGCATGTGAAACATGGAGGTAGGAAGGTTTGGGATAAGAGCCTTGCTACTTGTCCCGGATGAAATCCCGGGACATGTCCCTATTCCACGTGGGAGGGGCACCAGCAAATGACCTTTTTACCCCTCTCATGTGGAATCGGGATTTGTCCTGGGATTTCATCCGGGACAAATAGACATTCTCTTGGGATAAAAGCACCAAAAGTACAGTCAAGGACTCAGTTCAGACTGGCTGTACTCAGTAGAGTTAACTTTGGCATTTTCAATATTTAGACTTTTTATTCTGCTTCATCTTTAAGACTTTTCTGATCGAAGGCTTGGATGCTGGGATACGAAGTAAGAAAGATGGTAGTGGTATTAGTTCTATATCACCACCGTATTTAGGCCAATCTTTGTATTAAGAAAGGAGGTTTTTTTTTTTTTAACTTGGCATAACTGGAACATAATGGCGATGTGAACTAGAAAACAAAGAATTTTCTCCTATATGGTAACTGGATGTGCAATCTGACTTTATAGGGCTTACTTGGGCTCACTTTTGGTCAGTGTAGTTCATTTCACATTTTTATTATCTTGCTTATGACCATTTTACGTTATCGAACATTTACATTGGATTGAATCTCAAAAATTTTATTATTAGTAGATTCTTAAATTTTAAAGTTGTTAAATCAAGTTATATGCTTGGTGGATGCTTTTTTTTTTTTTGCAATATCCAAACGGTCAAGAGACCTTTCCATCAATCCTACCCTAAGGGATTGATGAGCCTCTAAGTGGCACCCACGAGCTAGATCCTACATGTATAGAATCAGGCAAGAGAGTATTTCATTCGTACAAAATTACAATTCTTGTATATGCATGTGAAAATCTTTTGACACTAAGCGGTAGCTTAGTGGGCATAGGACCACGGTTTGCAAAGGAGGTTGTAGCTTAGAAACTGCACTACCACACTGGGGCCACATGAGAATTTAACTCAACTTTCTCTCTTGAGCTCGTAAAAGTTAATCTGGCCCAAAGGGCTGAGACAACTTGCGTTATCAAAAAGAGAAAATGAAAATCTTTTAAAAGGGCAAAATAAACCTTTAAAAATGAAGGGAACCCTTGGCTTTCACATGATCTAGACAAGGGGGAGAGATCAACAGAACCCTCTAATTTCCTACTCCTTCCCGACTTTATATTTGCATTCATGTGCTTGGACTTCTCTCCCATCACATCATAGAGCACTTGAAGTTGCTCATTCATCTCTCTCATAATCTTGCATTTTGTTCTCCGCATCCTCTTCTTCGGCCAGGCCCAGAGCAAATGGCAAAGCCGTGCAACCGCTATTGTTTGCTCTGCTTAGTGTCATCGGGTACGCGCCTTATAATAAATCACAAACTGAAAATAATATATATATATATATATATATATATGGGCCAGCGCTCCTAAGATGCAGTTTAGCTTATCCTAAGCTGAAACATTATTGGTCCCACAAAATCAAAGTCGATTATGCTGTTTTTTTGCATAATGATCGTTTCCAAAATCAAGATAAATCCAATCAGAACTGGATTTTTCAGTTCCATCATGCAAAAAATAAATATAATCAAGTTTGATTTATGGGACCAGCATTATTCCAGCTTAGGATAAGCTAAGATGCAGCTTAGGAGAGCCCTGCTCATATATATATATATATATATATATATATATATATATATGGAAGTGCTCCTATGAGAGACACTCTCACCAACTTTATGAGAGATGGGTGGGAGTCCACACTTCCATATTCACTCTCACCAACTTAAATGCAATGGCCCCCACCCATCTCTCACCAAGTTGGTGAAAGTGTCTCTCATAGGAGCACTTCCTATATATATATATATATATATATATATATATATATATATATATAAGATATGATGCCTCACATCATAACAAAATCTTCCATTTAAGTTGACTATTCATTACATATGATTTTGTATTAGACCCTACTAGGGAAACTTTTTGCATTGGCTTCATAAGTCTTTTAGAGGATTACTATATAAGAGTTTAGCACAAAATTCTTTTTACTACGTTAAGAAATGCATTTAATGTGGTTGTTTGAACTGGTTTCGAGTTGCAACTAGTTCAGGTCCTGTTTGGTTGCGGAATTAAAGAAGGAAAAAAAATGGAAGAGACATCAATTTACTTGTTTGGTAGAGTGGAGTTCTTTTTTTTTTTTAAACCTAAATTTATGTCTTAGTTGAAAATTCTACTCAATTTTTTTCCCATGCAGGTGGTTACAATTCTGAAATCCAGAAGATTCCTCAATCAAATGGACCCTTAAACTTATTTTTCCTCCAAGTAGGAGATATACGATATTTTTTTTTTGGCTAGGAAATTCTACCAGTAACCCAATGGTTTATGAAGGTTACACACATTTAGGGCTTGTTTGTTTGTATTAAATACGTAGGAATTGAAAGCAAACAAATTCACGGTCGAATTAGCTCCACGGAAGGATTATTAGAGGGTGAGGAGTGAAAGTTATGATGTGATAGGCGAAAGATATAAGGTGGAGATGTGTAGATACAACCCTCACTTTCCTAGAATTTGAACTACTAGGGTGGTTACTAGGTAATCATTTTCCATGTCCCCTTGTAATCATTTTCCATTAAAGGGGAGACAATTCGATGGTTGTTTTTGGGAATTCACTTTTGCTTAATCTATTTTAAGTTTGTATCCACTTTTACAAATACAATCCTAAGAATTCAGTTATATGAAACAAATAGGTCCTTAGTCTTCTTTTCTTATGAATTCAAGTTTACAATGAAGTTGTGTTCTTACGAATTACGATGTTGATTTGTCTTCTTAAGTGTGTGGAGTTTTCAAAGCAAGCTCAATCTATATTATTCTATTTTTATCAAAGTGGCAACAGAGCTCTGTGAGAGAAAAAGATAGAATTCACAAACAAAAGGAGGATTTCTATCCGGGTAAAAAAAAACCCAATATATGAATAACAGCTTTATATTGTATTACAAAAATTAAACATATGGAATGGGCCTCTTTTTTATTTTTTTTTTTAAGAGGGACTTTGGTTTACAAATGAATAAGACAGCTGAGCATTTTTAACATTATCTATTTGATCAACAATCCTAGTACATTTGATGCCATTGATTGTTATCTTTTCCCTCAGGAGTACTGTCATTCCATGTTCCATATGTGGTGCAAAACCCATCTTCTATACTACATCTGCTCTTGTGGGGGGTACAATTTGTAGCATGGAAGGAACTTGTCAGGGAAATAGAAATAAACAAGAAAAAAAGTATTGCCGAACTGATAGAATTTTTTGATACACAATTAGTGTTTGTTCACCATCCATACCCATCCAAGCTGCAACTGTTTTAAACTCGGTACGATTGGCATTGACAAAGTTGATTAATTTCTCTAAGTTGCTTTATATCTCAGCTTGGTGTTGTTTCCCTGCTCAACTGCACTGTCAGCTATGCTTCTTGGGTTCCCTCCCAAGTCATCAATCAAACGAATAGTTTCGACGGGTGACAAAAGGCCTATCAATTGCCAGTGGCATATACTCTACTTGTTTTTACCAATGAAAGCAAACACCACCTTGCCACGGATGCCACCTATGTATAGACACTAGAGTGTAGACTAAACCCTAAGACCAGATGACCGTATCCATGTCTATCAAACAAACTGCTACCTTTTGAACAACTGGTCTGATTGGACTATCCAATTCTCCATGTCTGAATACAGTTGTTGTAAGTGATACAATCCTGTGTAAACTACGGCCTCCACAAGGATCTAAAGTTCATTTAGCTTTAAGTTTCAGGAGGGCTGCTGATCAGAGCCAAAAAGATACTTAATTTTTACTTCTATTTCATGGTCAAGCAGGATGATCCTAGCCCTTAATGCACTTTGGGTATTTTTCCATGCTTTGTATGTCTTTATTTTACCAAGCAATTCTATACTTTGTATGTCTTTATTTTACCAAGCAATTCTATCTTTTTGCCTGGGGTTCTTGGTGATGCATTGTTTGCATCAATTTTTCTATGGCTTTATTCATCTCTCTACCCTCAAATCCATAATGATACATTTCCATCCGTTTTCTTACATGATTGCAATTTTGTTATCTTCTCTTATTTGTCTATGTTTTGAACCTACCGATCTCTACATAGAGACAGAAATAAGATAAACCAGTATTTGGGCCAAACAGGTCAATAAGGAGTTGGGCTTATGGGTCAGGCAACCACCCATTAACCTATCCATGAAATGGTTGAACCAACTAGGTTAGGAATAGGAGATTGGGGAAGTAGTCAACGCAATCTGTTGTAACCAAAGTCCCTTTGTTTAAGCACTGAAGGCCCACTGTACTTTATCCCTCTTATACTCTACTCATTGTAACTATAAATATGTCAGCAGGATATACAAAGGCAACAAGAGAAAATTCTCTCTCAATCTCTTTCCTCTGATTTACATTCTAAACCCAGCTATATTAATTTAAGGTGTTTTGTTTGTCAAAAACACATTTTCTTAAAAAAGAGGTCACATAGTGATTGTCCATTTGTACTCTCTAGTGAAAAGTGTGAGATGAGAAGTGCATTTCTTTAAATTTGCCAATATTGTTTTTTGAGAGGTTGGAATGCATTTGCTTCAAACAAAAAACAAGAGCACTTGGCCAAGTTGTGTGCTTTGAAGAAAATAGAGATAACAGACGTATCAGATATCAAGAACGACACTGCTAGGAGACAGATTAAACAGTATTACAGATGCAATTTAGAATTCTCTCTCTGCAGTTGAACAGAGAGGATGATAGTTGAGTATTTATAGATGTGTTACAATCTTACTCAAGGAGATCAGACCTCAGGTCAAATCAATTTGCTTTGATTATGACCAATTAGAATAAATCAAAGATTTGATGGTTAATTTATAGGTTAGAAACTAGAAATTATCAGTGATGGAACGTTCTGTGCCTAGGTTAATTGGTGAGGGACAAGGCTTGGAGTCCATCATGGCAGTATGTGAATGGAGGTTCAATATTATCTAACTCCAAGTTGACAACCACTCATTTCCAACATCACATTTTAACTTCCTATTCTATGTTCCTCTCTAGCCAATCCACTTGATCTCTCCCAATTATATCGAACTCCAAGTTGTCCAAACTGATGGCCACCCTGTCTTTTTCAAGAAATTGGCACTGGAAAAAAAATCACAGATCTGATATTTCTTCTTTATCTCCCAATTGTTATTCCATTTTCCAAGGTTACCATCTGATTAGATTGCGTTCTTTCCCACTCTTTAATTAATCCATTTGTTTCCAGACCATTGTTGTTTTCTGATTTCTACAAGCAATCTACTATTAATAATTTGCACAGAGCTCTTTGCTTCTCTCCCTTATTCACTTAGATATAAGTTATTTCTCTTCCTCCCTATATGCGATTTGAATCTCCTCCAAGGTTGCTTGTTTACTTTTTCAATGATGCCAAGATGGTGAGTCACCCACAAATTTGATTTTGAGGATCTTCGATTTCTTTGCCAGACAACCAAATCCACCCATCAGTTACTATCTCCTTGCCACTAGCTTCAAACCAGATCTTTAAAGCACTCCACTTACAACCAAGTAAGCCCAAAGCAAAAACGGGTAGGCTCCCTATACTTCCCCATAGATTCCAAGATAGTGAATTGGTATGTATGCTTGTGAAGGCTTTCAACAAGATGCTAGTGTAGATGTCAAGCCAGTCGCTATGTGAATGTTTATCGTATTGGAAGTTTATGGGGTGTGGTGTTATGTTGGTTGGCTACATTTTCACCTTTGCACATTTGGAAAATTGTAGTTTGCGTTGAAGCTTGGTTTATTGGTATGATACATCTCAAGTGTCTTGAATAGATGGTGATTTGCTTCTGTTTAAATTACATTGCTGTTTGTAGCAGGAGCAGGTCTGTGTTATTTTTTCAGTTATCGAAGGCTACTTCCTCTCCCCATCTTCATGTCGGTGGAAGTTAAAAGTAATTTGTCTCTTGTTGTTCTTCGAATCAGGGAGAATATCTTCTTTTTTTTGCTAAGTTGGGCTATTGACGAGTAGTAATACTTTAAGCTAGACAATCCAAGGATTGATCCCTGGACATGTGAGTGATACCAAGGTGCTGGACACCACTCAACCATGAGTGTGTTGGTAATGAGATGTTTGTGTTTTTAAACATGTAGTTGCTTCTCTTTCTATGTGCTCCAGCACAGCCACATCTAAATGACATGCCTAACTATTTCTTTGCATCATAATTGCTTTTTACTCTTATTAATTGAGATCAAAATAGTTTGAATTTGTTTACTGTTTGTATGGTTTAATGTTTATATGGTTTAAATATAACAGCATTTTCCTAAACCAATTTGTTTCTTTTCTTCTCTGTTTTTTGAGATGTCATGCACTATATTATGTAGTGTGAATATATGAATTGTGGCTTCAATGGAGATGTGCAAAGACATGTAATTCCCGTGAGAATTGAAGCTCAAGAAAAGAGAGATATTGTTTGATGGCTTAGTTCTATAATTAGTAAGGAGGGAGAGATTAAGGACGGTGTCGAACATAGGAATAGAGTTGGATAGTTAAAGTGAAGATTTGCTTCTGAAGTGCTTTGGGATCAGCACATATCAATAAGATTGAATTAATTTTTTTATAAGACATTAACTAGACCTGCTATAACTTATGAAGTAGAATGCTGGCCAATTAGGAAATAACAAATGAAAAAAAAATGAGTATAGTAGAGATGAAAATGTTGAGATGGATGTATGGTAAAACTAAGAAAGATTAACTCAGAGCACATTCTGGAACATCTAAGAGTAGTATCAATGCATGATAAATTAAGAGATTCATTTGAAATAGTTTGGATAACATAGGCCATTAAAAGTGTCGATGAGAAAAAAGTTTTCTATGCTAGGCTTGTTTTGGTAAAATTCTATGTAGGTTGATGGCTCCCTCAAGAAAAAGTGGTAGGTCGAAAAAAGAATATGGATCAATGTAGTAAGGATGGATATGAATAAATGCAACCTACCTGAGAATTCAGCCCGGAATAAATTGAAATGAAGAAACTGATTAATGTAGCTCATCCCAACACAGTAGGGACATGGCTTTGATAATGATGGTGATGGTCAATCAATTCCATGAAAACAACAATCAGTTAATTGTCTTTCCCCATTGTCCCCCCTATGATTTATTTTTCCTTGCAAAAATGTTCTACTGATTGATCTGTTGCGAAACTAGTGTCAATGATCATTGATCATTGAATGCCTTGTTCATGATAAAAAAAAAAAATAGCTGAATCTGTTTGCTTGGTATGAACCATTATATATATATATATATATATATATATGAAGCGAAGTGAATCTAATTGAGAAATCAGATTCACATCCTTCAATTGATTTTGACTGTTGCATTTCCTGTTGGACATACTCTCAGTAATGGAGGGTCCTCCAACCCAAGTGTTAGTTTAATTTTTTTTTTTCATTTTTAAATTAGGGTTAATATCTGCAAGGGTTGGAAAATCTCTGTGAAAGGTCGAGGCCTATCAGGACTCCACCATGCCCTTTTTTTGGAATCAAAGTCAACACAATTAGCTTGTTGGTTGGTCACAAGAAACCTTTCAACATGTTTTCCGTTCAGGTCGGACTACAACTATACTTGACCTTGACCCGAATATTATTATCATATAAGATGTTGTTGTTGTTGTTGTTATTATCTGGGCTAGGTAATGTGGGACATCAGGTATTGGTTGGGCCCTTTACCCAAACCCAATTCAATCAGAACTAAAACCTAGACACAAAAGTGTTTTTGAGTTGGAGGAGCTCAATTCCAACCCAGTAGGATTCGTCTATGGTTGGGAAATTTTCCAAGGGAATCATCCTGTTGAGTTCTACACTCAAAGTGGGGAAGTTGACATGTTATTCTTTGGATAAAGAACTCCAAGGATTGCACTTTTTTTTTTTTTTTTATTCCCTCACTCCTTTATTTTACAAAAAGAGTTGTTGCTGCAGTATTTTTATCACTCTTTGTTCTGGGCCAGTCCATGTTGGGTTGGGCCATCTTGAATTGAAGCATTGCTTTTGCAAGCCTGGCCTGTTTACTCATCAGGGTGATGTTTAGACCTTGAAAGTCCAGTAGATTTTATAGTCCGTTATGCTAAATGCGTCCTGGACCAGGCCTTTGAGCATATACAGGCCTAGACCGGTCCATTTGACTATTGGGCCAGTAAGTTAGGACATGTTTAGTCCAATTCATTCTGACCTTGGATCGGTAAGGTTGGGTGGGCAAATGAGCACCCCTGTCATCTTAGCCACACGATTAGTTGGTTTGCACACGTGTATCATATAAGCTTTTGTAAATGAGTTTTTTATTTTTATAATTTTTTTCTGGTCAATCTGAGTTTCAGATTTAGGTTCGTGCCTTTCCACTCATTTATGCGCATCATCTCATTTGTTTATCCTCATAAATGAGGTATGAAAATGGTGTGTAAATGAGGTCATTTTTAGCCTCTCATTTGCATATATCAATTGGCACGGGTACACACCTCACTATTACTAGGGGTGGTATGGGTTGTTGGGATGCTTAGATATGTTATGTTTCAAACCCTATCCACTACATTGTTTTTCTCTTTTTAATTTTTTGTTTGTCCCCTTATGTGCGATCCAAATTCATGATTTCAGTCATCCTTTTTCTTTACAGCACTAAGAAACCCTTAAAGATATTTAATCTCATATTTTAAATCTTCATAGATTTTGAGTGGTCTGTAAAAGTGCCCAAAAAAACCCAGCCTGGAGATCTAAACTTTTGCAAGTCTGCAGGCCTCTAATTCAATATCTGAATTGTTCAATATCTTCACGTTGATGATACACGTCAAAAGGTTTAGTTTAATATCTTAAATTTTCATGAATTTGAAAATCTTATATAAAAAAAAAGGTCCAAAATAATCCAAGCACATCTAAAATAGTTGGATGTACTCGTTAATTTATGTGAAAATGGTGATTTTGACAAATATGATAATGTGTTTTGCTTGTGGAATATTTGCATACATAACATTTGCATATGTAAATGTATATTCCTATTCCAAGAATAAAAGGCAAACTACCCCCCACACAGAATTCCCAAATTGGAGTAGTTAGAAGAAGTGATAGCGGGGCATGTCTATTGAAAATCTAAGCTGGTTAAAATTAACGTCCTCACGGTGTATGGAATTCTCTAAGATTTTACTTCAATAGGAGTTGGCCCCACCATAAGATTGACCATATGATGAATAATGTGATCAACATAATCTTATCAGTTATTTTGACCAACTTGGATTGTAGAGGGCCCTACTTTGGAGTTCCCAGTTCTTCAGCTGGGGAGTTCTCTTACCTCAGAGGCAATGAGGATCCACACTCTCTGGAAATATATCCCTTTCATGGCGTCTTTTATTTATTTATTTTGAAATGGATACATTCACAAGGTGTCTTAGATTAAGCTTTTAACTTTTCAATAAATCTAATATGCACAAATAATACATGATCCAATATTTATAAGTGGCCTTTTCAACCTAGCTAGCCAAAAAACTTTAAAAAAAAACCTGGATTAGGACTCCACAAGTGGTAATATTCTCACAGCAAAATAACCCTCTTATTTCCATGAGTTGTTTTATGTCTTCCCCATTAGAAAATCAATGTGAAAGTTATATTTTGGTAGAAAAATCAATGTGAAACTTTTAAAAAAAATGAATATGATAAATTAGAAATATGCAAATATAGCTGGAAGTGAGGAATTGAAAACTTGGAAACATCTAAGAAGTGGATAATATTCTTCTTTTCTAGTCTTTTCTTTTTAATTTTGGTAATTTTATAGAGAAGGATTTGAGAGAATGTAAATAAGTTGGCTGATTTCATAAAATATTATAAGACAATCAGTTCAAGATTTGGCCGTCAATCTCGGCTGCATCTAGTCCCAAAGGTGTCATGCAATATAAATATTGTTGGCTTTTTAATCTGATGCCATTTTTAGAGGCCCAAGTTCATTGGACATTGCTAATTAAGGCAATGAAATGGTTTTTTTCCCCCTCAAATTAGAGTGTAGACTACACCTTTGACCTTTGGCCCGTCATTCCTATTTCTAAAGTTCAAATTTATCATCCAATTTCTGTAATAAGACATCAAAAATGTTCTCCCACGAGCACCTGCAAACACAGTCCAGCATTTTGGAGCCTAGTTGGGCCCACCTTTCATCAATGCAGCTCCTCCGATACTCTTTTTAACACATGATCTAGCATCATACCCAACTTGACATTTCCTAATCCTTCACCACTCACAGTTGATTAAATCTCAGAAAAATCTATAATTAAGATGTCGTTAACTTTAAGACTGTTGAATCAAGGGTTAGGATAATCCAGCGGGACTGATTTTCATTTTTAATCCCTCGTTCCACAAGAAGACCTTTCCTTCTCCCATTGATATTATATACAGTCCAGCTTGTAGGAGCCATATAATGTACCTGTCAGCTATCTTACTGCCACTTCCATTCAAAACGCATGACAAATCATTTAGCACAGTGGTATGTATAGCCATGAATGCTTGATCTTGTTACTGGAAATGTACATTTGACCATATATATATAATTGATGGGTACGACTAGAATCAATAGAGCGAAAGACTAGTTGGTGATGAAATTAATCATTTGCCTAGAGATGAACGCAATGCTCCAAATTGATACTTGAAATCATAAATGCTACACTGAGAGAGGGACATTGAATACTATTCTTGAGTAAACAGAGGCAACAATCCATGTGAGGTTCTACTTTCTAATGGAACTCTCACATTCATAGTTAATCAAGTCAAGAAATGTGGCATCTTTCAGTTATCATTTATTCCTAATTATTTCTAATTGAATCATAATTCTGCAGATTTCTTATCCAAGGTTCTCATTGATAAATTCTTGTGCTTTGAGTTGCTAAAGTACTGTGAAAACAGAGCATAATGGTTATAGGTAATTCAACAAAACAGATTTGGAGTTGTGCAGATTTCTTTTCTACGGGAGCAAGAGGATCAAAACTGCAAAACAAAAATGAAACATTATTGTATACTTTCATCATCTAATCTAATATGATTGGCCTTTTCATTACTGATCCGTATTCAACCTCATAATTATGGTTGCATAACTTCTAATCCAATATGTAGTGCCAACCAATAACCTTTATTGGCTCTATCAGTGGCAGTAATCCGTATATTAAAAGCTTAAATGGCCAGCTGAACTAAATTAGAACCACATGTTGCATTTCAGTTCAACCGAAATTGCTTAGCCTTACTTTTGATTAATCCATGAGACCTGTGTGCAGTTCAAACGTGGAACCATTCAAACTGTTCAAATCAGCCTGTTTTTAAAGAACTGGTCAATGAGTTAAAGTGACAAAACAAAATGACCAACCAAAATTTAAAAGTTAAGATTATTAATATTATTAGTTACATTTTTTGAACTATAAAATTCTAATTGTAAAATATTTGTTTGTAGTCGAATCGTTATGTTCAAAATCTTATAATTTACATAATTATGAAGTCATGCTGATCTCCAAGTTCAACCAATCTAAGAGCTAGGGGTAGCCGTTCGTTGGGTACCCCGTTTATCACCTAACAACCGAAGTCAACCTTAGGTTTTTTCCTTGCGTGTGCTGGCTTCTCTCTCCATTATTATGATCTTTCATGTGTCTAGTAAAAAAAAAAATCAACCAAAGAAACCACTGGTGCAGCTAAGTTTCACTAAACCTTGGCCTGTATTTTTTTTTTAAATAGTGATAAATTAATACGATACACAGCGGGATTTTTATTTTTTATTTTATAACGCAGGGTTTCTAGCCCTTTGGGTCGGAATAATCCCTACAGGTCCAGGAGAGAAAGCCGGATAAAATTCCCCTGTAGCCCCAGTGTGGTAGCACATTTTCGAACCCACAATCTCCGAGTGCAAACCGTGTTCCTACGCCCAACTGAACTACCCCTTAGGATTACGCGTCTGGATATATAAGCATGCTTTTATGCCATGTACCGTACCAATATACCAAGCTCCCAAGGAAACATATTTATTTAAATGGTAAAATAACATTTACATTTTACAGATAGAGAGGGAGAAAATGGAAATGTCCTTTCTTTATAGCAGGGTAGCTTGCCCTTTTAATGGAAGCAACAGAAAGTCACTGCCCAACACAGTAAAACAAAAGGAGAAATGCCAGATTCGAAGATTTAGCATGGGGCCTGGAAGTGTCAGTTTGGGAACAGGCTAAACACATTCATTCATTATTTATGATTGTACGTATACCCCATGAGACCTTCATTTATATCTATTGCTTTCCCTTCATTTTTGAAGGTAGTAAGAATGTGGTAGGAGAGAATAGGAACTGATGCAAAGGGAGAGGAAAGGGAATGTACCGTCCACGCGGCAATAATAATGAGAATGAATGTGAGCCAGAGAGATTTGAAACCCAGATATATCCGACCCAGTTGCTCAAACTGCCCATTGCATCTCAATGAGATTGCATGTGGGCTACTGAGTTCTCTATCGATTGATATTTGATGGGACTACATATCTCGTGATTTTATTTATGTATTTTGTTTGTAAGACCATGACAATAATTGAAGGACAAGTGATGCAGGTGGGGTTACTGATATATTTGATATTTATGAATGGGCCTCAATCAGGACATATCTCCCAAAGAACACCTGGAGCTCCTCGACTCATGGGATCGAAAAATCTAGATGTGATCCACCTATATTCAAATTTTCAACTTCGCCTCCCTAAGTTTTACATCTTTAGAATCTGTGTACTTCTTTATTTATTTAATTTTTTTTTACTTTTAATTCTACGGCGAGTTCCATTCGAATCAGTGTGAAAAACATGGGATCGATAACATTCTGAAAAAGGCAATAGTATGATCACGGGAGAACCTTAGATGAGCCCCACTGGATGTCTTACTCAATTTAAGAAATCTAACCTGAAGATCATCCATTTAGATGTTTAGATGTTTCTAGCTGACTAATAAAAAGGCAATTTATTGATTTCGATTTCACATTCTATTTAGATGGCTTGCAAATATTGGACAATCCTTAATTTTTTTTTCTAATAGTGGGCCACAATTGTGTGCCAACTGTCATACATCAATATGTCATTACTCACAACCCAGAAGAAGTCCGTGAACATGCTAGGAGGACTCTGCTTTTGACCTTGCTAATGCTATCCCTCCTCTCTTTCCCTTTTTGTTTCTTTTGTGGCGTGCAATGACCTTTCCATCAACCTTGCCAACTAGCCGCCAAAGTGTGTATTAATCCTTAGTTAACACATCATGGTTGTTGGTCGGTGGAGATGATGACCTTGCCTTATTTATTGATTATATTACATGTGGTGTGCAAGCTGTGTGAATTAATACCAAAATTGGCATGCTTGAGTTTGAGCCCAAATTACAGAAATCAGAGCTTAAAGTCCCTACACAAGTGATATTGCAAGTATACTTTTGGCACCCATGAGACACATGTAAGTTATAATATGCACACCTTTTTTCCATGCACACTGTGCACACATCATAGTAGGTACCATCTGACCACATATATGAATGGACCACACATAAAGATCCCACCGACCCAACAGGCAGTGGGCTCTTAGCTTTGCACCCATCCAAATGGACTCAACATCGACTACTCACCCATTTTTGAAAGTGAGAATTTGAGGGGCCGTTGACCAAGGGCTTAGGATGATCACGTGAGCCCCCATCACCGTAAGGTAGCAGGGACATACCAGATCTTCCCATCGCCTGGTCCCATTTCTAGGTGGGCCCCAATGCAAGCTGCACATGGAGAGGTCCATGTGCACTGCGCACATAGGATCAGGCCCATATATGTGTCATTTTTTATATAAAATATTAGAATAATGAACATTTGATGTTGAGTATTTGGGCCCAACAAGGCACTTGAAGACTGGGCCAAAGCCCTAACCCAAGCTCAAAGAAGCCAGAAAGCCGGCCTAAATTGGGTTTTCACGTAGGTCGGAAAGTGTGGGCATGGAGATTGACTCAATCTTGTAAGTAGAGGCCCAAAAACAAAGCAGGTGGACTAGGCCAGTAGTTGGCATGTATTAGCGTTGACCATAATCAAGACTTTTGATCTCCTTGCTAAAGATTACTTTTCTTCCAACTGTTGAACAAGGCCCACCAATCACCAATTTAAATCCTAACAGCCCTTGGCATGGATGAAGTGGCATCCAATCCAACCCATTATTCATTGTTCGATTGAAATACAAGTATACTAAGGTTATAAACTTATTAAGCTTTTAAATTATAAGATCAATGGATATGATTATCTCATTGGAATTATATTTGGTCCATGCCCATTCCACACTAAACACTCCCCTTCCTTTCTACACTTTGATTGACATGCATCTAGAGGTGGGCCCATATGCATATGGTCAGTTAGGATCCATTCACTGATAATGCTGAAATACCTTTAAAAATACCTTGTCACCTTTTTTTTTTTTTTTTTTTTTTATCACATGAAACTTAATTTATCATTAAAAAAATGATTGGATCTTTAACAAAAAAAAAAATTATAAAGAAATATGGTTTTATTGCAATAACATTATGATATATCACATTTAATGTTGGTGTTATAGATCAGGTGGATAGATCCTTCACCGAGAGAGTTTTGATTGATGAGTTTGGTCCACTCAAATAGTTATAACAATTGATTGAATTGATCATGGTTTGAATAGGCAATGCTAGAGACCCCACATTGTAATTGTCAATTTAGTGCCATTTAATTAGACTGCAGGGGTGTTTGTCTGTTTGACCGATTGAAATTTGATGCCCTTGGCCTACATACTGGCACCTGATGGTTATTATCTCAGTACGAAATGGTTTGTTTAACGGGTACATAGGATAGGAGACTTGGAGGTGTGTAACATGCATCAATTCGGATGTTTGTTTTATTTTCACCTTGAATAAGGTGGGCATAATGTCATTGGTCCTAAGGGGCCACTTACACATGGGATTGAAATCTTGCGTTCTTATAGCTTTAGTTGTGTACAAGTGACTTTTTTTTCTTACTATGTAATAGTCAAATTATAGTTTGGAAATCAGATATGATTATAGGTAAACTGAGTGAGTTCCAGGGATCTAAATGGGTCACCAATGTTGAAATAGCATGTTGGGATCCCCCACCCACAGTCATGATAGGAGTTTTCTTACAGTCAACTGATAAGGAATCGTGTGGCATTGAGTTGGGGTCCACTGTCAAATGTGGGATGCATGAAATTCATTGTCGATCATTTCTATCTTATCAAAATATATAATAATGTGTATGGTCATGTTAGCCTTTAATTTAATTGCCATACATAGGATGGTCATCTGCAGGGATGGCAATGGGTTGGGTTTTAAAGGGGACCTCTCCCAATCCACTCCAATTTGAGGTGGGATTGGTAGTGATTTTTGGGTTTCAGAGCAGCTATAAATTTATTAATTTTTTACTATTCATTACACATGATTTCGTATAAATGTTGTAAAACATCTAGCCACTTTTCCACGATGAAGGTTTTTTTGTAGTTTGCGTGGCTGCTTTTACATGAGGAAATGCACAAAAATGAGCCACTTCAATTTTGCAATTACGTGGAAAAGTGTTTCCTGAGCGAGTTTTTTTTTTTCCCCAAATGCGGAAGGAAATGGTCTACAAAACCAATTTTTGGTTGACTAGCACAAACTTGTCTTAGAGATTTGAAGTGAGGATATCGTTTTTTAACTCATGAAGTGCAGCTGGCAGAGGGCATCTTAGAAATTTTAAGTGAGGATAATAGATTGCACAAGGTCTTTATTTTAGCTAAAGGAGTATTCTTTGTAATAATCGCCATGGCTGTGTAGAAATGGATAGGTAGCTCACACAAGCCCTCTAATGCAATCTCCTGTCAAGAAAGTTTTATGACGAGGACAATTTCAACCTCAGGTTCAGCTCGATTCACTAGTAGACCGGAGCCGGTTTTTTTTTTTTTTTTTTTTTTGAATGCGCAGTTTCTCAATTAATCTCCAGTTCATTCAAAATTAAGTTTAATATATTGCTAATCTGCATGCCTTAAATTCATGCCAACATCCATAATCAGGACCAAATAATCTGAGAACTTGGCCCCATTGACTTGCTATGCTCTGTGGAAACCAATCAAACCTTCGGAAGATTAATCAATCCACAATTGATTAACACGTCTAGTGAGTCCACTTTGAGAAAGGAAAGCAGCAGTTCTGGCGGCGATAATCTAACGAACAGTCACGCCATTTTGGAGATTAGTTTGTGAGGCTCACCTACAAGCATGATAATCACGACAGCGGCTTAAAAGGTCTCCTTATGACTTATTTATATAATAAAAATTGAAAACCATCTAATGGAGTGAGAGAGAGAAGGGGGTTGATAACTTTTTCACAGTGACTTAATTGCTGGAAGGCATGTAGTTCAAAATGCTTATTCTCTCTTGATCACTCCCTAACTTGCTTCTAATATCTCCAACAGGGGGGGAGAGGGGTTGCGGGGCAGGGTACATGTTGTGAGGGCTTAGACACATCAAACAAGGGGTGCAGGAGGAGCCCACACGCTTGAGGTACCAAAATTCACACTTTCTTTCATGGCTTGAGGTATCTTTATAGGATCCCACATTGAGGTATCATCAAGATGGCCATTACCTCTTGGTGTAATTTATTGTATCGGTACAATCAAATGTTTACCAAACAGAGTAACAAAAAAATTACTGAAATATATACCAACCTCTCTATTCATGATATGAATTCTCCTACCTGTGATGCAATTATGAATTAAATAATATGAGAGTACTCTGTAAAAATACTTGATATGGGTCCACCATAAACTTTGACGCCATGCCAGCCATTGACTTCTATGCAGCAAGTAGGGTAAATTTAGTGGGAATTTAATTCACAAATCACAGGTAGACTAAGAACTTAATTATTATCATTTTTGTTACTATGCATTTTTTAATGATTATTTGCTGATATGATATCGGCTCTAGCTTCTTTTTTGAAGGTAAACCCGAGAATACCACCTTGGGCAAAGAAATTATACATCTTTACTGTGTGATTCTGAATCACACCCTCTAAAAACATTGCGTTTTATGAAAAGTAAGATGACATTCAATGATCTTAATCAATTAACACGTGCAATCCACTTAAGGAGATGTGAACTTTATGTGCAAACCATTTACGTACACACTGTGCAGTTTTAGTGGGTGCAGTAGAAGTAATAGAAGGGAGAAGGTTAAAAAAAAAAAAAAACAACCATTGCATCTTTATTTCTGGGCCATGAAAAACTTACCATGGTAACAATTTGGAATGGGGTAACAAACATCATGGGTGCTGATCTTTGTCAGTCACTTTGAAAAACAGGGGATACTTTATTAGGAGGTTTCCACAACTAGTTATTGCATGAGTTGTATAATACGAAAAGAAACAAAAACTCTACCAATAAATGCATTCCTAATCCATAAAATATGTGTTGTGTTTGTGGATTAGACATTTAAATAGAGGTAAAACTTATTAATATTGTCATTATTTGTGTTAGAAAATAAATAACAAAAGATGCAATCAAACTACACAAAGAAGACACAGATTTATGAGATTCCCTCGATCTTCAGGTACGTCAACGGATCACACCAATTCTACTATACTCAAAGGCAGAAGATGAAAATATAAGATACAAGATCTCTGGCGGCTATGCTAGGGTTACAAATAGCGCAGAATAATATTATGAAAATACCCTTACATGGTTCGGGTCGGGGGCTCCGCCTCGAGCCCCTGTGAGTGGGGGCAGTGCCAACCAACTCACCGCATACTTGGATCTGTGACAGTGGATCTGAATTAACAGTTTGCCTATGGTGAAATCAAACTCCACACATAATAATTTGAACACTGATGAGTTGGGCATATTAAAAATACCTCCATCTCTAGGGTCACATACAATGTCCCTGCAACCTCATCAGTCGTTCGTTTTCTAAACATTGAGGAGATTAGGGCTTGACTTAATGCTTTAATGTCCACAAACTCTCCTAAAATGACTATCTTCCAATTCCTACTTCACATGTATCGGTAACAATAAGAGCTTATGTACCATTTAAAAAAAAAAAAACACAGTAAAAAAATTATTTTAAGATCTTATGACATAGCAGAAGGTGCTGGCTACTGCGACCTTGAGGTTGATTTCTTTTTTATTTTCTACATAGAGAACTCAGTCTCACACTTTCAATGATACGCTTATGTCCCTTAACAGTTGAGCTATAACAAGATATGAGTGATAGAGAAGAGAGGTATGAAAGGTTGTAATTGTTGAATATCTTTAAGATCTTCAAGATATTAAGCTTAATATCGTGATTACTGTGATTGAGATGTAGTATTGAAAGTTTTCATAGTATTAGCGCCATAGTCGGTAGTGATCTTGCAATCAAGCTGGCCACGACCTTGCCTCATATTGCTTCAACCATAATATTCTCATCATCTTCCTTCTGTCACCCCCAAAACTTTATCTTTTTTTATTAACAGATTTTTCCCAAAAGAAAAAAAAAGTAAAATCAAACCTTCTCGTGCCTCTTACATTCCTCCCCACATCCATCTTTCATTCAAACCTCACGATGTTCTCATTTTTAGCTAATTTTTTCCCATAAGAAGTCTCAGTAAGTCATACAACTCGGTATGTTTCTGGGTGGATCACGCCAAGTTTGATAAAGTAGGCCACCGGCTTAGACAAAATCTAAATGAGCGTGATGCGGCAATGATCGATTCTAGGAACAAACGGTGACAATCATCAAAACACAACACACCTTAATGAGATGTCAACAATTCAATCTTAAGAGAACAATAGGTTGTTTTTAATTTTTAATGTGACCAATCACACTCTCCTTTCTTAAAAGAATCACATGACCGAGCGAGGGTGATAAGATAATACAGGTGAGGAAGATCGTGATTGTTGAATGTCTTTAGGATCTTCAAGAAAATATCTTTAACACTGCGTTTATTATGGTTGAGATGTAGTCTTTAAAGCTTTCAACAAGAATACAAATAAATATCTGAAAGCATTAAAATCACATGTTAGAATCATTTGATCTGCATTGGCTCATTTCTGCCCCCTCATTCACCACTCAATTATATGGGTCGTCTAAGCATCTAGGTGTGCCCCCATGCTAGGATAAAAACTCCGGCTTTTAGATTTAATCTAATACTCAACAAAAGTAAGCCTTTGTTATATAGCCTACAATCTATAACACTTGTCTTTACTTTCCCGCTCTCTCCCTTTGGACAGAGAAGTTGTTATCATGGGCCCCGCTATGTGAGTGTGAAGTTACATTCCTGCTTGCCACCGGAAACGCAAAAGGGAAGAAAAACATAACAATAATAAAACTAAAGTTGACCAGCAGCTTACATCTCGCGAGCACCCAAAACTCTACTCTCAGATCCTGAACCAAGCAATTGAGTATTTTCATGAGCAGAGGTGGAGAGCTGGGCCATCAGCCGAGATTGACTTTCTTTTGCAAATCATAAGATCCTCAACCACTGACCACAAACACTCAGCAAAGCTCATAAGTCAGGACAGCTGGGACCCACATCTTTTGTGGTTCTTGAACTTGCAAGTGAGTTAACCAAATAAATTTAGTTTAGGTTCTCCCGAGGTCTACGTGCCCCATCCAAGACAAAAACAATCTATATATAAATATGCCACTGTATAGTAATATAAGGAGGACAGGCGTGATCACCCCACTAGGGGAAATAAAACCCCTGAACTTTGCGTGCTTGTTTGGTCCTCTCTGCCACTGAAGAGACTGCAGGGAAAGAGAAAGGAAAGAGAGGGAGAGATGCCTCAGCCTCATCTGCTTTTGAGGTTCCTCTTGCCCTTCTACATCTCAACCTCTTCTCCTGTATCATGAACAAAGCCCCCCTTCTCTTCCCCTTGGGAGAAGAAGATGACCCAACAGCGACCCAAGCCAATGTTCAATCTCGACGCTCTCTACTGCGAAGAGGAGCATTGGGAGGAAGGAGATGGTTCCTGTAATGAAGAAGAAGAAAATAGCAGTGTCGATAATGGAAGCCCTCTCCTTCTCCTATCACAAGAGGATCTGTTCTGGGAGGATGATGATCTCTCCTCTCTCTTTTGTAAAGAACAAGAGCAGGATACTTATTCCTGTCTTCTCTCTTCCTGTCTCGAAACAGACCCTTTTCTCTCTTCTGTACGTAGAGAGGCTGTAGATTGGATGCTCAGAGTCCACGCGCATTACGCCTTCACGGCTCTCACTGCTGTTCTTTCCGTTAACTATCTCGACCGCTTTCTGTCCTGCGTCCATTTCCAGAAGGACAAGCCATGGATGGCTCAGCTCGCTGCTGTAGCTTGCCTCTCTTTAGCGGCGAAAGTGGAAGAGACCCAAGTGCCCCTTCTCTTGGATTTACAGGTAGGTCGAGAGAAAATCAGACCAACATCCCTTAAATCTTCGTTTGTAGAGGCTTTTCAGGTTAGAACTGATGTGGGTTGTTTCAGGTGGAAGAAACTACTTACGTTTTCGAGGCGAAAACGATTCAGCGAATGGAGCTCTTGGTGCTTTCTACCTTGAACTGGAAGATGAATCCCGTGACTCCCCTTTCGTTCATCGACCATATCATTCGGAGGCTGGGATTGAAGACCCATTTGCATTGGGAGTTCCTTAGGAGATGTGAGAGGTTTATTATCTCTGTTATCGCTGGTAAGAAATCTAGAATCCGAACACAGAGCACCTCTTATCTGTTTCTTAGATTGCAATTAATGAAAAAGCAATCCATTTTGTTTGGGACCAACTTTCTACTTCTCTTTTATCTCATAGATCCAAGGTACATATGTTATGTTCCTTCCGTATTGGCTGCTGCGACAATGTTGCATGCGATTCATCAGCTGGAGCTCTGTAATCCCCTCGAATACGAGAATCAGCTTATGGGTGTTCTTAAGATATGCAAGGTATATAGTATCCTCTCTCTTTCTCTCTCTCTCTCTCTGTGTGTGTGTGTGTGTGTGATCTTCTATGAAGAAAATTTGTGTTTCTAATAGTTCCAGATATTGTTTTCGACAGGAAAAGGTTGAAGAATGCTTCCAGCTGATGCTGGAGCCGGTTTCTGGAGGTGGCAACAAACGCAAGTACATTTCAGAGCCGGCCACCCCAAATGGCGTTCTCGAAACGTCGTTCAGCTGCGACAGCTTTAATGACTCATGGGCATCCTCCGATTCTTCTCCTCCTCTCAATCCGTTGAAAAAACTCAGAACCCAGAACGAAAAGCAAATGCAGATGCCTCCCCTTCATTTCATGTTTATTGATGTCCTCAGCAGCCCCTAGAGCCCATATCCAACTTATTATTATGCATTCTCTCTTCCTTACACTGTATGGAAGATTCTATATATATACTTCTTCTATGTTTCATAGTCCTACTACTACTAGCAAATTGCCTTCCATCTCTGCCTTTCAAGCAATAGAACGATGGATAAGAAGCAGCTACAGAAGTAGAGATGACTGGCAGTTTTCTTCTTATTTATATATGAACAATGAAGCGACGATCACAAGTTCCTTTCCATTTTCATATCTATTCTCCTCTTATACTTCTTAATATAAACTTAAAACACCATTAAGGGTTGCATATATTTGGAAACTGTCTCATGTTATAACTCTCATTGGATGGATTGATGGATGCATTGGCCATTAACAGAGTAGTAGTTGTTCTTTTTTGTTACCATTGTTATATACACTTTACATATATTTTATGTAGAGGCTTGTGTATAAAGTATAAAGAACACAGGCGCCTGATGTAGGAAAGTCTCACGCGAACATATTAGTTGCAGTAGAATCGAGGAGTGGAGGAGTGGAAGAGAGAAAAATGAGATTCGGAGGTCTTTTTTGTTTATGAAACGAAATCTGGCATGTGAGAGATGGAGCAAGTGGTCGGCCACTGGGGTTTGGTTTGGTTGGACTTTTATGGGTTTGACCTCGTGCAACGCGGCCGTAATGAACATGACCACCCCCAAAGACAAATCTCCATTCCACGCTCCTTTCGCGCTAAAAGGTCTCCACTTCCCACTAAATAATTTGCTATGCTCTGCGGGAACACCCAAAATTAATTTTTTGATAAGTTGGTAGCAGCCAATCTAAAGATGGGTCCTGTCTTGGACAATTGAAGAGTTAAATTAACTGTAGCCGTTTTTCTGATTTAAGTCTTTGTCCTATCTGTACCATAAGTCCAAGAGTTTGAGGAGTAAAAAATTTAGGTGCTCTCCCGGTGCACTTCATTTTATGGGGAGTTTAATTGGCATCATTAGCTAGTCACATTAAGACTTGCAACTCACCGACACTCACATGGGTTGCTGCATGTGCTTTTTCCTCCTCTCTCTAATATACATGTCATTTTCACCTGCTTGCATATCTATCAGCTGATTATGATTGACTAATGCCAGCTATGTAGGCTTTTAGTAAAGAGATTTATAGCCAAAAAATGGATATAATACAGACCTCTACTCACTGCCGTACATTGCAGCATGTATGATTTCAACCGTACAACTGGTGGCCCTTTGCCACAACTCATCATCGATTAGCTGCAGTGGTCAAAAAGTTTTGGCTGGACTAGACCATCCTAATCATGAGGGTAATTTGACTTTTGCTGACAATTGTGGACCACCCATTTTTTTGTCCTATGTCGGAACGACTAATTAGACGGTCAGGATTGTTAGATTGCAACTCTTTGTTTAGTTTTAATGTTGCGGGTTTCTCACTCTCGTTCATACGCCCCTTCCATCCTCCAAAGGTAGGTACGTTAAAACGTCTTTCAAGTTATGAGGTTCTCTCAATAGGATTGGCCGAAAATCTTCTTCTTCTCTTCCATCTCTGGGATAGTGGGATGGGACCCCCGATTGATCAGTCTCTAGTTTCTATGTAAAAGAGGCCAGATTTTTCTTCATCAATCTCTATCAATCTGTGGAAGTGTTTTATAACGTCACCCCCTCCGTGATTGTTGTCTAATTTCATTGTTTTAGTTAAGTATGTCTTATTTCTATGTAATTAGATTAAGAAAGACCCAAGTCCATTACAACATGTTTAATTATCCAGAGTCACAAACAATGTAGGTCTTGAAAGGACTGTAGATATAAGAACCATAACTATAGATAGACTTCCTCCTGCTTGAAGCTAAATCTCCAGCGTTAAATGCAGAGGTACTCCCCCTGAAATATTACAGCTGAAAGCCTAATTTCACATAGGTGAAAATCCCTGAGTTCCCTCAAGAGAGAAAATCATGACTATAATAATCAAAGAACTTCTAGAGGGAAACAAAGATTTACCTTCAGAGTACGTTCTTTTCTGTTGTTTTTCATATAATTAAATTTCCAGGATTCTAAGATACAGGATGATTTTCATGTAGTGCATGTATTCATGGTTGTCGCGTGTAGGAAATTTCAGTGCATGGACTCAATTCAAAAGAATCTTGCTTCACATGAGACTCCCTTACATGAAAAAGAGCCTAAACTTTATAATTTTAAAAATAATTAGGAATGAAGAAACTAAAGTGTATATGAAAAATGAATGTTAAGGGCGACATTCATGTGAGAGTAACTTATAATATTGTGAGAATAAAGGCGGCAGTCTTTACATCTATATCCAATGCCAACGATTTAAATATGAGAGCTTAAACCCCTTACTCTCATAATATCGCGTGTAAGAGTTATTCTCACAACATCTCCTATCTTAAAAGAACATGAAAACTAATTGCCCAACAATCTCTTAATAATTTGAGTCTTATGAAATTCTTGGTTTCACATGCATCTCAAATTTATATCTTTCAATCCTCAGCTCTTTAATCTTGCTTCGTTGTTGTCCATTTGACAATAGCTTTGATAAGATTCAATCTCATGTAAATAAACCAGCACTCAAGGTTTAGACAACGAAAAACATAACATCAATAATTATTTTATTTTACTTACTGTGAAGTCTCATGTCTGTCCTCTTTTTGTGAGTTTTTATTTTTATTTTTTTACTATTGTTGAAATAGAAGCACAACATTCTATGTAGCTTTTACTTTTTTTTCAATTTCACAGCATCCAACACAATATAATACTGTTTACACAGAAAATAATTCCCTTTTCTATCTCTACACCTTACACAATCAGGCCTTTTAAGTATTGCTTCTCAAATTCCCTAATCTAAAAGTTGTAAGTGTACAAGAACCGGTCTTCTAGTCTCTCGGAGTCACGGAGTGATTCAATGGACAATTGGGTTTTGTATATAGTTAAATATTATCCCCTGGTCAGGGTGGTTGGAACATAGTGATCTTACCAGCAAAACAGGAGTAAGAACATGTTGAAAATTCAAGGCATAGTTCAGTAATTAGATATTACCATCCCATGTGACGTTTGAGTAGACTTTTAAGTCTTAAGACCATAAGGCCATGACCTATGCAGTTTGTCTTCTTTGCTATGTCACGCTATCTCTGGTGACTCGTTGGGTGCAGATATTTTATAAACATGCTCAGGCTAACAATACCATCAATACTCTTTCCATTTGTTTTGTATACAATGTTTGTTTGATTGTTTGGGATGTATTTGATCTTCTTTTCCAAGACAAGAGATTGCCCGGCTGATATTGCACACAAACATCCATTCCTGTGCAGAAACAGTGCCTGCAGTCCCGTTTCCCGAACTCTTTATGGCCTGTGGTCCATTGACCAGTATACAGAATAGTGCCATTGCCACAATTGTTGGGGATGTGCCCCATCTAGACCCACCCAACCTATCAAGGTCTGGCCGTTTCGGACTAGGTACTTGTAGTCACGTGGAGCTTTCCAATTGGGTGCAATATATTTCTTCATGATCTCCAGTGGCAGACTGGGCCACCATGTGATAAGACCCTTGCCAGTGCAAAATTTATTGGACAACCCACCTTCTTGACCACAATCCTATTACATTCGGACTGCTGGACAAATTTTTTTTAAACTGTCCAATGTATTTGGGTGACGCCATTAGTAATTTATCTGGTTCATTTTCATGCTAAGATGTTGATCATGCAGGAGTTTACATGGTTTCTAATGTTCTGGTCTTTCATGGGTTCAAAGATTTGTATTGGATCGACGTCCACAGTGCAGAAGGAGACTAGCATAATGGAAATATTGTTAGTATTTTCTTTCGAGCTGAGAAAATAACTAATGAATGAGTTCTTATGTTGAGGAATGATTTCTATCATTGTCATTCTCGCTATCCATGCATGCTAAAAAGAATTTATCCAATTCTAAAAGTGATTTCCTCAAAGATCCACTAACTAGGATTTGGAGCCCTCTTTCTTTTTCAATATGCATGAAGAGTGTGTTGGTATTGCTATTTTTTTTTTATTATTATTAGAACAAGATCTTGTATAGTTTCAAATCAAGCTATTTCTATTGAATCCATCATTCACAGTGGTCCATATTCCTTGAGATTTTACATCACTCCAATTCAACATGGATCGACAACTAACAGCCTTTAGTTTCAATTAGAAAAATATATGCACTTGAAAAAAATCAAGCTCCAAAGTAGGGTGCCATGCAAATGGTGTCAACCTATGTATCCTCCATTCTCAATTCATCCTTTATTTGACCTACAGTCAAATTAGATGCGCATTAATTGGGTCCACACAGTAAGGAGAGAACTTTTAAAAAAGTGCACCTAGGTTTACCAGAGACACCTCCATGAGCGATATAGATGGGACATTCACCCTTGTCCTGTTGTCCCTTTGTTGATTTGATGGACTACTGTACAGATGATGGAAGATCCACCAAAGGACCACAATAGTCTTTTCTTTGATAGAATGTAATTATAGTCATCATCCTAGTAAATGAAATATTAGAGAAGCTCTATCTAAGCACCGACTTTGCTATATATGAACTTCTTCCAATTCATATATAAGGCAGGTCAAAGAGATAACAAAATAGCAATATTTTCCCAAAAAAGGAAACAAAAAGGGAAAAAAATATATATAAACTTTTACAAAGAAGTATCATTTATACTCATAAACCCTCAAAAAATCTATTCAACATTTACCTTGTCAACATAGATGAATTGAACTTGAAAATTAAACAAAATTCCGTACTACAATGAGTGTATACCAATATACGGCAGACCTATTGCCAAAAAGTACACTTCCATTTTGGACAAGAGGAGCCCACAATATATACGGTCTGGATGGCAAGCAAACAATTATGCTGGATGAGCTGTCACTTTTCAAGAGGCAGAAACAATGGCAAACACACAATCCATCCTCCTCCTTTCTTGTCTTAAACCAGCATTAATTAACGCAAATAAAACGCATTACCTTTTGGACTCCAGCCAGCCAAATACCTTTTAGGGAGCCCAATAACTTAACATCAAGGCCTAAATTATAACAGAATGGAGGACCCCACACCCTACAAAACGGCCAAAGGAAAAAAAAGAAGAGACTTCTCCATCCATCCATCCAACCAACACATCCATGTTTCCTTTTCAAAAGGCACATGGGATTTGAAATTCAACCATCACCTTTGATTTCTTGGGTGGGTGTTTTTGTTTTTCCATTCCAACTTTCTACCGAAGATGTTGGGTTTTTTCAACGGAACAGCTGAGGCCTCCACAAGATCTTTGATGGGACCCACTCAATAATTGAGGAATAATATGATGGCAAGGGCTTCCTTTCTGTGTTTTTGACTGAGTCTTCCACAGATAAAAAAGCAAACGAATCAATGGATATGAATAAAGAAAGACCAAGGGGTGGAAACTTTCGAGTTGGCGCCATTGGAGTAGGCTCTAATGCCCCCACTTTTTCTTGCATAGAAAAAAATGTAACAGCTGTAAAGAGTGTAAGGAAAACAAAAGGGTCGGGTTCTGATCTTCCCAGTTTCCCATCCCATTAATTCCCCTTTAAATGAAGAGACTCAGACACACTCTCTCTCTCTCTCGGCTAGTCTGCAGAGGTATTGTACTGCACCCACAACTGCTTCTGTCTCTGCACGCTGTGCATGTCGGCTCCATGCAAGGGCACGAGTACTCTTTGAACAGATGCTTCATATTAAATACTTCGATGAAAATTGTAAACATGCACAGCCGGAGCATTTTAAATTCGTCCCTAGTGGCCCCACATGCGACAATGGGCAAGTGGGTCGTCTGTATTCTAGCCTTCTACTAAGGATGGTTTATGAAAATGGAATTTACTTACGTAAATTTATATATAGACATGTTTTACATATGCCAAAAAAATAACGGGTGTAAAACAAAATACCATATTTTCTATTTTGTTATGGAAATACCATGCTTGGAACTTGGAAGCGCACTGTTTTCATATGAGAAAATGATATTGTGTGGAAAAAGAAACAACAGAAAATTATTTACATCAATCTTTCTATAATTCAGCGAGTTTCCAAAAGCGTTTTCACGGTAGAAATAATGGGTCTCAACTACAGTAAAAGGATTAAATTAGAAAGTGAAATTAAGTTATTTTTTCTATCTGATGCATCGAAAAACACATAAAAGCTTAAGATATGAAACTTTATAAATTGAAGTATAACGTATCTATGAAAATATTGAATGTATGGATCATGAATTTGCGACCTACAATAGTGTAGATAATAAAAAAAAGTGGGATTTATATGTTAATGTGTTTTCACATTTTCCACAGTAGCTGTGAAGACCTAAGATATCAAACTTCCTATCTTGTGGTTTACCATTTGTATGAGAATATTAAATGGTTCATATCATGACTTGAGGCCCACAGAAGAATAGAAAATCAAATCTATAGATTTAGTTTTTATTTTTTGGTGTTTCCAAGATATTTCTCAAAGTCCGTGAACTTTTAAGGTATAAGATAAGCTTCTTAAGTTTTATTAGCTCAATAAAAAAGTTTGAATGTATGACTACAAAAAGATTCAATGTGATTGACCCATTGCAAACAGAAATGAGAATCCTTACAATCGCCTTTTGGAGTAAGCCAGAGAATTGAGTTGAAAATAGTTCCGTGCCATTTCACTCCTAAAATTAAGCATGTGATACAAAAATAAGCACAAAAAAATGTATTTATATATATTTTAAAATTTTTATATACGTAAATGACAACAAACAAATGAACGCAGGAAATGTCCCACTCCTTTTTCCAAAGAATAATAATCTTTATTTTCAAATCACTTGACACTCACTTGTTTTATGAGATTGAGTTGCTAGGAACTCATGGTAATATGTGTTCCAACAATACATTAGACAACAGTTATAAGAAGTCATTAGTGAAGCTAGTTGTATCGCCAAAATGAGAGTTTCGGCAAGGCTAAATACCAATTTATTTTACATAATCAAAATCAAATTGCTTGATAACCATCACTTTAAAACGCGATTCATACATTGTATCGCAGAGCAAAAAGTTTAATATATTGGTTAAAATATTGGTGTCACAATGATAAACTCTTTATGCCCCTTTTGCACACAATTATTTTTTAATAGTAATGAAATAGATCACAAGTACACTCTTCATCTTTAAAAGTAAATAAAATAAAAATATAGAACAAAAAGGTTTGTCGATGGGATTTCTATATATCATAAGTTTCGGACTAAATAGACAAAGCCTATTTCTCAGCAGAATGTAATGAATCTATATACGAAGAATTTATAAATTCTCAAAAAATTATCCCCTTATTGGAATTCCTAAATCCACCTCTTGTGTAGAGGATTTACAAATATCAAGAGAATTGAAGTTTTGAAATTTTGAAAGGCTATCTTAGATGCTCAAAGTGGTTGGCATTTGAAATTCTAATAAGAAAAATATGACATTTTCAAATGTCAAGGAGGCAAGCCAATACATCATATATATATATATATATATGTATATATGTATAAATATAAATTACCAACATCATAAATCCCCTTAGGAATTCTACGAAAGAATTGGGCTCGTAGAATCTGGTATTAGTTGCACCCGAGATCTTTGCATACCAAGCGATATGACTCAATTTTTATGGAACTAGGCCAGAACGTATACAATAGTGGAACTTAATCCAAAACTCTCTAAAATCAAATAAAATAAATATTAAATTATTATTTTATAAATATCTTATCTTTAATAAGTAGAAAGGACAAAAGCATATTGAGATATATCAGTCTAGGACCAATATATTGGTTATTGTTTCCATTGTGGCAAGTAACAGGCAGAATCTCACACAACACCCAAAGATTGATCCCTAGACATGTAGATGACCTTGTACCTATAGTGCCACTAGCCCAATCCAGGGGAAAAAAAGGTTCTACGCCAATATAACGTGCGAATATATCTTTTTTTTTGTGTGTGGTAAAAATTGATTTATAATGTTTTAAAACCATACTAGAACAATTTCGACAATTTAGCACTAGGGTGTTGTTATGCCCACATTTATTTATGAGGGGACTAACTCCTTTAATGCTAGATGGACGTCTCTTTCCATTTCTAATTATAAAACAGAAACGGGTACCCCAAAGGCTCTCACTTTTTTAAGGTTTATATATTGAAAATCTAAACCGTTAAAATTGAAACCAATTTTTCTTGTATGAGATGTGAAACTTTAATATGAAAGGAGTTGATTCTCCAGTAATTAAAAACAATCTCAAAGTTGTATCTTGCTTTCCTACGGTGGGAACAGCCATAGTGAAATCCAATCCACTCACACACACTTACCCCGGCCCTCATGAATGGACACTATTTTAATTAACTTTGACACTGATTTGCCCATTAAACACTGTTGAATACAATCACAAACATACTTAAATAACTTCTGAGGCTTTAGAGAATTAGGATTAAAGTTATTGTTGGTCGTACCATATCCTTAATGTCATTTGCACATACATGATGCAGCCTTCCTCCAATGTGTCCCAAGAGAGTCAGCCCAGTGGGATCTTTCCAAAACAACTCGTTGGAAAAGAGAAACCGCAATTAAACTTGAATGAGAGAAGAGAGCTTAGCTAAGTTTCAGACATTCCACAAAAATGTAAAGCAAGCATATCTATCATATGGGCATGACAAGGTAAAACCTGCAAAGGATTTTGGTCTCTAGCTTTACTTTTGGTAGTGATGGTTGTCATGGCACATGGGTGTTGTGCTAGAAACGAAGAAATAAAGTTGGGAAAAGTAAGTCAATGTTAATGATATTGTGCATCTGATGATGTTTGTTCATGCCATGTATGTAATGGAACAGCCATAGTGTACTGTATGTTTTGTAAAAATACTGTATGCTGTTGTGACTACTAGCAAGGTTGCAAAGGACAAAGGGAGACAAATGAAGCAATATTGGTCCCTCTTCTCACGTGCCCCAATTCTGCAAGTAGTTCACCTACTTATGGTGTCGTGCAGTGCTGAGTGAGATGTCTCCTCATAAATAAAAGACAGAAAAGAGAAGAAGTTAGAAAATGTGACTTATTATTATTATTATTTTTTTGCCAGTCGGTGGCCAGGAGTCTCTTTTGATCCCCGTTTGACTTAAAACATGTAATTGGTATTGAGATCCGTGCAATCACCATCATTATTATGAGAAATATTCAAGTGCATCTATCCCTCACCATTGTAGTGAGGGACATTCTTTTGTTGGCAAATTTCAAGTACAAAAGAGAACTTCTCTTCTCCTTCGTACTTGCTTCTCTTTTGTATTTGAAACTTGCCAAAAAGAGAGTGTCCCTTAATATAATGGTGAGGGATGGATGCATTTTAATATTCTCCTTCTCTTTTGTACTTGAAACTTGCCAAAAAAAGGGTGTCTCTTACTATAATGGTGAGGGATGGATGCACTTGAATATTCTCCGATCATTGTTATCAAAGTCTTATTCTAATTATGTTGGCTCATCAACGTGTAACTAGTTTTCCCATTTCCATTCATCTTAGGCCTATTCCTTGGATGTATTGTTCATCTTTGTCCTATTTAATTGGCTTATTTCTTTTTCTTGACAGGTCTTTAGCATGCATAAAGATTTTTTTTTTTTTTTTTTTTTTTTTTGTGAGTTGGGTTGGTTATTTACAAATCCTTTTAAGCCAGTTTTGAGATTTAGATATCTATAAAGAAACAGATTCAGTTCGGTTGTTGGCTATGTACAAATCCTTTCAAACGGGTTTTGAAATTCAGATATCTATAATGAAAAAAAAAGATTCAGATTAGTTAGAATGTTGCCACTAGCCTAATCTAAAGCTAAGAAAGGATGGCACACAGTTCCTATTTTCACTGTCAATTCATGTTCTTTTTTAGATAGTTTACCACAATTTAGGATTGCATTTTTGTTTAATTCCCTAGATCCAAGATGATGTCATGTATTACTAGGTACAGTCATTTTTTTTTTTTTTTTTTTTTTGCAGATTTTGGTAGATGTCTTGTTTTTAAAAAGTGATAGAGAGCTTGTGTTGTTTGATTTTTAGAGGATTTGAGTAATTGTGCATGTGCCCCTTCTAAGCAATCGAGGATCCATATTGTTTTGAGGAAGATCTTTGCTTTAAAATGATGGATTTACTGTAAGAGTTTGGGAGGCAGCTGGCTGCCTCTACCAAAAGAAGGGTTTGAGTATTAGGTAACCCAGAAAAATAAATCCATTGGATGTTCAAATGCAATGCCATAAAAGAAATTTAAGCTCAACATCCATTTTAGAGCTTAGATTAAATAGCTAACAACATTCTTTTATAAAATGCTAATCAAAGTTTTTCTTACTCTCATTTTACAAATCAAAAGCTTTTGCTCCAAAGGCTGCATAAGATCGTGATCAAGGAAGAGTTTTGTAATTTTGACATTTCACTTGTTTTGAATTATGATCCACAGGGTAAGTTTAAGCTGATTAAAAAAAATGATACACAAGGTAAGATATAGAAAAGTAACCTTACACATGCAGGAAAGACAATGCGCAGAATGATAAGTTCTTTGGAGATGAATGGATGTGAAGCTGGTGATAAGCTGACTCCAACCAAGCAAGGGACAACTGAAATGACAGATAATGATCACATCCAATGGCGAATAATACATGACTTGGTGGATAGGCTGTCCAATCAGAGCAGATACTGACCAGTTGGCATTTTAATGGAAGGTAAACCCCAAGTCAGTGGTCCAGATGGATGAAGATATGGCCTCCCTATTCCAAGCAAGGCCGTCCACAGAAACTTATTTCAGATTTCTCAAATAGGTGGTGTGGGTCCTATCTCACCTTTGATCAGCAACCTCCATTCTCTTTCTTCCAATCAGTTTGTGATATTTCTTTTTATATATTTCTACTTCTGATTCTCTTCAAGTTTGTGATATTAATTGGTTTTTCTTTTGCTGGGGCTGTTGTTAAGTTGGATGAATCCACGTGAAGGGGTGGGAAGTTAATGGTGAGAATGATGGAAGGTAAAAGGGTAGTTAATATGGAGAGAATGATTATTTCAACTCTCCACTAAGTGTTTGATTGATTTCTCTAGGATGTTATTGTGTATAATATTTTTTTCATCACTTTGTGCAAACTTCTTTTGTATGTGGAAAACATAAAATGTAGTGCAAATTTTTTACAAATCCAAAAAGAAGTATTTTCGAGGGGGCTAGGAAGGAAGGGTTGGACTTTAATTTCCACAAAGCTACACAAATGTGCCATAAGTAGAATGGCCAAATACATTTTGTTTTTCGTTTGTTTGTGTATATAAGGAAAAGAGTTTCAGACAGGTTTTCAGTAGTAGAAATGACCCCTTCGCGGACAAATTTGTAGAAAATATAGCATGGCTGAAATTGAAAAAATAATGATAAATAAGCCAAAGTTGGTTCTAGCCGAGCACTTTTACAAGCTGCACTCTAAGCTTCTGCAGCTTAAATGGAGAATGGACCGTTCATGGCAGAAGAATTGTTCCGGAAATGGTTGTAAATGTTCAATAGTAAAGTTCGTAGTGCCCTGTAATGAGAGGTCGTGAACCATTGATAGTCGCTGTGGACTGTGGCTGACCACCAAAATTCAAAAGACCAACGCCTTTATTCTCATGTCTAATCAAAATCTGTGGTATGGTGACTAACATATTGGAGACATTTGTCCTGTATCATCAGGTCCCAATAGATAAGACCAGATCTTCACTTCTTCCTATTCTTCTCTGTTCTGCTCTGCTCCCCTCTGGAGGTAAAAGTTGGCATTGGACCACACAAGGAGGAAGAGTCTAAAATATGTCTTTGGCATCTTTTCCTTGTTAGTAGTAAGTAGTTACAAAAATAATTGTATTGGACAAAACGCCACCGGCGCATAACCCGATTTAGCCATGTGATTGGTCATATCTTGGTGTCACTGGTTCAAGAGGATCTACAAATCACGACATCTTTGACTCAGTTACTGGGCCAATCATCACTTGAAATGGTCCTTCTCTCCGGGACCATTCATCGGGTGGACCCCACCATATTTTACCATCTTAAGTCTTAATCACTCATGCAAACATGCTTATTGGCTGCTCACAGTAGATGAGTTGAATTAAAAAAAAAAAGAAAAAACAAATATGAAATGGAGTTCTTTTGACAGATTGGATGGATGGATGGTATTTCATTAGTGTACAGAATTTGGGTGGATGTCTACAAACATTCCAATTCATAAATATAATGATAAGAGTAAGAGGTAGGGTGCTGGAGACTCTTACCCCATTAATGTATTAGGTGGACACTTTTAAGTTTTGATAACAAACAAGAGTCTCATCATTCTCTTTTGACACTCCTGCGTTCAAATTACCAGGTTATACTGTTGTAGTACTTACCTATCTAAAAGGGTAGATCCAGACCTGAACCTAGACTCGAAACACAGGTCTAGTTTAATGGCCCAAGCCCAACTGGATGGACCCTACTGGATTTATAGTCTAGACCAGCTGGACCCATACTAATTATATTGTTATGTATTATATATTTTTATTTGATGGTGTATGATAATATATGTATGATAGACTCCCCTATGGACCTACACTAAGACTTGATTATCAACGGGGTCTAAGAAGGGATCAATCAATATCTTCACTGTTTCTGTTATAGGTTCTTGGGTAACTGGGTAATTGGGGGACATTCACATTCCTAGAGCTCTTCCAAGAAAAACAAAATTTGGGGGTTTGGGAGATCCGTATATTGGTGCAGAGGGGACTAGACACTGGGTTCCTTTTTCTTATGAAAGTGACCAAACAAACAGGTGCCTGCAAGACAATCCATCAATGAAACTACAAAAGCCATTTTAGCTCTGAAAACATAAATATATTGCCTTTGTAGGCTGGCAACGAAAAGCATGTCACAAAAATAAGAGTGCACATCATTCCATTCCCGCTTTGCCAAATAAGTTTTAACAAAAAAAAAAAAATAAAAAATCCTACCTTTCCCATTCCTTGGATTGATTGGAATGTATCCACATTAAACTTTGTTTTTCTCATTAGGACCCCAATCTTAGAAGTAGGAAAATGCTCCCATTTCAAAAGACTATGGGTCCCTCATGCTTTTAATTAAGGCATGTTTGTACAACCGCTTTTTCACTAAAAGAAAAGGAAAGTGAAAACGGTGGCAGACCGAGGATCTTTTATAAGGGCGGCAAGCGACGATCAATTAGTAACGTTTTATATTTATTAATTAGAAAAAAATATGTTTTATATATTTTTAATAATATATGAAGAAAAATCTTAAACTTCATAAATGCCCTAGCTTTTTTCCAATATATAATTCCTCAAAACTTTGTGAGGATAGCTAGCATACGAAAAATTAGGACTCACTATAATGAATTCAAATTGGTTAAAATTATCCTTATCTCTTTATTTTAGCACCGAGAGTTGTATCCCACTCTCATCATAGTAGGACTCTTGCTGGATTGAACTGCAAACCAATCTACCCATAATTAATTAATGAGAACTGGGCTACCAATCTACGATAAGAGTGAATGGTTGAGAGTTGTACTAGCACCTTTTGCAAAAGAAAGAGTGAAAGTCATTTTCACATATCTTTACATGTAAAAATTTTGGTGTGTGAAAGAACTTATTTGCGCGCCATTTCTACACCTTATTTACGCATCAAATCGTAATTAAGTACAAAAAAATGAATATTTGTAACCATTATGCATGTGAGTTATTTACATGTATACCTAATTGCAAACAAATGTCTCCAACAATGACACCGATTGAAATGGTTTGAATATGTCTAACATAGGCTAACAATGACCCCGATGAAGAAAAAAACATTTTTTATGAAAGTTTTGATCCACCAAGAAAGATGGATAGTTTAAAGAAGACATGGATGAAAGCAGTAAGGATAGATATAAAGACATGCAATCTATCTCGGGATTTGGCTCCTGACAGATCAAAAAAGAGAAGCGAGACTTATGTAGCTGACCCCAACATAGTTAGGCCAATGCTTTAATGATGAAGTAGATTCCACATACATGCCAAGTTTAATTTATTTAAATATAGTTATAGTATTATAACAATGAACCCGATCAACTCCTTTCAGCCGAGCTTTACTAGAAACCTTGTGAGACTCCTAAGTGGGGCCTAGCAAGTTACTGAGATTGAGGATGCTCAAAATAAATCCCCCCTCTTGTCTTTGTTATGAATTTTTAGTTAATTCTTATTGTACTAGGAGTTGGGCTCACAATCAGATTGATAAAATGTAAAAATACTTTTACGCACTAAATATCCAATAGTGGACCCAATTCTTAGAGGGAAATTTAACATTACAGTGGAGATATATTTGCCTCTATTCCTCTTATTGGATGGTTGTTAAAAAACCAACCCATTTAAACTGTTCAACGGTTAAATCGCAAGGTTCAATCAACTAAAGGCCATGAGATTTAGTTAAACCAAACCACAACATAGAGTTGTTAAGATATAACTGGGAGAGAGACTTGAGACTTTCCCAATCCAGTTGGGTTCTAAAAAACAGTGGTTTGGATGATCCAAACTGGAGCAAGCTCTCACCTGCACAAGGGGAAGATTAAAATCGCAAACAATGCTAACACTTAGACTGTTTCCCTCGTAGTTGTGGGACCAATGATCTGTGATCTGGACTGTAATGAGATAATGGCCATCTAAGAGATCTTCCAGATTGTGAAATCCTATCTCTTTCGCAAGTGATGATGGTACTTGTTTCAGCCCAGGCCCAGCTCATTTGCGTAGTATTAAATATGTGGAACCAAACCAGCCCCCACCCTTGTCCATAAGCATATATAGTCCTCCTACACACACACACACACACAGAGCGAGAGAGAGAGAGAGAGAGGCCCATTCAGTTGAACTAAAATCAACCCAAATCCAGAGAGAGAGAGAGAGAGAGAGAGAGAGAGAGAGAGAGATAGAGAGGCCCATTCAGTTGAACTAAAATCAACCCAAATCCAATATAATGCAACCCAGTGCCCAAAAGCAATTCAGTTTTCGGACTTTTACATGGATGACATAAAGTGTGAACTTATTCTGCAGTCTCTGGCTCTCTGCCTATCGACTAGTAACTTAGGAAGTCCCTCAAAAATTGATAATTTCCCATGTTTCCAAGTATAATTTCTTTGTCAAAACAAATGCATTCCTAAATGACAAGCCAAGCCCGTCTGGAAATGACAATGAGACCATTTCTCCTCATAACTAATAAAATGATATGAAGGCCAGTTTGCTGCATAAAATACTTCAGAATTGAGTATATATAGATTTGATGGCAGTGAGGGGTGAAGGATATAAGGTGAAAATATAAATAGCAAGTGGGGTGAGGGCTGTTTTTATTTTTATTTTTATTTTATTTTTAGGCTAATCGTCAAAGAGTAATGCATTCAGGTAAAAAACCCAAGGATCGATCCCTGGACATGTGTGTGAGACTAAAATACTATCACCACTCAATCATGAGTATGTTGTCAGGAAGGGCTTTATATTAATTTTTCATCTTCCCTTTATTTCATTTTCCAACCTTTAAAGGAGATGTTATTTGATGGTCATTTTTAATATTCACTTTTGGCTCTTCATTTTAACCACTTCAATACAGCCCGAGCTATGAGGGATGAAGGATTAAAGGTAGCCATGTAGATGGGTCCTTGACTTTCCAAGGATTTGAATTACTAGGATAATGGGTGGGTATTCATTTCTCATCTTCCTTTTATTAAATTTTCATTAAAGGAAAGTTTATTTGATGGCACTTATTGGATATTCACCTTTGATTCTTCATTTTAATCACTTATAGATAAATACAAAGTCTCATAATTTCCAGGAAGTCAACTATACGAAACAAACAGGCCCTTGGTAGTATTTCACAATGCGCTGATTATGCCTCTAAAATGGACTGGATTTCAACGTTCTGCACAAAGTGGAGAAGACAGTTATTCTAAAAGATATTACTAGCATAGCAAAGTCCACAGACTTGATTTCTCTTTTGTTTATCTAATTGCATGAGCAGATTGCAATACTATTCCTGATTAAATTATGTGATTTGAAGCTGGCACATTGCTACAATGACACCCCTATATCCCAAACATTCCATGTCATTTCCATTCTCTCCTCGTGGGAGAGAACTGAAGCATGCTCGATGATTGATGAATAGAGGTCAAACTATGATTTACAGTTACAGAAGCCGTGGCTTCAATCCACTTCTCTGCTGCACTGATCGACACAGTTTTTTGGCAGTCCCTCTCACACTTTTCGAATGACAGGCCTTATTTCATCATACAAGGAATTCAATATATGTTCTTTAGTTCTTGCTTCTTCAGCAATCTGTCAGACATCAGAAGCAAAAAAAATTATGACCGAGAAGAACAGCAATGTGGTTCTATACCATCCTCATTTTCAAAACAAAGCCTTAAAACACCTCACTCGTTGATAATCTGGGCTTGTTTGGATAGGCGAAAAATAGAGTAGAGTGAAGTTAAATGGGCCCTAACAGTTTAAAATTTCAACTCTACCATGTTTGAATGAGTCTGGCCCGATAGATGAAGTAATATTGTGAGCCACATATACTTCATTTCACTTCAACTATAAATAATTCCATTTCCTTGAGTAAAAGTAGATTATACTCCAAATCTTAACTTCAAAATAAGCATCTAAATGGAGTGAAGTAAAATACTCTACTTTAACTTCAACCTGCTTCTCTTCACTCCACTCTACATGTAAAATCCACTTCATTTTACTCCACTCCTCATCTATCCAAACAGGCGTAGATCAGATTTTAATATCAATGATCAATGTGTAGTAACTTTGGGTTTACATAAAAATCTTCAGAGTATTAAATCAGGAAACTTTCTGTATTTGCGTAAGTTCCATAAATAATACAAAACTCATGATTAAAAAAAAAAAAACAATCACCATAACAACAGGTGGCAAAGCAACTTGGCCAGCTATCCTTTTACTTATCATCAAGAAGTTTTGGTAAATTCTACCAGAAAAGAAAAGAAAAAAAAATTTTTGGTAAAGCTCAGGCTTTGTACCTCCATTACAAATCTAGCGCAACATTTTGGTCAATTAATCAATCTGACCTATGAAGTCTAGTCCAAATGAGACTTGAAAAACAAAATCGCAAAAGAGCAACTTGACAAGGAATTGATTGTCTTGTGGGTTTCATGGAGTAGGATGAGAGCATGCTATTGAATGCTATAGCAGAGGACATAGAAGACTATTTTATGGCAACATAATTTAGTGAAAGAAACATACAATAGTAAAACGGCAGAAGAGACCTAGTAGGCCTCAGGAACAATAGCAAGATACACAGAAATGGTATCCGATATTAAAAAAATATATAATTGCACTAGACTCCCTGCTTAGCAGATCGATCAGCCTCCCTATTTTGTACCTCATAGCACATGCACAAATGACAATACAACTCTCTTTGATATGTCTTGAATTTCCATATATCACCAAGCCTCCAAGCCTAACCCTGTTAGGCTGTTACCTCACAAATTGCCTTTGAGAATTAGAGAAACATTCCATTCTCACAAATGAGCTGAGATAGATGAGATCATAGTTTTAATACCCAGTGGATTGGTAACTCTGTAGGTGGACCAAATGATCAGTTCAAAGTTTTTTTTTTTTTTTTTTAGCACTTATAAATACATTTATAAGAACTAAAGTAGCAAAAAAATCCTGTAATTCAAAACATCCATTTTGAAAAATTACAAAAACTATATCATACTTAACTTTATCATTCTCTAGAAAGTGCAAGGCTGCATTACATGCTCTAAGGCTTATAAATGATTTTCTTTTGTTTTCGATAATATAAGAACATAACCTGATCTACTTGGCCATACCGGGATGAGTCAAGCAGAGTCGTCTGTCATCCAAGCCAGTGGCGGACCCAGAATTTTCATTTGAGGAGTGCGGATCCTAATAGGTAGTTTGATTTTGGGGGCAAATTGAGGATTTTCATGTGGATTTTGAGGGTGAGTCCACAATTATTATCGCATTTTTGGAAGTGGATTTAGAATTTTCATATAGGTTTTTGAAAGCACACCACAATTTGACGGGTGCATCTGCACCCACATGTCTATACTTAGGTCCGCCCCTGATCCAAGCTGGTTGACTGGGTTTTTCAACCAAAACTCACCAAACAAAGCTCAACATGGCCCTATCACCCAATAAGTGACTGAGTCAGGTCAATTTGTTCAGGTTGAAAAACTATTCATGCAAGAAGGCTTTGACAATAATGATTCATCATAATTGCTTAGCAGAGACGCACCAAGATAAGCAATGATATTTTCGTACCAGAAAAAAAAAAAAAGAAGAAATAGAAATGATATTAGTGTCTGTTGGCCCTTGTATACCAACTGAACAAGAGATTCATATGATGGCTGACAAAGAAAAGTGCAAAAGAACACACTAATCATGCCTGCTGGACCCAGATCAACTTGGTGCTTCCATCAAAATTTAGTTTGATTAACCATCAAAGGTGGGATTCATATAGAGATAACCATATATACTGCTTTGTCCTCAGTATGACCTCCAACCAGCCTTTACCCAACATCTCCCATGACCCCTTAGAATTGTCTATGTAATATTATCCATGTTCTTTATTTTGAAATGTTGTAGAAACAAAATAAGCTCCGTGCACTCAATAGTCTTAAAACATCTCCTATTTTATTACTTCCAAAGGACAAAATTCTTGGCAATTGAACTAAGAAACCTTAAAAAGTCTTGTCTATTGCCTACACAAAGCCAAACCCTCAAAAGCTTCAAAATGGGCATAGGCCATGATGCGCAGATACGGCATAGATATGGCAAGGACACGTTGTAGACACGGCAGGAACACGGATTTTATACATAAAAAGTAAAGTATTGGATACGATACGACACGATACGTTGCCCATTTTGAAGTATCCGTGCATCATAGGGCGTAGGATATTATTAGGGGAGCCAAGCTCAAAACTGAAATAAGAACCACCTGCCATGTCATACGGGGGCCTGACAAATGACAATGCAATAATAGAAGGCTTGCCAATTTTGCATTTTCCAAGCACATATTACTTTGGTTGTCATAATTTTCAATGAGATGGGCACGCAATTGATTGGTAAGATTCAATCTTGTAACTATCAATTGAGAAAAGAAAAGGATCCTATCTTGTAATACAACCCATCGAAGGGAAGGGTTTTGGTAGGGCCAACATTATAGAGCAAAAACAGCCACCAAGCTGTTCATATTAATTCCCCAAGATGATGATGAATTGAAGCATACATTACCCTGATTATTCTCCTTCAAGTGTTTTCTACTGATACCAAAGAGGAATGCAATCACACATTGAATTAGCAACCCAGTCGGCCAGTTGTTCTGATTCCATGTCCAATAGGTTCCTTCTGAAAGTACAGTATCAAATCACCTACACAATCTATCCATGCATTCCACTATTATCAGTCTATTGATTTGCATTAGTCCTAAGCAGAGATGGAAACCCACCCCTAAAGTACACATCAACGATCAGAAATCATTAAAAGAAAACCCTGACATTAGCCCTATCCCCCCATAGTATCTTAATATACCACTCAAATAGGCACAAACTCCTAACACTAGTAATGGCTTCCCAAATGGCTCTCTGCAGTAGCAATAACAGCGAACCCTTCCAATAGTGTATTTTTGGCACCATAACCTGCTCAATCATCCCTTCTAGCCAATGTATGAAACACAGCTTCAGTAATTCAATGAATCCATTTACCCAGCAATGACTGGTTCATTAGTACTAATGTTATATTCACCAACTTCCCTGTGATTTCAATTTGCATACCCAATACCAGGCCACCATGTGGAATTCTTTTTTCCTCCATGCCCTACCATAAGAAGTCAAATTGCATCTTTCCTATCCTCACGGTGACTGCAACTGGCACCTAAACAGGGTCATTAAGTAAAAAGAGTGAGCAGACCTTTGCTTTAATGCCATTTTGATGCAGGCCGATCAAAGGCTAGGTTCCGCAAGCCTTGCTGGACCCGCTTGATGGGGTCCACCTGATATCTAAATTGAGATCCCTATCGCTAGTTTAGATTTTTCTAGATTAGTAGGCTGCTTAATTGTTTAGAGATTTTCTTTCTAGTTTATATGTTGATTAGGATTAGCTATTTCCTTTCTAGAGAAGCTCTTTATTACTATGTTCATGCTATAATTTTAATACAATTCAGATTCGTGAGTTATCTTGGTCTACTATTCCTAAGTGATCTTAGGGATTGAGTCGGAAGACTCGATCTCACCGTTGAAGGTGTAGATGTTCACTGTGGCCTCCGGGCTAAGCCATCACATTTGTCCTCCCAGAAAACAGATACCTCCAATCTCCAAGTCAACAATCTGCTCTTCATCCTCTCCACGTCAAGGCCCACTGTCATTTAGATAGTCTGCCAAGCCTCAACACAACAGGAAAGTCCAAAATATGTAGTGTGTGTACGTCACTGCATCAGTCTTATACCAAAGTGTTTAAGCTAACTCGATCTGCAGGAACTCATGTAATGTTAACCCAAATGAACTAATACTAAAATATAAGATATTTAACCAAGACACCAACTCAAAACAATACTAGAATTAATTATTTTTCGCATGCTTCATCTGCTTGTCATCTGCAACAAGGAAGTGATTTTGATGAAAACACGCTCTTTGATAGAGAAACATCTAATCTGCTTTTAGTTTCTTCAAGAAAACTACTCAAAGCGTCATTTACTACTTCAGAATTGGAGAAAGTAAGTCGAAGGGTTCGCCTGGCTACCCTTACTTTTCTTAAATGTACTTCATTTCAGGAAAATTTATACAAGTATAGATGTTAGGATACTTCATTTCCATCAATATAGTCAAGATGCAAGGCACAAAGTAGCAACACCTTTTTTCAACCACAGGGCCGCACACGCCTATGCACCAGCCTATGTAAATATGCCTCTTGAATAAAACTTCAAGACGTGTCGCTGATTAGTGATTAGAAAAAATAATAATAAGGCAAGACCTTGGTTTTTAGATTTAGTTCATAATCTAGAATATTCATAGATGTAGACATCATATACTTTCGTGGTATAAATGCATGTACATCAGTGCGAAGGTTTGATCACCAAGGGTAACAGCACATAGTGAGAACCAAAACAGAACAGGTATGTAGATTGTAGAGGTATCAGGTGGTATTCAGAACCATCAACCATGACCACCATACAAAATCCAGCAGCATTCTAAACACAACACTAGAATAAAATTTTTGTTGCCAAATATAGACTATATGGCTAAATACCATTCATGCATTGGCATATACAGTAAGCTAGCCATGGCCCTAAACAAAACTCAGATGTAAGGCAACCAACTAGTGAAACCCTAGAATCGAAACGAAATATAGAGGGATTTCAAAGGCGTGGAGAAGGAAACCCTACCTGTTGTTGGTGCTCGCGATACAACCTAGTCGTGTGAGATAACTTCGGCTAGCTGAATTTCGAGGTGTTTGATGCATTTCATTGTTGTTATTTGTTTGGGCTTGGGCTTAGATCAGCCTGAGTTGGAATCTGGACTCAGACTGTATGAGAGCCAAGAGAATAGAACGGATGGGCTAGACCCCGGATTTTGATGCCCTGGTCATAATTTTCTTCCCTCTTTTTTTTTTTTCGTTTTGGTCTCCCCACTCAACCCTAACCAACATTAATCCAAAAAAACATATATATCCCTCACCATAACATAGTGAAGGACAATTTAATGGGGCCCACCGAGCATAGTGAAGGACAATTTAATGGGGCCCACCGAGGTACCTACTTATTGCATAGCATAATGGGGGTATAGAAAGAGACATTTGGATGAGTCCAGATATTAAGTTTGGAGTCAATCAGATGCCTCTATCTTCTTCATCCATAGCCCACAAGTTTAACAACTCTATATTAAAGAATAAATCAGATGCTCGATTCAATGGTCCAATCCATTCGGCTCGAGAAAAATATATAACCAACCTAGCAACAACTTTAATGCCCATCCACTAGTTGCTGAGTGTTGAGGCACCTTCCTTTTCGGAGAAACAATTAGGATCAATCACTCACTCTAGTGATGATGGTGATAGACTTGTAAGAGTGTGTGTGGGCACGTGAGAGGATCTATCAAAGCCACACAAAAATAAAGTAAACAGCTCTAATTGTTATCATTACACACATCTGTAACAACTTAGATAAATTTCAAAAACAACTATCCTCATCAGTTAGATTTTTTAGGACTCATCGATTAGGAGTAGTGCTCATCTGAGTTATCATCCCTCTTAAATTGATCTCATCAACCATATATAGTATTCGCTCCCTCCTCTCCCATCAACCATGCGTGGTTCATGAATATGATATGAATTCTTGATTTACAGTATATTTGAGGATTTACAATATATTTGATTTAAATTATATTGAACATCATAATTGCATCTTTCACATATGGTGTTCATGAATTTGAATGTATGATATTCATTCCCTATTTCTAATATTTAGTCTCTTTCATATTTAAGACTTTATTATGATGTTCATTTTGAACTTCTTCATCATTTGCAATTTTATAAATTTAATAATATTTAATTATTGTATGAAGCAATGTCTAAATTTATGAATGCCTGATTTACAATATAGATTGTTTATTTTTTAATATATTATTATTTAATTTGAATTGAGCATGCATACCTATGCTTATATAGCATGGGTTTTTGTGCTAGTGTTACATTGGCCGAGGGAAAGGGGGTACTTAAAGGAACAATTGCTCCAACCTAAATGATTTTTTTTCGAGATAACAAAATTCAAAACTGTTCTCACAGATAAGGATACATCAAGAAATTACAAACAGACTGTACATGAGCAAGATAAAGACCCAATCTAAAAAAAAGGGCAGGAAAACAATGAAACAAAGAAGTCCTTGGATAATGGATACCAACGTCACTAAAAGGAATTTTGTGAGTCACAAATGCATGGTTAGGGAGAACGAGGCTAATGTTGATGGGCGGATGTCCTTTAACTTGATGGTTACGTTGGGAAGTATATGGTACTTTCAAATTATGGCCACCCTTGAATGGAAGGTCTGCATCTACCAGGTCAAGTACCTAGAAAAAGAAAAGCAAGAAGTCACAAACTATAACAATAACACTGAGGAAAAGGCTGAGAAACCACAAAAATCACTTTAAAACTCTGTAGTAAGCTAAGCTGTAACTGTGTAGTTGTTGGCCACCAAATGAACAGTTGCAAGAGAACGATATAGTTTTTATTGGGCCTGTTTCTTTGCTGGAATTCCTGGATTCTCCTTTGCGATTGAGCATCCATCCAAGACTTCCACAAAAACGCGAAGGGAGTGAAATTTCTGGATTCTCAAAGGTTAAAAGAGACCTTTCATGTAGCAGAATCCAAAAATACCAGTAAAGAAACGCGGAATTCAGAAATTCCAAGAAACATCATGTCACATCATGTCTAAAAACTCCTGGATATAGTGAATTCTTTGGTAGAAATTCTACTAAAGAAACGGGGCCTTAAATCAATAGAAGAATCCTAAGTACATGAAAATAATCAAATGAGGGGTGTTTTCTGCCATGGTCAAGAAGTGTTTTTTTTTTTTTTTTCATGCATATTATAAATACTTGCCTATGTAATTGAATGATAAATGATTGTTTGGTCATATACATTGAGAATCTTTTTTTTTTCCAATAACGTTGATAATGAGTCGATCGCACAATGCTTAAAAAAAATGAAAAATTGTTGAAGACAATTGTAAAAAATCCTCTTTTGTGGAATTGATTAGCTGGTTGATGTACAACTATTTAGACTTCTACAACTTGCTATTTCTGCACATCTTTTATCTAATGGGGATTTTTAATTACTCATTTTAATGAAATCCTATTATTATCTTACTAATAAAAGAATTAAGAGATTCTCTTTTTCATTATTATTAATGGAAAAAGAGATGCACGAAGCAATTACTGACAGTAAGTCAAGCGACCATCTCTGCACTCCCTCTGTAAAGATGAAATACCTAGCTCCATTAACCCTATGCTGTCCTTGGGCTGTAAGAAAATCAGTAATTTTCTCTAACTCTTCAAAACCTAACTTACTCTTCAAGAAAAAAAAAACATCAGTAATTTTCTCTCACATACAACTTGCTTGCTACAAAGTGGTGACAAATAAATTACTACTGTTGCCAAAGACAGCAGTGCCTTCAAAGTTCAATCTAATTAAGAAAATATATGTGGGTCCCCCTTTCACGAGCTGATCATTGGGAGTGGAGATTTTTCACTACAAAAATGAACACTCCACATGAAAAACAGAATACTGTAACTAATCAGTGTACAATTTTTTTTAATACAACTACAAATGGTACCCCCTATTTTTTCTAATACAACCAGTCAACTACAAACAAAAGTAGCATCCTAATTCCCCCGTCTTTCCTGACCATATGCATTGCACAGGGCATTAAGCAGGCCCTACTTTGTTGTGAATATAATAATAAAAGTATGAAGAAGAGAACCTTGACACGGGAGTGACTAGTGAGTTCCTTTGACCTTGGCCGTCGAGATTTTTTCATGGCAGTCTAGACTTCTTAACTTGAGTATTGCAGTTTTTGTTTCTTGTTTATAATTTAGTTAGTATTTTAAGACTCCTCCCAGTGGTCCCCCATCCCTGAGCTGTCCTAAACGGTGGGTCAGTGTTCTAGAGATGTCACTTTATATACTATATATTTTGTTCCTAGTTAATAAAATTCATATTTATTTTAATAAAAGAAAAAAAAAGTTTAGATGGAGGAAGTTGCCATGTCATTTCGTCCCTTGTCACCTTCTTCCCAGAGAAGAGGAGGCAGAAAAGGACTGAATCATGCAACCTCCACCATTATTTTAATGGGGGTACCATTATTATTTTAGCGAAATAATGAACTATTCTCACTTATTCTGACCTTGAGAATTGTGGGTGGAGCCCACCTATCACCCAATTCAAATCTTTGACAGAGACTCCATGATAATCACACGCCCCGGGATTTGGCACCAATACGAAGGAACTGGACCGTTGGATCGACTATATATCCATATGAATGGATTTGGCTTGTCGAACATATGGATGGAGTTAGAAGTATATGATTGGGGCCAAACTTGATTTGATATCTAGGGTAGTCCTATATAGATTTTTCACCCCCATCAGTCCCATTCCAAAATGGGGTCCCCAGTGGCCCCCCACAAAAATGTTCTCATGGTGATTCCATATGAGAACAGTTCTCACTTGATCACATCCATTATTTTAATCGGGTACAACAAAACAACTAATATGCTGGTGCGTGGGCCCCTGCTCACGTGCATTGCATTTGCACTCAACGATACGTGCGCTCTCGGGCAGACCCAATGGAAATCTGGAATTGAACCCACTTATCACATGTGATTCTCTCTCGAGGTCAGACGGCTCTGGGCCCACTCAAAGTAGTGCCAGAATTTGTAGTGAGGGCATTCTTGAAGCTACTCATTTCTTTGAAAAACGGAGAAAATATTTTTTGAGTTTCTTCAACACTAATGAAAGAGGTTGGAAAAGTCATTTAATTGATTATTAGGTCGGTGGGCTTTTATTGTACAAACTAACGAGGAGGCAAAACACATGAATTAATCCGAGTTGATTTTAGTTTTTACTGTTTTCCATGACATGTGAAAGAGTGGAGGAAAATTAGGGGATTCAACCAATTCATGGAGAGTGCTTTCGTGCGAGAGAAAAGTTCGAATATTGCTTATATGCAGTTTAGTTGGCGGAGTCCATTTAGATGCATGTCTATTATCGGAATGAGACAAATTAATGAAATGACCTCTTTATAGACTTAGTAGGAAAAAAAAAATCAGCGCCACCAAATTATTCTAGCACTTGATTTTATAAGTTTAATGGCGTTTAATTATACATTGTTTAAAACTCAATTCAACGGTTGGTTAGTCAAGGTTTGGCAACTGTAAAATCCAGTATGAGGCTGATGCTGGTTTATGGGATGACAAGCTTATCACAGGAGCTACACTATCACTTGATTTAACAATCTTAAAATTGAATGGTGTTTTAACTATATTGTTTTTTAGATTCAATTCAACGGTAAATAAAAGTTTAGTGACCGTAAAATAAGATCTGATGTCGGTTCATAAGATGACAAGATTATCACACGGGCTACATCGATTAAAAGTGGACCCAAGGGTAGGAGAAAGTTTTACATCCGTTCATCTTAAAGAACTTCACATTAGACTAGGAAACAGCAATTAAAGAGCAGCCAATGGTCTTATTTACTGCCAAACTGTAACCATGTCCTATATATCAAGCGATTCACAGATGATGACACAGATAGGTTACCTACCATCAACAGTGGGCCCCACCAAAGGACGACAATACACCAACGTGGTGGGCCAGTTTCCAGACAATCATCACTTTTAATTTTAAAGCTTTTTATAAATGTGGGTGCAAGAAGAGCATTTTAGGCTTGGAAACAAATAATTATATTCTCCCAGCAGCCTAGATGGGGACGTGCACCATTCCTTGTCTTCCTCGCGTATCATCAGGTAGTCTTACTTGGTGTGCACAAAACAATGGAGGAAAATGAACCCCTCCCTACAAAGGCACTCGTCCATGGCAAAGACAAACCCACGATCATGTAAAATGGGGCCATCATCAGTTAAATCAGTAGGGGCTACTAACATTTGAAAAAAATTGGGCCACATCAAACTTTCCTTTTGGATCCAAACAAAGAGGCCGCCGTGGCTACAGGCTGATATGTGGTTGTGGTTTAACAATCTTTCTTAAAAAACATGATTAGTGCCTCATTCAAATTTGTCGTTCTTAGAGGATTGTGGTGGCTTGGATTAATTATCATTTTTTCCAAGAACATCGTACAAATTGGTCATTCTTATCTTAAGTGGGTATTTAATGTAAGGCAATTAAATATAAAGTGAAGTCTAAAGTAGATTCATGAACGATTGAATTGCGAACGATTGTCATCTTAGTAAGTACAACTAAAATGCGTTTATATTGGTTTAAGATTTGGTCTAATAAAATGATTGAAAACTTTTGTTATGAATTAGTTATCTACAAAAGATCAAAATAGTAGCAAGTTTGTACTTGTGTAGCAGCTTTAGAGGAAGAAGTTATTTTCGAATTAGCTATCATGGTGTGAGATAGAAAAAAAAAAAGTCATAGGCATCTCACGATTAGATACAACAAGGGATTTATAAATTATTGTGCTTGCTTCTCCCACACCGTGTGAACTATTTGGGATTTTCAACCCAGGGGTCGGCCGAGTGGTCAGGATCACGGCTCCTCTCTTTTCCAGAGCTATAGGTGTTAGTATCGACCCCCGGACCCTATTTCTTCACGAATCGAAGGTTGAATCCACTATTGCTATCACCTTGGGGCCACAAGGGGTGTTTACCGGGCTTCCCTCTAGGCCTGAAGGGATTAGTCCAGCCCAAAGGGTTGGGAACCCTCTGATAGCGAAAAAAAAATATTCGGAGTTTTAGATCCACGCTGTCCACAAAGCAAAACCCTTTTAAACTAAGTGTGTGTACTGAAACTCATCATGAAAAAGTGCGAGAGTCCCAAAGGTGAAAACTATTCATGAAATAAATATATACAATAGGTCAAATGTGCAGGTCATGACCAACTGTCTAATCCTATCCTAATATATGAAATCAAGCAAATAGTAGAAAGTAATGGTTTTAGATAAAGTGGCTATGTTTATTTTGACTTATATTAATAGATAACTAATTTAAATATTTTATATTATTTAATCAGGCCAATGAACTTTACAAACCCTCCCAGCTTCTTATAAAGCACTTTCTCAAGGAAATGATTATAACTACATTTTATTGCAATGAACCATCAATATGTTTGGGAATTCTCACATCCCACATCGCCTAAGTAATAAGTTCCTTAATGGGCTAGAGATCACCGCTCTTGAACCGTTTGAGGCCGTATATGACACACAGTGCCAGTGAATATAAAATAAAATAAGTGCCTTTATTTAAAAGAACACCCTATTTGCATGGGCCATATATGAATATATCAATTACAGAGATAGGCAACCACAACAGAATATAGTGGATTAATAGCTAGCTAAATATCACTCTAATAATATCATCTACTCCTACATTACAAGAGCTCAATGTTCAATAGTTTTACATTGATATTCTTTTGTATCATGGCTCAATCTAATTATAAATGAGACCAAGCAAGTGTCAAATTAGAATGTGAGAGAATATATATGTATAAGAAAACACTCCTATCCCTAATTTTTTAGGCTTTTTTTTTTATTTAATCTTTTTATATAAACCCCCTTAACTTTCTTTTCTCATCCTGACCCTTAAATTTAGTGTGGGGGAGAATTCAGATTGTCATAGGTGGAGTCCATTGTAACAAAATATGGTTTTCTTTCACTTAATAAATTTTTTTCTTTTTTCTGATAAACTCTGAAATAAATTAAACATCCACGCGGCTATGTGTAGGATTGCGTGTATGATAGATAATATGGAGATATACACAACCGTTCTGTGGTGGATCTGATGTGCCCTCAACCTGTTCAATGGACACAACCGTTCCTTCGTGGAGCTGATGTGCTCTCAACCCTTGATCGAAATCTCTCTCCCTAAAATAATATCCTATCTGGATTAAGATGCTCAGTAATAATCATCCTCGTCATGGGTGACATGTGACATATACACACTTTCCAGTTACCATAAGATCCTCTTTCTGTGGCACGCGCACTCCCGCAGTCTGGGCGTTGTGTGGGTCCCACCTACCGCAGGAATAGGACCATTGTTATAGAACTTAGAAGCAGCACCACATGTGTTGTGGGCGCAAATGCAGAGAGTAGAACAAGAGCGGCCCCGACAAACAAAATTGAGAATCTTTTTGGAGGTCTAGTAGGAGCAGGGAATCTCTCTTCGGTCACTTTCACTGCGAGGAATCTCCCGCTCCCGAACAAAACGTATAGATACCCTTTAGATTTGGGCGAGGAATTATATATATATATATATATATATATATATTTATTTATTTCTTGAGCGGAGGGTTTGTCCTAAGGATGTCGGTAAATATCCTGCAGTTCTAAGGTGGTAGTACTGGTGGATTCAGTATTTAAGGATCGATACCAGACCTCTAACTCCAGAAGCGTAGAGGGAGGAACCATGGTCCTGACCACTCAACCAACCCTTTAGGGTTTTCCACTAAACTAGTTCAACATTATAATATTCAAGATGTAGGCCATATTCAAGATTTAACCACGGTAGCTTTATTACTTCGTCTAAAAATCTATTTGGATAATGAGAAATGTTAAGAAAATATAAGAAAAAGGAAATAGTATTTATTTTCCCTAATATGCTTTCTCCACATGTAACTGATCTCTAGTTATTCGTCACCAACAATTTGAGTATAAAATCAACACGGCTTTGAGGCTTTTAGAGTGTGTGTAAATAAGGTGTCAGATGAGAGGATGCCACACTTATTCAAATTAGAGATGTTAACTAGTTGAGCTAAGCTTAGTTCCACTTGATTGGGCTTGAATAGGAGCTTGACTTATGTGCTAATCAGTTAGAAAGAATTGGTTCATTTGCATAGTGCCAGTTTGCAGGTGGAAAAAGTCTCTCAATTAGATTGGGCAGTGGACATCGTATTCTGAAAGCATATTTGCCAAGGCCGTTATTGCGTTTCGAGGAATGCATAGATGAATATGAAATATTAGCTGAAATAAAATAAGCATGGCCATACCCATTGTGCATCTCTCTCTTCCCAACCATCTTCTAACAAGGTCTCTCTTCCCAACCATCTTTCTAACAAGGTTTGGATTCTCTATATTAGAAAAATATTATGCCCAAGCATATTTTAACAAGTCTCTCTTCCCAACCATCTTTCTAACAAGGTTTGGATTCTCTAAATTAGAAAAATATTATGTCCAAGCATATTTTAACAAAGTCTCTCTTCCCAACCATCTTCTAACAAGGTTTGGATTCTCTAAATTAGAAAAATATTATGTCCAAGCATATTTCAACAAAGTCTCTCTTCCCAACCATCTTCTAACAAGGTTTGGGGTTTCTGAATTAGAGAAATATTAATATAAATTCATCAGTGGGGTCCAACCTATAAAATTTAAATGGCTCAAATTAGAAGTCACCTTGTTTCTTGGTTTGGGACAAATTGCATTCCAAAAAATAGTTGGGCATATTGTCAATTTGATGCGTATCACATGTAGCAGTGAGCCCAAAGAAAACTTGGCCCAGATTCAATGCATAGGAAAGCATTGATTTTGACTTTTTTAGACTTTATAAGTGGACCCCACTAATAGATATGCATAGGAAAGCATTGATTTTGAGTTTTTGGGATTTTATAAGTGGACCCCACTAATAGATTTACACACTTGACCATAAGATTTCTCTAATTCCAGAGATTAGAGGATCTAATATTGTACTTCTAAAAGTAAGTTAAAAGATGAATTAGTTAAGCACAGCACACTAACAGAATCAATGGTCACGTTATGCAAGTTTGATTTGTGGAATACTAGACCGCACCATGAAAAGTTTAAAGCATTGGACGTCCGGATGGTCCACATCGATCATGACTGATCACCCAATTTCGAGTCCATGGTGAGGAAAAAGCCTATGGTAATCGTGAATGGATCATTTACGGTCTGCTACGTCACCACAGACAGCCCACCATGCATCGAATTCCGGACAGGAGTTGGTCGTGGTGACGCGGCGGATCCTTAGTAGCCCACTTAGGGTCACTTTGAGTAGACAAGCTTAGAGGATCCCGAATTCCTAATTCCCTAATTTAAAAGCCACATCATCAACTCTTTTGAGGTCTTCAAAAGCACTGGCCAACGTACCATTCATATGGATGCTTTGGATTCCCCTAATAACATGCCAATGCGCCGTTAGTTTGGAAGTCCACTCATTTGGTTAAAAAGAAAGAAATTGTCACATCCCGGTTCCGAATCACCCTATCTAAGGTAATCCCCGAGGTGTGACACGCGTACTCCCGTGATTTAATACATGTCTCGAGTCAAGTACAACATCACGAAGGAGAAAAATCAACCTTCCACCTGTGAGTCTAACTCACTAGTACCTGTCAACAACATTTAATAGCGGAAGCATTTCAAAAATGCACAGTGAGGTACCATATCATGAATAGTCCTATTATAGTGTCATCTTTATGCAAAAGTTATACAAATAATACAAAAGTGCATTTACATTTCAAACCAAAGTAGGGACTATAAAAATCATCCAACTACCTATACAAAATATATTTCAAGGAATTTAATTAGTGTGATTTACACAAAAAAAAAAAAAAAGTAATCACACTTCACTAGCTCTCAAAAGATTCCAAGGTGCTCTCAAGAGGTGCAACTACATGGGCCCATTTTTAGGCCACTCTTCTAGTCCTGGAGGAACGTCCTCGATTTCCTCCTCTTCTTTCTGGGCCTCTTCAGGTTCGGAAACTGTACCTGCATCTGTGACACCAAAGATAGTATTTTAAATTCGACTATTTAGCAAGTATAGGCATTAATATTGTAACATATGTCATATCAAATTTGAATTTAAAGACAATAGATCAAAAATGCCAAGGTTAAGTAAAACTAGGCAATTTGTGCAATTGAATTACTTATGCTTTACGAATCAAATGAAGTATCAACATACGATCTAGCTACTACATTGAGCTCATCCTCTCAATAGAGACTAAATCCAGTTGGAATGTCACTAGCGTTCCGGCCAAAGGATGACTAGCTACCCGGTTTTGGAGTTTCGGTACTTCATAATGACTTACTGCAATAGTCTCAATTATTAAACCAAGTGTAACCCCGTCGAGTAAAATATGCTTATGAATATGCATGCATAATTAATTAGGAGTTTCTTGCCCCTTTTTAACTCAAAACATGAATATCAGAGTTTGGGTTCTTACCTATAACAAGAAATCTGAAAATGGAAATGGAAATGGAAATGACTGATTCTTTGCTAACCACGTTATGGAAGTGAATAGGAAGTGATGAAGTAGTCCAATCTTTCCTTTAATCCCACATGCAACGGATTCTTTAGGTGATTTGAGAAGAAAAAAGAGTGAATGGGAGGAAATATGGAAGAAGAGGTGCTTCTCACTCTCAGCTAAAGTTAGGCTGAGTGTCAAGCGAAAGGGATTCCCATTTTGCAAGAAAGTTCACTAGTGTCTATTATTTTCATAATGAGTCAAATGGTGGCCCACTAATTCAACCGATAATCGAATGGAGTAAAGTTCTATATGAAAATCAACGTGTTCGATGAAATACACGCGATGATGCCAAGATGGCGTGTGTATAAGATAAAATAAGAAAACCCTAATTTACGTAAAAATCCTTGACTCTACCCAATCTAACTAAATAGAGGTCAAGTTACCTACCCAAGACTCAATATATAACTCAAAGGCTAACACAAGGCTAATTAAGCCTAAAATAACTTAATTAACTACTAAGTATACTTAATTAAATAAAACAAGATTAATTAGTACTAAACACGATTAAATTGGGGGGGCGGGGGGGGGGGCTTCAAACCCCCAAACCCTTCTAATGTAAAAAATAAAAAAAATTTAATTTTCAAAATTTATATAGTGTGCTTTTAGACTTTCTTCTGATGTGCGTGGGGGCTTCAACCCCCAAACCCTTCTACTTGGGTCCGCCCTGTGTTGGTAGGAACGTAAAAGGGGTCCATGAACCACTAACTATTCTTGATAAAACACCACTATAGAATGGCATGGGCAACATCTAGCATTGGCACCATGCGTGTCCTAATCCTCTAATGTTGGGCTCCACTTGAAAGTTCATGATTAGAGCCCCCTTAAGAAAGTGATAAAACATCTCGCATTGATATCATACATGTCCTAATCACCAGATGTTCGGCCCCGCTTGAAAGATCATGATTGGTGCCCCTTATTAGAAACTCGAACTCCTCAAAGTCACTAAGATCTGTGTTGGGATAAAATTTAACATGTAAACAATTTGATAGTTTGTCTAACTTCGATTTGAGGGAATTTTGGCCGAAAACCAACTCACAAATAATTACATTGATGAATTAAATTTGACTGATGTGAATTTTCAAGTGAGCTTCGTGATGATCTCTAGCTGAACAAAGTACAAGAGGTTTCGATCACTTCAGGCAAAAGAAAAAATATAAATTCTTGGAAGATTTGTTAGGTATGAACCTAACTGTAATAGTTCACAAAAAATTAAATTCACATGGGGAAGTGGATTCCTAATTAATGCTCGAAAGGATTTCTCACGTTTAACATGAGAGCCTTGGACACTTGTACTCGAGGGAATAAAGGAAAAAAAAAATCCTTCATGTGATTTGTTTGTATTACTCTTAAATTTGGTAGTCCACAAAAATTTAAATTTACATCAACGGTGAATTCTCACTCTCCTATAAGAAAGGATTTTTCAAATTTTAAATATAAAACCTTTGGGTCCGGATCCACAGTGGAGTCCCTTACGGCCTACACTCTTCCAATAAGTGGACATTTAGAACTCCACGATCGATCAATCTTACACAATGATAATTCGACCCATTCAAAATAAAGGTCAACCCCTCTAATGACATATGCTTAATTTCCTCTTCAATGGGAGTTGATCTCAGAGTGAGACTCAACACGTGATTAATAACGGAATTAATAGAATCTTATGTTCTATTAATCATATGTACTAGCAAAATGCTCCCGTACTTAGCACGGGCAATTGAAGTCATACAAAAAAAAAATCATTTAATCTTATGATAGAAATAAAAAGAATTGATTTTGATCTCATATGTTTATATTATAAAAAGTCTAAAATAAAAAATTTATATGCTTATAATTACAATCACCTATAAAGAGGATGCTATGCCCTGTGTCCTAATCATGAAACATAAAATAATTAACAGGCTATGCCCTGTGTCCTAATCATGAAACATAAAACAATTAATAGGCTTTCTTAGAAATCACACAATTGAAAACTTAAATAAATAATTAATATAAGAATTTTGAAATTTTAGTGGAAACTTGAATTATGATATTTTGGTATATATTATATTGAGATGAGATCGAGAAATTTAAAATATGATATTTTACAATTAGAAGCGGGTTTTATAGTTGGGTTCAGAGTACGTAGTTATAGGTTTTTGGATTTCAACTCAAGACAGGCGGTATTAGTTTGCTTGACTCACCTTTCAATCAATAATACTGATAAGATCATCACCACTTATCTTTCTTCGTGACAAGCTTTATGCTAAAAAATTATTATAGCAACATGTCTTAATAAAATAATATAATTAGTTAAGTTGGAAAATAAATAATATATTTATAAGTTCTAAAGACTTATTTACTTTGAAAAATATAATAGATAGGTTCATATTTAGGATTTTTTCATTACTTGGATTTACCTTGGTCCTTGGGCATCATAGCACATTATCATTCATTGCAACAATAAATGTCATTCAATAAATGACATTTTTATTGAATTTTATTAGATTAAATAAGATTAAAGGAGAATTGTGCATTGGGATTAATAATGGTCCCTCGGTCAAAATTACATAGGATGGTCAAAATCAATATTTGAAGATGATTTCAAATCGAAAAGAGTCACTTTGGTATGTAAGAATTTGACACCAATATCAATAACGCGCTAAATTTTACAATGAAATCAACTTTAATACTCAAGCATGTGTCATCGGAGGGGATGACATTAGCCATTACGTTGTCCCCTTCACTATAAAACAGTTTAAGCCATTAAGGCCCGAGCCATGCAGTCCAAGTCATTACAGTAACAGTAAAAAAAAAAAAAAGTTGAATAGTTACGAACTTCCGTGGCCTCCAAGTGGAATCCAGCTCTGGAGGGCGCCACAGTCAAGAGGCCGACACCAGGTGGGAGTTGAAATGGGGCGCGTGTGTGGACTCCAACTTTGTATTATATTCAGCCTATTGAGGCTTGAAGTCCGGATCGTCTATAAAACTGAGAATTATGGCAAAGGAGAGGCGTCGCGAGGAGATAAGAGAGAAGAGAGAAGAGAGAAGAGAAAGAGAGAGATATAGACGGAGGGTCGAGAGAAAGAGAGAGAGAGAGAGAGAGAGAGAGAGAGAGAGAATGGGAGGTTGGGCTATTGCAGTACATGGAGGGGCTGGTGTGGACCCAAATCTTCCTCTTGAGCGCCAAGAAGAGGCCAAGCAACTCCTTAACCGTTGCCTTCTTTTGGGGATCTCTGCTTTGCGCTCCTCTCTCCCTGCTATTGATGTGGTCGAACTCGTTGTATGCTTCTTTTCTCTTTACATCCCCCATTTCTCCTTCCATGACCCTTTTCTTTTCTGTAACTGGTTCATCTCTTTTATTCATAAAACATCAATGCCCATGTCATAAACACGACTTCTCGTGATCTTCTTTACATTTTTCTTTTCGTTTCTGTTCTTCAAGACATGCTTAAGTCATCATCAATCTATAATCTAAAAACTGTGGTTTAATGAACCCACTTCAAAATACACATCTGCTTTTCTTGATGAATTGATTGGTAACAAGGACTCCATCTATGCATCTTAGAGATTGCATGAAGGAGAAAAAAAAAATGAAAGAAAGAGACCAAGATCATATATATATGTTTTCTATGAAAGAAGATTTATCATCGATCTTTGCCTTTAGATTTAACTTTGAAGTAGGCTTATTGTTTAGAGACATTGGGAAAGTTCATACCTTTTTTATTCCTCCCCCTGAATCTGGAAAAGATTCCATAGAGCCCCGTCATTCAGTGCATCTCGAAAGATTTCTAAATGACTGACAGTACCATACACTGACTTAGTATTAGCAATCTTTTGTCTTTGTATAGTAACATTTTAATGATCCGAGTCCGATTTGAATCTGGATTTTTTTACAGGTACGAGAACTGGAGACGGATCCTATTTTCAACTCTGGCCGTGGATCAGCTTTATCAGAGAAGGGGACGGTAGAGATGGAAGCCAGCATCATGGATGGGCCCAAGAGGAGATGTGGGGCCGTCTCAGGTCTGACCACAGTGAAGAACCCGGTCTCGCTCGCGCGCCTCGTCATGGAGAAATCTCCCCATTCCTATCTGGCATTCGAAGGCGCCGAAGCATTTGCCAGGCAACAGGTAATCTTTCCCTTCTTTCCATCTGTGTATCACAGCTGGCATATTTCTACTGCCCAGATTCAGATCTTTAAAGATACATGTAGGTTTTTGAAGGACCACTGGGCCCCACCATAAATAAGAGAAGTCAGGCAACCCTTTCCGGGTCTTCCTTTTTCTCTTTAAAATAAAAGCAGCAGTGGGGTATCTGGGGGCCGACTAGAATATTCAGTTGTGGTGAATATTTTTGTGACTATGACGGCAGGGATCCTTCCACCATGAATTGCCTTGGACCCCTCTGTTTTTTGACAGTATTGTTAATGTTTCTGGTAGTCATTCATGTGTTCTTTAATTGGCATTGCAGGGTGTTGAGCTTGCAGACAACGAGTACTTCATTACCGAAGAAAACGTGGGCATGTTGAAGCTGGCCAAAGAGGCAAACACAATCTTGGTACGGTCACTCTTTACAAATCAATTTTACTGTTTACTGATCAATCACTTTGGTCCTGGTTACCGGTCCTTTCAATGAAAGTTCCGTATATATTTAAGTGGTTAGACTTTTTTTTATGAAGTACCAAGAAAAGGTAAAAGAATCTGTAAATAGTTTGGCAGATATTCTAGTCACTATTAGTGGGGATCAACTCACAACGAGTTAAGTGAAAGGGAGCCATGGCCCGTGTCCATAGTTAAAGTGTGTGTGGGTTGGTGCCTACAGAAACTGGTTTTGTAAACATGCATGCACTGGGGCCCTCTAGTTTGGTATCTTTCAATATCCCGACGATTTCTTCCTAATTGGAGGCCTCTCCAGTATCTTCTCTAATAGGGAAAGACCTGTCCCTCACGTGACATCAGCTCTTAACAAGTTAATATGTTTTATCACGTGGGGCTTGTTTGTTCTTAAGCAAGTGGGATGACATGGTCTGCTTCCATGTCATCTGACCAACACATTTCCAAACTTTAATATTTTGCACTCTCTTTCAATATAACAATGAACCCATTTGTGGTAGGTGCTCACCATGTGATCTTGCTTGTTTGCACAGTTCGATTACAGAATCCCAACAGACACATGCAGTGCAGGCGCCATGGCAACAGTGGAGAATGCAATGCAGATGAACGGCCTCCCCATCAGCGTGTACACACAGGAGACCGTCGGATGCGTTGTAGTGGACAGTCAGGGCCGATGTGCGGCCGCCACCTCCACAGGCGGCCTGATGAACAAGATGAACGGTCGGATTGGCGATTCGCCGCTGATCGGCTCTGGGACCTACGCGTGTAACCTCTGTGCCATATCTTGCACGGGTGAAGGCGAGGCGATCATACGGTCGACATTGGCCAGAGATGTTGCTGCGGTTATGGAGTATAAGGGATTGGACCTGCAGGATGCTGTAGATTATGTTATAAAGGAGAGGTTGGATGAGGGCAAGGCTGGGCTGATTGCTGTATCCAAAGATGGGAAGGTGGCATGTGGGTTCAACACCACTGGCATGTTTAGGGGCTGTGCCACTGAAGATGGGTTTATGGAGGTGGGCATATGGGAATGAGTCAGTGAGTGAATGAGAAATTTAGTTTATCTGTTTGTCCCTTGGTTTGTTGGTCATCAAATGTAGTCAGATGTTAGTCTTGTTCAGTAGTGAAATTTCATGAACAGCAATCGCAAATTCTCCGTGGCACATACCCTTTTTTTTTTTTTTTTTTTTTTGTTTTGTTTTCCTGAAAGGTGGCCCTCATATGATCAATTCGACCCATTCACAGGCATCTACCCCTAGATTTATGAGTAATCCTAATTTCACCTTTCTTCTTATTTTTTCCTGAGCGAGGCTAGCTCGACCTATGGTGATTTATCCTAAGAGCAAATTTTCTTTGTTGTTGGTTTTTTTTTTTTTTTTTTATATAAACCCGAGGGGAGAGTTAATTGGCAACAGTGGTTCACAAATTTTTACGTGTGAAACTTTACATTGGCCCACCTTGATTTTGCAATTCACGGGGTTACTATAACCAGTTCAATGTGGACTAGGGGGTCATAAAAGATCAATACAATTTGATGTCCTTGATTATCTGATAGATGTTTAGAATCATGGGATCATATTAATATTTTATTTACCACTACCCATGAAGATGGTTTTCAAAGTCGGCCGTGATGCTTGACCAGGGGCTTTGGTCTGCCTAATCCACCACTTACCAACCACTCACCCAAAATCAGTGGGACAAAAAGAGAAAAAAACCCATCCAAGCTGCTTTTTCCCCTAACGTTATAAAAGAAAGATAAGATTTTCAAATAAGGTATTAAGTTTTCTATAAGATTTTTAAATAAGGTCTTAAGTTTTTGTCTTACTTTAAAAAAGAATACAAATTTAAAAACTTTTTAAATTAGTCCTTAAGTTTTTCAATTATTTTTCAATTAAGAAAATCTGTCCATTTAAAAGTATTTTCTAGTGACTTTCTCCCTCAATATTTTAAAAATCCAAATTACCCTTCATTTAAAGTTATAACGTTTTTTCAACAGCCGCTACTTGCAGTGGTCACTGTGGGAAAACTGATTGACCTTGGTCAACGTGAGAACGCCGGTGAAGGAAATGATGAGAATATAGGAAAACTGAATGAGAGTTTTATTTTAATGAAGGGAAATTTGGTTATTTTAAAAAAAAAAAAGAAAAAGTTGTCAAAAAAATAGCTTTAAACGGACGGATGTTCTTAATTGAAAACTTCCTTAAAAACTTAGAGACATGATTGTCCATGTCCGGCCCTCCGATTGGAGTGCTTGTAATAATTTTGCCCAAGTCTGGCCCTTGATCTTTCTAATAAAAATAGGAGCCTTCATTACATGGGCTTTTGAGGGCTGGAAGTGGGAAGCCTCATTGTAGGGCTCGGTTGACGGCCCTTAATCAGGTTAATATTTATCCACGCTAAATTAGGCCACCTTGATGGAAACCTTGTGAAAACATCCAAAATCTGTAATTGAAAGGTGGTGGTCCATCGTAGATGAAAGCCAGATAGTTGTCATAGGCTTTTCGCTAGTTTGGATCTTCCCACATAGATGATAAAGCCAGATATCATGATATCTGTTGTGTATATATCATGTATACCTATCAAAGCATATACAAGAAATTACAGCAATTTTAATAAGTTTATTTTGGTATCAGAGCGGATTTCAATCCCGTTGTTCTTGTGTAGCCCACATGTTAGGCCCGTCAATGAAATATGTTGGGCCTGAACAACAGATAAAAAGGAAGTTACAAATGAAAGGAAAACTACAGCCTATAAAGGTGGATCTTGATAACAGTAGAAGATTGCCAGAGTTATTCTTATATGTAGTCAGTTGCCAAGAGATAAGAACGCCAGCCACTAAGAGATAAGGACGTTGGTTATGGCTGAGATTTAGTGGGCTGAGACTTAGTGGGCCCATGTGGCTCTACTGGCCCATGTAGTTTATCAATTGACAGCTAGTACTTATTGGCTAACAAGATTAGGAGGACTCAGCAAAAGTTTTGTTCTCTAATATGGGTTATTACTATTTACAATTTAAGAAGTCTGCTGAAACCAAGCTCAAAGTATTGAAGAGGCAATGGCCTAAAACATCAATGGCATCTATTCTTGTGCCATGTATCTGCATGTCAATGATAAAAACCGAATCCGGCTGTATGTGTTTAAATAATTTCATTATTTTTCAGTGCGGACCGTCTAGTGGGGCCCACCTTAGGCTACAAGTTTAACGATCTTATATCAAATAATAAAATTCACTTTTAATTGAACGGTTGAGTCCGTTAGATCCATGGGGTTCGTTGACCATAACGTGGTTGTGTACACGTGTGATCCATTTAGATGAGCAATAAGGCGAGCCTCACTTATGATTGCAAATAGAACGATTACAGGCTAGAACCATAATGGACTTGTATCTGGACTTGTTTTCAAATAACGGTTTCGATTTTGACTCGGAACTTGTTTTTGTTGGTTCCAGACCTGGTTCTAATAGAAAAATCCGCATCCGATTATGAAATCAGGTCCACCTAGAGGACTGGATGTAGTTCCAAAACTGAGACTTGTTTCCAAATAACGGTTTCGATTTTGACTCGGAACTTGTTTTTGTTGGTTCCAGACCTGATTCAAATAGAAAAATCCGCATCCGATTCCGAAATCAGGTCCACCTAGAGGACTCGATGTAGTTCCAAAACTGGTTCTAACTTCTCTTTATTTATTTATTTTTCATTTCTTGTTAGAATAAGTATATCATTTAACTTATCACAGTGTATAAAGTCTATTATTACCTCCAATATTATATATAAAGGGAAATATTCAAGTGATAACTAGTTCTTATCTATTATATGAGAACTTTTTTGCAGGGTCCAACTAGCAATCCATCCAAACTTAGCAACCAATAGGAAACCCCTTGATAGTCACTAATCCCAAGGATTGTCACACATTTGAATGGACTGAACCGTTGGATTGAAGGTTGAATATTTTTTTGAATATGAAGCCATTAAACTTGTGGGCCACGGATGAAGGGGTTAGGCGCATGGGTTTGGGATGAAACTTGATACTTGGCGTGGTCTCACATAGATCTTTACATCCCCCCAGTCTTATCCTTATTATGGGCCCCACAAAAAGTTCTCATATAATATGTGAGAACAGTTCCCACCTGAATATTATCCATATATAAATATCTATAAAAAGTTTATTTCGAAGCTCAATTTGAATTATTAAATACTTATATGCCGGGTCCCCGAGTTGAAACTTATATGCACCCAAAATCGGACACGTTTATCAATTATAACCTAAATTAACTCCCGACCTGCCTCTATTTAATAATGTTCTCAAATATTTCAGATAGAAACTTTCGGATAATCGGAAAATTAAATACCCCTTTGCAACCGAAGCGCCGCGGTATGGTTCGAACGTGGATACGATAGTAATACTGTGAAAACCGTCGCAACGGGGGTCGTCACTGCTTAACTAATAAACCACTTGTGTGGTAAAATTTACGATTTTAGGCGAAGCTCTCGGTAACTTCTTCTCCCTCAGTTTGCGGTGCCCTCTTGTCTCTCACATGGCGGAAACGAAGGAAACCCAAAACCCCACTCCTCCCCCTTACGAACTCAATGAGAAATGGGATGCTTGCATTGATCTCAGCCTCCGTCGATTCGTCTACTCGTCCTTGGCTGGAGCTCTCGGCGGTCTCCTTTTCTTCAGTAAGATTCTTTTCCTCCTCCTTCTCAATCTTCTCATCTTCTTTTCAATCACTGAAGAAAATCCCTTTCTTTGGTTCTGATGAAGTTTTGGTGTTACCAAAGAGTTAGGATTTTTGTTTTCTGCGTATTCTGGGAACCCTAGGAAATATGCCCATCAATCCGTGGCAGAAAATCCCTTCCTTTTTTGAGTTTTTGATTTGAAGGATGGTGCCTATTACGACAAAAATTATACACCGGAGACTAGAAAGCAGAGATTTTTCTTCCCATTTGGTTGTAGAATCACTTAAATTTGTTTGATGTGTGCAAGTCTGAACCCAATTTAGAGTCTAGTTGGAGTTGCAGGCACCATTGGTAGGACTTTTGGGGCCATGAAATCTATTTCAAGCTGCCCTAAGACCTTCCTATCCAGCATTGGTATTCCTGTGAACTGCGGTTGGTAGGGGTTAGTTGCATAAATTAACTCCTAACCATAAAATTGCATACAAGCATCATGTAATTTGTAAAGACATGTATTGAAGAACACTTACAAATAAGATTAGACCTTTAGTATTGCTTTGATTAAGTTATGAGTGTGAATGGTGAATTATTTTTTGGTTCTTTCTCAAGATTTGAAATTGAAGTTTTATGGTTGGAATTGTGATCCCATCGCAATTCCCTTGGGTTGAGGTGATTTTTACTTGCTCAGAAACACTTCATTTTTCACAGAAAATGTTGTGCACAAACATAGCCTAGCATCTTATGTAAACATTAAAAAAAAAAAAAAATATATTGTAGGTCAAGTACTGGCTTATTATTGCAAATTGGTAGTAGGCTGAATTTTCTTAAAGTATGAAGATGTGTGATCCACATCTTATTGATTTGTTGATTATCGAATTGTTGATTGGTAAAGAACTTCTATTTAACTATTTCCGTGTAAACATTTGTGTATGTTTTTGGCTTGTCATCCCAGGAAGTCCTGTGACGCGATGGGCTTCTGTGGCTTTTGGTGCTGGAGTGGGCGTTGGAACGGCATATACTGAGTGTTCCTACATTTTAGATGGGTTGACTGCAAAGTGGACACCTGCAAAAGTTTCTACTGTTCCTCCTGTGGTTTCTAATCAAGTAAGGCTTGTGGGCACTCTTTTGCTTTTTAATGTGAGTTGCACAATTTTATAGTTTGGAAAAAAAAAAAAATATATTTCACTTGATTCTCTTCTCCACTTCTAGCAAATTTGATTGCGCACAATTTAATTGACACGTCTTTGCTGAAGGCGTCTTTTTATTGCTACTTCCTGCAAATTAACATTTTAATTTTAGACACAACTGCATATTTACTGACGAGGAAATACAAGGAACAGGCAAAGAGGGATGGGCCAATCCCATGAGTGAGAAAAACATAATGATGAGAAGAACAAAAAGGAAAACCCATAAAAAAAGATGCAGACTTATTCTTGTGCTTAAGCATTGAGGCTCAAATCTTCATCACTTTTTCCAAAGAGAGAAATCCTCTCTCCAAATCAGAGACATGGGCCTTTTGGAAGTTCTTGTTAAGAGCCAAAATGTAAATTTACCTTAATATTAATTGGAGCAATAATTTTCGACAATCCCCTTCTCCATTGGCATATGGGACTCAGTTTTGTGCTTGATCCCTTGCAATCTTTAGACATCTATGTGTGTAGATGAAATAATAATTTTGACAAATGTAAATGTGGTTCCAATCAGAGAAAGGAGAAAGAAAGTAAATGATGATTCTGCCATTTACTGTATGAAGATTCCAAATCTAAGTCTTATAGACGAGTTTACATATTTCGACTCTAATCTCAGCTCTAGAAACAGTTGCAAAGTTTAAATAAATGAAAAAGAAGAAGAGAGAAAACGGATTATTATTAATGAGGAGAAAAGGATTGGTTGCACAATCAGGTTGTCGTACGACAAAGATCAGAGTAGGAAATTCAATACTCAATGAAGAAATGATGTGGTAAATTTTTAGATTCTGGAAGACAGGATTGCAACTTATTGGAAAACGTTTTTTTTAAGCAAAAAATTAGTGGTAATTACTGACAACTTAGAAACTGTACTTCATTCTTATGTATGATATATTGATTCTTCACTATATAATACACACACATGCACATTGTTCTCTCTCTCTCTCTCTCTCTCTCTCTCTCTCTTAATGTACCAGGTTTTATTTAATTTTTTCACGTACTTTTGATATCAGCTTGTCAAGCAACTTGCACTAATTGAATACTACTAACTGAGCTATCATCACTAAAGAACTTAACATAGTGTTCTCTCTCTCTCTCTCTCTCTCTCAGTGCACTGGGTTTTATATAATTTTCTCACATACTTACTTTTGATATCAGCTTATCAAGCAACCTGCACTAATTGAATACTACTAACTGAGCTATGATCACTAAAGAACCTAATGTGAAATCTCTGTTGTTGCCTGTGATCATTAGGGTAGCAAATGGTTGGGGCAATACAACTCGGCCAGCTCTGTTCTTGGTCTAAGTAGTGGTCTCTCTCACTCTAACGCGACCAGATCTTAATTAGATAATATAATCTTTTAAGCAAAGCGAGTAAAACTGCAAAATACATTACCTGTCTTGGATATACAAAATTGGTGGTACTTATGTAGAGAGGTATCACAAAATACATTACTTTTCGTTTATATGGTTTGTTTAGATCTAATTTGTATGGCAGCCCCAATGTTTCAGCAATTCAAGTTCTTGATAGGATGGCCCCGCCATGGATGGCCTCTGCAAAGAGTTTTGCTTACTGTAAGATTTTAACTGTCCAACGCCCATTTCTGACTGTTTTCCATAGTTTCTTTCTTGAGCGTCTGGTAAGCTTCTAGACTAATGGCTTAGTTGGAAAATTCCATCTTGGACACTAGAAATTGGCTATTAACACTGGACAATGTGATTCATGATATCAACAGTTCCATTTACTATTGCTTGGACTCTCACTTGAAATGACTTTGAAACATGAAATATACTGTGCATCATTTTTTTGGGCACTTGCCTCACTCACCAACAAATTTTTTTTTTCATATTGACAGATGATAGGCATGTCACTTGTTCACTTTCCTCACTGACCAGCATTTTTTCTTATATTGAAAGATTGATTTTCAATCGATTTAGCATTCAAGCAGAAAAAAAAAAAGATTTAGCAATAAAACAACCACAGGATTACTAATTCCATGTCACTTTCACTATAGTCCATATCCATGATTTGTTATTCCTTTACCAAGGTCTTAAACCTGGTTTTCCCACGAGAGGCAATGTCTTACAGCTCCAACAGTGAGGGTTGGCATATACTTTGTCACGACCCCAAACCCGGGGTCCGTGAAGTAATAATTATGTTTCTCCCAAGATCCGCGTGTGTGAGGATTACAAATTCCAACACACTCTGAATATTTAGCGGAAGCTTTCATGGTGTTGCGACTCGGAGTCCGTGGCCATTGGATTCCGCACCGCACTCAACCCAAGCATTTAGTTATCTTATCAATTATCCATCTCAGATTGGAATAAACCATCACCATAAAAGTACAAAGCTGACAGTAACAGGGTAATACATACCCATACATGTTCAAGTTACAAATAACAATGTGTATTAATTACAAATCCCAAAAAAAAGGCTAATAGAAACCATACAAGAAAACAAGCTAATAATCACTACCCATATGTGACGTAATACCGATGTCAAGCTCAATGTCTACGTGACATAGCCGACAAACAACCTGTAAGCTCATGGCTCCACAGCCAACACGTGCACTCATCTCGGGTGAAGAAGTCTGGACCTGAGTACCGAAGTAGTGGGTCAGATACGACGGTCTGGCTGGTGGGTGAAAAGATATAACAATATACTGAACAATAAAACATGTAATAAATCATGTTGTCTGATCAAGATTGTATATAATTAAAATGTATAGGAAATCATGAATATCTGACAAAATCCTTTATTCATATAAAACGGGTATGAAACATGAATATTTGACAAAACATATATTCCTTTAAAGCATGTATAAACCATGAACATTTCGCAAATCGGGAACTTATTTAAAGCATGTATGAATAATGCATCATTTATTAAGAAAAGACATGATCAATATAGAGTAGTACGGGTATCAAGGATCAGGAACTATCAAGATGGCAACCACACAAAGCTAAATCCTCTATCACCGAAGTGATAGAGCAAGCATATCAAGGCGTTGACCTCAGTCACCGAAGTGATGATGAACAACGAAATTTACATATACATATACTATATACGGGACATGACCACGGTAGCGAGCCGGGCATCAGAAACCACAGTAGCAATCTGCGGTATTGGGACAAGACCACGGTTAATAAACCGGGTAGCGGGATCCAAGCTGCAGCTGGCGGGACAAGAAGGGATCTCCAAGTCGGTAGATCAGACCGACAAAGTCATCCAAGCTTAGTGGTGCCGACTCATAGGTTATATGCAAGTAAACAAGACAAATACATGTATGCATGTTCTCTTTTTGGCTCATGGGCTAGCACTACAAAGCTCTGGCCCCATATTGCGTCAAGGTTTTATTCTCATGGGTCATATACAAGAAATCAAATCAAATAAATACATATGACGGGACGGGATACCCATAGGTTAAATCACATAAATCAAGTCACGTGTAAAACAAATCAAGAGCAAGAATATAACTGGGCAAGATGGGGGTGCTCAAAGGCACGACTGTCATATCATGTCGGGCTTGCATTTCGGGACTAATAAAAAGGGTACGAGTGCAAATACAATGCTTTCGGGATTGATAAATCATAATTCATAAGTTTCTGGAATAAACAGTTGAAATAGACTTTCACAATATCGGGGTTTAAAACTAATTCAAGGTGAATGGGGATTTCAAAGTGAATAGGGATCCCGAATGCCTATTTAATAATAAACCTGGTACTCCTTGAATTTGAAAACATTCCGGTTCCTTATGCACTTTGAGATTCCCCAAAACTTCAACGAATTCCTTGTGATTATGGTTTCTTCCTCAGATGGATTTCAAACAATGGTTATAAGTACTCTCTTCACAATAGGGATGCCAACTAACCTCTCTCAATACTTAAGACCTTTCATTCTTTGCTTCCAAACAACCCCAGGAAAACAGCACACATCGCTCGAGCGGACCTGGAGTTCGCTCGAGCGACGTGCTCTCTGGAATGGCCTTCTGGGAGGGTTCGCTCGAGCAGACCAAGGGTCACTCGAGCGGACCTGCCTAGTTCAAGATGGCACGAGCGAACAATTCGTGCGCTCGAGCCAACCATTCTCTGGAATGAGCTCTGAAAGGGTTCGCTCGAGCGATATAAGGTCCGCTCGAGCGAACTGTCTACTGGAATGGTTCGAAACCCTTTTCTGGACACTTCGCTCGAGCGACTTGCAAGTTCGCTCGAGCGAACTGTCCAGAAACTGGTTCCGGGACAGCTCTGCTCCTCTTCCTTTCCACTTCTTATTACACCTTTGAGCTCCATTTCTTCTGTCAAATTTTGGGCATCCAAAACCTCTTTCAATCCCTATCAAAACTCCTCACAACCTCCACCAAACATCCATACATCCATCTCCATCCTTTTCCACATTCAATCACAAAGAAAAGAGAAGAAAACCACATTTACAAGAACTCATTTAAAACAAAACAAGACATAAGGATGGGGAGATTCAATTCACCTTTCCATAGACAATAAATGAGTCAACCAACTTCTTTCCAATAGCATTTAAAATCCCATTGAATGCAAGTAAAACAAGGCATTGATGAAGTAATAAATCAAACATATATATCTTGGAAATCATCGAAAACTAAACCATCCATTCAATCCACTTGCCTTAGGTCTTCTAACAAGCAATCCAAGCTCTAAACCAACTTTCCAAGCCAAGATCCAAGCTACAAGCAAAACCCCCAAAATAAAACCCTAAAATGGCAAAACCAAACCAAATCAAAAGGAAAACCTCCAATAATCAAAACAAAGCTTCTCAAAGGTTAAGAGGACACAAATCCAAAAGATTACAAGGATCCCTTACTTGGAAGTTCTTCAAAAAGAAAGAGATTGCTCAAGGGAAGTCTTGAAAAGCTTGGTTTTCTTCAAAAATGGCATCAGTGGATAGCTCTTGAGATGAGGATGAAAATGGTAGAGTTCAATCTAGGCTTAGCAATGGATTGGTGGTGCTATGAGATGGAGAAAGCAAGAAAAGAATGGAGGGAACCATGGCTGCTGGGATTCTTCTCTTGGAATAGTGATTAGGGCAAGGAAGAAGAGAAGAGAAGAAGGGTTCCCTTTATATACCAAAGGTGAAGTGGGTCCAACAACTTAAAGTACTAGTCGGGCTAAAAACATGCATTTCGGGACCTCAAATGGATTCGACGAAGAAGACAAAGTTGATCAACAAAATTTCTAGTTTCCAAAAAGTATATATTTTGCGGGTTTTGGTGACATTGAAATTCGTGTCCAGATTTTGGGTGAAAAGACTGTTTTGCCCTCAAATTGAGAAAAGTCGGAAGGACGGGTCCAACATGAAAGTTGTAGGGATTAACAATATAAGTTAAATGGGGTGACAACACAATTTTTAGGAAATCAAAATAAATCCCAAGCTCACACAAAATCGCAATAAGAACCCCCAAAGGGTCCCACAAGTTAAGAAGGTTCTCAAAACTTTTCAAAACCAAAGAAAAGGGTAGTTAAACTAAGAAAGTTAAACAAACAACCACTAAAACCACTAAGAAAACTAAATCACGATTAAAACCACATTAAATCAGGAAATTAGGGGTCGGGTTCTCACAACTTTGACCGTGCATCCCTATTTTTTTTTTTGCCATACATTGTCTATTTGTTCTGAGTACTCTCTGCAGCAATGAATTGTGAAGATTATACATATTTTGAAACAAAGGGCTATTGTGATTTTTATGTCAACAATGCTTTTAAACACTGAATAGGGTTTATACATATATCATTTTTGGAATCCTCGAAGCTATAAATTAAAGATACTGTATACATTGAAGAACTGGTGATGTACTCGTATCCCTGAACCAAGATCTTATTGGATTAAGTAATTCAGATGGTAAAAGAAAATTTGTATTTTACATTTTTTTTTTTTTTTTTTAATTTGAGAGTGTGGCTGTTAAAAGCATTAAAAATACATTCCCAAGACTTTGATGATCGTAATGATGATGAGGAGATGACCATGTTGTTGACCATCTTTTAACTCACCAGAGGCCAGTAGTATTTTACAATATTTCATGTTGTGTTTTCCTTTACCTTGAATAAATTGCACCCCCATCCACCGCTTGGGAAACGTGGGATTGTCCAGCGGGGCTGCTTGTCTCTGCTGCAAATGTAATGTGTATAAGCTGTCTTGAGGAGAGTACATTTTGTTTATTATGGATGCTGACGAGGCTTTTTTGTAACTTTATTTTGTTTTTAGGATGATCATGAGGAGTAAAGAAGGCTTCTAGTTGAAAGTGAAGAGATGGGGCTCTCAAATTCTTATCTGAAAACTTGAAGTTGAGCATATGTTGTCGCTTCTTTCTTTCTTCACCGGCTTTAACCTTATGTAATACCATATTTTTCTTGGATGCAATCTGGGGCGTGTAGACTGCACCAGTTTCTTGAGTTACAAATGATTGTGAGAGAATAATAAATGATACTAACATGTACTAGGATCTTCTGTTGACTTACCCACATATTGTTTGTATTTTTCGCATTTCTGAGTACACTGGATTCTCGCTGGAACAGGTTGTCTGAAGGACAAACTTAAACTCTAACATCGAGTTAAAAATGTGGTAGCATTAAATCAGCGCCCGTCTTAGGGAGAAGCATTTGGATCTCCTAACAGCGACTGCTGGCCATCTAACACATTTGAAAACAACGGTGGTGCTGATCCTGACTGGACTGATTGCTTTCCAAGAATTTCATGGGCGGAATTGATGATGGGAACTGCGGTCACCACTGTTGAATAAAACCTGCTGTCTGATGAAAGATGCTATCACAGTTGAGTTTGTGCTTTCTCCTAGTTTATTTAGAACTGTTCCAGTTCTCTAGGCAGACTGTGAACCTAATGTTACTGTCAGCCAAGTGGCTGAATACTTGGCTCATTTGGATGAGTACTGGTTTCCTTGAGTGCACTTGATTTTCTTTGCTTTCTTAAAATGGAAGAGGTTTTTATGCAGAATTAAGGACATGCAAATACACAATGTAAGGAGTTCAAAATATAATGTGATTCTTGACCTCAAGCTATATATAGTTTACGGGCACATATTGAAAATGGGGCACAATGGCTTCCCTGATGCAAGAGAAGTTTCTGAATTGGCTATGTATGAAAAATTCAGATTAAGAGTTTGTGATGCGGTCAACTACCTGTTCAAGCTATATGCGGTATATGAGCACAGATTTGAAAATGTGTCCAATAGCCTCTTTGATGTAAGAAAGATTTTAAAAAATGAAAGCTTGTGTGGAGCCTACCGGGGTGCATGCCAATCATGGAGAGAGGGAGAGTAATGCAAAAGGATTAGAGCATCTCTAAACGGGGCTTTATTAGTCCAACTCATCTCCCAATGGCTGTAATTGGTGTTAGGAAGTCGTACATCGTCTAAGTAATAGGCTTGACATGTCTTAATATACCTGTATGAGTTTTCCACCTAAAACTTTCACCTCTCAAAAAAAGGGTAGAGATAACCCTTGTCAAAATAAATGCCTTCTCCTTAACAATTCCTCAAATTCACCCGGCTGCAAGATGGGTACATTATAAAAGTCTTGATTGATCATTTATAAAAAAAGAAAGTGTGAATTAAAAAATTAAAAGGCTCCTCAGTGGGGTCAATCTTTTGAAAAATCTGAACCCAGTAAAATTAAATGGCCCCTCCTTAAACTGGCACACAGTTGATCCAATTGTCAGTCTATTTAGTTGGGTGCATGCGAGCAAATTGAGGGGTCTGGTGACAACTATGGAGAGGTTTGTGTGTGGTCCATCTAAATGGACCATCATATGGGCCCCACTAAGAAGAGTGTACCCCCGTTCACCTGATAATTGGTGTATCTATACAGTCCGCCACATAACCATTGACTCCCTGATAGATCCTGATTGGTCCACCATGTTCACTGTTAGATAATAAAATCTAAGGCAGCATTTTAGTGTATTTTGAGAGATTTAGTCTTCTTTACAATTGAGTGGGCCCTGTGGGGTCACGAGCGATGAGTTTGCAGTGAGGTCGGGGCAAAGCCGCAAAGAGGAGCGGGGCTCTTTTTAATCTTGCAGGTTTAGGGCTTTCTACACGCAGAGTCGACTCGAACTGTCGCAAGCAATCAAGCAGGCAGGCAGAGGGAGCGAGGGAAGAAGAAGAAGAAGAAGAAGCTGCAGCACAGCACCACTGCATCAGCCATCCATACAGGTACTTCCCTTTCTCTCTATCTCTTCCTTATATGTGTTCAACGTCCTTCACTTTTCAATTTCTCGACTGTTACAGCCGTTCTTATCTATTGATCCCTCGTTAATTCTTACCAGACATTCTCAGTGGGTGTGGCGTGAAAGCTATTGATATTTGATAGACATGGCATTGACTAACATAAGGTATAAGCCTCTCATCTGGATTTTCTAGTTTTACTTCTCTAGTAACCAATCACTTTACCTTCCAATTAGCATCTGCTGTTTTCGTCTTCATATATGTTCAATGGAACTTTTATTGTAGCGAGAAATCAATTGTTTTGCAATAGTTTTCAGAAAGTTCATAAGCATAAGCCGAAAAAAGACGAGCCCGTACCATAGTTAGGAAGGTGCGCGCCTCTGAATCTGATGCAACGTAAAGCTTCGATGCCACAAACAATGGGAGGGGGTGAGGGGTTAGAACTTGAACATTACTCTATTTGTTAGATACAAAATGGTACTTAAAACTTTTAAAGTAATATAATAATTTTAAAAGCACTTGATTAGAAAAATATCAAATTGGACTACATAATAACCAAAATCCAAAAACTCAATCTTGTCTGCCTTTGGCAAATGTCAGTTGGCATAATCTTTGTTAATTCACATAGTTAATTCTCTTATTTTTCCTTGTTTCTGAATAATTAAAAAAAAAAAAAAAAGGATTCTACAGGATTTCATTTTTCATATTATGCCTTTTCCTTGTTCTTGTAAATTCTTTTAATGTGTGTTCTTTTTACTACGTGTCAAATCACAAATGTCATTTAAATGGGGTCACTTAGTTGATTTTAACAAATGAAAGATTGGTTTTAATGAGCCTGTAGGATATTTGTGACTTACCTTTCAGAAAAAAAGAAGAAATTGTAAGCATAAGCTAAATGTACCTTTTCTTTTATATGTGTTGTTATGGAGTATTTGTATCTTTTAATTGCATTGTGTTAATGATTGGACTGTGCATGTTTGATATTTAAAAAAAAGATGGTATGTAAAAACTTCAAGTACTATAATAACTCAGAGATATCCAACTTGGTTGGAAAACATCAAATGGCCTTTGTTGGTAAATGTCAAATGGCGTAACCAACTTTATTTATTCTTGTAGTTTGTGATTTTATTTTCTTTCTTAATGAAATCTAGTATTTATCCATATGTGCCTTTTTTTTTTTAGTTATTATTACTTCTGAATTTTGTAATGTGGTTTCTCTTTACTAAAATCACGTCCAACTTAATTGATCTTCTTTAAAAAAGGGACCTGCAGAGCAGTTGAAAATTGCTCATTTTTGCAACCTCAAGTTTATAGGTTTGAGATCTACATGTGTGTTGTTGGTGATTTTTTTAGATCAACTGTTATATTCTTTTTTCAGGTCAGGTTCTACTAGTAAAGAATCATCTTCAAAAAGTGTGCAGCGCAAAGTTGAGAAAAAACTTCGGTTTTATGCGAGTGAGTTGGTTTTAATTTAGCATATTTACAAAAATGATGTGTGTTTCATAAGCAGAGTCATTGATTTAATAGTTTTTCCTTCTCTATTTGTCTGTTTAGAACTATCCATTAACATTATAAACTTTGATCCTGCAATAGGTATCACCTAAGTATGTGAACTATTGGTCCTAAGATGCTGGGTATTTTAATGCTGTCTGTTATAGTTTAAAATCATGCCTACTAAAAAAAAAGTTTAAAATCATCCATGCAGTTTTCTCTTTCTTTCAATCTTCCAATTAGTTTTAATGTGAAACTGAATGTTCTTGAACTCTGTGTTTTGCTTGCATTGTCGTAGTTCTGTTCATCTATATATCTGTCTGGACTATTCTCCTATCTGGGTGATTAAACTGAAAAGTATATAGTGCTGAATTACGTATTACTTTTACTATTTCTGACATCTAGATCTGGCCTGCTTAAGTGAGGCTCAAGTTCTCAACCTGGTTTGTTAGAAGGGTAAAGGTTAATGCTTTAGCTCTTGCACTCTGCAGTCCAGGAACTTCTCTGATTCTCCTTCGTTACCTGGAACAAGAGGCAATGAACCCAACTGGGTATTGGCCGTGGTTAGGACATTGGGTTTGCTCCCTAGAAGTCTTGGCATCGATTCCCCTGGGCATTAACTGTCCCCCGTCTGTGTGGGTGTGTGAGTGGGGCCCAGGGATTAGCCCTGCCGAAGGTCGGGATACCCTGAGATATATATAAAAAAAGAGGCAATCAACTGTTAAGCATTTTCAGAAATATGTGAAATCTCTGCAAGCTGCAGCCTGCACTAAAAGTACTTACTTTATTATCTATTGTGTGCACTTTAGGCCATCACAGATGAGATGGACCCCTATGACCCTATCAGAGGTCATCCAAACTGTTAAATGGATGTGGCCGCCCGTGTAAACTTTACCCACTCAAGTCCATGATTCACTGCAAAAACCACTGTCTGCTTTGGAAAATTTTGAAAAAATGTGGCTACAATCACATATTGATCGTGTTTAGTTAATAAGACAAATTTTCCTTAGAACGGGCATGCACGAAATGGAACCAAACTGTCAATAATTCAAACCTCCCTCTATGAGTTGATGCATGTAGGGGTGGCTATGTGTCAATTCAGGTTGTGTTAGCCACTATGGGTAAGTGGGCAACACATATGCCCAACCCGTATGCAGCCTGTTTTTATTGGGTTAAAAATCTGAACCCGAACCCAGCCTGGAAGTGGAAAGGGTCACCTGAACCTTGAATTAACAAGTCAGGTCGGGGTTAAGTTGATGGGTCATAGTGCCATGAGTTCGGTTGGGTTTGGTTTGGCATCTGAACCCAACTCATTTATTTATTGGTTTAGAAATGTCAACCCAAGTCCAACCCAAAACTAAGAAGGGTCAACCCAAACTCTGAATCACTGAGTCAGGTTTGAATTGGGTTGGTAGGTTAGGTCAGGAATTGCCACCCTATGTATGCATCCCAAATTTCAGGTCAATTGGAGTAGGATTAACCATTGAATCAGACATGTGAAAACTGTTGTTAAATAGTGTTTGTCCAATCCAACGGTGGATATAACTCTTATATGACTGAAAGTTCATATAGTCATTGAGGGAGAAAACATTGCATCTAATATACAGTCGGGATCATCGAAAGTTAGGTTCCACTGTGTGAAATTTTTTTTTTTTAAAGTATTATTGACTAGCGTTTCGATCACCTCTTTCTTTGGTCCGGAGGCGAACTTTTGCTGCCTATAGGGAAGAGCTCAGTCATGCTTTTAGGTAACTTGAGCAGTATGGATCACTGCAAGGAGGACTCAACATGCACAGATTTGATTTGCCCTAATCCAAATGGTGTGGTCAACCTTGTTCAATAACTACCATATCTATGCGTGTCTATATGTATGCATGTTAATAAATATTCATCAATGTTTCCATTACCATGAATTCGTGTAATTGTGATTGGGCAACTGACCTTCATATTGTTGGTTGTCGGAGGTGAGAAGTATGGTTTTAGCAGGGGCAGTGTCATGGGTGGGTTTTGCTTGTTCAGTCTCTTGTGCATTTTGATTTGTTGGTATATTTAATGGCATTCATGACTTGTGTTGATGGAATCTCTAGTAAATGCATATGCTTACGGCTTGGTGACTGTGGATGAAATGTGAATAATACTAAAACTCTAGGGGTTGATGGAAATGATTGGCTGTCCCAAAATCTGCATCAATCCATGTCTGATGAGGCTTTTCTGAATAAAGTCTTGTCAGAGGTGATGTCAAAACCGATATGATTTTTGGCTTGTCCATCAGTGCCCATCATTTGATTGCTTTGATTTCTTTAACTATTCTCTTTTCTTCTTCTTTTCCTCCTCCTGGGGTTTCTGCAAAACTGATAAGTTTGGATCCATTGTCGGCTTATTCTTTCTCTATTTGACATCATTTGTATCTAAGTGGTCACATTCGTTTCTACAGAGGTTAGAGATACTGTTGCTTCTTTAAGCGCGAAGAAGGACATCAGCAAGGTTCGGATACTATATGATCTTTGTTTTAGCTTGATCCTCTCTGTGGATGAAATCCAACTTATTCATTTTCACATTTTTTTTTCCGACTTTTGGATTTATTTTGCGCGTGAAATACCGTTCAAAGATGGTCTTCACTATGCAAGTAACTAGCGAATTTGCCTATTACCTTTATACATGCCTTGGGACTATCACAACTTCATGCATTTTATCACATTGCCTCTCTTAGCTTGACCATTCTAATTTTTGTTGGGCCACTTACATAAGTTGGACATGGGCATGTGTGTCAGGCTGTCAGTGTATGACGATGACATGAAGCATCTTACTCAAGATAAAAGATAATGACATTGGAAATGAATATTACAAAAACTTCAGCTCATGAATGTTAAGCATAATAGCATTATGTAAACGTAAATGCATTAGAATTACATTAATGGTTTCTAAATACTTATTATATACAAACAAAGGTAAAAGTTCCTTCCTAGTAGTGTTTTCAATATGCCTTTGATGGCTAGCATGTCTGACATCACAATTTTATGATTTGGGATTTCATTTGTTACATACGACTGGCTCTTCAGCTCAAATTTGATTGTAGTTCCTTGGATAATTCATGGAAGGTGGGGGAGTAAATGGCCATACATGAAATCTGGGAAAGTGGACTGCATTTTCTCAATTCTGATTCATGGTTTAAAAAATCAGCCTACTCCAAGCCAACTCGGACTCAGCCACTAATGCACTGAAGCACATCCCCACACTTGTGGCCTCGTCCTCCTTATACTAGGGGATTTCTTTTCCTTCTCTCTCTCTCTCTTTTTTTTTTTTTTTTTTTTTGGTGAGTTTGGAGTCGAGTTGTTTTGGATTTGGCCACTGGCGAGTTGAGTAAACACATATTGTTCGAGTCCTTATATTATAAGATTTCTTTTCCTTATTTTTTTGGATGGGTTTTGGTTTCTTTAACAAGTTTTGGGGTGAAGATTTGAAGGTCAAAACTATGATCATGATCATATTATTATTATTATTGTTGTTGTTGTTGTTGTTGTTAATTTATTATTATTATTACTTCTACTACTATAAGATCCAAAATTACAAAGATCAGTGTTACTATTCATCTGAACATAAACTTTGAGCCTCAAAACCAACACGTAACCTATAACTACTTATATTTATCAACAAGAGTTAAAGCTAACGAGTCCTTGAATTCTATAGTTATAGAAAACTATTTTTCATTTTTAAAAATTTCAGATTTTAAACATTTGTATATTGTTTTTGGGGGCAATACTAGGTCAAACTAAGCCAAGTCGACTCAACTTAATAAGGACCAAGTCTTAAGACCTTGTTCTGATCAGCAATTGCAAATGCACCTTGTTATCAGGGTTATTAGGCCAGTTTTCTTATGAAAACAATGCAACTCTTGGTTTCTACCATTTCAATTGTTCTATAAAAACTAGGGTGCTGACAGGGACTAGCATTTTCTAACCCATTTGAACACAAGGAACGGCTGAAGTGCCTATCAGGCACAATGTGTTCTAACTCTGGTGCCAAACGGGCCCTGAATGTTGTTGACATGGATCGAAGAATGAGGAGATTAGAGAAGTGGGCAAGTTTACATTTTTCTTTTAAACATCATTTTGGAAGGGAAAATTCTGGAATGAACTACTTGCTAGAGAAGGATATCTGAGTCATTATTCTTGCAAATCTTTTCCCTTATGTAATTTCTGTATGTTCTTAATAAGGTTTTTTTGTTTTTCTAATACATTGTTTTTTTTTTTTAACAGGTCTGTAGGCTTCATTTATTATCTTGAGAAAGTTTCAGTTTAAAATAAGAAAATTCTATTATTTTTCTTAAAACCCTTGACATCTTCAAGGCCATCTGCTTTCCAAAACAATCTTATTTCAGATTATTAAACTGATGAATATTAAATGAACAGGACTGTGAACATTGCATTCCACCGTTATTAGTATTATTACTTTTGAAAACTGAGAAGGTTTTTTTTATTACTTTGCGAGAAACAATACAATTGAACACCAAGATACATCTCAAATATAAGGGGAAAAAAAAGATGTTAGCATTCATGCTAACCACATAGCTGACCGATTAGCAACCTCATAAGCCTTGCACAGAAGATGCTGGAAAGGCTCAAGCTAGTGATTGTGCTTCATCAACACAATCCAACAATTGTCATGGATAACAAATATTGGTTTTATCACTATAGCACCAGTCTCCCTTGTCTTGATGAGTTCATGGCAGCCATTGGCTTGCTAATTCAGGCCTGCTTCATTCAAACTTTTGTCAATAACTGAGAATAACTGTTCCGCACTTCCACTATGGCCTGAATGATTTGTTATTATGATACAATTATTATGTTGAGTTAATTTTATTCTAGGGTTACATCTCGCCATTGTTTAATCTTTAATTTTTTGAGCACATCTCAAGTTTGAACTTGGAAAAGGTGCATATGAACAGGCCTCAGACTGTCAGACATGGTTTCTTCCTGTGCCTCATGTTTTTTCTTTGTTTTCTCTCTTAATTTCTTTTTATAATACTTTCTAAGCTCTTTAGTTTGCTTGTAGTTTCTACTAAGTAAGTAATGCTTGTAGTTTTTACCAAAAAAGTAATGCTTGTAGTACTAAGTGTTTATCTTTTGATTATTGCTCTTTTTTCAAAATAAATAAATAAATAAAGAAAAATAATAAAAATAAAAATACTTCTAATGTCTTTAATAATAGATTTTGGACTTGTGCATCTCCAAGAAATCAACAGCCACAGTAAAGCAGAAGAAATATGACAGGATGTAATTTTGTCGGACCGTACTAAAGTGATATGAATGATTGAGCTGCAGTAATTTATCTCTTATCTAATTTCTTCTGAGATCTGGTTGCGTCCAACTTGAGAAATCCTCAAGTTGGACCACCAGTACTAGTTTGGAACTTCGTGCTGCCTTTACTGAAATTGGACATACACACGTTCCCCAGCCTCAAAACTTTGGTGCTAATTTCTGCTTTTATTATTTGAATAATTAGCCTCTTTCAGTCAGTATGGGAGTATGGGCAATCAACTATCAACTTCTCTTATAGTTCAATTTCTTTTTCTATTTCTTTTTCTTTTTTCAGAAGAGAAGACTAAGAAGCCGTCAGAAAAAATTGAAGGCATATGACCTATCTACACTCTCTGAGTTCCTTCCTGAGCCAGGTAGTGCTCCTCGGCAGCAGAAAGAAGAAAAAAGGTTGAAGCTGAACAGTAAATCGAGGCAGAAGATAGTGTAAGCACTTTAATTTTCAAAGTTTTGCAAAGTTCTGATCAAAATTAAATTTTCAGAATTCATGTAGGCTACTCCAACATAGTTGAGACAAGGCTTAGATGATGATGCTTAGTCCTGATCTAACTTTAATTTCTTAACCAGCTGTTGTTTGGACTTGTGGATCTCTCTATATTACTGGGGAAGATTTTTTTTTTTTCCTTGTAGCTTGTTGAAATCTGTCTAGTGGAAATCGCCTTACTGGTTAAGATTTTTTTTTCATAGCTCGTAGAAATCTGTCTGAAGTGGAAATAGAATTACCGGTGAAGTTTTTTTGTTTTTTTCTTTCGGTTTATGATACCCGGATACTGCAAATTACTAGTGGTACCCGTACCGATACGGTCCGATACGGATACCGGTACGGGATACGGCAAGATACGGCTGGGCTACGGGGGGCCAATTTCAGGATACGGCTTGTGTTATTTTTCGCCCAATATTTCAGCAGATTTTCCATTTCGGCCAATTTCTGTCTCTCTCTTAGTTTGATCCAAAGGGAAAACAAAAAAGAAGAAAGAGGAGGAGGAGGAGGAGACCCACCTCATTGAAAATTTGAAACAAACAGTGGGCCTTGTAATATTTGAGCTCTAAATTGTGATAAAATAAGCATTCCACCCAAAATAAATTCCTAACCAAATACTTATATTTATATATTTCTAGGAATGCTGTACCCGTATCCATATCCTAAAATTTTGAAGTTGACGTATCGGACGCTCGTTCCCGTGTCCCGTATCCGTACCCGTGTCCGTATCCGGGCATCATAGCTTTCAGTAGCTCTCTAATTCCATCTGGAGTAGGAATCCTTGACATCAATATACAAATTTTTTGAATGGTAAGTTGATAACTAACTTTTATTACAAGAAGCTTTAACAGTTGAGAGGAGTATATTGAAAAGCAACCAATACCTAATTCAAAAAACAGAAAAAAAACAATCTGCACAAGAGACCTTGAAGGCAGGACATCCAAGCTAAACTCGACTAAAAGGGAGTGAACCCCATTCTGAACAATAATCAAACTTTTGGCAAGAGACTCCCTCTTTACCCAATTGGTTCGCCATGGAGTTGGCACTTCTATACATGTCACAAAGGATGCATCCAACCCTTTTCCCAAATCCTTCACTTCCTCCACCTCATCTGCCAAAGTCCGAGGCACCTTGCATGTAGACCCTAAGGCCCACTAATGAACTTCTTGATATCAATTAAAAAGAATTGAACTTTAGATTTTTTTTTTCCTGAAGATGAGGAATTTGGGCCACTTTCGGATCCATTGAACTCGATTACCCTTTATTTAGGTTGCCTGTAATTTTTATTTTCTGTAATTGCAAGAAGATAACTTACATGCAACTTACCCTAATGCCACTATTAGGCTTGTGCCTTCTGTCACCTATATGAAGTAAGACAACAAAATTTATATCCCGTGTGTTGACTGCTTGTATTTGTTTATTCATAAGATAAACCAACAGGACTTGGCTTTGTAGTTTACCTACTAGAAATGGTTGGAATCTGGAGAATCTCTGGCTCAGATAAGAAAAATGGTTGGACTACCTAGAGCTATCTGTCTAGGGATTGATCCCTGGGCAGTATGGTGAGAGTGGGAGTCCTATCCTCTTAGACATCCTTATATTCTCTTAAACCCTTGAAATCTTTTTTCTAAGTTTTGGAAAACCCTAGAAATCTGTCTTGGATTTTTTTTATCCTTTTCCTTTTTCTAAAGATTTCCATGGCTCATCCAAACATCAGATATTCTCTGAAAATCCCCAATTATCCTGAATTTAAAGGATCTTAGCTCCAAATGAGCTGCTGTAAGTTAAGTATCTTGCACTGGAGTTGATCCATACTGGAGTTGATCCATGTGGGAGTGGGACCGATATGCTCATATGTTTCCCTTTTTTCCCTACATATGATTTGAGGACTGGTATTTTCCAAATTTGTATTTCTTTTAGGGTGCATTTGGATGCATCTTAATTGTTGATCAATCTTTTGCATATGATGGACAAATTCCTATCATCGCACTGAGTTGTGGGTATTATTGATATCAAGGACTAAATCTGGTTGGATATTGCTGTTCTGTGTATTCTGCCCTGAACCATATCAGTGTCCCACACTGATTTGATTTAGAGCAAATACAGGAAAAAGAAACAACAGTATCTAACACGATATGATGCACTGTCCAAAATGCAGAACAAAATAGGTGGGCGGTTGATTCTTGCCAATGTAAGCAGATTGTAATGTTGTTTATACTTCTCAATTGCTGTCTCTGGAAATGGCGAGACTCACATGATCTGGTGGTGTGTTTGATCAGGGAGAAGGAAAGTAAGCAGTTGAGAGCAGTTCTTAACCACCCAATGTTCCAGTCAGACCCGCTAGCTGCCATTCATCAACATCTTCAGAGCACACAGCCTTCACCGGAAATCAAACGAGAGAAGCGATCCAGCAAAACTAAGAAAGGTAAGGCGAAGAAGAATCGTTCAAAGTTGTCTGGCCCAGATTCTATGGAAATATGAATGTTACATTTGACTCTCTTGGGATTTCCCAGCGCCAATATTTTCCTATATTGGTAGAATCTGGCGAAGTTGGGTACCATGATAAGTTTGCCAGGAGCTGTTAACACGAAAATATTCCCTTCTCCAAGGCATTATGCATACCCATCTTATAAAGACGTTAGTTTTGTCCAGTTTTCAGTTGTAAGCAAGGCCTCCTGTCCAATCATAGAACAATCTGCAAATTTTTTTTGCATGTATCTGCTGTGGGGCCTATCTTATCAACTGTAATAACCGAAAGTGGATTTCCAAAAAAAAAACACCTGAAAGTGGTTACCAGTGGTATGAGCCACACATCTGAGCAAACAGTGGAAGGGTTCAAAGCCTTGAAAAAACCGAGGCTTTGAAGTGCTCCGTTTTGGATATTAATCTTCCATCTAAAAAGTATTGACAAATTAAAAAAGGGTACCTTCAAAATGCTGATATAATGGTCCTGCAGCTCATTTTAATTGAAAGAAAAGGCGGAAAAAAACACAGGAAATAAGAAAATCCCAGGGCGTATCAGATGTGAATATCAATAACAGAATAGAATGTAAAGATTGTGACAATGGCGCTGTTTTCAGTTTTTAACAAAATGCATAGAAAGTGGCTGAATCCTGTCTTGATGCAAATCAGTTTTGGCCAAGTTCATCAGTCAATAGTTGTATCTTATTTACATCATGCTGAAAAAAAGGCAATACTAGGATTTCTATTAAGTAAAAATGACAGGCTGATCAAATAATCCTACCCTCCAGATTTAAGTACTCAAAATTGAGGGCTGTGTTAAGCAAAGTTGATGTGATGAAATCTAATTGTGATGGGTGCATGGATCAGTGTCAAATTAGGATAAGGGACAACTAAGGAATTGGGTTGATTCACTGTAAAAGGAGGTTTCTAGAGAATTAGCCCGCCCACCCGAAATGACGAGTCGTAGCTTAGTTGGCCAAGGATTTTGCGCCTTAGAAAGTGAAGAGGTCTTGTGTTTGATACTTATTCGTTGACCACCTCCCATAGGTTTATCCCGTGCATGTGAATAAGAGGGTTTCTATGTGCCCCTAGAGATTAGTTCTCAGCTGCTCGGAAACGAAAGCTCCTAAGTCGGGGATGCTTTGGGTTATAAAAAAGAATGTTGTTTTTTTGTTTTTTTTTTTCAACATTCTCTTGGGCTTTTTGCATTTGTGAAGTGGAGGGATAGTTTCTAATAGGGGTGCATGGCGGGCGGCTCGGGCGGTTATTGGGCTGTTTAGGCGGTTTTGTTTTATGGCGGTTTCTAAAAAGTAGAAACTGTAACTGCCCAAAGTATAGGCGGTTTGGGCGGTTTTTTTAGCGGGCGATTTGGGCGGCATGTTGGGCGGTTTGGTATTTGTATCTATCTCTCTCTTTTTTATTTTTTTATTTTTTTTATTTTTAATAGAATGTAACTAAAGTTTCAAAGTACTTAACATAAAGAATAAAAATTAAACATGATTTTTAATAAAAGTCAATAATCAGTAATAAACAAAAATTTCAACTAAGTATATTAATGTAAAATTAAAATCCAAAGGCATCACCAAAATTAAAAAATACAATCACTTATATAATCTAACGTCCAAAAGTCAAAAATCTAATTGTGAATATGAAGCATTTTTTTAGCAATCATATATTTTTTGAAAGATACGTGAAGTCTTTGAAGAATAGGTGAAGAGTTTTTTTTTTTTTTTTTTTAAATAATGAGCGGGCGGGGTGGTTTGAAACCGCCTACTCAAATGTGAAACCGTAACCGCCCGCTCATTAGTACGGATTGAAACCGTCCCGCCCGCCTAAAGGCGGTTTTGATGTATATCCACTTGTAGCGGGGCGGGGCGGGGCGAAGCGGGCGGGTTGGCGGATTACGGTTATTTTTGTGCAGCCCTAGTTTCTAACCAATTTTCATTGGCAGAAATTCCACTCACCGGCTAACTATAGCAATTTACTAATTTGCTCACAAAAAAGGTACGATTGAAGGACGGTGGCATTATCAGGAATGGTTGGGCCATTCTTAAGCACAAGCTGTGGGTGGCCTGGTGACATTTAAATCGTTGGGGGTAGGGGTTTGAAAGGTCTCTTTGCAGTCTACTGTGTAATAGTTGGGAATCATCCTAATCCTGTCCATAAGAGATACTGTTCCAAGGTTCTCAAAGTTGAGCAAATTTTAGCCTATCAATGAAGGGGCCTGCAAAATCTTGATGGATCATTTTCCTAGTACTCAGGTCACATGGAAAATGAGGGAGACATGGCATTTTATGGTCTCGTTACAAGGATGAGCATATATTGTGTCCCGGGTTCATGGCTTCATATCCTGGTTCACAGAGATTAGAGCGCTTTATAGTCCCTTGTAGTATACGTAATTGGGAACCTTACCCATGATATGTGTCAAAAGTGGGCCTATTTATATTCATCATATCTTAATATTTCAACGACTGTGGTAGGGGGTTCAACTCCTGTTGAAGTGAAATTTGGTCAGATTGCATGCAGGATGAGGGCATCTATTTGTATAGATTTGAAATAGGTAAGCCTCCCATTGGCCCCATGAATTTCTTGTTAATCTTGAAGCAGCAAGAAGAGAACCACTGTTGATGGTCGCGTCTTAAAAGAAAGAGAGATTAGAGAACTAAAAGACAGTATTTAGAAGAGAACAGTGGGATTAGCTTCTGCTTCTTAATGAGTTTGAGGACATTTCACACCTGGAAAATGAAACAAAGTAGGTTGAGGGAAACCTCAAAAAGGAAACCATCGAATGGTGATAAGTGTCCATTCAAGGGCTCCATGAAGGATTATTAAAGATGTGAGAGGTAAATTTTCCTAAGATTTAAATTACGAGGGTGGTGGCTAGGTATTTATCTCATCTTTCCTTATTCAATCTCCACTAAAGGAGAGGTTAGTTGATGGTTATTTACTTTTGATTCTTCATTTTTACCCACTTACAGAAATACAAAGTCTTAAAATTACATGAAACAAATAGGCACAGAAAGGTCACAAATGGATACATAGAACGACAATCATGTGGTGCTTATAAATGTTACCAAGGAAATAGCCCCTGTGGCAGATCCCAATAGTCAAAATAGTTTGGATCTTGTGGTGCTTGCTTACTCACATAAGGATATGCTCTTCTTGATTTCTGAAAGATCTTCTGGCCCTTTTCCGTGGATGCAGAAAGTGCCTCTATTGAAGCTAATTTGGTGGAAGACTTCCCATACTGATTGGTGGAAAATTTCATGCTAAATGTTCCTACCCAGACTGTTTACATAGTTTCTTCCAAAATAATTCTAATCAGCAAACTGTCAGACTTAAAAAATTGTAAATTCTTCACATAATGTGTAAGCAGAGTAGCAGACACATTTGTTTTCTTTCCTCAACTGTGCAAATAAAAGATAACTTTTTTCCTTCAAAAACTATGTATAGCAAAAGCTTTGGATATAATTCCAAATTTGCAACACAGGCACAGCCATGGCTGAGAACTACACCAGGAAGTTCTTTGGTTCCTTCAATGAAATTCACAAACTCCATAAACAATCCATGCACTAAAATCTGGAAATTTTGAAGTTCCAAGCAAACCCCCCATAGATCACATACATACAAAAGAAGATGCCCACATTTATTAGTGCTCACACAAACTTCTATATATGTAAAATAATATATTGCAGTCATGTTTACTGCCCCATTAGGCCAATACAAATACTTTTTTTTTCTTTTGGTTCCAGTATCGATGAAAGTAGAAGCATTCAAATAACTATCTTGATTTGGTGGAGATATTGTTGGAAAGCCAGTCCAGACCTTCATAGAGCCCCTCACCAGTTGTGGCACATGCACTTTGGATATACCTACAAACATTTTAAAACAACGAGAGCATTATTTTTGCTAATTCAACTCATCAAATCCATACTTGTTTTTATCAGAAACTAGTATCAGTATAGTTATCTAATCTAATGGTTGGTGATAGGTTGCATGATGTTAAACATGGCCCATTTGTAGGGAAGCAGGGGCATTTAGGTCATTTCACCTCTCTATTTAACACCATTCTTAACAGCATCAAGGTAAGTTAATGGTATGGAATTGTTTGAAACTTAGGGACCTGAAGCCAAAACTTCACAACTGCTTTAAGATTTTTGCTTTTTAAAGAACAGGGCAAAGAGAAGAAACTTCATTTATTTATTAGAACAATCTTATTCTCATCAATCACACTCTCTTGAAACTTGACCATTGCTTCAAAAGTCTTCATTTAAATCCCAATCACAGCCATGGAACGAGAATCAAGAGGAAACACTTAATATTTATTGGCTCTATATAGTCCTCTTAGTGACAGGGAACGCCCTCTTGTATTATCAAAATGAAGTGAAACTAGATTTGGTTGTAGTAGCATCATAGCATTTAACAACATTGGCTTTTATGAAGCTAAGACATACCATCGCCGCTGTCGAAGAGAGTGCAACCCAAGCTTATCAGTGATTTCAGAAACACTCATTGCATTTGGAAGGTCCTGCTTATTGGCAAACACAAGCAGTGTTGCGTCTCGCAGTTCTTCCTATGATGAGGAAACACCAGTTATACATCAAAATCATTGGAATTGATAAGAAGGGCTAGCAATATATTCAAGAAACTGTGATGTTCTGAAAAAAAAAAAATCACAATGTTGTTGAAACATATATGTGCAATATTTGGAGGATATAGATAGATAGGAAATAAGAACCACTAAAACAGTCACCATGATCCTGAGGGAATCATAGGCAACATGATTTATTTGACATAATATGGGGGGAAAAGGTAAGGAGACTCTAGATAATGATGGAAAGCTTAGGCAAAAGATAGCATGTGTATTTCTTTTGCTACCTTATGAGAATCTATACTCAGTCCAGGCATTTAACCATGTTTGGTTGAGTTTTTTTTTTTTTTTTTGGCATACATATTCTATTATATTTTATCAACTGTGGTACTTAGTTGTGTAAATATTCACAGATACTATATTCTTAATAATTTGCTGTGAGTTAACAAGAGGACTACATCAGATTATACACACAGAATAAATTCAAACTAACATATCCTTGATCTCTCTCCTTATATCTATAAATTCAAGCTCATATCTCCTTATAATCTTTTTCCTCATTTTTCTCAATGACTCCCTTTCCTCATATCTGTCAAGGACTCTCCTCATCTCTTTCCTTTCTAATAAGTTGCACCTATCTAAATGTTAATTTGAAAAGAGGACCATGATGAATAGAAAACTATGGGCATAGAAGTACAGAAAATTTCCTGAACTTTTGGGGATAGGATCACTAACCTCACTAAGCATCCGATGCAGCTCATCTCTAGCTTCTGAAATTCTTTCCTTGTCGTTGCTGTCAATCACAAAAATAAGTCCTTGTGTATTCTGGAAGTAGTGTCTCCATAAGGGCCGAATCTGTTTACACAGAATTAAGTACACATTTTTCAGTTGGGTTTTGTAACAAGAGGTAACATGATACTCGTATATACACTATTTCATGGCAACAAGAAAATGATAGCTCAAAGTCCAAAGTCTTTCAAGGTGGCCACCGGTGTGATATTTGTTTGATGTTATTACATTACAATAACAAAGCAAAAACAAGGGACTAACGACCCAATCACATTACACATGCCCTCAACCAGCCGAACAAAGCCAGGGGAAAGAAAAGGACTTGATTTCCATATTCATGAGAAAGGTCAGCATTGATATCCGCAAGTAGTATTGTCCTCTCATAATCAAATGAATTCATGTGAAATACTATGTTTAATAGAGCTGACTTGGCAAATAAAAAATTATGAGAAAATTATTTTATCCAATTATTCCTTTGTTTTAATTAATGAACACACGTTTGCTTTTAAGAGAAAAGAACAGACACAGGGGACTAATTGCTCAATATTGATCAAGTGATTATTAACTTCTTTGCTAACGCATCCGAAATGCTGTTCGCATCATGGGGTAAAGACTGTAACATCTATCGCTATCTCCAACTCATTTGATGAATCTCTAACTTCATGACTGATGCATGCTGGTCTTCACAGACCTGGAACTATCAAAATTGTCCGAATCATATCATGTGGATGATGCGGCATCTATTATGCTGGATACTTGTATAAAGAATAAACTACATTTATGTCATAATAATATGTATCCATGTGATTCAAAAAATGAGGAGTCTTATCCCCACTTCTACGACTTGCTGTACTGGCATTTGTATTTGCATAATACCTAGACACCTGCATCCATACCTTCTTTAATCTAATTAATGAATTACAGGCAGCTTACATTTATCTTTTTGACCAGTTTTTATATATAATGGATAATGTTATCTTATCCCTTTGTGTGAAGGCCAGACCACAACTTCTACTGTTCCTAGATTTCTTTTGCTAGTTGAAGTTAAACTTCAGTCCCACCCAATAAGTGATAAAACCCATCAACGTTGAATAATTAAAATTGTCCCTAACATATCATATGGTTTTAATCAGGATTCCATTTTCCCTGGTGGTGTTCAAATCCAACATATCATATTTCTTGATCTTGGATTTAAAGCTAATGCTATACATTTAATATTTTTCCCAAGAGACAAAACAGAGAAGTTACAGAACTACAGATGGTCAATCTGAAAAATAAATTCCTAAACCCATCATACACAGCTTTTACATGGTGAGGTCCACTGTATGCACAATCCAGATTACCATATGTGAAAATCAAATGAAATGAATGGGTGATAGAATACTTTCACAATTTTTAAACAGATCTCTAAGGAGAAAAATAAGAATAGTTCACATGTTAAGTCCCTTACCTTATCTTGGCCTCCCACATCCCATACAGTAAAGCTGACATTCTTATAGTCCACAGTTTCCACATTAAAACCTAATTCAAAGAAGAAAGATGGTAAGTAAATGCTTAATTTGAAGATTTTATGTAAGCATATGTATGGTAAAAACTACAAGCTGACAACATGAGTAGCACATTGGTTAGTTACCTTGCACTTGGGTGATTCGATTTTTAACGAAGCATAATAATTAATAGGATTTCTGGAAAACCATATTTCCACAATTGTTAGTGTCGTTTCCAATGGGGAGAGATTTTGTAGAGAAGGGAAGAAAGGCCAAATGTGGAAAAGCCAATCGAGAGTTTACTTACTTTGAATGATTTTCTCCTCCTCTGTTCATATAACCATTACAAACTAGAGAGCGGTTCTACTTATTTATTCCTTATTTTATTTATTTTACCTCCAAGCATTTCATTGTCATAAGAATTCACCATGGCTATGGCCAAAATGATTTATTTCTCTTTTCGAATGCTAAAAAAATTTAGTTATACATATATCTTTGAAGCTATGATTCAGAATTTTCAAGAGGAAACACTTAAATACACCACCTCATAAAGCAGTTGAGGAAATTGATTGATCGAATTGAGTGCTAAAGGCCTGTGCATTTACCAGAATCTCTAATTAGAATTTGGTACGTTAGAAATAGAGGACATGATGTGATGGTTTGTTTCCTAAAATCTGCAAATGTCATTTTTTTTTTAAATTTGAAATTCTAGCCACCTAAGAAGTATCAAATGACCTTTGGAATTCCTGAAATCCCAACGCCTTTCCATTTTGTTGGAATTTCTGGATGCTCCGTCTAAGAGGACTCAAAAGTTTCACCGCTTTTGGAGAATTTGAAATTCTGCAGACAAGAACTCTATTAAACAAACAAACTTTTAATTTCTAACTAGAATCTGTGATGTTAGAAATTCAAAGATAATGATATGATACTGTGTTCTTTTGGTTAGAATCTTGAATTCCGGCCACCTGAAAAGTCAAAAGTGGTATTTGGAATACTCAAAATTCTAAGCATTCCAACCTCCTTCCGACATTTCTAAATGCTCAGCTGGAGAGTATGATTTAGGGATTCCGGTAACAAAGGTAGAACATCTTTATTTGTATCTGAATAATCCGTTAATGGATGTAATCTTCATATTCTCATTAAGGTTCTCATTTTAGGGCTCCATTATTGAGGTCAGAAAGTTTTTGAAAGGAGAGGAAAATCCCAAGAAGTTTTGCGAAAGCTTATCTTATCTATAGACGTAGACACATCATCAAACCACGTAAAACTTTATGTCTTCTTCTTTATTGAGTTCACGTGCTTTATTCTTTGGGTGCACATAAACTACCGGATCTTTTTGACAACATCAGCTTTCATGGAAACTCCATTAATACTACACCCACGCGTTCGTGAAAGCTACAGATAGCTATGGCAACATCTAGGCTTTTTATGCACACACTGTGCAATGATCGAAGGCAACTAATGGCTTTGCACAAGAAAACTGATCGAATGCTAGACCAAAAGATGAAAAGGAGTGTTCACCGATAGTGGGAATGGTCGTAACGATCTCTCCAAGCTTGAGCTTGTAAAGGATGGTTGTCTTTCCAGCAGCGTCAAGACCCACCATCAAAATCCGCATCTCCTTCCTCGAAAAAAGCTGCCTTATCAGTCGAGAAATGGTCATACCCATCGTGGCAAAGTACTGCGGAGCAGAGAGAAAGAATGATTGTTTCAATGAAAGCAAGCTTCAAGGAAGAAGAGAGCAATTTACAGAACGAGACTGCTTAGTATAGACGCATGGGTAAAGCATCATGACAGAGGAGTGGATGGAAAAAAGAACAAGATTCGATTCTCGCTTTCTTCTTCTTTTAACTTTTCCAAAGATTAAAAAGAGAGAACAGGAATCGGTTTAAGAGAGGAATGATTACAAGAGGAAGAGCATATGGCGGTTGGACTAGTGGGAAAGATTCGTCCAGGAATAGAAGAAAAAATGACCTCAAATTCTCACGCCACTGCATCTATTCTTCCTATCGAGATCAGGGACGCAATTCATTCTATTAGCATGTTGAGAATTTCCCATGCCCAACAAAAGATCTCACAGACAAGTCACACCACACACCTAACATTATTTTACTTTCCACAAACCCATTCAAAAGCCTCCAATTTGGAAACTTTACTACTAAGTAGAGTAGAGTGAAATAAAGCCAAAGTAGAGTTAGTACATCACCGTTAGTTTACGTTCATGAAAACCCACTAATCGGGTCTCGAAGGCCTAATGGCCTACCCGTACCGCCACATGTTATCCACTCTATGGTTAATAGTTAATACCCATCTCTCATACACCGCAGGAACAAGATTTGGAGAATATTTAAAGTTGATGTATAAATCTATAGATCGTCCCCAAGCAGTACCCTAACCAGTGACTCCATGGTTAAAGCATCAAGCTTTTTGAAACATTAAGCCTCAACCATATGCGCTAATACAATTATTGATTTATTTCGTAAAAATTATAGACATATAGTATTTAGTTATAGGTATATGGAAAATATTCAAGTGAGAACTAGTTCTCACTTATTATATATGAGAACTTTTTTGCGGAGCCCAACTAGCAATCCATCCAAATCTAGCAACCAATATGGAACCCCTTGATAGTTACTAATCCCAAGGATTGATACACATCTGAATAGACTGAACCATTGGATCGAGGGTTGAATATTTTTTTGAATATAAAGCCATTAAACTTGTGGGCCACGGATAAAGGAGTTAGGAAATCAAGTTTATAGTCGAACTTGACATTTAGAGTGGTCTCACATAGATCTTTCCAGCCGCCCTGTTCCCATCCCCAAATGGGGCCCACAATTGGGTCTCACAAAAAAGATTTTTATATAATATGTGAGAACTAGTTCTCACCTAAATATTATCATAGATATATTATATAAGGAAAATCCTGCTCATGAGCTCAAACGCAGAACCCTAGTGAAGTCCTAAGCCCCAGCTCCCAACCCACAAATAGTTACTAGTTATGGGGGTTTGGCAGCCATCTAAATGATCTCAACTGTTGAAACTGTTGGATCGACTGTACACTTATTTTGAATGGTGAAATCTTGTGGGCGATTGATTAAGTAATTAGTGATAAGAAGGACCCACAAGTTGATGAGAATAAATTGCATACAAGACTCAGATTATCTTGAGGATCCTATTCCTTAGAAAGAATTTACAAATCATTTCTCTGACTAGTCCAGGCCAGCTCTCACACTGCCAATCAGATAGGATGCAATGAGTCGGTTCATACACAATCACGTGGTGTCTCATGCAACTTATTCTCATCAACTTGTGGGTCCTAGTCCTCCATAACTTGTGGGTCCTACTTATCAATTAGTATCACCATTTGAGCCTTCAAAAAAACCCCACGTGGGGACCCAGTTAGGCCCCACGTGTTTGAAAATCTGAGCTGAAAAACCTGCGTGTAGGGGTATGTTCGTGGGGTGAGTGGGGATTTTTTCATTGGTAGGTCACCAACTTATATATAAAAAACTTTTCCTCAATAGTGTCATCGCCGTCCTAAATCAGCTAAATGCTCGCGATCATTTATAATTCTATATTTTTAGTTGCATTAAAATCTAATGATTCTTATTTTTAATTTAAAAATTATCCTTATTTTAAGGGATATCTTCCCAACAAGATAATGGTACAAAGACAAAATCCAGAAGCATTCCGAAACCATCCTGGCAACAATTACTCAAATTCACATTCATTTCTTCTAAGTATCAAACCATCAATGTACAGCCCCACTACTAGAAAGAAACAGTCTACAAATCCTAATGACCAAACTAAATATAGACACAAAAAACACGCTTCCATCAGTAAAAACATTTACCAATTCAATAGAGATCCATCCCACTCACAACCTCTAGAAACTTTATGACACCATTAAACGTATTCATCATTCATATGATCATATTCTGATGAGATAACCAGCCACTCTCCATCTGCTACATTATACCATCCACCAACCATACAATTTAAAAGCAAATTCATTTATGTGACTACATCACAAATTCAAAGCAAAAGCCAAACTATATATATACTCTATTCGTCTCCTTTTCTATTACTGGGGATCACTTGCTACTTTCATTGGCTTTCCCAGAGATTGCATCCTTCGCAGATCGAATCGAGCTAGCCATGGACGCAGCAGCATCCGCCACCATGCTACCGGCGCCGCTGCCGGAATCAGCTTCAGATGGGTGGTACTGATGAACCACCTCAACATCTCTCCCCCTTTCCGTTTGGCCCGGTCCCGCCGGCGTTGACTGGTAATTTACCGTCTCTACTCGCTTTTCCATCACACTCCCACCAGCATTCCTCGTCTCACTTTCACTGACCTGAGAAAACGGCCCTTAATGCGTGTACATAGTTTAACATGACTTAAAACAGAGAAAACATGAAATAGCATTAACAGAGAAAAGGCATAATAAGAAGGTGTTGGGTGGTGCTTCTCTTCTACCTTATTGTTGGATGCCATGTCAATATTGAATTGAAGCAGCAGCTTAAAATGATAGAACGAAGGGCTGCTCCGAGACTCTGTGTGCTCTGACAGATGGATAGAAAGAAGAAGAAGAGATCATTGGAGTTGTTATAGTCATGGGATTGAAGAGGTGATGGGGGAGGTGGAGGACACCTTGCATTAGAGGTGTCAGCAGCAGAACCATGAGGGAACATGCAGCGGTTAGTAAATGGACACGCGGAACGCAGGTTTTCATCGGTTCCTTGCCTTGGCCGCATGATCCAACTAATGAAGAATCCAGATAGAATATCCGAGCCGTCCAATTTTCAGCCAAGTGCCGGGATTGAATGCGATCTCTGAGATATGGGTATTTGCTAAGCTGGGATCTCAAATGCAAAGCTTTATCAATCGCGGAGTCAGAATCCTTCCTCTATAAAACATGCGGACGAACGTGAAATACATAGAGTGAGATCACTCATTTTTATACATATGATTAATCTAACAATGAGTCGAACTCTAGTTGAAATGATACTCTTAGCCCAGAATCAAGATATGAGGGGCAATGATTTGAATGGATTCCCTTCATGGATTTCTAGGACTGCGACTAAGTACTCCCATGCTATTATGAACCTTAGTAAGAATTGTGTCGTTGGAGTTGAATCCGAGTAAGCTGCTAAACATTTATCCCATTAACTGAAAAAAAGTGATCCCATGGTATTAAGAACCCATGTACAATACGTACCATTGCAAACCAAAAATAAATAAATAAATGATAATCATATAAGATCACGCATGGCTTATTTATAAAAACCATAGAAAATTATGGAAGAATCATATAAAAAAATTAGAGGATTTTACAGAAAAAAAAAAAAAAAAAAACCTAAGATGTCTGGTGCATGAATAGGGACCCAACAGGTCCTCCCAGACAAAAAAAGGCTCTCCCGTCGGTTGCTTTTGTTTTGTTTTTTCCCCACAACAACTATAATGAGTGACGCTCAACTCAGTTAGTATCATTCTTAACTTTTTTTTTTATGATTCGTGATTGTTAATATCGACGTTCTTTTACAACATCTTAGTTGAACGTCAAGTTTGGTCTTAGTATTATTCTCGAGCGTTGATCTTTTCCTCGACAAGAGAGCCTGTACCCTTTTTTTCTCCCGCCTCTCTTTTTTCATCTGTTCCTCCTTCAATTCCTCCAATGTCCTCTTCCCAAATGACTTCCTGCTACTCTCTACCTATTGGCCAGTAATGACAGATTCTCCATCGCCATCCTTGACATTCTTGCTCCACCAACTTGGGGCTCTACTCAACAGACACTGCCGCTTTGTCGTGCATGTGTTCTCCCAATTGCAAGTGAAGGTCGAGACAACCTAGTAGAAGAAGAGTCACCTCCAAAATAAATCATTATTTTCGCTCTCTCGCCCTTTCTTTCTGATGCCCTTCGCAGAGTGGAAACATCGAAAAGAAGAGGAAGAGAACCCTAAACTCCAAAGCATTTCTCTCCTCTCCACATTTTCTCCCTGAAAGAAATATCAATGGCACCTTAGTCTTTGTAGTTCTCTGGCCTCAGATGCCCACCTCATGTATTTTCTCTCATCGTTGCAAAACCCAGAAGTGGCGTTTCTTTCTCTACTCTCATCATCTCTTCTATTTCTATTAATATCCCTAAGACTAGAGAATGTTTAGACCCCTATGGCCTCCTATTCTTAGATGGAAAGAGAGAGAGAGAGAGAGAGAGAGAGAGAGAGAGAGAGAGAGAGAGAGCCATGGGAGTTTGTTTGCAGCCTCTCATTCTTATTCAGTATCAAACATGCATCAACTAAGAATAATACTAACCTGAGTTGAGTGTCCATATTGACACTCATTACAGTTGTTGAGCATCAATGTAGAAGCTCAGGCTGAAATGCAAAAACAAAACAAAAGTGACGAGAGGGATTTTTTGGGTCCGTAAAGATCTATTGGATCCTTTTTCATGCACCGGACATCTAAGGGATTTTTTTCCTGTAAAATCCTCAAAGAGATTAACATAAGAATCACGTAAGAACAGAAGAATCACATAAGAGTCATGCTCAAAATAAAACCACATACAACAACAACTAGAGGGCCCGACTCCAAGCCCAGCCCTCCAATTAGCTGGCTTTCAAGCCCAATTGGGCTTCCTCATTTTGTAGGCATTTTTTAGGGGCTGGGCTGGTCCGGATAACCTTGTAGTCGTTTGAGAGGCTGATAGACAGCCCTAGACATCATAAAACATGACCTCTTAACCATACGGAAAAAATGAAGAGTATCAGTAAACACATTTGGCGCCATGCGTACAGCTCGGTCCTCGGATGCTCCAGATGAAGGAAAACAGCCTAGTTAGAAAAAACAGGGTTATATACTATTATGAAGAAAGGAAGTCATATCACGCTTAATCAACCAGTCCCTTGAGTGAAACTTTTTTATATACTAAGCTTGACATGAAACCCAGAGTTGAGACCTCTAGAATTAAAGAGGTAAACAACCACACCCATTACATAGACAACTTTAATAAAAGATACGCTTGTGGCCACGCCATCCCTTACACACACACACACACACACACACACACATATATATATAATACAATAGCCAAACATGACAAATTTAAGTTCTTAACCACACCACTAGAGGGGAAAAATTAAGAAGAAAAAACAAGATGTAGATTTCATAATCCTTCAGGAGCCAATAGAACAGTGGAGCCAAAACACTAAACAGATATGGCTAAAATAGAATACTTCATTTATACAAATTACATGCAACTTAGCTTTATACAGAAGTAAGAATTAAAAGCCGGTCCTTGTAAGTAAACTTACCTTGAAGAATAAATTCTATCCTAATATCTCTCCAGAAAATGTTGGCTCTCTAAAGCTGTAAAGTCTTGCAATGACTTCAAAATTGTGCTCAATGTTGTTATTACATATTGAGGAAAACGAACTCTTCAATGGCAGGGATTTCACCAATTTTCTTGAGTGCAGCCTTGGTGGGTTCCTCGTCCACGCCAATAGCCATCACTGCTTGCTTTCGTGGGGCAATCCTACCAACACTCATGAAGTTCACATTCACATTCTCCTCACCTAAAATGCTCCCCACTCGCCCAATCATCCCTGGTTGATCGACTTGCCTACAAAGGATAAGGCTACCTTCCAAACTCACATCCACTTCAAAAGAACCCACCTTTGTCAGGTGGGGTAGCCCATCCTTAACCCTTCCTTCCACTTTAATCTCCCCTGTTTCTGACATGGCACTTGGGAATTTCGACTCCACATTGGCAATCTGAACCTGGATGAACTCAAGAGGACTCTCAGGTGATCCACCCAAGATAATTCGCTCTTCTGTGATATGCAGACCTCTCTGTTTAGCAACAACGTCAGCATTCACCAAATTCACAAACATGCTGGATATGGGCTCAATGAGACCCTTAGTGATCATGGCACGCAGCAGCCTAGTGTCAAGATCATCAGGACCCCTTGCAGATGCATAGGTCACCTTCACTGCGTTCACGCCACTCCCTCCTGCAACCAACTGTACAGCCAATCTGCCAAGCATTTCTGACAGTACAACAAATGGTGCAAGCTCCAACAAGACCTGCAATAGAGAGCAAGACACATTCAGGCAATTCCCATGGTAAGTTATGGTTGAGAATAAACTGGCAATTATAATAGTAACAGCCCCACTGATTGCAGATGGATCAACTAAAGGGCTGCTGGGTTGATCATAGCCAATTCGCCGTGGCATAAAGGGCCTCCAAAATGAACAGCTATTCCAGATGGTTCTAGTTGTCCTTTGTAGACCCCCCACCTGATGTGATGAAATTTGGAATTTGGACCAAAGACTCAGCCATATGATGAAATTTCATCATAAGTGTATAGGCCAAAGACTTTGGTCCAAATTTGGACCAAACACTTATGATGAAATTTGGACCAAAGACTCAGCCATCAATCTATGTGGTGGTGGTAATTAAAACTAGAAAGAATGTGCATAGGCCAGAAAGAACAGGACAGTATGCAACACTTGGAAAATGGGAGTTAGCAATAGTACAACTAAGCACATGCTTTAGGCACCAAGGAAAGAATATAAAGAAAACGGGAAAGAAAAACACCAGAGTTGTTTGAAAAAATGCTTAAATTGGTTAAGATATAAACTTAGAGTCTTCAAGTAACATTTCATTGTACTTATTTTTCCGCTTTAGGGTTCCCAACACATTTAGTAGGATGGAATTAGCAACAGCAGCCAAGAGCCATTTGGCATAAAGAGAGAAAATTTTGAAATATAACCAGAGTGTTCTGACATCCAGACACCCACCCATTCTTGTGTGCATCTTAACCAAGAATAGCCCCAGTAGATCTGTTTTCTAGTATTATTTTTCATCAAAAAATTTGTTAATTATGAGTACTATATATCTCTATGCCTACATATTGCAGAACATGAAAAGTGCCCTGTGGTTACAGGTGTCTTGTTTAATCTGAAGACTCATTAAAAGGTTAGAAAAGAGAGAGAGAGAGAGAGAGAGAGAGAGATGCCAGGTACCTGAGCCACTGTGATGCAAGACCAAGGGGAAGTCCCCATAAGGCCAGGCACGGCCCAGGTCTATTGTAATCATGCCATTCTATTTTTATTTGCATAAATATGTATTTCAGATTTGTTAAGATATTGCTAGATGTTTATAAGATTTTTTTTTTCCTTTTTTTAGGTTAACTGTAACCAATGCAATGGGCATGTATAAATACTACCACAAACTGATGAGAAGAAAGCCTTTGCTTGTTTTTATTCATGTTTTGAGAAACACTCCAAAAAGTGTGGATGCGTATCCATCTGGAACATGTGATGCAATCTAAATTTTTACTGTATCTCTGCAAGTTTTTGGTTTGTTCCATAAACATCTGCGCCAGAAGGTTTCCAGCTACAGCAAACTGAGTATGGTCCCACTGGTTGGACAAGTTTGGCCTCTAAACATTTAAACCATACAACAAAGATGACAATAAAAGCATCAATAGATGCCTAGATGAGCAAACCTCGGCAGGAACCATGGGTGCATTTACTGCAGTAGAAGCAAGCTCCCCTTTCAAACCCCCAATCACAGCTTCAACTATTTCAATGGCCACTCCTTCCTGAAAATAATGTTGCAACCAAGCATTAAAATGCCAGAATGTACCTCACTCAATGACATAAATAAATCAACAGATAAGTAAAATAAATCCAGAGTCATATTGCATCCTATGCACCTGAGCTTCCACAGTACTAGCACCAAGATGCGGTGTTACCGTTACACTTTCATGTTGCACCAATTTGCTGTCTTTAGATGGTGGCTCCTCTGTGAAGACATCAAGTGCTGCCTGTTTCATTGAAAGCAAAATTTAAAAGGGGAAAAACTACTAATTCTCTTTGCACTTCATGGTGTATGAAAATCTATACTTTGACACCCACTATGCTTGTGTGTGTGTGTGTGTGTGTGTGTGTGTGTGTGAGAGAGAGAGAGAGAGAGAGAGAGAGAGAGAGAGAGAGAGAGACAGAGATCTTAGAGTTTCAGTTCCCATCTTCCCTTTATTTGATTTCACTAAAGGGGAGGTTATTTGATGGTCATTTTTTGGATATTAACATTTGTTTTCTTCATTTTAACCAGAACTAAATTATATGAAACACACAGGTCCCAATTCCCTTCCTGTTTTTATGTGTAATGGTGATATACACTCATGTTTTGAGTTAGATTTCCTGTCAATTTATCAGGAAAAAGAATTTATTTTTAGTTTCAATAATCTTGTGAGCGGAGTTGGATGAATTTCTTGAAGACAAGCACTGGTCTCCAAATTTTATGGTGAAATGGAGAAAACCCTTGATTTCAGTTCCCATCTTCCCTTGATTCGATATCCACTAAAAGGGAGGTTATTTGATGGTCGTTTTTTGGATATTAACCTTTGTTTTCTTCATCTTTAACCAGAATTAAATTACATGAAACAAACAGACCCCAATTTCACTCCTGTTTTTAAGTGTATTGGTGATATCCACTCAAGTTTTGAGTGCTGTCAAGTTATTAGGGAAAAAAAGTTCTGTTTTTAGTTTCAGTAATACTGTGAAGGGAGTTGGATGACTGGCTTGAAGGCCAGTATTTGGATGCAAATTTAAAATAATTGAATGATTTTTTTTTTTTTAATCAAGAGCTCCCCTTCTTGTTGATCTAGTCAGGATTCCATGCTAACTCAAAGAGAACCCCTAGGTGCTCACTCCAGGGTTTTACTGTTGTAAAACAAAAACCTTGAAGTGACAGTTCTCAAGTAGTAACATGCTTCAATGGGTGGCAGTAGAGACTTAGAAAGTAGTAGGTAGAAGCAACATGCTAAATTGAGAAGTGAGAGATCTCATCCCCTGAAGTATGTAAGTGACAAAGCTTGCACTAAATAGATGGGATAAGACATCAATTATAATAATCACAGATACCATAAAAAAAAATTAAAAACACAGATGTCATGGCTGATGAGATTTGAGCATGATGTAAAAGGGCAAAAAGTAACAGAAAGAACCTGCGCAACAATCCCAGCGTCTAATGCCCTCACAAGAGCATCTTCATCAATCACACCACCACGAGCAACATTTACAATCCGCACTCCCTTCTTCATCTTTGCAAAGGCTTCATCATTCATAATCTTTGATGTTGCAGGAGTAAGTGGCATATGTAGGGAGATGAAATCTGCCCGGGATAAGGCTTCATCAAAGGTTACTAGCTCAATACCCATTGCGCGGGCTCGATCCGCAGGGGCATATGGATCATGTGCAACCACTTTCATCCCTAGAAACTTTGCACGCCGCGCCACTTCTGATCCAACCTTCCCGAATCCCATAACGGCTAGCGTTTTTTCACCAAATGACACCCCAACATATTTGCTTCGTTTCCATTCTCCTGAATTCAAACAACACAAGAAGAAATAAGAGAACTATCTTGGCCAAACTGCTAACTAACTTGAGTTATGTAGGCTCTGAAACATTTCAAGAAAGAAAGTTCAATTCACAAATCACACCACAAATCTTTGAAACTGTTCGCCTAGTAATGTCCAGAGAATCTAATCAAATGTTCTCTCCATAGGGTTGTATGTTAATTACTAAACTTGTTGAAGAGAAGAAAATGAAATAAAACCAATTCACATCTCAATTATCAGATCCAAACTCCTCTCTTATAAATCCCCATCATCTAAATAAATTGATCATCAAGTGTTTGTGAAAAAGCCCAAATGAAACAAAACACACAAAACTGCACACACAGAAAGAGAATTAGAAGAGCATACATACCAGCTTTCATAGATGCACTGGCCTGAGCAATGTTGCGAGCCATGGCGGCGAGGAGCGCGATGCCATGCTCGGCCGCCGCAACAGTATTGGCAGTGGGCGCATTGACGACGAGGCAGCCATGCTCGGTGGCGGCGGCAAGATCGACATTGTCAATGCCGACGCCAGCGCGGCCGACGACCTTGAGGCGGCCGACGGAGGATTCAAAGACCTCTCGGGTGACTTTGGTGCCGCTACGGACGATCAAGGCGTCGCAGAGGGAGATCTTGGTGCAGAGTTCCTCGTGGCTGAGGTCGTAGGAGCAGTCGACGTTGGCGAAGCCCCTCAGGAGCTCGAGGCCAGCCTCACCGAGCTTCTCTGTGACGAGGACCGTAGGCTTGGCGCCCATGGAGAGGACTATGACCAGAGATCTGTGTCTGGTGCGGCGAGGAAGGGCGGGAAAGGAGGCGACGCGAGGTGGGAGAGAGACGCCCCATGGTTTTATTAGGGAGGGTGTTGAGAGGAGGTTGGATGAGGCTGCAGCGGACATGCTGCTGCTGCTTCTACTGCTGATTTGGTTGAAGGAAGGATAAGAGAAGAGAGTCTCAGGGGTTTGGGGTTTGGAGAGGGTTCAAGAGCTTTGATGGGGCTCGAAATAAATTGTAATTTGAGACAAGTTTGAGTGGATTTGGTGAGAATTCATAGTGAGGAGTACGTTTGATTTGATTTGATTTGATTTGACAGTGCAGCCTTACTGCACTCTAGACTGCATATCGGCGGGGCTGGTGGGCGTGATTCCAGGATCTTTTTTGTCCACAGATAGGATGTTCAAACGGGCCGGACCAAAAAGAACCAAGCACGGCACGCCGTGCCGGGCAAGCGGGCTTGCTCCCATTTCTTTTCAGTATTTGAAAAAAAAAAAATAGAACACAAAGAGTCAAAGACATAGTTAATGTAAGAGATAACCATTTGGATTTTAACTGGCATTATCTAGTTATATCCACTGTATTTTCAATAATGATACAGTTAAAAATTAATGAATTTTCTTTACAGTGGCTATTGAATTATCAAATAAGTAAAAAATTTTAACAACACACAATTACGGAAAATGACAAAGATATTTAAGTGGTTCAGTCAAACTCGACCTACTCCACTAAGAAGAGAGAACCATTTGGATCTTAACTTCTTAAAGGTTTCTAAATAGGATTACTTTCAAAACCTTACAAACTTTTTAGAAAATAAAAATAAAAAAGAATGAAAAACTTATAAATTTAAAAATTACAATGAAGGAAAAAGTAAAAAATCAGATGTGTAGTCCACCAATGTATTCTGCTGGATCATAATCTTCCATTAATGTCAACTCTTGCTTCCTCTTATCTGCTAAATACCAGTCTCGTAGGCAAACACAACACTCCACCGTTTCTTCAGTCAGATTGGTCCTTTTGTCATCCATCACACGTCCACCTGCACTAAAAGCATGTTCTGATACTACAGAAGACATTGAAATAGTCAATAGATCACGAGCCATGGCGGCCAACACATGATAAACGCTTTCTTGTTGCTTCCACCAAGCTAAAAGGTCAAAACTAGATGCATCATGCACCTGTATTACACCGACGTCAAGATACGATGATAACTCCGTCACAATGTTACTTGAGCTTGAGCTGGATGCCATTCCCATAGACAGGGAAGAATACCACACATCCCACTCACCAACACCTGTTTGCTGGACTTCTGAATGACCCATATTAAGCCCAGTTGTACCCATTTGCTCACAATAAAATTGAGAAAGTGCTTGTAAATTTGCCCTAATATTTGAAAAAACATTTAAATCTATATAATTCATATTTTTTTTATTCCATCAATAAAAAAAATGTACACCACTTAATTTTAACTTAGGATCAAATACGGCAGCTAAAGAAAATGTCATTGGAGCCTCTTTCCAATATTTATTACATTTTTCTTCCATGTTTTTAATAGTGCTACTCAATAAAAAATGATCTCTAAATCTACTGAATTGTAAAGTAATTTTAAAAAGCTTCATTAAAGCTTCATTAGATGTGGGATAATATATCCCGGAAAAAAATAATGTTGAAGTATAAAAAGCTTCTAATAAATCTCTTATTTGGGCACATAACTCCCAATGTTCATCACTAATCATCAAATTTTGTGCATGAAAAGCACAAAATTCATTCAAAACTGTTTTTCGGTTAAGTGCGTTGTTTAACAAATCATACATAGAATTCCATCTATATTCTACCTCCTTAGGCAATTTAATAGCTGATATGCCTTGCCTCGCACATATTCCAGCATACAATTATCTCTCTGTGCGGAGGTGAAAATAAATCTAGCAATGTCTTTAATAGCATCTGTGTAACTTACAATATACTTTAAACCAACCTTTGCAATGAGATTTAAGATGTGACATACACATCTATTTTGAAAGATAGAGCTATCATCAGAGTTGCAAGTGGCATCTGCATTCTTATTAATTCAATAGCCACTGTATTATTACTGGCATTGTCTAAAGTTATAGATAAAATTTTTTCTTTAATATTATATTCATCTAGTTTTTCAAAAATAAATATACTTTTTCTAGTGCCATTGTGTGGCCATTCAAGACTGCTAAAACTAATTATACGTTTATTAATAATCCATTTCAAATCTATGTTATGTGCAGTAATACAAAAAAAACTGTCACCCGCTTTAGATGTCCACATGTCTGTGGTTAGGGCTATTCTACCAGGAATTTCTGCAAGGTAATTTTTATATTTGTCTTCTCTTCCTGCCAGAGTCTAAAATCATCATTTCTAGCTGTATTTCTTGAAATACTGTGAAATTGTGGTTGACAGTATTTCTTGACCCATTCTTCAAAAAACTCATTTTCAACAAAACAAAATGGTAATTCGGATAACACAATCATTTTAACAAGATTTTGTCTACAACTTTGTGCATTAAAAGAAAAAAGACCCAAACTGCTACTACTACTACCACCACCATTACTAGAAATTTGGGTCTGTGATCCAGGCCTCCCTGTCCCTGCATCCGTCGGATTTTTTAAGGCTGGACATTTTTGCCTATGCCTTGCCAAATGGCCGATACCCATTTTTGACTGGGCACCATAAATCTTATAACAAAATTTGCATTTTGCCTTTTCAACTGTTTTTCCATTTTCAATAACCTCAAACCTTGTAAATATTTTCCAAACTGGTGAAGTTCTATTCCTCTTGGTTGGTTTACGGGAACTCTGAGGAAAGGGGGTGGTAAATCACATACTTCATCTTCTAATTCAATAAAATTTTCTTCTTCCCCTAAATTAACTGAAGAAGATTCTGTGGAAAATCTTCTAACCATATTTCAAAAAATAAAATTTATAAGTAATAACAGTAATAGGCTCTAATAGCCTTCTTTTGTGATAATTAATTTAAGAAAGGGGAGAAAATGAGAGTTAATATAATATAATATAAACTTTTATATATATGGAATCTCAAATTTAAATAATATAAATACCTTTAAATCTTTGAAGGCCCCTTTAATCTTGTCTCTTGATGACTTGATCTTTGGCCCTCCAAAAACTTCTTAGAGAGTGTGAAAGAGTTGAATGCTTTGAGAGAGAGCTTGAGAATGTATAAAGAGAATGAGAGAGTTGTGTAAATTAGTGAGGAATGAGAATGGGACAATTAGGGTATTTATAGACTTTGTAAAATGAAAAATGACACAAAATACCCCTTATATGATCGTTTTATAGCTGTGGGGGGGGGGGGAGTAAAATGGGCTTTTTTTTTTAAAAAAAGTGTTATGGACGTTGGGCGGGCCTGGCGGGCCGATCCCAGCGGGCGTGGCGGGCTACTGCCTCTAGCCCACATGCCTGGCGGGCCCGGGCCAAACTGGCCAATGGGCCGTGCCTTTGCGGGCCGTGCCGTTGACTGGGCCGGGCCGAGCCACGGGCCGTTGACTGGCGGGCTGGAGCAGGCCGTGCCGGCCCGGCCTAGCCCATTTGACATCCCTATCTATAGCAGTCGTTGATTTCAACAGACGTGGGCCCATTGGCATAGAATATTCTTAAATTTAGATCATGGATCCAGATTCAGATCCTTGTATGTTCTAAATTAGGGTATGTTTGTTTGGGAGAAGTGTGAGAATTTACTTTGGAATGATCTGAGAATTTTAAATGCAAATTCTAAGTAGGATTCTAAATGCTCAATCATTTGGTTATTTGGAACTCTAGAATTATGAAAATTTATAAAGTTAACAGTGCATTTTCATGTGGTTTTTAGGAATGATTGTGAATTATTTCATTAAAAAAAAAGAATATTTGGAATGATTAAGGGATAAGACGTCATGTCATATTAAAAAATTTCAACAAGTCCAGTACCTTATGAGAAATGCCTATAACCAAATAGGCTCACTGAAGATGATTAGGGTCGAATATAGGACTTAATTATTTGATTTATATTTGTTGGAGACCTTGCATGGTTGGTGCACTATCCAACGGGATATCACCCAAAGTCCACAAAGCCGCTCCCTTAAGTGATGGCTCTAAAAACAAACCTGCTGGTGCGATGTCGAATGCCAGGACCTTAAAACCTTAAGCTGTGCATATTCACTCACCAATTGGTTTTGATAAGAATGATAATTGTGATGCCCTGGAGTCCGATATCGACTATACAGAGGAAAGTGAATGGGATTATATATAGAGTATATACACTTACCTTGAATGAGGACTTTTGATGGGTCGAACCTATTGCGTCTTGACTAGTTTGAGGGTTAGCTCGCAAGAAGACCTTAAAACCTTAAGTTGTGCTTCTTCCATCACCAATTAATTTTGGTCGGAATGGTAGCTCAAGGGGTGTATGATCCTACAATATTCATATTTAAATGTCTATTTAGTTTTAATCATACATTAATCTACAATTGGAACTTAAGTCTATCTAGTTTTAATCATACATTAATCTACAATTGGAACTTAATCTTCAAAGATGGATTCTAATATAAAATGCACATGATTTCACCCGGAATCTGAGTCATTTGCATCGCAAGTGCCAGATGAATGTCAATTACGGATCAGTCTACTTAGAAACAAAGAAGTCATCCCACAATTCATTGTAACAAAGAAAAGACACCACAATAAAAGCAAGAGCCTCTGAAGATTCTATCATTCATTTTCCTCCAAATAGACCACAATATTTTAGAGACATAAGTCTACCCGATGGCTTGAACCAAACTAATGGGTGGACAAAACAGGATAAAAGAAGATTGGATGAGTCAGCCCATTATTGGACAATATCTTTATTCTTGTTTACATCCTTTATTTAGCTTTATAGATAGTTGTTCATATCTTTTGTTTAGACAAAGCTCGTTCTATTTAAAGAGATATTACTCAATGAGACAGTCTAAGCCTTTTCTCTCAAAACAAACCTCTCATGCTATGTCTTGTAATATGGTATCAGTTTGTCTATATGGACAAACTCATGGACAGAATTTGGGACAAACTGTCAACGTGGCGCAATGTGATTGGGACAATGCATTCAACTTTTTGAAAGAGCCCAATCACGTTGCGCCACGTGGACAGTCTGTCCCAGATTCTGTCCATAGAGTTTGTCCAAATAGACTTTTTGATATGGTATTAGAGCATGCGTTCTGTGTCCGCATGAAAAGATCGCAAGAGCATCATCTTCCTCATCTCTATTACTACATTTCCACGTAACTGCAGCCTGATTTATAGCTGTAATTTCCAGTTTCTAAGTCTGGAAACGTGGTCTGTGATTGCTACCTTCCTACAACTTGTTGGAAAGGTGATTTGTTGCCACTCATTCCAACTCAGCTACTTCTTGTCTTGCTGGCCTTGATACCATGTTAATAACCAATTACAGCAAAAGCTCGAGCTTTTGGCGTGTTGGTTGTTTACACATAAAATCATAGGCAGATGCCATAAGTTTGAAACCCTTGGGAGGCATGTTACCTTTCATCTACTTTTGTGGTTTGTCTGTTATGTCAGTTTGTTGGGTCTCAAATTCGAACATCCTCCCTTTCGAGGGGATGTTGATATACATTTTTATACCGCTCACTAAAAGCTTGAGCTTTTGGTGTTACTGGTTGTTAATAAATACAATCCTAATTCATTTCAAATATTAGGAGTTTATTTGAGTTAATTGCAGGTTGACAAAACGCCCAACACAAAAGCTCGACTCATTCTATATAAAATAACTTATTCTAAATATCAAAACATTAAACCATAATTTTTTTAATGGGCTTATACCGGATGGCCCTAATCCATTTAAATGATTTTGGTAAGATATACCGGATGGGCCTAATCCGACCAGACCATTTCCTCCATCCCTCTTCTTCACGTGAAGAGAATAATGTGGTTGGAACCCGCGCTGATACTATGTAATAAACCATATACTAATCCAAAAGCTTAAACTGATAGGTGGAAGGCCCTTACAGGTATATTAAGACATGTCAAGCCTATTACTTAGGCGATGTGGGATGTGAGACTTTCCAACATTAACTACATGAAAAAATGGATAATGAGCTTTCTTCTATAGAATTTCTGAAACTAGTATTAACAACCGGTATTTTACTTGTGTCCCTAACCTCCTCTCATCAGATTGCTTTTCTGTATTAGAGATCTCTTTGATTGTGAGAGATCTTTATTAACTTAGCTGCTGTCGTGTTGGATTGAAACAGTGGATTGGCTGCATTAGCTTGTGTTAGTGCCGAGTACAGTCAGTAATAGTTCAGTATTTAGGAGACAAATTTTATAACACAGTGAACCAAAATAACAACTAAATACAGTAGCAAATTGTAATGTAGAAATATATTCACTTACTGTTTAAAAGCAGAGACAGAGTGTTTTTGTCTGAAGTTGAGAAGTTCTGTAACTCGCAGATGAATGATGATCAAGGCTAGTGCTATACACTATGTCCTTAAAACAAAATTCACTCTCGCAATGGTGCTTACGAGCTCTACAGCATCTGTCTCTCAGGATACAATGATCAATACCACACAGTTGCAGCATTATAAACTGTATGCCTGGCGAACAAAAAGTGCAGCAGCAGGACTCTCTCTTTTACTATGAATAACTCGAATATGCAATGCAACAGAAGTGAATGAATGATTGAAAAGTCATGAACGAGATGCATATAAATAGCTTCAATCAGGTCTCTTCAATGGGGGTTGCATCTGTTCAGAACAGTGACTGTTCACTGAATAGATGCATCTTCTTTGGACACACTTCATGGGTTTGGACACACCCTTTCAGATTCGAAGGGACACACACCACTAGGGACACGTCCCATTTGCAAAAAGAAATTTTATTAAATAAAATTTCTCCAAAAAATAAATGGGTAGTGGGCCGAGTCAGGCCTAACTCACGAGTGAAGCCCAAGCCCGGCCCAGTTCGGTGCGCGGCGGCACGCACGTGTGGTGGTGACCCCATCTTGATCTAGGTCCTCCCTCCCCACAAAAGTGGGATGCCCCTTGGGGCTTATTTTATACTACCAAGGTAAGTATATATATACCCAAGAAAAGTTTTGCTCCCAAGCAATGTGGGATGCAAGTTCACCATTTCCTTTGTTTTCATGTTTAACATATTCAAATAGTGGTGTTTATGAGGCAATTTCTCATTCACTCTTTAATGGATTAGAGCAACCCAATACATTTAATTAATCTGCTCGTGGAGTAGAATACATTCCCATATACTCCCACCAAAAAGGATAAGTGGGTCCCACTTAGTTTTTGGCTCAAACTTTGACAAAAGTAATGGTGCTCTAGGCCATTTTTCCAACAGCTTGATCGAATGGGTCGGCCGGGCTTGACTGGTCAAATGGGTTGACGACTTGAGGTCTAACATTGTCTTGGTTTCCTCATCTTCTTCAAGGTTAATAGATAACTAGCATGTAAGCAAATTTGAAAAAAAAAATTGATGGGAGAGGAACAAGTGTATGGATTCTAGTACTTCCTACAGAAATGGGTTCTGATTTTTCTTATAGTATAAAGACAAGTCGGTAGTGGAAAAACCCATGGAATCCCAAGCCTGACATCCCTCCCATCCTTCCTACCCCTGCCAACCCCTCATTTATAGCCCCTCTTCCCATCTCCTCCACTGATTTACGACTATGTCTGGTATCATTCATACATTCCAGGTTTCCATCTTCCCCAGTAGAACCAATGCATGCCCCCAGTGAGAGTAGAGGTTCGTTTTTCAAACTTTTAATAAAGATTTTACGGCTATGTCTAGTATCATTCATACATCCCAGGTTTCCATCTTCCCCAATAGATACAGTGCATGCCCCCAGTGAGAGTAGAGGTTCGTCTTTCAAACTTTAAATAAAGATGGATGGGTGGACGTATATCCAAAGAAAATGAGGGTAGAGGTTTATCAAACTTTTAAAAGGGTAAAACAGTCAAAACTACAAAATGGGAGTGGAAAGACGGTATTTTATTTTTATTTGTTTGGTATGGAATTTTTTTACTTTTTATATAAAAATGTATAGCTTTTTTGTCTTTTAGTGGATAAAGGTGACTGTCATTTTACTTTTTTTTAGTGGAAGGAATTTTAAATTTAAAATGTTTTTGATATAATATCTTTTCAAAAAAATGGAGGCTTTACTTGGCTTTCACTATTCTCATAAAGTATGCAAATGGGCCCAAAATTTATTGATGGTTTTTCTCATTTAAATTATTTTATCATTCTAATACTCGAAATTCATTTTACCCCGAGTTTCTAGGAATTTCATCTCCACGAGAACAAATAGGCCCGAATAGATTATAATAACATTCATAAAACCTTCTACCAAAAAAATAATTATTTGGGGTATTATCTTCTTCTTCTGTTACATGAGGATCAAGGTTCTTCACAGCATCGATCCCCAGACCTCTTTCTAAAGCAATATTGTCTTGAGTGACCCTCTAGTTTACACAGCTATAATCGTAACAAATTAAACAAGGAAGAAGCAAAGAGAAAAATGACAAATAATTAGTTGCAGCCATGTGAAAAATGCCCCAAGTAGGCGCCAGCCAACATCTTGCCCAGCTGCACCTGAGCTTGTGAGGTGAGATGGAGACGGTCTGGGTTGAGGGGCAATCCCTTTGCATCAACCCAAATGACATTGGGAAGAGTGATCCCTTTTTGAGCTTCTCTAACTTTCTCAATGTAAGGTCCTTCTCCTGATGCAAGTGCCACCTGCAAAACATATGTGGAATTTTCAGGTTCATAAAATCCTCGTCTCGATGAGCTTGGCAATAGCTCTCATGGATGGTTGCCAATTGGGTAGACAGACCTGGATGCCAAAGATAGCCCAAGTCCAACCCATTTAGTCATTAAATCAGACAAATAGAACAGATAGAAGCAGCCAACAAATCCCAAGCCAAAGAAGAAGGGTTATTGTTGTTAAATATGTTGATTTAAACTGGGTCATGTAATCGGGGCCTTTTGGCAAATATTGGCCCAAGCCAAAGCCAAAGATATCAATTATTGGTCGAAAATCTTACTACCGGATATGAGTTTCAAGTAGACCTAGTTCTGGCCTGATTACAGCAGCCTTTAGTAGGATGTGTGCCATATAAGTTATCATCTTTGACGATGGATAGCCTAACATCCATCTAGCCTGTACATATGGATAATTTTCTATCAAAGTCCCGGGGGATTGACCTGCGATACGTAGTGAGGGGTAAAGGATATAAGGTACAATGTTTTATATATTTTTTTTCCAATTTTAACCATTTCTAAAAATAAATTTCTTAGAGTTTCTAAGAATTCAATTACATCAAACAAATGGGCCCCAGAAAATCGGGTTTGCTTCAAAAATAATCCAACTCTTATCCGTGGATCATGAACCCCTGTGATCAATTTAAACTTTCCTCACACGCACTACCCTTTCGAGTTTCAAATTGTCTAAGAAGAACTTGTTACCTACGTCCAAATTAAACATTGATAAAATGTACCCTTCGAACTGTCGACTTTGAATCCAGAAAATTAAGCTGTTTAGAGTGTAATTTGCTCAACAGTTAACACATAAACACCCCTCTCATCACGGTAACCCCGTGACTAGATGCTTCCAGATGGCGTGTACCACTGCCAATCTGCCATACAAACGGTAGGTAGACTGCTGAAAAGCAAAAGCACTCCCATCATAATAACAAGCTAAAAAGAAGAAAAAGAACAGAAGCAGCGTGCTTATGCCGCTATGCCAGGGTTTTCAATTCTTTGTTATCTACTAATCCCTCAAACCCCATAAGAAAGTCGGATTAACTCCCCTACAGTCCCAGTTTGGCAGTACAGATTCAAACTTATAACCTTCGGATGTAAACCGTAATCTTAGTAGGCCAACTGAGGTAACCACCAAAAAGATTGGGAATCTACGTTCTTATTATAAAACTCGGCATACACGGCTGACTCAACAAGGAATCTAACTCAGCGAGTCTGGCTGATATTTTTCTCACCTACACTCGGTCCTAGTTTGACTCAATTCCCTTCGAGTCAACCATACTCAGCTGATTAAGTTCGAGCCAAGAAAACCTAACATTCCTACCTCAAATGGCATCTTTTCTTTGGTGTCAAATGTCCTTTCCCATCCCAATTCCCAACCCATCGATAGAACTAATTAAGGAAAGATAAATCCCAACCTGTATAATTGGCAATGTGGGAATCTGCAAATCCAAACGCAAATCTCTCACCAATCTTTCCATATTGATCTTGTACGAATCAGCATCTGCTTCCTGGACCGTGTCACTCTCCCCCTGATACCAAAGAACCCCTTTGATCACCCCTCCCTCCTTCATAGACGCCTTTGCTCTGTTAACCATGTTCATGTACAGACCAGCACCTCTCTTCCATTGTGTAATTTTGGTTCCACCAACGGCACATGGGACCAGACCCACCAGACCCACATGGGCTTGGACCTCGTTGGCGAAAACCATGCCGGGTCCGACCCCGCATGTCTTTTTGACATCGATGTCGGCGTGGAGAGGCTCATGGGCTTGTTCCCATTGGAGCTTCTGATTGAGACGGAGGATCAAAGGGTTGGGATGGCACTCAGGTGGGACATACCCATCCCAGATGCTGTCTCGGACGCCCCCTCTCCCAGCCATGTTGCTCTGCCCAGCTAAGATGAAGATTTGTTTTTCTGTTTGGGTTGAAGAAACATGGCTTGTGACGAGAAGAAAGCCAAAGGTGACATGGAGGAAGAAGAGAAACATGACTTGGATCCTGATGGGTAGCATGTGGAGAGGAGATCATGAGTCTTTTTATATACTGTGACCTGTGTCTGTGTGAGGAGTGGTAACGGACTGACTCATTATAAGATTCCTGGAAAACAGACACAATGCAAGTCTGGCATGTTCGGAGAAATCATGCTTATTAATTAGTTCGCAGGGTTGAATCTAAGCCGTTCATCTTGTGGTCTGAATGTCGTGCAATTTTAAAATTGACACTGGTTTAATACTTTATTTTGACTTTAATTTCATTATGCCATTGTTAAAGCCTCAGAATGAAACGACTTTAATTTCATTATGCTATTGATAAAGCCTCAGAATGAAACGACATTAGAAGGTAACGTCACTATGAAGTGAATCTAACGTAGATAAATAAGGCTCTTTACCGAAAAAAAAAAAACCAAAAAAGTAGATAGGCTGACATTGAACCATGCCGTGTGCTGTGTTGTAGGTTTCAAAAGGAATAGAGGATGGATAAAGAGAAGGTTGAGTTGTGAAAAAGAGCTCTGACCATCGTCTTTTGGGGTGGACCTAGGTACAAGGGTTATAGGCTGAAGCCCCACCCATATCTAGAAAGAAGTTTAGAAATTTTAAAATCCCCGCAAATTCTAAAATTTTTAATGTGGTCATCTATACATTTGCTCCTTTCTTTCAATATTTCTTTTACATAGAGCTCTACTGAGTTGAATTTTCTAGGTCCGCTCCTACCTTCATCTAGGACTCACCATAAATTCAAGAGGTGCCATGCTGGGGCCACTTAGAAAAAAGATTGTGAATTGTTCAAAACATATGTCTCATCTTGTGTTGTTGAATTTTATGTTAAAAAGAAGTTGGACCCACCATCACATATATCAATATAAAACACTTGAATTTTTAAAAAAAAATTATTTATATATTTGTAAGTGATAAATTGACATGGGTTCTATTTCTTACTAGAGTGAGATTGAACTAAGACTTGAAGAATAGGAATTTATACTTGCTGTCAAGGTTTTTTAACTTTTTTGGTTTAAATGAGCCCACTCAATGATAGATTTAGATAGAGAACTATATATGGTCGAGGAAAGGACCACATTGGTCTACAGAACTTTCCGTCTTTTCTGAAGAATCCAAGGGTTGAAAGAAAAGTCCACATTGTTCAAAGAAGCTTCAGTCTTGTTTGGAGGCTTCAAGATTTAAAATGGTTGAGTAGAAATACATTAAACAAAGACTAGTACTATATGGATGATATGATTGTTTATGATTTGAACTTTCTTTTGTTTGGCTTTATTGGGTTTTAGGAATCTACTTTAAATAATCTACTTTACACAATTTAAAGAGGGAATACTCAAAATAACGTCCCTTTTACTCATGTAGGATTATCTTTTATTTTCACTGTATACAAAGAAAGGTCTCTGTCAGAAAGGTCACTGTCGGAATGAAAAAAGGGTGAAATTTCCAAGGGGTGAGAAACGTGCTTGGAACTCCAAAGTCTTCTAATGGAAGGAAGAACTGCGCTTCACATGGGCGTGGGAGCTGGGAAGGACTAGTCCTGATGCCCTCTGGTTGAGCTCCTATGTAAAATTTGAGTTGTATAAAATAAATGTCCTCTTGCATTAGTTTGTAATGATCTGTTTTTATTAGAGTAAAATTTAGTATATTAGAGGAAGACTACATTTGATAGTGGAGTCTGGATTGCCTCGCGCTGAGCATGGGTGGACCAATCACGGTCCACCACGTTGGTACACCCACACACGTTGTAGGTCAAATCCCTCAAAAGATCCTGATTCTTGACGATACAGATTTTCCAAGTTGGTTTCGCCGAAGAGCATCACCAAGTTTCCCATGTTTCAAAACGTAAGGAGATCTGGACTCATCATCATAAATTAAGTTGCTATATATATATATATTTGGGTAATAAAGTTGTTGTTCTTATTTGAGTAAGATGGATGTTGAATTCTTGAATTTGCACATTTACGTATCATTTTAGGATGAATTAGGGATTTAATTAGGTGAATTGCATCATTATTCATATAATTTCATCATTTTATGCATTTTCACCTAGAAACGTGAATTTTCATACTTTTAATACATTTTCTGCATTAACTTAGAATATTTTACAAATTTTCTCTGAAAAGTCTCAGTTGGAGTGGAACTCTGTCTGGATGGGTCCCGCCTCAATATGGCCTCTTCAGTATTTGATGTGTTGAATTGGAATATGCAGAAAATGAGAATTACATGCCTCTATCATGGAACCCACTTTCAAGCATACATTGTCATCCTGGGCCCGGCATTACTGAAGTGAAGTAAATTGAAGAATTCACCATGTAGACCGACACACAAGCCATATGCAAATTAATCAAAGGAGGGGTCCACACATCATGTGAGTGAAAAGTCCTAACTACAGTAGAAGACTTCTCATAGGGCCCACTGTTCAAGCAGATGAAATGTCCCACTTGGAAGGGTCCACAGTAGTTGTAAATTTGAAATTATCAATGGATAATTCAAAGAGTACAATTCTTATTGGAACAAAAGAAGAAAAGTTTGAATCATCCACATTTGATGTCCTTTAAAAAATGAAAGTTGTGCAGAGATAGAATCCATTGCAAATTAAAATTTACAAGTTAATCACGTTTTTCTCAGGATAACTCATCTTCAAATGGCCATAAATTTCAATCTAACCATAGAATCGATGAAATTTACCTACTGTTAGAAAGCTTATTCAGAGTAGATATCTGTGGAGCCCAAGAACGTGCAAATCAGAGCTATATTGACAAAGTTATGGGCCCGGAGATTTTCATATTCATTTTTAGACGGGATTGCAATTAAATCCACACCGTTAATAATCAATTGCTACACATCACTTGTAGGACCCCATCTGAAGATTAGCCCAGCTACCCAGAGGTTTCCAGAAGCTTCTATCTCATTCAAATTAAAAAAGGATAAGAGATATACTTTGTCAATGAAGAAAAATCAAATCTGCAGAAAATGTGTTCAGATTCAATGTATTTGATAGATAACCGGAGAAATAAAAGGAACCAAGAAGTAGCAAATTTTTTTTCCTCCCAGGGACGTCTAATACTTCTCTCTCTCCTCTTTCTCTTCTTTCCCTAATTAATATAATTTAAGGGTTATTTTTGGGCATTCTGGAGCCTTGTTCCAAAAATTAGGAATTTTAGAAGAGAGATTTTTTGGAGACCATTGTACAAAGGAGATGCTATCAATGAAATTACTTATGGAGTTCTTTTCAATGGCTAGCTAGATTTCTGGATTGGAGCACACAGATGAAGCTAAGTAGATCTTTAATTTAATCTACGTTAATTTTCTATTTTCTTTCTTGTCTCTTTTAAATGTATGCTCTATTAGAATAATAGATCTATCTTCATGCCTTACGCAGCATCTGTTTTGATTTCTAATGAAAATAGTTTGATGATTTATACTTATTTTGATAGATTGTGCTTAGGGCCGAGATCCTTTGATAATTTATGCTTAATTTGATGAGTCATGCTTATGATTTTTCATTCGCTTATGAGGTGAAGAAGGTCTTGGGTTGTGACCTTATTCTTTTTATTAAAAAATGATTTTGCGAAAGACAAATCCTCCGGATCCAAAACATTAATTTGTTTCTGATCTGAGTTAGTTTTTAGATAAATAGTAGAATAATTGCATGGATGGATTAATTATCTTGCTTAGTGGATTTTGGATGCTCTAATCTATTTTATATATTTGATTAGTTTGTGTTTCTGAATTTTTCTATTTTTTCTTGGATCTCAATTACTTATTAATCTTTGATTTTAAAAAAAAATCAGATTTTAAATTTTAACTTAATAGTGCTCCTTGTGGGATTTGACATGTACTTGCCACTGTCTCAAAAGGATAGCTGTGCACTTGCAGTATTAAAAGATTGAATTTAAATTTACATCAATGGATCCCATTAATCTAATTTACTTGGAATGTGGCAACCTTTTTGCACTGGATTCGACCACCTAGGCGATCAATATGTGGGCGGATAACACCATTTCTAGTGTTTTTTTTTTTTTTTTTTTCAATCCCAGCCAAGGGGGCTGGAATGCCAAAGAGAGCCCGCATGAATACGGGAAGTTAGCTCACTCAAGTGGTAAAGAGGCCCGCACAAACAGGAAAAAAGCCAACACAAGTGGGAAAGAAGTCCGTACAAGCGGGAAGAGGTGACGTACCTAGAATTTGAACCCCGAGCGGCTAGGTAGGAACTAACGCTCCTTATCACTCGAGTAAGGCGTCGCTCTTACCACCATTTCTAGTTGCAGCCACTGAGATTAAAATTCATATATCTATATGACGTATTATTTTCAAAATAATAAAAATTGTAGAAGATACTTGGATGCTTTTCATTATCATTCACATTCCATTTGGCAGCCTACTGTTTTTATGTCTATTTGACATAAAACCGACTCAAACAAATGTTTTGGCAATTTTTTTGTGAATATCTGATTTAATTTATCTTTAACATCTTATATCATTTTCTCAAAAAGTAACTGAAATGCCACTTTGCAAGTAGACGTGAATGTTTTTGCCTTTTATTTCGACAAGTTTACATGTGCTACATTTACTTTATGACAACTTTGTGACAATATTTTTACGGTATAAGAAGTTTGCATCTTCTAATTAAATTCTAATTAAATCAGTCGTACCAAATAGCTAGTCTATTTATATAAAAGTCTGTAAAGGTCAAATTGAAACAATTCTATTTTAAATAGATCAATTTGAATCAACTTTATTTCAAATAGAGAAGACTTGCCTTATCCTCCATTGTCTAATAGTTAGAGGTGGCAATCGGGTCGGGTTGTGTTAAACGGGTCGGACCCGTTTATTAAACGGGTTAGACAAGCCTAACCCGCATCCGACCCGTTTATTAAACGGGTCAGAAACCCCTAACCCACACCCACCAAGGGTCAACCCGACCCGACCCACTTAAACCCGCATAACCACTATGGGTTATACAGGTCAGGTCGACCTGTATACTTGAATGAGTGATAAGTTTCTTTACAAGAAAAAAATATTAGAAATAAAACAGTTTTTTCATAATAATAAAAAATACCATATCAAAATAAAAAGATACTATAGAATTGAGTGATAAGTTTCTTTACAAGAAAAAAGAAAATAACAATACAAGCATGGCTCATGCAAGACAAGCACATCGTAGTTCACAAATCATTAAAAAAAAAAAACATCCATGTAAGATGAATAATTCTAAATTGTGTGACTCATGGTAAGCATAATGTTACTTAGTCCTACTATAACAAATATTAAATATAAAACTAATGTCATATTAAAAAATTATCTCATGCATCATCTTTAAATTAAGTATTGGTAATCTTAAACAAACTTAATTACAAGTATTAATACGGGTCAAGCGGGTCAACCCTAACCCGACCCGCTTAATTGCTGGTCATGAATACTTGATCCGTGACCGACCCGCCTATCAAACGGGTCGGGTTAAGTGGGTAATACGCGGGTCGGGTCGGGTCGGGGCGGTTTGTCGGGTCGGATCATATTTTGCCACCTCTACTAATATTAATATATAGTTACTTTTGCTTCTCTTGATGAAATGTAACATCTACATTTCAGTGAAGATTAGGCACGTGCTACGGTGCTAGGGTGTTAGCTTATTGGCGTAAGGCATGAATTTCTCCCAACATCATGTGTGTTCGACAACCCCAGATTAGTGCAACTGTGAAAGTTTGCAGTGGGGTCGTATTGGGAATGCAGGTAGCAACGTGGGTCTTATTCTAAATCTTTTTGAACACTAGAAGAGACAAAAAGGTCCACTCACATTTAGGGGTTCATAGGGCAAGTCAGGCCGAGTTAAGAAACATCTAGACCCAACCCAACTTTCCCAACTATAGGCCCAAGCCCAACTCAGCCCTAAGTGACCGATTGTAGCCTGACTTGCCTGAAAAAGCTTAAGCCCAAGCCCGACCCATCTCAAAATGTCTGGAGTGGATAAGTTTTTACACTGTCTCAAGATGTAGCCCAACTAGTTTCGAGATGTGTGCATATGTAAGATTGCTTTTGTTTTGAGTATGAGTATCTATTTCTCCCTACCAATATTTTTATATTTGGGATGGGCTTTGGGCTCTCTGCTACTAAATCTGAGCACAGCTCGATTACCAAAAATTAAGGCCCAAGCCAGGCCAAGTCATGAGCACCCCTACTCACATTCGATATGATCCTTCACCATACTGCCTGTAGAAAGAATTATCCACTCTCTGCATGTGAAACAGATACTTTATGTGAAGTATGAATGGGCCTGGTTTGGGCTTCGGCTTCGAAAAACTGAACATTTGAATGCACTAGCTCAAATATGCGGCCCGTTATGTTCAAAATACAGGTCCTATTAAGAGTGTGGACAACTCACTGCTAATGGGCTTTTTTTTAGCTGTAAACTGCGACGATCTCTCCGGCAAGGAATTAGGAACCTCAATGACTGGTCAGGTGACTGTTGTTGTTGTTATTTTGATCTGCACCGTTAAAAAACGTGAAACGTTGGTTCCCCTTTGCTGCTCAGCTCAGTGGTTTGGAGACGTAATGTGATGTGGTCTTGTGTGTGTAAGTTCAATTTCCAAAGGGTAACTCAGTTGGCGTAGGACTATGGTTTGCACCTGAAAGTTGTAGGTGAAATTGCACTACCACACTGGGGCTAACCCCAAGGGGTAGTTCAGTTGGCCTAAAATTACGGTTTGCACCTAGAGGTTGTAGGTATGAAAAATGATTAGATACTTTTTTTTATTGGTTATATGGCAACAGTCAATTCTGTTAGAAAAAACAGTGGCAAAATAGAAAGCAAAAATAAGGGGTGTGATCCAAAGGCAGCGAATGGGCCACTAGCCAGTACAGATCGGCTCTGATCAGGTTTGTGAATAGGTTTTTATAACATCTTTAAATAAAATGTTCTTCTTTCTCTTAATCATGGGGGTTGGAAATCCGTCAATCTCTTCTGCCTTTTCTACTCGCAGACGAAATTCAAACTATTTACAACAGATGATGGAGAACTACCAACAAATAATGTTACAGATGATGAGGAATTACCAACAAATAAGTTTTGGGCTCTTTTTTTTTATTATTATCTTGGCTTACATTGGGAACTCAAACTCGCAACTAAAATTCACACGCATGTCCCTTACCAGCTAAGCTATGGCTTGGGGATAAAGTTTCGGGCTTCTATTAAGACATTGAACATATATTAACTTTAATAGCTGAGGTGATAAGATCCATTCAAATATTCCACGTTCTTTATGGGTCATGGCTGAATGGGCAATCAGTACCTTTTTCAACTTTTGCATTCTGCATTAGTCAAAGGGTTGGAGTGTCACTTGATCCACTTGTAGTTGTATGTTTTATCACGGCAAAATAGCAAAATACAAAGAAAAAACTACAATGGACCAATTGAGAGAAATAAGATGCGCGCCCAATGGATGGATCAAGCACAAATCCCTAGGCAAGACTTGTTGCAAGAAGACAGTGGAAAAAATAAACCAAAGAACTGTATTAGTCTTTCCAGAGAATATTTATATGGTACCTGAGATGAAGTGGCCCTAGAGTACCTCAATCAATTCAATACTTGCTTTCTCAAAGGAATACAAATTCAAATCGTTAAATATGAAGTCACAAAAACGAAGCAAATAAGAAAGAAAGAAATAGGAGGAAAAGATTGCCTTGCAATTTGCACAATCACTAAAAAGTGGGCCTCAGTTCTCAAGTAAGTGGTTTTTATTGTGTGGAAACTCTCAAGAGGTTATATTTTGCTAAATTCATGGTGATTTATTACGGAAAGAAACGATCTCAATTCATATGCAAAAAAAAAAAGGTGATGATGAGATTATTGCAATAGGGTAATAGGTAGAACATATCCATCTTAATTGCAGTATCACTATGGAGCGATTACAAGATATATTCACTGTACTTTATTATGAAAAGAATACCGAATATATACAAAAAAGAGACAATATTATAATTTCAAACTAAATCCAATCAAACCTAACATCTCCAACAAACCAATACCAGGAACGACCTAACATCTCTCACAAACCCCTAATATCTCTAAAAGGGTGCATCCTGCTGGGCCTTTTTGGGCTGGATCGATCAATTAGCCCTATCCAAGGGCTGGGTTTAACCTTCTGAGCATGCTAATGTGCCCGCAGGCTGTTCATGGATCTGGATGGGCCAGATAGACTTGGCAGCTGCATCACCTTATATTTTACAGCCATCCCTCACCAAGAGTAGCTCCAAGAAAGCAAATGACTTGGATCAATTTATGGTTGGCCTAGGAGTAAGTGCATGGAACTAGTATAACTTTACTAGGAAGTAACTAATCCCTTTGAATGAGAAATACCTCTCGATAGCCGAGTGATTGCCCTTCTTAATTAACTAAGCACTTTGACTTGGCTCATTCGTTGATTCTCCATTAAGAGTTTGGCCCACCTTGATTAGAATAAATACAACTCTCATTAGCAGTCTTCTTTGCTTCCAAAAATTCCAACACGCGTTGCCCAACCCCAGTAAAACTATAGAATATGCCCAAGGTGATTTTAGTATATTATGGCCTAACTATATGAGTATATATAGTAAAGCATATAAGGAATTACTGCGTTGACCACTGAAGTCCTTAGTCAGTTAGTCTACCTAACCTACAATTAATATTAATTCACACATGCATCGTGATCTGCTGCATTTTCAACCAAACTTTGAAGAAATCCTCCTATCAAGGGAGATCTGAAATCCCTCTCAATTTATGAGTCAGATGTTTCAAATACTATACCAGATTAATTAAAGTTCATCTTCTTCTTGTAAGAGAGGTTAATCTCTCATCCAAGACACTGTATAATCATCATCATCTGAGTCATTTCTCATATATTATTGGCATTATGAGTTTGACTTCACTAGTCATTTTACTTTTAAGGGCTAAGTGCTTCTACGCCTACAGTACTTTAACATGTTGGTTTTACCTACTTGCAAGATTTTCTTGACCTCCTGCTTTCCCTAAAACTTACACCAGCAACTCTTCCCCTGCAACTAACGACAGTGAGAGAAGTCTTGCAGTCTTTCCTACAAGGCTACTTTAAATATTTTTAAGAAAACCTCCTATCTATCTAACACAGTGATCCTCTAATTTCTTTTGCACTTGGGCTACCTCAAGATTTTCTCCGTCTATATATACTCATTTCTAATTTCATCTTTATTGTTACGATAGCATTCATCTTGACATTCACATCTCAGGTACAACTTCAAAGGTACGTGGGAAAGAGTGAACATGAGTAGTCAATCCAAACCAAGCAAGCTTTGCTTACATGTCCTTTGCTTTGTTTACATGATTATATTTTTCTGGTAAGAGGTATCGCTCGTGCAACCCATGAGAGGTTAAGCTTCAAGTCTCTTCTGGTACTCAGTGGCAGACCTGCATTTTATGATCCGAGTGCGACCGCACCCACAGCATTCGAGAAATTTTTTAAACAACGCCTTAAATATTTTTATTTTATTATTTAACTTTTTAACTTGACCATTGCCCGCACTACCCAAATGAAAATATTAAGTCTTCCGTTACTGATACCCACTTGGATGCATGCTACTTATGAAGATAGTGTGATAGAAAGCTTGCAAATGTAGATGTAGAAAAGATTTTGAGAAAAAGTATTTCTCAATTAAGTGGACACAACCATTGATTTGGGGTTAATGTTTAATTGTTTCTTAAATTACATATATCGTGAAGTTTAATATAATAGTGAGTGTGTGGGGGCATTTCTCGAACACCGAGATTGGGGCCACTCCGTCAGCAATAAGGAGAATACGCGGTATTTCGGCACCAAACTCGTCTCGATCTCGGCTTTAGCATCACAGTTCGGCAGAGATCTCATACTTGCCGAACCAGTTCGGTCGACTTGTTTGTATTGCAGACGCACCTCCCTCAGCTCACTCCTACCTCAGTTCGGCCGCATCTAACCTCGGATGTACTCCCCTCAATCTCGGTCGCCTAGACATGGCGTAACGGCCGAGGGACGTGGCTGTATGGTTTATGAGGCGGCGAATGTTAAGGGGAATGAGCAACGCTACGACTACAAATGGGGGATAGGTATTGACTGAGCCGTTATCACCATTTAAGGGGCGTGATCGACTGAAACAGTTACCCCGATTGAGGGACAGTTACCCCGATTAAAGGAATCACGTCGATCGATCTGTGAGTCCCTATCACTATATAAAAGAGGACTCAGTCTCCTCAAAAGGTACGCACTCAGACACTTACAATTGACATTTGAAAATCTCTACCCTACTGTCACGTCCTCGTACTGACTTAGGCATCGGAGAGCCTTGCGCTGCCTTCAGCCAGGGTCTTTGACTGCTTTTTCCATTCTTCTCCTTTCAGGTTCTTTTCTGAGGCATCACACCACATCTCTAATAGGTCCAGAATTCACCATCTCCGGATCTGTGAATTTTCGTGCACCTACAATTGGCGCCGTCTGTGGGGAACGAAGTAAACACCTTTACTCAGAAATCTTCTTCCCTTACACCATGCCTCCAAAGAGCAAGAGAGGTGGAAAGACAAAGTCTGGAGACGTGACTGCACGTCCTGGAACGTCCCGTGCCGTTTCTCAACATGAGAAAAGTGCTGAACGCCCGGTCGTGGTAGAGAGCTACAATTCTGGCTCCGTCTCACCCTTAATGGAGGAGACAAGGCCTCTTACGGAAAACAACCCTCCACCAAAATCGCTGCAGAAGGGCAAAGGGCCGGTCGTATACCAGCCGCGTGACGTACACACATCCTCATTCGCGGATATCAGGACCCAGAACCTGATTATCCAAGAAAAGGATAAGCTGATCTATCAGCTCCAGCAGCAGCTCCGGGAAGTGGAAAAGGCTTCCACGAATAACGTCGTACGTCCGGTCATCCATGATGATTTGCGGCAGCACCTGAACCGCAAGAGGCGCTCCCGAGATCACATCGAAGGCTCGGGGGATAGCTGCTCCCAAAGAAAGCAAGAATCCACTTTCGACGACAAGAATGATATGAAGGAGTGGCTGACCCGAGAAGTCAGACAGACAATCCGGCGCAACATGGAAGCGGCCGGATTCGCCCGCGAACAATTGGATGTCGGCGACGCGGAGAACCTTGGTACATCTCCTTTCTCGCAGGAGATAAGAGAATTTTCTCTCCCAGAGAAGTTCATCGTCCCGCGGTTCGTCTTGTATGACGGAACCTCGGATCCAGGAGCACACCTTCGGCATTTCACTCAAAGAATGTCGCTTTGGGGAGACCTCGGTCACCTTAACTGCAGAGTCTTTTCTTCCAGTCTGGGGGATCTCTCTTTGAGATGGTTCTGTGCACTTCCAGAAGAGTCGATTACAAGCTGGCGACAGCTCCAAGGCTCTTTCTTGAAGAAATTCCAAGCACACAGAATCATCCCCAAGACCGACGCTGACATTATGGCGCTAAAGATGAGGCCGAACGAGTCTCTTACTCAATTCGCCAAGAGATTCTGGACGATTTACAGTCAGGTCGAAAACGCCACTGAAGAAGTGGCTATTAAATCGTTCCAGCAGTCTCTACTTCCCGGCAATGAGCTCCGTAAGTACCTGATCTGGAACCCTGTAGCTTCCATGAAAGCTCTCATGGCCCGGGTAAATCGCTTCATAGAGCAAGAAGAAGATGATGCCCGAGCTCGGGAAAGCTTTGGCTTCACCCGGGAAGCAAAATTCTCCAAGAGGGAGAAGTCGCCTCCGAGGGAGGATGTCGGTCACGGCCGAAAACCTTCCAGTTCGGCCATTCCGTATACACCTTCCGCGGGTAGCAACAAGCTTAGAAGGACTCCGCGCGACAGAGAGGGACAGCAGCGCGTTACGGCGTTCACTGCTGTCAACACAATTTTCAAGGAGCCAATCTATAGGATCCTTGGTAAGATAAAAACGCGACCATACTTTCAGTGGCCGCAACCGATGAGGGCTGATCCGTCCACCCGAGATCAAAATAAGTTCTGTTCCTATCATAAGCAGAACGGCCACATGACGGAGGATTGTTATAGCCTCAAGTCACATTTGGAGAAGCTCGTGAAAGACGGTCATCTTCGAGAATATATCAAAGAGGGTGGCCAGGGAGTTAACCAAACTCAACGCGAGGAGCATCATCCTCGCCGAAACGAAGATCGGGATAGTGATGAATCCGAGAGAATAATCAACGTCATTCACTTGGCGTCTGCACCGAAGGGGAGTGCTCCGAAGGGGAACGACCAATCTCGCGCTGTGGCGAGGAAGGCTTCCCATGGCAAGCAGGTCCTATCAGCCGAGCTCGAGCCAGCTACAAAAAAAGCTCGGAAGGATAGGCCAAAAATCTGGTTCGGAGAAAAGGACTTGGAAGACGTCCAACTCCCTCACAATGACCCACTCATTATCACCCTGAAGCTGAAGAACTGCAGAGTACAGAGGATTCTCGTTGACCCCGGCAGTTCATCCGAGATCCTCTATTACGACTGCTTCAAAAGAATGGGTCTCAAAGAGGAAGATCTGCTGGAGGCAAGAATTCCCCTTGTGGGGTTCAGCGCCAAACCAGTGTATCCAAAGGGGAAGATCCCCCTGAAAGTCCAAGTCGAAGGAGCCATCATCATGGCAGACTTCATTGTGGTGGACGCACCGTCTCCTTACAATGCCATTGTAGGGAGAACTTGGCTGCATCAGTTAGAGGCTATACCCTCTTCGTACCACCAAAAACTGAAATTTCCTTTAGAGAATAAGGATGGCAAAATTGAGGTGGTAACGGTAAGGGGCGACCAGCAAATGGCCAGGCAATGCTTGATGGCCGTGGTCCCAGGGGAGGCCGAGCCGCAGCAGGTTAACATGGCCGAACTCGAAGAAGAGTTGGAAAAGGTCGGCCGCGCCCCCGAGCATAAAAGTGTTGAAGATCTAACCTCGGTCAACATCGATCCCAGCGATCCCGAGAAATACTTCTTGCTCGGCAGCGAGCTCGGTGAGCCTGAGAAGTCCGAGCTCCTGAACTTCTTAATTGAAAATAAAGAAGTGTTTGCTTGGAGCCCGAATGAAATGCCCGGCATCGACCCCGAAGTGCTATGCCATCATTTGAATGTGGATCCCAAACAGAAGCCGGTCATCCAGAAGGCCCGAAGGACTGGGATCCCACAGGCAGAAGCAGTGGCCGAAGAAGTCGACAGATTGCTGCAAGCCCGGGCGATCAGAGCAGTCCACTATCCAAGGTGGGTAGCTAACACCGTAGTGGTCAAGAAGAAAAACGGCAGCTGGCGTGTCTGTGTAGACTTCACCGACCTCAACAAAGCCTGCCCAAAGGACTGCTTCCCTCTGCCGAAGATCGACCAGATGATCGACGCCACCGCGGGACATGAGAGAATGAGTTTTCTCGATGCTTATCGGGGATATCACCAAATCCCGATGTACGGCCCCGACGAGGAAAAAACTGCGTTTATAACCCCAAGAGGGATTTACTGTTATAAAGTGATGCCTTTCGGGCTGAAGAATGCGGGGGCGACCTACCAGAGATTGGTCACCACAATGTTTAAGGCTCTTCTTGGCAAAACAGTGGAGGTCTACATTGACGATATGGTCGTCAAAACCAAACAGTCCCAGGATCATCTAGCCGACCTACGCCAGGTGTTTGGCATCTTGAAAATATATCGGCTCAAGCTGAACGCAACAAAATGCGCGTTTGGGGTAGGCTCCGGTAAGTTTCTAGGGAGTCTCGTCACCAGACGAGGCATTGAAGCCAATCCAGATCAAATAACGGCTATCCAAGCAGTACAAGGACCTACCACTACAAAACAAGTCCAGAGATTGACGGGCATGGCGGCTGCTCTCAACCGCTTTATCAGCCGATCTTCGGATAAGTGCCGACCTTTCTTTCAACTCCTCAAGAAAAATTCCTCGTTCCAGTGGACAGAAGAATGCGACCGAGCTCGGCATGAGCTCAAAATGTATCTCTCCTCACCACCCCTGCTTTCAACCGCGAAACAGGGAGAAGTGCTTTATATATACCTTGCTGTGTCCGATCACGCGGTGAGCTCGGTGCTGGTTAGAGAAGAGGAGACAAGGCAAGAGCCTATCTACTATACCAGCAAAATCCTCATTGATGCCGAGACCAGGTACTTGCAATTGGAGAAACTCGCGTTAGCCCTTGTCAGTGCTTCCCGCAAGCTCTCCCATTATTTCCAAGCTCATACGATCACCGTCGTAACGGAACATCCTCTCCGACAACTCTTTTACAAAGCAGACTTCTCTGGGAGGGTTTCCAAGTGGGCAGTCGAACTGGGCCAATACGATATCCAATATCGGCCCCGAACGGCGATAAAAGCTCAAGTACTAGCGGACTTCCTAGTAGAGTTCATCTCTCCTAGTTCGGCACCAAGCCAACTCGAAACCGAACTGGGGGACAATAAGAGTGCCAGTGATGTCACCGACACCGACCTTCAAGAAAAAAAATCTTGGAAACAGTTCCTTGATTCAGCTTGGAAGGTTTTTGTCGATGGATCTTCGACTTCTAAAAGGGCTGGCGCTGGCTTGGTCCTCCAATCTCCAGAGGGATTAGTCATCGAGCAGGCCCTGACACTTGACTTCAAAGCTACCAACAATGAAGCCGAGTATGAGGCGTTGATTGCAGGACTTGACAGCGCCAAAACTCTGGGGGCACGACATCTGGTCGTCTTCTGTGATTCACAACTGGTGACGAGCCAGTTGAGCGGAGAATATCAGGCCCGTGATGGTAGAATGGCGGCCTACCTGACTCTTGCAAAGCAGCACCTCTCTAAGTTTGAAAGAGTCGAAGTGAAGCAGGTCGGCAGAGAATTGAATTCCCATGCAGATGCCTTAGCTAATCTGGCGTCCGCCGTTGAGGCTGGAAGAAAAAGAATCATTGAGGTTGAATCATTAGCGAAACCTAGTATTCAGCTTCACCTAGCCCGTCAGATACTTTGTGTCGATCTCGGCCCAAGTTGGATGGACCCGATCATCTCATACCTCAAAGATAATCAGCTTCCGGAAGACAGAATTGCTGCTCACAAAATGAGGCTGAAGTCTACTAGGTTTTGGCTATCTCCAGAGGGTAAGCTCTACCGGAAATCATTTACAGGCCCCTACCTTCAATGTGTCCACCCAAGCAAAGTCGAGGACTTTCTTTTCGAGATCCATGAAGGGATTTGTGGAAGTCACATCGGAGGTCGGTCACTAGCGTACCGGGCTCTCAGCCAGGGTTACTGGTGGCCATACATGCAAAAAGATTCTCAGGTATATGCTAGGAAATGCGAGAAGTGTCAGAAATTTTCACATTCCCTACATCAACCAACGCAGGATTTGAGCCCGCTCTCCAGCCCTTGGCCTTTCGCCCAGTGGGGTTTGGACATCGTTGGACCTCTCCACCGAGCATTAGGAAATAAGAGGTGGCTAATTGTAGCTACTGATTATTTTACAAAGTGGATAGAAGCAGAACCGCTCTCGTCCATCACTGAAAAAGACACAACAAAGTTTGTATGGAAGAATATCGTCACCAGGTTTGGTATTCCTCGAGTTTTGATCTCGGACAACGGGACACAGTTCGACTCCGCCTTCTTCAAAAAATTTTGCGAAGATCTAGGGGTCCGAAATCATTATTCCACTCCAGCCTACCCGCAGAGCAATGGTCAAGCTGAAATTTCTAATAAGGTCATTCTCGATGGCCTTAAGAAAAGACTCGACCAAGCAAAGGGAAGATGGGTTGAAGAACTCCCGAGTGTCCTGTGGGCTTATCGGACTACTCCAAGGCGCTCCACTTCGGCGACGCCTTTCTCTTTGGCCTATGGTACCGAAGCAGTGATACCCCTTGAGATCGGACTTCCGACATTGAGGTCGGAACTCTTCGACCTAGGCCAGAACGATGCTAATCTTGGACGAGAGCTTGATTTGGCCGAAGAGCGACGAGAAGCTGCAGCCGTTCGCCTAGCGGCCTACCAGCAGCAATTGGCTAGGGGTTATAATCAAAAAGTCCGGGAAAGAAAGTTCTCCATTGGGGAACTGGTGTTGAAAAAGGCGCTGCCAGCAGACAAAGATCCAAACGAAGGCAAACTTGCGCCGACATGGCTCGGACCGTTCAAAGTGATCTCTGCAGCAGGTCAATCAGCTTACAGATTGGAGGACATGGATGGTAAACAGTTACCACGGCCATGGAATGCCGCTCACCTCAAAAAATTCTATTTCTGATCTGTAGTCGAAATTTCAAGCATCAATAAAGCTATTCTTTCGTTCCTTGACATTACGATTTTTTACGAGTCACAAAGCTCGGCAAACTCTCCAACAGTTCGGCGCAATAGCCGTCCTTTCAGTGCCACGATTCTGCCGCAGAAGATCTCGGTACGCCTACCAGATCACGCGCAGAATCTCGGACCTCTGCCACAGAAGATCACGGTACATATACCAGATCACTGGCGAGGTAATACATACACCATTGGTGAAGAACCATTTGGTCATATCAAACAAAATTCTGGCCACAAACGATCTCGGTCTTTATACCAGATCACTGGCAGAGACGAACTATACTGCCGGAATGAACCGGCCAGACATGTCCCACAAAAGAGTCCGAATTCGCGCTTTGAAAAGCAAAAGCAGCGCGGAGTTCGGACAAGATTTCTACCGAATTGCTTCCCTAGGGTTCTTAGTTCATTGGCTAAAATTACTACGTGTGCTAATTCGGTAAAAATATACATTTCGGCAAAAATAGTGTCAGTAAACATTAAGGTCTAGGAAAGACCTAAAGACAATTTGCCTTAATGTTGGATTTCATTAAAAAAGAGTTCTTACATTAGGCGAGTACGACTCGCAAACCAAAGGGACATATGTTCCCACAAACACAAACCAAAAGAGAGAATAGAAGAAACTGCCAAATGCATAAAGATACTCAGAGAGCAGGGGCAACAGGTACATCGCTTTCTATCTGGATGACCTCGTTCTCAGCGTGAGGGGGCTCGGCCACTGGTCCCTCGACCGCAACGGGAGGAGCCTCGGGAGTAGGAGGCAGGACATTCGCAGGTACCGAGCTCGGAAACTTGTCGGGATTCAAGAAAGCCGGATGATCGCTTTGGATTCCAGCTTTTTCAAGGGCGGCCTTCCAGCCCATCTCCCATGAATCATCCCTGACCCCGGTCACTTGGGCCGCGTATTCGGCCTCAGCTTCCTGAAATCCTTCAAGATATGCACTGTTGGTGTCGGCCCGGATTCTGGATTCAGTCTCGGCCTTTTCCTGCTCTAGATCGGCGATCTTCCTTTGGAGCTCAGCCTCCCTCAACTTTCCTTCTTGAATCTCGGTTTTTGCCTTGTCAAGCTCAGATAGAATGGCACGAGACGTTTCTTCATACTCTCTGATTCTTTCTCTGTTGGCCTCCAAAGATTTCTTGTACTCTTCAACCTTGGCCTCAGTGTTGGCCTGGATTTTCCTGGCTCGCTGGACCCTTCGCACAGCGAGATGACATTTTTGCACGATCTGCAGAGAGAATCAACTTTTAGACAACTACTACCGAAGTCAAGCACGGAAGAAAAACGAAAGAGACTAAACTTACGCTCAGAGCAGACTCCATTTGCGTCACCAGCAACATGACGTCATCCAGCTCATCATGCTTCTCCATGTCTCGGGGCAAAGTACAAGCGTCGCCAAGCGCAGCCGCCACTAAGGGATGACCGCCAAGTCGGTCCTCCACGGTCAACGGTCTTCCTGGCTGAAGCAGCAAGCTCGGCCTCCAGGGCGCCACTGAAGACCGTTGGCTCGTCGCCCCTGGGTCAACCCTCCTTTGCACAGTAGTTAGGGCAGACTGCCCCTCAGTTCTGACTCTCTTTTGCCGGCGTACCTCTTCCATTGCGACCTCGTCGGTACCAACCCCCGAGGTTTGGGCGGAAGAAGAAGGAGGAACACCGGTGCCAGGCATGGAAGATTGGGGCCTGGAAGAAGAAGGTACGGAAGAAGGAGCCCTGGAGGACGAAGCGGCAGCACCTTGAGTCACACCCCCAAAGGCTGCAGACCGAAGATTCTTCACTGGGGGTCTCGGGCGGTTTTTGTCCATTGGCTCGTCTTCCCCGGAGCTACTCGTTGAAGAACTTCCCTCCCCGAGGTCGGAACCTGAAGTGGATGCTTCAGCCCCTGGTGAATCTCGGCCCTCAGTATCGTCTACAGCCCGCTCCCGATCGACCTCCTCGATTTCGGTTCCCTCAACCTCGGCTGCGGCATCTTCGCGGTGTGCGAGGCTCTTCTTGTAAGAGCGGTATTTCGGCTCGTAGTCTAAAAGGGCGAAGGCCGACCTATCTTCGTGGCCTCGATACGTCTCGACGGCCCGAAACCAGGCCGCGTTCTTCACCCATCCGACTCGTCTGGCCTCCTTTCTCCTCTCGCGCGCACCTATAACATAGAAGGACATCAGGTCGGCTCCACAGAGAATAAGATGTAGCGAAAATTTACAAAAAAAAGCTATATTTACTTGGTGGTATGCCGAGACGGCGCGGGATCCGGTTGAACCTCTGCGACATCGGCTCGTCATCACCGAACTCCCAGTTACCTGAGACGAGCAGACGATCGTCCCCGGCATATTTGTTCGAATCCTCTAGGGCACGAACGAATGCCGTTCGGCGCGACTTAACTCGGAGGTAAAAGCTATTTTTTGACTTACACAGCTCATAGGCGTCCTCAATATCATGAACGCCTAAATTGATCTCTAAAATGTCATTAAGCGCGGCGGTGCCCATTATGACTTTGAAGGCGTTGGGCATCAACTGACATGGACAGAGGTGCCAAGCCCGGAGACAGTCCCTGAGCAAGGGCTTAAGGGGAAAACGAACCCCGCCCTCTATTATGGCTACTAAAGGGAACGGCATCCAGCCATCATAGATGCTGCCATCGATATAGGATTTGGGTGCGGGAGCCTTGAGGAAGACGTCGTCAGAAATCTGATACCTAATCCTAAGGTCTCTTAACGCTCCCTCAGATTCTAACCAATGACTATAGACACCCATTTTTCTGAGAGAAAGAAGGGGCAGAGGCGAAGAACAGAGGGAAAACGGAACCCTAGATACAGAAAAAGAATAAGGCAAAGAAAAGAAGACTTACAAAGACAGAGGTCAGGGATGGGACTCGATTCCTACAGCACTCCTTATCGATCGAAAGCCTTTTCCGTGAGGAAACTCGTCGGAAGGAGCCTTTCTCTTTCACAGCAAAATGCAGAGTAAAGAAGAAGAAAAGATAAAAGGAGTTCCCCTACTTATAGTAAGAAGAAGGTACATCCGATAAAGGCAACCCATCATGCGTCGCTTCGATACACGCAGCACCCTTTTGGAATTCGTGAAAGGCGGTTTATATTATTGATTAACCGCCATATGCGCCACTTGGAAAAGACTGCGCATCCCGTGGAGAGTCGACACGTGGTGCCGTCAGCTTATTTCCCGCGCCAGTCAGGGCGAGGCATTTAATATCGCAGATAGCGAAGCGACATCGGGTGGATATGAAGCGACATCGATTTGACCCAAAGTCGGATCCAAAAATTGATATCCAAGGGTCCCTCAAGTTCGGCAGATTGTATCTCGGCAGATTGTATCTCGGCAGATTGTATCTCGGTAGATTGTATCTCGGCGGATTGCAGCTCGGCAGTAACCCCAGTTCGGTATAATAGCTCCGCAAAGTTCCCATTTGAGAAAAAATGGTTTTATCTTCATAGGCATATAGAAAAGAGATTATTGCTACAGAAATAATCAAGCAAAGCAAACACACGGAGAAAGAGATTGGACCACAGACAAAATTTGATAATTTTTATTAAGTCATTTTTTGTTACATGACAATGGATTACTCGACTTCATAAAAATTACAGATATGATCTTCCTGCTCTTGAAAGGCGTGTTCTTCGTAGAAGAGCAGCTCCACGATACGGGCAGAGTTCGATTCGGAGGCGTTCGAGGTCTCTTGCCCAGAATAAATCCTGCGCCATCTTCTGACATCTTGACATAGATGTCTTATCTCCTATCATCAAGAGATCAAGATCTATCTCAGGAGAGATAGCGCAGTTGGCCAGAAGCCTCAGGAGAGATAGCACAGTCAGAGCACATTAGGGGGCAATTTCCTCCCATTAAGCTCGAGCCCGCCATTGTAGTTACACCAACTGAAACTTCAGGCTTGTAAAAACGGAGGTCTTTCTTCTCGCCGACGAGTGTTAACTCCATAGAGGCCAAGCACCTGTCTTCTCGAATTGAAATACCAAACTTCAAAATTCAAGGATGATTCAATCAGGAGAAGAAGGACCCTATTTATAGGCTTAGGCTGCTTATCTCAAGCACAGGAAATACGCGCCCATTTACGAAGCATCGTTCTACGTGCTAAACACGGGAAACGGATCCCTCTATACACGAGCCACCATCTGAGCCATGACACGTGGCATCATCGTCTTGTTTTCCTACTCGATCGTGTCACCGGTGTTTAAATGTCATAAAGATATTTCGGGATGGTGCGAAGACATAGGGAAAAGTCAAGATGATAACAGCACAGCACGATCAAGAGACAAGCCCATAGAAGACGAATCGTTCGAAGTCGGATATCTCTCTATAGCTCCCGACCTCGGGAAGATAGCTCCCAAGGGTCGAAAGCTAGGGGGCAATTGTGTGGGGGCATTTCTCGAACACCGAGATTGGGGCCACTCCGTCAGCAATAAGGAGAATACGCGGTATTTCGGCACCAAACTCGTCTCGATCTCGGCTTTAGCATCACAGTTCGGCAGAGATCTCATACTTGCCGAACCAGTTCGGTCGACTTGTTTGTATTGCAGACGCACCTCCCTCAGCTCACTCCTACCTCAGTTCGGCCGCATCTAACCTCGGATGTACTCCCCTCAATCTCGGTCGCCTAGACATGGCGTAACGGCCGAGGGACGTGGCTGTATGGTTTATGAGGCGGCGAATGTTAAGGGGAATGAGCAACGCTACGACTACAAATGGGGGATAGGTATTGACTGAGCCGTTATCACCATTTAAGGGGCGTGATCGACTGAAACAGTTACCCCGATTGAGGGACAGTTACCCCGATTAAAGGAATCACGTCGATCGATCTGTGAGTCCCTATCACTATATAAAAGAGGACTCAGTCTCCTCAAAAGGTACGCACTCAGACACTTACAATTGACATTTGAAAATCTCTACCCTACTGTCACGTCCTCGTACTGACTTAGGCATCGGAGAGCCTTGCGCTGCCTTCAGCCAGGGTCTTTGACTGCTTTTTCCATTCTTCTCCTTTCAGGTTCTTTTCTGAGGCATCACACCACATCTCTAATAGGTCCAGAATTCACCATCTCCGGATCTGTGAATTTTCGTGCACCTACAGTGAGTATAATTCAAATTATCATCAAATTAAGGTCAGTCCCGATTCAAGAAGGTTGTTGAGCATGAGGATTTGGGCTTTTCATAGGGAGTCCCATCACCCATGTCAATGTGGTGAAAAGAAGTTACCTCTCTCAAATGGCATTGGAGGTACCACTTGGCCGAACACACAGATGGAGATAAATTGATACACAAACATGGAAAAGATGGGGAAGAGCAATGTGTGGCCCAGCTGAGGAGTGCAGATTTCAACGGGGGAGTGCATTTTCAAATCAACCGACTTTATCGTGACTTAGGGATCAGCCATGCAAATGATCAAAATCCTTGATGGAAGAAGGGAATGCCCTTTTGTATTTGGTTGAAATCACAAGAGGGCACAAAGGACTCCATGCATTAATCATGGGAGGAGGCAAAGTAGGTCCACAGGGAACAACGGCTATATGTGAAGACTCATATATATAAATATTTAAAGCAATTCAAGCTCAAGAAAACCTCAGCCTAGCTTAATACAAGCTTAAGCCTAACTCGAGATTGAGACTAATTCAACCCAATCTCAATCTTGATCCATCAACCATGAGTCGAGTTCCACCCTTGGGGCCAAGTAGTATGAGAGCTTTTCACATCATCACTCAGAAGATAGCAATCATTTGTATGAACTGTGGGAGGCAGCAAAATCATTTGCACTGCTCTGCTCATCAACTTGTTTGAAATAATTATCAAACATAGTTAAATCCAAATAAAGAAAAGGTTTTCTTCTAAAAGGAATCCATCCATATAAATGCCAATTGTAGTAGCCACAATAAGAAATGTAATATCTGTCAAAGTCAATGCAAGTGGGCGAATCCGATCTAATCCAATCCGACACCACAAAACAACCTCTAACCATGCCCGAACAAACCCAAATAGAAAATCAATTAAGTTCAACAATTATTACAACGAGCCTCTCCAATCGAGCACGAGTCAACCCTAATCGATATAATAACCTACTCATCGGTTAGTCAATCTTACATGCAACCACTAACACATCCCAATCTCCATTCCAAACCCATCAACATCCTCCTTTACTTTAGTCATTATTGGGGACCTCTTTCACCATCAAGCCTGATCAAACCCCCGACAACACACTAATAGAGAAAAGAGACCGACATTGAAATTAAATCATCGGTGGGGATTAGTGAACTAAGCAAAATATACAATGCTCGGCGGCCCAACCCAAACAGAGCCCGAGAAAGTCAGGCGGGTCTGCAATCAAAGCCACAAAAAGGAGGTCAAGTGACTTGGATCATCTGGATCTGAGTCTTCATGAAAATCGGAATTGTGGAGAGGAAGATGGTAATTTGTCTAGGATTTGAAGGGCTTCTTTCATGCAAGGCCTCTTTTGCGGGACCACTGAAGCGCAGCTGAAGCCTAGTTTGAAGCAGGCCAGCAAGGCGTCCTCGTTGGCTTCCAGCTCAGCTCTAATTGCCACGTCGGCCAACCTCAAGAGCCGGACGTTGTCCTCGACGACGAACCCGGCGGTCCACTGGGTCAGCTCGGCTTCTGAGTAGACTTTGCCAGAGACGAGCTCCAACAGGACGATTCCGAAAGAGTAGACGTCCCATTTCGGGTGGGGTTTCAGGTTCTTGAGCGACTCGGGCGCATGATAAGGAGATGGGCCCCCCGTGGATAGGCTAGGGCTAGGGCTAGGGCTAGGGGTGGTCCCAGTGGGCAGGTCTTGGAGACTTTCTCTCGAGAGGGTTGACCGCCTGCTGCCGAAATGACGGGCCGAGTCGCCGTGCGTTTTGCTGCTTGTGTCGCCCGATACGAGCCTTTCCAGCCCGAAATCTCCGATTTTGGGATCCATGTCGGGACCCAGAAGGATGTTGCTGGGTTTCAGGTTTCCATGGACGTACTTCTTCTCGTGGAGGTAAGTTAGCCCTCTTGCTACTCCTCTTGCTATCCTGAGCCGAACGTCCCATGGCAGACTACGTGGGGATGAAGAGCCAATCTTTTCTGCATTGAGTAAAGGAGAAAAAAAATGAGGAGAACGAAAGGCCACTGCCCAAAGAAAAATTTCGGTTCTACTTTTCAAAAGTCGACCGTTTTGCTTCTTCTGGCTGCTCCAAGAGGGTGAAAAAGAAAGTGATGTTATGCATGATGGCCCACTAAATCAACGGCTGAAACCTCCCTAATCTTGTGCCATCGTTTAAGATGACTAGATGAAAAGGGCTTTAGAGGGGTATGACCATGACCCCCGGTGGTGCATTTTAGCAGAATCCGCTGCATTGTGCTAATATGCGCACCGAGCACCGAAAAAGGAGGAGAGGGAGTCCGGGAGGATTCATTTGGGACCTCCGCTGAAAAAACTGGCGGGCTCGACGTGGGAAAGTATGAAAGAAGCCTTCCGTGCATTTTAGCAGAAGCCAATGTACTTTAACTAACATACACTTCATCTACGAGGAGAATGGGGAAAAGTAGGATGGTTGTGCTTTTTCTTACTGTAAGTGGCGTTGGCGAGGCTGCCATTGGGGACGTAATCGTAGATGACGAGCTTCTCGTCCTCTCCCCAGTAGAAGCCGCGTATGCGCACCAGATTCGGATGGCGCAGTTTAGCCATGGCCTTGACTTGGTTCTCGAAGTCCCGAAACCTGGAAAGCCCGCTCTCTCCAATCCTGCGTACAGCGAAAGACGTTCCGTCTTCAAGAACCGCTTTGTAGACGATGCTCGTAGCAGTAGCTCCCAGTATATAAGCCGAAGCTTTTAGCAGAGTCTCCAGCTCCAGCTCCGATTCTCCATCCACCGTTACGAGCGAGCCCGTCTTCTTCCTCTGCTGCTGCTCCAGATTGCTGTCACTCTTTTCCTCCTCTTCTTCTTCTGAGTCCGATTCGGATGTATCTTCCTCGTTGCTTTTCCCGCCTTTTTTGCTTAAACACGACCATACACGACCTCCAGATTCCGACGACAGCTCTTCATTTCCTCTGGCCGCCACCTTCTTCGATTCCGCCGCCACCATCTCGCTTCTCTTCTTCCTCTTTTTCGCCTCATACATGCATAGGAAGAGCACAGAGAGAATCCCAATTCCCGCCAAGTCTCCCACCACGATCCCGGCGATCACACCCGGTTTCAGCCCTCCTTCAGATTGTCGCCGTCTCGTCGATGATCTCGGCGCCGGAGATTCTCCGTCGCCGGTGGCGGTAGCTGTCTTTGGGAATGCTGCAAATGCGGGAGGAGACGAAGGCATCGAGGCGTTGGGCGAAACCTCAGAAGGAGGAGAAAAGCCACATGGATTCTTTAGCGGTTTCCCGCACAGATCCGAATTCCCGGCGAATGATTCCGCCTTTTGCGCGATAAGAGAATCCGGAATCTCACCAGTCAGATTATTAAACGAAAGATCCAAGCTCGCATTCGCCGGGATCCTAGAAGCGAACTCCGGCGAGATCTCGCCGGAAAGCCGGTTGTAGGAGAGATTCAACGAGCGGAGCTTACCGCCGCCAAAATCCGGAGGCAGCGATCCGTTCACCAGATTCGACTCAAGATCCAGAATCTCCACCGAATCAAATCCCTTTGGAAGACCACCAGAGAAGTAATTGTTACTAAGAGAAACAACAGTGAGATTCGTAAGAGCCGTGAGATTATCTGGAATCTTTCCGGTCAGAGCATTGGCGGAGAGATTTAGGAACTGGAGATTTTTCAGGTTTCCGATCAGCTCCGGGAGTCCGCCGGAGACCTCGTTGTCGGAGAGGTCGAGGATTCGAAGCTCAGACGCATTGAAGAGGGAGAAGGGAAGGGTTCCGTTGAAAGAGTTGTGGGAGAGATCGAGATGGCGGAGGTATTGGATGTAACCGAGATCTGGAGGGATAGAGCCCAAGAGCTTGGCGTTTGGAAGAACTAAGCTGACGACACGAGATGAATTATCAAAGGCTCCTGGAATTCCCGTGCACACGACTCCATTCCACGAGCAGGGCGTCTGGTCGCTGTAGTTCCAGCTGCTGAGGACCGAGCCAGGGTCGCTGAGAACAGAGTATTTGAGTGAGAGCAGGAGACTTCCATCAGTGTTGAGACCAGAAAGATGGAGAGGGAAAAGGAGTTGTAGCAGCAGAAAGACATGAAATGCAGGAGTTGTCCATGGGAAGCGGAGAGTACTCCTTCTGAATGTCATGTTGCCTAGGAATGATGCATCATCTCTCTCTGTCTATTTCCCTCTCCATAGAAAACAGAAAAAAAAAAAAAAAAAAAAAAAAGGTAGAGAGATGCTGTTTTTAGAGAAGAAATACCTACTACTGCTGCTGCTGCTAGTCTCTTTTGGAAAAAGAGTTGTTCACCAAATCTGTGAAGGGAGGAAATGGAAAAGATATTAAAATTTAAAAGTAGAGTAATTTAGGGAAACGTCTCTAAAGTGGAATGTATCCAGCCTCTCGTCCATGCAAATTCTTCCATTTAAGAGCTTTGATCTAGATTCTTTGCAGCCAGAGGTCCTTATGTTCACACGATCATATATTTCAGGACTGGTTTGCCCTTTCAACCATTTTAAGCATAAATTTTTGAAATTTAAAATTTTAAATCTTCCCTCCTCCCTCCTTCCTAAATCCTCTCGATCTTTGCTACCCAGAAGAGCCCCTTCTCATTCTACTTCGTCCAACATCAATATCAGAGAAGCAGCCGAAGATCAACGAGACTCCTTGGAAAACCCAGCAAGGAATCGCTTCGGAAAACCCAGATGATTATTTCTCATCTTTAGCCTTAATCTCTCATTCATCAACACAAAAAAAAAAAAAGGGAATAGATAACAGAATCAATCGCAAACGGCCATGTCCTTCCCCAACCAACTTCTCCGTCCAATTTCCGACCTCCATGTCAGATTCCGACCACCACTCATCGGAAAACCCGCCAGCTTTCCCATCCATCTTTCCTCCAAACCTTCCATAAATGGAATTGCAACCGTACAAAACAATAACAAACTCAAACGGGCACTAAGACTCAGCTTAGTGAATGAAGAGAGACCACCACCAACAGCAAAAGGTGGGAGCGTGGATGTGAGGGGTGAGCCGGTGGAGTTCCTATACGAGGATTCCATGACCCGATCACGAAGCACGACACCATTGACGGGGGAATCAACCGCACCATGTATTACGATCGAGTCAGATTACGTGACCTGATCATGAAGCACGACACCATTGATGGCTATCTCTTCAACATTAGGCTCTTGAAGCTTCTCTTCCGCCCCAATTTTTAGCCGCAGAAATTCGAACCAGCAGTCTGTTACCGTTGTTTTCTCCAACAAAGGCGAACTGGCAACCCTTCTCCTCTGTTAGTCGGGATTGGGCCCACTGATGATAAAAAAAACAATCGCGTCGGGGGAGAGCACGAACAACGGGTTGGATTTCGCAATTCGGGCGTTGAAGTCGTTTGAGAGGGAAGCCAAGTTTGGTGATGTCTGAGTTTTTGTAAAGTTAATTTGAGTTTTTGTCAAACTTATCTGAGTTTTTGTCAAATTTATCCGTCTTCTGTTAAATTTCTCTATATTTTTGTCAAATTTACATGATTTTTTTTAGAAAAATTATTTATATTTTTTGAAATTTATTTGCATTTTTTAATTTTATTTACGTCTTTTGAAATTTATTTGCGCTTTTTCAAATTTATTTGCGTTTTTTTAAATAAATTTAACTGAGTTTTGGCAAAAATACTTAAGTTTTTGAAAAAAAATTTAAAATTTTGGAAAATTGATTTATCTTAGTTTTGGCAAATGTGTTTGCGCTTTTGAAATTAATTTGCATCTTTTGAAATTTATTTTCATTTTTTTAATTTTTTTTGGATTTTTTGAAATTTATTTGAGTCTTTTGAAATTTATTTACATTTTCTAAAATTTATTTAGATCTTTTGAAATTTATTTGCAACCTTTTAAATTTATATGCGTTCTTTTGAGATTTATTGCTTTTTTAAAAAAAAAATTATTGCGTTTTTTGAAATTTATTTGCGTTATTTTGAAATCTCTTTGTGTGGCTTTAGAATTTATTTGAAAATCTCATTAATGAGATTCCATTAATCGTGACCAATTAAATGGTAGTTGACCATTATTAATGGGATATGCCACCAATTATTGGATATGATTTAAAGAAAAGCTAAATTAAACATTTCAGGTATGAGGAAGTGTGAGAGGGACCTTTGGGTGCATGAGTTTAAATTGTGAACTTTTTGCCATAAAGTCATGCGTTGATGGACTTCTAACCAAACGCCCCATAAAAATATAGACTATGGAGGGACAGTATGGTGGATGTATTCGTAGGGTGGGGCCCGGCCATCTTAAAACCACATCTGTTTACATGGCGGGGCCCTCCTAAGATAGACCATGCATTTTGATATATAATATGTATAAGTTTGTTGGCTCAGGGGAGACTAGCTGGCTGTGGCTATAGCTGGTTCTGGGAGAGAGCATGTGAGAGGTGAAAAAACAATTGAGGAAAAAATGGAAAAGAGGGAAGAGGAAGGCAGAGAGATTATGGAGGGACAGCTCATCAGACTTTATGATTGGAATGGGATCAGCAGCTGTAAATAAATCACAAAATTAGCAAAGCCCACCTGAAAAGGGTTAAAAAAGTATCGAGTGGAAATATGGAATCTAATCCTTGGTAAAGAGACACCGACTTGAGCAGTGAGGGGAGGTGGCACTGCTGACTTTTCGAGTAGAGAAAATCTTACTGGTCCATATACTTGCAAATGAAAGAGGGGGGACAAACAACAGAAAATCCTTCACCTATAAAATCAATAGAAAATCTTCCCCATCTGCACTTTATTTGACTGATGAAACAGAGTGGGAGGAGTGCAGATGTACGGCTCTCTCTATGCTTTTATTGATCCGTGGCGTAGAAATGTTAGGTTATGAATGAAATTAACAACCTGGATAATCTGAGTTGCCGTGACCAATTGTTAGAAGTAATTGCAATTATATGGTAACTTGAGTGCGAGACAACCAAGTTTCTACCTTGCAGATCCAACGTTAACAGCTAAAAATCTGACTTCTGTTGTCTTTCCAACGTGGACATTGTCTTGTTGTAAATTTTTAAAATTGTTTTCAAAGGGCCTATGTTTTTTCCTTTTTGATACAGTGTTTCAAACTCACACCTATGTATCTAACTAGCAGAGCTAAACTCTACGGCAACAGCCTCTATATTTATATAGAATAGTTCATGGTGAAATACATTGTAATAAAAGGAGACACTATATTTATTTGGAATAATTCATGGTAAAATAAGTTGCAATAGAAGGAGGGATGATGACCGCGATTGCGATTCTGAATCATGATCCTTACTTTACCAATGTTTGATTTACTAGAGTAATGACTGGTTATACCGTTATAAGGAAAAAAAAATTGAATCAGGTCTGATTCGATGTAAAATATGATGTACCAACTAGTCCAAACATGTATATATAAAGCCTTGTCAATTGTCAAATCCATTATTTGGCCAATATGGAATACAGGACTTTTCTAACAAATTATAATTAGAAGGCACTTTTATCTTTCTTGAGTGTTTTTGTGAAGATTTCCAAATAATAATGAAAATGGCATTATTTCCAGATTAAATTCCGAGTTGAGGTGGATCGTTTATTTGCAAGGAGACGGAGGTGATGGAAGTCAACAGCAAAAAGTAGAGGTGGTTGTTTCTAATTAATACTAGAATGGGTACGTTGGCGCTATGTGATTACATGTCATTACATAGATCCAAATTGTCCCCCCGGAACAATTAAACATTCAGCATTTGACCATCCAGATGAATGAACTTAGAGATTCCTACTCATATTCACAATCTCACTTCTAATTACTATGAAAAAAACCATGAAAACCCTGGATCCAGCCAGCACAGTGAATCGGCCATATGCAATCTTTTTAGTTTTAGATGTATTGTTCTATCAAAAGACGCCGTGTCTAATAAGTCCGGTTCAGTATTCATAAGAACTCAGTCAAACTCACTCCAATTACTCCACTCGATGCCTTTGACCTCTTCCTTCTACCTGTGCAGGTAGGGAGATGGTGGCCCCACTGAACAACTGGATCATTGGTACATCATCATAGTCCACGTACAGTAGGGCCCACCAAATGATTGGTTCTTATCACCAAGGTGGCGAGGTGCACCCATTTAAGTGCATGGCGGTGAGTATTTATTTCTTTCCGTTGCACTAACTATAATACTACCATTTTTTAACATGGGTCTTAAAAAAATGTGGCTAAGACATACATGATACATCATCACATGGAGACTTGATCTTCTGAGGCTGTACTTTAAAAATCTGAACTGCTACTCTCTTGTATAGGTCCTCACTAAATTTCATCGTAAATAAGAGTTGGGCCTTACGTACATTCGAATTGATCACCCATACAAAGATTAGAGCGTGCCTCAAGAATTCTTATGAGCTTCAAGCTCATAAGAGAAGACTCAATCCATGTGGTGTGGGTTGGCTAAGAAACGACTAAAACGAAAGAGGTGCTCACTGGCACCTGGCAAGTGGCAACTCGCCAAAAGATTACAAAAGGCTGGCCGTCATTTTTCACTAGACCCTATTTTGGCCCAGGAATGGGTCATTAGCCATTAATAATTCATGTTGCTGTTTCTTTCGAGGACTTCATGTTCTTGCTTTACAGAATCCCTAACCTTGTACAAACCTGTTAATCTCATTCATTTACTCTCCTCCCCCTATCACCCTGCTTTCATTATTTTAGTATGAGACATTTTTATCTGATATTTAATATATATCATTATCTTTTAAAACAGTTAAAAGTACCTGTCACTTATGAAAAGAAGCAGAATAAAAAAGAGAGAAAGCAGTTGGTATTGGTGGGCCATTTGCTACCATACATGACAATCATTCATAAAGTATAGAGATTAGTTCATTGATTAGAGAAGAAAGGATTTTTATATTGTTAGCGTGTCCTGTCAAAATTCTCCTTAGCAAAGCTCCTTTTAATGCATGCTGTTCTTTGTGCATTGACAGATCGGTTTCATACAATCAGTGGCCCCACTGGTCGTATGAACCCCGGACGGCTAAAGAAACAAGAAAGCTTACAATCGGCAAACAATAGTTAATTATAGACAACTCATTTAAGCCTCACATGAGATTATGCCGAGTACCCCTCATGGCCTTCATATGTATAATAGGATAAGGCCAACAGGTACAAATAAATAATTGAAGAAATGATAGTTAGCATGTCATGATCAAAGTATAGATGCATGAAAAGGCCATGGAGAAGACGGACGATGTAACTGGCACAATCGGTTTATATATGTTTTTCAATCTTTTCGGTAGTTGGTTCATCCATATGGTTGGGTTTCGCAGCTAGCGTTCGTATTTACCTCAAGGACTTGTGAAGAAGATGGATGGCATGAATTCCAAAGTAACCATCAGTGAGATCTGGGCCACTGCAGGTTTTTCAAGGTGGAATGTATTGATCAAGAAGTTTATATTGATAAGAAGCAGGACCCTCAGTGTATGGATGATGCTTCCAAACTGGCAGATGAGTCAATATATTGGCTTTTCTTCAAAAAAAAAAAAATAATAAATAATATATATAATTTGAGCACAATATTATTATAAGGATTTTCATCTCCAACGTACGGTTCTCATGAGAATTACGTATCTAAAATATCGTAGAAGCAGGGCCCACCCTGAAAGATCACCCTCTAGCTATTAGATACCAAATGCTCCTGTTCTTATTAGATGCAAATGATATAATTACATAGGATCAGATTTTAACATAGCTTCTACACTACATAAGAATCAAATTTTAACATAGCTTATACACTTTTCATCAAAGACCCCAACTCCCTCTAGTATAATATGCGTCATGACAATGCAAATTTTACTAGTGTCTGTTCTTTTTTATTCTAACCAAGCACCTTTTTTTTTCCTCCTCTTTTCCTCTCTTTTTTTTTTTTTTTTTTTTTGCTCCAATAAATATTCATACACACCCTATACTGATGTCCCTTAAACCACCAGCGCTACAGCCTGGGATCGATCCCAAGTAACTATCTATTTGTATGGAGTGTCAAAAATATTGGTGATGCTTTAAACTTAATTATCATGATAACATTGTGGTAGTTATTAAGAAAATATTTGCTTGATGGCACACTTATATTTTCAACTACTGAAAGAATTGAAAATGTCATAAGAAAATCACAATAATATCATAGTAAAATGAAATAGATGAATTTATTTATTTATTTATTATTTAAAAACTAATTTATTTCGCTTACATTTTGAAAATAAAATATCCCAAACTTTTTCCTAACATATCATTCTCAGGCTGCATTGTATTACCCTCATTAAACACACAGTGGGGCCTATCTTTGAGAAATCCTAACCGTGTACATTTAAGACCCAATGTACTGACTTTATCTAAATATTCGATTTCAGTGGGCCTAGATGGACTCTCTCCTGAAAAAAAAAAAAAAAAAAAAAAATAGAAAAGAAAATAGGAAGTCGATCATTTGTTCAAGAAGTAGTCAATCTTCAACAGCAGTGGTCATTCAATAATTTGAGAAATATGTTACATACAGAGAATACAATGGGCCTTAGGGCAAGTAGACGGTTTGGATTCTCCAAAGATAGGTCCCCTGTTTAATGAGGATGCATTGCAGTCCTGCCCATAATTTCCTGGAGAACCATATTTGTGACTTAACTTCATAAGAGGTTGCGAAATAGGAATCTCTGAATTCATGTTTTTAAATCAATCAATGCCTCCAACATTATTATGGCTGGGGGACCTCACAACTGTCAGAGCTGAACTGTTTACAGTAACACTCAAACATGGGGCCTTCCATGATTGGAATTGGGGAGTCGGAACTCGGAACCACTCCATTACATCCTTCAGGACTCTGCAGTTTCTAAGAAAAAAGGAGCAGAGGTAAAATCAATGAGGAAGGAAGGAGTAGCTGATGTCTTTACTCCCACCTGACAACAGTAGATGCCATCTTTTAAAGGTCACCAGGTCAAGCCGATAATTAGGGCACCCTCATCATCTATTGGTTCATTCCTTCGTTTTCTTGGCAATAAAGAACAGTCCTAGCCTTTCCTGTGGGGACGATTGAAAGTAGCATCTTCCGGTCAATGACCATGACCATTTATTCATCATTTCTTTGGAATAAGATACTAAAGATCATGCATATGAAAGTGGAATCCTGAACCCCTCTTTGGGCCAACGACGGGGTGACACTAGAGAACGTATGTTAAATAGTTATGTACCTAACCAATATGCCAAAAGTCTAGTACTGATGGAACGCGTCAAATTAAGTTTTACAATCATTTAGGACCATAACATACCACCATTCTTCCGCAGCCGACGTCCTCGGTGGCTAGCACTCTGGCGATAGATAGCCCTTTTCTCTATTTTTTTTTAGATGGCTCTCACTTCACTCCAGGTAGCTCTTTTCGTAACTCAAATTCGAGATGTGAAGGTTGGCTCTTATACCAAATGATATGTACCTAACCAATACGCCAAAAGCGTAGGACTAATGGAACGCATCAAATTAGATCTTATAATCATTTAGGACCATAACATAAATAAGTTGACAACTTATCTCTTCCAATGAAAAAAAAAAGAGAAGAAGAGCATCTCCTCTTTGTTGTCACCTCGTCATTGGTCCAAACAAGGGATCTGGACTCATGAAAGTGTGGTTCCTGCCAATGAGCACAGTAAAGAACTCGGTTGGAGTTGTGATCCCTATCATGTTACACGCATATGTTAATTTCTACCGTCCAAGATGATCGATGGAGGAGTCCGTCCATGAACCCGGTTGGAGTTATCCTCAAACTTCTCTTCAATAGGAGTATATCCGGCCATTAAATTGGGCACATAACTGAGGATAAGATTAAGGCTTATGATTAGTACTATAAAAGATTATTCTAATTTTATTATTAGTCATGTGCTTCAATAGTAACCCACTCCTGTTGAAGTGAAATTTAATAATATCTTCTTAGAGGGGATGAAATATATCTTAAGCGGTCCTAATTATCATTATGTGGACATATGTTAAGCGAGAAGTGTATAATAGACATGACAGGCGATCCAGACTCTTGTTGTTGGATTGGGATCTTGATTTGGATGGCTGCTGTTTAATTTCATCTTGTAGCTGATGATTTTTTTATCTTATGGTAGCCATCACAGTCGTCCCACTCCCACCATTAGTATATGATTTGCGGATTGCTGGTGTGTGATAAAGCGGTCTTCAGTGACTTATCACGTGATGACAACATGTAATAAAGCAGGAGCAGGAGAAGGAGAAAGGTACAGGTGGGTGCGTGTACTGCAGTTTTCACAATCCTACTTTTCGTGAATTTATCCTTTTGATGTAATTGCTTCCGGATTTGGCACATTTGTTTGTCCAATGTGAAAATCGCCATTTTAAGATTTTGTAATTTTCGAAGCAGCTGATGTGCGTACAAATCCTTTCCAAATTGATGGCACTTTTCATCCGTGGAAACTGTCTCTCACGTCCATAGATGAGTTGAGATGAGATGTATAAGTCCTAATGCAAATGATTTCACGAGCTGAAATATCGACATTCGGCCGGGTGTAAATTGTCCAGATGTCCCAGACATCTCTCCTGCATGTACTGTGTGATGTGATGATTTTTTCAGTTGAAAGTCAAATTGAGAGCATGTACTGTGTGATACAAAGTGATACACAGGTACTATCGGCACACAAACTTTTTTCCTTTGTACGTACATATATTTTTTTTTAAATTTAAAAAATTACTTTTTTACCCATTCTCTGCGTTTCTCTCCCCTCCTCCTTCACCTCCGACCGGCGGCAAATCCACCTCCCTCCCTCTCCACTGTTTTCTCTTCCTCTCCCTCCCTCTTCTTCCCTCCACCTACTGTTTTCTCTCCCATTCTTCCTCCCTCCCCACTTTTCTCTCTCTCCTCCTCCATTTCTCTCCCCCTACCTCCCCCTTCACCGACGACGAGTGCCGGCCGCCCTCCCCCTCCCCCTCCCCCACTGTTTTCTCTCCCCCTTCTCTTCTCCCTGTCTCTCCCTCCTTATCTCTCTCCCTCTCCTTCTTTCTCTCCATTTCTCCCTCCCCCTTCCTTTTCCTGGCCGGCGGCAAATCGGGCAGCTTGGCGATCATTGCGACCGCTAGGATGTCCGATCTGCTGCCAGCCAGAGGTGAAGGGGGAGGTGGGTAGAAAGAAAGGGCGAGGGTGGGTAAAAAGGTAATTTTATAGGATATTATTTAAAAAAAAAAAAAATTGTGTGTGGAAAGGGAGAAAATCCTGTATACCAATATCAGCTCCCGGTACAAATTACTGTGTGCGGAATAATATCAGTATGAATTGAGGTCATTGGTTCCTGTGATACATGTTAGTGTCAGGATATCAGTACGAAGGAGGCCATTGTTACCTGTCAATTTTCAGAGTGCTTAACGTGGTTACAAACTGGGAGTTTTTCCACTCTGGCTGGCGGTCAATATTTGTGTATGGGGACCAAAAGTATAGATATTTACCCCACATAAGTTAGCTACTCTATTTTTTCCATGTCGCAAAACTTTTGAATTATATGATATCACGTGAAACTACACAATTTTCTTTGTATGTCTATGCTCGTTTCCAATAAACCAATAAAATTTAGTGATATCACAAAAATGAACTAATACGGAGAGCATCTAGAAAATTATCTTAACTTTGGTTACTAGGTGCAGAAATAGAAATCGATGACCAATGTTAAACGTATAAGAAAGATCCTACAAATTGTGTTCACCCACCTTATCGTAGTGGGAGTAGCATAAGGGGCGTGGGTTTGCTCCCCATATCTTGCATATGAAACCCACCCCAAATTTACTTAATGTGCGCTTCTGTGAGTTTAGTGGGCGCCACTCAGGGGCATAGTCATGTTGCGTCAAAGACCTTAAGAATACCCACATCATCAAACATTAAAAAAAAAAAAAAAAAGATACAAATTGTGTATCATCTCACATAGCCACCCACGGATCGGTTCCTTAAATCATCTCACATACAAATTGAGTTGTAAGAAGCATGAGACCTTAAAACACTAGGGTGTCTCATCTCACATAGCCACCCACGGATCGGTTCCTGGGTGGGTAGATTATCACATGAGTTCGCAATATTGTGCCACTAACCCAATAATGAAAAAAAAAATTAAATAAAAGAAAAGAAGTCCGTGCATAAATCCCATTTTTAACTTGGACTCAAGTCCTGGTCAAAGTCCAAGGTTTTAACAACCAATGGCAGAAATGCCCTATCCTACAGCCATAAATATGTATGTATACTAAGTGTAAAGATATTAAGTTAGCATATAAGTAATTGGGTCTCATTTTGGTCCTAGGTCTCGCCCCTTATTCAAGTCCAGGAGTTTAATTTAAATTCGGGCACAGATAGTGATACTGGTCCTATATCCTGGACCCAGTTCGATCAGTTTAGGGTTTGGATACTTGCCATTATTAACGCATGGCTTTGGCTTTAGATAACATATGACCCGACCCGTTCTCATCCCTATCTTAAACATGCCACTAAATCCTACCCTCAGGAGTCATTAACAATGAAGATGGTTGAGAATATGTGGCTCAAACTTTTTAAGAAAAGCATTTCATTGGTATTTCTTTCTTTTCTTTTCTTTTTTCCGTTGGAATAGTAGATGTGACTACTTTTCTCATTTAGGGCAAGTTTGTTCAAGTTGTTTTTCATGGAAACAGAAGTTTTATTTCTGTAGAACTAATTTTTAAAATGTTGCTTGGTTAGCTAGATCACTCTTTGCAATTTTTTAGTTGTTGAGTGTAGCAAAACTTTATGTGAAAAATCCTTGTTTTTGTGGGAATTTTCCATGTGACATAAGAAACCTATGTGTCCAAATCATTCCCACAATACTTTCATTTTGCGCCGATGAGGGCGTTACACAAATAAGCCCTTCATGCAAACTCTATTACAAGGACTTTTTTTAAAAAAAGAAAAGCCTCATTTAAAAGGTATAAGCTTGTTATTGGCCATTTTTTAGCAGCTTTTGAGGACATGTTCATGTGAGATCTACTAGGTCTTTTGGGCCCATCTTATGTGAAGGTCCATATTGGGTTTAAGACTTAAGCTTGCAGTTGTGCGTGCAAAGAAAATTAGAAATCCTATTCACTTCTATTATTAGTATAGGAAACAAGAGAGGACAGGGACCCACAGAGTACCCGCACTGGCAAGGAGACTCCCATGTGGGAGGACATAACCTATACATATAAGGAGTGAGTACTCGCACATGCAAGGAGAGAGGACCGGCACATGAGGAGAGTGAGAAATTACTCACATATTTTAGGCCAATAGGGAAACCAAAGATCCATCCTTGGTCATCCGCGTGAAAGGTGGGATCGCCAACCAACTAGGCAAACTCCCATCATCCACATAGAAGAGACTTTAAAAGCCAAGTTGGGCTCTTCTTATTTGTGAGTGAAAAATGAGAAATTCTCTTTTCTTTTCCCTTCCACCAAGAGATGAGGGTGGGACGGTGGAGGTATGAGAAGGTGGTCCTCAAATTAAGAGCATGAAAAGAAGTTTATAAACTCCTATTTTGCAGAGTGGATTTGATTCACTGCTTGTGTTTTTTCCCTCTTATTTTAGAAAGGTTTCCACGTGTGTTTTAGCTCTTTGCTCTCTTTACTTTCTCTTTCATATTACTTGTTGTCATTGTTTGGATTAGACCGTGCATCTTTTATGTTTGTTGGATTTTTTTTAAGCAGTCACATAGAAGGAAAATTTTCTACATCTCCACGTAAGAATCCTGCAAATGCCAAAAACAAGTAACAATGCAAACTAGTCAAAAATAAGAAAAGATAAAGTGGACGCCTACTAAAGTTCAAGATGATCACGTTTGGTAGGTTTGAAGACTCTGAACATCTTTTTGTCTCAGAGACTTTAGTCACTCCATAATTTTGTAGTGTTAACCTTGAGACAATCTTGACTTTTAAGAGTCCAGTTGTTACTTTGACGTCCTTTCATCAAAGAAAATAGAGATGCCAAAGTAGTCACTCTACCAAAGCCAAAACTGATTGGAGATTTGGCCAAAGGTTAAAAAACAAAAAAATAGATCAAAAAAAAAAAAGAAGAAGAAAAGAGAAAGAACTCTAAGGTCGCGTTTGGCAACCAAATCTTTGGAGAATAGATTTTTAATTTTTCTAAAGTTGTGCTAAATCCATGTTTGGCAATTGTAAATTCATGCGGATTTAGGCAAATGAAAATCTTCATTTCTTAGAATCTTTAGATCATACCCATAAGATTTAAAAATCCTCACTTAAGTGGATTTGCATACTGAACCTTATTTTTCTTAGCTATATGCATTGATACACACCAATATTAATGTGAAATCATCAGCTATACAAATCTCCAGTAATGAATCCTTATTCCGGTGATAATGAAGAATCTTCAGATCTATAGATTCCTCACCTCTCGTCAAACATGCTATTAAAGAAAAGGATTTCATGATACTTTTACATTTTGGGGTAGGCCATGTGCAGTCTCACCTGGTTTACAGTGGAACGGGAGGTTAATTGCAAAGTAAGAAAAGAGTTTCAGCAATGGTCGACCATATTCAATGCTGAAACTCTTTACTTACCAAAGATTAAAAATCTAGCAGTCAAAATAGATAGATCGAGTCATTATCTTCATTCATAGCGACTTCTAGGGATGATTATGGGACTGATAAGCCTGGGCTTGGCCTCCAAAGGACAGGATTTGGGCTGTTCTAAGGTGCATATATTGGGTCCTGCTTAGTTTTGTGTCACAGTACATAAACGGCCTGGTCACGTCCTCTATATTTTTAAAGTCCCAACTAGAGTTGTAAACTGGCCCGCCCAGCCCAGCAAGGATATTTCCAGGCACGGCCCGTTGACTGCATTGACCGTGCTGGCACAGGCTGTGCTTTTTTTTTTTTGGGGCGGGGGGGGGGGGGGGGGCGGCGCGCGGCGCAATGGCATGGGCTGTGCTAGGCCAGGGTGGGGCGGCAGCACGGCCCAACACGGATAAATATTATTATTTTTATATAAATTAGTATAAAACCTAAAATAATTATTTTTTTTATTTTTTATTTGTAAATCAACAACAACGTTTATGTATTTATTTTAGTAATTTCAACTTGAAAACCCTAAAAGTCCATAAAGTCTCTTTCTATTTATATAAGAAGATTTAAAAAAATAAAACAATTAGGATAGGCATGTGGGCCGGCCCATGGGCATGGCCCAGCACTGCACAACCTACGTTCTGCCATGGGCTGTGTTGGGCCGACCCCAGCCGAGCTGGTCAAGGCATGACAAGGCCTATGGATTTTCACAGGCCGGCACGACATGTAGGGCTGGCAAACATGCTGGGTCGGGCTAATTCGGGTCGGGCCATAGTTGGATCTGCTCTTTGGACCCCTAACCGTGACCGACCCATTTTCTAAACGGGTTGTAGGTTTGTAGCCCGCACCCATGATACTTCGGGTCGGGCTAACCCGCAATAAATATATGTCAGGTCAGGTCAGGTCAACTTAAGCACTACACCAACCCACTACTATGTATATTATTTAATCTAAAAGCTTATAAATAGAAGAAGAAAGGATGCTAGTGGCTACCTATTAAAATCTATAGTTGCAGAGAAACTTGAAGACCGTGAGTTGAGTTTGAAGATGCAAAACTGTAACCTTTACAGCAGACATGTAAAGAAGAATATATTTGTAGCCAGAATGATTCTTTAGAGATTAAAATTTACTAAATGGTAATAATAAAAACTGCTAATTATTTCCTTAGATCAAATGAAGAACTAACTTATTCTTAAAAAAAAAAAAAAAAGCCAATTCTCGAAAAAGTAGGAAACTAGAATGTCAAGATTGCATACCTTTCTCGATTTCTTTTTTACTAAAATCAAGGAAAGTCATTAAGATTTCAAATGGAAAAGTTCCACATATTTCTCAAGCCAGTAAGAGTTAAGTTAAAAAGGTCAACCTGGTTAGGCAGGCTAACCCTGACCCGAACCATTTCTATACAAGTTAGGAAATCCTGACTTGTGGCCGACCCGTATATGTGGCAGGTTGGGTTTGGCGGGCCAGAAGCGGGTCGGGTCATCGGGTCAAGCCACATTTTGCCAGCTCTAACGACACGGCACGGCCCAGTTTACACCTCTAATTCCAACACCATCCACCATATAAATAATGCAAATAAGTTGGGCATGGGCCTGACTTGAGCTGTCGGCTCAATTTAAGCGTGAATATTGGTCCTGATACTTTATAAAGGGCCTGGCTTAGACCTGCTTTGGCCCCATGAGTCCAAGGATGGTTCCAAGTGGCAACGCGAGAGTCAGACACCTCTTCCACTAAACTAAGAGGCATGTCTCCAAGTATGCTACTTTGACAATTGACATGTGTATTGAGGTAAATTTTTACTTTACCGGAAAGGATTTATACTACTATTACCTTCTACTATAGATTTACAATGAACAATAACCACAATATATAGTGTTGGTATTGTATTTGATTATTTGTAGGATTAAAGCTTCGATGCAGTAGCCCGTCTGCAAATTATTTACATTCCATGAGGACAAAGTACTTATTCACACTTACAATATTCATCTTTTGTTTTTTTTCCCCTCCTCAGAACTCGGAGATAAGAACGCGCACACGGAACAATAGCTAACTCACACATGAGAGGTAATAGCAACTCAAACTTTTTGGACTGATAAGCATAGAAGTGGGCTGTGCCAGGGTTGATCATCAGGCCTGGTGCCTGGATCCATGTTTCACATCAACTGGGTTAATAGTACAATGGGCTGAGGTTGGATGGGCTTTGGCCTATCCTTGCACAATCCATGTGTGTTATTACCACAGCTCCAGATAGGACCTAACCAATAAATTATATAGATCAAGCAATTCTAACCATGCATCCAATTTGGGACCATCAAAAGATATCTTAAGCTGTATACAAGAGAAAGGCCCTATGATTCATTCCAAAGAGTATTAACCAACAAACCCACATAGAAAGGAGCAGGAAGCCTTCTATGATGATGGAGATGATGTGCAACATTCAAAAGAAACCCACCAGCTTAGGATTTTTCCATCCATTGTGTGCAAAATGGTATCGGAAACAGCTGACAAACAGCTGACAAACTTCACATACATGGAGTAATTCTCCCATGTTACATGACTGACTGATCCATGGTGGGATCTACTTGATAAGCAGTCTAGATTAATTACCATATGGAGAGTATCAAGGACGATTACTCAGTAACAACAACAATTACAGGACCAAATCCAGCAAGTCTCTGCTGACCTAACCCAAGTGCACCCCCAAAATTACATCAAGGTTAGCCCAAACCCAACGGACAGCCTGTCCCAAATTCCTCAATACACTAAAATCCAGGTCCGGCCTGATCCCAAAACCAAACGACCTGTGAAATTTGGGCTCAAATCAAATGCTTGGGTGGCCTGAAAGATTAGCATCTTATTTAGCAACAAAATCCTTTGCTTTTCGTAAAATTATGAAAAGCTCACATTTGACAATTGTAAATTTTCGAGGTTTTGGAAATTACCTCACGACTAAGGTCCATGTTTTAAAGGATTCTTGGTCCAAACCCTCCCCCTCCCTTAGGAAGTGGAAATCCTCAATTAAAATAGACAAAATATTAAATGCTCAAATTTACTAATTCCTCACTCTTTATCAAATCGGACTTAATAAATCCTCGGCTACACAAATCCTCGGAAGAAAAACCATCTTCTGAAAATTTCTCAAATTTGTTGATTCAACCTGCATAAAGTTATAAAACCCTACTAAAATGTTGTTACTCAAAGTAAATTTACCAAAAGAAACATGTAACTAAGTAGATGTCTCTTGTGCAAGAGGCACAACTAGGTAAAATGTGCAGTTTATTTTACCACATGCATAAATAAATACCCATCTCTACTTGGATTTCATCCACTAGAAACTCACTCGACCTTGTCTCTAAAAAAGCTGTTACAATGCAGATGCAGCTGCTGCTGCGCTCCAGCGGATCTTTGCCATCTGCAGCGGCACTTCCTTCATCTCTCCCTCGATTCCTCGTCAACAAAGATTCCACCACCCATCTTCCTCTTCACAACCATCTCAATCGTTTTCGCTCTCTTCCCCAATACCCCACCTTATCTTCTTCTTCCTCCTTTCTCGGTTTTGGAACTGGGATCTCTGCTTCTCCTTCTCTAAAGAAGAAGAAGCCTTTTACCATCGCCAATGCCTCTATTCCTGTTCCCCCTGCATTTCCTAACCCAGACGAAGAAACCGAAAGGGCTAAACTAGCTCAGGTATTGTTTTTTGCTCTTCATTCTGGGGGGTTTCATTTAATTGGGCGTTGGTCTATTTCTGTTAATGGGTTTTTTTTTTTCACTCTTTTGAGCATGAGAAAGGAGCAAACTCTTGTATTATTTCTTTTACTGACACTGATTGCATGAATTGGAGCAAACCCTTTTATGACATATTGTCATGGACACTTGAAACAAGCAGTTACTCGGTGTTGATGTTGGATTGAATTGCTTTTTAGTGGTGGAATGTTTGTTTGCTTTAAAATACATGGAAACTGTTATTATAGATTGTTGTGACACTTGAAACAAGATGTTACTTGATGTTGGTGTTGGATTAAATTGTTTTTAGTGGTGGCCTGTTTGTTTGAATTAAAATACATAGAAACCGAATGCATGAGAATCCATGGTGAAATGAACCCTACAAAAGGATTATTAAAGAGGTGAGGAGAATCCATGGTGAAATGAACTCTACAAAAGGATTATTAAAGAGGTGAGGAGTGAAGAATATGAAGTTAGGGGTGAAGGATATAAGGTGGAGATGTAGATATTCATGTACCTATGTATTGAATTACTAGGGTGAGGGCTGGGTATTCATTTCTCATCTTCTTTTGATTCTATTTACCGTAAAGGAAAGGTTATTTGATGCTCATTATTGAAAATTCACCTTTGATCTTCATTTTTAACAACTAATGGCATGAATCCTGTGTATGACTATTATGTGTTCTAAGTTCTAACATGAACAAATAGACCCTAATGGTTTATTTGGTTTCCATATTTTGAAGCCTTTAAAGCTTTTGGGGGGGTTTTGTCCATAGTCCGTACAGTCGTACAGTTAGCTCTAGCCATTGATTTCCCCTTGCGCCTTACCAAATTTTGGATATTTCCCCACAGGGACTCGTGCTGTTATTATGAAGTAGAATGCCCTTGACTTTCCAATATCGCATAAAATTATAAACTGTGCAATACCACATAGACATATCCATTTTTAGCCCAACAAAAGGGGTGCTTTTGTGCTATATCGTATAAATAAAAGAATTTCAAAAAATCACATAAATATGGCCAGTTTTGTCACTTCCATTAGTTTGGAGAATGTGCGGGGAAATATCACAACTTTCTCTACCAGGTGAAGTTATCCATGGCTAAAGGTTACCGTGTGGTCAAAACCCTAAGATTTTATTAAATCCTTGGATTTCAATTATAGAATCTAAATATCATTTAAATAGAATGTTAAAGAGCCTACATTGCATTTAATTCCTTAGATGGAGGGAAACGGTTAAAGTTTTCGGTATAAGGCTACGTAAGTTGTGTGAAATCCATCCTTTCCATGTATTAGAGAGTGAGAGGAGAGAGATGGCTTGGCCCACATAAGATCTTGAACATAGATCTTATATTTGGGTTTGTTAGAGACAATCCGGTCAGTTCATCTCCAAAGACCAACAAGGAATTGCAGTACGGTCCCTTTGGAATCCATCCTTCAATGGATTCAGATATGATTTATGATTTTTATTATATATTGTATTATCAATGTATAGCTAAAAGATCCTAATATATAGATCATGATATCAAATCTTTGATTTTCACATGTAAACCTCTTTGACCAAGTCAGTTTTCTAATGGCCTAGTTGCCTAGTTTCTACTCAATACTTGAGATTTCGTAGGAGAAAGGCTTCTATTGAAGGTGCTAAGTGTGAAGAATCGAGGGTGGAGATGTAAAACAAACAATCAAAATATTCCACATTTGAGACTAATTGATTGACCACCCCTCCCTATGAATTTTAAATCCTAGGATTTCCTTGATCCCTTTTAGTTCGTTACCCTTGACCTTTCACTCTTCAGTATGATCCCTTTTAGTCAGTTACCCTTGACCTTTAACTCTTCAACCTCTAATTAAAATTATATTTCGATAAATTCATCATAATTTAGTAAGAATTTTCCAAACATACCATAAATGGTCTTCATTGGATAGTTTTGCAAAGTCGCCTTGTTGCCCAATTTGCAGCTGCATGCCTACTAGCGGAGTTGCATCTTAGAATGAACACAGTTTTATGAAGCTTCTTCTTGTCAGATATCCAGACCTAAGCATCAATGGAGTTCACGTATCCAAACTATATTGTAAAATATATGAATGATATTCACAATGTTGTTTTGAATTGAATAATATATTTTATGGAGAGATTAGTTGCCTCGCCCTAAACTTATGTATTCGGGTTGTTTTAAACGTTCTCTCTAAATTTCATTGATGTTATATTATTTCTCTTTCTTTTGTAAAATATCAAAATATCTCGGTACTTCACAGTGCACTATGACATGCGGTAAAGTACATTCAGCAATACCCTCTTATGCCTTTTATCTTTTCTTTTTAAACATCTCTTGCTGCTCTGCATTTCACTGCAATGTGCATTAAAGTACATTCAGTGATAGTGTCCTTTATAATTGTGATATTATGATCATTATTTCTTGTATTAAATGTACTGCTCCATGGATGAACCATGCTACAAACTGTGTGGTGAATCAAATATTCTAATTCTTTCAGAAATTATCAATAATAACTTTTGTAAGAATCTAAGTAGGTTGTTTCTTGAATGCGCAGGTCTCCAAGAGACTCGAAAACACTGCTAGACAATTCAAACGGTTGGGTAGTTTAGGATTCTGGGGTCAGCTAGTTTGTACTTTGGTGTCTGCTGTAATTTTAGCATTCTCTGCAGCGGTTACTGGGAAGATCACTTCACCAGTTACATTCTATTGTACTGCTGGTGGTATTGTAGCCGCATTTGTGTCTGTGTTTTGGTCCTTTGGCTACATCCGTCTTTCAGATAAGCTTCGAAGAACTGCTAGTGATCCAGCCAAGGTAATTCACCAGCTTATGTGTGCCAGGTTGTAGGTGTGCTTGAATGCATGTGTTCCATCTGTACTAATTCAATCCAATGGTAAATCATAAGACAATGAGAGTTATACTTGGACCATTGTGTTTGGCCCATTGGATTTCCTTCAATTAACACATCTGTACTAATTCAATCCAATGGTAAATCATAAGACAATGAGAGTTATACTTGGACCATCATGTTTGGCCCTTTGGATTTCCTTCAATAAATGTGAGGCTGCAACACAGAATCTGCTCAACACTGTAATGCAATGCATAATCTCATGGGTACTTTACACTATTTAACTTTGATCACTCTACACTGTCTAACTTTGATCTACTCAACTCGACACAACACTACTTAATATCTCTCTCGCTTGGTATCAATAGAACTATATCAAGCGAAAATGGAGAAATACAAGAAAAATCTCATTGAGTATACAGGACTTTACCAAGCCAAGAAACAAAAGAATAAGACACGGAGAAGGAAGAAGCAGTGATGTGGAACTAAGATTACAGCATTGGGTATATGTTATAATTTATCTATATGCATTCCCTGTTTGGCTATCGAACCAGCAAACTAATAAGTAGCCCTGCTTCTGCTGCCTCTCTCCCTCCCCTTCCATTTATGTGCAACAATATTTTAACTCGTTCAAAATAAAATTCATTCCCAAGAATCTCTCTCTTCTGAAACCCAATGGATATCATTGGTCGAATCACTCTTCATTATCAATAGACCTGAGGACCATCTAAAGATTCTTAACGATTCTCTAATCACCATGAGTTCTGTCACTTCTGTGTCATTAGAGCCTTTGAGCCCAACCGACCCGGAGAACACTTCCTTGATGGAACCTTTCTCATCATGCATTGTCTTGCAAATACCAGCTCGCTGTAATTTCCTCTAGATGTGCCATCTACATTGAATTCTAGGTAACCATTTGTAGGAGAATTCCAAGTGGTTTACACTTTGCTCTTCATAACACCCCTTTCTATATACGTCATAAATCATGCTTCATTGTGAATGCACTGTCCGCAGTCTCCCAGTGGAGACAATGATGACCCTTTGATCATGGGATAGTGATTGTCTGATGCAAATCAGTTCTTTCACAAGAAGGCCCAATCTAGTCAGACGGGTCACATGCCCGTCCAGATGAACTGCAGCCCCAGAAACAGGCCCAGATTAGTCTGGTCTACTGTTTCAAGTCAATAAGTCACTTGGCTATGCTCTTTTAATAGTCGATCAAAGCTCCTTTTATTTCAAGGCATTCAAAAAAGACACATTGTTTTGAAAGTAAGGTTATGTTTTCTTAAGTTGACAAAAACGCATTGTAAGACAGTTCCATCATTTTTAATAAAGAGAATTTCTTGTGTTTTCCTTCTACCTTGGTTGACTTCTTGCTTAATTCTTTATTGAGGTGCACACACATGTATAGAACTGTTTCATCCTGAAGATTGTAGCACTTCTCAACCCCAAAGGCCATTCAAAATGTATTCTTCAGAAGGCGACTTGCAATGTTACTCTTCAAAGTGAAATTGTACAACTACCAAGAGTTGTTGGACGCTGGGTATAATCCTACAAATCCCGTCCAAAATCTAATACACATACATGTTGTGCAGGGTTAGAAGTTGAGTTCGAATATTTAAACTTAGTTCTGACTTTAAGATGGAAAATCCAAATTAGTATTGCGCTCCAGGAGTAAGGACATATCAATTGGCTGGTTTTACTTCAGGTTTGAGACCTGTTACAAAATAGTTCTCGGTTTTCCCATGCTGTGCCAATTTGGTATAGTGACTCTGTATTTGAATCATTGTTTTCTTCTAAATTCAGTAAGATTTCTGCAGCTTTGAGTGGCTGAAGTTAAGCTGGCTTTTGTTCAATTATTCCTAAGCTCTACCTCTTGATCTGCACCCTGTACCTCTAACTTGAGTCCTAAGCATATCCAAAATCTTACTCAGGTTTTAGGGTTTCCGCAGATTGCACTGCATAGTTTTTATTTTCCTTATATAAGTCAAACCCCAACCATCCGTAATTTGAGCACAATTTTAGGACTCCCTTAGATGGTGCCCTGATCCATGTTGTACGATAAATTATACAACCAAAATGATAGGAGTAGACAACAATAGACTTCGAATGCATGAAATTTGGACTCAAGAGGTGGACTTTTAAGTTTTGTGCAATCACAATTGATTTGTTATGAGATATCCTATTCCTACCCCTACCTCAAGAAACGTAGAGGAGTCCTTCCAAATGCTTATTTTGGAGTTATTCGATATTTCATACTGCACAGTCCATAACCCACATACAGCTTTGTAGTCAGAAGATGAATATTACCTTCCCCTTTTTTAGTGCACATTTTATGTTATTTGGAATTTCTTTGGCATGAAACTTTTTAAGGTATAGCATGCAAGCTGACTATTGTTATCCAGGCTCCCTCTCGTGTTGAAGTTGTAAAGAGCTTGAAAAATGGTATAGGGCTTAACCTTCTAGGAATGGGTGCTGCAATTCTTGGCATGCAAGCTACTGTCGGATTATTAGTTGCAAAGGCCCTCACTACCTCAGCAATTCCGTACTACCAGGGTATCTCTCCTGGTACCAAGCCTGTGATGGCTTTAGACGTATTCATAGTTCAGGTATAATCTTGATCCTATCCACATCCAAGTTTGACTGTCAGCTTGTTTATTATTACAGATCTATATGTCTTTCCTTGCATTATTTTGTTACATTGTTTCAAATATTATGCATTCAAGTTGTTTTTTTCTTTTTCCTCTCTCTTTGATCATAATGTTGTTATTTTTCTTGGTTATTTATCCTCAACATATGCAATTATTTAGGGGTATCAACAATAGGGGATAAAAGTAGATAAACCCATTTGAGATGGTTTGGGTATGTCCAAGTAGGCCGGTAACGGTGCCGGTAAGGAAAAGTTTGGCTATAAAGGTTAATGGCCCACCAAGAGAAAAGGGTAAGCCAAAGAGGATGTGGATGGAGGTAGTAAAAATAGATATGAAGAAGTGTAACTTATCTGACGATTTCGCTCAAGATAGATCAGAATGGAGAAACAGAACTCGTGTAGACGACCACAACATAGTTCGGACAAGGCTTTGATGATGATGATGATGCAATCATTTTGGTATTTTTAGCATCTTTCGGTACCCGGAATGTTGCTTATTTATCATCCATAAATTAATATAATGGCTCTGGGTAATGAGACTACAATTATTGGTACTGATGTTTGCATGTGTATGGGTCCATCTGCATTGTGCTCAGGCGCTTTTAACATAAATAAATAACTTACCAAAAAAAAAAAAAACATAAATAAATTAAAGACTGGTGTAGGGCCCACCTGGGTGGTGCATGGGAATATCGGAAGGTAAGGGGCAGGGGCTGTAGGTTTGGCTGCTCCAAAAATTTAAAAACCCTGATACTCTCTCTCTCTCTCTCTCTCTCTCTCTCTCTCTCTCTCTCTCTCTCTCTCTCTCTCTCTCTCTGTGCACGTTTTTATATTTGAACTCATCTATTTTTTTCTCCACAATTTTCTCTATGGATTATTTATTAATATGGTTACCTTCCTTTTCTCATCCATGTTTATGCTTTGTTTTCTCACACAATTTGATATCTCACCTTATATACCTTTCTAGTTATTTGGTAACCTCAACTCATTGTGATATTTTCTAATTCACCTGTGGGAAGACAGTTGTCCAACATGCCTTGGCCACAGTTGCTAATGCTGATGTTCTTCTGTATGCCACCAACTTCATGCTTTCAATCCCGGCTATTATTCTGCTTATTTTTTGTAGTCTAGAATTAGCATTAGGCCCATCTTCTTGTAGCATTGTTCATCCATCTTCTTGTAACATTGTTCATCCAACAACTATGGATTTCGTCTGTGAAATATATTTTTTGTTGCTTCAGTATGAGAAAGTAAAATGAATTGTAACTCCCCCATTTCGCCACATGTATGTTTTTTTTTTTTTTTTTAATATTTCACTTACAAAATGCATTAAAAATTAATAGAGTTTTTATTTATAAAATTCATATGCATCTTATAGAAGTTTTTGTTTCAGAAAAAAAAAAAAAAATGTAACGAACAAAGATATCAGTCCAGGACCAATATATTGGCTAAGAATCTTTGACCTTCCTGCTATAGGTCCATGTTGTGTTTTCATGGTACATTCATGTCGCACACTCCAGCACATGAAAACTTAACTTTTAGTGGTAGTTTAGTAATATATGAACTTGGGCCCTTATCCCATGCCCGCCCACTCTGGAAAAACTAATTTTTTGGGCATATGTGGGACTTGCGCAATAACATGGATCCTGGTTAGTGTGGCATCTTAGTCTCTTGGTCATGGATCAAAATATCAGGCGTAGCGGTCTAAATGGCATTTATCGTAGTGGCCGCTATGGAGTGAGACAAATTCCTACTTTCCAAAAAAAAATTAAATGCATAATAAGACTTATTTCATTTCTTCTTCTCTCCAAATAACATTTCTACGCATCTTTTCTACCAT